>JAPCWY010000001.1:16957500-18347500 GCA_028455895.1 Rhodomyrtus tomentosa
TATACGCGAACTCCACTAAATATAGTTGATCCTCCCATCCACCTTTAAAATCTATGACGCACGCTCGTAACATATCCTCGAGCGTCTGAATCGTCCTTTATGACTGTCCATCAGTCTGTGGATGATATGTCGTACTAACTGCAATCTAGTTCCCAAAGCCTCCTGAAGATTCTTTCAAAAATTTGCTGTAAATTTAGGATCTCGGCTCGACGTGATCGTAACTAGAACTCCATGCAATCGCACAACTTGATGCATATACAATTCTGCGTACTTTTCTATGGCAAAATCCTTTCGTACAGGTATGAAATGTGTTGATTTGGTTAATCTGTCTATGATTACCCAAATTGAGTCATGACCTTTATGACTCTTCGACAATCCCATCAAAAAATCCATCGTCACATGCTCCCATTTCCACTCGGGAATTTCTAGAGGTTGCAACAATCCTCCAGGCTTGCAATGCTGAGCCTTTACTTGTTGACAGGTCAAACATTTCGCCACATGCTTAGCTACATCTACCTTCATTCCATTCCACCAGTAGGGTTGATGCAGATTCTGACACATCTTGGCGCTTCCTGGATGAATGCTATAGTTGCTCCTATGAGCTTCCGACAAAATCTTTTCCTTAAGTTCCTCATCACCAGGTACACACAGACGTCTAAGAAACTTTAGAATTCCATCTTCTGACACTCGAAACTCAGGTTTCCTTTTCGTCGCATCCATCTCAAGAATCTTTTGAATCTTCGGATCCGTAGACTGCAAGGCCTTTATTCTTTCTTGAATTTTGGGCTCAATCCTCAAGGTTGCCACTAAACTTGACAGTAGGCAAATTTCCAATTTAAACTTAGAATCCCTTAATTTATCTAACAAGGACCATCTTTTAATCAATAAGAGTGCAATAGTTGATTTCCAGCTAACCGCATCCACGACTCTATTTGCCTTTCCAAGATGACACAAAATTTCGCGGTCATACTCCTTGAGTAACTCCATCCATCGTTGCTATCTCATATTCAATTCTTTCTGCGAAAACAGGTTTTTGAAACTCTGATGATTTGTATAAATTTGAAATCTTTTGCCACACAAATAGTGTCTCTAGATCTTTAGAGCGAAGATGATAGTAACTAATTCCAAATGATGCGTCGGGTAACTCATCTCATGAGGTCTCAACTGTCGTGAGGCACAAGCAACCACTTTTCCATGTCGCATCAACACACACCCTAATCCTTTTAGTGAAGCATCGCTATATATCTCATGACCTCCAGGTCCAGAAGGAATAGTTAACGCTGGTGCGATCGTCAATCGGTGCTTAAGTTCTTAAAAACTTCTTTCACACTTATCAGTCCATTCAAACTTTACGTCTTTCTTCGTTAGCTTCGTCAACGGGGTGGCTATGGATGAAATCTTCTCCACGAATCGCCTATAGTAACCTGCCAATCCCAAAAAACTTCTAACCTCCGTAACCGTCGTAGGTCTAGGCCACTTCATCACTGCCTCAATCTTTGCAGGATCCACGGAAATTCCTTCACCATAATCACATGACCAAGGAAAGCTACTTTACTCAACCAAAATTCGCATTTACTAAACTTAGTGTAAAGCGAGTGCTCCCTCAATATCTGTAGAATTACCCTCAGATGTTCCTCATGCTCATCACCACTCTTTGAGTAAATCAAAATGCCGTCTATAAAAGTAATGACGAATTGATCCAAGTACTCCTTAAATACTTGAGGCATCAAATCCATGAATGCAGCAGGGGTATTAGTCAAACCAAAAGGCATAACCGTAAACTCATAGTGCCCATACCTTGTTCTAAAGGCAGTCTTTGGTATGTACTCCTTCTTAATCCTCAACTGATGATAACCCGTCCTCAAGTCTATTTTAGAAAACATAGGTGCTCCTCGTAGCTGATCAAACAAATCGTCTATCCTTGGCAAGGGATACTTGTTCTTGATAGTTACTTGGTTTAGCTGCCTATAATCTATACACAAATGCAAGGATCCATCCTTCTTTCTTACAAACAACACCGGCGCTCCCCACGGCGATGCGCTCGATCTTATGAATCCTTTGTCTAATAACTCATGCATCTGTATTTTTAGCTCTTTCAATTCAGATAAGGACATTCTATACGAAGCCTTCGAGATTGGCTCCGTTCCAGGAGCTAACTTAATCATGACCTCGATTTCTCTCTCAGGTGGTAATCTTAGCAATTCTTTAGAAAATACATCAGGAAAATCACGTACCACCGCTATACTTTCCAACTTTGGTTCCTCAATCGTTGTGTCAACTACAAGAGCTAAGTAAGCTCGACACCCTTCACTCAATAACTCAGTCGCTTCAAGCGACAAAACTAAAGGAATCGAGGTTCCTCCACAACTTCTTGCAAATTCAAAACTAAGGCGATATTCCGGATAAAAACGAATTATCCTATTACCACAATCAACTAGAGCCCTTTATTTCCCCAACCAATCCATGCCAATAATCACATCAAAATCATACATGGGTAGCATAGCCAAATCTATCCTTTCTTCGCTACCACCAATCACTATCTTACAGCCCGCACAGCCTAGTGAAACTAGTACATTATCCTTTAATGGTATAGCAACATGTAACAACACATTTAGTGGTTTCAACTCTACTTCCACTAGATTAGCAAACTGAGCAAACATTAAGGAATGCGAAGCCCCGGGATCAAATAAAGCATAGGCAATTTGATCGCATAAATAGATAGTACCTGTGACCACGCCAAGTGCTTCCTCCGCCTCTCTACATGCCATAGCGTATAGTCTTCCTTGGACTGGTGGTAGATTCTATTCGTTCTGTGGGGTTACGACAGGCTATCCAGCTTGTGGCCTTTGTCCTTGAGCTCTGTTCCCTAGAGCTGGATTCAGACAATTCTTCATTTGGTGGCCCAACTGACCATATTTATAACATTCTCCTATTCTAGTAGGGCAAGGACCACTACCATGCATCTTACCACAATTGCAACAATACCAGTTTGGTTGGTTCGACGGCTTTTCGATATTTCTGTGGACGGGAGGGACAAATAGCCGATTGTTCATCATCGGATTTTTTCCCCACTGTCGAGTATCTCTCAAAGGAGTACACCGTGATCCAGAAGTGACATCTCTTTCTTTAATATCCCTTTCGATCATTTGGCTCCTCTCATAAATCTTTCGATATGTCCGCAAATTCATAGTTATTATTCTACTACGAATCTCTGGTTTCAAACCATCTCGAAACCTTTGTGATTTCTCAAGCGGATCTTCCACTGAACTCGGTGCATACCTTGACAGTCTTGCGAACTCAGCATTGTATTGGTCCACAGTCAGCTGATTCAGTCGCAACTATTGAAATTCCACTTGTTTTCTCTCATGTACCGTCTCAGAAAAGTACTTGTCATTGAAAGCAGTAGTGAAGGCAGCCTACGTCAAGGCCGTACCTTCAGGAAATACTCATTCCTTTGAAGCACTCCACTAATCATTCGTGGTTCCCTCTAGCTGATGCACAACTAACAGCACTTTCTCCTCGTCAGTGCATCTCAGCACTCCAAAAGCTTTTTCAAGTTTCTCAATCCATCTCGGTGCTAACTCAAGATACCAGTACCATCAAACTAGGTCGATTTCAATTTTATGAACTGCTCAACCAATAGACCCATTGGTCTATTGGCGTTAACATCACCTTGAACATTCCCAACTTCAGCACCCTGGGCATTATTTCCGTTTACCATAATCACAGTTGCCACTGCAGCTTCAGCAACCTGAGCTATAATCTCAGCTCTATCTTCAGCTTATCTAAGAGTAGCTGTTGCTCTATCTTGAGCTTCCTTTCGCATCAGCTCGCCAATTTGCTTTAAGGCCCTCAAGACTCCATCCATTCTCGGATCCTCAGCTGCTGGGGCTCTAGAGCTAGAAGCTTCGCTTCTCGGCCTTCCAAGTCTATTGCTCATACTTGTTCACCTTAGCTTACCTAAGTCACTATAATTCCACCACGGAATCAGAGACCTAAGTCACTTACTCAAATCTCAATAATTCTATGTTACTCAATAAAGCAACAATCATAATACAACAACTAATCACTCAGGCATTCTCATGAGCACATCCATCAAGGATACAAATCCATACCTCAAGTCTAGACTCATCTGCAACTTAGTATATTTAGTGGTGATAACTCACTCATCAAACCAATACTCACAACAACATGCTAAGTGCAGCGCTTGACCCATCATAAGTTCACCACAGCTATGTCATTTTAAGATGTCAATCACATGCGCCAATCATATGCCATGCATTCATGCATGACTCTAATGACTCCCCCTAGGGTCTCACTACCCCATCACCAAATCTTTTACTCATTATTACTCCAATCATCAATCTACTGCAACCGAGCAAACCTTGCTTGGATACCACCTAAATAGGTATGTAACGCCTTGCATCCCTTGGAGCTCGTCACATCCACCTCAAGCCAGTAAATGCCAAGGAACCTCACAAGGCTTAGTGTGACATGAAATGCACACACAGAAGGAGATATAACATCCCCATACAAAAAGAAGTAAAAGGAAATTTGGAATGATTCAAAAGAACACCCATCTATACATAAAAACATCCAGAAGCAGTAGTCATAAAGGAAAGGGCAAAAAGATAAAGCCGCACACTCGGGTAGGAAAAGAAACGAAGGCCTAAGTCTTAAAGGTTACCACTTAGCATTCCCTAAGAACTAACATCAAAATCTTTCCTATCCCTTTTTTGTCACACCTCTGCTCCCAGCTACTCGGAAGAACCACTTGACCCGTCGCTTCCATCGTCCTCCTCGTCCTCAGGATTGCAATTAGAGAACACCTCGGATGGCACATCTTCAGATGATTCCCTAGTATCTTCCTCGGTTTCATCTTCATTCTCTACTTTGATGTCTTCGTCGGTGGCCTTGATCGCATCAACAGAGATCTCTATGTAGTTCATGTATTCCTCGGTAAGTGGAGACTTTGACTCTTCGGGTATGTTCCTCAAACCTCCCACTGATGCTGGGCTCTCCACTTCAAACTCAGGTCGATACGGATGACACCAGTTCGGAACCACCTTTGATGGAACATCCTCAGGTAGCAGAGGTCCCATCAAGCTGTTGTTTCCCAGTCGACAGTACCATGCTTCAAAGCGATGGCATTGCAACTTTAGTTTTCCCTCGTCTACCTAGATGGTCATGCGCTTCCTGACATATACAATACCTTTCCTCGTAGGAAACTCATCAAAAAGAGCGATCATCTCCTTCGTATCGCGCAGTCCGATCGGCAAGATGCTTAAGGTTTAGGGTCTGAAAATGTGTCCCACTACGAGGTGAGATTTACATCTCATAAAGTGGAACCTAAACCTATACCTCAACACCAGTCCCCACAGACCACACACAAATGCCACCAAAATGCAAGCATGCATCAATGCAATAGCGCATGACATCAACAAAACATGAATATCAATAGCCAAGCATGGATAAGAAATACAATCAACCACACTCAACTTTAAGGTCTCAAGCTCACTATACATGCATCATGTAATTCGATACATAATTATTATAACTTTCACATCCACTTACGTACTTCTCTGGCGATCTTGCCAACTGATATCACTGGGGCCACAGGCCAATCGATGTCATTATGACTTTTAGTCATTTGGTACCACTGGGGCTACAGGCCAATCGGTATTCTCATTATCACTCAGGGCTCATAGCCATTCGATACCACTAGGGCTGCAAGCCAATCGGTATCGTTAATACTTTCTCCTTGAGTTCACGATGTTATCATAATACACAATTCAAGTCATAGCTTTCACCAGTCATTCAACTCATTCAATAAATCGTCCAATAGTGTCCTAGCTTTCAGATAAAGGTTTAGAAAATACTTACCTTGATTGACTAGCAAAATTTCACCCCAAGTGACTCTCCTTAATGCCACAAATATGCAATCCACTAGGAATCCCTCGTCAACCCAGAAAGGTTCACCAATTTTGGATAAAAAAGCCAATGAATTCCTACTTTCATTAACCCAATCCCTCACTACCATTCAATTGGCAACTCAAGACGCCTTATTGATTAATTGAACACATGACAACGCTCCCACGAACCCTCAATATATTCGGTTCACATAGCCACATGTAAGGTGGAATGTAACTTAGAATTTCATGTACCAAATAGCCCTTAAATCACTTCTAAATTCCAATCTACTTCACACACTCCCCATTAATACATTGCATCATGTCTTATGGGATATTATGAGTCAATTTGAAGTCAAAATACCCCTTAATTAGTCCCCAACAGAACCATCCAGAATAGGTACTCTCTAAATCATAACCAGTTTTGGTTCAACTAGCATAATCAAGCCGTATCTCAACTTTAAGCCTCAATTCTTCACAAAATAAATGTTCTAAGACCTCAATCTATGTGTTTAGGAAGCTCACCAAGAGATTCGTATTGGTACAACATCTCAAAGTCCTTTGAACAACTCGGTCTCTCCTTAGTGTTCGACAATCAGTTTTCGGTCTAGTAATCAGCCTTGAAAACATATTTTAACACTACCAAACTTGCAACCACAAACCATTCAACTTGAATACTATATGTTATTAAGATCTCTTAAAAAATTTGAGGCCAATCGGAGTCTCTAAGGGGGAGAATGAAGGCCTTACCCCAGCTCGCAAAAATTCTATCCAGTTTTGGTCTAAGGGCTGGTCAGGAAAAACCACTCAACAAAACGTCGAGGTACCACTTAAAACTTGTCAAGGACAGGTTGATCTTGCTCTTGGTAGTCAAAGCACGGTGATGAGGCACCGAAAAGTGGCCGATGAGCACACCGAACAGAGAGGCAAAAGCTGGTCGTTTGGAGTAGTTTCGGTAAGAAGAGAAAAGAGAGAAAAATGGAATGGAATCATGGAGATGGCATACACGGCTGAAGAGAGCATCAAATGAGTGTCTCACACACATTATTGAGGTTAATTTGACAAGATAGAATTAGGTGGGGTAATAAATGCCTAATGCCTTCAATGGGTGATATGTGGCATATCCCAATAATACAACTTAAGGCTTTGACTCCTCTTTGACAACATGCACATAAATTTCGACAGCCTTATGGTGGAGGAGAAATGATCATTTTGTCCTTCGTGAATTCTTAAAGTAAAGGCAAATGGTCGATGGGCAAAATAATAATTTTACACTTTTAGTCCAAAACTTCACTTTTCCCATTCAAAATTACCATTGTCAAGACGACGTCAAATTCCTGTCTAGAATTGGAATTCTCTACTCCCAATTGCAAATTTTGAGCTTCCATTTCGTGATCAATCGTCCGTTGATCGTAGCTTCAGTTTGTCCCGAACTAACGGACGGCTTTTGTAGACGTTAAGCGTATCGACTCTGTGATTCTTACCACACTTAAGAAAACTCTGGTTACAACAGCTTTGGTTGTCATGTAATTACGAGGGTTCATCGCTAGTTCCGTCGGCTTAGATTGTCTTAGCTCGATTTAGGAAAATTAACAAATTATACATTGGTTAAGCGGTATCACCCCGCGCTCCATTCGTATAACACGAGCATTGTATTCCTTAATCGTTATTTGATCGTCCTTATTGATTCTAAATGTTCCCTCAACAATCCTTATGGTTGAAGCGTCATTTCTTTTTTCGAGTTTCCTAGGTCCACATAACTTGTCATGCATTAGCCTTTCCCTTTTGGTTAGTTTACTCAAGATTGATTAGATCTGAGCGAGACAAAACTGAAATATATTGAATGACACATTCTCATTCAATAGCCTCAAAATAGCAGGAAATTCATAATGTCACTCACATGGCATATAAATAAATACACATAATTTTCACAGTTATTACAATCATTCATTGCCTAAGCTCTTAGCCGCGATACACTTCTCTGGGCACTCTTGCCAATTGATATCACCGAGGCTATAAGCCAATCGATATCATCAGGGTTCATAGCCAATTGGTACAACCGGGGCCACAAACCAATCGGTACCTCTGGGGCTCACAACCAATTGATATTATAGGGGCTTACAGCCACTCGATATCACCGAGGCTCACAGCCAATCAATATCACTGTGGCTCATAGCCAGTTGATATTACTACGACACCAAGCCAATTGATCGCTGGGGGCACTATAGCCCATTCATATAACATTCGCACTATAGTTGTTTATATAACATTGGCACTATAGCCGTTTATATAGCATATGCATTATAATCAATTCAATAACATAGGTACTATAGCCAATTCAATAACAGGGGCTTCATAGCCAATTCATATGAATCTAGGGCTCAATAGTCGAACTATATCACCAAGCCCAATAGCCACTTACATTACAAGGCTCTTTCGCCAACTGAAGCACACTTGCCAATCACAGATTCAGTTGCCATGCAATCGTACTAGTCCTCACGAAAATCGAGGTCACACCCCATCACTCTAATCATGGAATTTATCAATTTAACCTCACCGAAGGCATGTGGATCGACTACAACAGTCTCATGCATTCCACACCTCATTGGTTAGAATAAACCACCAATTCATCAATCAAACTCATACAATATTGTCCTAGCGTTTGAGTAAAATTTTAAGGGACACTTATCTCTTCAAGAAAGCTAGCAAATTCAATTCAAAAGACATTCCTAGGTCAGCAAGCTCACGGCCAAATAGGGCTCTCACGGCGTGCCTAGGAAAACAACATCGAAACTCAATCATTTCTCAATTCCCTTGCGCAACTACTTCAATAACACACACAACACCTTATCTTCATGTCGTCATAGTGTTAAATCAATATCCCTAAGCATGCCAAGGGTCATTCTATTAAGGCAAATCATCATAAATATTATTCCGCCAAAATTGCCCTTTTCTAGGCCTCACGATCAACTTCATTCGCAAGTAAACTGACGTTTATTTATCAACTTTTTATGAAATTAAATTTCAAATTATTATACTTCAATGTCTTACAGACACTTGCGCGAAAACGAAGCTCAATTTGTTTAAGGGACGATTTAGAACGACTCGATTCAAAATTGGTGCGCGCTGAGGACAAGTTGGACGTCATCTCACATTTTCACTTCAAATAGTCCATTAATAACCTCTTGACCTAAATTCCTGACAAAACCAACTTGTCCATACATCATACGATAGGTTTAGGAGTCTTACCAAAAAGCTTGGATTGAAATAACACCACAAAATCTTACACCACGATGGTCAAAAAATCAGAATTTGTTCGGTGGAAACCACTATAAATCAACCCTAAAAATACTCGAAATCTACAATGAACTCAAAACCTCTAATTAGCCAACTTAATTAATATGAGTGTAGAATATCTCACCGAACATTTGGAGCCATTTAAAATCCCAAAGCCCACGAAACAGATTCTTCTCCAAAACCGGTCAGATTCTGTCTCAATCTAACCTTTGCCCACTAAAACAGATCTACAAAAAAAATACCGGGTCAAATCAAACTTATAATATGTATCTAGAACCACAAGACGATAAGCTTTCAAATGGAGGTAGTTGTACCTCAATCCGATGTCGGACGAAGAAGTTATGGCCGGAGAAATAGAAACTAGTCGGGCTAGGCAGTTCGGCTGAGAGAGAGCAAATGAGGAGGAAGATGGAGGGTAGAGAGAGTGCTCATCCCAAAATGAAGAGACAAAAGTTCCCACACAAATAATTGAAGTGATCAAGTGATAAGATAGGCAATTAATGCCTAGGCTCTTCTATGAGTGGCACATGGTAAGTTCCAATTATTTGCTATCCAAGCTTTGACTTCCATTGGCCCACTCCCCTCAAATTTTCGGCAGTTTCTTGGGAGTCCTACTTGACCATTTTGTCCTTGAAATAATCTTAAGGCAAGGGCAAAAGGTTGAGGGGCAAAACGGTAATTTGACACTTTCCATCTGAAACTTCATTTTTCCTATTTTGAATGGCCATCAGCGAGACGATGTCAAATTCAAATCCAATGTTAGAAATTTTCTTTTCCACTATTCTAATTTGAGATTCTATTCCATATCTCAAGCCTCGAAGGGGCGAAAATTCAGAATGTCACAACTCTTCCCCCTTAAAGAAATTTTGTCCTCGAAATTTGCAATCTTCTAACCATCCAGTCCTTTGGGGTATCGGCGTCTCATCGCATTCTTATTTTTCAGGATAATTCCTTTCATGACTTGACGTTCTTACTTGGCCTTTCCGACAAAAGCCATGTTTCCCCAGGACTTGTTTTCTTCAGTCCTCAATTTGTATTTGCTTCTCTCCATTCTCTTTCAATATTCATAACATCTGTCAGCAGTTCATCCTCGAGCGTTCACATCATCTCTTCCATTTGTCCATCACCAGTATTACTAAACCCTCGCCAGTATGCACTCTTTAGTGTCCATACCATTTAGCGTATCACTCCCGTCAAACGTCCTTTCGTACCAACATAAATTCAAGGGCATTATCAAATTGCCCTCTATTATCCAAATCGAGTTATGGCACTCTCGGTTCGTTAAAAAATTACATGATTACTTTCGTAGTAATCCGTTGTCGATTCTATTCGAAAATCCCTTTGGACAAAAGTGATCCTTCAACTTTCGTGGTCATGTCCCTCTCTCTTATCGGCATGTCTAATGCTCTACCATATGATAAACTAATCCAACTTTCAGTCCGTATCACCGATAGTATTAAAAAAAAAATCTTGGCACATCCTTGTGTCATCCCAAGGAATACCATAATTCTCCTTTCGAATTTCGATGTGGTCATCTCCTTAAGTTCCCCTTTGATACTAAACTCATCCTTTCGTCCATGGGGCCTCAAGGGTTGTATTCATTCCCATAACCCCTCAAGTATCAGAGTTCAATCATGGCAATACCTCAATTCCCTTCAAGCCTTCCGACTAGGTGCTTCCAGTAGTCGTCAACTAGTCATTTGACAAACTTCCAGTTTAGAGGTTGAATCTCTTATTTCTCAAGGGAAGATCAGTCCCTCTATCATCAATTACATAATACTGAATTATCAACCTCTTATAGTTCACATAACTTCGAGGTTTTCTTTATACAAGCGACGCCCTCATATTCATAAGCAATTTCACCCATCGGCGTTGCCTCTCATTCAATTCCCCTCGGAAAACTCCTACCTTATTTTCTTGTGGTAGACATAGACTCAAAACCTCATTCCACCCAAGCAAGGTTTTCTAAACTTTGCCGCGAGGATATTCACATACCAACTCCAATCATACTCTAAGCATTCCAACTCATATGGCATTATTGTTACGATGTACAAGCAATATCAATTTTAAATCGCCTTGTTATGCCTCAAATTTCCTTTCCACATTACATCACTAAGATTCTCTCGACTCTTTTGATTCCAAACAAGAATGCCATTATCAACGTAGTCATCAACTTGAATCAAGTCCTCGAAAACTCTTTTCATGTTCGTTCATTCATTCGCGTTACATCCCGTCCTTAGTTCATTTCATCAACAAAACAGTTCTTATGGGGAATCTTCCCATATTCCGTCTATAACAATCCATTAATTCCAGGAAACTTCAACTTTCAATAGCTCGTGTCAAGGCCTAGGATCTGTATAGAAATGGGGTCCCACTACGGGGTGAGATATACATCTCAGTAAGGTAGGTCCTAATCCTAAGTTAGGTGGACAGTACCCTCAGGCAAATGCAAACGCTAATAATAAATACAAAATTTCATGAGGCATTCCATTATCAATAATAACACGTACATGTCAGGTATGCAGTCATGGCATCATAACACATCAATAGGATCATGCACGCCTCGTCATGTTGAATCACAACTTCCACCATTCTCACTTGCTTCACTTTCATGCCTGCGTTTAGAACGCCTCAGGCTCGGTCCGCGTAAACGCATCAGATCGTCTCATTGACAAACTCGCGTAAACGCATCAGGTTTTCAATGTTACTCTAGGCCTGTGTCGACATACCTCCACTTCATCCCGCATTTCAACATATCAGGATATTGGCCATTTCAACCCCACGTCTCATACGTCTCAGGATGCCGTTCATTTCAAATCCCGCGTCTCATACTCCTCAAGGTATTTCCACATCTCAGATATGCCACAAGTTCAATTCAATTCATACACATAATGCCAAGTGCAAAGTCATGCACAATCAATACACTTATGGCAAGCAAAACAATCAAATTTGACATTTAAATATGATAATCAACTAAAGCACCAGCATTGTCACTCGTTCAAGTTCTCTATATCATTTTAGGACACACACTGGGTCATCACGTTATAAACTTCCAAGAGTCGATCAATTCACACACCAATCGCCCAATCGAGTTCAATCCTCCTATCAAAGGTTTATGATTCCCCTTACCTCAAGCTTAACGCGATGCAAGTCTTCTTCTGAGCACCTTCGGTCCTAACGGTCCAAGATCAAGTCCACCGCTCAACCTAAGGAAATTCATCCAATCCTTAACTTTTCTTGCTCAAATCACCACCCCACTAATCATAAACCTCATGGGCTTATCAATTAACATTATAACACTTCTCAACGATGGATTTGGAGCTCAATTGCAACCACCAACAACCCCCACATAATCGGTTTGCACGGAACCGAACCAGGCGAATTTCGGTTATGTGTATACCTCAACTTACCAGCCTTAAACCACCTCAAATCCTCAATTTAATCACTAATCTACTTGCTAACATGTAGTTCTAAGGGTTGGGAAGCCTCACCAAAAATTTGAGCTCAAGGTGACGTTAAATGGTCCACGAACGGCGCCGGTTCCTCCAAGCTTACCACTAGTTAGTTCTGGCCCTTCAAACACAAGACTCATTTGGGATCAAAATTCATCAAATTAACCCAAACTTTTTATCACAGCTCCATCTATGTGTCCCCTAAATGTCCACAAAATTTGGTTACAAAACTCTAAGATTTCGGGGTCCTAAGAGGCCAAAAACGTGGCTTACCTCTGGTTGCGACGATTTCCGTCGACTTTTGGGATATTGGCCGGTCGGAGCTCCTCGCTGGGTCAAAAGACTCACTTCCACTTCGAGGACGTCAGCAAGAGGTTGATCAAGGAGTAGCCAGTTGGCTCGATGGCTAGGGATCGCCGGAGGTGGCAGTCGATGGCGACGAATGGGCAAATAGAAACCGATCGGGCGATGGAGCTCTTGAAAAGAAGAAGGAAGAAGAAGAAGAAGAAGAAATCTGCAAAAAGGAAGAGGTATTTGGCCATGAGGAGAGAGAGAGAGGGTTCATACTTCATTTGGCTTGGTCAACATGGGTTGAATGGTAGTTTGAACGTGGAAAAATCAACTCATGGTCTCATCCATTGACACTTGTCCAATGTGTCATTCAAAGCTCATCCAATGGCCCACAATTTCTTCAATTTTCAGCAGCTCTTGGGGGTTTCAATGACCAAAATTTCCTTGTCCAATTAATAAAGTAAAGCTAAGGCTTGAGGGGCAAAATGGTAATTTACCTTCGACGTCCAGAACGTCATTTTTTTGATTCCCAATTTCTTCGATAAGGTGACGGGAAATCCAAATGAGATGTTGGAATTCTTGATTCTCCATTTTCAAATTTCAAGACTCGTTTCTGATTCAACTTTCTATCAAACGTGGTTCCAGCCTATCCCGAACTGACGGGCGGCTTTTACAGACGTTACACATATCGACCCTGCGATTCATACCACAATTAGGGCTCACCAATTCATGGTGACTTTAGTTGTCATGTAATTTTGAGGGTCTATCACTAGTTTCGATGGTCTCGATCGTCACTGTTTGATTTAGGAAAATTTGCAAATTATATATTGGTTAAACGGCATCACCCGCGCTCCAATTGTATAACACTAGCAATGCATTCCTTAATCGTTCTTAGATCAGGCTTTTATGGTTCTAAATGTCCCTTCGACAATCCTTATGGTTAAAGTGTCATTTCCTTTTCGAGTTCCCTAGGTCCCGTACCTTGTCTTGCATTAGCCTTTCCCCTTTGGCCAGTCAACTCAAATTGATCAGATTCGAGCGAGATATGACTGAAATACATCACTAGATACATTTCTCATTAACGAGTCTGAAAATGACAGGAAAATCAGAATATCACACTTCCTAAGTCTGATGGATTATAAAGATTGCTATAGACGTCGTGGGAAGATTTTCCCAGGAAAGCTATTTCATTAAGGGAATAGACTAAGATGAGATGAGACACGAACAAGCGAGTGGATATGAAAAGGAGTCCCAAGGACTTAAGCCCAGTCAATGACCGCGCTGATGTTGGTGTTTCTATTGGAAGGTGAAAGATCATAAGTATCATAACGACGTGTCGCAGTGTCACGTCCCGAACCCTGCAAGCTCGTGAACATCCCATCTGGCCATTGAATTTAGAAATATCTCCCAGGATCTAATGGCCAATAACATAAAACTTCTATATGATAAACGCATGCGGAAGTAAGAAAACATCCCATACACAAAAACTACAAGATGACCTAGGACAAAAGGGTATACTTCTCTCCCTTGAGTCAATCATACTTCAAAGGTTACAATTCTAAATTCTGAAAATGCATAAGCTATCCCAAAGGTCTCAAAGGGTTAGTGTGCAATTCCTCAAGTGCCTTCATCGAATATCCATCATGCCAAGCCCGGGTTTCCATTATCTAATACCTGAAAATGTTGGTGCCACGACGGGTGAGATAACAATCTCAGTAAGTTAACCCTTAACCCTAAGCTAGGCTAATGGTACCTCCAGACTCATTTGAAAATATGCAAGTTTTAGAAAAACGCTTTTCAAACATGACATTCAAGCAATTGGCATAACAAGGCAACTCAGCCATATCAGGCAATCGGATGCGTGTCTTTCACACTTTCACTTTCCAATCCGAATTTCTCAAACCATACAGGCATAACAGACATTCCATGCACTCTAGCCATTCTAGGCATTCCAGCCAAATCAAGCATTTCAATCATACAGACTCGGAAACACATCACGATCATGTTTCAATCTTTTATCTTCATTATGCCCATCAAGGGCCGCTTCCTTGGGCCGCGAGATGATTCGATCAATCACATGACTCTCGACGTCTTATCGAGATTATTCAGTCATCACGACTCTCACTGCGAGATGATTTGGTCTCTATAGCGACTCTCGACACTCCGTACCATCGAGATGATTCGGTCGACTATAGGACTCTCACGTCCAGACCTAGAGATGATTCGGTCACTACCTGACTCTTGATTCTTACAGCCTTTGAGATTATTCAGTCAAGGTAGGACTCTCTAGTGGCACGGCCTCGTCAGGTCAATCGGGACCAAACACCTGCGGCGCAATGCATTGGCCATAAAACATACTTGTGAACCTTGTCGTTAATCTCATTTTCACATTCTCAAGCAAACTCGTTCCACCGCCATTCAAGGCACACCATTCAAGCACATTAGGTTCATCAACTCAAGCATGTCATTCGGCCACTAACAGCACATGTCACCCCACATCAAGCAATTGAACCATCGAATGAACCAACAAGTATCAAAGCACTCGATTGAAACAAATAAGTCGATGCACATCAAAATTCACTCATGGCACCTCATCAACAAGCATGCACAACTTTAATTCAATATTTTTAGGCATGCTAAAGAGTCATTCAATCAAGGTAAATCATCCAAAACCTCAATTCATCAAAGATGCCCAATTCAAGACCCCACAACCAGGTTTAGTCTTTCGAAACCTGCAAATTTTGTACTCACTTTTTGAGGAAAAAAATTCCATAATCTTAAACTTCAATATCTTACGAACATGTGGGAGAAAAAAGGGCTCAATTTGAATATTGGATGACTTAAAACGGGCCATTTTAAAAATCGGTGTGCGTAGAAAAAAAGATTTGGTAGCTCTCGGATCTCTCACGTTTTTCACACCAAAATCACTCTTTAAACCCTTTCAATTCCACCAAAAATTCACCCTTTAGTAAGCCAACATCCTAACTAAGGATTAGAAGTCTTCTTACGGAGAAAATTTAGCCAACAAACTCCTCCAAGAACCGCAAAAATCCTTGGTTCCTAATCTGTCTGGCGCAAGACAGATTCTGTTCCTAGGAAATACCACGCAAACTGGCCATCAAAACTTCAATCTAACTCACCAATCCTTTAGTAACATGTAATATCATGTGTTAAGGTGTCTTACCAATAAATTTTGGGGCAAGGCAACACTTCTACGGCCTTTAAAGGTGCTCGGTTCCCAGATCCATCGAAGAGGACATATTATATCCAAGAGAAGTTTATGGACATTCAACCACCAAAATCCATTCAAACCTCAATCAAACTTCAAACTCAAACCACTAATGTGACATTCTGATTTCTAGTTAATTTCAGACTCATTAATGAGAAATGAATCTAGAGATGTATTTCAGTCATATCTCGCTTGAATCTGATCAATTCGGGTAGACTGACCAAAAGGGAAAGGCTAAGGCGAGACATGATCCGTGGACCTAGGGAATTCGGAAAAGAAATGGCGCCTTGATCATAAGGATTGTCGAGGGGATATTTAGAGCCACAAAAGACCGATCCAAGAACGATTAGGGAATGCCTTGCGAGTGTCATACGATTGGGACGCAAGTGATGCCGCTTAATAAACGTATGATTTGCAAAAATTTTCCTAAATTGGACAGTGAAGATCGAGACCATAGGAACTAGTGATAGACCCTCACAATTACATGAAAACCAAAGCCGCCACAAATTGACAAGCCCTAAATGTGATGAGAATCACAGGGTCGATATGCATAAAGTTTGCAAAAGCCACCCGTCGGTTCAAGATAGGTTGGAACCACGTCTGATAAAGGAAACCATCAGAAACGAGTCTTGAAAAATTTGAAATGGAGAATCAAGAATTTCAACGTTATTCGGATTGACCGTCGCCCTATCGAAGAATTCTGGAGCGAGAAAAATGATGTTCTGAACGTGGGGGGTAAAATTACTCTTTTGCCCCTCAAGCTTAAAGCCTTGCCCATACATTTGAAGAAGGGCATTTTGGACTTTAAATCCACCCCAAGGCCACCGAAAATTTGAAGGAATATGGGCCATTGGATTGAATTGAAATGACAAGTGGACAAGCGTCACAAGATCAAGTAAAGAGCGGTCAAATCCACTATTCCAAATCTACCATTCAACCATTTGACCCAAGCCTTGTATATAGTCTTTTCCACTCTCTCTCCTCACTCATTTGGCCTGCCACACCCCCACAAACCCATCGAAACCTCTCTTCTTCCTCCCTTCCTCATTTTACGCTGGCGATAGCTTCTGGAGCTGTTGTTCGCTGCCCACGACGCCCACCTCCGACCACCGCCTGACCGCCGGCCGACCACACCGACCTAGCCCTACGTCTTGTCGACCTCCTCGAACTGGAGGCGAGCCACTTGGACCACCGAGGAGCTCCGGCCAAGCATTTTCTCGAGAGCCGACAGAATTAGACTCAATCTGAGGTAGGTCCAGTTTCTAACCCTTTTGAAGGCTGAAATGTTGGATTTTTTAGGCTAAATATTGTGGAGATCTAGAAGACATGTATATGAATCTGTGATAAAAATTTGAGAGTGATTTGAAGAAGTTTTGACCTCGAAACAGTCTTGTGAACTTGGAACAGAAACTGCCGGTTACTGACCTAGGGAGATCCAGCAACTTTCAATGGGATTCCGATGACCATTCGACCTCAAACTGACGGTGAGCCTCATAAACCCTTAGGTAGACATGTTAAGAGGTAGGATGATGATTAAATGATGGATTAGGAGTGGATTAAAGACCGGTTGTGCTCGATTTACACAGAACCGAAAAGGACCGGTTCGGTTCTGTGCGAAATCGAATCTATGGGGGCTATTGGCATTGAGTTTTGAGTCTCAAATTGATGATTAATACATGCTAGGACAATGAGGATTATGTTATGGAGACTTGTGATTCATGGATGGTTGAATTGGACTTGAAATTGATGAAATTGGTTGGATTTTATTAGGTTGCGCGGTGAGTTCGGTCTTGGACCATTGGGGGCCGAAACTTTGAGGGCTCAAGAAGAGAAATTGTGTGATCAAACGCAAGGTAAGGGAATCCTAAACTTAGGATAGGAAGATTGGACTCAATTGGTTGAGTCGAGGATTAATTTGGTTAATTTATGAGAATTTTCCCAAAGGATACCTTGGTATGTCCTAAGTGGTTATAGGAGGGTTATGTGTGTTATTGTTTGTGTTTAAATTATCCGCCATGTGTGTATATCACTTGATTACCTTGCCTGTCATGAGTCTTTGAATTGTGCCTAGATTGCATGAGTCGTCATGTGTGGAAAACAACTTGAAAATCATGACATGAGTATGACATGGCGAGGCCTTGAGGAGTATGAGACGTGAGGCAGGAGATGTATACCCGGATGCAATGCCATCGCGGGGTGGAGTTGATGCTATGTGGCACCTTAATGAGATCTAATTGCGAGGCCTTGATGGCCACGGTCCTAATGCGAACTATTCGCGGGATAGAGGTATGAGTTGACGTTATCGGCCTGGAAATTCATTGGAACTTGATGCGTTTACGCAGGTTACCAATGACGGTCTGATGCGTTTACGCGGACCGAGCCTGATGCGATCTAATCTCGGGCTGGAGGATGAGGCATGTAGGAAGAGGTGGTTATGGTGAAATGGTAGGATGAGGCATGCATGATCATCTGAATGTGACATGGTATCACATGGTATCATAGTTGCA
This sequence comes from Rhodomyrtus tomentosa, assembly GCA_028455895.1. Taxonomy (NCBI): domain Eukaryota; kingdom Viridiplantae; phylum Streptophyta; class Magnoliopsida; order Myrtales; family Myrtaceae; genus Rhodomyrtus; species Rhodomyrtus tomentosa. The sequence goes on from JAPCWY010000001.1 coordinate 16,976,186, forward strand.
TGCCCATCATCCGTGTGTTGCTATCTTTATTTGTTTGTGCATGCATGATTATGAGTTTGGAATATTTGGATAAATGACTGCCTGAGTGAACGATCAGCCTGACCTACGGTTAGGACTCTTTTACTGAGATGTGTATCTTCCTCCTTTGGGGACCCCCATTTTTACCGATCCTAGGCCTTAGCTGTATGGCCTATTCGTTTTGGGGATCCCAATGAGATGACGGCATATTTTGATGAGTTTCCGGATAGTCAGGGGAATATTTATGTGAGGAAGTGTACAGTTGTATGGGTCGACGAGGGTAGCACGGACTGGAAGCCTCATAGATTCGAGGCATGGCTTAAGAAGGTTGGAAACGAGTCGATTAGGCCGCTGAGGCCCCAAGAGGTACCCTAGGGAGTTATCCCTGATTGGTGCCGGATTGTTGGGGAGCAGGAGTTGCCAAAGTGGTCTATAGTTGGTTCTAGGAACGGGTCGGAGAAAACCCCGGCGCTAGACTTTACTATGGAGGAGGATGAGGTCATTGTCCTGGTGGCGACCAAGGAGGATCTTGCGGAGTCGTCTCTTGAGGCAATCATGCAGGATTCAATCGAGGTTCCATCAGATACCTTCTTCGAGTACGAGACGACGGAGGATGCAGAGGACACCGAGGATTCCAACAGTTCATTTTAGGATTCCAGTTCGTTGGCTTGAGCTTTTGGAGGCAACTCGACCCTGTTCTTTTGGATGTCGTAAGGGACTCTTTTGGGTACTACCCCGTTGCCCAGTTTACCTAGCGGATTGTAGTAGTTGGTATTTGTACGAACAATACGTTATGATATATGATAGTTATTATGCTATCTAGGTCCCACTTAACTTATTTTGTACGAAAATTTATTTGAGTATTGCTTCTGCATGCTTAATGTATATATATTATCTCTCGACTTGTTTGTGGATCTTGGGACTACGATAGATATTTTGGTTTGCTTGCAGGGAGTCGCGTGCTCGTGCCTGAGGCACGGGGCGTGACATCCCCGGTCGATTTGGTATCAGAGTAAGGTCAGCTCGATCTAAAGTTGATTAAGGACTGAAGTAATAAGGATGATTAAGTTGGGACTTAGACAGATAGCGAGACCTTAGGAGACTGGTTAAGATAAGGCATGGGATGCATAGTGGGTGACCTGGTACTTAGGGTCGGAGTTTGATCTTGAAAGGGTTATGGAAATGCATAAGGATTAAGTTCCCTGCTTAGGATAGAAGGTCGTTTCTGGACCTTGGTTTGTTTGAGGGATGAAAGTAATTGGTTTTAGTGAATCACTGGAGCGAATGGAACTAAGAAATGGCCATAGGCTATTTATTGAAATGTTTCTGGAATCTGTGGTATGGAGTACTGTTGGATTGTAACTGTTTCTGTTAAGGGTTAATTAGTAGCTCTAGATTTGGGTGAATGAGTAAGTTACTAACTCCTTGCTGAACTTGTGGTGGACCAGGTTCAGTGGAAAGAGACAAGGATGAGCAACCCATCTAGAAGGGCTGGAAGGCCAAAAGGTGGAGCCTCTAGCTCGAGGCCACCCGTAGCAGAAGATCCAAGGATGGATGGCATGCTGAGGGCGCTGGAAAGAATTGGTGACATGATTGATAGGTAGGCCTAGGATCGGGACGCTGCTATCGCCCAAGCAGTAGGACCTGCCAGAGTCGCCGTCAACTCCAACAACGACAATAATGGTGGCAACGGAAGCCAGAATGAACAAGGCCAGGGCAATGAAGCCGTGAATGCCCAAGAAGAGATCATCATGGCCAAACAGATAGGCCAACTAGTGGAACAATTTATAAAGTTGAATTCGACCTAGTTTGATGGGACTGGAGATCCCGAGTTAGCACCCAGGTGGATTGAGAAGCTGGAGAAAGCTTTTGGGGTGCTGAGTTGCACAAACGAGGAGAAGGTGTTGCTAGCCGTGTACGAGTTGGAAGATACAACGAATGACTGGTGGGCTGCCACCAATAATGGAGTTTTCCCTGAAGTAGCAGCTATGACTTGGGAAGCCTTTAAGACGGCCTTTAATGATAAATATTTCTTTGAGACGGTCAGGGAAAGGAAGCAGTTGGAATTCCTGCAATTATGCCAGAACCAGTTGACAATAGATCAATATGAGGCTGAATTTTTGAGGCTGTCAAGGTACGCACCACGATCTGTAGAGGACCCTCAAGAAAAAGCAAGAAGATTTAGGGATGGTTTGAGGCCCGAGCTCTATAGCCAGATGATTTCTCTGAATTTGAGGACCTACAAGGAGATATACGAGCGAGGCCAGATGATTGAAAGGGACCTGAAAGAGAGGAACATCACAACTGGATCGCGATTTATGTCTTTCAGGGATAACCGCTAGATGGGCAAAAGATCGATGGCAAACAATAGGCGTTTTGTGCCACCAGTGCGAAAAAGTATTGTGAAGCCGCCAAACCCCACAAATTGGAGTTACAGACTTTGTGGTAGGAGGCATGAAAATAGACCGTGCTCAATGAGGACCGGGGCTTGCTTTAAGTGTGGTCAGCTGGGCCACCAGATGAGGATGTGCCCAAGTCATGCTCCGACAAGTCGACCGCAAGGATAGAGACCGCAAGCTGGACCGTCGACTACCACGCCTCAGATTGAACAAAATCGACCACCGGCATAGGGAAGAGTATATGTAGTAGCCCACAAAGAGGCGGAGGAGACACCAGGTGTGGTCACAGGTACGGTTTACTTGTGCAACCAAGCTATATATGCATTGTTTGACCCTGGTACCACGCATTCGTTTGTGTTTGCATAGTTTGCTAATTTGGTGGGTATGAACTTAAAACCGTTGAATATAATTCTGCATGTTGCTACACCGTTAAAGGATAATATATTGGTTTCAATGGGCTATGCTGGTTGTGAGATTGTGATTGGAGGGAATAATGAGAGTATTGACTTAGCTGTATTGCCCATGTACGATTTTGACATAATCATAGGAATGGATTGGTTGGGTAAGCAGGGGGCATTAGTGGATTGTGGTAGTAGGATAATCCGGTTTTATCCAAGAGGCCACCCTAGCTTTGAATTGGTGGGAAGTCGAGGAGGAATCTCGATTCCCTTAATCTCATCTTTGGAAGTGATTAAGTTGATGTCTAAAGGGTGTTAGGCATACCTAGTGGCAGTAATGGACACGACTACCAAAGAGCTGAAGTTAGATAATATCTAGGTAGTGCGTGAATTTCTTGATATATTTCCCCAAGAGTTGCCAGGATTACAACCGGAACGGGAAATAGAATTTGTGATTGAATTAGCCCCTGGGACGGAGTCGATTTCGAAAGCACCTTATAGGATATCCTTGTCAGAACTGAAAGAGTTAAAGGTGCAGATGCAGGAATTGCTAGATAAGGGATTTATCCGACCGAGTGCTTTGCCGTGGGGAGCGCCAGTACTATTCGTAAGGAAGAAGGATGGGTCTTTGCGTTTATGCATTGACTATCAGCAGCTGAACCAGGTGACAGTGAAGAACAAGTACCCACTGCCGAGGATTGACGACATGTTTGATCAATTACAAGGAGCGGCGGTATTTTCAAAGATTGACTTAAGAACTGGGTATCACCAACTGAGGATCAAGAAGGAAGACATACCTAAAACTGCCTTTAGGACGAGGTATGGTCACTATGAATTCACGATGATGCCGTTTGGTTTGACCAACACTCCAGCTGCTTTTATGGACCTGATGCATCTAGTATTTAAGGAATTTTCTAGATAGATTCATCATAGTCTTCGTTGACAATATCTTGATTTACTGGAGGATTGGTGCGGAGCATGAGGAGCACTTAAGGACTGTACTACAGACTCTGAGAGAGCATTTGCTATATGCGAAGTTGAGTAAATGTGAGTTTTGGCTAAACAGAGTAGCATTTCTTGGTCATGTGGTGTCTGGTAAAGGAATCGCAGTGGATCCTGCGAAGATCAAAGCTGTAACAAATTGGCCTAGACCTACTAAGGTCACTGAAGTCAGAAGTTTCTTGGGATTGGCAAGATACTACAGGCGTTTTGTAGAGAAATTCTCATCCATAGCCATTCCATTGACGCGGTTGACGAAGAAGGAAACGAGGTTTGAATAGACAGACAAGTGTGAGAGGAGTTTCTAGGAACTTAAGCATAGATTGACAACCGTGCCAGTATTGTCAATTCCATCAGAACCAAGAGATTACGAGATTTACAGCGATGCTTCGCTGAAAGGATTGGGCTGTGTGTTGATGTAGCATGGAAGAGTAGTAGCCTACGCATCTAGACAGTTGAGGCCACATGAGATGAACTACCCAACTCATGACCTGGAGTTAGTAGCGGTTATATTCGTTTTGAAGATTTGGAGACATTACCTCTGTGGCGAGAAGTTTTAGATCTATACCGACCACCAAAGTTTAAAGTATATGTTTTCCCAGAAGGAGCTGAATATGAGACAGCGTAGATGGATGGAGCTGTTAAAGGATTATGATTGTGAGATACTGTATCACCCTGGGAAAGCAAACAAAATAGCAGATGCGTTAAGTCGGAAGTCAAGCATCGCATGTCTGCTGGTGAAAGGTTGGTCAATGATTGAGGATTTAAGAGACTCCGAGTTTAGATTAGAAGTCGATTAGTTGTCCAGTTTGATAGTTACGTTGAGGGTGGAACCTAAGGTCCAGGAAGGAATAAAGGCTCTATAGTCTATGGACCCAGAGATCTAGAAGATTCTCAATATGGATGCGACAAAGAGAAAACCCGAGTTTCAAATGTTTGAGGACGGAATTCTGAAGTTCCGAGGATGATTGTGCGTGCCAAAGGATAAAGGACTCAAGGGAAGGATTTTATCAAAGGCTCACAAGAGCAATTATAGCATCCATCCTGGAAGTACGAAAATGTATCAGAACCTACGACAGCATTATTGGTGGAACGGGATGAAGGTGGACGTAGCAAAGCATGTAGCTAAGTGTTTGACATGCCACCAAGTGAAAGCGCTGCACTATAAGCTTGGAGGACTATTACAGCCACTGGAGATTCCAAAATGGAAGTGAGAGCATGTGACTATGGATTTTGTGATGGGACTCCCAAGGAGTCAGAGAGGTCACGACTCTATATGGGTATTTGTGGACAGATTGACCAAGTCCGCACATTTCATCCCGGTGCGAAAGGATTTCGCTATGGATAGGTATCCAGAGCTGTACATGAGATAAATAGTGAGGTTGCACGGAGTGCCAGTGACGATCACTTTGGATAGAGATCCTAAGTTCATGGCAAACTTTTGGAAAAGTCTGCAAGAAGCCATGGGAATTCGATTGCAGTTTAGTACGGCGTACCATTCACAGCCGGACGGACAGTTGAAAAAGACGATACAGACGCTTGAGGATATATTGCGAGCATGCGTCATTGATTTTAAAGGTGGATGGGAAGACCAGCTACATTTTGTAGAGATTGCTTATAATAATAGTTATCAGCAGAGTATCCAGATGGCACCATTCGAAGCACTCTATGGAAGAGCCTGTAGAACCCCGATTTGCTGGGATGAGGTTGGAGAAAGAAGTATCACAGGCCCAGAATTGTTAGAGCAATCGGTGGAAGCAGTGAAGATAATCCGGGATAGACTGAAGACGACACAGAGTCGTCAAAAGAGTTATGCGGATAAACGGCGCAAGCCCTTGGAGTTTCAAGTGGGCGATTACGTCTTCCTCAAGGTATCTCTAATGAGAGGACTATCGCGGTTCTAAAAGAAGGGGAAGCTGAGCCCAAGGTATGTAGGCCCATTTGAAATACTGGAGCGGATTGAAACCTTAGCCTACAGGCTTGCTCTGCTACCTAATCTATCCCAGATGCATAATGTGTTCCATGTGTCAATGCTACGAAAGTATGAACCAGATCCGACACATCTGCTGGATTATGAGGCCATAGAAGTGGACGACAAAGTGTCTTACGTGAAGAAGCCGATAAGAATCGAAGACCGGAAGGAGCAAATCCTAAGGAATAAGAAGATTCCACTGGTCAAGGTAGTATGGGAGCACCATCGAACTAAAGGTGCCACGTGGGAGAATGAAGAGATGATGAGGCGACAGCACCCCTATTTATTTGAGTAATTAAGTGTGATGTAAATTTCGGGGACGAAATTTTTGTAATGGGGGAAGACTCGTGATATTCTGATTTCCAATTAATTTCAGACTCATTAATAAGAAATGAATATAGATATGTATTTCAGTTATATCTCGCTTGAATCTGATCAATTCGAGTAGACTGACCAAAAGGGAAAGGCTAACGCGAGACATGGTACGTGGACCTAGGGAATTCGGAAAAGAAATGGCGCTTTGACCATAAGGATTGTCGAGGGGATATTTAGAGCCACAAAAGGCCGATCCAATAACAATTAGGGAATGCCTTGCGAGTGTCATACGATTGGAGCGCGAGTGATGCCGCTTAACTAACGTATGATTTGCAAAATTTTTCTTAAATCGAATAGTGAAGATCGAGACCATAGGAACAAGTGATAGACCCTCACAATTACATGACAACCAAAGCTGCCACGAATTGACGAGCCCTAAATTTGATGAGAATCACAGGGTCCATACGCATAAAGTCTGCAAAAGCCACCCGTCTGTTCGAGATAGGCTCGAACCACGTCTGATAGAGGAAACCATCAGAAACGAGTCTTGAAAAATTTCAAATGGAGAATCAAGAATTCCAACATTATTCAGATTGGTCATCGCCCTATCGAAGAATTCTGGAGTGAGAAAAGCGACGTTCTGAATGTCGGGGGCAAAATTACCCTTTTGCCCCTCAAGCTTAAAGCCTTGCTCATGCATTTGAAGAAGTGCATTTTGGACTTTAAATCAACCCTAAAGCCACCGAAATTTGAAGGAATATGGGCCATTGGATTGAATTGGAATGAAAAGTAGACAAGTGTCACAAGATCAAGTAAAGAGTGGTCAAATCCACTATTCCAAACTTACCATTCAACCATTTGACCCAAGCCTTGTATATAGTCTTTTCCACTCTCTTTCCTCACTCATTTGGTCGGCCATACCCCCACATACCCACCAAAACCTCTCTTCTTCCTCTCTTCCTCATTCTTTACGGGCGACAACTTCTTGAGCTATCGTTCGCCGCCCATGACGCCCACCTCCGACCACCGCCTGATTGTCGGTTGGCCACACCGACCCAGCCCTTTTTGAAGGCCGAAATGTTAGAGTTTTGAGGCTAAATTTTGTGGAGATCTAGAAGACATGTATATGAATCTGTGATAAAAATTTGTGAGTGATTTGAAGAAGTTTTGAGCTCGAAACGATCTTGTGAACTTGGAACAAAAACTGCCGGTTACTGACCTAGGGAAATCCGGCGACTTTCAACGGGATTCTGGCAACCATTCGACCTCAAACTCACGGTGAGCCTCATAAACCCATAGGTAGACATGTTAAGAGATAGGATGATGATTAAATGATGGACTAGGAGTGGATTAAGAACCGGTTGTGCTCGGTTTGCACAGAACCGAAAAGGACCAGTTCGACTCTGTGTAAAACCAGATCTGTGGGGGCTGTTGGCGTTGAGTTTTGACTCTCAAATTGGTGGTTAAGACATGCTAGGACGATGAGGATTATGTTATGGAGACTTGTGATTCATGAATGGTTGAATTGGATTTGGAAATTCATGGAATTGGTTGGATTTTATTAGGTTGCGCGGTGAGTTCGGTTTTGGACCATTGGGGGCAGAAACTTTGTGGGCTCAAGAAGAGAAATTATTTGATCAAGCGCAAGGTAAGGGAATCCTAAACTTAGGATAAGAAGATTGGACTCAATTGGGTGAGTCGAGAATTAATTTGGTTGATTTATGAGAATTTTCCCAAAGGATAGCTTGGTATGTCCTAAGTGGTTATAGGAGGGTTATGTGTGTTACTGTTTGTGTTTAAATTATCCACCATGTGTGTGTGTCACTTGATTACCTTGCCTGTCATGAGTCTTTGAATTGTGCCTAGATTGCATGAGTCGTCATGTGTGGAAAACAACTTGAAAATCTTGGCATGAGCATGACATGGCAAGGCCCTGAGGCGTATGAGACGCGAGGCGGGAGATGTATACCCTGATGCGATGCAATCGCGGGGCGGAGTTGATGTTGTGTGTTGCCCTGATGCAATCTAATCGCGGGGTTGAGATAGCCACGGTCCTGATTCGAACTATTCGCGGGACGATGGAGGTATGAGGTGATGATATCGGCCTTGAGATTCATTGGAACCTGATGTGTTTTCGCGGGTTGCCAATGACGATCTGATGCGTTTATGCGGACCTAGCCTGATGCGATCTAATCACGAGCTAGAGGATGAGGTAGGCAGGAAGAGGTGGTTGCGGTGAAATGGCAAGATGAGGCATGCAAGATCATCTGAGTGTAACATGGTTTCATAGTTGCGTGCCCATCATCCGTGTGTCGCTATCTTTATTTGTTTGTGCCTGCATGATTATGAGTTTGGAATATTGGGATAGATGACTGCCTGAGTGGATGATCAGCCTGACCTAGGGTTCGGACTCTTTTACTGAGATGTGTATCTCACCCCTTTAGGAATCCCTATTTTTACAGATCCTAAGCCTCAGCTATGTGGTCTATTCGTTTTGGGGATCCCAAGGAGATGACGGCATATTTTGACGAGTTTCCGAATAGTCGGGGGAATATTTATGTGAGGAAGTGTACGGTTGTATGGGTCGACGACGGTAGCCCGGACTGGAAGCCTCATAGGTTCGAGGTATGGTTTAAGAAGGTCGAAAACGAGTCGATTGGACCGCTGAGGCCCCGAAGGTACCCCAGGGAGTTATCCCTGATTGGTGCCGGACTGCTGGGGAGCAAGAGCTGCCAGAGGGGTCTATAGTTGGTTTTAGGAACGGGCTGGAGAAGACCCCGACATTGGACTTTACTGTGAAAGAGGATAAGGTCATTCTCTTGGAGGCAACCGAGAAGGATCTTGCGGAGCCGTCTCATGAGGCGACTATGGAAGATTCTATCGAGGTTCCATCAGAGACCTTCTCCGAGTACTAGCCGACGGAAGATGTCGAGGACACCGGGGATTCCAGCAGTTCATTTTAGGATTCCAGTTTGTTGGCTTGAGTTTTTGGAGGCGACCCGACCCTGTTCTTTTGGATGTCGTGAGGGACTCTTTTGGGTACTACCCCATCGCCTAGTTTACCTAGAGGATTATAGTAGTCGGTATTTGTATGAATAGTACGTTATGATATATGACAGTTATTATGTTATCCAGGTCCCACTTAAGTTATATTTTGTATGGGGATTTATTTGAGTACCGCTTCCGCATGCTTAATCTATATATATTATCTCTCGATTTGTTTGTGGATCTTGGGACCACGAGAGATGTGTCGTTTGCTTGCAGAGATGTTCACGTGCTCGATGGGTTCGGGGTGTGACAACTAAAGCTTAATAATTTGTCTCAAGAAGGTCTCACCTCAATTTGGTAGCAAGACAAGCCCTTTAAAACGGCCTAAAGAAGCTCATGGCCAGATTGGACCTGATTCTAACCTCTTCAGTCTCCGGCAGCTCCACGGGTCAAACGGAGTAACGAATCGATGAATGGTCACTTGGAGGTTGTAGGCAAGACATCAAGGAGTGTTGTGGTGGTCGGAGTTGGGTCGAGTGGTGGTCGGAAGTCGACATCGTGGCGGATGAACGGTGAGGACAGATTCTGGTCGAGCGAGCCAGAGGAAGAGAGAAAGAGAGAACGTGAGATTTTTGAGGGAGAGAGAAAGTAGCTAAATACAATGAGGAAAGAGAGAGTGTTCTTGCACTTTCTTTGTCCCCAAGTCAAGAAGAGAGAGAGGATTGGCAGGTCAGGATTTGACATCAAATTAATGTCATCCTAGAGCTCTAATCTAGCCTACTTACACACATCACCTCTCATTAATACCCTTGACTTTTCTTCATAAAAAATCTAGGGCACAAATTGACTATAATACCCTCAAATTTTGGGCCACTACAGGGAGAGAGCAAATGACTATAATGCCCTTGCTTGTTCTAAAGAGAAAGAATGTCCTTGAGGGCAAAATTGTAATTATACACCTTCAGTCTAAATTTCACTTTTTTCGATTTTTATTACCCTCGATGAGGCGACGTCCAATTCCTTTTGAATTGTTGGAATTCTTCTTTATCCAATGTCCAATTTTGAGATCCAATTCATGGTCTGTTTTCCGTCAATCGTAATTACAGTTTATCTCAAACCGACGGGCGGCTTTTGACAGACATTCACGTGTATCAAATTAGTGATTCTCATCATACTTAGGATGACTCAAGTCATAGCGACTTTGGTTGTCGTGTAATTGGTTGTCGTGTAATTGCGAGGGTTTATCGCTAGCTCCGACGTTCACGATCGTAAGAATTCGATTTAGGAAAGGTTTGCAAATCATACGTCAGTTAAGCGGAATCACACGCGCTCCAATAGTATAACGCCAGTCATAAATTCCTTAATCGTTCCTAGATCGGCCCTTATTGGTTCTAAATATTCCCTCGACAATCCTTATGGTCAAAGTGTCGTTTCTTATTCAAGTTCCTAGGTCCACGTACTTGTATGCATTAGCCTTTCCCTTTCTGGTCAGTTAACCCGAATTGATCAGGTCAGAGCGAGATAAAACTAAAATACATCGATAGATATCTTCTCATTCATACATCTCAAAATGGTCGGAAATTCAGAATGTCACATGCGGAAAGAAAATTTGAGGCGTAACAAGTCAATCTGAAATGGCATTTGCATGTACGTCTTGATAGTAAGTTCATATGAGTGGAGACGTCTAATGCATTATTAGAGTAGGCTCGCAAATGTCCTTTCAAAGAAGTTGGGAAAAACACAACTTGCATGAAGAAAGACTTCGAGTTTATACAAACCATAAGAACTTGAAGTATGGGTTTCCCGAGAGGAATCGAATGAGAAGCAACATGGATGAAGTTGTGTAAGGACTACGAATAAGAGTAATTGGGAGAAAGCCCACACTTTTGAGTATTTGGAGGAGTAACATTGAAATTGAGGATGGAAACCATGGAGTTAGACAAGGAAACGTACTAATGAAGGAAAGCATAACTGTTGCAAGTTGGTGGATTAATTGGTCATTGGAGGATCTCGAATGTAATCATGAAAGAATTATTAAGGATTCAATCATGAGTTTGCCTGAGAAGTCGAGAAGGGTATGGTTAAATTTGGACAGTCAAGGTTAAGCTAATGGAACTTGTGCGTTCCCGACGATGCGAAAGGACGTTCGAATTGGATGATTGTGCCAAATGGTAGAGGCACCAAAGAGTACGTTTTCATGATGATTTGGTAATAATCATGATAGGAAAAGAACATGAATTTAAGGCGACGTTTTGGAAAAACCTTCCAACTAGGAATTTCAAAAACAGGATTGCAGTGTGATGCACGTATTATCCTCGAACCAATAGGCAAATTGAAAGGAAAATTTGAATGCTCAAAGGTGTACACCAACAGATATTATGAATGCTGAAAGAGAATAGAGAAAATCAAGTACAGGTTGAGGACTGAGGGAAACAAGTCCCAGAGGAGGATGATTTTTGTCATAAAAGACAAATGAGAACGTCAAGTAATGCAAGGGGTTATTTTGGAGAGTGAGGAGGCGATGAGGCGTCTATATCCCATGAGATTGGATAATTGAAAGATTACAAATTTCGAGGATGAAATTTCTGTAAGGGTGAAAGAGTTGTGACATTCTGAATTTTTTGCCACGTTAATGCTATTGAATGAGAATATATCTATCGATATATTTCATCCTATCTCGCTTGGATCTGATCAATCTCGAGTTAACTGACCAAAAGAAAAATAGAGAATTCCAACATTAGAAAAGGATTTGACATCGTCCTGCCAATGGTAATTTAGAATTGGAAAAATGAAGTTTCCGACGAAAAGTGCAAAATTACCATTTTGCCCCTCGACCATTTGCCCTTGTCTTGAGAAGAATAGAAGGATAAAATGGTCATTTAGCCTCCCATATATAGCTGCCGAAAATTTAAGAGGAAGAGTCAAAGGAAGTCAAAGCCAAAGATTGAATTATTGGAGCCTTTCCAAGTGTCAACCATAGAAGCACCCAAACATTAATTGCCCCATAAAATCAATCTTGTCAATTTAAGCCTCAATTATTTATGTGAAAGACTCCATTACACTCCTTCATCAACCTTGACTCCCTTCTCCCTCTATTTTTGTTCAATTTTCTTCTTCTTCTTCCTTTGGTCTCTCTCATCCTAGAAGCTCCAGCCCGACCAATCCTAACCACCTCCCTTCCTCTGGTTATAACGTTTTCGTCCGATATTAGATTGAGGTAAAATTATCTCCATTTGAAATCTTATTTTCTTGTGGTTTTAGGGACATATTATAAGCTCAATTTTGCCTAGCCGTTTGTCCAGTAAGTTTATTTGAATAGGCAAAGGTCATATTTTGACCCGAATTTGAAGAGGGTCCATTTTTTGGGGCTACAAGACTTCAAATGGCTTCAACTTTTCGGTAAGACCCTCTTGACTCTTAGTATAAGGGCTAAGCAAGTTGAGATTAAGTATTCGTTGAAGTTAGAATTGGTTTTCATATATAAATTGTTGGGTTTTGCAAGATCCGTTTCTGTTTTGCTGCTGACTGTGAAAAACCAAGGCTATTTGGTGCTCATTGAAGTGTCGTTTTGCCCCAAAACTTTCGGTAAGACCTCTATGGATGTTGTATGATAGAGTTTGTAAAGAATTGAAGTTTAGAAGTGATTAAGGGATGTTTTAGGCGTGAATGAGGCTAGAGGCCGAGACGCTGGCCAATCTGTCCTTAGCACACACCGATTTTGAATTGAATCGTTCTAAGTCATCCGGTATGCAAATTGTCATGCCCCGCACAATGCGCGCGAGCTCGCGACTCCCTGCAAGCAAACCAAATATCTCTCGTGGTCTTAAGATCCACAACTAAGTCGAGAGACATTATATACATATACCAAGCATGCAGAAGCGATAAAAAGTACCTCCTCCGTACAAATAGTGAAATGGGACCTAGATAGCGTAAATACTATCATACATAAAGCCCAAACTGTTCATACAACAATATAACTACTAAATCCGCTGACAAGAGGGCGACGGGGTAAGTACGCAAAATGATCTACCATCAGACCAACTGACAAACTGGGAGCTCCTAAGAAGAACTGCTAGAGTCTCCGATGTCCTCGACATCCTCCGACGGCTCATACTTTGAGAAGGTCTCTGAGCAAACCTCGATAGTATCCTCCATGGTCGCCTCGGTGGATGGCTCTGCAAGATCCTCCTCAATCGCCTCCAGCATAATGACCTCGTCCTCCGTGTTCTCTATGGTCGGAGTCCTCTCCGGTCCATTCCTCGAACCGACGACGGACCCCTTAGGCTGGTCTAAGTTTCTAGTGGGGTGACACCAACTAGGGATGACTCCCTAGGGCACCTCATGGGGCTTCAGCGGCCCAGTCGACATGTCCCCGACCTTCTTATACCAGGCCTCATGCCGATGAGGTTTCCAGCTCGTACTACCCTCGTCCACCCAGACAACAGTGCACTTCCATACATAAATCGTCCCCTGCCCGTCAAGGAACTCGTCAAAATAAGTGGACATCTCCTTCGGGTCTCCAAATCGAATAGGCCGCATCGTCAAGGCCTAGGATATGTAAAAATAAGGATCCCCAAAGGGGCGAGATTCACATCACAGTAAGGTGGGTCCTAACCCTAGGTTAGGCCGATCGTCCACTCAGGCAATCGCAAACCCCAAACATTCAAACTCACAGACATATCAAGCAAGTACAAATAGAGATGGCAGCACATAGATGGCAGGCATGCAGCTATGGCATCATACACACTCAGATGATCATGCACACTCATCCTGCCACTTCATCATATCCACCATTTTCAACCTGCCTCAATCTCATGCCCGTGATTAGATCGCATCGGGCTTTTCTCATGCCCGCGATTAGATGGCATTAGGCTATTCTCTACCCCGCGTCTCATACGCCTCAGGGTCTTGCATGTCATGCTCATGCCATGATTCTCATTTCATTTCACATACAAACAACAGGTGCAACTCAAGCACAATCCGAATACTCATGGCATGTAGGACAATCAAATGACACTTAACATGGCAAATAATTTAAGCACAAGCATTAGCACACATAAATCCCCTATAACAACTTAAGGTGCACCAAGAACATTCACCTTGGAATCTCTCACTAATCAATCAATTTATCACTCGACTCACCCAATCGAGTCCAATCTTCCTATCCTAAGTTTAGGATCCCCTTATCTTGAGTTTGATACCACAAAATTTCTCTTCTTAGGTCCTCAAAGATTCGGCCTCCAATGGTCCAAGATCAATCTCACCGCGCAACCTAGAATTTCTAATCAATTCGTCAATTCCCTTTGTCCAATTCACCAATCCATGAACCGCAAACCTCCATAACATAATCCTCATCATCCTAGCGTTTCTAAATCACCAATTTGAGGCTTAAAACCAATAACCATCAGCTCCAACAGCTTTGGTCTTGCACAGAATCGAACCGACTATTTTTGGTTCCGTGCAAATCGAGTACAACCAGCCCTAAATCTCTACCAATTCCATCATTTAATCACTACCCTACCTCTTAACATGTCCATCTAAGGGTCTAAGTGTCTCACCAAGAGTTTGAGGTCGAGTCATCGCCGGAATCTCGTCAAAATTCGCCGGTTCCTCAAGGCCAGTAAACAGGCAGATTTTATCCTACATTCACAAGACTCATTTGGGGTCAAAACTTCATCAAATCAAGCCCAACTTTTTACCAAAGATTGATATTCAAGTCCCCTAGATATCCACAAAATTTGGCCTCAATACTCCAACATTTCGGTCTTCTAAGGGGTTAGAAACTTGACCTCCCTCATATTGGATCAGATTCCGTCGGCTTTCGGGAAAATGCTTGGCTGGAGCTCCTCGATGGTCCAATCAACATGCTTCCACTTTGAGGAAGTCGGCAAGAGATTAAGCTAAGAGGGTATGGTCGGCCGAAGTCCAGGTGGTGGCCGGAGGGCGGCGTCAATGACGGCGAACGGTAAGGTCAGGGAAGGTCATCGGGCAGCAGTGAAGAAGGAAAAAGAAGATGAAGATTTCGATGGTGGTGAGGTGTATGACCGGTCAAAGTGAGAGGAAAGAGAGAGGAAAAGGACTATATACAAGGTTCAAGTCAATGGGAAGAATGGTAGGTGGTGAATAATGGACTTGACCACTCTTTAGTCCATCTTTTGACACTTGTCCTAAGTGTCATTCTAACTTGATCCAATGGCCACCATTCACTCCCCTTTTTCGGCATCCTTGAGATAGTTTGAAAGACCAAAATCCCCTTCCTTCATTGCATGGGCAAGGCTTAAGCTTGAGGGGTAAAATGGTAATTTCACCCCCGACGTCCAGAATATCGTTTTTCTCGTTCCAATATTCTTCGATAGGGTGACGGCCAATCCGAATATAACGTTCGAATTCTTGATTCTCCATTTTTAATTTTCAAGACTCGTTTCTGATTGTTTTCTCTATCGGACGTAGTTTCAGCCTATCCCGGACCGACGGGCGGCTTTTGCAGACGTCATGCGTATCGACCCTGTGATTCATATCACATTTAGGGCTCGTCAATTCATGGCAACTTTGGTTGTCATGTAATTGCGAGGGTCTATCACTAGTTCCTATGGTCTCGATCGTCACTGTCCGATTAAGGCAAATTTTGCAAATCATACGTTGGTTAAGCGGCATCACCCACGCTCCAATCGCATAACACTAGCAAATGCATTCTAAATCGTTCTTAGATCGGCCTTTTTATGGTTGTAAATATCCCCTCGACAATCCTTATGGTCAAAGCGTCATTTCTTATCTGAGTTTTCTAGGTCCACGTATCTTGTCTCGCGTTAGCCTTTCCCTTTTGTTCAACTTACTCGAATTGATCAGATTCGAGCGAGATATGACTGAAATACATCTCTAGATTTACTTCTCATTAATGAGTCTGAAATTGACTGGAAATCAAAATGTCACAACTCTTCCCCTTACAAAAATTTCGTCCCCGAAATTTATATCAAACTTAATTACTCAAATAAATGGGGGTGTTGTCGCCTCATCGTCTCTTCGTTTTCCCACGTGGCACCTTCCGTTCCATGGTGCTCCCACACTACTTTGACTAGTGGAATCTTCTTATTCCTAAGGATTTGCTCCTTCCGGTCCTCGATCTTTATCGGCCTCTCCACGTAAGACACCCGGTCGCTCACTTCTATAGTCTTGTAGTCTAGCACATGTGTCGGACCTGGTTCATACTTTCGCAGCATTAACACATGAAAGGCATTATGTACTTGGGATAGATTAGGCGACAAGGCAAACCTGTAGGCCAAGGTTCCAATCCGCTCCAATATCTCAAATGGGCCTACATACCTTGGGCCCAGCTTCCCTTTCTTTCCAAATCGCGATAATCCTCTCATTGATAACACCTTGAGGAAGACATGATCGCCCACTCGAAACTCCAAGGGCTTGCGCCGCTTATCTGTATAGCTCTTCTGACGACTCTATGCCGCCCTCAGTCTATTCCGAATTAATTTCACTGCCTTCACCGATTGCTTCACTAATTTTAGGCTTGTGATACTCCTTTCTCCAACCTCATCCCAGCAAATTGGGGTTCTGCAGGCTCTTCTATAGAGTGCTTCGAATGGTGCTATTTGTATGCTCTGCTGGTAGCTATTATTATAAGCAAACTCTACCAGATGTAGTTAATCTTCCCATCCACCTTTAAAATCAATGATGCACGCTCTCAACATGTCCTCAAGCGTCTGAATCATCCTTTTCGATTGTCGGTCTGTCTGTGGATGGTACGCTATGCCAAACTGCAGTTGGGTTCCCATGGCTTCTTGCAAGCTTTTCCAAAAGTTTGCCGTGAATTTGGGATCTCTATCAGAAGTAATCGTCACAGGCACTCTTTGCAACATCATTATTTATCTCATGTACAACTCTGCATACTTTTCCATAGCGAAGTATTTTCGCACCGAGATAAAATGTGCGGACTTGGTCAATATGTCCATGACTACCCACAAAGAGTCGTGACCTCGCTAGCTCCTTAGGAGTCTCATCACAAAATCCATAGTTATATGCTCCCACTTCCATTCCGAAATTTCCAGTGGCTGTAATAGTCCTTCAGGCTTACAGTGTTGCGCCTTTACTTGCTAGCACGTCAGACACTTTTCTACATACTTCGCTACATCCACCTTCATCCCGTTCCACCAGTAATGTTGACGCAGGTTTTGATACATTTTCGTACTTCCAGGGTGGATGCTATAATTGCTCCTATGAGCCTTTGACAAAATCCTTTCCCTAAGTCCTTCATCCTTTGGCACGCACAATCGTCCTCGGAACTTCAAAATTTCGTCCTCTGACACTTGAAATTCTGGTTCTCTTCGTCACGTCCATCTCCAAAATTTTCTAAATTTTCGAGTCCGAAGACTATAGGGCTTTAGTCCTTCTTGGACCTCAGGTTCCACCCTCAATGTAGCCATTAAGCTGGACAACTAGCAGACCTCTTGTTTGAACTCAGAATCTCTCAAGTCCTCAATCATCGACCAACCCTTTACTAGCAGACAGGCGATGCTCGACTTCCGGCTAAGCGCATCTGCTACTCTGTTTTTCTTCCTAAGGTGATACAATATATCGTAATCATAGTCCTTGAGCAGTTTCATCCACCTACGCTGCCTCATATTCAACTCTTTCTGGGAAAGCAAGTACTTTAAGCTCTGGTGGTTGGTGTAAATCTGAAACTTTTCGCCACATAAGTAATGTCTCCAAATCTTCAGAGCAAATATAATCGCCGCTAACTCTAGGTCATGGGTTGGGTAGTTCATCTCATGTGGCCTCAACTGTCTGGATGCGTAGGCCACTACTCTTCCGTGTTGCATCAATACACAACCCAATCCTTTCAGCGAGGCATCGATGTATATCTCATAATCTCCCAATCCTGATCGAATTGTCAGCATTGGTGCGGTTGTCAACCTATGTTTGAGTTCTTGGTAGCTCTTCTCGTACTTGTCTGTCCATTCAAACCTTATTTCCTTCTTCGTTAACCGTGTCAATAGGATGGCTATGGATGAGAATATCTCCACAAAATGCTTGTAGTATCCCGCCAGTCCCAAGAAACTTCTGATTTCAGTGATCGTAGTAGGTCTAGGCCAATTCGTTATAGCCTCGATCTTCGCAGGATCCATTGCGATTCTTTCACCAGATACCACATGACCCAGAAATGCTACCCTACTCAGCCAGAAATCACATTTACTCAACTTCGCATAGAGCGAGTGTTCCCTTAGGGTCTGCAGAACAATCCTCAAGTGCTCCTCGTGTTATGCATCACTCCTCGAGTAAATAAAGATGTCGTCAATAAAGAGTATGACGAATCTATCTAGGAATTTCTTAAATACTCGATGCATTAGGTCCATAAAAGCAGCTGGAGCATTGGTCAAACCAAACGGCATCACTGTAAACTCATAATGACCATACCTCGTCCTAAAGGCAGTCTTAGGTATGTCTTCCTTCTTGATCCTCAACTGGTGATACCCTGTTCCCAGGTCAATCTTCGAAAATACCGCCGCTCTTTGCAACTGATCAAACAGATCGTCAATTCTCGGCAGTGGGTATTTGTTCTTCACTGTCACCTGGTTTAGCTACCGATAGTCGATGCATAGACGCAAAGACCTATCCTTCTTCCTTACGAATAGCACTGGTGCTTCCCACAGTGAAGCACTAGGCCGGATAAATCCCTTGTCCAATAGTTCCTGCATCTACACCTTTAACTCTTTCAGTTCTGATAGGGACATCCTGTAAGGTCCCTTTGAGATCGACTTTGTCACAGGGGCTAACTCAATTACAAATTCTATTTCCCATTCTGGTGGTAATCCTGGCAATTCTTGGGGAAATACGTCAGGAAATTCACGCACTACCGAGATACTCTCTAACTTTGGCTATTCGGTAGTCGTGTCCATTATTACCCCTAAGTATGCCTGACACCCTTCAGACATCAACTTAGTCACTTCCAGAGATGAGACTAAGGGAATCAAGATTCCTCCTCGACTTCCCACCAATTCAAAGTTAGGGCGGCCTCTCGAATAAAACTGAATTATCCTACTACCACAATCCACTACTGCCCCCTGCTTATCCAACCAATCCATTCCTATGATTATGTCAAAATCGTATATGGGCAATACAGCTAGGTCAATACTTTCCTTATTCCCTCTAATCGTGATTTCACAATCGGCACAACCCAACGAAACTAATATATTATCCTTTAATGGAGTGGCAACATGCAGATTCATATTCAATGGTTCTAACTTCATACCAACCAATTCAGCAAACTGAGCAGACACAAATGAATGCATGGCACCGGGATCAAACAATGCATATGCAGTTTTGTCACACAAATAAACCGTACCTATGACCACACCTAGCGCTTCCTCCGCCTCTCTGCGGGCTACTGCATATGCTCTTCCCTATGCAGGTGGTCGATTCTGCTCGATCTGGGGGGTAGCAGTTGATGGTCCAGCCTGTGATCGCTGCCCTTAAGGTCGATTTGTCGGAGCTTGGTTTGGGCACGTCCTTATATGGTGGCCCAGTTGTCCACACTTAAAGTAAGCTCCTGTCTTTACCAAGCATGGCCCATTTCCATGCTTCCTACCACAAAGGCGGCAGCTCTAGTTAGTGGGATTTGACGGCTTCACAATATTTTTCCTTACTGGGGGCACAAAACGCCTATTGCCCGCCATCAGTCACTTGCCCATCTGACGATTATCTCTGAATGGTGTAAACCGCGATCCAGTTGCAGTATTCCTCTCTTTCAAGTCCCTTTCAATCATCTGGCCCCGTTCATATATCTCCTTGTAAGTCCTCAGATTTAGGGCAATCATCTGACTACGGAGCTCAGGCCTCAAACCGTCCCTAAACCTCCTTGCTTTCTCTTGAGGGTCCTCTATAGATCGAGGTGCGTACCTCGGCAGCCTCGAGAATTTGGCCTCATACTGATCTATCGTCAAACGGTTTTGACATAGCTGTAGAAATTCTACCTACTTCCTTTCTCTGGCTGTCTTCGAGAAGCACTTATCATTGAACGATGTCTTAAATGCATCCTAATTCATGGCCGTTCCCTCTGAAAAAACTCCATTCTTGGTGTCAACCCACCAATCATTTGACGTACCCTCTAGTTGGTACACTGCTAGCAGCACTTTCTCTTTGTCTGTGCACCTCAGCACTCCAAAAGCTTTCTCTAACTTCTTGATCCACCTAGGTGCTAGCTCATGATCTCCAGTCCCATGAAATTGAGTTGGCTTCAGCTTTATGAACCGCTCGACTAGTTGGCCCATCTATCTGGCCACAACGATTTCCTCTTGGGTATTCACAACTTTATTGCACTGGTTATGTTCATTCTGGTTTCCATTGACACCGTTATTGCCGTTGTTGGTGTTGACGGCGGCTATGGCAGCTCCTACTGCCTGGGCGATGGCAGCGTCCCGATCCTGGGTCTGCCTATCAATCAAATCACCAATTCTCTCTAGCACCCTCAGCACGCCATCCATTCTTGGGTCCTCAGGTATAGGCGGCCTTGAGCTAGAGGCTCCGCCTCTTGACCTTCCAAATCTTCTAGACGGGTTGCTCATCCTTATCTTTTTCTACTAAACTTGGTCCACCACAAGTTCAGCAAGGAGTTAGTAACTCACTCATTCATCCACATCCGAAGCTACTAACTAATCCGCAACAGAAACAGTCACAAAACAGCAGCACCGCATACAACAAACTCCAGAAACATTTCAACAATTAACCCATGGTTATTTCTCAGTTCCGTTTACTCCAACGGCTTACTAAAATAGGTTGTACTCATTTACTTATCAGGCCAAAATCCAGAAATGACCTTCAATACTAAGCAGGGAACTTAATCCTCATGCCTTACCACAACCCTGCCAAGATCAAACACCAATCCTAAGTACCAGGTCACATGCTATGCACCCCATGCCTTATCTTAACCAATCTCCTAAGGTCTCGCTATCCATCCAAGTCCCAACTTACTCCTCCTTATTACTCCAGTCCTCAATCAACTTTGGATCAAGCTCACCTTGCTCTGATACCAAATTGAACGTCGATGTCACGCCCCGCGCGATGCACGCGAGCTCGCGACTCCCTGCAAGCAAATCAAATATCTCTCGTGGTCCCAAGATACACAACTAAGTCGAGAGACATGATATATATATACCAAGCACGCGGAAGCGATAAAGAAATACCTCCTCCGTATAAATAGTGAAATGGGACCTGGATAGCGTACATGTTGTCATACATAAAGCCCAATTGTTCATACAAAAATATAACTACTAAATTTGCTAACAAGAGGGCGACGGGGTAAGTACACAAAATGATCCACCATCAGACCAACTGACAAATTGGGAGCTCCTAAGAAGAACCGCTAGAATCTCTGGTGTCCTCGGTATCCTCCGACGGCTCATACTCTGAGAAGGTCTCTTAGTGAACCTCGATAGTATCCTCCATGGTCGCCTCGGCAGATGGCTCCGCGAGATCCTCCTCAATCGCCTCCAGCACAATGACCTCGTCCTCCGTGTTCTCTATGGTCAGGGTCCTTTCCGATCCATTCCTCGAACTGACGACGGTCAGGCTGGTATAAGTCTCTAGTGTGGTGACACTAACTAGGGATGACTCCCTAGGGCACCTCATGGGGCTTCAGTGGCCCAGTCGACACGTCTCCGACCTTCCTATACCAGGCCTCATACTGATGAGGTTTCCATCTCGTACTACCCTCGTCCACCCTGACAACAGTGCACTTCCTTACATAAATCATCCCCTGCCCGTCAGGTAACTCGTCAAAATAAGTGGACATCTCCTTCGAGTTTCCAAATCGAATAGGCCACATCGTCAAGGCTAAGGATCTATAAAAATAAGGTTCTCCAAAGGGGTGAGATTCACATCTCAGTAAGGTGGGTCCTAACCCTAAGTTAGGCCGACCGTCCACTTAGGCAGTCGCAAACCCAAAACATTCAAACTCATAGACATATCAGGCAAATACAAAAAGAGATGACAACACAAAGATGGCAGGCATGTAGCTATGGCATCATACACACTCAGATGATCATCCACATTCGTCCTGCCACTTCATCACATCCACCATTTTCAACCTACCTCAATCTCATGCCCGCGATTAGATCGCATCAGGCTATTCTCATGCTCGCGATTAGAACGCATCAGGCTATTCTCCACCCTAGGTCTCATACGCCTCAGGGTCTCGCCATGTCATGTTCATGCCATGATTCTCATTTCATTTTACATACAAATAACAGGTGCAACGCAAGCACAATCCGAATACTCATGGCATGTAGGACAATCAAGTGACACTTAACATGGAAAACAATTTAAGCACAAGCATTAGCACACATAAATCCCCTATAACAACTTAGGGTGCACCAAGAACATTCACCTTGGAATCTCTCACCAATCAACTAATTTATCACTCGACTCACCCAATCGAGTTCAATCTTCCTATCATAAGTTTAGAATTGCTTTACCTTGAGTTTGATACCTCAAAATTTCTCTTCTTGGGTCCTCAAAGATTCGGCATCCAATAGTCTAAGACCAATCTCACCGCGCAACCAAGAATTTCCAATCAATTCGTCAATTCCCTTTGTCCAATTCACGAATCCATGAACCACAAACCTCCGTAGCATAATCCTCATCATCCTAGCATTTCTAAATCACCAATTTGAAGCTCAAAACCAATAGCCATCAGCTCCAACAGCTTTGGTCTTGCACAGAACCGAACCAGCCATTTTCGATTCCGTGCAAACCGAGTACAACCAGCCCTAAATCTCCACCAATTCTATCATTTAATCACTACCCTACCTCTTAACATGTCTATATAAGGGTCTAAGGGTCTCACCGAGAGTTTCAGGTCGAGTCGTCGCCGGAATCCTGTCAAAAGTCGTCGGTTCCTCAAGGCCAGTAAACCGACAGATTCTGTCCTACATTCACAAGACTCATTTGGGACCAAAACTTCATCAAATAAAGCCCAACTTTTTACCACAGATTGATATTCAAGTCCCCTAGATCTCCACAAAATTTGGCCTCAAGACTCTAACATTTTGGTCTCCTAAGTGGTCATAAACTTGACCTACCTCAGATTGAGTCCGATTCCGTCGGCTTTCGGGAAAATGCTTGGCCGGAGCTCCTCGGTGCTCCAATCGACGTGCTTCCACTTTGAGGAGGTTGAAAAGAGGTTAAGCTAAGAGGGTGTGGTTGACCGGAGTCCAGGCGGTGGTCGAAGGGTGGCGTCGACGGTGGCGAACGGCAAGGTCAGGGGCGGTCATCAGGCGGCAGTGAAGAAGGATGAAGAAGATGAAGATTTCGATGGTGGTGAGGTGTATGGCCGGTCAAAGTGAGAGGAAAGAGAGAGAAAAAGGACTATATACAAGGCTCAAGTCAATGGGAAGAATGGTAGGTGGTGAATAAAGGACTTGATCACTCTTTAGTCCATCTTTTGACACTTGTCCTAAGTATCATTCTAACTTGATCCAATGGCCACCATTCACTCACCTTTTTCGGTAGCCTTGAGGTAGTTTGAAAGACCAAAATTCCCTTCGTTCATTGCATGGGCAAGGCTTAAGATTAAGGGGCAAAATGATAATTTTACCCCCGACGTGCAGAACGTCGTTTTTCTCTTTTCAATATTCTTCGATACGGTGACGACCAATCCAAATATAATGTTGAAGTTCTTGATTCTTCATTTTCAATTTTCAAGATTTGTTTCTGATTATTTTCTCTATCGGACGTGGTTCCAGCCTATCTTGGACCGACGGACGGCTTTTGCAAACGTTACGCTTATCAACCCTGTGATTCTTATCACATTTAGGGCTATTCAATTCATGGCGACTTTGGTTGTCATGTAATTGCGATGGTCTATCACTAGTTCCTATGGTCTCGATCGTCACTGTCCGATTAAGGTAAATTTTGCAAATCATACATTGGTTAAGCGGCATCACCCGCGCTCCAATCGCATAACACTAACAAATGCATTCCTTAATCGTTCTTAGATCGATCTTTTTATGTTTCTAAATATCCCCTCGACAATCCTTTTGGTCAAAGCGTCATTTCTTATCCGAGTTTTCTAGGTCCACGTACCTTGTCTCGCGTTAGCCTTTCCCTTTTGGTCAGCCTACTCGAATCGATCAGATTCGAGCGAGATACGACTGAAATACATCTATAGATTTACTTCTCATTAATGAGTCTGAAATTGACTGAAAATCAGAATGCCACACAAATTGAGCTCCATTTTTTACCCACACGTCTGTGAGACATTGAAGTATAAGATTCTGAAATTTGATTTCATAAAACTTCGATGAAACAATGTCTATTTACCTACGAATGAACCTGGTCAGGGGTCGTAGGAAAGGGCAGATGTGGTGGAATAAAATTGATGATGACTTGCCATGATAGAACAACACTTGGCATGCTTAGGGGCCTTTAATTAACACTGTAACGACTTGAGAATAAGGTGTTGTATGTATAACTGAAGTATTGCGCAATGAAATTAGGAAATGATTGAGTTTCGATGTAATTTTTCTAGGTGCACCGTGGGTGCCTTATTCGGTCGTGGACTTGCTAACCTTGGAGGGTAGTTGAGTTGAAATTTCGAGCTTGGCTGAAGAGGTAAGTGACCCTTAAACCTCTACTAGGACTTTAGGACACTAATGGACATCTTTGATTGATGAATTGCTTGATTAAATGGTGGATTCCATGACTTGAATGGTATAGTATGACAATTGAATTGTGATATGCCTTGATGATATAATTTGCTATTGAGCCTTTGATGATTTATATGGCTATAGCGCCTACGTGATTTAATTGGCTATAATACCTATGTGATTTAATTGGCTATAATGTCTATGTGATTTATATGGCTATAGTGCCTACGCGATCGAATTGGCTATGATGCCCAATGATCGAATTGGCTATGATGCCCCAAAGATCGAATTGGCTATGATGGCCTAGAGATTGCATGGCTATGCAAATAATATGGCCAGAGTGCCCCTAAAAATATTTCGTGGCTTATATGCCCTTGGCGATGAGTTATTATGATATTACTGTGATGAGTTTGAAGTGGTTAGTTTATTCTATACTAGTGCGTGAAGCTTGGTCCTCATGGTATGTGATGTGCTTGACTATGATTCTTATTTATGCCAATCACATCGAGACATTTGATATTTGAATGCCACGTGCTAATGCCTTGATGACCTTCTGCGTTTTTCGTTCATTGTATGCTCTGGAATGACTGATGGCCTAGTCTAGGTTTAGGGTGAGCTTGTTGAGATTTATATCTCAACCCGTCGTGGGATTATCATTTTTCAGGTCCCAAGTGATGGAATCATGTGAGTGCTATGATGTGACATTGGAAGACATCTCTTGAAATAATTAGATATTAAGTTTTATTTGAATGTAACCTTTGTAATCTTAAGAGATTGATAGTTTTGTATTATATGTTTGACTTTTCCACCAGTTGGCGAGTATTGTGAGAAGTACCATCTTTCACCTTGAAGTGATCTTATTTTTAATTCTATAGAGTTGTTTCTCGCTTCCGATGCTTAATGGATTTATTGAGTTATGGGCCAAAGGATCTTGGGAGACTATTATAGTTGAACGGCCTAGTGGGATGTTCGCGCGCTCGCCAAGTTCGAAGCATGACACTTGAGGATAAAAGTTCCTCAAATTTGTCCTCTCACGACTCTTATTTCTTCTAAAAGATTTTTGTGCAGTGTTTCCTATCTTAGAGTGTTGCCAATGAATATGAGATTGACTCGATCTAATGAGATATTTTTAGAAAAGTAAGCTAAACTAAGATTGAAAGGTTTAAGGAATAAAGCAGATCAAAGTGTTTTGATGTCACATTCTATCTTTCTCTTCACATGTCGATCAAATATGATTATTTGAGTTTAATAGTAATTGTGAATACAATTCATAAGAAATGCTTAAAGAGATCACGAGAGATATGATGTAAATGTGACTAATTAATCTATGATACTGCATATTGAATCTATTCTAAGTTAATATGCCTAATTTGAGCTGTTATATACCCCTAATGAATTATGGCAATGAGTTTTCATAGTATGTTGATCGCACGGATTATTTACTGATATGAACTTTGCAAAGAAGACAGAGTTCTATTTAGCCCTTCATGGGCGAGTAGGAGTATTGGATTTTAAGGATGTATGAGTGTACCGTGGTCCGCTTAGGTAGGCTACCACACCCATTATAACATTGGATAACTACTAAAGACAATTGTCTATTTTCAAATGTGAAATAGCCACATTTATAAGCAGCGTTTTTTTCTTCCCTTTGTCAGTTCCAACGACAGAGAATAGAAAAGATAAAGAAACGAAGACACGCTCCTGCTCCAGTCACGAATGCGAAATCGGTAGACAATGGTACTCTCTCACCGCATTGAGCATTTGATTTGTGAAAATTATGGCATGTCCCTCGTGTGATGTAGTCATTTATGATCAGTAATTTGAGTATGATTTCATGCTTGTTAATTCGGTGTAATCTGCTGCGTATGTTATCCAGGGTGGGTTTCTTTCACAGACAAAAAGATATATCAAGTGTAGGTCACTACGAGAAAAAGGGCATAAAAATCCAGGTTACAATGGATTGAAGATCCATCGATGTATTACAATGTACACAACTACCATTCAAACATGATGCGAAAGTAACAAATGCACTAACTTCTCCGCTAACCTCATGATCAAGCATGAAAGGATGAAGTTTCTTTGCTTCACCCCACGTTAACTTGAATCCTTACCACCTATCCTCAACCTCAATTGGTTCAAGCTTGGCACTCCATCTATAAGATCCCATGGAAGGGGTGTAGCAACTCTTTGTCCCACATCGCCTAGAAGGAGAACCCTAGGTTGGTTTATATGCATTGTCTCTCCCTAAACTTGCAAGATGCATTTTTCAAGGGTTGTATAGGCGGCCCTTGGTGAAAGAAAACTGTAAGGACTGTATGCTAAAGAGGACAATATCTTGCAAGTGGTGGGCTCAACCCAAATCGTTACAGTTGGTATCAGAGCCGATTCCGAGAGCTTGTGAGGCCGCAGTGAGCGTTCGCTAATGCCGCTAAGAGCACAACAAGGAAACTGTGCCATTGAGGAGAGCAGTATGTAACATCTCACAGAGGGGTGTAACAGCTCCTTATCCCACATCGCCTAGGAGGAAAGCCCTGGGTTGGCTTTATATGCATTGGGTCTCCCTAAACTTGCAAGACGCATTTTTCGAGAGCTATATAGGCGGCCCTCGAAGGAACAAAATCGTGAGGACTGTGTGCCCAAAGAAGATAATATCTTGCAAGTGGTGAGCCCAGCCTAGGTCGTTATAGTTAGTCGAGGAATGGTGATATCTAAGATTGAGTGGTCAAAACTCTATATCGATTTATGTATTCGAAAATGAAATCTCAAGCGTACATTGCTAAAATATGATTCATGCTTACGTATACACACATGTTGATTTTTCATAAAATTATATCATATACGTGACCTAACTTACGATGTTCAATTGGATATTTCAATCGGATTGCGTGTTAGGCTATTCATATTATACTTGGCCTTGTTAAGTAGCATTTTTTTATCATTCAAGATTGTAGTAAAGTGAACATATGGTATGTGACAATCTGAATTTCGACCCTTCTCGAGGTTATCGAATGAAAAGGATATCGATCGGTGTATTTCAGTTATATCTCTCTCGGAGCTAGCCACTCCGGAGTTAACTGATCAAAAGGAAAAGGTTAACGCAGAGTCGAGTACGTGGACCGAGAGACTTGAAAGAGGAATAGCGCTTTGACTACAAGGATCGTCAAGGGGACATTTTAGGCCAGTAGAGATCGATCTAGGTAGTTGCTAGCGTTATGCGTTGGGATGCAGGTGATTCTGCCTAACCAATGTGTAATTTGCGATGATTTCCTAAATCGGATTCCGACGATCAGGACCGCAGTAACTAGTGATAAATCTTCACAATTACATGACAACTAAAGTTGCCATGACTTGAGTAATGCTAAGGTCAATACGCGTAACATCTGCAAGAGTCGCCCATTAGTTTGAGATAAATTGATATTATAATCCACGGGAAACTTGTCATGATTTGGACCTTGAAGTCGAGTATCAGACATTGAAGAATTCCAACATTTGAAATATTTGGAAGCCGCCTCGTCGAGGGTGATTGAGATTATGATTCGCCCCGTAAGGCTAGAGAAGCGAGATTTTGAAGTGAAGGTGAAAAATGACCCTTTTACCTTCGAAAGTGACTCATGTTCTTAAGGATGGATGAAAGCATTTTGGTCTTTCTTCCTCTACCCTCCCTTGGCCGAAAATTTGAGGATACAATGGTCATTTGACCTCTTGATTTTATGGGGGAGACAAGACAAGCCTATAAGCTAGAGATTAGGCTCTTAAATTGCATTAAATGCAAGTCAAATCCCACCTAATGAAGTCTTGTCTCACCTTTTTTCTTCTTGGATTAAGGAAACTCTCTCTCTCCCTCTCTCTCTCCCTCTCTTCCCATTCTTGCCGACCACCTCTTCTTTCCCAGCACTCTCTCTCTTTTCTCCCTCACTCACTCACTCTCTCCCGGTCGCTCGCTCACTAGCCATTCACTCATCTCAACGGCGGCTTCCGGTGGCCGCAGACCCCATCGCCAGCCACCATCTCACTCGTCACTTCCTTGCTGATGCCTCTACCACCCAAAACCACTACCTTGTCGTCGCCTTGAAGCCGTAGAGCCCGAGGAAGCTAGGATTGTCGTTGGTCGACCAAAGCCGAACCCGAGAGCCTCCTCAGCCTAAACCGCAAGTTTGTAATGCCTCATTTTCACGGTAAGCCATCTCAGAACCTAGGCCTAAGGGTTAGTTAGATTGTGCAGGAATTTGATTTGGTTTGGAAGTGGTTTGATGGCTAAACCTTGGATAACTTCCGTTTGGATAGAATCTGTCTAGCCGAAACGGTGTGGAAACTGTGGCACTTCGGAGCCCAACAATGTGTCATTTGGTTTGGAAATTATTGATAAGTCTTCCTAGGACGTGGTAGTATGTGTCAGCGAGGAGCATGTGGACTAGAATGGATATTAGATGAGTTTTAATGGCTGATTTCGCGTGGTGCTCTTCCGAGGATAGATTTTGACTACCGCGACTAATAGGGGAAACCATGACCTTTTAAGGATCACCGAGGCTTTATTTTGATTGGAGTTCATCGGTAAGTCACCCTAACACATGGCATTATGTGTAGGCAAGACATATATGGGTTAGAATGGCATTTAAACGATGCTTAACGGTTGGTTTTGTGTGAATTCCTCCGAGGTCAGAAATAGTCCGGTGTTGACTAGCTTGGCCGTGAGCTTTGGAAAACCATTTGGTGAAGTTGGCTTGCTCGAATAGCCCAGTAAGCTATTTCTAAATCTTTACTAGGGAGTTAGGGTACTAATAGATGACCCTGCTTGAGAATCGACGTTTTGTGGACCAATTTAGGCTAGGTACATTAAAACCGAACCTGCCCTTGTTGAGATGAATTGTGCTCGAGGAATCTTTGGTGTAGGATCGATGAAAACGTGATTAATTAGCAAGTCTCTAATCTTGTCTTGGGGAAATATTGGACTTTGAGTATGTTGCGTAACAATTCTGATTTGAATAGAATGTTTTAAGTGACTTAAGTTGTTAAACCGTGTCTCTAGATACTTGTGGCATCAAGAACTCGAGGTCGAGTGAATAATATCATGCCTGGAATCGAAAGATTGGTAAATTAACTCTTGTGTGCCAAGCCAATGATGACGTGTGTTAATACAAGTTATATCTGCCTTCAAAGATTTCTGCTTGCATGATTTGCTTAATGCGATTTGTGCGATCACAAGTGTGACACGTGGACTTGGCGTGTGAATTGAGACTTTATGCCGTTTGTCTTGGTGTGAATGACTGAAATTCGTAAGAAAACTTAAGGTTAATCTAGTCAGGTGCTTGTTCCCGACGTTGGGTGTTTGATCCCAAGAAATGAGCTCAGGGAGTTTATTACCATTTTGGCCTAACAAGGTCACTACGGTTAGAGAGTCATGTAGTCGACCAAATCGTCTCGAGGTACTAGAGTGTCGAGAGTCACTACATCGATCGAATCATCTCTAGGTTTGGACGCGAGAGTCTTTATGTTGATTGTCTCGAGGGAGTTAAGGTATCGAACATCACATGTTTGATCGAATCATCTCGCAAGATTTGGCCATGACAAGAGTCTCATAGTTGGCTGAATCGTCTCGACGGTGCTAGGGAGCAAGAGTCACTATGATGATCGAATCATCTCGTCGTAAAAAGTGAGAACCGCAAATGAAAATGAAATGATGAATGATTTATTACCTGGTTTCTTGGTAAGAAACGGCTGGAATAAAAGAAATTTCTTAGTGAAGCCCCGGGTGCTTTAGCACGGGCGAGTAACTTTTGTCACTATGGTTTGTACATCAGGTTTCATGGAATTGGAATAGAATGGAGTGTATGTTTTGAATAAAGAACTACTTTTCCTAAAAAGTATTAAATGGAAAACCCCGCCTAAGTACGAAGCTGAGTTATTAATATGTTTCTAACAGTTGAGTCTTTCTAAAAATATTAGAAACATCGCTTTATTGAAATCGTGTCTCGCTTTATTGAAACTTTTACTTTAACTTGTCTTTCCAAAAATACTCGTTTTACAATTTGTTTGGAGGTACTAGCGACCTAGTCTAGGGTTAGGTTTAGTTTACTAAGTTTTATATCTCACCCTGTCGTGGGATTTCTTTTTCAGACTCTAGTCCCAAGACCATGGATGTTCCATCGCAACGCTTGGGAGTTCCAATGCAGCTTGAGACCTTGACCTCGAAATTTACCGTTTGTGAGGATTTAACGTACATTTTGACGACGAAGGTTGTTTGGGTCGATGATGGATGTAAATACCTGAGTCCCCACACTTTCGAGTCTTGGACACTCTAGGATGAGGGCATCTTTGTCAAGCCATTACTAGAGAGCCTTGTACCATCGATGCACTATAGGTAGCTAATCCACCTGAGATCGACCTTCCCGATGATCTGTTGCTAGGCCCTAACGCTGGATTCACGGCGGAGCAGCCCGTTCCTGGGCTACCTAGTCCCGAGGGAGATGTCGTCGCAAGTGCTCCTATAGGCCTAGAGCTCAACCCTAGAGATGTTGGATCGTCGATTGACGATTGAGAGATCGATGCCTACTGTGTGTGACCGTGTAGTCTATTCTTTCAAACTTCAACGTTGGGTAGTGCTACGTTGGATTTTGGGAGTAGTGAAATCCTACCTTATGGTTGTATTTTCGACTGACTTTTACTACTCTAAAATCTTTCTTTGTCTTTAAGTTTAGGGTTGTTTTCTCGCTTTCGCATGTATGTTTCATGTAGGTCTTCATGTTTGACCATTGGATCCTCGACGTGAACCAAAGTTAACAGCATGTGTGGGATGCTCGCGTGCCGCCAGGCTCGGGGCGTGACAGGATAGGAATGATTTGATTTGATGCCTTGACCAAGTGAAAGATTTATGGCACATGATATGTCATGCCTTGCGCCCTAGGCACGAGCGCGCGGCTCCCTGCAAGCACAAACTATCTCTCAATGTCCTAGGATTCAAACTTGGTTCGAGAGGCATACTATATAAAAAGCATGCGAAGGGATGATATAAAAACTACTCCGTACAAATATAAAATGGGACTTGGGTAGCAAGAATACTAATGATACATAAGATCCAAATGTTCATATAAGAGCATAGTAAACCAGATCCGCTAGTCGGTAGGGCATCAGGGTCACCATCAAATATCACACTAGTAAACCGAAAGCTCCTAATTCGAGCTGCTGGAGTCATCGGTCTCTTCGGCCTCATTAGTAGGCTCATACTCCGAGGAAGTCTCAGAGCAAATCTCCACCGTATCCTCGAGCGTCTCGTCCGCGGACGGCTTCACCAGGTCATTCTCTGTAATCTCGACCACTACGATCTCCTCAGTATCCTCTAGGGTCGGGGTCCTCTTAGGACCATTCCTCGAGCCAGCGACAGACCCCTCGCCCTCCACTGAATCCCGAGCGAGATGACCCCAACTGGGTGTCACCCCACGGGGTACCTTAGTGGGATTTAGTGGCCTTGTGAAAACATCTCCTACCTTCCTAGATACGAGGCTTCCAGCTACTACCACCCTCATCTACCCAGACGACTGTATACTTCCTAATATAAATGGTCCCCTGTCCGTCGGGAAACTCATCAAAATACGCTGACATCTCTTTAAGATCTCCAAAACGGATTGGCCACATCCTCAAGGTCTAGGATCTAAAAAGAAATGGGGTCCCACAACGGGGTGAGATATACATCTTAGTAAGGTAGGTACTAACCCTAGGTTAGGCTGACAGTCCACTCAGGCAAATATAAACACAAATAATTTATACAAAATCGCATGAGGCATTCCACTATTACGAAATAACACATGGATGTCAAGCATGCAATCAAGGCATCTTGTCACATCATTAATACTCAAGCTCACATTTCAAACCAAATTGCACCTTCCAACCTTTTCCAGCCTCCTAACTTTCGTGCTCGCATGTAGAACGCCTCAAGCTCGGTCTACGTAAACACATCAGACCGTCTCATTGACCAACCTGCGTAAACGCATCAGGTTTTCAATGTTACACCAGGCCTGTATTGACACACCTCAACTCCGTCCCACATTTCAACGCATCAGGACTATGGCCTTCTCAACCCCGCGTCTCATACGCCTCAGGGTGTCATTCAATTCAAACCCCGCGCCTTAGCGCTTCAGGGCATTAATCCACACAATCCTGTGACTCATACGTCTCAGGGTATCACAACATCTCAGACATGTCATAAGTTCATTTCATTTCATAGCATACGTTCGATTGCAACTCATGCGACGAACGATACATTCATGGCGTGCGAGACAATTAAATTGACACACAAATGCAACAACTAATTCATGACACAAGCATTATCATTCAATCATGTCCTCAATGGCTTTCTAGGACATACATTGGACAATCACATTACAAACCTCCAAGAGTCGATAAATTCACACACAACTCGCCCAATCGAGTCCAATCCTCCTATCAAAGGTTTAGAATCCCCTTACCTCAAGCTTAATGCAATGTAATTCCTCTTCCAAGCCCCTCAAGGGTTCAGCCCTACTAGCCCAAGAGCAACTCAATCGCGCAACCTAAGGAAATTTCATCCAAACGTTAATTTCCTTGCTCAAATCATCAATCCATGGGACATAAACCTTATTGACATATTCATCAGCATCCTAGCATGTCTTAATGATGAATTTGAGACTCAATTCTAACACCAATGGTCCCCAACAGAACCGGTATGCACAGAACAAAATCGGGCATTTTTGATTCTATGTATACCCCAATTAATCAGCCCTTAAACTGCCTCAAATCCTCAATTTATTCACTAATCTACTTGCTAACATGTAGTTCTAAGTGTTGGGGAACCTCACCGAAAATTTAGAGCTAAGGCGACACCGGAAAGTCCTTGAATGGCACCGGTCTTCCCAAGTCTTCAACCTGTCAGTTCTGGCCCTTCAAACACAAGACCCATTTGGGGTCAAAACTCTATCAAACTCACCCAAACCTTTTATCACAGCTCAATCTATGTATCTTCTAGATGTCCATAAAATTTGGTTAAAAAATTCCAAAATTCCGGGGTCCTATAAGGCCTAAATTGTGGCTTACCTCTGGTTGCGACGATTTCCGTCGACTTTCGGGAGATTGGCTAGCCGGAGCTCTTCGGTGGGTCAAACGACTTTCTTTCACTTCAAGAACATCGGCAAGAGGATGAGGAAGGAGTAGGTGGTTGGCTCGGCGGCTGGGGATCGCCAGAAGTGGTGATCGACGGCGACGAACGGGCGAGTAGAAACCGGTCTGTGGCAGGCTGTTCGGCAAAGAGGAAAGGAAGAAGAAGAAGAAGAAGAAGAAATCGACAAATGGGGGGTGTGTTCGGCCATGAGGAGAGAGAGAGAGAGAGAGAGAGAGAAAGGGTTTAAACTTCAATTGGCTTGGTTAACATGAGTTGAATGGTAGGTTAAAAGTGAATACATCAACTCAAGACTTCATCCATTGACACTTGTTCATGGTGTCAATCAAAGCTCATCTAATGGTCATGGCTTTTCTCCATTTTCGGCAGCCTTGGATGTGGTTTATGAGCAAAATGCCATCATCCAATTATATAGGCAAGGTTAGGGCTTCAGTGGTAAAATGGTAATTTTACCCCCCGACGTCCAGAACGTCGTTTTTCTGATTCTAAATTTCTTTGATAAGGCGATGGCCAATCCAATTTACAATGTTGGAATTCTTGATTCTCCATTTTCTAATTTCAAGACTTGTTTCTGAATCATTTATCTATCCAATGCGATTCCAGCCTATCCCGAACTGACGGACGGCTTTTGCAGACGTTACGCGTATCGACCCTGTGATTCATATTACAATTAGGACTCGTCAATTCATGTCGACTTTGGTTGTCATGTAATTGTGAGAATCTATCACTAGTTTTCATGAGCTCGATCATCACTATTTGATTTAGGAAAATTTTGCAAACTATATATTGGTTAAGCAACATTACTCGTGCTCCAAACATATAACGCTAGCATTTCATTCCTTAATCGTTCTTAGATCGGCCTTTTTATGGCTCTAAATGTCCCCTCGACAATCCTTATGGTCAAAGCGTCATTTCCTATTTGAATTCCCTAAGTCCACGTACCTTGTCTCGCGTTAACCTTTCCCTTTTGGTCAGTCAACTCGAGATTGATCAAATCCGAGCGAAATACGACTAAAATACATCGTTTGATAATTTCTCATTAATGAGTCCAAAATTGACAGGAAAATTAGAATGTCACATGATATTTGTGATGGAGCCTTATGAGATTTAAAATTAGACTAATCTTATTACTAGAGACCGGTGGGCGTGCATGTGGCCCTATCACATGTGGCCTGTAAGTGGGATACGAAGAGACATGAGATCACCAAGGTGGTCAGTTCTCCTGGGCTTAGATGTGCATTTAATATCACGAAACTCTAGTAAGCATGAAAAGGTTGGAGGGAATGTAAGTAAAGAGCATTAAGTTGGACATACGAGGGAGGGTCGTGACAAGGGAGTGTCAATGCCAAAGTTGGAGTGAAAATAGTGTGGTCCTAAAACAATTAGCAAAGACAACATTTGATGGTAGCATCAAAGTTGTGACTTTTTATTTATTATTTTTTATTATTTAATTTACACTTTAAAATTGATGTCAAAATTTTTATCCAAGTAACATATTGTTAAAATGAGCGGGTTTGAATTTTTTTAATTGATTTAAATGATAATGTAGTTTGGTTATATAGGTCGAATATTAAATTTACATTACAATAAAAATGGGCTATTATAAGTAAATGAGTATTATGGGTTGGACTATTTTCGGCCAGACACAAACAACTCGACCCATCCATTTAATGACCTTAACCTGACCGACGTTAGACCGATGATTGAGGGTGTGTTTGACAACGATTATGATTTTCTAATTTTGTTCCACGTAACAAAAAGGATCATTAACATGTTTGGTAACATAAATAATTATGATTCTGTTCTCGGGAATAGTTTTCGAGCAAAAATAAGAATGAAAACAAAAATTAATTCTAGAAAAATTTAACTTTCACTCAACACTAAATTAACATTATTTTTGAAGTTTCAACCCTTACACTGCAAACATGGCATTTTGGGTGTTCCCTTTACACAATGTTCATAGCTTGAAGGATTGTCCATGAAGTAAGATTTGCGTCATATTTCATCGGTCAAGGCAAATAAAAGAAACCAAAGGTCATCTTTCCTTCTTGCTTATATTACATATAATTCAAATATAGAAAATATAAATACATCCAATGATAATCACACCTCCCAACAAAAACAAAAGAAAAAATTATAACAAAAAAAAATTTCCCCCTGGGGGGGGGGGGGGTTGTGGAGAAGAGGATTTTGCCAACTTCAGCAAAACTTCCAGCAGCAAGCATAATGAAATTCTGGGCCCGCATGGATGAACATCATGATGTCCATAATTATCGCAGATAATCCCTTTATTAAATAAAAACCTATGTTTGATTAAAACATGTAAAAAGCATATGGGCAGATGGCAACATGTATTGTCTCCCACGCTAAGTGACCTTAATCATCATAGTTTCATCATCTCCTCAAAAACGCTCCTTTCCAGGTAGAACATTAACAAACCCAAAAAAAGAAAAAAGAAAAAAAAAAAAGAAGAGGAAAAAAAATTGAAATCCAACCACTAAGATATTGGCCCACATGCCCTTTCGTCCAACTCAAAAGTTGAAGAAGCTCGCCGGTCAAACATCATCGGATGTCGGTGGGAGGAGTGGCTGAGTGAGGGACGGCTTGATGTGGCAGGGATTCTTGTTGCTCCCGTGGTCCTGAGTGGACTGGATCGCGACCTTTTGCTTTGCGAATTTGCTCTCTTCGCTTTTGCCCCACAGGACAAGGTAGAGACCTACTATGATTAGCACCGCACCGATAATCCTGTGGAAGTCAGAACTAATAAGTTAGCATTCATAATTGCATTCTTCCATAGCCAAAAAGAACCTTGTATTCTCAGAACTCTCCATTCAATATAATTCGAGGCAGGTAAATACCTATAAGATTATCATATCTTCATGTTTATAAGTTGAGAAGGATTCACTACACAGGGGTTTTCCTATTTAGCAATCGTTAGGTGATTGTCTTGCGAAGTTGGTTTGCGAAAGTTAATAATAAGTTCCGATGCAAAAAATGCGGATCATTCGAGCGAAGGATTAGGGATGACGGCAGCAATGCATGATTGAGAAGAAAGATGTGAGGCGAGAGAAAGAGAGTAATGAATACCCTCCCAAATAGAACTCCTCGCCTAAAGCTATGGAGGCCATGATGGCGACGACGAGCGTCTGCACAGGTTGGTACACAGCGACGAACACCGGCCCGCCTTTGTCTATGCACCATATCTGCACTGCGAATGCTATCCCTGATGCCACCACTCCCTGCACATTTTTGTTTTCCACAAAAAAGAAAAAACAGATGATCTTGTCAATCTTTGTAATTTGAAAGCTTGAAGATTATTTTCACTAACAAAATTAGTTCATCTTGGCTTTTGAAATGTAATTGCATTTCATCATATGGAGCCCTTCATATGCCTTCTCCAAACTATTCAAAATGAAACAGTTAACTTAGTATACAAATGCTGAGGTTCCTTAACGTCATTGGGATTGCAGATGTGCTCGAAAACAGGAGAAATTTTTTGCAAAAAGAAATTTCCTGCAAGCCCTAATAAGTTGCCCCAAAATCATGCATGCGGATATATGCTTGGTTAACTCACCGCGTAGAAGACACTGAAGAGCTCTCCACCGCTGTGAATCAGCCATGCATGCGGATCTCTCTCCGTGAAAGCAGCTATGATCAAGAACTGTAGGAGCCCGAAGAAGCATGTGTAGGATGTGACGGAGAGCCGAGCTGGGTACTTCTTGAGGACAGGGGCTTGCAGCACGAGCCAACCGGACCAGGAGAGGCAGTGTCCGATCAAGAAGATGCAGCCCAAGGTCCAGCTCTTGCCCTTGGCATCGCCTAAGGAGAGGAACATGCTTGCGTATTCTGTTGGCTCGTGGAGTGGCGGCGCCGGAGTGAATATGGTTGGTCCCTTGTAGAGGGTGATTACTGATGCTCCCGCAACACAGAAGACCGTCCCAGCGACTTTTGCGATGCCATCTTTTCGGTCGAGCCGAACTTGTTCTATTCTGAATGTCACATTGCATTTTTTTGGCAAAGAAAATGTTAGCTAACTCAACTGTGTGATTTTTCTTTATTTCGTGGATATTGCGGATGGTAAAGATCAAGCCAGTTGAACTCAGATATTGTTGATAAGAATCGAGAATTTTATTTCCCAGAAGCTTTATCAACGATTATGTAAAAATCCCTTTTGGATCCCTTCTTTTTGGCGTTCCTTTTGTATTTCCTTTCGAAGAACATGATCCCTTCTCTCTCTCGCTTTGGAAGTTGTCATTTATTTCTAATCACATGATTTCTCAATTAATGAATATTTTATACAAAATACATGATGATGGTACGTGGATCTACGGTTAAAATTGTATCATCCCTCACAATACTGTTAGGAAGCATATCCCCGCTCTCTTTTCTTTTCTTTTTGAGATCCAGGTTTATTCCATTTCGATGAGCTATTGGAATTCTTCTCCAGAGTTTCTTTTAGTCTCATTCGACCAATGATTATTCTCCAACCCAAAAATAATCCCCAAAGGTCCAAAAACAAAAGCATGAGATGAAAAAGCAAATTATATCATACGAAGAGAATGAATTGAATAATCTTCGGCCACAGGCTTAATTAAGTAGGATTCCATAGAACTTTGATGGATCATGTATGGAGACAAGCGGGCATAATGATGATCACCTTAGTAGGGCAGCCATGAGGAATGTAATGGCTGGGACAGAGTTCTGGATAGCCGACGCAAAGGTGGGTGAAGTGTTGTCCAAACCCAGGAAGTAGAATCCTTGGTTTGCCGTTATTCTGTTTCAATATATTGACCAAACAAAAAATGAAATGAAATCGTCCATTATAAACTACAATTTTAAATGCCAAAATGAAAGGAAAAAACAACTTTACTGAGGATGTTACAATTGCTTAGCGATCTCAAAATTGGGGAGAGGAAAAACATAAAAGGGTCGTACCCGACTAGGGCAAGGAGAAAGAAATGCACCAAGAATTTAAGAGTGATCCCGGGCCTATCTTTCCTGGACACCATACAAAATGTGATAAGCATGTGAATGAGTCCTAAGTACCTATAAAGAAGGTGTCGACATGGAGGATTTATCATAAAAGCATTCAAGATCTGAACTGATAGAGAAAAAGGGTGTTTGTTAAAATGCTTTTCACAAGAAATGAGGAGAGAAAATTCAAGAAAAGAGGCCTTTAAATGACATAAGCGCGCACTTTTCAAGAAAATAAGCGAAAGGAAGGAGCAGGAGCAAGGCGATGATGTTCCTGTAGACGATGAAGACGATCTTGCTGATGCCCATATTGAGGGCGGCTCTGGACACCACATGGAACCCGGCGTAGCCGAATTGCAAGGCCAACATGGCCATGTGCAGCTGGAGCCGCTCCGGCACCGAGCACCACATTCTTCTAGAGCCACCGGACACTGTGTCGGCCATCGAAACTAAGGGGCTTAACGAGCTCAGTTGAGAAGGGTTGAGTGAGAGAGTGGGGTGATGAAGATTAGGAGCTTGGTAGATATAAATACTGCGGTGCATAAGAGAGAGAGGAGGAGCAAGTTCTTCGTGTGAAGAATTGGTCCCACGCATGGGGCTGGAAGAGGATGTTGTGTGTAAGTCAGAGGAAAGTAGTCTCCAATTAATAAATGAGCAGGGCATTTACATTTCTTGTATGACTAAATCCACTAATTTTTTCCTCCTTAATCACCATAAGAAATCTGATGTGGTGAACCCCATATTTAATCACTTTCTATCTTTTTTTAGCTGGCAGGGCATTTACATTTATACATTTCTTGTATGACTAAATCCATGTGCACCCCATTTTTATTTACTATCTATCTTTTTATAGATTCTTAAATTTTCATGAGAGCTACTAGGCTACTAGCATGACCATCTGACGGTGTGACAGTCAAAGGGCAGACACAAAATTTTCTTTTTTCTAACACAAACATGTGCGAATTTCATAGCAAAACGCGGGTTTCTTTCTCTCTCATGGAAAATGTGTGGCTGAGGATTGATCGTCTGATTTCCAGAGTAATGGCACGGTTTTGCAAGCATCTTTCAATTTTAATGTAGGATCTAGCTTCCATGATTAAGAATATCGCATAATCTTCATTTTTTTTTTTGCTCTT
Source organism: Rhodomyrtus tomentosa (assembly GCA_028455895.1). NCBI lineage: Eukaryota > Viridiplantae > Streptophyta > Magnoliopsida > Myrtales > Myrtaceae > Rhodomyrtus > Rhodomyrtus tomentosa. Next base: position 17,016,180 of record JAPCWY010000001.1, read on the forward strand.
TTTTAGTGGGTATTGAGTAATTTTAAGAACCCTTCGTGTTGGATATTTCAACAGTTTTAAAATATTTTGAAATAATTGTTTTGATAGAAGTTATGACCACAATAAAAGTCATTATTATTTTAAGGGCTATATAATGGCCACATAATGACTTTTGAATGGTCATTTAATGGCTTGGCTTTGTAATATTTGATTTATTTCTTCATAATTATTTTATAACAGCTTTATATAAATTTCTTCTTAACAGATCACTCTTTCATTCAAATAATTGTTTATAATTGAGTGATGTAACGAGAGGTGTGAGGTGCTGATTATAATGGAATACTCTACTAGACATAGCCTAGTTTAAGGGCAAATCAACATAAAATCTTGTATTGCAATTTTCTCTTTCTTGCTCATTTTACTTCTCTGCGATTTTGCTAACAATACACATAGCATTGTTCATGTTCTTTCTATTATTTTGTGCGGAGTAAAGAAGAAGATTTGTTGTATCTTGGAAGGATAGCTGCTAGAGCCTATCGCATTAAGCTTCGCATTTCGAAAAGCAGAATTATCGTTAAGTAGGCCTCACACAATTAATCTTATCTTTTTGCCCTTTTTGACATATTTTTAAAAAATTTATTTTCATATTATCTATTATTTGTCCAGCAATTTGTACCCTTTTTTTCCATGTTTTTGTTATGTCTCCGCACAAATGAAGAAAGAAATTTCCAACTGATGTAGCTCTCTTCCATGCTGTCGGGTAAATTCATGGGTGGTTAATTATCTAAGTAGAATCTAGATAATTGTGGACATAAGCAACGGTTTAACAGAGTAATATGTTTACAATTTTTTTCCTTGTGTATATTGCTATCAAACCTTTTCTTGTCGATTGTCTTTTATAATGAGATGATTGGATGAAACAAAAAAAAAACCTTTTTAAATATTTGCCCAAAAAAATCACAATGCATTCCCCAATACGCAAAATTTAAAGGTTTGATTTGATTAAATCAAAACCTTGCATAAAATGAATGAAAGATTGCCGGTTGAATTCCAATTTTTTTTTTTTTTGGATTTACAAACACTGATATCATTCGTGGCGTTTAGGGGAAAAAAATCAAGGTGCTTTAATGTGCATAACTTTATTTATGTCGTTGTTTTTACTGTAATTTTCTATAAACGTATGACGTCTTGCTTTTGTTTAAATGTGTCTCTCCAATCGTAGGAATAAACACCAAACTTTTAGATATAGTATATGAAGAGATTTGATTTTTTAAATCTACATGACTGAAGTATTATAAATTCATCAAGAAAGTGACCTTTTGAGGTAGGAGTGTAATAATAATAAACAAGGTTTAAATTCGAAGGAAAACAATAACAGGAAAATAACTAAATTGAAGAAACTGTGCAAACATGGAAATAATTAAAGACACTTTTTTTCTATCAAGTGAAAAGTGAGCAGTGTTATTCATATAGGAAGTGGAAATAGCTCTACCCTGAATAAATCATGGATCTCATATGTCAACAAAAAGTGACGTTCCCCTAATGTCTTATGTAAAAAGAAGGGTTTCCACATAGTTTTGGATTGTATTTGGCTCCATTTGATTTAGGGGTTATCGATTTCAAAGGGGCTAAGTTTCAAACCTATAACCTACGATGTATGAATTAGTCCCAGTTCTTGAAATAAGGAGCCGACCATGTTGACTTATGGAGTACAAATTCGTTTGGTAACGTAACTTTTGGAATAGAAATCCGTTTGGTTAAGCAACTTTATTTTCTACTTCGTGAGCATTTTTTGTTCTAGAGGTAGTTTTGGAACCACATGAAGAAGTAAAAACAAATTACTTCCCTCCAAAAGTAGAAAAATTAACTTTTACGCAGAAGTTAACTTTTAGAGCAGAAATATTGTCATGCGCGCCCTTTGAAACCGGCCCAAAATAAAATTGGCCAGGTGCAAGCCATCTCTAGGGTCAAATCGGGGAATAAACTTTTTAAAGACTGTAAATAGTCAAATAAGTGCTATATTTTTCCACCATCTTTAGTAACTACGCATCACTCGTAAATGTTAAGTTTGAGTTTTGCATTCATTCGAAACGCACGAATGAGAAGCCTGATTCCTCCTATCCGGAACGAAGAAAAACAAAATTCCACAATAATTGCATCAAATACGAACAAGCTACATCAAACGAAACTGCATGTTGAATTTGACAAATTCCTTGGTGATTGTTATTTGCACCAAAAAAAGATCGATTTTTTGTTATGTAATAAGCTTATTCGATGAGAGAAGAATTTGGGTAATAAATGAAAATAATTATAGAGAAAATAATGAATTGTCAATTTGAAGAAATCGACAAAAAGTGAAGTTGACAATCTTGAATGCAATCGTTGAAGAAGTAGCTGTCAACAAAGTGGAGTTGAAGAAACCATCAACGTAGTAAAGTTGAAGAAACTGACAACTTAGTGGAGTTGAAGAAACCATCAATGTAACTATTCGGTAAGCGCTTGTAATGTCTATTTGTAACTTCCTTTGTAACATCTATTTATTACCTCTGTTTGTAACCTAAATCGATAACCATCGACGGTAAGCTTTAAATAGCTACATTATACTCTTTAGAAACCCTCCAGCACAAACCAATCAAATTTACTATTTTTATTTGAATTTTCAAGTACTGCACTTTATTTTTCTTAATTGTAGCTTTTAGATTCGCATCAATGGTTAAATTTTAGCATGTATCTCTATCTTATGTGCTATGTCGTAGTTTAAATTTCGGTGTTGTATCATACATGGTCAATCTTTAACGTCGATTAAATTTCGGAAGGGTCTGTCCACATTTGGTTCGCTTTCAACAACTGTACTATACAATCCTTGTAGCCAATTAAATTGCAGCACGATTTGTGTTTGTATAATACTATCAAAATTCAAGTTGTTGATTCTCCTATTTGCTTGAATATTTCGGAGTCACCGCAAAATTGTTCTCTTATATTAAAAATTGAAGAGAGACTTTCGGTGAGAAATAATTCATCATGGAATAAATTCTGATAAAACATTTTTTTGGCATGCCTGGTGGGATCAATATGTATGACTTGAGGAGATTTGATTGTACGTATTGAGATACAATGGTACGTATGAGGAATCAACCCAAGCGATGCCTGAGATCGCGCTACCTCAGATGAGGCTAGTCAGTGGCCGATTTGGCTTGCCGATCACTTATCAGTGGCTCGCCAGTAGTTGAGGCCTTCCATGATAACTTAGGGTTTCGAAGGACATTCTCGAAATTATGAAAGTCAAGAGAATTCAAAGTTGAAAAGAAAAAATATTTATTTGCATTCCGAGAATGCCACTTTCCAAAGTAGCTACGAACTTATCTTGGGTCATGCAATTGCATTTTTCTAAAGTTCTCCAAAAAGTGAATCGAAGGCTATTTGTATTTGGCCAAGGGACTTTGGAGTCTCAAAACCCATTTCAAATGTTGAACCAAAGAAGGCTTAAGATCAAACCAATTGGGAGAATCCATGATTTGAACACGATGCAATTGCATTTTTCTAAAGTTCTCCAAAAAGTGAATCGAAGGCTATTTGCATTTGGCCAATGGACTTTTGAGTCTCAAAACTCATTTCAAATGTTGAATCAAATAGTGCTTAAGATCAAACCAATTGGGAGAATCTATGATTTGAACACGACATATTCTATCCATATCAAGTGTTTAATGGTCAACCCACGCCAGTTATAAGATGCGCTTCCATTTATGAAAATGATTATTGTACTGATATATACATCCTAAGGGGTTAAATAATTCATCTATTTTTCAATGGAATGGATCTTAATAATGAGGTACAACGTCGACCACGATTTCAATATAAACACATCTGACGGCAGATATTTCCTTAGCATGGAGACTCTTGAAGAGTCCAGGCTTCACTGTTCTCTCCGAAAAATGAGTACGATAATTTTAGGCATGAGTTTGACCCATTTTGATTCATCGAGTAGGAGAATAAAGGCTTCGACAGATGTTATTGATGATCATGCACCAAATCCTGTACTAATATATGTGTTTCAAAAAGAGATGAATATGCATGAGTACAAATATATGTGTTTCAAAAAGAGATGAACATGCATGAGTTCTCTTTCTCCCTTAGAATTATTTCTGTTTGGTGGCCAATATAAGAATGGCCCTAAAAAATCAACGTGGTGGGGGCAAAAGAAGACTACTCAAGTGGACTTCTATTTTGACAAAAAAAAAAAGTAGACTTCATCATTCTCTATATAATGAAGAGAAAAGAATACAGCATGCCACATGAGCATGTAGATAGTAAAGGTTGGGAGATAATTATTAAAAAAATTCTAACCTAATCGTATGACAGACTAGTCAGTATTAATCTTTTTAATTATGTTAATTTAGTCTTAAGTATTTTGACAATTGACCAACGTAGTCATTCTAACCGATTTTGGTATGAAATCGCTTACGTGAACAATGGCCTTTCTATGTGGTACACTTAGGATAGCTATCAACACATAAAATTTAACAACAATATAACTATTGATTCCATAGAAAATTAGGGTAAAAGGACAACAGGAGGGCCAAAATTTGTGTATGGTACTCACTTTGGTGCCAAAATTTTTCGTTTAGGAGAAAAAAAGATCACTTAGGGCATGCATGATAAAACTTTTGCTTCTCAATTTCTCTGCTAGAAGTCAATCTGTTTGATAAAAACACTTCCGAAGTAGAAACATGTTTGGTAAAAATAAATGATTTCTCGGCTCCAGAATCACCTCTAGTATGATTTTTAACTTATGGTAGGGTTTTGGCCACCTTTGAGAAGTAAAAAATTTTAACTTCTTGGCTTTAGGATCACTTCTTGGGCTATACCCGTCTCCACCGACCACAGTTGTCCCCTGCCAATCACCACCCATCATCGCCGCTGCTGCCGTGACCAACCAACCATTGCCGATCGCCACCTCCAACCATCGACAATCGTCGTCGCCACCTGCCAACTACCGTCGCCGACGACGACCGTCGCCACCAAAGATTTTGTTAATAATATTTCAAAAGTAGAAATTTTCAACCGTCGCAAAACGAATTTCTCTGATCAGAAGTTAATTTGGAGCAGAAGTAAAGAAATTAACTTATGGTAAAGAAGTATTGCCAATAGTGAGAGATTCTAGCCAAAGTAATTAGATGAGTTTTATTATTAATTTTTAATATTATGGTGAAAATATTTTAAAAAATCAATCCACGTGGAAAATCTTTTAGAAAAAGTAAACTAAAATATAAGATAAAAAAAAATCAGTCCAGGTGGAAAATCCTTAAAAAAATTAAACTAAAATATAAGCTAAAACAAGAATGGTTTGTGCTCGTAGAGGCGAGAGCTTGCACAGCCTTTCTGTCACGGCCCGCTCCCCGGGTACAAGCGCATGACCCCTTACAAGCCTAAACTCTCGAGCATCCCAGGATTCAAAAGATCGAGAGATGTGAATGATCGAAAGCATGCGAAAGCGATGACATACAAACTCCGCTGTACAAACATTTATGGGGACTTGGATAGCGAGAACACCATAATTACATTTATACATAACTTCCCACGAGTTTTTACAAAATGCCGGTAGACTAATCTCGCTAGTCAGTAAGGGTGACAGGAAAGAAAATGCATCATCGAGATCATTAGCAAAATAACAGTCCAGAAAATGAGGACCTCTAGGTCGACCTATTGGAGTCGTCAGTCTCCTCGGCGTCCTCGTAGGCTCGTACTCCGAGAAAGTCTCCGAGCATACCTCCACTGTATCCTCCATCATCTCGTCTGCTGACTACTCCATTAGGTTGTCCTCGGTAGCTTCGATCTCAATGACCTCGTCGGTGTTTTCCAGGGTTGGGGTCCTCTCGAGAATGTTCATCGAACCAGCTGCTGACCCCACGACCTCTACAGAATCCCGAGCGAGATGACACCAACTAGGGATTACCCCACGGAGTACCTCGATGGGCTTTAGTGGCCTAGTAGTAACTTCCCCTAACCTATGAGGCTTCTAGCTCTTTCCACCCTCATCGACCTAGACTACAGTACACTTCCTAACGTACATGGTCTCCTGTCCGTTCGAGATCTCCTCAAAATACGCGGACATCTCCTTCTAGTCACCTAATCTGATCGGCAACATCCTCATTGTCTAGGATTTGGAAATGTGGTCCCTCAACGGGTGAGATTCACATCTCAGTAAGATAGGTCCTAACCCTAGGTTAGGCTGACCGTACACTCAGGTGAATGCAATTAATAACAAAATGCACAAACAACCACATGAAGCATTCAGCAGTCATTAAATAACATAAGGACACAGACGAGCGTCAAGCACACAATCATGGCATCATATCTCGTCATTCAAATTAAGCACGCATAGCCAAAATAGTTCACACCTTCCGCCCTTCTAGACCTCCATTGTTTCACGCTCGCGTTTAGAATGCCTCAAGTTCGGTCCGTGCAATTACGCCTCAGACCATCTCATTGATAAACCCGCATAAACGCATCAGATTTTCAATTTCATTCCAGGCCTGTGTCAACACATATCAAATTCCGTCCTGATCTCAACGCATCAGGACATTGGCCATTTCAACCCCGCGTCTCAATGCATCAGGGTACAATTCCACACAACCCCACGTCTCAACGCTTTAGGGTGTCACAAGTTTCTCAGACATGCCAAATACTCATTTCAATTCAGAAACTCATGGTCAAGTGCAAAATCATGCAACGAGCAACACATCTATGGCATGCGAGACAATTAAATTCAACACTCAAATGTGGTAATCATTTCATGGCACAAGCATTCAACAAGCATTTAAACCATCTACACCTCTCGAGGACGCACATTGGACAATCACACCCTAATTCCCAAGAACCAGCCTAATTCGCAACCAATTCACCCAATGGAGCCCAATCCTCCTAGCCAAGATTTAGAAACCCCTTACCTCGAGCTTAATTCAGCAAAAATCTCCTTCCAAGCTCACTAATGGTTCAGTTCTAATAGTCCAAGAACAAGTCAGCCGCACAACCTAAGGAAATTCATCCAATTCGTCAATTTTCTCGTACAATTCGTCAATTCACTAAACATACATCTCATTGACATATTGATTGACATCCTCATATTTGTCAACGAAGAAATTCGAGCTCAATTTCAACTCCCAACAGCCCCCAACAATTCGGTCTGCATGGAAACGAAAAAGGACATTTTCGGTTCTATGCATACCTCCCTTGATCAGCCCTTAAACTATCTTAAATCCTTAATTTATCCACTAATCTACTTGTTAACATGTAGTTCTAGGAGTTAGGAAGCCTCACCGAAAATTTGAGCTCAAACCAACGGCCGGAAGTGCTCGAACAACGCTGGTTCTCACACGCCTACCGCAGTTAATTTCTGTCCATCAAACACAATACCCATTTGGGATCAAAACTCCATCAAATTCATCCAACCTTTTTACCATAACTCATTCTACATGTTCCCTTAATGTCCACAAAATTTGACCGAAAGATTTGAACGATTAGAGGTCCTACGGAGTCTAAATAGCAGCTTACCTCCTGTTGCGACGGTTTCTGTCGACTGTTGGGAGAATGGCTGGCTGGAGCTCCTCAGTAGGTCAAATGACTTGATTCAAGTTGGAGCTAGTCGACAAGAGGATGAAGAAGACACTGGTGATCAGCTTGACGACTGGAAGTTGCTGGAAGTGGCTATCAGCGATAGCGAAGGCGGCGACGGCGGCTAGTTGGCAGGAACAGCTCTCGGCAATGAAGAAGAAGGAAGAAGAAGAATAATGGCAGATTGAAGATGGTGTTCAGCTGAGGGAGAGAGAGAGAGAGAGAGGTATATACACCATTTGAAGAGTCAAACCCCAAAGAATGGTAGGTTAAAAGTTGGACATTTAATGCCAACTCTTCATCCAATGACATTTGTCTCTATGTCAATCAATGGCTCATCCAAGGGCTGTGATTTTTCTTGATTTTCGACAGTCTATAGGGTGTGGTCAAAGACCAAAATGCCCTCATCTATTTATTAAAGCAAGGCCAAGACTTGAGGGGCAAAATGGTAATTTCATCCTTGACGTCCAGAACGTCGTTTTTCTAATTCAAAATTTCTTCGATAAGGCGACGGCCAATCCAATTATAATGTTCGAATTCTTGATTCTCCATTTTCTAATTTCGATACTCGTCTCTGAATCATTTTTCTGTCATATGTGATTTCAGCCTATCTCGAACTGACGGGCGATTTTTGCAAACGTTACGCGTATCGACTATGTGATTCATATCATACTTAGGGCTTGTCAATTCATGGCAACATTGGTTGTCATGTAATTGTGATGATCTATTAATAGTTCCGACGGTCTTGATCGTCATCGTTCGATTTAGGAAAATTTGTAAATTATACATTTGTTAAACGGCGTCACCCATGCTCCAATCGCATAACGCTAGCAATGCATTCCTTAATAGTTCTTACATCGGCCTTTCATGGCTCTAAATATCTCCTTGACAATTATTCGAGTTCCCTAGGTATACGTACTTTGTCTCGCGTTAGCCTTCCCCTTTTGGTCGGTTAACTCGAGATTGATTAGATCCGAGCGATATATGACTGAAATACATCGTTAGATGTATTCTCATTAATAAGTCTCGAAATGAAAGAAAAAATCAAACTGTCACACTTTCCCACCGCCACCCTCTATCGCCTGCAATGGCTAGCGATGGTGGGGAATGGCCAAACTTCTGACCGCAGGCGAGGTCTCACCAATGTCAGCAGGGCTTTGCCATCGCTGGGCGAGGTTGGCAGGGCCTGGCCATTACTAGGTAAGGCAGATTTGCGATGTCGAGCTCTTGTCTGCAACCGACGGGGTCGCCAGCATTGTCTTAGCCTTTCGATATTAATGGGTTTCACATTTTTATATTATATATATAATCAGAGGTGCATATAAGAAACATTGTGGAAGCCTGATAGGGCATTCATAGGAATTCATTTTAGACAAGCACGCAAATAATACAGGGCGATCTTAATAGGGTTTGTCTCGCACACCTGTCATATAATCAGATATACACGGTCATACACACTACCAAACATCAAATATCCATTAAGCATACATATATAGATAGATAAGTTGTTTACATTCAAGTTCCTTGCAAACATCTAGGATATTAACAAACGATCTCTACCCCCAACACTAAATACCTCCACTGTCACTACCCCATCCATATTTACTACTAAGCGATGCAGTCAAAAAGTGTCTGTCGCAATGATCATAACTCCAAACACATCCACTACTCCACCCCTATGATCATCAGCACTCCCGTCCTCAAAGGGCATGAACGGAAAAGGTCCAAACAGATGACCAGACATGTCCAATATAAATAGTGAAACGAAATGGAGTGGAACCAACAGTTCAGACAAACCTACATTTATCCGTAATACTGAAACCAAAACACAAAACTATGCTGCAAGAAACTCGGTCATGATACTCCTTTCATGTATGTATAAAGTTAACAGGAGCACCTGTAATAATACATCCATTGAAAAGGTGTGTTTGATACGTCCATGAAAGGATACGTTTGAGAGAAGTTTAGCATAGATACCTTTTCGAATGGGTGCCACCTTATCTATAAAAAAATAGGTAACTTTTAAAGGGTACGAGAGGCAAAAAAATAAACATTCGTCAGAAAACTAACATACGTTCTTCCATCGTTCTCTCGAGAACAAACACTCACACCAAAAGGCAATCCATCGTTACTTTGAGAATCGATCGCATTTACGTTGTGAAACAAGAATACTTTTCGCACGTGATTGTATTCAAACCGTGGTGAGTTCGAAGATTCGAGAAGGTCTTGATAGAGATTCAACGAAGTTCTTGGACTATTTCGCAATTGAACATCGATAGAGGTTAGTAGAATTTCTCGATGTTAAAATTCTAATATTGGTATCAAAGCCAGGTTTAGGATCTATTCCTTTTTTTCATCAAACTTTGGATTGATAAATATGATGTAGTGCAATGGATGAATACGAACTAGATATGTATACGGAAAGGTTATAGACCATTTTACTCTTCGACGATTTTCTCCAAAATTATGTACGATGAAATTTTTTTTATCACAAAGTAACAAAGATCTCGTTGAGTCAAGCGTAACGAAGTGTCGATAGAGGCCTTTTGGAGACGTCGTACACATCGGATACGCAAAGAGAATTAACTGTCACGCCGGATGAACAATGAAGAAATGGCTCCACTGGTTCGACGTGCAATGGATAAAATCTACATAAAAAAAGGGGAACAGTGTTGTTTAAAAAAAAATGAGGAAAGATGATAGTTACTTTAGCGAAAAGAAGAATGGAGCAGTGCATGCATAAGGAGCATGTGTAGTACGCGCCGCTCCAACTGCAGGTGTGCTAGGCTCCTGTGGAATCACGTGCCTGGCACGCACTAGGGCTACAGTGTGGGCGCATGCATTTGGGTCTAACCTTGCTCATGCTAAAATATTCCATTTTCGCTCCTAGCCGGTTATTTATTTTGTTTTATTTTATTTTTTTGGCCATTGGGCACGTATTTTGCGCTTGCATTCAGTTGTTGAATTATATATATTAAGAACTTGCAATTCAACTCATAGGAGCCTCGAACAATGGTAGGAGATTATGATATCTTGTATTTCGCATTTGGTTATAATTGATGTTTGAATTATTTATTTACTAGTTTGCTCACACCATGCTTTTAATGATTACACAAGAATGTAACTATTTTTCTAGTGGGAGTTCGTAGGTTGGTAGAATTCGATGAAATTCTCACCTAGAACTTATATTTTGTGCAAATTGAACTAAATGCATGATAATGAAACAAACATATCATAGAATCATATTGGGAACATAGTGAACTTTCATTTCCGTGTCTTTTGTCAAATTGTCATTTATTTATGTTGCTCTTTGCTACAAAATAAATATGTGTGTTATTGTGAAAAATGTGCTGGCATTAATTCTGTGCTTATTATGTCAATATAGAATTTATCATTGACTATGGCTTCTGCATCTAAGACCATTGTGGCTACCTAAACAAGGGTGAAAAACTGAATGGTGACAATTATGATATTTGGCACCGAAAGGTTTAGTACATCTTTGAAGAGCAAGAGGTTTTCGAAACCCTCAACCACACCATGATTCAACCTGAGCAAGGAAATTCTGCTCAACACAGATGAGATCAAGAAGCTTATCAAGCTTGGAAAAAGAAAAATAACGTTGCTCGCATTACGTTGCTGAACTGTATGCAGGATGATCTCATGTGTGGGTTTGAAGGACTTGAAAATGCTCAAGAAATTTGGGCTACTTTGAAAGAAAAGTTTGGGGGTACGTCTGCTACTAAATTAAGGAGGCTTACTATTAAGTTCGACACTTTTCGGAAGCGCCAAAATCAAACTATGAGGCAACACCTTCGGGAGATGTCAAACATGATACAAGAGCTTAAGATAGTGGGTCACACCCTAACTGATGAGCAACAAGTTCAGGTTGTTATTAGGTCTCTTCTTGAAAGTTGGGAGCATATGAAAATCAATATGATGCATAATGAGAATATCACAACTTTTGATGATATATCGCGTCATTTAGAGTTGGAGGATGAGCACCTAAAGGCTGCTAAATCTTCTACGCATGTTTACATTGCCGAAACTAGTTTGCGCAAAGCTTCGGACTTTAAGCACAAAAGGAATTATAAGTTCAACAACGAAGGGAATGAGACTGATCAGGCATCCAAAAGAGCTAAAACATTTCGAGGCAAGAAGCATCGAGGAAAGAAGGACAAGACCAAAATGAGCTGTTACAATTGTCGCAAGATGGGTCATTTCGCTCATGAATGCATTGAGCCAAAAAAGGTAACAAATTGCTCTATTATTTTAAGTAATGCTTTTGTTTCTAGCATTGTAATGCTTGATGAATCACATCTTATATGGACTGTAGACTCAGGAGCTACAGACCATGCAGCTAGAGACCGAGGAGCATTTATGGAGTATCGTCGGATACCGTTAGGAAAAAGATGGAAATATGTTGGAAATAACTCCAGAATTGAAGTGAAGGGTGTTGGCTCATGTAAATTAGATTTACGTGGTGGTCGAACTCTATTCCTACATGATGTCCTCTATGCTCCTGATATTCGACGAAATTTGGTCTTTGTAGTTGTTCTTCTAGGCTTAGGTTATGTTTTAAATTTCCATGGGGATTGTTTTGACTTTAAGTTTGGAACAATATATTATGGTTCTGGTTATGTACTGGATGGTTTTATGGTTTTAGACATTGTCAACAATATGCACAGTGTTAATGATAATGATTGTTTTTCTTTAATTGTATCTTCTCAGAATGTGAATATTGATGCAAATATTTGGCTTGCTAGACTAGGTCACATTGGGTTAGATAGAATGAAAAGATTAGCTAGAGAAGGCCTTTTAGGGTCACTCGCTAATATTGAGTTACCCACATGTGAACATTATCTAGCAGGAAAAACAACTATAAAATCATTTGGTAAAGGAACTAAGGCTGAATTTCCATTGCAACTAGTACATTTTGACATTTGTGGTCCATTGAAAGTGAGGGCGAGGCATGGAGCCTCATATTTCATCACATTTATAGATGACTTCACGTGTTTCGGTTATGTTTTTCCGATCTCCCATAAGTCAGAAGCATTGGACTACTTTAGACGATATATGAGTTTGGTAGAGAATCAGTTAAACAAAACAATAAAAACATTAAGGACTAACTGCGGGCGTGAGCATCTATTTGAGCAATTTAAGTCCCTTTGTGATGAAAAGGGTATTAAAAGAAAATTGACTATTCCTTATACTCCTCAACAAAATGGGGTTGCTGAAAGAAGGAATAGAACCATATTAGAAATGGTTAGGTCTATGATGGGGCAAGCAAATCTACCAATCATTTTGGGGAGATGCGCTGTTAACTGATGCCTATATACTTAACCTTGTATCCTCTAAGTCAGTCACTTCCACTCCTTATAAATTATGGACCGGTAGAAAATCAGACTCAAACAAATTGCGACCTTGGGGATGTGCAGGATATGTTCATGACTTTTCTCATAAATATGGAAAATTAGGTCCTAGATGGAAGAAATGTATCTTTATTAGATACTCTGAACACTCCAAAGGGTATGTGTTCATAGGTGAACAGGCTGATGGAAGTGTAACTGAAATGGAGTTACGAGATGTTACGTTCTTGGAGAATGATTTTCCTAGTAGAGGTGAAATCGACAAGGATTTTCGATTATATGAGAAGGAAGATCCTGATAACACACCCACTAATGTTGACGAAGAAAATAATGATTTATCTCAACATACCGTACCTAGTGGGAGTGTTGCATCATCTAGTGGACTGAACCCAGGAGTTCGGTTACGTAAGAGTAATCGTACAAGTATTCCTCGTCGTCGGTTTGAGAATGAAGGGGAAGTTTTCATGATTGCTTCACAAAATGATGCAGAGCCTAAGACAGTTGAAGAGGCTATCTCATCTCCTGACAAGAAAGAATGGAAAAATACTTTGGAAGATGAAATGGAATCTATGAGAACAAACCATCTCTGCGACTTGGTTGACCTTCCACCCGGATGCAAAGCGATCTGAAATAAATGGGTTTTCAAAATCAAGCATAGGGCGGATGGATCTGTTAAAAAGTATAAGGCTCGCCTTGTGGCAAAAGGCTATACTCAACATGAAGGCATAGACTACAAGGAAACCTTTTCACCAGTTGTAAGATTTGCCTCTATACGTCTTATCCAAGCTATAGTCGCAAATTTAGACTTAGAATTACATCAAATGGATGTAAAGACTGTATTTCTCAACAGAGAACTACATGAAGAAATCTATATGAAGCAACCGATAGGTTTCATAGCTAAAGGTCAAGAGCAAAGAGTTTGCAAACTTCATCGTTCTATGTATGATCTTAAGCAATCATCTAGACAGTGATACTTTTGTTTTCATCGAGCCATAACTTCTTTTGGGTTTATGATGATTGAAGAAGATCACTGTGTGTATGTCAAAAGATCTACGGATAAATTTGTAATTTTATCACTCTATGTGGAAAATATTCTGTTAGCTGGGAATGATAAGGGTTTAGTTATTACCATAAAAGAATAGTTGTCCTCAGCTTTTGAGACGAAGGACATGGGAGAAGCTGATTATATATTGGGAGTTAATAGAGAAAGAGATCATTCGCGACATCTTCTTACTCTATCTCAAGAGTCTTATATTAAAAAGATTCTTGAGCGATTCAATATGTAGCATTGTAATCTCATTGATACCCCTATCATGCAAGGTGAACACCTAAGCTCTGAGATGTGTCCTAAGACTCCAAAAGAAAAGAAAGAAATGGAAATTGTTCCTTACTCTAGTGCTATCGAGAGTTTAATGTATGCTATGATGTGTACTCGACTCGACATATGTCATGCCGTAGGGATAGTGAGTCGTTATCAGTCAAATCCTGGCCAAGAACACTGGAAAGCAATAAAGAGAATCTTGAAATATTTGAAAGGTACAATGGACTATCGACTTTGTTATCAATGAGATGGTTTACGTTTAATTGGTTACTCTGATGTTGATTGGGGAGGGGACTTTGATGAGCAAAAGTCAACATCTGGATATGCGTTCTTGCTTAATGAAGGTGCAATTTCTTGGAGTAGCAAGAAGCAGACATGCACAGCTCTATCTACAATGGAAGCTGAATTTATTGCATGTTCTGCTACAGTTCAAGAAGCAATATGGCTAAAACGTTTCTTTGAAAATTAGTCATAGTCGCTAATGTTTCAAGACCAGTTACAGTTTATTGTGATAGTCAAGCAACCATTGCCTATGTGAAGGATCCCAAGTATCATGGTAGGACGAAACATATTGACATAAAGAATAACTTCATCAGTAGTCCTACTATATATTTCTACGAATAAGATGGTTGCTGATCCATTTACTAAGGCTGTTCCTAGAGATGTGTTTTTAACACACAGGATGTCTCTAGGATTACGTAGAATATGAATTGTAATATTGTTGAGGATCGTTACATTATATGTATGTATTGTACTAATTATTAAAAGTATTGGTGTTTCATTCATTAGTACAATTAATTATGAAACTAGCACAAGCACGCATATATTATTGAAAGGTATGTCAGTAGGCAATGATTGGCTTACTCACGCGAGCAATCGCCTCAAGCGTTGTAGTAAGCGAGTTGAGATGAGACGGTATGTACGAAAGATGCTGAAATAGCAAATTCGGTACATAATATTTTTACGTCGCCTTGATTGGAATCAAGATGAGGTCTATGATTAATGTGTGATAAGACCAAACATGATAGTCCCACGATCATGTATGCCTGATAGAAGTCGGATGTAGGTGCTTAATTGGGCGTTGTAGAGAGCGAGCTGATATATCATCCAGGCTAAATATATGTACATGAGAAACATGTGACTATGTTTAGGCTAAGATCCGTATAGTGGATATGTTTGATAAATGACATACGCTCTTATGAAAAGAGAGATCCACTATAGCATGTAATTCATACTACATGTGCTTTATACGACCGACAAGGGAGATGAGTATAATTATCCCTATTCACTCATCGTGTGAGTCCTTGAGGTAATTTATGAATTGATTACCTCATTTTGTACCTATGTTACTTCTGACTATGTTCTCAAAGTGACGGATCAATGTTGTTGCTTTAGTGTGTTTTGTTGGCAGTCATGAAAATTAATATGGCTTTATGGGACGTGTTTAGGAAAGCAGTTGATCTGAAATGGAGAGAGACACGAGTGCGAAGGAAGACTATGGTTGTTCTACATCTACGCATGTATTTACTGGTCGAGCAATTATATCTACCTATTGTGAGTGTGGATATAATTGTAAATACATGATGTATAAATGAAATTAAGTATAGCATTTAAGGGATATGTATACTTGACTGATGCAACAAAATATGTCTAGGGTACTGTGAGACATTATTTATTTTTTAGGGTTGTAGCTGTTATGTATTCCTAACAGGTGCATAACTGAGCTCTCAAGTGCAGGTGTTCTCAATGGTCGCACGACATATTTGCCAATATGAATTGATTCTAAAGTAGATAATGTTAAATGCCTTATATTCTTGATAGAGTTAATCAAGCTCTTCATGTCCGAGTGGGAGATGTAATAATACATCCATTGAAAATGTGTGTTATACCTTTTCAAATGGGTGCTACCTTTTGAATGGGTGCCACCTTATCTATAAAAGAAATAGATAACTTTGAAAGGGTACGAGAGACAAAAAAAAAATGCTCGTTAGAAAACTAACGTACGTTCTTTCATTGCTCTCTCAAGAACAAACACACACACCAAAAGGCAATCCATTGTTACTTTGAGAATCGATCGCATTTACGTTGTGAAACAAGAATACTTTTCGCATGTGATTGTATTCAAACTGTGGTGAGTTCGAATATTCGAGAAGGTCTTGATAGAGATTCAATAAAGTTCTTGGGCTATTCCGCAATTGAACATCGATAGAGGTTAGTAGAATTTCTCAATGTTAAAATTCTAACAGCGCCATAGCAAGAGTGGGGTTGGCAGGTGGAATTGCCACACCTACTTATATGAAAAACCGTTAACCAAAAGGAGTGAACCTAACGCTCAACAGTGAGACAAATAACTCAAACGACTCACAACCAATTCAATCATTCAATCAAGCAGGACTTGATATTTAGAAAATGTAAGTATGAAACTCAGGGTGAGACCACACGTTTCACGTAAGCAAACCTCACACGCAAATAAACACACGAATGATTTCAGGTTCATACTTAGGTTTTCACTTCATTTCCGAGTTCATGAGGGGCACATGCCTCATATATATCCGAGGGACACAACCCTCGAATCTGGGTTTTACCCCAGCTTTTCGTCCATGGCACACCGGCCATAGGTGCCTCATTTTCTCATGAGTGACACAAGCCTCGATTTTCCCTACTTTAGAGCTCCATTCCGATAGGACACCGGCTGTTGACTTTACGATTTTTACTCGGTCTCTCACCTGGTATTCGTCCGGACATATGTAGACATACAAACATCCTCATCGGGACACAGGTCGACGGGATCCTCGGATTATAGATTCAATTCATGTGCGATGCCACCAATCAGAACTCATACCACATCACAATCACTCATACAAGCTCAATCACACTCTTTTTCACATTAGAAAGCAACATATGCCTATATTATTTAGATGCAATGCAATCCTACACTACCACAAGAACATTCGACAACACTTTGACATCACACTCTATACGTCCAGTAAAAAACAAGGTCCAGAATTCGAAACACAATCTACACCCGGCCGAACCCTGCTTGGGTCAGGTGACTCAAATTCAAGCTTAATCCGCAGTATTTTACACAATCGTACTATGCAATTGTTGTGACTAGCGTTATCACCTAGAGAGGGGTGAATAGGTGATTGTCGTCCAATTTGCAGGATTTAATGCAAAATTAAAATTGCACAAACATTAAGCTCGGATCTTAAATGTTCAAAACAGGATTTATTGCTATGTGCGATGAGCGTACAGTTCAAATATCACAAGATATAAAATAAGATTGGAGTATATGGTAGATAAGACTGCATAGAGTGTTTATAGCGGTTCGGTTTTGGTTAAGCCTACGTTTATTTCTTCAACTATCTGCCAGTCGGATGGATTCCACTAGTAAACTGTTTGAGATTACAGCTTAATGATCTCTCTTGAGATGCAGGACTCTACACCTAACACTTAACACTCTTGTGTACACATCTTCACAATTACAATGGATGGATAAAAAAGAATATAAGATTTGAAGTACTCTTGATCTAAGAATTATGAACATTTTTTCCTCTTAACGCCAATCTATTTTCTCTACTTCTCATCCTTCGATCTAACCGTTACAAGGCATCAAGAAGAGGTCTCTCCAAAACTTCCCGTTTGGACAAGACAATTACCAAAAGAAGATCTCATAACCGTTGAAGATTGCTAAAGGAAAGTATTCCCCGTTCGGATCAAGATCGCCCATACAATTATAATCCTAGGTTTCCATAGATGAATTATTTCAATAGGTAAGTTTCATTCATCTTCTAAGATCCGCATCCTTGATTGATCTCTATCTTCGAGAATCTTTAAGAACGATCTAGCTCTATTGTGTCAATTGTAATGTATCAATTAAGTGCATCTTGAAGTCATCTTCAAGTTCTGATTACTGCACGTGAATACCCCTATCAGATCTTGAGCATCATTCCAACGTATAAGCTATCCCCGCTTAACGTCTGAGCTCGACACAGCATCTGAGTCACTCAAAAATAACATTTGAGCCAAACCTTTTGCCAGATTCAATCCTATGCATCCCCACACCAAATGACAATCTGCAAAACAAGTATTACATGACATTATCTCGAAACTTGAGAGTACTTAGATTGTTTTGTCAACTTCAAAATCATCTAGAGGTTTTTCCCAACAGCAATCATCATACCCATCACTCGTACCCATGACTCACAGTCGACAATTCAAGCAATGGACTGTCAGATCCACCTAGTTTCCTGGCTCATGCAAGGCAGAATTCAGTTTCACATACCCATTTTCATAATACTGTGTTACAGCCAATCGAACGATAAACTAGCAAGTAAGAAGAAGAGTTGGAAGCTTCACTTGCCTCGAAATTGAAACCGAGTGAAGACGAAGCTGTTTCATCGCCAAACAAGCCGCGAGTCTTCCTTGGTCATGCACAGTCGAGAGCTAGAGGAGAGAGGATAAGCGGCTTCGAAGCTCGAGGGGATTAGAGATGAGCCGAGGGAACATTGTCGAGGAAAGATGGACGCCACCGCCGCCGCTATTGGCGGCCCCGAACAAACAGCGAGAAGGCATCGGATGTGGATGTGGGCTTCAGATCCGGATCGCCTACCATTTCCTTAGAAGGTTAGGCACCTAACCTTGTAATCCGGGCCGTCCATTTTTTAAGGAACGGCCCAGATCTTCGATTTTTAGGAGATAATTTTTTGAATTTTTTATATGCATTTTTGTTAGTTATAATCTGGGTCATACATTCATAACACGAATGGCTCGGATTGCAAGGTTAGGGTCTAACATTTTAAGGAAAAGTTAGACGATCTATTTTCGTGAGCTTCAGGTGAAGAATATCACGAGGGAAAGCGGGAGTATGAAGAGAAAGGGAGAGAAAAATGAGAGTGGATAGAGAGAAATAGAGTATTTGTAGGGGTGGGCTTTAGTGGTTCAATCTCACGTTCAAATCGCGTTCCAATCGCTCTCAATTTCCGAAACGAACTCTCATTTCATCAATCTCAAAATATCCACATGATATAACATCAAGCCTCAAAATCACACTTCATTTAACTTCATATAATTTTTCATTTGTTGCATAAACATCATTACATTACTCATTTCATTTTATAAAGAAACTGATCAAAATCCGGCCATCGAATGCCAGTCATCCACCATAGCCATTACAGGACAATGATGGAGCGGCGGCGAAAAGGGCCGTACAAGCCCTCACTATTGCAACCGTTGCATTTTTTTAACCTTTTTTTTTAATTTTTAATTTTCTAATATTTTTTAACTTTTAGGTTTTTCTTATTTTTGACTGGGATCCTCTGCAAGTCATGTAGGATTATGACATTAATAATAATAAAAAACTACTATGTAAGATTTTTAACAAAACTCAACGGAACTTACACTCAAATAATCTTTTTTCATAAAAATTAGTACTTAAATGATTAAAAAGTTGGGCATCAAAGTAAGCCGAACACAAACTTTTGCACTTCTAATTTGCCGAAAAATTAGGGATTGGACATGACCCCTAAAACAATATTAATTAAATTACATGTAGAAATTATGAGTATTTTGGTTAGGACCGTAAAATAGCAATGGAGATTAAAAAAAAATTGGAAAAGGAGGTTTTGAACTTAGTTAACGTTTTTTGTGCTAAGCCCGCGGGACTACAAAAATTCGGCAGTACTTTTCAGTTTATCACATAGCGGTCGAAGTTTTTTTTTTTAGCTTAATTATAACTTTTTGTATTAAACCCAAGGAAATACAAAACTTCAGTGGAGCTTTTCAAGTTATCATAATAGTGGTCGAAATTCTTGTTATATGTTGTCAAATCTTGCATAATCGCTAAAAATTGCAAGATAAGAAGAGAATACTCTAATTTCTTTATAAGAATAATTATCACATCATTTAGAATTGTGAGTTAAGAAAATCCTAATCTTGCAAGGATACCCTAATCACATCCCATAAAAGCATGGGTTCATATGAAATTAGGGGATTGGGGTTACCAATACAAAATAGAAAATAAAAAGGGCATTCAACGTCAACATCAGCATCAACAACATCTTTATCCCAAACTAGTTAGAGCCGGCGGTCAATGAACGACAAAGAATCGAAAAAAGGGGCATTCAAGAGAGTAAAAAAAAAAATCAGCCCTCTCTCCAGCGGCCCCCAGAAAAATTTCAGCACGCAATTTCACGAAAAAAACTAGTACGCATTTGTTAACCGTTGGATCACACTAAACTTTTGTGAAGAGTATAAGAAAGATGTTGCTCTTGAGTTTGTCCAGTGGAATTGATGATAAAATATTTGGAAGTATGTCTTTGTTGGAGAAAACCGAACCCGTCGGACTTGTGGATCAAGATCCAGAGATCCCTTTGTGATGTTCGTAGTCCCTGACGTTGTTGTTGTTCACTTTGATTATCTAGCTACTTATTTTGGATTATCCCAATTCTAACTCCATTTCGTGCGATACTTTAGGCGTATTGTATTTTGATATTTTGCATTATATGCTTGATAAATGAGGTTTTGATCTTTAAGACCTAAGATCAAATCCTCAATTATCATTCTTTCCTATTTTAATTGTGACCAATATTTAATTATGTGGGTTTATTTATTGCATGTTCTTAATTTTGGAAACTTTCCTATTTTGAAAAACACAAACATATAATTGCATTTAGAAATCATGTTTAGGTGATGCATATATTGTTTAGTTAACATTTTGCAGAACTCTTGGTCTGTTGGACTTAATGGAGTCAAGCTTTGCTTAATGCATTGAGGTTTGCCCTGTTTCTTGCAATTTATATTTTTGTTATTCTGATTTATTGAGTATTATTGATTGCGCATCAGCATAATCTCCCATTGCATGTTAGTGAATTAGAATTGAAATCGCCCAAAACTAACTGCAAAATACTTTTAAAGTAAAGAGAAAATTATCGAAATGGCCTTAGATTTATCATAACCAAATTCTTGTATCCATGATATCTTTGGTTCACAGAAGTAACTTATTCTCCCATACTTTGTGTTAAAATATGGTTCGAATTTAAGCCCAAAACGAAAATATGAATTTCAAAAAAAGATAAATAAAGTTCCAATTTCTGCGGGTGTACGAAATCGTGAACATGCGTCAGAGTCAATGGCAGAATTGGAAAGTGCATCTGGGTATTTGAATTTGAGTTGCATCATGGGATATTTATTGACGGTGGACAAAAAATAACAACACAAAAGAAATAAAGAGGAAAAGTTACGAAAAGATTTGCTTTCCTAGTTTCATTTTGAAGTGCCATACGGAAAAAGAAGTCCATGTTCGACTTTTCATAGGTTGACCGAATTACTTGGTTTCCTTACCTGTATAATTCCTCCAGATTATCCCTTGGTGGAATATATATTTATAGTCGCTGGTCTTGGTGGCAGGATAGAGCAGAAGGGTTTTTTGAACCGCCAACAATTTGAGTGCTTGAATGTTGGGCTTCTGAATTGCATCCAAGCCGTCTCCAAGAAGAATTCCGAAATTGTCGAAGCGCCGTCTCCGAGTGCTTGTTTTGGGTTTTCTCTGCGACTTCTTCGTTCGTGGAACTACATCAAGTCCTTGAGTGTTTCTGTGATGCCCCGCGCCCCAGGTATGAGCACGCGATCATCCCTGCAAGCAAACCAACAATAATCTCTCAGCGGTCTCAAGATCCACCAATAGGAATCAAGAGATATAAAATTTTCGTCCATCACACGGAAGCGATAAACCAAAAGATCCCCATACAATATATATAATAATATATATAGATTAAGTGGGATCCAGGATAGCATCATACATCATTCATACATCAAACGTACTGTTCATACAGACAGTAGCTACTACAATCCGCTAACTAGGGGTGACAGGGTAAGTAAAATAAAAAGAACCATCCACTAAGTCAGCAAGAACCGGGTCAGTCATCATCAAAAGATCGGGCCACCAGCTAGAGACTCCTAGGATGAACTGCTGGAGTCCTCCGTGTCCTCTGCGTCCTCAGAGGGCTCGTACTCAGAAAGTCTCGGACGGAACCTCCACTGAATCCTCCATAATCGCCTCCTGCGACGGCTCAGCGAGGTCACCCTCGGACGCCTCCAAAACTATAACCTCCTCCTGCTCCTGCTCCTCGATATCCTCCAAGATTAGTGTCCGCTCTAGTCCGTTCCTAGACCCTACCACTGACCCCTCGGGCAGCTCCTGCTCCGCTACCGTTTGGCACCAGTCGGGTATGACACCCGGAGGTACCTCGTGGGGCTTCAGCGGTCCAGTCTGTGTGTCCCCTTCCTTCTTGAACCATGCCTCAAATCTGTGAGGTTTCCATTCAGGCTTACCCTCGTTGACCCATACGAGAGTACACTTCCTAACGTAGACGTTCCTCTGTCCGTCTGGGAACTCATCAAAATAAGTCGTCATCTACTTCGGGTCCCCAAATCGTATAGGCCACATAGCTATGGCCTAGGATCTGTAAAGTAAGGTTTCCCCAAAGGGGTGAGATACTCATCTCAGTAAGAAAAACCTAACCCTAGGTCAGGTTGACAGTCCACTCAGGGGTCGCATCCCTCAACAGACCCAAACTCATGAATACATACGCATAACAATTACAATTCAATAAACAAACACATACAAAAGACAGGCATGCATTTATGACCTCGTGTCACACTCGTATGCCCATGTATATTCAGTCTGTCACTTCACCACATCCATCAACCTCTGCCTGCCTCATTCTCTAGCCCGCGAACTAGTCGCCTTAGGTTCGGTCCACGTAAACACATCAGACCGTCATCGGTGACCCGCGTAAACGCATCAGGTCCCGATGAATTCTCCAGGCAATGCTCATTAATTCACTTTTCGTCTCGCGAATCATTCACATCAAGACCGTGGCTTTCTCCACCCCGCGACTTCGTCGCATCAAGGTGCCACCTAACCTTACTTCACCCCGCGATCTCGTAGTATCAAGGTCTCAACCTCCCGCCCCCCGTCTCACACGCCTCAGGGCTCATCTCATCAATTTAAGTCCCATAAGTTTATGTTCTTGTAACCTACAGAATCGATTTTGCATAGAACCGAATCGGTTCTCTTCGGTTCTGTGCAAACCGAGTGCTTCCAGCCATCAATCCTCCTCAATTCCTCAATTCAAATCTTATTCTATCTCTTAAAATGTCTACTTAAAGGATTGGGAGGCTCACTGGTTGTTTGGATTCGGTTGGTCGCCGGAAGGTTGTCCGAAGTCGCTGGACGCCCAAGATCAGTCCACCGGACAGATTTTGTCCAATATATACAAGGGTGATTCGTGGTCAAAACTTAATCAAATAAATCCCCAATTTTTACCGCAGAACCCTACATGTCTCAACTTAATCTCCACGAAATTTGAGCCTAAGATTCCATCATTTCGACCTTCAAATGGACTGAGAATCAGACCTACCTCAATCGGTTCCAATTTTGTCGGCCTGTGGGAGATCGCTTGCCCAGAATTCCACAGTGCTCCAAATGGCATGATTCTTGTTGGAGGACATCGGCAAGACGTATATCTTCTTCTGGGTGGTCGGTCGGCAGCAGGTGATGGCCGAAGGTGGCGATCGTGGCCAGCGAACGGCTGTGCCGGGTCTGGTCGGGCGATGAGCAGTAGAGAGGAGGAAAGAGATGATGAGGAAAGAGATGATGAAGCTCGGTTTTTTTGGGTGGTTTGGTCGAATAAGTGAGTGAGATAGAGAGAAAATTTTTGTTATATTCAAAATTTGGTTAGTGGCCTTGAATGGTAAGCGTGGGAAAAGGTCCGATTTAGGATAATTTTGCAAATCATACACTGATTAAGCAGCATCACCCGTGCTCCAATCGTACGACACTCGCATGGTAATCCTTGATCTTTCTTAGATCGGCCTTTTGGTAGTTCTAAATATCCCATCATCAATCCTTATGGTCAAAGCGTCATTCCCTATCCGAGTCGCCTAGGCCCACGTATCTCGTCTCACGTTAGCCTTTCCTCTTTGGTCAGTCTACTCAAATTGATCAGATTTGAGCGAAATACGACTGAAATACATCGCTTGATATATATATATATATATATATATATATAAACTTCTCATTACGGAGTCTGAGGTTGATTGGAAATCAGAATGTCGCAGTTTCAGCAGATTAAATCTTGAGGTTAAATTTGTGTTTTAATTCATTTGCGAGATTGAGAGATTATTTCGTTAGAAATTGAGGGCTAAACACTGTGTGCGTTTTTAGATGTAATTGGGGCTAGGTGTGACATTTCAAATTTCGACTCTCTCGAGGTTATTGAATGGAAAGATATCGATCGATGTATTTCAGTTGTATCTTGCTCAGAGCAGGCCACTCTCGAGTTAACTGACCAAATAGGAAAGACTAACGCGGAGTCGGGTACGTGGCTTGGGAAATTCGAATAAGAAATGACGCTTTGACCATAAAGATTGTCGAGGGGATATTTTGGGCAAGCAGAGATCAATCTAGGAATGATCATGGGATGTTTTGCTAGTATTATATGGTTCGTACGCAAGTGATTCCGCTTAACCAATGTATAATTTACGAAAATTCCCTAAATCGAATTCCAATGATTAGGACCGCAGGAACTAGTGATAAACCCTCACAATCACATGACAATCAAAGTCGCCTCAACTTGAGAAATCCTAAGGTCGATACATGTAACGCCTACAAGAATTTCCCATCAGTTTGAGATAAACTAGAATTACAGTCGACGAAAACTCGACATGAATTGGACTTCAGAAGTGGGTGTCGAACATTGAGGGATTCCAACATTTGAAAAGAATTGGACGCCGTCTCATCGAGGTAATTAAAATCATGACTCGCCTCATAAGATTGGAAAAATGAGATTTTGGACCGTAAAGTGGAAATGACCCTTTTGCCCCTAGAGATTTCTCATGCTTTTAAGAATGAGCAAGGGCAAAGTAGTCATTTACCCTCCTCCTCTAAGTGGCCGAAAATTTAAGGGCGATATAGTCATTTGGCCTTTAGATATTTTGGAGATAAAGACAAGGCCATAAATGCTCTAGTCTAATCTCACCTACCTAGTCTATTAAGCCTAAAAAGGCTAGCTTGTCGCCTCATCTTCTCTCTCTCCCTCTTGACTTGTGGATGAAGATTGGTTTTGGTTCATTTTTCTCCTCATTTGGCCGAGCAACCCATCCTCTCCCTCAAACTCTCTCAAACTCTATCTCTCATTGCTCAGCTCGCTATCCAGCTCCAACCATCTCCACTCTTCAGGCCATGACTTTTTTATCCAGCATTGGATTGAGGTGATTCTAACGCCATTAGAAAGTCTATCCTCTTGTCGTTCCAACAAGGTATTATAAGCCTCATTTGGTCCAGTCGTTTTTCCTATAGAGTAGTTTGAATGGGAAAAGGTCAGGACGAGTCAGATTCAAATCTGGTTTGAGGAGGAGCAGCTTTTTGCTGGCTTAGGAACTCTTTTGGCTCTAAATCTTCGATGAGACTCTCTTAACATCTAGTACAAAGGTTTAGAAAGTGGAGATTGAGAATTGATTGAAGTTTAGATGGGTTTTTATGGTTAAACTTTGATAATCTCCTTCGGATAGAATTTGCCTTCTTCGAGTGGCGAAGGATCCGAGAGCTTTTGAAGACTTTCAAGGCGTCACCTTGATCTGAAACTTTCGGTAAGCCACTATAAGACATAGGAATATGTGATGGCTTGAGGTATGTGAAATTGGAATGGAGTTTTTATGGGTTTTGATCGCTGGTTTTGTGAAATCCCTAGGACAGAAAATCGCCCCGCACCGGTCTATGTTTGGAACCGAGAATGGTGGCTACAAATTGTGGGATTTCACTTGCTTGGTTTGTGGTAAGTCGACTTCTAACCCTTCGTTAGGGTGTTAAGTTAACAATAGATGAATTATGGTTGAATTGAAGGTGTTAAAGGGGCTGTTTTGGTGTAAGGAATGCTTGAGACCTGAGAGCCGTGATAATCTACCTTTAGCGCGCACTAATTTTGAAATGGATTGTTCTAGGTCGTTCGATGTCCAAATTGAGCTCCGTTTTCGTTCACATGTCGGTAAGACCATGAGGAACAAGATTATGAAAGTATATTTCTCAAAAGGTTGGCAAAACAATGTCAGTAGCTTGGTGCCGCGACGATCCGTCGATCGTTTTATGAAATTACTTGGCCTAAGCTCGAGGTAAGTGATGCCTAAACCTCTATTAGGATGTTAGGTTACTAAAGGATGGAGTTTTGAGATGGATTGAATGAATTTATGGACTAATTTTGTGATAGGTGCGAGGGAATCCAAATCTGCCCAGTTTTGAGAGTTAGTATTCCTTGGTCTGTTCTTGATTGGAAATCAAACGTTTGAAGAGCCTTTCTTAACGGTGAGTGGATGCTTTATTGGCCAATTGATTGCCTTGAGTTGGGAAAGCTCAGAAAATTTTTTTATCGAAAGAAATGTCAAGCTTTGAGATGGTGAAATGACCGTGACTATTGTTAAGCTTTAAGTCTTTTGAAATGGCCGTGTTCATTAATTTGTCCGAGGTCTTGTTTGAATTGATTCGAGTGATGCATGTGCTTGACTGAGAATTTTGTAACATGAAATGTGTTTGGTCCAGTTTATGGACATTTGGAATGAATGCTTTGAATAGGCGATGAAAAACTTGAATTTCATGAGTTTACTTTTGATTGAAAATTGAGGCGTGAAATTGCTTTCAAATGAAACTGAGGCTTGTATAACTGGTTTTATGAGTAAATGGCGTGTGGGATTACCGGGAAAAATTATAAGTGCACTAGCGTGTGGGATTGCCGGGAAAAATTATAAGTACACTGGCATGTGGGATCGCCACTGTCGTGTGGGATCACCGAGAAGTTATATTTTGACCAACGTATTGGGAGGGAGTTACTTCCATTTGACCTGACGAGGTCGTGCGGCTAGAGAGTCCCATATTGACACGATTCATCTCGATTGAAAATGAGCTTCGAGAGTCGTATGGTGACCGAATTATCTCTAAGTCTGGACGCGAGAGTCTCATGTGGACTGATGAGTCATATGAAGACCGAATCATATCGCAACCCCAAGATGGGTGGCCCAAGATGGGCAAGTATGGAAAGATCTGTTTTTCGAAAAAATCAAGATTGATTTTGTGAAAAATTGATTATGCCTCATGTTTGGAAATTTGCCTCATGATTTGAAAATGGCCTAAAAAGGGGCATGAGATGAACGTAATGTGTTTTCTGGAAATTTCAATGAATGATACTTTTGAGAAAGAAGTGAAAGTGCCTCATATTTTTTGGATGGCTTCGAGTGTTTACTCTTGATTGAAAACCTTGCCTTTGTACGAAGCTTAGATTTGTTATAATTTATGACTGAATTGGGATGATTTGAAGGTACTGAAATGCCAAGTTTTGACCAGTACCCTGTTTTACTATGCCAAAGATTTTTTATCTCAAAATACCGATTTTTCAAAAGTGTCTGAAGGTACTGACAGCCTTGTTTAGGGTTAGGTTTGACTTACTGAGATTATATATCTCACCCCGTCATGGGATAACATTTTCAGGTCCTAGACGAAGGAAACCAGAGTCATGCCATGGATTGGCATTGAATGAAGAAGTCATTGGAGGAAATGAAGATTACTCTTTCGAGACCTTAGGGTTGTAATGTATGATTTGGGGATTTAGAGTTGTAACCTCTAAAATATGATTGACCTTTATGAAATGTGTACCTCTTTGTCCTAAGTCATCCTATGTTGCTTTATTTGTATGGAGTTGGCCTCGCTTTCGCATGCATGCTTTATATAGAGTTTTATGTTATTGATCGTTGGATCATAGGAGTTCATTAAAGGCAACGGCATCGTGGGATGCTCCTATGCCCGCCGGGCTCGGGCCGTGACATTGGCAAATACCAAGATTGTGTTTCTGTAACTCGAGTGATTTGTAATCTCCGTATATCGCTTGTGCTATAGTGTAATCATTGCTGCTCTCCCTATGGACGTAGGTCTCTACGACCGAACCACGTACATCTGGTGTCTGATTTATTTTACTCATTCTGTCTATTTTATTGGTCGATCGCTTATTTCGCGCAACAATTGGTATCAGAATTAGGCTTGCTTGAGTTGAAGCGAATCGATGGCGACAGAAGAAACTAAAGGGAAAATCGACAGATTTGAAGGGAAGGACTTTGGCTTCTGGAAGATACAGATAGAAGATTATTTATAGCAGATGAAGCTGCACGAGCCCTTATTTGGGAAGAAACCAGAAATGATGAAGCAAGTTGATTGGGAATTGATGGATAAACGAGCGATGGGTGTTATTCGGCTGACGTTAGCTCGTAACGTCGCGTTTAATATCGTCAAGGAGAAGACTATTGCAGGTTTGATGAAAGTCTTGTCAGACATATACGAGAAGCCCTCTGCGATCAACAAGGTTTATTTGATGCGACGTCTGTTTAACTTGAAAATGAGCGAAGGTACATCAGTTGATAATCATATCAATAAATCCAATGTGATCATTAGTCAATTGAGTTCAATTAAAATTGACTTTGAAGATGAGGTACGTGCTTTGATTCTATTATCCTCATTGCTTGATAGTTGGAATACTACTATTATTATTGTTAGTAATTTCTCTAGGTCGACAAATTTGACGTTTGATGGGATTTAAGATTTAATTATGAGTGAAGATATCCGTAGAAGAGAATATGGTGAATTTGTATCTGCTGTTTTAGTAGGTGAAAGAGGAAGAGTTAGTATTTGTGTTAGCAGAAGTAGTATGAACATGAATAGACATAGTCAGTCTAGGACTGACGATACTATCCGTTAGAACTGTGGCAAGAAGGGGCATCTTAGAAGAAATTATTTTAAGTTGAAAAACGAAATGAGTAAGGGAATTAGAGTTGAATCTGTAGATGATGTCGCAGCTATAACTGAAAATTCTGATGATGTTGATTGTGTTTTATCTGTCATTGAGGATTCGTCGTTTGACGGATGGATTATGGATTCTGGTTGTTCTTTTCATGCTACACCAAACAGGAACTGGTTTACTTCTTATCAATGCATGGATGTAGTAAAGTGCAGTTGGGAAACAATGCTGAATGCGATGTTATAGGTGTTGGTGATATTAAAATAAGAATGTATGATGACATTGTGAGAACATTAACTGGAGTATGACATGTTTCAGAATTGAAAAAGAACTTAATTTCCTTGGGTGCCCTAGATTCAGCTGAATGTAGGTATTCTTCACGAGCTAGAGTTTTGAAGATTGTCCGAGGTGCCCTGGTGATAATGAAGGGAATCAAGCATGGTGGCCTGTATGAACTTCAAGGTGAGACATTGATAAGTTTTGATCTGGAGATGTCGACATATGTTCGAGAGTATAATGACTACTCGAGGAAGGCCTAGGCGTTTGTACGGAAGCACAAGTTTGATGTTGTTGTCAGGAATACGCAGTCGAGAGCTTTATTAGAACGAAGACAAGCAAGTAGATCAAGCATGTGCGAACTGACAGTAGTATGCAGTCCTGCTCGAAGCCATTAAATGAATTCTGCAGAAAAAAGAGCACAGTGAAACACCGCACTAGTGTTAGTAAACCACAATACTTTGCAAAATTGATGAGCAGAGAGTTACTAGAGACGGCCCGTAAAAAGATATCTAGTGTTGGTATGGCTAGGAGAATTCTAGCGGATGCGCTTGATATGGCGAGCTACCTAGTAAATAGATCTCCATCCACTACGATTGGATATCGGACTCCCGAAGAAGTGTGGTTAGGTAATGTTGCTGATTATTCTATTCTTGGAATGTTTGGTTGCCTATGTTATTATCGAGTTAGTGATTGTAAGCTCGTTGTAAGGGCAAGGTGCATATTCCATGGCTATACACGAGGTGAACGGGGCTATCATTTGGGGTGCCCGAATATAAATTCACATGTTTGCAGCAGAGAAGTTACCTTTGATGAGTCTTCAGTACTTTTGGTTAGGAGTGATTATGGCAATGTTCATATTGATTTGAAGGGTGTTTAGCTTGAGGTGGAGTTACAACCAGAAACTCCTTACAACCAGAAACTCCTAAAGTAGCGGGTACTAGCGAAGTAAGCGACACAGATGGTGCTTGTAGCGAGGTGGAGCTTATAGAACCAACAGTTACTGTAACTGCTTATATTGACAAGGTACGTAGTTGATCTCCAGACAGATATGAATGCAACAAAGGTTTTGCTTTATCTGTGGTTAAGGAGTTTGTATCAGATAGTCCTTGTAGAGCAGTTAAAGGTGAATGTTTAGTTGGTGTTTTGATGAGGTCATCGATTATAGCGAAGTTTAAGCACGGCTTAGACTTAGATGATGCCTATGGCGATTGAACCCATTGGGCTGTTGTGAGAATAGCAGATGAAGTTCAAAAATTTTATCAAAGCATTGTTGACTTGGCTCAAACTTCGATCCAAGATGGAGATTGTTAAAATGTGTCTCGAATTTGAGTCCGAAACGAAAATATGAATTTCGAAAATATATAAATAAAGTTTCAATTTCTGCGGGCGTACGAAATCGTGAACATGCGTCAGAGTTAGTGGCTGAATTGGAAAGTCCATCTGGGTCTTTGAATTTGAGTTGCATCATGGTGGAATATATATTTATAGTCGCTGGTCTTGGTGGCAGGATATAGCATAAGGGTTTTTTGAAGGGCCAACAATTTGAGTGCTTGAACGTTGGGCTTCTGAATTGCATCCAAGCTGTCTCCAAGAAGAATTCCGAAATCGTCGAAGCGCCGTCTCCGAGTTCTTGTTTTGGATTTTCTCTGCGACTTCTTCGTTCGTGGAACTACATCAAGTCCTTGAGTGTTTTAGCCGATTAAATCTTGAACTTACATTTGTGTTTTAATTTTTTTGCGAGATTGAGAGATTATTTCACTAGAAATTGAGGGCTAAACATCGTGCGTTTTCTTGGATGTAATTGGGGCTGTGAAACACCAAGAGTGTGTTTGTGTAACTCGAGTGATCTGTAATCTCCGTGTATTGTTTATTCTGTAATGAAATTCGTTACTGCTCTCTTCGTGGACGTAGGATTTTACGATCGAACCACGTACATTTGATGTCCTATTTACTTTACTCATCTATCTATTTTATTGACCGATCCCTTGTTCCGCGTAACAATTGGTATCAGTGCAAACCCGATGAACGTTGATGAAGATTCAGGTTGAGATAGAGTCAACGCGATTTTCGGGCCGATAAACATTGTGGTGCAGCAACGGGCCTGATGAGCGTTGATGGAGACGTTGTGTTGTAGCAACGGGTCCGATGGGTGTTGATAGAGATTCAAGTTTAAATATGTTGATGCGGAAGGATATTTGGATTTATGGGAAGCAAACCTAACATTGGAGCTCACATGTGAGGGGAAGATTGTTAGGATGAACGTGTGAGTTGTGTTAGAAAAGTCTCACATCGGAGAATTGATGTGGTATTGAACAATTAATATACCCAAGTTGGCTCATAACTCATTAGCTTAAGCTTTTGAGTAAAGGTGGGTTCAACTGGATATATTGACGGGCTCAGACTTAGGCTCCCTACGAAAAGTATCGGACTCCCATTACGCGCTTCCAACACTTTATTTGCGTTTTTAATTGACCTTTAATAAATTAGTGGCGACTCATAATTAAATTAAATTGCATCATTTATTGATGAAATCAAGTACCAAAGTTGCAATGGGAATAGGCTAGGGAAAGTTCACGCTACATTTAAGCTTAGCAATCCATTAACTTTCTCTTGGGGGTTCACCTTTGCAAAGGTTGTGACAACAGCTCCGACATGGATGCTGACTATCCTATGTGTGGCGTGTATGTCAATTGGGCTCTATGTCAGCAATTTTCAGTCAAAATTGATTGGAAAAACTAAATTAGCAAATAATCAAAATGTTCAGGGCAAAATTAGAGAGTTTAGTACTGAATTGGTTGCCGTATGAAATGTTTAGGACTTTTCGTACAATTTTTCCTAAAAGTTTGATACTGTGTTTTTCCTTGCCTAGAGGATGTCATTACATGGTCGATAGGATACATTACTTGGACCAACATTATTTTAGCCATTATTTATGCGGGTCCTATTATGGGACTCATATGATCATAGCTATAACATATTCGAGGTCTCATTTTTTTTTTTCCATTTCATTTAAACTGTCCTGCGCTGATAGTGAGATCTTATACATCCATTGATCGATTCGGTGGGTCGTCCATTTATCCCTACGACTACCTTATTCGTGAAATCTACTATTTACATGCCGGACGGCCCACCGAATTTGGACAATACTTGTCGGCTTCGCGCCGTATGAGTGGGCCATCTATCTTCAATAGGCGTTAAAAACCTCGTGATTAAAATAAATTTTTTGTTACCTTTATAAAAGCAAGACACAGAAATCAGAATACATTTCATATTGATTTGTTTTTCCTTAATATCTTTTAAGGATTTTCTTGTTTCATGAAAAATGAATAACTTAAAAAAATATTTCCAAAAAAATAGAAAAATGAATGAACTAAAAACTTTTTCAACGTTTATGAAAATATTTAGACATAAATTTTTGTAGACTTTTTTAATTGCCGGACGGCCCACCGAATTTGGACAATACTTGTCGGCTTCACGCCGTATGAGTGGGCCATCTATCTTCATTACGCGTTAAAAACCTCGTGATTAAAATAAATTTTTTGTTACCTTTAGAAAAGCAAGACACAGAAATCAGAATACATTTCATATTGATTTTTTTTCCTTAATATCTTTTAAGGATTTTCTTGTTTCGCGAAAAATGAATAATTTGAAAAAATATTTCCAAAAAAATAGAAAAATGAATGAACTAAAAACTTTTTCAACGTTTATGAAAATATTTAGACATAAATTTTTGTAGACTTTTTTAATTGGCTGATTATTTCAAGTGAAAATAAGTAATTATTTTTTGAAAAATATTATTTAAGTCAATCATTTAACGTTATATTTTTGTTATTCTGATTTATTGAGTATTAAATTATTGATTGCGCATCAGCATAATCACCCATTGCATGTTATAGAATTGAAATCGCCCAAGACTAACTGCAAAATACTTTTAAAGTAAAGAGAAAAGTATCGAAATAGCATTAGATAAAAAACCAAGTCTAAGTTCTATTCAGACTTGCAAAATTGAATGGACTGAATGGATGAGTAATTATGATGGTTCCATTCCTTTCTATGTGACCATTATGTTAAAGACGGATGATTATGTTGCTCGTGCTAATGCATGTTTGATATTCTTGCTAAACACACTAATTTCACTTTCCTCTCACCCGTAAAAGAAAGATATGAACTCTTCTTTTTCAATGGGCGCCCCTCTCTCTCTCTCTCTCTCTCTCTATTATTGCATGTTGCTTATGATGAGTCCCCTTCATGCTTAGAGAGCTTCGTACGAAACTAACTTTTACAGGTTGTTAAATTGAGCAGGGTCAAATGAGCCGTGCATTTTCTGTTTCAGTCGACCAACTTTGGGCCAAAACCACGCAGTATGAGTTGGTCGATTGCTGAATTGCAACTTTACAGAGGTGCACAATTCCACTAATGGGGAAAATACCATTATTATTGTTTTGATAGGCAAACACCGAGTACATGAAATATCTCACTCACCTCACTGAAAATTCCTATTGATCTAATAATCTATATGAATATAATAGCCTAAATTTTCAGAAATTAATCGGGAAGAGTGAAATCAGACTTTGAGGTGTAAATATGTTGTCTTTAAGGAATTATTTGCTTAACAACATTGCTAATGGTTACTAAGAAAAATCCTCTAGGATACAACAATGTCGCAAATGAGAATATCATATAACAATTTTGATATTTCTATTAGAACTCTCAAAACAAAACAATTGCATCGTATTTTTTAAGAATGAAAGAAAAATTGAAAATGTGAAAAAAAAAATTGAGTCAGAAACGTTGAATTTAGAATAGTGAAACCCTTTTATAAATAGACAAACTGTTTCAAATGGCGCAACAATTCTTGATATAAAAGAATTATAAATTTGGTTATTTTTATTTATTTTTATAAATTCACATTGTAAAAACAACTAATCATTGATGACTGCTAATTCTAGTCGACACTCTTCAGCGTAGGGCTTTGATTGTTTTACAAACAAATTATCAACTATTGCAATTGCAAAGGATTATGAGAGCTTCACATTTCATTTGCGAGGGTTGAGAGACCTTTATAGAAAGTTGGAATAGGTGGTTGCACCTCTTGTCGAGCGATTTACACACTCTTAAGATTGCATGATTGTCGCGATCTGCTTTTCCCTTTCCCAAGGGTCTAGTGGGTTTAGAGTTATTGTTATCGGTCAGCGGTGCAAGCTCTCCCAAATCCTATCTCGCATGACGTTGGATTTTGTTTTGTGATTAGCAACCAATTACTAGGAGTCGCACTAGCATTTTGGGATCGGCTACAAATCAATCAAGACACATGAGTATTGTCTCGATTCCTATGCAACCAGAGCATCTAAATCCGATTACTTATTTATGCCAATTAAGTATCATGACCTATTTGTGCTAATTAAATAATCAATGCCCTTTCGGTACCTAATCAATTTATATCTCATAAGGTGCCTATACACTCTACATATCATTCAAGGCCTATAGATATCTAGCAAGTACTAAATCATCAAGCATAATGATTTTCTATCATTGTCTGGCAATTACCTACTAAATCCTTAGCCTAGTACCTAGGAAAGTTATTAACATGCAACTTTGAAATGCGGTGTTGTAATAAACACTCACGGTATGGAAAGCGGCTAACTACCGACGGGAATGTAGACATGCAAACCGAATAAATATTTAAACAAGTTGACCTTTTTGACGTTCCGTGCCCCTCCGGTGTAGCGACATGGGGGCGAAAAACTAAATTAGGGATGGGATCCTAAATAATAAACCCGAGACAAGATCGGGTGTAAATAAATCATCGGTCGACGGCGATTGCTAAATGGGAGCATAAAAATGTAAATTATGCTTAAAATGCATTAAACATTATTATTTTAAATTTTCCAATTTTTCTTTTTTTTTGAATTTTTCTATTTTTAAAATAATTTATTTTTGAAAATAAAATTCAAAGAACGGCGCCGTTTTGAGTTCATCGTGTATAACCCAAAACACTGTCACATGAGAGCATGCCAAAACAGTGCCGCTCATGCCTAGGCACCCGCGGGTTCGACTCGTGATCTTAATCAACTTGACTGTTTGATCAGGCTCATCCGTAGAGCCCAAAACAGTGTCGTAGTCCTTTGGCCTATACGATATAGTTCGATGGTTCTACGGAGATGCCCGATAGGTCGGCATTTTCGGCTCGGAGCTCCAGACCAAACCCGAGTTGGCTCCGTGATCGACCTGACTCCACCTGCTTATACGATGTCATTGGGCTACCTGCTTACCCCAAGCATGCCAAAACAACGTCGTATGCTCCCGGCTCGACCCTCTTAACCCAGCCCGAGACCCGGCGACCCAGCCACCTCATTCAAAGAGAAAAAAGTCGCATGAGCATCGCCAGAACTATTTGGTCCAGCTGGTGCTTCTCCGGGCAACACCGACCTTGGCCAAAATTTCGACCTGCTTCATCTGGCTCTTGAGATCTCTCAGGTACCCACCACCGGTGACGGCAACCCCTCCAACGGCCTGATCTGCCCTCCGACGACCCTGACACTCTCGGTCACTCAAGGCCAGAGCCCGCCGATGCCCAAATGGTTAAAAATAACCAGAGCAACAGCTCAAACAACTAGAGGCATAAACGAAAACAAGCAGCAACATATTATGCCAAGAGCCAACTTGGTGAGTGGACTTCAGTTGGATCCTACTTGCCTTCTTTTTCTCCCTCAAGAGATGGTATTGGGATCTTGAAGGAAAAATCTTTCAAAATGGCAAACAAGATTCCTAGTCGGTCATTTTCAACATCCTCGTCCTCGATCCGCACGAAGCGCGAATATTCCAATCAGGCCTTTCATGTCTCCAGTTATAATTTCCAGGTTGCACAAGTCCAAAGATCCAATCAGTGAGGCATGAAACGTAATCTCCTACAAGATGGTTTTGATCATCGACCTAACAAGGACGTACGTAGCGTTCGTTCTCCATAGGAGTATCGATATTCATTATACTTGAGGCCAAGAAGCACGATGTGGGAACAAGTGCAAGAGAGAATCTGGTGATTGTAATCGATGTCATTGGCATCGGAGTTCAGCGTCAACCGTGCCCCAATAAAGGATGACACGCAAAGAAAGGAGGCACTTCTGATTTCAAATTCCGTTTTGGTGTTACAAATCATCCAGTGGCCAGCCACATCCTAGTACACAAGACAAATCACCCTTGCATTATATATTAATTTATTTGGTTGCGCCGCACCAAATTAACCAAAAGATAGTCAAGGAACAAAGTACATCTCATCGAGGTGTCAAATGGGAGGGTCGGGTCAATTTTAAATCGTTCGAACATGGTTTGACTCATATTGACCCGTCTAATCTATTTTGACATATATTTAATAAGCTATACTTGATCTGACTCGTATTACTAAAACACACTAATATTTTAGTAAATCCTATATAACTCATTTAATCTATTTTAAGTTCTTCACATGTACATGTTACATGGATAAATACTTCACATTAAATTAATATAAAAATTAAATAATAAAAAAATTATTAAATAAAATAAAAAATATATTACTAAAATATTTTCGTGCAATAAAAAGCACCATCATCAAGAAAATGCTATTAGGTTTAGTCACTGTGTTCATCGCTTTATTCTTCTTTAAGAAACACAACATTGAAGGAAGCCGACTGTATATAGATGGCCTAATCCATTGAGCATTTCCGAAGAGTGGAGCTTAGGTCCGCCATTGAAGACTTTCTTTTCACTTTGCTTCTAACTTGCTACAATGCCTTTCTCTCCCTTGGAAAGTATTTCTTGATTCTTATTACTATTATAGTATTAAGCAAATGTGTGCACAAGGGTGGAACAATATCTCCTTTTCTTTCTTTGGTTTTACTGATAAAAGTTTTGCTATTTGAGTAGTTTTTTGCTCGAAGTGCTGGATTATTGTTGACGCCCGCAGATCACTTCCATTGGAGTCGATCTGCTCGAGAAGCTGGTTGAGCTCATTCGCCACTCGCCAGTGAGCTAGAGAGACCCGTGAAAATGCTTTCAGATTTATTGTCCGCGGAGACAGACGGTGGACAACTGCGGCGAGTGGCAGCAATTGCCGGCGGCAACAGTGGGCAACCACTGAATAGTTATTATATATTTTTAATTTCTTTTTTCAGACCAGAAAAATAACTTCTCCTTCTTTTGTTTACTAATAAAAATATAAAATTCCAACTATATATATATATATATATATATATATATATATATATATAAACTAATCAAGTTGATACTTGAGGCCCATGTACAACTTATGATGAAAGCTACAGGACACATCCATGAGTCAAAAATAGGTTCTATGCGTGATCCATTTTTGACCCATCAAATTTAGCTTTAATTTTTTTGGATACATTGTTAATGGACCCTCCAAAAAAATTACATAGACCTCATTTATACAAAATATGATTCAAAAATGGATCAACTCATCGTATCAATACGAAGCAGTCCAACAATTTTGAAAGATGAATACCCGGTCCCTTCAAAGTTTTAAATATTTAGTTGGAGTAACTTTCCCACAACAATTGTAGTGATAAAAGGATGTTACACTGCAAAAGTTGTTCGATGCGATGAACTCCTCATAACTACCACAACGCTGTCGCAAATAGCGAAGGCTGATGCAGCGGCTAGCAATTTCCAGAATTCTACCTCACCCAGTTTTGACGTGTTATGAGTTTGAACATGTATCCCAAAACATACAAGTATTGATTCTTCACAGCACAACCACGACGCAGCCCAACAATAGATCCACAGGTACACTAACCAGGCAATCTTAATATCAAGAGCCACACGTCATAATCGATTTTTTCTATTTTTTTGTCAAGTCATATCACTTGAAACCACTACACTTTCATTAATTATGCTATATATGTACTTTCAATTCGTGTCAACTCCTGTTACCTTTCAACTTGCCATACAATCGTATATCAACGTTTTAATTCATATTAGAAATTCTCGCCCAATCTTAATGTCAAGAGCTAGAGACAATAGTTGTAATGCCAAGCTTTGTCAAACACCTACTTGAATGTCTAGCGTGTTTTGGAGTACATCTTGAATTTACCTAAGTTTCAAGATGCGATGACAACCAAAAAAACGTCAATCCAAATGGAAGAATAAGTTCAATTGATAAGTGTTAATCGATCAATCGTTATAGAAGGGATTAATGGCTCAATGCTCTTAGCTACATTCACAAGAAGGCCAACTGAAAAATGTATGACGTGGTATCTCAGTGATGCGGGGTTTGTAAAAGCACCTTTACATGCCTCTCCTTTAATAGCTGTCTTGGCCATGTATCTCAAATGAAGTTGGGAAAAAGAAAAGGGGTGCTATCATACACATACTTGAATATGCTCGATGGCAGTTTATAGTCCGCATTCATTGACAGCACCCATCTCCTTGAAATCACCTCCTATTTCTTTTTTCTGCTCCAGCAATTTGTACTTTGTACAACAAGATCCATTGGCTTATTCGGCACCTGTATCTTCAACTGATTTCTTATACTCCGGCTTAAGCTCGTATGTACCCTGGTTAGCTCCCCTTTTGTTGTAAACACAAAGCTCGTTTAAGATCTCTTTCAGGAATTGCTGCAATAAAAACAGGAAAATACAAAATGGAGACTGTCACACAAACTCCCCAGCTAAAAAGGAGCACAACTCGCATTAATAAAGGTAACACAAGGAAGAAGAATTTCACCAAGATAAAAGTCCATTTAAAATGCTAACAAGATATGATAATTAAAGAATTGGTTTACTTTGTCTGCAACGTAAGATTATTGTTTTACTTTGTCTGCATGCAAGCGATGATATTTGTGAAACAATATCCGAATAAATAAGCATACCGCAGGTTGATCAGTCTCCTGCACAAGTTGCTTTAGTGCCCAATTGGGTTGCCTTTCAAACAGCTTGAACATTATATCCTCCAGCTCCCCTCTGTCTCTTCGAGTTCTTTTCATGTCTGACTGCTTCACTGGTTGCGTTTTCTTCTTATCCTAGTTGAGAATCCAAAAAGTTAAGCATTTATACCCAGACCAAGAAAATTACACATTAGGATTCAGAACATTGCTGCTCATTTATTCAGTGTAATAGTAGTGCTCTCCTCAAACTGTGCTACGCGATCATTCTACATGAGTACATGAATATTCTCATTTTTCTAACTCACTCAGACGAAGACAGCAACTAAAACAATAGCAAGAACTTCAATACCTTGGAAGCGGATGAGACCAACCCTATGATACCAGGCAAAGGCCTCATGTGTGCTCCACGATCATTGTTTATCACCTTCACATAAAATCAGTGGGAGTGAAACATAGAGTACTTCCGCAACAACCAAATACGATAGCAAATGCCACTGAAATAACTAAATACAGGGCAATTCTACCTGTATTTGTCGATTTCTTATCATCGACTTATTTGTCCTTTCGCGGCATAATTTTCCATACTCCTCGATGCTCTCACTATTCGGTTTCATGTCAAATTTATGTTCCACTTTCCCTTCCACTGCAACCTTGCCTACAATATGCATTCAAGATCCTCAGAAGAAAACAAACTTTTAATGGTTGAATCATGAAAAGAAGTGCGGCCCTTGAAAGCTCCAACAACAGATTATACTCTTAAGTACATCAAGAGCATCAACAACATCTAATGGGTTTGAACCACACTCCACTGCACAGAACACAGTAATTTACAACACCAAAATGTGATTGTGATTCCTGAGCAAACACAGTAAAGTTGCACAAAGCTTGTGACAAATTTGTACATTCTTTTGGTAGATCAGTTGATAATTACAGATGCATAACAAATACCTCACCTCTCACGTCATAACTGTATGCAAAAGCCAATAACTTTGCTACTAATAACGTGTTAGACCTAGATACCTAAAATTTTCACATCTTTAATTGAAAGAAATTGGATACAAATTCAACAAAATTGAAGTTGCACAATGAAAGAACAATGTGTTCTTAAGTGTACAGGGTTACCATATCAAGAAAACATATGGCTCATACAGTGATAAGAAAATCGTCTCCAAAGCCATTAGACAAATAAAAAGACGGAGATGGGACTTAATCAGCTTACTTCAGAGCTTTAATTAATGGAGAGAGAAAATCCTGCAAGTTTGAAATCATTTATAGTCCTTATACTCTTTGCAATAATTTCATTTTTCATTTTCTCTTTCACCAAATTAATTATCCTGTGGCTACCTTTTGATGAACTCAACGCCCCCTCATGACTTTCACTCAATAGCCACTTAGATCTGTTCTTGCATGCAACCCAACAATTTAGGGTACTTGAGGTGATGGCCGTGTAATAAATCAGCGAGGAGCAAGTACATTGATCTTTCTTCCCTCTTAAAAGTACCTAGAGGAGCTCACACTATATATGAAGTACCATCATAGCCATTCAGTGATGATAAATGTTAGATAACCAATAAAACCATTCATGACAAAGTTGCAGCAACTCTAATATACTAAAATTCAAACTTCAATATCCCAACATCAAGTGCAAGGGCAATCAATCATTAGAAAACATAAGCAAACAAGAGGAACATGGAACAAGAAGAGACGAAAACCTCGGGATGTTTTATTCCTACCAAAACATAAAACCACTTTTGTGAACTGACAGTGAGATTCATGGTGCTCACCATGACCCGTTTCCGAGAAAACAGACATTGGGACAATATCTTTAGACATATTCAGAGAATAACTTTTTGGCATATTCCCAGGCTCAGTGCTCGCCATCTCCATAGTGAACTGATCACAATACAAGAAAATATCAGAAAAGAAGACCAACAAAACATCAGAAGCAGATGTCATACACAAAAGCTACACAAACTGCCCGGGAATAAAGAAATTCATATGGGGTTCACCCAAAATATAAAACAATGTAGAACCGATGCTGCTATGTCTTAAGCTTCAAGCAAGTACATTCTCCTAAGATGGCCGCCAAACAGAAGGGCATCTTACAACAAAATGAATCGTGCGAAATCCAAAAATTCTTCACATACAACCGGCCTCGGCCCAATGTTGTTTTTGCGGAACAGATAACCAAGGAATCATAGGACACCACAATGCAAAATCGCAAGTGCACATCCACTTGTTCCCAAATTCCGCACATCAACTTCAACCACACAGAATTAACATTTGAGCCTATATTACTGGCCACTCTCCAAATCATAAGCCCCCTACTGCTCAAAATCAGACAAATACCGAGCAATTATTCACAATTTGTATCGCCAGCGTCACTACAAGCCCTCGAATCTCCAGTGGAATTATAATCAAACTTACCCACTAGCGTGAGTCCAGACTTAATTAAGCCCAACTGACTAGAAAAAAACAAGAGAAAAGGCGCGACTCGAAGTGGAAAACATAGAGAGAGAGAGAGAGAGAGAGAGAGAGAGAGAGAGTACCTGGAGGGAAGAAGGGTCGTCGGGGGGTCGAAGAGGGTCGAGAGAGAGAACGACCTTGGCGAGGGGATTGGGGTCTGAGGGAGGGTGAGCTTGCCACGACTTCGCCACCACCACCGGACACTTCATCAGCCACACCGATCTCTCCGCCTTCGCCGTCTCCACCTTGCTGCTTCCCTCGTCTTCCTCCATTCTCGTCTCTCTCGTCTCTCTCTCTCCTCCTTTGGACTTTGGTCTTCTTATTTTCCTTCGGTTCCGCTGGGGTGAGGCCGTGTCCGAACTGAAATATAGACTGGAAAAGACTCGTCTGGGCTTGGGCCTCCAAGTGTCCGTCTATTTCAAGAAGACATTCACACTAAGTTGAATTTTTCTTCGATTTTACAATCGAAAAAGTAACTTCTTTTTTATGAAGTGTCAACATCTAAAATTTGACATGAGTCCTTCATTGCATGAATTGCCTTGTGGTGCTTCTCTT
This sequence comes from Rhodomyrtus tomentosa, assembly GCA_028455895.1. NCBI lineage: Eukaryota > Viridiplantae > Streptophyta > Magnoliopsida > Myrtales > Myrtaceae > Rhodomyrtus > Rhodomyrtus tomentosa. The sequence continues at coordinate 17,058,471 of JAPCWY010000001.1, forward strand.
CGGACGTGCCTGACTGACTCAAGTAAAAGCTAAACAAAATTGCTATTACGGCTTGCTTAAATAAAATTTATGATGCCAGAAGATAAGAAGGGAAAGAGAATATTGATTTGAATTCTTTTGATAGTCTAATATGTTGTGGCATCCCACTTTTAATAGATTATAAATCGCTCGGAAAGACCAAGATGGAACTAAAAGTTGACTCGAGACACGGAAGTTTATATGGCTACATATTAAGGATATAAGAATCCTTTATTAACTAAGTTAAGAATCATCAAGGACATTGGTAATGTGTGAGATGGATGGCATCACGAATTGAAGAAATGACCATGGGTTAGCGTGACTAAATGTGTCGGCCCATTTGGTGAGTCAAGGAATTAGATCAAGTCTTGAATTGAAGTAAAGTTGCATGAAAAAGGACCCACGACCCGAGAGTCCGTATTTTCGATTTTTAGCCTGTGTCAAAAGTAAAACAGGCCGTTCAAGCTTGTCCGGAGGCCGAATTGAAGTCCATTTTTGTCACGCCCCACGCCCCTGGCACGAGCACGCAACTCCCTACAAGCAAACCATATAATCTCTTGCGTCCCCAAGATTCACAAATAAGTCGAGAGATAATATATATATATATATATATATACACACACACACACAACAAGCATGAGGAAGCGGTACTTAAATAAATTTTCGTACAAAAATTAAGTTAAATGGGACCTGAATAGCATAACACATGTCATACATATTAACATATTGCTTTTATAAGTATCGAACTACTAGAATCCGCTAAGCAAGGGGCGACGGGGTAAGTACATAAAAAAAAAATGACCATCATCAATATCCAAAATAGCCATGGTTGGGGGTCGCCACCACAAGATCGAGCCAATAAACTGGGACACCTAAGACGTGCTGCTGGAGTACTCTATATCCTCTACATCTTTCGTCGGCTCATACTGTGAGAAGTTCTCTGACGGAACCTCAATGGTATCTTCCATGTTCTCCTCATGGGACGGCTCCGCGAGATCCTCCTCGGTCGCCTCGAGGACAATGACCTCGTCCTCCTCCACAGTAAAATCCAGCGTCAGGGTCCTTTCCAGCCCGTTCCTAGAACCAACTATTGATCCCTCTGCCTGATCCTGATCCCTACCAGGGTGGCACTAATCAGAAATCACTCCCTAGGGCATCTCGTGGGGCTTCAACAGCTCAATCTACTCGTTCTCAACTTTCCTAAACCACACCTCATACCTATGAGGCTTCCAATTTGTGCTACCCTCGTCTAGTCACACCATGGTACACTTCCTCACGTAAATGGTCTCATAACCGTCAGAGAACTCATCAAAATATGCAGTCATCTTCTTAGGATCTCCAAAACGAATAGGCCACATGGTCAAGGCCTAGAATTTGTAAAAGAAGGGTCCCTAAAAGGGGTGAGATACACATCTCAGTAAAAGAGTCCTAACCCTAGGTTAGGCCGACTGTCCACTTAGGCAGTCATCTACCCTAACTTTCCAAACTCATAATCACACAGGCACATACAAATAAAGATAGTGACACACAGATGATGGACATGCAACTATGACACCATGTCACACTCAGATGATTATGCATACATCATCCTGCCATTTCACCACAATCACCTCTTCCTACCAGTCACATTCTCTAGCCCGTGATTAAATCGCATCAGGCTCGGTCCACGTAAACGCATCATACCGTCATTAGCAACCCGCGTAAACGCATAAGGTTCCAATAAATCTCCAGGCCAATATCATCGCCTCATACCTCCATCCCGCGAATAGATCACATCAAGACCATGGCCATCTCAACCCGCAATTAGATCGCATCAGGGCGCCACACAACATCAACTCCACCCCTCGATTACATCGCATCAGGGTATCCATCTCCTGCCCCGGGTCTCATACGCCTCAGGGTTTTGCCATGTCATGTTCATGCCATGCTTCTCAATTCAATTCACAAATAAAACAACAGGCGCAACGCATGCACAATTTGAATACTCATGGCATGCAGGACAATCAATGACATTCGACATGGCATATGATTTAAACACAAGCAATGTCACACATAGACCTCCTATAATCACTTAGGATATATTAAGAGCTATCCCTTTGGAAGATTCTCACAAATCGATCAAATTAATCCTCGACTCACCCAATTGAGTCCAATCTTCCTATCCTAAGTTTAGGATTTCCTTACCTTGCATTTGATACCACAATAATTCTCCTCTCGTGCCCTCACCAATTCGGTTCCAAGGGTCCAAAGTCGAACTCACCACCCAACATGAAATTTCCAATCAATTCGTCAATTTTCTTTGCCCAATTCCTCAATCCATGAACCACAATTATCCATAACATAATCCACATCATCTTAACATGTCTTAATCACCAATTAGAGACTCAAATCATCCATCATCAGCCCCCCACAGATTCGGTTTGCACAAAACCGAATCGGGCTATGTTTGGTTCTGTGTAAACCGAATGTAACCATGCTTAAATCTCCACCAAATCCATCATTTAAATACTATCCTGCCTCTTAATATGTCTATCTAAGGGTCTAAGGGTCTCACCGAGGGTTTGAATTCGAATCGTCGCCAGAATCTGTTCGGAAGTTGCCGGATTCTTCAAGTCAGTACACTTGTAGTTTTTGTCCATAGTTCACAAAACCCATTTGAGGTCAAAACTTTATCAAATTAAGCCCAAATTTTTACCACAGATAGATATACATGTCTCCTAGATCTCTACAAAATTTGACCTCAAGATTTCAACATTTTGGCTTCCAAAAGGGTCAGAAACCGAACCTACCTTAGATTGAGTCTGATTCTGTTGGCTTCCGGGAAAACTCTTGGCCGAAGCTCCTCGGTGGTCCAAATGGCTCGCTTCCAGTTCGAGGAGGTCGGGAAGATGTGGAGCTAGGTTAGTATGGTTGGCCGGTGGTCAAGCGGTGGTCGGAGGGCAGCGTCATGGGCGGCGAACGGCAGCTCCAGAACTGGTCGCCGGCGAGCAGAGTGAAGAGGAAGAAGAAGAGGAGGTTTCGGTGGTTCTTGGGGTTCTATGGCTGAATGAGAGGAGAGAGAGAGTGTGTAGAGTGTATATTCAACTCTCGTGGTCAAAGGAAAGAATGGTAGGTACATAAAGTTGGATAAGACTTCTCTTTAAGCCATATATTGACACTTGTCCCCCCTTGTCATTCAAGCTTGATCCAATGGCTCTTTTCCTCCTTGTATTTGGCCGTCTTGAGGGGGTTTAAAGACCAAATTACCCTTCTTCAAATGCATGGCAAGGCTTTAAGCTTGAGGGGCAAAAGGGTAATTTTACCCCAAACGTTCAAAACGTCGTTTTTCTCGCCCCAAAATTCTTCGATAGGGCGACGACTAATCCGAATAATGTTAAAATTCTTAATTCTCCATTTCAAATTTTTCAAGACTCGTTTTTGATGGTTTTCTCTATTAGACGTGGTTCCAGCCTATCTCGAACCGACGGACGGCTTTTGCGGACTTTACGCGTATCGACCTTGTGATTCTCATCACATTTAAGACTCGTCAATTCATGACGGCTTTGGTTGTCATGTAATTGCGAGGATCTATCACTAGTCCTTATGGTTAAGCGGCATCACCCGCGCTCCAATCGTATGACACTCGCAAGGCATTCTCTAATCGTTCTGGGATCGACCTTTTGTCGCTCTAAATATCCCCTCGACAATCCTTGTGGTCAAAGCGTAATTTCTTATTCGAGTTACCAAGGTCCACGTATCATGTCTCGCGTTAGCCTTTCCCTTTTAGTCAGTCTACTCGAATTGATCAGATTCGAGCGAGATATAACTGAAATATATCTCTAGATTCATTTTTCATTAATGAGTTTGAAATTGACTGAAAATCAGAATGTCACAACTCTTCCCCCTTTACAAAAATTTCGTCTCCGAAATTTACATTACACTTAATTACTCGAATAAATGGGGTATTGTCGCCTCATTGTCTCTTCGTTCTCCCATGTGGTACCTTCGGTTTAATGGTGCTCCCATGCTACTTTGACCAGTGTAATCTTCTTATTCCTGAGGATTTGCTCTTTCCGGTCTTCGATCCTTATCGGCTTCTCCACGTAAGATACTCGGTCATCCACTTTTATGGTCTCATAATCTAGTGCATGTGTCGAATCTGGTTCATATTTTCGTAGCATCGACACGTGGACTACATTATGCACCTCGGATAGATTAGGCAACAAGGCAAGCCTGTAGGCTAAGGTTCCAATTCGCTCCAATATCTCAAATGGGCCTACATACCTTGGGCTCAGCTTCCCCTTCTTTCCGAGTCGCGATAGTCCTCTCATCGACGATACCTTGAGGAAGTCGTGATCTCCCACTTGAAACTCCAAGGGCTTGCGCCGCTTACCTGCGTAGCTCTTCTGACGACTCTATGCCGTCCTCAGTCTATCTCGAATTATCTTCACTGCTTTCACCGATTGCTCTACCAATTCTAGGCCTGTGATACTTCTTTCTCCAACTTCATCTCAACAAATCGGGGTTCTGCAGGCTCTTCCATAGAGTGCTTCAAATGGTGCCATCTGGATACTCTGCTGGTAGCTATTGTTATAAGCAAACTCTGCCAGATATAACTGATCTTCCCATCCGCCTTTAAAATCAATGACGCATGCTCGCAGCATATCCTCGAGCGTCTGTATCGTCTTTTCCGACTGTCCGTCCGTTTGTGGATGGTACGCCGTACTAAACTGCAGTCGGGTTCCCATGGCATCTTGTAAACTTTTTCAGAAGTTTGCCGTGAATTTGGGGTCTCTATCCAAGGTAATCGTCACAGGCACTCCGTGCAGCCTCACTATCTGTCTCATGTACAGCTCTGCATAATTATCCATAACGAAATCCTTTCGCACCGGGATGAAATGTGCAGACTTGGTCATTCTGTCCATGACTACCCATATAAAGTCATGACTTCTTTGGCTCCTTGGGAGTCCCATCACGAAATCCATAGTCACATGCTCCCACTTCCATTCAGGTATCTCCAGTGGTTGTAATAGTCCTCCAGGCTTATAGTGCTGCGCTTTCACTTGTTGGCACGTCAAATACTTAGCCACATGCTTTGCTACGTCTACTTTCATCCCGTTCCATCAATAGTGCTGTCGCAAGTTTTGATACATTTTCGTACTTTCGGGGTGGATGCTATAATTGCTCCTGTGAGCCTCTGATAAAATCCTTTCTCTAAGTCCTTCATCCTTTGGCACGCATAATCGTCCTCGAAACTTTAGGATCCCGTCTTCTAACACCTGAAATTCTGGTTTTCTCTTCGTCGCATCCATCTCGAGAATCTTCTGGATCTCTGGGTCCGTAGACTCTACGGCCTTTATTCCTTCATGGACCTTAGGTTCCACCCTTAACGTAGCTATCAAACTGGATAACTGATCGACTTCTAATCTGAACTCGAAGTCTCTCAATTCTTCAATCATCGACCAACCTTTCACCAGCAGACATGCGATGCTTGACTTCTGATTTAGCACATCTGCTACTTTGTTTGCTTTTCCAGGGTGATACAGTATTTCACAATCATAATCTTTGAGTAGCTCCATCCACCTATGCTGTCTCATATTTAGTTCTTTCTCGAAAAACTGATACTTTAAACTTTGGTGGTCGGTATAGATTTGAAACTTCTCGCCACAGAGGTAATATCTCCAAATCTTCAGGGCAAATATAATCGTCGCTAACTCCAGATCATGAGTTGGGTAGTTCATCTCATGTGGCATCAACTATCTGGATGCGTAGACTACTACTCTTCCGTGCTGCATCAACATACAGCCCAGTCCTTTCAGCGAAGCATTACTATAAATCTCGTAACCTCCTGGTCCTGATGGAATTGTCAGCACTGGCGCAGTTGTCAATCTATGTTTGAGTTCTTGGAAACTCCTCTCACATTTGTCTATCCATTCAAATCTCGTTTCCTTCTTTGTCAACTACGTCAATGGGATGGCTATGAATGAGAATTTCTCCACAAAACGCCTATAGTATCCTGCCAATCCCAATAAACTTCTGACTTCAGTGACCGTAGTAGGTCTAGGCCAATTTGTCACAGCTTCGATCTTCGTAGGATCCACTGCAATTCCTTCACCAGACACCACATGACCAAGAAATACTACCTTGTTCAACCATAACTCACACTTACTCAACTTCGCATAGAGCGTATGCTCCCTCAGAGTCTGCAGTACCATCTTTAGGTGCTCCTCATGTTCCGCACCGTTCCTCGAGTAAATCAAGATATCATCAATAAAGACTGTGACAAATCTATCCAGGAATTCCTTAAATACTCGATGCATCAGGTCCATAAAAGCAGCTGGAGCGTTGGCCAATCCGAATGACATCATTGTGAATTTGTAATGACCATACATCGTCCTAAAGGTAGTCTTGGGTATGTCTTCCTTCTTAATCCTCAGCTGGTGATAACCAGTTCTCAAGTCAATCTTCGAAAATACCACCGCTCCTTGTAACTGATCAAACAGATCGTCAATCCTCAGTAGTGGGTACTTGTTCTTCACATCACTTGGTTCAGCTGTCGATAGTCAATGCATAAACGCAAAGACCCATCTTTCTTCCTTACGAACAACACTGGTGCTCCCCACGACGAAGCACTTGGTCAGATAAATCCCTTATCCAGCAGCTCTTGCATCTGCACCTTCAACTCCTTTAGTTCTGATAGGGACATCCTGTAAGGTGCTTTCGAGATCTGCTTCGTCCTAGGGGCTAACTCGATTACGAATTATATCTCCCGTTCCAGTGGTAATCCTGACAACTTTTGGGGAAACACATCAGAAAATTATCGCACTACCTAAATATTCTCTAACTGTGGCTCCTCGGTAGTCGTGTCCATTACTGCCACTAAGTATGCCTGACACCCTTCAGAAATCAACTTAGTCACCTCTAGAGATGAGACTAGGGGAATCAAGATTCCTCCTCGACTTCCCACCAATTCAAAGCTAGGGCGATCTCTCGGATAAAACCGAATTATTTTATTACCACAATCCACTACTGCCCCCTGCTTACCCAACCAATCCATTCATATGATTACGTCAAAATCAAACATGGGTAATACAGCTAGGTCAATACTCTCTTTACTCCCTCCAATCACAATCTCATAACCAGCACAGCCCATTGAAACTAATATATTATCCTTTAACAGTGTGGCAACATGTAGAATTGTTTCAACGGTTTCAATTTCATTCCCACTAATTCAGCAAACTGTGTAGACACAAACGAATGCATGGTACCAGGGTCAAACAATGCGTATGTGGCTTGATTGCTCAAGTAAACCATACCTGTGACCACGCCTGATGCTTCCTCTGCCTCTCTAAGAGCTACTGCATGCACCCTTCCTTGTGCCGAGGGTCGACTCTACTCGATCTGGGGTGTGGTAATCGACGATCTCGCTTGTGGCCTTTGTCCTTGCGGTTGACTTGCCGGAGCTTGACTGGGGCACGTCCTCATCTGATGGCCCAGTTGACCACACTTAAAACAAGCTCCTGTCCTTATCAGGCATGGCCCATTTTCATGCTTTCTGCCATAAAAGCGACAGCTCCAGTTAGTGGGGTTTGGTGGCTTCACAATACTTTTCCACACTGGTGGCATAAAATGCCTATTGTTTGCCATCGGTCTTTTGCCCATTTGGCAATTATCTCTGAAGAATGTAAACTGCGATCCAATTGCGGTGTTTCTCTCTTTCAAGTCCCGTTCTATCATCTGGCCTCGCTCATATATTTCCTTATATGTCATTAGATTCAGAGCGATCATTTGACTGCGGAGCTCGGGCCTCAAACCATCCCTAAATCTTCTTGCTTTCTCCTGGGGATCCTCTAGATCGAGGTGCGTACCTCGACAGGCTTGAGAATTTAGCCTCATACTGATCTATTGTCAATTGGTTCTGGCGCAGCTGCAGGAATTCTAACTGCTTCCTTTCCCTAGCCATTTCTGAGAAATATTTATCATTGAAGGCCGTCTTAAAGGCTTCCCAATTCATGACCGTTCCTTCAGGGAAGACGCCATTTTGGCGACAGCCCACCAGTCATTTGTTGTACCCTCCAACTAGTACACTGCTAGTGGAACCTTCTCTTCATCTGTGCACCTCAGCACTCCAAAAGCTTTCTCCAGCTTCTCAATCCAACTGGGTGTTAGCTCGGGATCTCCAATCCCATCGAATGGAGTCGGCTTCAATTTTATGAACTGATCTACTAGTTGGCCCATCTGTCTGGCCACGACGATTTCCTCTTGGGTGTTTACAGCTTCATTACTCTGGTTCGGTTCACCCTGACTTCTATTTCCACCATTGTTGCCATTGTTGGCATTGACAGCTGCTATGGCAGCTCCTACTACCTGGGCGATGGCAGCGTCCCGATCCTGAGCCTGCCTATCAATCATGTTGCCAATTCTTTGCAATGCCCTCAACACGCCATTCATTCTTGGATCTTCAGCAATAGGCGGCCTCGAGCTAGAAGCTCCGCCTCTAGTTCTTCCAAAGCTTCTGGATGGGTTGCTCATCTTTATCACTTTCTATTGAACTTGGTCCACCACAAGTTCAGCGAGGAGTTAGTAACTTACCAATCATTCAAATCCAGAGCTACTAACTACCCTTTAACAGAAATAGTTACACTGCAACAGTCCTTTCATATAATAACTTCCACAGACACTTCAACAAATAACTCATGGCCATTCCTCAGTTCCGTTCGATCCAACGGTCACTAAAACAGGCTGTACTTATTCATTTATCTGGCCACACTCATTCAGCTATCAGGCCAAAATCCAAAAATGACCTTTGACTCTAAGCAGGGAACTTAATCCTCCTGCATTACCACGACCCTTCCAAAGTCCAATGCCAATCTTAAGTACCGGGCCACAAACCATGCACCTCATGCCTTATCTTAACCAGCCTCCTAAGGTCCTTGTCCCAACTTAAACCTACTTATTACTCCAGTCCTCAGCCAACTTTGAATCGAGTTGACCTTGCTTTGATACCAAGCAAAGTGGGGATGTTACGCCCCGCGCCCCGGACATGATCACGCGACTCCCTGCAAACAAACCACATAATTTCTCGCGGTCCCAAGATCCACAAATAAGTCGAGAGATAATATATATATATATATATACACACCAAGCATGCGGAAGTGGTACTCAAATAAATCCCTGTACAAAAATATAAGTTAAGTGGGACCTGGATAGCATAACAACTGTTATACATATTAGCATATTGCTCTTACAAGTATCGAACTACTAGAATCCGCTAAGCAAGGGGCGACGGGGTAAGCACATAAAAAAATGACCATCATCAACATCCAAAATAGCCATGGCGGGGGTCGCCATCACAAGATCGAGCTAATAAACTGAGACACCTAAGATGTGCTGCTGGAGTCCCCTGTATCCTCTGCATCTCCATCGGCTCATACTCTGAGAAGGTCCCTGACAGAACCTCAATGGTATCTTCCGTGGTCTCCTCATGGGACAACTCCGCGAGATCCTCCTCGATCGCCTTCAGGCCAATGACCTCGTCCTCTTCCATAGTAAAATCCAGCGTCAGGGTCCTCTCTAGCCCGTTCCTAGAGCCGACTACTAATCCCTCTGCCTGATCCTGGTCCCTACCGGGGTGGCACCAATCAGGGATCACTCCCTAGGGCATCTCATGCGGCTTCAACGGCCCAATCTGCTCGTCCCCAACTATCCTAAACCACGCCTCATACCTATGAGGCTTTCAATCTGTGCTACTCTCGTCTACTCACATCACGATACACTTTCTCAAGTAATTGGTCCCCTGACCGTCAGGGAACTTATCAAAATATGCAGTCATTTCCTTAGGGTCTCCAAAATGAATAGGCCACATGATCAAGGCCTAGAATCTTTAAAAGAAGGGTCCCCAAAAGGGGTGATATACACATCTCAACAAAAGAGTCCTAACCCTAGGTCAGGCCGACCGTCTACTCGGCAGTCATCTACCCCAACTTTCCAAACTCATAATCACACAGGCACATACAAATAAAGATAGTGACACACAGATGATGGGCATGCAACTATGATACCATGTCACACTTAGATGATCATGCACACCTCATCCTGCCATTTCACCACAACCACCTCTTCCTGCCAGCCACATTCTCTAGCCCGCGATTAGATCGCATCAGGCTTGGTCCACGTAAACGTATCAGATCGTCATTGGAAACCGCGTAAATGCATCAGGTTCCAATAAATCTCCAGGCCAATATCATCATCTCATACCTCCGTCCCGCGAATAGATCGCATCAGGACCGTGGCCATCTCAACCCCGCAATTATACCGTATTAGGGCACCATACAACATCAACTCCACCCCGCGATTACATCGCATCAGGGTATCCATCTCTCACCCCGTGTCTCATACGCCTCAAGGCCTTGCCATGTCATGTTTATGCCATACTTCTCAATTCAGTTCACAGATAAAACAATAGGCGCAACTCATGCAGAATTTGAATACTCATGGCATGTAGGATAATTAATGACATTCGACGTGACATATGATGTAAACACAAGCAATGTCACACATGGACCTCCTATAACCACTTAGGATATATTAAGAGCTATCCCTTTGGAAGATTCTCACAAATCGATCAAATTAATCCTCGACTCATCTAATTGAGTCCAATCTTCCTATCCTAAGTTTAGGATTTCCTTATCTTGCGTTTGATACCACAATAATTCTCCTCTTGAGCCCTCACCAATTCGGTTCCAAGGGTCCAAAGTCGAACTCACCGTGCAACCTAGAATTTCCATTCATTAAATTTCTTTGCCCAATTCTTCAATCCATGAACCATAATCATCCATAACATAACCCTCATCATCTTAACATGTCTTAATCACCAATTGGAGACTCAAATCATCCATCATCATTCCCCCACAGATTCGATTTGCACAGAACCGAACGGGGCTATGTTCAGTTCTGTGTAAACCGAATGTATCCATGCCTAAATCTCCACCAAATCCATCATTTAAACACTATCCTACCTCTTAACATGTCTATCTAAGAGTCTAAGGGTCTCATCGAGGCTTTGAAGTCGAATCGTCGCTGGAATCTCTTCGGAAGTTGCCGGATTCTTCAACTCAGTGTACCGGCAGTTCTGTCCATAAACCACAAGACCCATTTGAGGTAAAAAATTCATCAAATCAAGCCCAAATTTTTACCACAGATAGATATACATGTCTCCTAGATCTCCACAAAATTTGACCTCAAGATTTCAATATTTAGGCTTCCAAAAGAGTCAGAAATCGAACTTACCTCAGATTGAGTCTGATTCTGTCGGCTTCCTAGAAAACTCTTGGCCGGAGCTCCTCAGTGGTCCAAATGGCTCGCTTCTAGTTTGAGGAGGTCGGCAAGACGTGGAGCTAAGTTGGTATGGTCGGTCGGTGGTTAGGCGGTGGCCAGAGGGCAGCATCGTGGGCGGCGAACAACAGCTCCGGAACTGGTCACCGGCGAGTATAGTGAAGAGGAAGAAGAAGAGGAGGTTTCGGTGGTTCTTGGGATGGCCGAATGAGAGGAGAGAGAGAGAGTGTGGAGTGTATTTTCAACTCTCATGGTCAAAGGGAAGAATGGTAGGTGCATAAAGTTGGACAAGACTTCTCTTTAAGCCATCTATTGACACTTGTCCCCCCTTGTCATTCAAGCTTGATCCAATGGCTCTTATTCCTCCTTGTATTCGGCAGTCTTGAGGGGGTTTAAAGACCAAATTGCCCTTCTTCAAATGCATGGGCAAGGCTTTAATCTTGAGGAGCAAAAGAGTAATTTTACCCCCGACGTTCAGAACGTCGTTTTTCTCGCTCCAAAATTCTTCGATAGGGCGACGACCAGTCAGAATAACGTTGAAATTCTTGATTCTCCATTTCAAACTTTTCAAACCTTATTTCTGATGGTTTTCTCTATCAGACGTGGTTCCAGCCTATCTCGAACTGATGGGCGGCTTTTGTGGACTTTACGCGTATCAACCCTATCATTCTCATCACACTTAAGGCTCGTCAATTCGTGGCGGTTTTGATTGTCATGTAATTGTGAGGGTCTATCACTAGTTCTTATGGTCTCTATCTTTACTGTCCGATTTAGGAAAAATTTTGCAAATCATACGTTGGTTAAGCGGCATCACCCGCGCTCCCATCGTATGACATTCGCAAGGCATTCCCTAATCGTTTTGGGATCGGCCTTTTGTGGTTCTAAATATCCCCTCGACAATCAAAGCGTCATTTTCTATCTGAGTTACTTAGGTCCACGTACCATGTCTCGCGTTGGCCTTTCCCTTTTGGTCAGTCTACTCAAACTGATCAGATTCGAGCGAGATATGACTGAAATACATCTCTAGATTCATTTCTCATTAATGAGTCTGAAATTGACTGGAAATCAGAATGTCACAATTTTCTCCCATGTGATCGTAATATCATGAAGAACATGATTCTAAGGTCTGATTATTAAGGAAGTGCACAAAATTTTATCAATTTAAACGAGTGTGAACCTAGATAGGTTTTGTGGTGGATTCAAAGCCTAATGCATGCGTAACAAGTGTCAAGGATGGTTAGGCCAAGTGGCGCCTCAATACTTACAATTGGCGAGTGATAGAAGGTGATGTGGCAAGGAGAGGCAATCTAAGAGTGCATGAGCAACAAGTGGCATACATGCAAATCCGAAGAGGCCAAATGGCAATCTAGCTCGCACATGCTCTCCAAGTGTCGAAGAAGGATGGCCAAGTGTCGTTGCCCTCTTTTCTCATCACCCGAACGCATGCAAAGAGAGGAAGAAAGTTTCGTTAGGTCTCTCTCTCGCACGCGCCTGGTTTGGGAAAAAAGAAAGGAAGGACATAATGTTGTCCATTCGGTTTGAGGATTGAAGAAGGAGATCGAAGGGGCAATTAAGGCGACACCGAGCTTCTACCGCAAAATTAAGGCAATGAATCATTCTATCTTTGTCCTATAATTGCTAAGATGTTAGAATGGAATAGATCTTAGTGCTGAGATTAGTTAAAGTCGAGCTAGAGTAGAAAACAAAGGACCGTTCAATTCAGATCCGCTCTAAGTTTGCTGGGTTATGAATTTTGCAAAGCTCTGTGTGTTGAAAACTTGAGTAACTTTCCTTCATGAAGCTTGTGCACAACATCCTTGTCTATAACATAATTTAATTTCGAAATTTTTTGAGTCGAAATGATAGTTTTAACTCATTTAGAACCTCATGGGTTCTGTCTATTTCTGGTGATTTTAGCTATGACTCCTGTCGATTATTGATTTTATAAAGATTTTTTAAGAATGAATTGAATCAACCTCCCTTCACAAAAGTTTAAGAAAACATCTTGGCCTACAAGATACAAAAATTTAGGATTTTTATGAAATTATTAAACTCATGAAATAGAGCTATTTCGTGGAGTTGCCGTTGGTTTTTGAAGGCCAAATTCTCTCTAGAATCCGAGAATTACTGCAATTTTTCTAGATTGAATCAACTTCTGATTTTTTGATACAATGTTCCTCAATGTCTTAGATACAAATTTGGTGATTTTAGGAGTTCATTTGCCGATACTAAGACCGAATGATAATAGGTTCTGTTTTGACCTGGAGATTGGAAGGAGTTCTGTTTAGATTGATTTAGAAGCGACAACAATTCCAATGGCGGTCTGAAGCGTGGAGTTTGGTGGACTTAATTGACCCTAGGGCCGCCTTAACTTGCAGACACTGGGGGATTACGCCTTGAACGGGTTTGTAATGTTGCTATTGGGATATGATGTGGTCCGGAACGAAAACATTGTTGTCTTTAGATTCTATTCTAGGAGTTGGAGAAGGTTAAGTCCATCTAAACTCAAGAGGAATTGGGTGTCCATTAGAGGTCTAAAACATGGAGACTTGTAAGATTGTAGATTTTGTCATGTCTCGGTTGGTTCGGCCATCGAAAATGAGAATTGCCGAGAGAGAAAGAGAGCTTGATGGTGATTCATTCCGGAGTGCTTAGGAACCAAAGGATGGTAGTTCCGATTATGGTTAAGGAGCTCGATGAGGTTCGGTTATCTAAAATCCGAAATGGATTGGAAGCTCATTTGGGACTTAAGATAATGAACTTTGGGAGATTGATCGACCTTGGATGCCCTCGAGGCTTGAGAGCCTTAGCCGAATGTTTACTAGAATTATTGATCTTCGGTTTACCTCTTTCTATTGAATAATGACTTATGCTTCGAACATAATATGATCTTGGATTGTGTTGTGAGTTAGAATGAAAGACGAGCATATACGTTGTCACATTGGCTTGTGGCTGGTCCGAGTGCTATGGAGATTAATGTCTTTCATTGATGTATATCATCCACGTTGAGATATTTGGCACCCTGAGCCATGCGCGGGGGACATCTTAAGCCATGTGCGGGGAGCGCCAAGAATAGATATTCCTGAGCTATGTGCGGAAGACGTACATAAGCCGTTTGCGAGAAACAACCCTGACCCATGTGCTGGAAGCGTCGAGAAGTATAGATATTCCTGAGCCGTATGCGGGAGACGTACCTGAGCCGTATGCGGGAGACGTACCTGAGCCATGAGTAGGAATTGTTCTTGAGCTATGTGTAGGAGATGACGATTATCAAGGCCCTGTAATCATTTATTGTTGGAATTGCTTCATTATGATCTTGATTCTATTCTAAAGCATGACACGAGTTGAATTGAACATGTGTAGTTGTCCATGAGGAAAATATGGTCGAATGGTATGCTCGAGTACTAAATGCACATATGTCATGTGATTTTAGTGAGTAACTAGGCTATCCTGTTCTAATGTAAATCTAATTAACTGGCTAGGTGACTTGGTTAGAATATTCTTTGTTGAGCTAGTGAGCTCACTCTTGCATTACCTTACATTTTTCAGGTAGCTAGATCTGGCAATCCTATCTTGGTCGGCAATAAAGGAGGATCAGAAGTCCGGGATGCTACATATGTCTTGGTGACGTCATCACAAGAAGCCACATTAAATGTTAGTGTGGACGGTTAATGTCTATCTAAAAATGTTGGCACTCCGTTAGTATTTTTTGTTTGCTATGATAAGAGATATCTCATATTGAAAACTAAATGTGAAAAATTGAGGTATATGATTGGAAAAACAAATGTTTATGAACTAGTCTCTAAAATAAATAAAGTTCATGTGCTTGCGATGTCATTATCCCTTTGTTTTTAGAGGTTTATCACTATAGGTTCCTTGCATTGTTGTTAAAATGGAAAAATACTCCTTTTATTGTCATTGTTCATGTAATTAAGTCGCTTTCATTTTTTTTTTCAAATCAAGAGTTTTACTTATATAAAATATCTAATCAACTCTCTCTTACTAAACACCTTCTTTAGGAAAAGAGAGTCATATATAATCACTTTTCGCAGCGACCAAAATTGTAGTCAAATTGATTTCTTCCTTGCCAAAAGAGAAGATAAAGCCTCGTATGTAGATTGTAAAGTACACTCTTGTGAATGTGTAGCTACACAATATAAGTTGGTGGTCTTAGAAGTTCGGTATAACAAAGTAAAGAAAATGAAGAGAAGTGTCCAGCACCTCAGAGTAAGATGGTGGAAGTTACATGAGAAGAAACAAATAAAATTCAAGGAAAGAATGCTACAGGAAGGACCATGACGATTGGAGGGAGAAGTAAATATGATGTGGAATGAGATGTCTAACTGTATCCATAGAATGACAAAAGGGTGCTAGTGGAAAGTAGAGGGAATGGATATCAAACAACGAAAACTTAGTGGTGGAATGAAGAGGTGCAGGAGAGTGTTTCAGATGTCTACATAAATGTCCTAATGAAGAGAATTTGCAAAAGTTTGGATTTGAGAGAAAAAGTGCCAAGAAAGCTAAGCGAGAGACCAGAGGCAAGATTTTCACCAATATGTACTGTTACGCCCCGCGCCTCGGGCACGAGCATGCGACTCCCTGCGAGCATATCGAATATCTCTCGGTGTCCTAAGATCCACACAAGAGTAGAGAGAAGTATAATATTCATAGCACGCGGAAGCGACAATGTAATAACTTCTCCATACAATAAGTAAAATGGGACTGGGATAGCGAGAAGACTACAATACATAATATCCAAAAGTTCATACAGATGCATGGCAATTAAATTTGCTAACAAAAGGGGGTGACGGAGTAAGTACACAAAAGGACCCATCATCAACATCCACCAAGAAATAGGGTCAGGTTCGCCATCAAAAGATCTACTAGCAAGCTGGGAGCTCCTAAGACGAGCTGCTGGAGTCCTCGGTCTCCTCTGCCTCCTCCGTAGGCTCGTACTCCGAGAAGGTCTCTGAACGAACCTCGATGGTGTCCTCCATGGTCTCCTCAGCAGACGGCTCTACCAGATCCTCCTCAGTCGCCTCGACCACTATGACCTCCTCCTCCATGTCATCCAAGGCCGGGGTCCTTTCCCGTCCATTCCTCGAACTGGCGACTGACCCCTCAGCCTGCTCTCAGTCTTGAGCGGGGTGGCACTAACTAGGGATCACTCCTTAGGGCACCTCAGTGGGCTTCAGCGGCCCTGTGGATACATCCCCAACCTTACGAAACCATACCTTATACCTATGAGGCTTCCAACTAGTACTACCCTCATCTACCCAAACCATAATACACTTCATAACATAAATAGTTCCCTGCCTGTCAGGGAACTCCTCAAAATAGACCGTCATCTCCTTAGGGTCACCAAAACGGATAGGCCACATTTTCAAAACCTAGGATCTGTAAAAAAAGGGGGTCCCCAACGGGGTGAGAGTTACATCTCAGTAAAGGGGGTCCTAACCCTAGGTTAGGACGATAGTCCACTTAGACAGTCATCAATACTAACATATCATGCAGATAGACATATAAGGCATTCAAATAACAGTACTCATGCAGATGTCAGGCAGACAGTCATGGTATTACAACACATCACTAAGATCATGCACATTCCGCCATGTTTCACCACCACTTCCACCTTTCACACCTGCCTCATTCTCATGCCCGCGTTTAGAACGCCTCAGGCTCGGTCCATGTAAACTCATTAGACCGTCATTGACAATCTGCGTAAACGCATCAGGTTTCAATGTTACTCTAAGCCAGAGTCAACACATCACAACTTCATCCCGCGTTTCAACGCATCAAGACGGTGGCCTTCTCAACCTCGCGTCTCATACGCATCAGGATGCCACACAACCCCAACCCCGCACCTCAGCGCCTCAGGGTATCTATCACACCACCCTGCGTCTCATACGCATCAGAGTCTCACCATGTCACACTCATGCCATGATTCTCATTCAGATCACACACATAATACCATGTGCAACTCAAGCACAATTCATATACTTATGGCATGCAAGACAATTAAAGCAACACTCGGACATGGCAAGCAATCCAAGCATAAGCATTGGCACACATTCGAGCCTTCTATATCATTCTAAGATGCACACAAGAATATTCTCATTGAGGTCTCTCTCAATCAATCATATCATAATATCACTTGACTCACCCAATTGAGTCCAATCTTCTTATCATAAGTTTAGGATTCCCTTACCTCAAGCTTAATATCACAAATCCGCTCCTCAAGCACTTCCTTAAATTCGGTCTAAGTGGTCCAAAATCAAATCCACCGCGCAACCTATGAAATTCCAACCAATCGTCAATTTTCTCTTGCCCAATCACCAATCCATAGATCACAAACCTCATTAATACATTCCTCAACATCCTAACATGTCTCAATGATGTATTTGAGACTCAAAACCAACAACCAACAGCCTTAACAGAACCGGTTTGCACAGAACCGAACCAGGCTATTTTCAGTTCTGTGTATATCGAAATCAACTAGCCCTTAAACTACCTCAAATCCACCATTTATTCACTAACCTACTTGCTAACATGTATATCTAAGAGTTTAGGAGGTTCACCGAAGATTTGAAGCCAAGCCGACACCGGAAACCCCTTGAAAGTCACCGGTTTCCCTTAGTCCTTCAACCGATAGTTTCTGATCCTTCAAACACAAGACCCATTTGGGGTCAAAACTCCATCAAATTAACCTCAAATTTTTATCACAGATCACTCTATGAGTCCCCTAAATGTTCATAAAATTTGGTTGCAAAAATCTAAAGTTTCGAGGTCCTAAGAGGTCAGAAACGTTGCCTACCTTAGGTTGTGATGGTTTCTGTCGACTTGTGGGAGATCGGCTGGCCGGAGCTCTTTGGTGGGTCAAACGACTCGCTTCCACTTCGAGGATGTCGGCAAGAGGTCGGGCTAGGTGTGGATGGTTGGCTCGCCGGCTAGAGGTCGCCCGAGAGGGTCGTCGACGACAGCAAAAGGGAGGGGTAGAACCGGTCGGACGAGTAGCAGAGAAGAGGAAGAAGAAGAAGAAGATGCTCTCGGTGGAAATGGGGAAGAATGGCCGGCCAAGAGAGAGAGAAAAGAGCCATATTCAACTTCAAGAGTCAAAGGGTTGAATGGTAGTGGGGAAAAAGTGGATATGACCACTCATTGGCTAATCTAGTGATACATGTCCTAAGTGTCAATCAAGCTTCATCAGTGGCCAAGATCTCTCTCTATTTTCGGCAGCCATGGGGGTATATTAAAGACCAAAATGCCCTCGCCCAATTATATAAACAAGGCTAAAGCTTGAGGGAAAAAATGATAATTTTACCCCCGACGTTCGGAACGTCGTTTTTGTCATTCCAATATTCTCAATAAGGCGACGGCCAATCTAAACCTAACGTTGGAATTCTTGATTCTCCATTTTCAATTTTCAAGACTCGTTTCTAATCGTTTTCTCTATCAAACGTAGTTCCAACCTATCCCGAATCGACGGGCGGCTTTTGTAGACGTTACGCGTATTGACCCTGTGATTCATATTACATTTAGGGTTCGTTAATTCGTAGCGACTTTGGTTGTCATGTAATTGTGAGGGTCTATCACTAGTTCTAATGGTCTCGATCGTCACTGTTCGATTTAGGAAAATTTTGCAAATTACACATTGGTTAAGCGGCATCACCCGCGCCCTAATCGTATAACGCTAGCAATGCATTCCTTAATCATTCTTAGATCGGCCTTTTGTGGTTCTAAATGTCTTCTCGACAATCCCTATGGTCAAAGCGTCATTTCTTATTCGAGTTCCCGAGGTCCACGTACTTTGTCTTGCGTTAGCCTATCCCTTTGATCAGTCAACTCAAATTGATCAGATTCGAGCGGGATGTGACTAAAACACATAGCTAGATATACTTCTCATTAATGAGTCTGAAAATGACTTAGAAATCAGAATGTCACAACTCTTTCCCCTTATACAAATTTCGTCCTCGAAATTTACATCAACTTAATTACTCAAATAAATAGGGGTGTTGTCGCCTCATTGTCTCTTTATTTTCCCACGTGGCGCCTTCGGTTTCATGGTTCTCCCACACAACTTTGACCAATGGAATTGTCTTATTCCTCAAAATTTGCTCCTTCCGATCTTCAATCCTGATCGGCTCCTCCACGTAGGATATTCGATCGTCTACTTCTAGGACCTCATAGTCCAGCACATGTGCCGGGTCGGGGTCGTATTTCCGCAGCATTGACATGTAGAAGACATGATGCACTTGGGACAGATTAGGCGGCAAGGCAAGCCTGTAGGCTAAGGTCCCAATTTGCTCCAAAATTTCAAATGGACCCACGTACCTTGGGCTCAGTTTTCCCTTCTTTCCAAATCGCGATAATCTCCTCATCGGCGACACTTTGAGGAAGACATGATTGCCCACTTGAAACTCTAAAGGCTTACGTCGCTTATCCACATAGCTCTTGTGACGACTCTAAGGCGTCTTCAGTTTATCCCGAATTATTTTCACTGCTTCCACCGATTGTTTTACTAACTCTGGGCCTGTGATACTCCTTTCTCCAACCTCATCCCAGCAAATCGGGGTTCTGCAGGCCCTTCCATAAAGTACTTCAAATGGTGCCATCTAGATGCTCTGCTGGTAGCATTATTGTATGCGAATTCCACCAAATGTAGTTGATCCTCCCATCCACCTTTAAAATCTATAACGCATGCTCGCAACATGTCCTCAAGCGTCTGAATCGTCCTCTCTGACTGTCCGTCCGTCTGTGGATGGTACGCCGTGCTAAACTGTAGTCGGGTTCCCATGACTTCTTGAAGACTTTTCCAAAAGTTTGCCGTGAACTTGGGATCTCTATCAGAGGTAATTGTCACAGGTACTCCATGTAACTTCACTATCTGTCTCATGTACAGCTCGACATATCTGTCCATTGCGAAATCCTTTCGCACAGGGATGAAGTGTGCGGACTTGGTCAATCTATCCACGACTACCCATATAGAGTCGTGACCTCTCTAGCTCCTTGGGAGTCCCATCACAAAATCCATAGTTATATGCTCCCACTTCCATTCCGGAATCTCCAGTGGCTGTAATAATCCTCCAGGCCTACAATGATGTGCTTTCACTTGCTGGCATGTCAAGCACTTTGCCACATACTTTGCTACATCTACTTTCATCCCATTCCACCAGTAGTGCTGACGCAAGTTCTGATACATCTTTGTACTTCCCAAGTGGATACTATAATTGCTCTTGTGAGCCTCTGACAAAATCCTTTCCTTGAGTCCTTCATCCTTTGGCACACATAGACGTCCTCGGAACTTCAGAACTCCGTCCTCCGACACTTGAAATTCTGGTTTCCTCTTTGTCGCGTCCATCTCTAGGATTTTCTGAATTTCTGGGTCCATAGACTGTAAAGTCTTTATTCCTTCCTAGACCTCAGACTCTACCCTTAATGTAGCCATCAAACTGGACAATTGGCAGACTTCTAATCTAAACTCAGAATCTCTTAAATCCTCGATCATCGACCATCCCTTTACTAGCAAACCGGCGATGCTTGACTTTCGACTAAGCGCATTTGCTACTCTGTTTGCCTTCCCAAGGTGATACAGTATATCACAATCATAATCCTTGAGCAGCTCCATCCACCGACGCTGCCTCATATTCAGTTCTTTTTGGGAAAATAGATACTTTAAACTCTGATGGTCGGTATAAATCTAAAACTTCTCGCCACACAGATAATGTCTCCAGATCTTCAGAGCAAAAATGATCGCCGCTAACTTCAGATCGTGAGTTGGGTAGTTCACTTCATGTGGTCTTAGCTGTCGGGATGCGTAGGCCACTACTCTTCCATGCTGCATTAACACACAGCCTAGTCCTTTTAGCGAGGCATCACTGTATATCTTATAGCCCCCTGGTCTTGATGGAATCGTCAACACCGGTTCAGTCGTCAACTGATGTTTGAGTTCTTGGAAACTCTTTTCGCACTTATCTGTCTATTCAAACCTTGTTTCTTTCTTTGTCAGCCTCATCAACGGAATGGCTATGGATGAGAATTTCTCCATAAAACGTCGGTAATACCCTGCTAATCCTAAGAAACTTTTGACTTAGTGACTGTAGTAGGTCTAGGCCAATTTGTTACAGCTTCAATCTTCGCAAGATCCACTGCGATTCCTCCTCCAAATACCACATGGCCAAGAAATGCTACCCTTTTCAGCTAGAACTCGCATTTACTCAATTTCGTATAGAGCGACTGTTCCCTCAAGGTCTGCAAGACAATCCTTAGGTGCTCCTCATGTTCTGCATCACTCCTTGAGTAAATCAAGATATCGTCAATAAAAACTATGGCGAATCTGTCCAGGAATTCCTTAAACACTCGATGCATCAAGTCCATGAATGCGACTGGAGCATTGGTCAATCCAAAAGGCATCACTGTGAACTCATAATGATCATACCTCGTCCTAAAAGCAGTTTTAGGTATGTCTTGCTTCTTGATCCTCAACTAGTGATACCCGATCCTCAGGTCAATCTTTGAAAATACCGCTGCTCCTTGCAACTGATGAAACAGGTCATCGATTCTCGACAGTGGGTACTTATTCTTCACTGTTACTTAATTCAGCTGCCGATAGTCGATGCATAGATGCAAAGACTCATCCTTCTTCCTTACGAACAATAACGGCGCTCCCCATGGCGAAGCACTCGATCGGATAAATCCTTTATCCAGCAATTCCTGCATCTGCACCTTTAACTCTTTCAGTTCTGATAGGGACATCCTATAAGGTGCTTTTGAGATCGGCTCCGTTCTAGGAGCTAACTCGATCACGAATTCTATCTTTTTCGCTCCGGTGGCAATCTTGGCAACTCTTAGGGAAAAACATCAGGAAACTCATGCACTACCGGGATATTCTCTAGTTTTGGCTCCACGACAGTCATGTCCATCACCGCAACTAAGTACGCTTGACATCCTTCAGACATCAACTTTGTCATCTCAAGAAATGAGACTAAGGGAATTGAAATTCCTCCTCGACTTCCCACGAATTCAAAACTAGGGCGGCCTTCTGGGTAGAAACGAATTATCCTACTACCACAATCTACCACTGCTCCTTGCTTACCCAACTAATCCATCCTTATGATCACATCAAAATCATACATGGGCAATATAGCTAAATCAATACTCTCCTTACTCTCTCTAATCACAATTTCACGGTCAACACAGCCCAATGAAATCAATATATTATCCTTTAGTGGGGTGGCAACGTGCAGAATTATACTCAACGGTTTTAACTTCATACCCACCAAATCAACAAACTATGCAGACACAAATGAATACGTGGCACCAGGGTCAAACAATGCATATACAGCTTGGTCACATAAGTAAACTGTACCTGTGACCATGCTTGGCGCTTCCTCCGCCTCTCTACGGGCTATCGCATATACTTTTCCCTGAGCCGGTGGTCGATTCTGCTTGATCTGAGGAGTGGCAGTCGATGGTTCCGCCTGCGGTCTCTGTCCTTGAGGTCGACTCGTCGGAGCTTGATTCGGGCACGTCCTCATCTGGTAGCCCATCTGATCACACTTAAAGCAAGCCCCAGTCTTTACCAAGCATGGCCCATTTCCATGCCTCTTGCCATAGAGACGACAACTCCAGTTCGTGGGATTTAGCGGCTTCACAATATTTTTCCTCACTAGAGGTACAAAACGCCTATTGCTCGCCATCAGTCTCTTGTCCATCTGGTGGTTGTCTCGGAATGGGGTAAACCGCGATCCAGATGCAGCATTCCTCTCCTTCAAGTCCCTTTCAATCATCTGGCCTTGCTCATAAATCTCCTTATAAGTCCTCAAATTTAGGGCAATCATCTAACTGCGGAGCTCAGGCCTCAATTCGTCCCTGAATCTCCGTGCTTTCTCCTGGGGATCCTCCACTAATCGAGGTGCGTACCTTGACAGTCTGGAGAACTCGGCCTCGTATTGGTCCATCGTCAGCTTGTTCTAACGCAACTGTAAAAATTTCACTGCTTCCTTTCCCTAACCATCTCCGAGAAGTACTTATCTTTGAACGCTGTTTTAAAGGCATTCAGGTCATGGCCGTTCCTTTGGGGAAAACTCTATTTTTGGTGGCAGCCCACCAATCGTTCGCAGTCCCTTCTAGCTGGTACACCGCCAACAGTACCTTCTCTCCGTCTGTGCACCTCAGCACTCCAAAGGCTTTTTCCAATTTCTCAATCCATCCGGGTGTTAGCTCGGGATCTCCAGTTCCGTCGAACTGGGTTGGCTTTAGCTTTATGAATTTTTTCACTAACTGACCCATCTGTCTAGCCACGACAATCTCCTCCTAAGCGTTCACAACCTTATTACCCTAGTTGTGATCATTGGGGTTTCCATTGCCCCCGTTGTTGGCGTTGTTGGCGTTGACGGCAGCTATGGCAGTTCCTACCGTTTGGGCTATGGCAGCATCCCGATCCTGGGTCTGCCTGTCAATGAGGTTGCCAATACTCTCTAGCGTCCTTAACACGCCATCCATCCTCGGATCTTCTACTACAGGCGGCCTCGAGCTAGAGGCTCCACCTCTGGGCCTTCTAGATCCTCTAGGTGGATTGCTCATCCTTATATCCTTCTACTAAGCCTGGTCCACCACAAGTTCAGCAATGAGTTAGTACTTACTCATTCATCCAAGTCCAAAGCTACCATCTATGCCTTAACAGAAATAGTTATAACACAACAGTCCTCCACACAACAAACTCTAGAGACATTTCAACAAGTAGCCCATGGCCATTCCTCAGTTCCGTTCACTCTAACGGTTCACTAAAACAGACAATACTCATTCACTTAACATGCCAAAATCCAGAAATGACTTTCAATACAAAGCAGGGAACTTAATCCTTATGCATTTTCATAACCCTGCCAAGGCCAAATGCCAACGATAAATGCCAAGTCACATGCTATGTATCCCATGTCTTATCCTAACCAATCTCCTAAGGTATCACTACCCATCCTTGTCCCAACGCAATTCTCCTTATTACTCTAATCCTCAACCAACCTTGGATCGAGCTGACCTTGCTTTAATACCAAATCAAACGAGGATGTCATGCCTCGTGCCTCGGGCACAAGCACGTGACTTCCTGTAAGCATACCGAATATCTCTCGATGTCTCAAGATCCACACAAGAGTTGAGAGACGTATAATATTCGTAGCATGCGGAAGCGACAATGTAATAACTCCTCCATAGAACAAGTAAAATGGGACTAGGATAGTGAGAAGACTACAATACATAATATCTAAAAGTTCATATAGACGCATGGTAACTAAATCCGCTAACAAAAGGGGGTGACGAAGTAAGTACACAAAAGGACCCAAAAT
This sequence comes from Rhodomyrtus tomentosa, assembly GCA_028455895.1. NCBI lineage: Eukaryota > Viridiplantae > Streptophyta > Magnoliopsida > Myrtales > Myrtaceae > Rhodomyrtus > Rhodomyrtus tomentosa. Next base: position 17,083,139 of record JAPCWY010000001.1, read on the forward strand.
CAACACCCAACAAGAAACAAGGTCAGGATCGCCATCAAAAGATCGACTAGCAAGTTGGGAGCTCCTAAGACGAGCTGCTGGAGTCCTCAGTCTCCTCTGCCTCTTCCGTAGGCTCGTACTCCGAACGAACCTCGAAGGTGTCCTCTATGGTCTCCTCAACAGATGGCTCCACCAGATCCTCCTCAGTCGCCTCGACCACTATGAACTCCTTCTCCGTGTCATCCAAGGTCGGGGTCTTTTCCGGTTCATTCCTTGAACCGGTGACTGACCCCTCAGCTTAAACTAAATCCCGGGCGGGGTGGCACCAACTAGGGATCACTCCCTAGGGCACCTCAGTGGGCTTCAGCGGCCCTGTGGACACATCTCCAACCTTACGGAACCAAGCCTCATACATATGAGGCTTCCAACTAGTACTATCCTCATCTACCCAAACCACAGTACACTTCCTAATATAAATAGTTTCCTGCCCGTCAAGGAACTCCTCAAAATAGACCTTCATCTCCTTGGGGTCACCAAAACGGATAGGTCACATCTTCAAGACCTAGGATTTGTAAAAAAAGGGGGTCCCCAACGAGGTGAGATTTACATCTTAGTAAAGGGGGTCTTAACCCTAGGTTAAGACGACAGTCCACTCAAGCAGTCATCAATACTGACATATCATGCGGATAGGCATATAAGGCATTCTAATAACAACACTCATGCAGATGTCAGGCAGACAATCATAGCATCACAACACATCACTAAGATCATGCACATTCTGCCATGTCTCACCACCACTTCCACCTTTCACACCTGCCTCATTCTCATGCCCGCGTTTAGAACGCCTCAGGCTCGATCCGCGTAAACGCATCAGACTGTTATTGACAACCCGCGTAACGCATCAGGTTTCAATGTTACTCCAGGCCAGTGTCGACACATCACAACTCCATCCCGCGTTTCAACACATCATGACCGTGGCTTTCTCAACCCTGCGTCTTATACGCATCAAGGTGCCACACAACCCCAACCCCACGCCTCAACGCCTCAGGGTATCCATCACACTACCCCGCATCTCATACGCATCAGGGTCTCGCCATGTCACACTTATGCCATGATTCTCATTCAAATCATACACATAATATCATGTGCAACTCAAGCATAATTTCTATACTCATGGCATGCAAGACAATCAAAGCGACACTCAAACATGGCAAGCAATCCAAGCACAAGCATTGGCACAGATTTGAGCCTTCAATATAATTCTAAGATGCACACAAGAATAATCTCGTTGAGGTCTCTCTCAATCAATCATAATATCACTTGACTTACCTAATAGAGCCCAATCATCCTATCATAGGTTTAGGGTTTCCTTACCTCAGGCTTAATATCACAAATCCTCTCCTCATACACTTCCTTAAATTCAGTCCAAGTGGTCCAAGCCCAAATCCACCGCGCAACCTATGAAATTCCAACCAATCGTTAATTTTCTCTTGCCCAATCATCAAACCATGGATCACAAACCTCATTAACACATTCCTCAACATCCTAACATGTCTCATTGATGGATTTGAGACTCAAAACCAACAACCAATAGCCTCCACAGAACTGGTTTGCACAGAACCGAACCGATCTATTTTCGGTTCTGTGTATACCAAAATCAACCAGCCCTTAAACTATCTCAAATCCACCATTTATTCACTAAACTACTTGCTAACATGTATATCTAAGGGTTTAGGAGGCTCACCGAAGATTTGAAGCCAAGTCGTCGCCGAAAACCCCTTGAAAGTCATCGGTTTCCCTTAGTCCTTCAACCGGCAATTTCTGGTCCTTCAAACACAAGATCCATTTGGGGTCAAAACTCCATCAAATTAATCTCATATTTTTACCATAGATCACTCTATGAGTCCCCTAGATGTCCATAAAATTTGGTTTTAAAACTTCAAAGTTTCGATGTCCTAAGAGGTCAGAAACGTTGCCTACCTCAGGTTGTGACGGTTTTCGTCGACTTGCAGGAGATCGGCTGGCCGGAGCTCTTTGGTGGGTCCAACGACTCGCTTCAACTTCGAGGATGTCAGCAAAAGGTTGAACTAGGTGTGGATGGTCGGTTTGCCGACTAGAGGTCGCCGGAGAGGGTCGTCAGCGGTAGCAAATGGGAGGGGCAGAATCGGTCGGGCGAGCGGCAGAGAAGAGGAAGAAGAATAAGATGCTCTCGGTGGAAATGGGGAAGAATGGCCGGCCAAGAGAGAGAGAAGAGAGCTATATTCAACTTCAAGAGTCAAAGGGTTGAATGGTAGTTGGTAAAAAGTGGATATGACTACTCATTAGCTAATCTAGTGACACATCTCCCAAGGGTCAATCAAGCTTCATCAATGGCCAAGATCTCTCTCCATTTTCCGTAGCGATGGGGGTATATTAAAGACCAAAATTCCCTTGTCCAATTATATAAGTAAGGTTAAGGCTTGAGGAACAAAATGGTAATTTTACCCTCGACGTGTGGAACGTCATTTTTCTCATTCCAATATTCTTCAATAAGGCAATGACCAATCCAAACCTGACGTTGGATTCTTGATTCTCCATTTTCACTTTTCAAGACGTGTTTCTGATCATTTTCTCTATCAGACGTGGTTCCAGCCTATCCCGAACCAACGGACGGCTTTTGCAGACATTACGCGTATCGACCCTGTGATTCGTATCACATTTAGAGCTCATCAATTCATGGCGACTTTGGTTGTCATGTAATTGTGAGGGTCTATCACTAGTTCTTATGGTCTCGATCGTCATTGTCCGATTTAGGAAAATTTTGCAAATTACACATTGGTTAAGCGGTATCACCCTCGCCCCAATCATATGGCGCTAGCAATGCATTCCTTAATCGTTCTTAGATTGGCCTTTTGTGGTTCTAAATGTCCCCTCGACAATCCTTATGGTCAAAGCATCATTTCCTATTCGAGTTCCTTGGGTCCACGTACCTTGTCTCGCACTAGCATTTTCCGTTTGGTCAGTCAACTCAAATTGATCAGATTCGAGTGGAATATGATTGAAACACATCGCTAGATATACTTCTCATTAATGAGTCTGAAATTGACTTGGAAATCAGAATGTCACATGTACAAAAAATTGGAGCAAAGAAGGAGAAAAAGATATCTATGGACTTGTGAAGTCATGGAACAAGAAAAATAAAGACTTGACACAAGTTAGATGTATCAAGGATGAAAATTAAACACTTTTGGTAAGAGATAGAGAATTTAAGGGCAGGTGGATGAGCTATTTTTTTTAATGTGGAGAACGATAAAAGTGAAGTGGATTTGGAAAATGCTTATGATGGTTTAAATAGAAGGTTTGTGCATAGAGTCAAAGCATAGGAAGTTAAGGAGGCATTAAAAAAGATGAAAACTAGTAAAGTCTTGGGGCCCGATGGTGTTCCTATTGAAGTGTGGAGATGCTTAGGGGATGTAGCGATAAGTTGATTGACTAACCTTTTTAACAAGATTCTCCAGACTAATGGTTACCTGATGAATGGAGAGAGAGTATCCTTGTCCCTATCTATAAGAGGCATTAAGCTTATTGTCGCGACCCATAATTCGTTGAAATTTTTAGGATAATGAATTATCAGGTTAATTTTAACGACTAACCTAATACAGACTCTCTCAAACTCTACCAAATCGCAACTTAGATTAATTACAAATGATTTAGAATTTGGAGTCGCCACTAATCATTTTTGGTGGATTGATTAGAAATCTAAGTAAAACGGCGGGAGAACCATTTTACTTCTACGAACCAGAGATTGTGAATTCGGGGACTTGATTACATTAGTTAATTAAAACTAATGCCCTTTCAGTACCTTAATTCCATATGAAATGTCCTAAATTGACGACTCGGATTAAATCAATTTGAAGCTCAAATGAAGCGTTTCTCTTTTTTGGGGTTTTCGCTTTTTATATATCATGCATGAATGATGTGGATGCAATGACATGAAATGTGCAAGAGAAAATGCAAAATATGTAGACTAAATCACATGTGCAGGACAACAAGACTAGGCAAATGCTAGCACTCTGACCTAGCATGGATATCCTAATCATGGCGCTAAAAACATGCAAAATAAAATGCGACATAGACATGCATATTATGAGACATGCGGATGTGAATGAAACATGTGAATGTGATAATGCAATGCATGTAGTTTTTGAAAAAATGGATGATGAATGACCACATAAATTTCAAAAATTATTATGTGAAAACGAGCAGAATTTTTTGTCATTTTCTTTTATTTTCGACGATGCAAAAAAATATGACTTAAAGATATACTATTGAATTTAAAAAATGGAATTATGAGTGATATCCGGAAATATGACAATGAATTATGCAAGATAATGCAAAAATAAGACAAGATATGCATGGATTTTAAAAAAGAAATATGCTATCCTAATTTGTATGAGACATGCAAGACAACAAGATATGCATGGGAGGTGATTTTTCTTTTGGGAATTTTTGGCCATTAAGGAGATATACTCGCAAATTTGATTGTCTTGATTTATCTGCATAGAAACTGATGAGATGAGGTCTTTAGGAAACCTTATCTTTCTGAAAACTTAATCAGACATGGTTTCTAGGAAACCATATCATACTAAATCTTCAGGAACATTTTTAAAAAAAGGCAAATCAAATCAGGACGACACATCTATCAACAATTATCCATGCCAAGACAAGGAAAGATCACAACCATCATCCACCCTTTAAATTTTTCCAAAAATATCCCTATTCCAAATTGAAAATTGGCCTTTTGAAGATAGCGAATCGGACCTAAGTGGTGAAAGGTCAGATCGACTAAATTTTCCTAATTTTCATTTAGGTATTTTGTATTCAAAAAATTTTGCACAAAAGGTTTCCATTTTTCGATCAAAAATTTGTATCTCGACTGCAAATCATTCAAAATTGGCAAGATAAGTATAAATATGAGAAATTCCAATGAAATATTCACATTGATATCAAATCAATTAAAAATAGGCAAAGATATCATAATAATAAGTGGACGATAAAAATTACCTATTTCGAATATTGCAAGAATATTCAATTTCCCATTTGAACACGTCGATGGATTGAATGGAGAGTTGCTTGGCACAACAATGGAGGATTGTGAACCCACATGCTCGGCGCGGCTGCTCGAGAGGCACTGTCAGTGTATGGCTAAACTCGTGATTTGCCAAAGGGGATCAACCTGTTTTTCTTTGGTCATCCTATCTCTTGGCTTTGTCTTGTTGCTCTTTTCTAGAGTAAATTCCAGCGGGCTCTCAACCTTGCTATTGCGTCAATTGAGAATGGATAGAGGCACGACAGCAAGGGACGATGGAAACATTAAGACCAACAAGCTCGGCTGATTGTTATAAAGATTTGTCGGTGCAGCAGCTTCTCGTCGCGCGGATTACGGATTGGAATTCATCTCGAGTTGGGATGCAAACTTATCTGGTTGCCGGATGCCAAGAGTTGCCGAATGAGAACATAGGAGTCGAACCAATTCGTGAGATTGTTTGCTCGTCTCTTTCACGTCTGCCCAAGAAGAAGTCTTTGTCCTTTTTTTGCACGTGAAAGACCAAGAATCCTCCTTCTTCCTCAGACTTCTTTTTTGTTTTCTTCACTCTTGGCTTGCTCGCTTTCTGCCCCTCCTCTCGTGAGTTGGCCTCTTCCTCTTTTTGCTCTCACAATTTTGCCGTGTATTGAATTGTGTATGGCCTCCCCTTTAAATCCTAGGCATAAGCTTGTATTTATAGACAACATTATTGCAAGCTTAAGGCCTAAAATTCCTTTAATTTCACAAAATAAACCCCGGGATCATAATATGATTTGAATTAAGTCCCAAAGAATTAAATTGCACAAATTGATCATTAAATTGACTAGAGAATTCGACCAAGCCCAATGCATTTGAGCTAGCCGAATTTCTCAAGTAACTATGGACTATTACGCATTTTTTGACTCAATTTGGCTTTCTGTAAACATTTAATTAAAGTCTTTTCTCAATGAGTTGAATTAAATCTAAAAACAGGTCCAAGTACATAAGAAAACTCGACGACCTCAACCATACCTTCGACTGACTGCTGATGCATGACAAAAAATAAATATGTAATGCATGAGAATTTCTTTTTGCGAGAATTATGATTAAATCTCATTTTTTAAAATAAATGAATTCTCTAAAAAAATCAAAATTTAAGTGTCGACACTTATAAGCCATGCAATGAAGTTGTGGGAGAGAATTATTGAGCATCGTTTGATAATAGAGATCAAGATTTCTTTCAATCAATTTAGATTTATGCCATGAAGATCTACCATGGAGGCTATTTTCTTGATACGACAATAGATGGAGATATATTGAGAAAGAAAGAGTAACCTCCATATGGTGTTTATTGATCTCGAAAAGGCGTACGATGTGATTCCAAGAAAGGTTCTGTGGTGGGTCCTCAAGAGGAAAAAAGTACCTTCAAAGTATATAGAGGCAATCAAGGAAATGTATGACGGTGTTACTACATATGTCAAGTCTTATAATGGCACATCAAGTTATTTTCTAATCACAGTAGGGTTACACCAAGATTCTGCTTTGAGTTCTTATCTTTTTACCTTGGTTATGAATGAGCTAACAAAATGTATTCAAGATGAGATGTTGTGATATATACTTTCTGCATATGATATTATTCTTACTGATAAGACTAGAACTGGGGTTAACACTAAACTAAAATTATGGAGAAGCACGTTAGAGTCTAAAGAATTTACGTTAAGACATAATACTTGAAGTGTGAGTTCGACACGATAGGAAAAGGGGATTAAGAAGTCGTAAATATGCTCAGACATGAGGTACCCAATAAAGATACTTTTAGATATTTAGGATCAATATTACAAAAGGAGGGAGTGATTAATAAAGATGTAAGCAATATAATCAGAGCAGGTTATGTCACGTCCCGAACCCGACGAGCACGTGAACATCCTACTAGGCCGTAATCAAGATATACCATCCAAGATCCTTCAGCCCTCATGTTCTTAAATCTTATAAGTGCGAAAGCAAGAAACTACTCCATACACAAATAAAATCAAGATGACTTAGGACAAATAGTATAAAATACACCTCAATTCGTAATCTGAGATCAAAACTAATCCACCAAACAATATACAATCTCTAAGGTCATCCAACGTCTTAAAAACATTTGATCAACCACTACCTCCAATACTAGTCCTTGGCAAATTCGGGTTTCCTTCACCTGGGACCTGAAAAAGTTAAACTCCCACTAGGGTGAGATATAAATCTCAATAAGCGAAACCTAAACCTAGACATGAACCCCAGTCTCTCCAGATCACACAACAACTCCAAATGCAGGCATTCATCAATGCCATGGCACAAGGCATCAATGATTCAAATACGGCATCAACCAACAACAATATCAATAGCCAAATATGGATAAGAAAGACAATCGAACACACTCAACTTCAGGGTCTCAAGCCCATTGCACTAGCAACATGCAATTCGATTCACAATTGCCTCAACTTTCTCATCCACCCATGTACTCCTCTGGCACTCTTGCCATCCGACATCACTAGGGCCACATGCTAATAGATGTCCTCGTACTACTAGGGCCACAGGCTAATCGGTACTTTCATTCTTATTCGACTTCACCATCATTCATCACAGAATAATTGGTATATCAAATCATTAACGAACACACCACATTCTATAGGACCAATGCTTCACACATTAGCCTAAAACAAACATATTGTCTTCAATATGACAAACCATTTAATCATCGCCAGGGCTCCAAGCCGCGACATAATTTCATAGGGCTCAAAGCCAAATCATCGCTAGGGCTCACGGCAGCGATGTCATCACCAGGACCCACGGCCACTATGTCACCACCAGGGCATCTTAGCCAATTTCTTAACAGTAACATGGCTCATAGCCAATTCAATAACAAGAACAGAGTTCACAACCAATTCAATAACACACTATCAATCATCATGCTTTTATCGCACAATCACGCTACACAAGATGACTATCCAGTAGCGTCCTAGGGGTTCGAGTAAAGGTTTAGGAACCACTTACCTCAATTGATTAGCAATACTTCACACCAAGTAACTCCCCTCAATGTCACAAGTATGCAATCCACTAGGAATTCCTTGTCAACCTAGAAAGATTTACCAATCTTGAATCAAAACCATGAAATGCTTACTTCCATTAACCCAATCCTTCCTTAGCCATACCATTGGCAATTCAAGTCACCTTATTGATCAATTAAAAACATATTAACACTCCCACCAACCCTCAATGGGTTCGATTCACACCGCCACATAGAAGACAAAACTTAGCTTAGGGGTTCATGCATCAATTTTGCTCATCATTCACTTCTAAATCCCAATTCACTTCACATGTTTCTCATTAACACATCATATCACATCTTATAAGGAATTATGAGTCAATTTGAAGTCTAATTACTCCTTAATAAGCCCTAAACAGAACTAGCCAGCAAGGATTCACCCATAAAATAGAATTGGTTTCCGGTTCAAACCGCTCAATTAAGTCATATATCAATTTCAAATTTCAATCCATCACAAAATCAATTCGCCACAACCTTAATCTACTTGTCAAGGGAGCTCGCTGAAGATTTGGAAGCAAAATAACACCTCAAAGACCTTTGAACAGCCCGATTTCTACACAGCACTCAAACGGACAGAATCTATCCAAGTATAATCACCTATGTTCAGCCATGAAAACACCCTAAATCCTTAATAAAATAATCATACTTTCTTAGCCAACTCAAATAATAGATGTTATGAAGATTTCTTCGAAAATTTGAGGTCATTTGGAGTTTGGAAGCTCCGAAAAACGCAGTCTCTCAAAAATCGGGCCAGATTTTGACCTTTGTTCACTCAAATAGACCTATGGGACAAATGGATGGGCCAAATTAAGCTCATAATATATTTTTAAAATGGCAAGACAATAAGCTTTAAGATGGCGGTGGTTTTATCTCAATCTAAAGTCGGACGACTAAGTTATGGCCAAAATAGTGAGCCAATTTTTCCCTATCCGCGAGAAATTCTGTTTGGCAGAGAGGAAAATGGAAGAGGAAGAAGAAAGGGAGTGGGTGGCCGGCCAAAATGAAGAGAGAGAGAGGATATTCCATCTCAATTATGCACTTTGGTCAAATAGATTAGATGGGTAATTAATGGGCATGTAATGCTTGGTCTTCTCTTTCATTGACACTTGGCAAGCTCCCATTAGTTGCTTCATTGACTTTGGCTTCCTGTGACTCATCCTCATCCAATTTTCAGCAGCCATATAGAGGAGGGAAATAACCAAAATGGTCTTCTAAACTTCTTAAGGCAAGACCAAAGGTCGAGGGGTAAAATGGTTATTTGGCACTCTTCGTCCAAAATTTCATTTTTTCAGTATAAATTACCTTTGATGAGGCGACGTCCATCTCAATTCCAATGTTTGAATTCCTCAATGTCTAATACCCAAATCTCAAAGTCCAATTTCATGTCGAACTCTCTTCGACTGTAATTTCAATTTATCTCAAACTGACGGACGACTTTTGCAAGCGCTACGCGTATCAACCTTGGGATTGTCTCAAGCCATGACGACTTTGATTGTCATGTAATTGCGAGGGTTTATCGTTCGTTCCTTCGATCTTAATTATCGAAATCCGATTTAGGAAATTCTCGCAAATTACACACTGGTTAAGCGGAATCACCCTTGTCCTAATGTATAACGCTAGCAAGGCATTCTATGATCGTTCCTAGATCGATCTCTACCGGCCCAAGATATTTCCTCGATAATCCTTATGGTCAAAATGCAATTTCTCATTCAAATTCCCTAGGTCCACGTACCCGACTCCGCGTCAGTCTTTCTTTTTTGGTTAGATAACTCAAGAGTGGCCAACTCTAAGCGAGTTACAATTGAAACACACCAATCTATATCCTTCCATTCAATAGCCTTGAGCGGGTCGAAATTCGGAATGTCACAGGTTATATGAAATGGCACAGTACATCAGGATTTTTGTGTGATCATAAAATTCCTCTTAGGTTAAAAGGAAAATTTTATAGAATAGCAGTAAGATCTGTCATGCCATACGGAGCTGAATATTGGCCAGCATAAAGGAAACATGAGCATAAAATGAGAGTAATGAAAATGAGGATGTTAAGGTGGATGCGTGGTCATAGAAGACTAGATAAGATAAGAAATGAATATATTCGATGAAAAGTAGGCGTAGAACCGGTGGCAGAAAGATAAGAGAACATAGATTGAGATAGTTTGGGCATATTCTTCGAAGGCCCCTATATTTCTCGATACGAACAGATGTTTGCTATCGAGAACATAATACGAATAAAGAAAGAGGTCGTCCGAAACTTGCCTGGGGAAACTAGTAAAACAAGATTTAAAGGAGTGAGAAATAGATTGGTATATAATTTGTCTTAAGATAGAGTGGGAGAAGGCCATTAGTATTGTGAAGGGGTAGTATATAGATATACTATATATATAAATTTATCTTTGTCTATTTATTTTCACATATTTTTCTCTTTTCCCTTGATTGATTTTGTTTTATTTGTATGAATCTTTGGGGTTCCTCAACAGCCGACCCCAACTAGTTTGAGATAAATGTGTTGTTGATGTTGATGTTTTTTTTTTTTGGTAAGTGCTATTAATGTTGATGTTGAACTCTCTCTTACACAAAAGCTTGCAAAATCTAACCAAAAGTTGTCATCTGTGGATACTCCAATGTGATGTGAACTCAGTATTATCGATGTAACCATCCAACATAGATAGTGAATTGGTGAGGCTTTAAAAAATACAAATTGTTGTTGTTGATGTTTTTTTTTTTGGGTAAGTGTTGTTGATGTTGATGTTGATGTTGAGGCAAAATCTTACCAAAAATTGTTGATGTTGATGTATTTTTTTTTTGTAAGTGTTGTTGATGCTGATGTTGAACTCTCTCCTACACAAAAGCTTGCAAAATCTAACCAAAAGTTGCCATCTGTGGATGCTCCAATGTGATGTGAACTCAGTATTATCGATGTAACCATCCAACATACATAGTGAATTGGTGATGCTTAAAAAAATAAAAATTTTAGTTATTCACTATCCCTAACTCTTAATGGGTGCCCATTAACAATATCTAATTTCCATCGCACTCCAACATCATCCAACAATCATAATAATTAGATTTGGCCGAATTTTGTGCCGGGTGGGCTTGATTAGACATTTTGTTAAGTAGAATAACTCGATAAGAAAAATTGAAAATATATGGCGTTGATTAGGCGATTAGTGAAAATCCAAGGATATAAAATTGTATGGCTTGTATTTTTGTATTTGTTTTTCATTTTTCCTTTTTATGACTTAAAATGAATAAAAGGTGTGGTCATAAAATTCACCTTTGTTGGGATAAGTACATCGTAGGTGCGTCTACTTAAGTATCATAATTTTTTCGTCACTCACTTGAGTGCCGCATCGGAGCAAAATCGTTTAGTTGAATGCTAATTCCAACGAAAATTGTTCACTTGAGGACCACTTCCATCAAATGATCATAAATGGACTTTTTATTTTTATTTTATTTATTTTTTAATGGCACATGGATTTTTTTTTAAAAATAATATTTTTTGGCATTTTTCTTATGTTTTTATTTTTTTATTTTCTCTTTTTTATTTTGTGGCCTTTTTCCCAAAATTGCCATATTAAATTCCCCCAACCTCACGACAAAAAAAAAAAAAGAAGAACTCCCCCGATCCAAAATTCGACTTCTCGCTGTCCCTTCCCCAAAATCCCTCGGATGCCTGCATCTCCACGGGGTCTCCACAGGGTCGTTCGCGCCCCCCACCGCTGCGGCGAATTCGCCCTTGGGAACAAAATCCTCAAGCTTTCGCTTGTCAGAGACGTCACTGACAGAGTCGGACCAGAAACTCGAGTTCTTTCGCTGATACCGAGTCTTGGAGTTGGGATCGATCCAGCTGGGGTTGTCAGAGTGAACGGAGTTGCCCGCCTCCCTGGCGGCAGCCCTTGGTACTTGACGGAGGCCCCGATCAAGAAGTAATCGGGCCAAATTAGGTCCCTCGACTCATCCTTGATCTCGTCGAGGTTCCTTACGGTTGTTGTCAAAGTCAAAGTCAAAGCTGAGGAGCAATTCCCCGTAATGGAGCTCACATTCCATGGACAAGATAAATTTGATGAAAGCAGCAACCCAAGGACACAATGGCCGTCGCTAGGTCTAGGTGAGGTCCGCCTCGTTTCTGGCTGGTGTTGACACCTAAATTTTAGTTTTCCTTAAATTAGTCATATTTCATAAAAATGAGAATTAACTTTAGTTATTGCCAAAAAATAATTTTCATGCATAACATATTTTTGTCAAGTATGCATTGCATTAGCATCGATCTGGCTTGGTGATTTTTGATTGACCTAATTTAACATGCGATTTGGACTTAAGTTAACAGGCAAACATGTTGCAATTCTTGAACATATGTGCCAAAAATCATTTGGGCTTTGGACTTAATTGTTAAATTCAATCCTGCTCATTTTTTGCTCATTTAAATGTTCACGGCTTTTATTTAATTGATTCTCGATTAATTAAACCTCGAGCTCGAATTTGCATGATTGGATCCACAAGGCCTTTGAATTTTCGGCCAATTCATGTCCATGTCCCTATGGCCGAAAATTACTTGGTATTTTAATGAAATAGCACTCTTGAATTTCAGAATTTTTAATCCTACGGCTAGGAGTTGATCCTTTTAGGATTCCTAATCTAACGGCTTAGATTGAGTCCTAGTCATATTAAGTTTAGGAGGCCCTAAGTTCTACAAATATAACACTATGTCTAGGGTTGCAAGGGATTCCATCATTTAGAAAATTTTGAATAGTAGAGAAAGTTCACGTGATAAATATAAGGAAGAAGGAGAGCGCAAAGAGATGAGGAGCGGATTCCTTCAGCAATGAAGGAACATCGGTTCCCTTTTCCTCGCCTCTCTAGGAGCTTTTGATAAGAAATTAAATGCTTTGAAATCTAATGCTGATTCTGATGTTTCAAATTCTGAGAATGAAGACAATGATGAACTAGCACTCATGGTCAGAAGATTCAAAAGAATGGCAAAGAAAGACATAAATTTCTAAGACAAAAGATTTCAGACGATATGATCAGAAAAGATCATCTGAGACAAAAAGTGAAAGCCAAGATGTCATCTGTTACGAATGCAAAAAAGAGAGGCTACATTAAATCAAATTGCCCTATGTTAAAGAAGAAATGCAAGGATAAAAAAATTCAAGAAAGCCTTGAAAGCATAAACTTGGAGTGGTACCGAATGTGAAAGTGATGAGGAGTACACAAGCATTTATTTCATGGCTGACTAAGATGATGATTTGAAGGTAACTCGTTCATAAATTCCTTTTGAGGTATCTGCATATATAGACGAGCTATGTTTAGAATATAAGGCCACTCTCAAAAGACTTTCTTAATTGAAAAAGAAAGTAGCTATTTTCAAGCAAAGAGATGTTTCTCATAGGATAAAATTAGCTTTCTTGAAAAAGAATTTTCTCAAGAAAAAGAAAATTCTGATTTTGTCTCTAAGGAAAATGTCCTATTGAATCTATAATTGAAATTATCGAGAAAGAAAGTATTTCCTTAACAAACAAAAGAGATTTTTTTAAAAAGAAAGAAATTTCTTGAAAGAAGAAAAAGATCTTTTCGAAAAAGTATGCCTCTTTAAGAAGGCAAGCTTTAGATATTCATAAGAAATTCTCATCTGGGCCAAAGACACTACAACACATACTTCCCATAAAAGTTTCCTATTATAACAAATGAGGACTAGAACCTGTTATAACAAATCGTGACTGGGTTTCCAAAAGGAAAATGATGTGAAAAATCAATTTCCTAAAGTGAAGGGGAAAAGGCCTCCTAAGCATTTTTATATGAGTCATTTTAGGGAACATTTTATAAAGTCTAAAGGTCAGAATTTTTCTACATGTTCAAACTGTGGTGATCTAAGACATTCTAAAAGCTATTGTTTCAAGATCAAAATGCCAACTCGAGATATTCTTAGGTATGCAAATGCTACTAACCCCAAAGAACCCAAACAGATTTGGGTACCAAAGAAAACTTGAGTTTCATTTATTATTGAGGTACCAAAGAAAAGGAATAATAAATGGTACCTCGATAGTGGATGCTCCAGACACATGACTGGAGATGCAACAACATTTGTCAATCTTGAGATGTTCGATGGTGGACATGTTTCCTTTGGGGCAATAATAAAGGAACAATTATTGGGAAAGAAATCGTGAAAGTTGGCAACCTTCATATCAAAGACGTTTCATTAGTCAAGAGTTTGAATTTCAATCTCATTAGTATTAGCCAATTGTGCGATATTGGGTATAAAGTTTCTTTTGCCGAAAATAAGTGCTCAGGTACAAACCGAGACAATGAATCTTCGTTTACTGGATGAGGTCATAGCAATATGTACCTTTTGAACACCTCATCTAAGGAAGAAAAATGTCTTCTGTCTATAAAAAATGATCCAGAACTTTGGCACAGGAAGCTAGGACATATAAGCCTCAAGCAAATCTCAAAGCTCTAAAAAAAAAAGGCTAGTGAGAGGACTCCCGGTGCTAAATTTGAAAGGACTAAGTACTGTGAAGCTTGTACTCTTGGAAAATAAGTAAGAAATTCTTACTAATCCATAAGTGAAGTTTCTTCTAACCATGCTCTGCAGTTATTACATATGGATGTCTTCGGACCCACTCGAAACAGAGTACTGGAGGTAAGAAATATTGCTTAGTTATTGTGGATGATTACACCATATACACTTGGGTATTCTTTCGTGCACATAAGATTGATACATTTCTATACTTTGAAATCTTTTCTAAAAAAGTTCAAAATGAAAAAGGTTATTCAATTTTAAATATCAAAACAAATCATTGAGCGAAATTTGGAAATCAATATTTTGCCTAATTTTGTGATCAAAATGGTTTTCAATATAATTTTCATTTCTATATACTCCACAACAAAATAGAGTTGTTGAAAGAAAGAATCGTTCTTTGCAAGAAATGACACGAACTCTTTTGATTGAAAGCAAAGTGCGATCTTATTTTTAGGCTCAAGCAGTTTCTGCCGCTTGCTATATTATAAACCGTGTCTTTCTCAAACCATTACTTGAAAAAAAAAATTATGCGCTTTACAAAGGAAAGAAACCAAATATTCCAAACTTTCATATATTCAAGTGCAAATTCCACATTCTTAAAACTCAAGTGATCGACTAGATAAGTTTCATGAAAGATCAAACGAAGGAGTATTATTGGGATATTCCACATCAAGCAAAACTCACCGAGTCTTCAATAAGAACACTCAGACAGTTAAAGAATCTATGAATGTGAAATTTAAAGATGCATACATTGCTCAAATGATAGATGCTGGATGCGCAGTACCAAGTGAGCAGAACCCCTCTTTAGAGAATGTATAGCCAAATAAGCCACCTCAGAATACGGTAGAAAATTAGCAAGTCTCAAGTTCTGAAGACTCAAATGTTGAGGAATCAACTAAGGATGAGTATGAGTATGAAAAGTCAAAGAAGAACTGAAAATACAAACCTAGTCATCCTACATATCAAATCATTGGAAACATTGACGAAGGAATCAGAACCATATCCAAGCTTAAAAATGTCATAAATGCATTTGCTCTGATCTCTAAAATAGAACCGAAAGGAATTGAGAAAGCTCTTGAAGATGAAAGCTTGATTGAAGTTGTGTAACAAGAGCTACATCGGTTCAAACTTATTGAAGTTTGGGAATTGGTACCTAGGGCAAAGGATCATCCTGTTATTGGAACCAAATGGATTTTTAGAAACAAAATTAACGACAAAAGCAAAGTAACCAGAAACAAAGCGAGACTCATTGTCAACGGTTATTCGCAAGAAGAAGGGATCGATTATGATGAGACATATGCCTAGTAGCGAGATTAGAATCTATTAGGCTACTTCTTGCGTATGTTTGCTATCATGACTTCAAGCTATATCAAATAGATGTCAAGAGTGCATTCTTGAATAATTATATCAAGGAGCAAATCTGTGTTGAACAACCTCCAGACTTTGAAGATTCTAAGAGCTCTAACCATGTCTATAGACCGAAGAAAACCCATTATCGATTCAAGCAAGCACCATGAGCCTGGTATGAAAGGTTAAGTAATTTCCTTACCAATAAAGGTTTTGAAAAAGATAAAGTTGACACAATTTTATTTATCAAAGGAAAGATAACGAAATATTACTTATCCCCATATATGTACATGATATTATATTTGGATCATCTAACGAAAATCTTTACAAGAATTTCTCTCAGATCATGTAGAGTGAAATTGAGATAAGCATGATGGGAGAACCTACATTCTTCTAGGATTAAAAGTCAAACATATTGAACAAGACACATTCATACATCAAGAGAAATATGCTCTTGAATTGGTGAAGAAGTTTGGAAAAAAAATTGCAAGAAAACCGAATCATCAATGTCTTCTTCATCCAAGCTAGATAAGGATGAACAGGGCAAATACGTTGATCAGAAGCTGTACAAGAGCAAGGTCGGTTCATTACTATATCTTACTGCTTCTAGACCTAACATCATTGTTAGTGTGTTCATATGTGCTAGATTTCAATCAAATCCTAAGGAATCACCTCTTATTGCAGTCAAAAGAACCATCAAATACATATGAACTAATCCTAATCTAGGATTGTCATATCCTAAGACATCATATCTTATATTGCATGACTATTCAAATTTTGATATTGCAAGTTGTATGTCACGCCCCGCGATCCTTTAGCGAATGTCCCACGTCCCATATTGTCGTAATCAAGTCCAATGATACCCAAGATGGTAGCGACTCTCGATATCCAAAAAAATACACATGTGCAAGCGGAAACGGTAACAACCCCATACAAAGTAAATATGATAAATTGGGATAACTATTAATATAAATATCATAAAACATCCAGTTGACTCACAGTGATCAAGATGAAGGACAAGACACCTACTACAGGACAGGGGTCGGAGGAGCTGAGAACCATACAAAGAGGCAACACCAAGGTCCTAACAAAAGCCCCTATCTAAGAGGTCACCCAAAAATCCACAACTCCTAAGACTACTAGTCTGCGCTGCTAGCCTCGTCATCGTCCTCGTCTTCATCGGGGTCGTAATCCGAAAAGCTCTCGGATCGCACTTCCAGGGAATCGTCCTCTTCGTCACTCTCAGAAGCAGATAATTCTATAACCTTGATGTCCACCTCAACTGTTGGGGTCTTCTCAGGAACGATCCTCGAACCAACTATAGAAACTTCGACCTCCATCTCATCACGAATATGATGACACCAACTAGGTACGACTCATCTAGGAACATCTGTGGGCTTTAATGGACCAGTGGTACTATCCCCAACTCGACTAAACCATGCCTCGTAGTAGTAAGGATTCCAATGCTCCCCACCCTCGTCAACCCATATTATGGTGCCCTTCCTAATAAATACTACACCATAACCGTCTAGGAATTTTTCCAAAGAGGCGATCATGTCCTTAGGATCACCTATGCGTATTAGCAACATCTTCAGGGTTTAGGGTCTGAAAAACAAGTCCAACGATGGGGTGAGATTTACATCTAAGTTCGATTGTGAGGTTTAATTACAAAAATTCCCCACCAAATTGTGTTAATTTTGATAATTTCAAGTCGAAATCGGTTCGGACCGGTCAGACAGCTCAGTCAGACTGATCGAATCGGTTCGCTACAGCGTCATCTTCAACCTCAGGATTTTCGTGCAATTGAACAAAACCAGGTCGAATTTTGACACCAAAATTGGTTGATCAATCGACTACAATTCAAGGAGCATTGGTAGGCGTAATGTTGCCCTCATTCTTGCTTGTCGATCGACACCGGCATCACTATTCGACATCGCTGAAGGAGTGAGTGATCGGCCGGTCAACCTCACGGACTTGCAAAAGTCAACAATTCTCAAACTTGGCTCAAATCCGTGTCAAATTCGCACTAAATGGGACTTGCTAGAGCTCCTAACGGAGATTAAATGATTTCCAAATCGATTCTGTCACCGCTGGCATGCCATTTGGCACGTGACAGCACGTTAATCCAAGTTGGCGAGCATCCACCAATTGAGCGGGAAATCGAAATTGGTATATAGCCTTTGAGGGCTTTCTAGAAGGAGGAGGTCGTTCATTTTGTTTCCAAAAGAGAACAGAATAGAGAGAGACAGAAGAAAGAGAGAGAGAGAGAGAGCTCACCTTCTATCACTATTGTCGAAGGTTGGAGCTTGATTAGGGAAGCACTAGTTAGGCTCTTCTAAGCCAAACCGAAGCTTCTGAGGGTCACCCGAAGCTTGCCTGAAGTAGCAGAAGTCGATTGCCACCAGCCAGGTCGCCTATAATTCTGGGAAAGGTAAGTTAAGTCTTCGAGTTTTCATACACTCATCAATGGCGAGTTTCACACTCGGCCATCATTCTTCGAGTTTATGTGGGCGTTTTACTCCCCAAGCATCACTAACCATCATCGTATCTTCATTTTGCATCGATTTTTCTTTAACACTTCAAATCGAGTCTTTAAACCTCCTGTCATAAATCGAGAACTGTTCAATCTTGCCTAGCCAAATCTAGGTCGTGCGAGCTCAATTGGAGCTCGAGGTAAATGTTCTGAACCTCTTATGATTCTTCTGTGTTGATGAATCAATTCAAAATGTCATGAATCACATGATTAGAGTAGTTATGCCTGTACTGGTTCGAGCTTGCCTGTGCTTGATTCCATGGATGAAATGCTTTATTTATATCATATATGAAATTAGAGATTTAGACGAGTCGAACGGCACTAGTTTTACGTTAATCGGTCTAGGTTTAGTCGTCCATCGGCGCAGGAGAAGTCTCGGCCATCCATTTCGTCGGGGTCGAGAGGTTGAAAACGAAGCTGACGTGGCAGAGTCAGTGAGCCAAAGGTCTAGGTGGCAGAGTTATGACGTTCTGATTTCCTAGTCATTTTCAAACTCATTAATGAGAAGTGTATCTAGCAATGTGTTTCAGTCATATCTCGCTCAAATTTGATCAATTTGAGTAGATTAACCAAAAGGGAAAGGTTAACGCGAGACAAGGTACATGGACCTAGGGAACTCGAATAGGAAATGGTGCTTTGACCATAAGGATTGTCGATGGGACATTTAGAACCACAAAAGGCCGATCTAAGAACGATTAAGGAATGCATTGCTAGTGTCATACAATTGGAGCGCGGATGATGCTCCCTAACCAACGTATAATTTGCAAAATTTTTCTAAATCGAATAGTAACGATCGAGACCATCGGAACTAGTGATAGACCTTCACAATTACATGATAACCAAAGTCGCCATGAATTGATGAGCCCTACATGTGATTGAATCACAGGGTCGATACTCGTAACGTCTGCAAAAACCGCCCGTCAGTTCGGGATAGGTTGAAACCACGTCGATAGAGAAGACGATTAGAAACAAGTCTTGAAAATTGAAAATGGAGAATCAAGAATTCCAACGCCATGATTGGATTAGCCATCGCCTTATCAAAGGATATTGGAAAGAGAAAAACGACGTTCCTGATATCGAGAGTAAAATTACAATTTTGCCCCTCAAGCCCTAGCCTTACTTATATAATTGGACGATGGCATTTTGGTCTTTAATTCACCCCAAGGCTACTGAAAATGAGAGAAGATCTTGACCATTGGATTGGCTTGATTGACACATTGGACAAGTGTCACTAGATTAGGCCATGAATGGACATATCCACTTTTCCAACTACCATTCAACCCTCGTTGAATTGTGAGACTTGCATATAGCTTTCTCTCTCTCTCTCTCACCCTTTACTTGGCCGACCATCAACCCACCAAACTGAGAACTTCATCTTCTTCTTCCTCTTTTTCTTCTGCTCGCCGACCAGTTCTGTTCCTCCTTTTCGCCGCCGCCGCCGAGCCGACCATCCACACCTTGCTCGATTTCTTGCCGACATCCTTGAAGTAAAAGCAAGTCGCTTGACCCACCGAAGAGCTTCGGCCAGCCAATCTCTCGCGAGTCGACGAAAATTGTAGCAACCTGAGGTAAGCTACATTTCTGGCCTCTTAGGACCCCGAAACTTTGGAGTTTTTCAACCAAATTTTGTGAAGATCTAGGGGACTCATAGAGTGAGCTTTGGTAAAAAGTTGGGGTTAATTTGATGGAGTTTTGACCCCAAATGGGTTTTGTGTTTGAAGGGCCAGAACTGCTGGTTTACAAACTTGTGAGAATCGGTGACATTCAAGAAGTTTCCGGTGACGACTTGGCTTCAAATCTTTAGTGAGATTCCCAAACCCTTAGATCTACATGTTACAAGTAGGTTAGTGAATAAATGATGGATTTGAGGTAGTTTAAGGGCTAAATAATTGAGGTATACACAGAACCGAAACTCGTCTGGTTCGGTTCTATGCATACCGATTCTGTGGGGGCTGTTGATGGTTGGATTTGAGTCTCAAATTCATCAATGAGGCATGCTATGATGTCGAGGAATGTGTCATTAAGGTTTGTGGTCCATGGACTGATGATTGGGCAAGAGAAATTGACGGTTGAATGAAATTTCAATAGGTTGCCTGGGTGAGTTGTCCTTGGGCTACTTGGACCGAGTTCTTGAGGTGCTTGGGAGAAGGATTTTATGATATTAAGCTTGAGGTAAGGGAACCCTGAACCTACGATAGGAAGATTGGACTCAATTGGGCGAGTTAGGTGAATTTTTGTGTGATCCTTGAAGGGTTTTTAATGTGATTAATCTTTGTGCATCTTAGGATGGTATAGAGGATTTGAATGTGTGTCAATGTTTGTATTTTGAAATGACTACCATGGGTGAATGTCAATTGATCGTCTTGTATGCCATAAGTGTATGATTTTGTGCTTGAGTTGCACATTGCATTATGTGTGTGAATTGAATTGAAACTTTGGCATTGGTGAGACATGGTAGTACCTTGTGGTGTATGAGACGTGGGGTGGTGTGAGGAATACCCTGAGGCGCTGAGGCGCGGGGTTGGAGTTGTATGACACCCTGATGCGTATGAGACACGGGATTGAGAAGTCCATAGTCCTGATGCGTTGAAACACGGGACAGAGTTGTGATGTGTCGACACTGGCCTAAAGTAACATTGAAACCTGATGCGTTTACGTGGGTTATCAATGACGGTCTGATGCGTTTACGCGAACTAAGCCTGAGGCGTTCTAAATGCGGGCATGAGATTGAGGCAGTCTGAAGGGTGGAAGTGGTGATGTGGCATGGCGATTTGTAAATGATCATCTGGATGTGTTATGATGCCATGACTGCATGCCTGACATCTGTGTGTTGTATCGATAATTGAATGCCTCGCATGTTTATTTGTGTGAAATGCCAGTATTTATGACTGTCTGAGTGGACTGTCGGCCTAACCTAGGGTTAGGATCCACCTTACTGAGATGTAAATCTTACCGTGTTGTGGGACCTCCTTTTTACAGATCCTGGGTCCTAAGGATGTGGCCTATCAGATTTGGAGACCCCAAAGAGATGTCTGTCTATTTTGATGAGTTCCCTGATGGGCAGAGAACCATTTATGTCAGAAAGTGTACAATAGTATGGGTAGACGAGGGTGGGAGTAGCTGGAAGCCTCATAGGTGTGAGGCCTGGTTTCAAAAGGTTGGGAATGTTTCTACAGGGCCGTTGAAGCTCACTGAGGTGCCCTAAGGAGTCATCCCTAGCTGGTGCCACCCCACCCGAAATTTAGTAGAGGCTAAGGGGCCAGTTGCCGGTTCGAGGAACGAACCTGAGAGGACCTTGACCTTGGAGGATATTGAGGAGGTCATAGTGGTCGGCGCTATAGAGAATGACCTGATGGAGCCGTCCGCTGACGAGACCCTGGAGGACATTGTGGAGGTTTGCTCGGAGACCTTCTCGGAGTACGTGCCCACGGAAGAGGCAGATGAGACTGATGACTCCAGCAGTTCGTCTTAGGAGCTCTTAGTATTCTGGTCCGACTTTTGACGGCGACGCTGATGTCTGTTTCCTTTGATGGGTGATGGACCTCTTTGTATTACCCCGTCTCCCTAGTGGATCTGGTTGCTATGCTCTTGTATGAACTTTTGTACATTATGTATTATGGTATTCTTGCTATCCAGGTCCCACTTTACATTTGTACGGTGGAGTTATTACATTATTGCTTCCACGTGTTTATATATAACATGTCTCTCGACTTTTGTGCGGATCCTAGGACATCGAAAGATATCTTGGTTTGCTTACAGGAAGCCGCGTGCTCGGGCCCCGGGCGTGACACAGAGTGTGATTGGTCCATGTGGATGTCGAGTCAGCTCAACCATTAGTCTGTTAGGCTGAGTCAATTTTGATCCAACGGCTGGGGTTAATCGAGTTTTATTTTTAATAGCCGTTCGATTAGTAATTTGGAATTTATGTTACAATCGAAAATAAAAAAATGAGGGAACAATGCCGTTTGGATAAGTGAGTAGGCGACATCGTTTAGGTTAGTTGGGATGAAGGGTCTGGATTGAAACTTGTCCTTTAATAGTGGCCATAGATTTAAGTAATCAGATCTGACAGTTGAGGGATAGCCAGCCTTTGATCCGAGCCTAGGTTTCAGTCAACCGATCCAGTGATCGTGGAGTAGCCACGTGGTTTAATAGGAACCGTCAAATTAAAATCCGAGTAACCGAACATAAAAAAAACACGATACGGCGTTGTTTTGAGGCGTTGGTCTGAGTGGGTTGGGTCAACCTGATCTGAATCATATTTTCTTAATAGAAAATTCAAAAATGATTTTAAACATAAAAATAAAAAAAATAGAAAAATTCTAGAAAATTATAAAAAAATGTTGGAAAATCTTTGAAATTCCCAAAAAAAATTGTAGAAAAATTATGAAAAATTCCTAGACACTCTAGAAATTTTCAAAAACCAAGGATTGACTACAGACAATTGGTCAATTCTATTTTTGAGATTTTTTTATCTTTTCTTCAGGAAATTGACGATATTACCCTTTAGGGGTAAATCGCCTCTGCTTGGTATATGAGATAGGTTGAGAATACCAAGATAAGAATTAGGATTAATTAGGTGATCAATTCTTATGCTTGGATTTTCGAATCTCATCATTCTTCTGAAAATGACGATTTTACCTCTTAAAGGGTAAATCGTCTTTCTTTTTCCGATCGAGCCTTGAAAATTGCTCAAATTTAGAATTTGGGTCTGGTGGTCGACCAATTCTTCTATTTGTGATTTTCACTTCTCATCACCTTCTGCAATGATGATTTTACCCCTCAAAGGGTAAATCGCCTCTAAAATTCCAGAAAAATTATGGAAATTTTCAAAAAATAGGAAATAGATTGGTTTGGTGACCGATCATATTTCCACCATATTTTGACTCCATATTTCATCTGCAATAAAAAATTTTCCCTTTTAGGACAAATTATCCCAAAACTCTTCAAAATTACGATTTTGCCCATCAAGGGTAAATCATGTCAAAAACACTCTTGAGCCTTGATTGGTGTTTCTCTAGACTAATAGGGCCTTACTAGGGATGCCATGCTGCGTTCATGTGATTTATATGTATGTTTTAGATCCTTAATTTGCATAGTCATTTTATTGATCGTGTTTGCTAAGATAATCATTCTTATTTGCATGAACTCTTAGATTTAGGGTTCGTACCTCACTTATCTGCATGAAATCCTAGGGTTAGATAAATCATTCGACTTAGGTACCAAAAAGGAGCCAACTCTGATAGTTGGTGTAACAAAGTCCCCGATCCCATTTCTCTGGTTATCGCAGAATCGAATAGAATGTTCCCAGTTGTTCGATAGGATCTCTAATCCTACCCTCCAGAAAACGATCGGTAGCGACTCACTGGCATGTATACGCATCACATGTCACTAGATCACACTGAAGGTCGACCATGAATTCCGCTGTTGCGACTTGGGTAACGAGCCATGGGAGAGGCCTGCGTCCGACTAGACGGGACGGCCCATTAACCCTTGGAATCCCATCGCCATAAGGAAGATGATTTTTCAAGTGCGATAGATTGGTGACTCCATTAGGGGCTTATTCCAAACCCGAATCTCTGGTTATGAATTTTAGAGGACTTGAGCCGATTAAAAAGTTGGTTGGTTTATCTAACATTGTTTTCTGCAGATGCTCTCGAAGGCGAGGTACATATCCTAACCATTGTGTTTGATGTTTTACAGATTAGGAAAATAAGCGATGGAGTGTTTGCTAACATTTTTTCAGCTGGCTGGAGTTGGGATTGTATGTTTATTTTTTACGCACATATTGAAGCGGTGTTCGATACAAACTGCTATGCATGACCTTGCATTTTGATGATCATGACACATCTTACACACTGGCAGTCAAACCCTGACTGCAACCACCCTTAGGTTACCTTAGATAGGGAAAGGGTACGAATGGATCTTGTGTTTGTGGTACTTAAGACTTTCGTGTTCGTTCCCGCTCACAATCCAAATTGGTGATATCTAGCCCTCTTGGGTGAGTACTCTTGGGAGGAATCTGCCATATTTTGATCGTGGGAGCTAGAACCATAGGTCCCTCACCTGATTTTCGATTTTTAGAGTATATTCCTACCTATCTCATGTGTATGTCTATGGAAGGTTAGTATATCTAAAACCACCTATTGTTGCAGGGAGTATTTGACATTCCTTGGATTTTAGTTGGTAAGGCATTTACTTTTGATGTATTTCGTTACCCTTTTATTTCATAGTATGTTCGTACGTTGCACATTATACAAATCTACATGCATTGCATACATGTTGAAATCATTGAAGTGACTAATTGAAATAACGATGATAAGGGATAGAATGTCGCTGTTTCCTAGAAGTTCGACGGAGTTGGCATACTCTTCTCTTGAGTCGGGTTTTTCACACCTGAAAAAGATTCTAATTTCCATTTTAGTAATCAAAATATGTAATTAAATCAGTCCATGCATATTTCCTAACATTTGCATGATCACATGTTTAAGTAATCTTTGGCGATTGATTTTTCAAAATCATTTGCATATTTTAGACTTGATGGGAAAGAATAATATCCAAGTATTCAAAGTCCCTCAAGCTGAGCTTCTAGCCTTGTGGGACAGCATGGGTGAAGCTAGCCAGAAATACACCAGATTGTGGCTAGGGTATCTTTGGAGCTGTTGAAGATTAAATGTCCACCTGCCTTTATCCAAGCTACGTCGCTCTATTGGGATCCTACCACCGGTACGTTCTACATGGAAGGGTTGGAGGTTACCCATACCCTTGAAGAATATAGCACTGCCATTAGAGCTGAGTTTACTCACTTATTAGTCTAACCTCCTATAGGATTTGAGCCTTTGAGTCAGCCAGCTGAATTCCTTGATACAAATCTCAATAAAATCAAAGCAAATTTCAAAAGCAATTCTAGACGAGTTTCCTATCTTTTCTTCTGGATAGGTTTCCTAACCTCCCTGCTAGTAAAGGAACTAAATCTGGTAGAGCTTTTGTATTGACATTCTTTAGCTTTGTCCTATTCCCAATCTCGTCTGTTACTTTTGACCCTATCATGGCTGTAGTAGTTAAACAAGTTTGTTATGGGTGGGATTATTCGAATCTTATCCTTGCCGAAACCTTCCTTTTCCTGAACTGCTTTAAGAAAAGCAAGAAGGGAATCTTTAGAGCCTCTAGTGGTCTCCTATATTTGTGGTTCACATCTCATATCAAATACTTTCATATCCTCATGGATTTCACTGAGATTAGTTCCGATGTACATCCTCTTAAAAGTTTCATCAAAACTCATACACGTATTCTGAAGTTCAATTTTAAAGAATAAAAGGAATTTCTTAGAACTCTAACGCTAGAACAACTCCGATGGTGGCTTAGATTACCAATATTGGGTAAAGTCAGACTCGCATGTAATGGCGAAGACCCGATCCCCTTGTTAGGATTCACTGGTGCCATCGCATATTATCCAGGGAAAGTTATCCGACAGTTTAGAGCATTGCAAGAGATCCCTTCATCAATACGACCATGTGTTTTCTCGTTTGACTTGTCAAGATAGACCCTCACAGGGGAGAAGAAGAAGCAATTTGAAACCAGTGTGAAATTCATCACACGCTCTTTGAAAGAATCCCAAACTGAAGAAGCAAAGTGGCCAGATGATATGACTCATGAGATGAATACTCATAGGGCTTTTGCAGAATACATTTGACGCTTTAAGGTGACCAGACGCAACTTTGTCGAGCCTTATGTATCTGAATACATCGTGCTGTATGTGCCGAGAGTGGAGCCGTATATACTTGAAGACATGGAATCACCGTCATATTCAGGAGATGATGAATCTCAGATTGAAGGAACCAATCTTTGCTAGGACAATGAGGGTGCCTTAGACCTCAAGCGCCCTAGACTTGGATAGATTATTCTGCCAAGCGTAAAACATGTGAACATATTGATGTTTTCTTAGCATTTTGATTCTTATTTGTATTAAAATGTTACTTTTGGTACATGTGTATGACCATAAGCATATTTTGTCGATGCATCAAAAACAATTGTCAAATATTACGCTTCTTTTAATTTCATGAATTTATTTGGAAAATGATTGAAAGAACTGCTCACGAGAGACTAAAGCTCACAAAGTAGTCATTTTTGTCACTCATCAATAGAAAACATGCAAATTGGAAGAATCCAATACTTGTCTTATCTATCCTAAAAAGATACTTACTTGTTATTTTCAAATTAACATGTGCTCTCTAATCATGAAATTGTCAAAGTATCATTTTCGTACTTGACTTAAGATGAGAATGGAACAAGAGTTGACTCCACGAGTAGGCATGTTGAAAACTCAAATGACTACTATGACTACCATGATGGCTGAGATTAAGGCCATGTTGGAAGCTTCTCAAGCCAAATAGGCAACAGTACCTAACCTGAACGATTCAAGTCAATCCTCAATACCCAATATGACTGACAAAGGGACAGCTGAAGGTGCCGAGCCGGTCATAGAAGACGTTCGTGAGCCGAATGTCCAGACACAACCGAAGACACCCCCCGTTGTCATTAACCTCGAGAAGGAGGAAAAGGAAAAATAGGCTGTGAAAACTAAAGTTGAGGTTAAGAGAATAATAAAAATTGAGGAGTGTTTGAGTAGTCAGGGCTACAAGTTAGCTCGTTTTGACAAGATATATCCTTTCTCTAAAATAGAAACTCCTCATAACTACAAAGAGCCAGACTTTGTGAGAAAGTACAATGGGATAGGTTTTCCACATGCTCACCTCAAATATTATCTGCGTAGGATGGCACACTATTTTGACTACATTCTGCTGTTGATGAATACGTTCCAAGAAAGTTTGGCTGGTGCTGCTCTAACTTGGTTCATTGAGTTAGACCTTGATGATGACGACGGATGGGAAGATCTTGCTAAAGATTTCCTCAAGCAGTATAAGTTTAACATAGCTACATCCCCTACGAGGGAAGACTTGTTACGCATTGTAAAGGGAGAACCAAAACAATCATAACATATGCCCAAAGATGACGTGCTTTGGCAACTTAAGTGAAACCGCCAATCCCGGAGGATTATTTGATTGACCTGTTCTTAAAAGCACTCCCATATGAATACTTTGATAGATTAAACACCCTAGGATGCCAAACCTTTACACATTTGATAAATGTGGACGAGAGATTAGAGTGGAAGAAGGCCGCACGAAACTTCGACGATGAAGCAATATCTCTCAAGAAAAGAAAGAGAGGCTGGAGTTGACACAGCTTTTGTACCGAATTCCCAAAAACCCAAAGTGTTCAATAATTCCAATGAGGCTAAAGGAGGATCATCATGGTCAATGTCTAAAGGACAAAAGCCTAGGAAGAGGCAGCCTAAGAAGTAATTTTCCCAGCTCTCAAGGCTGTTATCCAAATTGCTCCCAATGCTATTAGAGCAACACTTGGTGGCAAAAGAACCTCCTAGAGCGAATCCGACAAAATATCCTGATTTTGATGAAAGCCAAACTTGCACCTATCATACGGGTGAATGAGGAAACAATGTAGATAATTGTTATATCCTCAAGCTGAATGTTCAAGTTCTCATTGATAGTTAGATTTTGAAATTTAACGATGTAACTCAAAACGTACAAGAGAATCCACTCCCTGATCACCAAGCAGTGTGTGTATTATTCGCCGACGAAGAAGAAAACCACCTTGAGCTGAAGGTGAATGTATCCAAGCTAACTGACATTCTGACAATCGCCTTGTGACATTTTGATTTCCAGTCAATTTCAGGCTCATTAATGATAAGTAAATCTAGAGATGTATTTCAGTCGTATCTCGCTCGAATCTGATCAATTCGAGTAGGCTGACCAAAAGGGAAAGGCTAACGCGAGACGAGGTACGTGAACTTAGGTAACTCGAATAGGAAATGGCGCTTTGACCATAAGGATTGTCGAGGGGATATTTAGAACCACAAAAAGGTCGATCTAAGGACGATTAAGGAATGCCTTACAAGTATCATACGATTGGAGCGAGGGTGATGTTGCTTAACCAACGTATGATTTGCAAAATTTTCCTAAATCGGACAGTGACGATCGAGACCATCGGGACTAGTGATAGACCCTCATAATTACATGATAACCAAAGCCGCCACGAATTGACGAGCCCTAAATGTGATATGAATCACAGGGTCGATATGCGTAACGTCTGCAAAAGCCGCCCGTCGGTTCGGGATAGGTTGGAACCACGTCTGATTGAGAAAACCATAAAAAATGAGTCTTGAAAATTAAAAATGGAGAATCAAGAATTCCAACGTTATATTCGGATTGGCCGTCGCCCTATCGAAAATTATTGGAACAAGAAAAACGACGCTCTGGACGTTGCGGGTGAAATTACCGTTTTGCCCCTCAAGCTTAAGCCATGCCCATGCAATGAAGGAAGGGCATTTTGGACTTTATCCCTTCCCCATAGCTGCCAAAAACTAAGATGAATGGTGGCCATTGGATCAAGTTTGATTGACATGTGGGACAAGCGTCAATGGATGGGCAAAAGAGAAGTCAAATCCACTATTCCATACCTACCATTCAACCATTGACTTGAGCCTTGGATATATAGCATTTTCTCTCTCTCCTCACCACACATGACCGGCCATACACTCCCCTCAACTCACCAAAACCTCTCTTCTTCCTCTCCTTTTCTTCTGCGTCGCCAACCAACTTCTGGTGTTTCTGTTCGCTACCGCCGACACTACTTTTCGACGACCACCAGCTGGCAAGTTGACAATACACACTTAGCCCCACATCTTGCCGACCTCCTCGAACTGGAAGTGAGCCATTTGGACCACCGAGGAGCTCCGACCAAGCGCTTTCCTGGGAGTCGACAGAATCTCACCTAATCTGAGGTAGGTTCTGTTTCTAACCCTTTAGAAGGCCGAAATGTTAGAATTTTGAGGTCAAATTTGGTGAAGATCTAGACGTCAAGTATATCAATCTGTGGTAAAAAATTGGGAATGATTTGATGAAGTTTTGACCTTGAATCAGTGATGTAAAGCTTGCACAGAAAACTCCCGGTACTAACCTTGGAGGATCCGGCAACGATTCGACTTTAAACTTAGACCCTTATGTAGACATGTTAAGAGGTAGGATAGTTCTTAAATGGTGGAATTGGAGGTGATTTAGGACCGGTTGTGCCCTATTTGCACAGAACCGAGAAGGACCGGTTCGGTTCGATGCAAACCGAACCTGTGGGGGCTGATGATGGATGGTTTTAAGCTTCAAATTGGTAATTAAGGCATGCCAAGATGATGGGGATTAAGTTATGGAGGTTTGTGGTTTATGGATTGGTGAATTGGATATGGAAATTGACGGATTGGTTGGAATTTTCTAGGTTGTGCGGTGAGTTCAATCTTGGACCATTGAGGGCCCAACCTTAGAGGGCTCAAAAGGAGAAATTTGTGATAACAAATTCAAGGTAAGGGAATCCTAAACTTAGGATATGAAGATTGAACTCGATTGGGTGAGTCGAACGATAGTTTGGCTGATTGGTGAGAGATTCTATGGTGAATGTTCTTAGTGTACCCTAAGTTGTTATAGGGGATTAAGGTGTGTAAATGCTTGTGCTTGAATTATCTACTTTGTGTGCGTGTTACTCGATTGTCTTGCATGCCATGAGTCCTTAAATTGTGCCTGAATTGTACATGTCGTCATGTATGAAAAATGAATAGAAAATCATGGCATGAGTGTGACATGGCGAGGCCTGATGTGTATGAGACGTGGGGTGAGGTGGATGATGCCATGAGGCGCTAAGGTGTGCTGTTGCATTGGTGTGGCGCCCTAACGCTATATAATTGCGGGGTTGTGAAAAGGTCACAGTCTTGATGCGTTTACGCGGGACGGAGATATAAGGTGGTGATATTGGCCTAGAGAATCATTGAAACCTGATGCGTTTACGCAGGTTGTCAATGGCGGTCTGATGCGTTTACGCAGACCAAGCCTGATGCGATCTAATTGCGGGCATGAGAATGAGGCTAGTGAGAAATGGTGGATATAGCGATGTCGCAGAGCAAGTGTTCATATCATCTGAGTGTGTTATGATGCCATATTTGCGTGCATGCCACCTATGTGTTGTTGTCTGTACTTGCATTTACTTGATATGCCTATCAACTTGAATAACTGTGGTTACGACTGCCTGAGTGGACGGTCGGCCTGACCTAGGGTTAGGACTCTTTTACTGAGATGTGTATCTCATCCCTTTTGGGGACCCTTCTTTTACAGATTCTAGACCTTGACTATGTGGCCTATTCGCTTTGGAGATCCTAAGGAGATGACCGAATATTTTGACGAGTTCCCTGATGGTCAAGGGACTATATATGTGAGAAAGTGTACAGTGGTGTGGGTTGATGAGGGTAGTACGGACTGGAAGCCTCATAGGTATGAGGCATGATTTCGAAAAGTTGGGGACAAGCAGATTGGGTCGCTGAAGCCCCATGAGGTGCCTTAGGGAGTGATCCCTGATTGGTGCCACCCCGGTAGAGACCAGGAGCAGGCCGAGGGATCGATAATAGGTTCTAGGAACAGGCCGGAGAGGACCCCGATGTTGGATTTTACTGTGGAGGAGGATGAGGTCATCATCCTAGAGGCGACCGAGGAGGATCTCGCGGAACCGTCCCATGAGGAGACCATGGAGGATACTATTGAGGTTTGCTCCGAGATGTTCTTAGAGTGTGAGTCGACGGAGGATGCCGAGGATACCGATGATTTTAGCAACTCATCCTGGGAGTCTCTAGTGGTAGTTTGATCTTTGGTGACGACCCCGATCCTGTCCCTGTCTGATTTTGATGATAACTCATTTTGTATGTATACCCCGTCACCCCCTTGTTTATCGGATGTTAGTGGTTTTGTACTCGTATGAACCATTGGTTATTATGTACGACAACTTCTGTGCTATCCAAGTCTCACTTAGCTTATATTTGTACGGAGTAGTTGTTTTATTACCACTTCCGCATGCTTGATATATTTATTATATCTCTCGGCTTAGATTGTGGACCTTAGGACCGCGAGAGATTATGTGGTGTGCTTGCAGGGAGTCGCATGCTCGTGCTCGGGGAGCGGGGCGTGACATCTCCCTTCATATGTATCAGAGTAAGGTCAGCTCGAACCAAAGTTGATTGAGGATTGGAGTAATAAGAAGGGTTAAGTGGGACAAGGATGGATAGTAAGACCTTGGAGACCGGTTAAGATAAGGCTTGGGGTGCATAGTGTGTGACTTGGTACTTGGGGTTGGTGTTTGATCTTGGCAGGGTTGTGGTAAGGCATGAGAGAGTTGAGTTCCCTGCTTAGGATTGAAGGTCATTGCTTGACCTTGGCCTGTTTGATGAATGAAAGTGATTGGTTTTAATGAATCACTAGAGTGAATGGAACTGAGAAATGGCCATGGACTATTGGTTGAAATGTTTCCGGAGTTTGTGGAATGGAGTACTGCTGTGTTCTAATTGTTTCTGTTAAGGAGTAGTTAGTAGCTCTGGGTTTGGATGAGTGAGTAAGTTACTAAATCCTTGCTGAACTTGTGGTGGACTAGGCTTAGTAGGAAAAAGCAAGGATGAGCAACCCGTCTAGAAGGTCTGGAAGGCCAAGAGGCGGAGCCTCTAGTTCGAGGCCGCCCGTAGCAGAAGATCCAAGGATGAATGGTGTGCTTAGGACACTGGAAAGAATTGGTGACTTGATCGATAGGCAAACCCAAGACCGGGATGCTGCAATCACCCAGGCAGGAGGAGCTGCCATAGCCGCCGTCAACGCCAACAATAGCAACAATAGTGGCAATGGAAGCCAGAATGAACATGGCCAGGGCAATGAGGCTGTAAATGCCCAAGAAGAAATCATCGTGGCCAGACAGATGGGCCAGCTAGTGGAGCAGTTTATAAAGTTGAAACCGACTCAGTTCGATGGAACTAAACATTCCCGAGCTAGCACCTAGGAGAATCGAGAAGCTGGAGAAAGCTTTTGGGGTGCTGAGGTGCACCGACAAGGAGAAGGTGTTGCTAGCAGTGTACCAGCTGGAAGGTACGGCAAATGATTGGTGGGCTGCCACTAAGGATAGAGTCTTCCCTGAAGGGACAGCCATGAACTGGATGCTTTTAAGACGGCGTTCAATGACAAGTACTTCTCTAAGACGGCCAGGGAAAGGAAGTAGGAGGAATTCCTACAGTTGTGCCAGAACCAGTTAACGATAGATCAGTACGAGGCCAAGTTCGCGAGGCTGTCAAGATATGCACCTCGATCTGTAAAAGACCCTCAAGAGAAAGCAAGAAGATTTAGGGATGATTTGAGGCTCGAGCTCCGTAGTCAGATGATCGCTCTAAATTTGAGGACATATAAGGAGATCTACGAATGAGGCTAGATGATAGAACGGGACTTGAAAGAAAGAAACACCGCAACTGGATCGCGGTTCACATCATTTAGAGATAATCGCCAGATAGGCAAGAGACCGATGGCGGGCAATAGGCGTTTCGTGCTTCCCGTGAGGAAAAGTATAGTGAAGCCGCCGAATCCCACTAACTAGAGCTGCCGCCTTTGTAGTAGGAGGCATGGGAATGGGCCATGCTCGGTAAGGATCGGAGCTTGTTTCAAGGGAAGAGATCGCAGGCTGGACCATCGACCGCAACTCCCCAGATCAAGCAGAGTCGACCACCGGCATAGGGCAGAGTGTATGCTGTAGCCCGCAGAGAGGCAGAGGAAGCACCAGTTGTGGTCACAGGTACGGTTTACTTGTGCAACCAAGCTGCATACCCATTGTTTGACCCTGGTGCCACGTATTCATTCATGTCTGCACAATTTGCTGATTTAGTGGGAATGAAACTGAAACCATTGATTATGAATCTGCATGTTGCCACTCCATTAAAGGATAACATATTGGTTTCTTTGCACTGTGCTAGTTGTGAAATCGTGATTGAAGGGAGTAAGGAGAGTATTGATCTAGCTGTATTGCCCATGTATGATTTTGACATAATCATAGGAATGGATTGATTAGGTAAGTAATGGGCAGTAGTGGAATGTGGTAGTAGGATAATCTAGTTTTACCCGAGTGGCCGCCCTAGCTTTGAATTGGTGGGAAGTCGAGGAGGAATCTCGATTCCCTTAGTCTCATCTCTGGAAGTGACCAAGTTGATGTCCGAAGGGTGTCAGACATACTTAGTGTCCGTAATGGACACGACTTCTGAAGAGCCCAAGTTAGAGAATATCCCGGTGGCGCGTGAATTTTCTGATGTATTTCCCTAAGAGTTGCCAGGGTTACCACCGGAATGGGAAATAGAATTTGTAATCGAGTTAGCCCCTGGGACAGAACCGATCTCGAAAATACCTTACAGGATGTCCTTGTCAGAACTGAAGGAGTTAAAGGTGTAGATGCAAGAGCTGCTAGATAAGGGATTTATCCGACCAAGTGCTTCACCGTGGGGAGCACCAGTGCTCTTCGTAAGGAAAAAGGATGGGTCTTTGCGTCTATACATCGACTTTCAACAGTTGAACCAGGCGACAGTGAAGAACAAATACCCACTGCCGAGAATTGACGATCTATTTAATCAGTTGCAAGGAGCGGCGGTATTTTCGAAGATTGACCTGAGAACAGGGTATCACCAGTTGAGGATCAAGAAGGAAAACATACCTAAGGCTACCTTTAGGACAAGGTATGGTCATTATGAGTTTACGGTGATGTCGTTTGGATTGACCAACGCTCCAACTGCTTTTTGTGGACCTGATGCATTGAGTATTTAAGGAGTTTCTGGACAGATTTGTCATAGTCTTTATTGACGATATCTTGATTTACTTGAGGAGTGATGCGGAACATAAGAAGCACCTAAGAATTGTACTGCAGACCCTGAGGGAGCATGCACTCTATGCGAAGTTAAGTAAATGTGAGTTCTGGCTAAACAGGGTAGCATTTCTTGGTCATGTGGTATCTGGCGAAGGAATTGCAGTGGATCCTGCAAAGATCGAAGCGGTAACAAATTGGCTAAGGCCTACTATGGTCACGAAAGTTAGAAGTTTCTTGGGACTGGCAAGATACTATAGGCGTTTTGTGGAGAAATTCTCATCAGTAGCCATCCCATTGACGCGGTTTACGAAGAAGGAAACAAGGTTTGAATGGATGGACAAATGTGAGAGGAGTTTCCAAGAACTCAAGCGTAGATTGACAACCGCGCCAGTACTGACAATTTCAACAGGACCAGTAGGTTACGAGATATACAGCGATGCTTCGCTAAAAGGACTAGGCTATGTGCTGATGCGATACGAAAGAGTAGTAGCCTATGCGTCCAGACAGTTGAGGCCACATGAAATGAACTACCCAACTCATGACCTGGAGTTAGCTACGATTGTATTTGCTCTAAAGAATTGGAGACATTACCTATGTGGTGAAAAATTTCAGATTTATACGGACCATCAGGGCTTAAAGTACGTGTTTTCCCAAAGAGAGCTGAATATGACGCAGCATAGGTGGATGGAACTGCTCAAGGACTATAATTATAATATACTATATCACCCTGGGAAAGCAAACAGAGTAGCAGAAGCACTTAGCCGGAAGTCAAGCATCGCATGTCTGATAGTGAGAAGTTGGTCAATGATAAAAGACTTGAGAGATTCTGAGTTCATACTAGAAGTCTATCAGTTGTCCAGTTTGATAGCTACGTAGGGTGGAACCTGAGATCCAGGAAGGAATAAAAGCTCCACAGTATACGGACCTAGAGATTCAAAAGATCCTTGAGATGGATGCGACAAAGAGAAAACCAGAGTTTCAGATGTCTGAGGACGGAATTTTGAAGTTCCAAGGACGATTATGCATGCCAAAGGATGAAGGACTCAGGGAAAGGATTTTATCAGAGGCTTACAGGAGTAACTATAGCGTCCACCCTGGAAGTACGAAAATGTATCAGAATTTGCGACAACACTATTGGTGGAATGGGATGAAGGTGGACGTAGCAAGGTATGTGGCTAAGTGTTTGATGTGCCAGCAAGTGAAAGCACAACATTGTAAGCTTGGAGAACTATTACAGCTACTGGAGATAGCCGAATGGAAGTGTGAGCATATAACTATGGATTTTGTGATGGGACTCCCAAGGAGCTAGAGAGGTCACGACTCTATATGAGTAGTCGTAGATAGATTGACCAAGTCCGCACATTTCATCCCGGTATGAAAGGACTTCGCTATGGATAAGTATGCAGGGCTGTACATGAGGCAGATAGTGAGGTTACATGGAGTGCCTGTGACGATCACCTTGGATAGGGATCCCAAATTCTCGGCAATTTTTAGAAGAGTCTGCAAGATACTGTGGGAACCCGACTGCAGTTTAGTACGGCGTATCATCCACAAACAGACGGACAGTCGAAAAGGACGATTTAGACGCTTGAGGACATGCTGCGAACATACGTCATTGATTTTAAAGGTGGATGGGAAGATCAGCTACATCTGGTAGAGTTTGCCTATAATAATAGCTGCCAGCAGAGCATCCAGATGGCACCATTCGAAGAACTCTATGGAAGTGCCTGCAAAACTCCGATTTACTGGGATGAAGTTGGAGAAAGAAGTATCACATGCCTAGAATTGGCAGAGCAATCGGTGGGAGCAGTGAAGATAATTCGGGATAGACTTAGGATGTTACAAAGTCGTCAGAAGAGCTATGCAGATAAGCGGCGTAAGCCCTTGGAGTTTCAAGTGGGCGATCACGTCTTCCTTAAGGTATCGATGAGAGGACTATCGCGATTCGGAAAGAAGGGGAAGCTGAGCTCAAAGTATGTAGGCCCATTTGAGATACTGGAGCAAATTGAAACCTTGGCCTACAGGCTTGCCTTGTCGCCTAATCTATTCCAGGTGCATAATGTATTCCATGTGTCGATGCTGCGAAGGTATGAACCAGACTCGACACATATGCTGGATTATGAGACCATAGAAGTGGACGACCGAGTGTTTTACGTAGAGAGGCCGATAAGGATAGAGGACCGGAAGGAGCAAATCCTCAGGAATAAGAAGATTCCACTAGTCAAGGTAGTATGGGAGCACCATGAAACTGAAGGTGCCACGTTGGAGAATGAAGAGACGATGAGGCAACAACACCCCTATTTATTTGAGTAATTAAGTGTAATGTGAATTTCTGGGACGAAATTTTTGTAAGGGGGAAGAGTTGTGACATTCTGATTTCCAGTCAATTTCAGGCTCATTAATGAAAAGTAAAACTAAAGAGGTGTTTCAGTCGTATCCTGCTCGAATCTGATCAATTCGAGTAGGCTGACCAAAAGGGAAAGGCTAACGCGAGACGAGGTACGTGGACCTAGGTAACTCGGATAGAAAATGACGCTTTTACCATAAGGATTCTCGAGGGGATATTTAGAACCACAAAAAGGCCGATCTAAGGACGATTAAAGAATGCCTTGTGAGTGTCAAACAATTGGAGCGCGAGTGATGCCACTTAGCCAATGTATGATTTGCAAAATTTTCGTAAATTGGACAATCACGATCGAGACCCTCGGGACTAGTGATAGACCCTCACAATTCCATGATAATCAAAGCCACCACGAATTGACGAGCCCTAAATGTGATATGAATCACAGGGTCGATACGCGCAATGTCTGCAAAAGCCGTCCATCAGTTCGGGATAGGTTGGAACCACGTCTGATAGAGCAAATCATCAGAAACGAGTCTTGAAAATTGAAAATGGAGAATCAAGAATTCCAACGTTATATTCGGATTGGCCGTCGCCCTATCGAAAATTATTGGAACGAGAAAAACGACGCTCTGGACGTCGAGGGTGAAATTACTATTTTGTCCCTCAAGCTTAAGCCTTTCCTATGGAATGAAGGAAGGGCATTTTGGATTTTATCCCTTCTCCATAGCTGCCGAAAACTAAGATGAATGGTGGCCATTGGATCAAGTTTGATTGACATGTAGGATAAATGTCAATGGATGGGCAAAAAAGAAGTCAAATGCACTATTCCATACCTACCATTCAACCATTGACTTGGGCCTTGGATATATAGCATTTTCTCTCTCTGCTCACCTCACATGATCGGCCATACACTCCCCTGAACTCACTGAAACCTCTCTTCTTCTTCTCTCTTTCTTCTGTGTCGCCGACCAGCTTTTGGGTTTCTGTTCGTTGCCGCCGACGTCACTTTTTGGCGACCACCAGTCGGCAAGCCAACCATAAACACTTAGCCCCATGTCTTGCCGACCTTCTCGAACTGGAAGCGAGCCATTTGGACCACGGAGGAGCTCCGGCCAAGCGTTTTCTCGGGAGTCGACCAAATTTGACCCAATCTGAGGTAGGTTCTGTTTCAAATCCTTTAGAAGGCTGAAATGTTGGAATTTTGAGGTCAAATTTGGTGAAGATCTAGAAGACATGTATATCAATCTGTGATAAAAAATTGGGAATGATTTAATGAAGTTTTGACCTCGAATCGGTGATGTAAACCTTGCAAAGAAAATTGCCGGTATTGACCTTGGAGGATCCGACGACTTTTGACGAAATTCCGGCGACGATTAGACTTCAAACTCATGGTGAGACCATTAAACCCTTAGATAGACATGTTAAGAAGTGGGATAGTGCTTAAATGGTAGAATTGGAGGAGATTTAAGACCGGGTGTGCCCGGTTTGCATAGAACCGAGAAGGACTGGTTTGGTTCGGTGCAAACCGAACCTGTGGGGGCTGATGATGGATGGTTTTAAGCTTCAAATTGGTAATTAAGGCATACTAAGATGATGAGGATTAAGTTATGGAGGTTTGTGGTTTATGGATTGGTGAATTGAATATGAAAATTAATGGATTGGTTGGAATTTTCTAGGTTGTGCGGTGAGTTCAGTCTTGGACCATTGAGGGCCGAACCTTTGAGGGCTCAAAAGGAGAAATTTGTGATAACAAATTCAAGGTAAGGGAATCCTAAACTTAGGATAGGAAGATTGGACTCGATTGGGTGAGTCGAGGGGTAGTTTGGCTAATTGGTGAGAGATTCTATAGTGAATGTTCTTAGTGTACCCTAAGTTGTTGTAGGGGATTAAGGTGTCTAAATTTTTGTGCTTGAATCATCTACCTTATGTGCGTGTCACTCGATTGTCTTGCATGCATGAGTCCTTGAATTGTGCCTGAATTACACATGTCGTCATGTATGAAAATCAATTTGAAAATCATGGCATGAGTGTGACATGGCGAGGCCCTGATGCGTATGAGACGCGGGGTGAGGTAGAGGATACCTTGAGGCGCTGAGGCGTGGGTTGGAATAGTGTGTCTCCCTAATGTGATCTAATCGCGGGGTTGTGAAAAGGCCACAGTCCTGATGCGTTTACGCGAGATGGAGATATAAGGTGGTGATTTTGGCCTGGAGAATCATTGAAACTTGATGCGTTTCGCGGACCGAGCCTGATGTGATCTAATCGTGGGTATGAGAATGAGGCCGGCGGGAAATGGTGGATGTGGCGATGCGGTAGCGCGAGTGTGAATATCATCTGAGTGTGTTATGATGCCATATTTACGTGCATGCTACCTATGTGTTGTTGTCTGTACTTGCATTTGCCTGATATGTCTGTGAACTTGAATGATTGGGGTTGCGACTGCTTGAGTGGACGGTCGGCCTGACCTAGGGTTAGGACTCTTTTACTGAGATGTGTATCTCACCCCTTTTGGGGACCCTTCTTTTACAGATTCTAGGCCTTGACTATGTGGCCTATTCGTTTTGGAGGCCCTAAGGAGATGACCGCGTATTTTGACGATTTCCCTGACGGTCAGGGGACTATATATGTGAGAAAGTGTACAGTGGTATGGATTGACGAGGGTAGTACAAACTGGAAGCCTCACAAGTATGAGGCCTGGTTTAGAAAAGTTGAGGACAAGTAGACTGGGCCGTTGATGCCTCATGAGGTGCCTCAGGGAGTGATCCCTGATTGGTGGCACCCCAGTAGAGATCAGGAGCAGGCCGAGGGATCGATAATAGGTTCTAGGAATGGGCCGAAGAGGACCCCGACGCTGGATTTTACTGTGGAGGAGGATGTGGTCATTGTCCTAGAGGCGATCGAGGAGGATCTCGCGGAGCTGTCCCATGAGGAGACCATGGAGGATACTATTGAGGTTCGCTCCGAGACGTTCTCAGAGTATGAACCGACGGAGGATGCCGAGGATACCGATGACTCCAGGAGCTTATCCTAGGAGGCTCTAGTGGTAGTTTGATCTTTGGTGACGACCCTGACCCTGTCCCTGTCGGATTTTGATGATGACCTATTTTGTATGTTTACTCCGTCATCCCCTTGTTTTTCGGACGTTAGTGGTTCTGTACTTGTATGAACCGTTAGTTATTATGTACGACAACTTCTATGCTATCCAGGTCCCACTTAACTTATATTTGTATGGAGGAGTTGTTTTATTATCGTTTCCGCATTCTTGATATATTTATTATATCTCTCGACTTAGATTGTGGACCTTGGAAAAACGAGAGATTATGTGGTGTGCTTGCAGAGAGTCGCGTGCTCGTGCCCGGGGCGTAGGGTGTGACGCGCCTTGTCATATCCAAAGAAGGGAGAAGTGTCGGCTGAGAGAAAGAAGTTATGTATTGCCAAGATGATAAGCCTAGGGATAATGTCGAGCGTTGCTGATAAAAGGTTTGAAGGAATTAAGGCCTCGGTGAACTTAAAATGGAATCAGTTTGTAGTTATAATCGAACGAGGAAATATGTGGAACGTTCCACACGAAAGTCTTATAGGCGACGTAGAGTTGATTACCGGAATAGAAGAAGAGCTTGATGAAGACGAAGTGAAAGCTGCCAAGTGAAGTCTAGCTGATCGCAGATTTGTAACCGAAGCACTAGAGAGAGGCGAGGTTATAGATAATCTGGATGAGGATTTTGGTGGGTACAATTTTAAACTGAAGTACTCTGCTCCTCTTAGTTTCTTCCGGAGAATAGAAGATATTATACCTGATGGATAGGGAGGTATGGATGATCCTGTTCAAACAGACTCTTGGAAGAAGTGATAGAGTCTCTTGCACAAGAATCTGAATCATCACTCAACCAAGTGACGTCGGAACATTTCCTACGCGTAAAAAGAGCAAGTGAATGATCTCTCGTGGGAGATGGAGGATGTGTCACTTTAATTAGCAACGTGCAGTCATCCTCAAACGACATATAACAAGCTTGGTGTAGAACAATACATCAGGATGGAGAAATTAATAGCCTAGTGGCAAAGCTTGACTGAACTATTTGAGAAAGTAAGAAGACACTTGAAGTTTGCAATTTCAGTAGAATTAGGTGATGCTGACAGGTACCACTAGTCGGAGTATGAAAACTTTTCGAAAAACTTTGGTGATACTGTGGCAATGATTGAAACTGCTACAACTGTAGTAATCAAACTGGATGAGCTTGATTGCTTAAGCCAAGAAGATGATTGTCCGGTTAAATCTGTTGTGATTCGCCTATCAAGAGATGAAACTGATGATGAATCTCAACCAGAGACATCCCACCCAATGACAGTAACCATAAAAGTCCCACCAGTAGAAGACTATGATCCTAAGGCAGTCCATTGGAACTATGGAATAGGAGAAATAGATGCCGTGATGAGGTCCAGACGATTTTACTCCCCAAGGGAAGGTGAATCTGAAAAGAAGGAGGTATCAAAAGAAGATGCGGAAAAGCTCCTGTCTATCGTTAAAACTAGTGAGTTCGAGGTGATAGAACAATTAAGAAAGATGCCAGCCCAAATATCTCTATTAGATTTGTTCATCAACTTAGAGAAACATAAAGATGCGTTGCTGGAGATACTAAATGAAGTGCATGTCCCTGAAACTATCAATGATGTGCAGTTGGGAGACTTTGTGGGGGTAATCCTTCCAAAGGACCAATTGAGCTTCTCAGATGAAGATTTTCCCATGAAAGGAAGAGGGCACAACAAGGCCCTGCACATTACTACACAATATAATGTGAAGAGAGTAGCACATGTGCTAATCGATAATGGATCTGCTTTTAACATCTGCCCTTTGGCTACATTGAGGAGTTTGGGCATCAAAGAGGAAGCAATTCGAACCTCCAAGGTAACCATTAAAGCCTTTGATGGGATGAGAAAAACAGTAGTGGGTGAAATCGAGCTAGATGTGCTCATTGGTCCAGCCAAATTCTCTATAAACTTCCAGGTAATGGATTTACCAAGCGCATTTGGATTCCCGTTAGGGAGACCTTGGATCCACATTGCTGGAGCCGTGCCTTCAAGTCTACATCAAAATGTGCGATTCGTGGTTGATGAAAAGGTGGTTACAGACCATGGAGAAGTTGATCTCCTTACATATCAAAATAGCGCTATCCCCTATATTGAGCCAGAAGTTAAGCAAGAGGCAAGCTACCATTCCCTAGAGCTGGTGGCAGTGGTCCACACTCTTATGAGGGCGAAACTGAATGCCCATTTTATCTCTAAAGCTAACCTTTTACTAGCTAAAATGCTACTAGTATATGGATTCAACACGAAAAAGGGTTTGGGCAAACATAGTCAATGAGTCAACGCTCCTTTATAGTTAAAGTCCAATGAGCATAAGATAGGCTTGGGATATCAGAATATTCACATTGGTGATTTTACCCCTAAGGCAGTAGGCCGAGGTCGAGGCAAGAGCCGTGGACGCCAAAGAAACCAAAAGGATTCCTTCATTGGTTCTTCAGCCTGGAAAGGAAAATTTAATATGTTCAGCAGTCCTTTGAATGAGTATTTCAGCAAAGACTCCAAGTGGTTGTCAGAAGAAAAGATAACTCCCTCAGCAGAAATAGATATAGCAAACTCTTTTCTAAGAGATGACTCTATGAAGGTCATCATAGAGTGGCTTGATGGTGGAGTCACTACCTCCTAGTAAAGAAACTTTTTCCCTGCCTTTAATACTGCACTTAACTTCCTGCATTTCTTTGCACTTTTTGTTTTTGTTGTTCGATATAAGTGTAGGGAAACGCCTTTGGATCTCTGACCGTTGGTCCAAACATAATAACTTATAACGTGATCCATTTTTGCGTGTAATAAAACACAAGTTTTATTAAGAACATATAGAACCACAAATTAGCCCAATGATAACGTTGGTCTTCCGTATGGGAAGTTTGCGGCCTGGTTTGTCATATGATTCTTGATTTTTAAAAGATTTTTTGGGAATAAAGATGTCTGAGGTTATAAGGACTAGTTCCGTTTACGCTTGCACTTATTTCGAAATCTCTTTTGAAAAGATTTTTCACGCTCATGCATCACATTTTTATGTGAAATAGAGATTAACCATTCTCATGACATTTCAAGCATATCATCTCAAGCATGCATACTAGGTTGTTGAGTGAACCAAATCACCCAGACAATTACTCCTACGACATAGAGGAAAAATAAGATGAGGGTTACATTGCTATCCGTAGAGATTGGAGTGTCTTTGAAAACTCGACACTTCCTATTTCAGAAGAGCCAGTAGTCATTAACTTGGGTGACGCTACAGATATCAAAGAAATCGAGATTGGTGGACATCTATCTCGAACTGAAAGGCTCAGATTTACAGAATTACTTAAAGGGTACCAAGATATCTTTGCATGATCATACGCTGATATGCCGGGTTTGGATCTCAGAATCGTGGAACATACACTACCCACAGATCTAGTGTTAAACTAGTGAGACAAGGTAGTAGATGGATGAAAGCTGAGTTAGAAGACATTATTAAAGAAGAAGTGATGAAATTTCTTAGAGTGGGCTTTATCGAAGCTATCATATATTCAGATTGGATTGCAAACATAGTCCTCGTTATAAGAAAGATGGCAAAGTCCGGATCTCTGTGGATTATCAGGACTTGAATAGAGCAACCCCAAAAAATGATTTTTGTGCTCGTAGATAGTATGGTAGCGTACGAATTATTCTCATTCATGGATGGATTCTTCGGATATAACCAAATCCTGATGAAACAGGAGGACAAGCTGAAAACTGTATTTACCACCCCTTGGAGAAATTTTTGTTATAAGATAATGTCCTTTGAACTAAAGAATGCTGAGGCAACTTATCAGAAGGCAATGGTCACTCTATTTCATGACATGATCCTTAAGGAAATTGAGGTATGTGTCGATGACATGATTGCCAAGTCCAAGAAAAGACAAAATCACATTCAAGTGTTAAGAAAGCTGTTTGAACGACTGCGAAAATACAAGTTGAGTTTGAACCCTAACAAATGTGTGTTCAGGGCAAAATCTGGGAAACTTCTTGGATTCATAGTCAGTATCAGGGGCATTGAGATTGACCCTCCAAAAATTCAAGCTATTAGTGACTTAGCAACTCCCTCAACGGTGAAAGAAGTAAGTAGTCTTCTAGAGAGGTTAAACTACATCACCAGATTCATCAATCAATTATCGAATGTGGTTAAATCGATTTTCAAGCTGCTCAAGAAGGGTGCGAAAGTGACTTGGGATGCAGAATGCAGTCAGGCCTTCCAAAAGATCAAAACTTATCTAGTCACTCCACCAGTACTTGTGCCACCCATCCCAAGTTACTCCTTGACCTTGTATTTGACTATACATCAAGAATCTTTTGGAGCCTTACTTGCTCAAACAAGCCCTGTGGATAGTAAGGAAAGAGCCATCTATTATTTGAGTAAGAAATTTATCTCATCTGAAGTGAATTATGCTTGTTGAGAGAGCTTGTGTAACAACAATGTGTGTACTTCGCAGATTGAGGCAGTAAACTCTACACCACCATATTCATTTGGTGATAGAAAATGACCCTATCAAATATCTCTTGGAGAAACCTGCTTCGATTGGAAAGTTAGCAAAATGACAAGTGATGTTGTCCGAATTTGACATCAAGAGTTCTCTGCAAATATCTATGAAAGGGAGAGCCATAGCCGATATATTGGTAGAAAATTCTCAAAATTGCACATCTTCTAGACAGAAAAAAGTAGAAGATCAAGTTTTGAATTTGACAAAAGACAAGTGGGTCATGTGTTTCGATGGTGCCGCTAATCTATCGGGAGTTGGCACAGGAACAGTGCTAATATCTCCTGATGGTCAATATTATCTTGTTACAGCAAAACAGACTTTCCCTTGTACCAATAATATTTCAGAATACGAGACATGCATTCTAAGCCTACGGTTGGCCATCTCCATGGAGGTACCTAAGTAACAGGTTTGTGGAGATTCTATGCTCATTACTTTTCAAACACAGGGAGAATGAAAAACAAAGAACACAAAACTCATCTCTTATCATGAGTACCTTGAGGAGTTGACACTTAAATTCGAAGAGGTGTCATTTGAATACATGCTAAGAACGCAGAACCATTTCGCAAACGTATTGGCCACGCTAGCCTCCATGTTACAGACAATTGATTGATTAGAAATATAATCACTAAGGATTGGCATAATCAGAAAGTCGGCTTACTATATGTTGTCGAAGAAAAGTTCGATGGAGAGTCGTGGTACCATGATATCCAGAATTATCTCCT
This sequence comes from Rhodomyrtus tomentosa, assembly GCA_028455895.1. NCBI lineage: Eukaryota > Viridiplantae > Streptophyta > Magnoliopsida > Myrtales > Myrtaceae > Rhodomyrtus > Rhodomyrtus tomentosa. Next base: position 17,128,061 of record JAPCWY010000001.1, read on the forward strand.
AAAGAGAGAATTTCCTAAAGGATGTCAAGCAGGAGACTGAAAATATATAGCTAAGGTGGCTAGTAAATTCTTCCTCAGTGGACAAACTTTGTACAAAAGGTCATTTGACTCTACTTTGTTAAGGTGTGTAGATGCTAAAGAAGCAAATACTCTGATGAGGGAAATCCATAAAGGTATATGCTGGCCACACATGAATGGCCATCTCCTTGCTAGGAAGATCATGCGGCTTGGCTATTATTGGATGACTATTGAATCAGATTGTAGTCGACATGTCAAGTCATGCCACCAATGTCAAGTATACGACGATAAGATTAATGCGCCCCCGAACGAACTTCATCAGTTATTTGAAGCTTGGCCTTTTTTTGTGTGGGGAATAGACATGATATGGCCTATCAATCCAGCAACTTCAAAATGGTCATCACTTCATTATAGTTGCCATTGATTACTTCATGAAATGGATAGAAGCCAGTTCTTACACAAATGTCATTGCAAAGAGTGTAGCAAGATTTATCAAGAGAGTTATAATTTCTCGATATGGTACCCCTCGAGCAATCATCACAGATAATGGGTCCAATTTAAACAACAAGATTGTTGATGATTTGCTGGATCACTTTGGTATTCGACATCTTAATTCTTCCCCTTGTCGTCCACAAATGAATGGAGCAATATAAGCGGCAAATAAGAATATCAAGAAGACTTTGGCAAAAACCACCGAGAATTTTAGGGATTGGCAGGAAAGGCTGCCCTTTGCCTTAATGGCATATAGGACTTCAATCAGAACTTCTACAGGGGCAACTCCTTATGCTCTGATATACAGGATGGAAGATATCCTGCCTGTAGAGATTGAGATTCCCTCTTTGAGAATATTGTCAGAAATTAAACTCTCTAGGCAAGAGTGGGTTAAACCCAGATGTGAACAGCTAAATCTGATAGACGAGAAATATCTTAGAGCAATTTGTCATGATCAGAGTTACCAGAAGAGGGTGGCCAAGTCATTTAACCAGAAGGTTAAAGTCAGAAGTTTCGAGGTGAATGACCTGGGTGAAGAAGACTCTGCCGAATGCTGCTCATCCGGGAGGCAAGTTTACCCCGAATTACGAAGGCCCTTAGGTTGTCAAGAAAGTCTTCATGGGAGGGGCATTAATTTTTGTAAATTCTGAAGGAAAATAATTGGGATATCCTGTAAACTCAGATGCTATAAAGAAATATTATCCTTGAAATGAAATCAAATGATGATCACTTGAACTTCGCCGAAATGATTTGAGTCACCATAACGGTCATTACATAAGCATATCATGCATCCATGCATACATGACATGTGTTATATTTTGTAAGATTCCAAGAAATGAACTTAGAATCGAACTCGTTCAAACGGAACTAAGACTAGAACGATCCTTGGCACGTAGAACCAGGTGATATGTATCTGTTCCATCAAGTGTTAAAATACTTTTCACTCACTGGAATTTCTATGCTCTTCATATAGGAATTCCCAGTGAAGGTAGATGACAGCAACAGAGAAATACTATGAAATTTCTCACTCTCTTGTAAGGAAAAGAGGATAAAAAATGAACATACATATGGCCAAACTTAGGATTGAACCGTGCTTTCAATAGATGTATTTCTAACATACATGTTCGGATTAGGGGTTATCCAGGCATGGTTGAAATGTACATGGCGTATCATTAAATTCCCCGTGGGGTGAAATGTCTAGAGAAAAACAAAATGCTTTTCCTAAAGCATAGTTGTTTAGGCTATCTAGCAGGAATGTTTCTTCACATAAGAGACAAACATAATCCAAGCATGTCCTATACACACTTAGGAGATAAGAGGAGTGTAAAGATAGAAAAGCCTGAACCAGGGAGTGCAAGGGCTATTCGCATCGATTACATGGATTGACGAAGGCATTCATTTTTTTCCATAAACAATACATGTGATCATTGACAAATCCTTTCAACGGTGGTCTTCATGTCTTAACCCTGTCAAGAACCACCCCACACTAAGGTCATGTAAAAGCAGTCTAGTAGCTTGGAAAGGTAAATTGTTAGAAATCTTTTTGCTCGAACTAACATTAATCTTCATGTGTTGATATGCATTGATCCAAGCGCCATAGGATGACGAAAAGGATGCTCATTTCTCTATCCTATACACTTATACCTATTGCATAGACAATTTGAGCTTATACATTCGTTTCATGTGCCTCCATTGGTGGTCATTGCACAACACTAGAGCGAAAGTGGCGAAGACACTTGTGGACAAAGAAGTTCAAGAAATAGGAGTTACATGAAACTTTTAAGGTGAAATGTTCAGATGGGATGTGACTCAAGTCACATATCTTACGTGATCATAAAAATCCTAGTTTCTAGAAAAAGAAAAGGAAAAGGAAAAGGCAGGATCGAAAAAAAAGAAAAAGCCGAATCTCTATGCATTAAAAAGAGACAAAGAGCCTGACAAAAGCAAGTCTGACCCACACTGGAATGCTGGAAAGTCGTAAGACTGATTTTTGGGACACCAAGGGATTATTGGATGTCTCGACCCCCAATAAATTCTGAAGTAAAGAAGAATTCTCAGGAATTCTGCAGTAAAAGGCTCCTCCTCGAATGGAATCATAACCGACTGCCAAAAATAAACAAGGTCTTTCAAATATTAGACCCATTCTCAAGGTATACAGTATCAAGAAGGCTAAAGATGTTCTTCGAAGAATCATCAATCAGGGACAAAACAGAGAACTGATCGGGAATGATCACCAATGTCAAACTGGTTGCGATTCCGGGCAAAAAATAAGTCTCTTTCGATCCCCAATATTACCAACATTATGACCATTCGCAGTCTTTTCTAACTAAGATGCCTAGGTTAATGTGTACCTTAGCTTGAAGAGGTACAAGAAAAATTATTTTTTTCTCATTTTGCAGGGTTCTTGACTTGTAAACTCGGAGCAGATGAAGAAAAGTTACATTCAAAAGACCTAACTCAAAGAATGAGTCACCCTTGGAAATAGTGTCAATGCCCAACATTACGGTCCCAAAAAGACCTCCCGACTGATCGAATTGTATGCGTTGCAAATAACCCTGAAAACCCTGGTGCAGGTTATTAGGAAATTTGAGTGCTTTCTTTATAAAAGACCAAAGTCGAAGAATCGGCAAGAAGCCCTCTTTGACGAAGACATTCTAATAGAATGCTTAAAAATAAGCTTTGTTGGAAACTTCAAATTGTTTGATCTAGAATTTTCGTTATAGGGATTTCTGATCATCTTTGCATGCTTTAAGATGTCTTGGATAACCTCCAGCATCATAAGTTATTTTGCATAATTGCATAGGTCGAAATAAAGCTTTGCCTGCATTATAACTGTCATTGCCTCAAGATAACTGATATCTTTTCGATGAGAAACGAACTCTCGGGTTTAAACTTCTATGACTCATGGTAGCCCCAAGTCAAAGAATGATACCTTGCTCAACAATGAAGAGTCTCAGAACTAATTTTATGTAAGATTTCAGGTTTGAGCTTTCCGCAGGATACTTGGAGTCCCCAAATCCCATAATAGCGCCTCACGTGTCAAGAAGACAATTTTCAAATTCAGTTTTCTACGAGATTTTAGGTAATCACTAAGTCCTAGAAGAACCTTATTAACAAAAGTTTTGCAAGTTTGAACCTTGTGTAGGATACTTAGAGTCCCCAAATCCCAGAATGGCGTTTTGCATGTCGTGAAGATAATCTTTAGAATCAGCTTTCTATAAGGTTCTAAGTAACCCCTAAACCACAGGATAGCCCTCGGTAAAACCTAAGAGTTAGGTATTTCTCATTTATACAAGCCCTCATTGATTCCTCGAGGTGTAGGATCAGCTTAGTCTCCGACAAACCCTAAATAATGGGTGCGTCACCTTTAGGTTCCTAATGGATAGGAAGCTTACTTTTCGACGAGCCCTAAAGAACCGGTACGTCACCTTTAGTATAACATTCCAAATTTCGACCCTCTTGAAGCTATTGAGTGGAAGGATATCAATCGGTGTATTCCAGTTATAATTCACTCGGAGTTGACCACTCTTGAGTTATCTGACCAAAAGGGAAAGACTGACGTAGAGTTCTATACGTGCACTTGGGGAATTTGAATGAGAAATGACACTTTGACCATAAGGGTTGTCGAGGGAATATCTTAGGCCATCAGAGATCGATCTAAGGATGATCATGGAATGTCTTGCTAGTGTTATACGTTGGGACGCGGGTGATTCCGCTTAACCAATGTGTAATTTATGAGAATTTCCTAAATCGAATTTCGATGATCAGGATCGAAGGAATGAATGATAAACTCTCACAATTACATGACAATCAAAGTCAACACGACTTAAGAAAAATCCCAAGGTCGATACGCGTAGCGCCTGCAAGAGTCGCCCGTTAGTTTGAGATAAACTAGAATCACAGTCGACAAGAGTTCGACATGAAATTAGACCTCGAGATTTGGGTATTGGATATTGAGCAATTCAAACATTGGAATTGAGATGGATGTCGCCTCATCGAGGGTGGTTTATACCTAAAAAATGGAAGCTGAGACGAAAAGTGCAAAATGATCATTTTGCCCCTCGACTTTTGGCCTTGCCTTAAGAAGTTTAGAAGGTCATTTTGGTCATTTTAGGCTCCAAGGTGGCTGTCGAAAATGTGTAATGGATATGGTCAAAGGAAGTCAAAGTTAATGAAGCAACCAATGGGAGGTTACCAAGTGTCAACCAAATGAGAGGCCAAGCATTAAATGGCCATTAATTATCCATCCTATCAAATTGACCAAAGTGCATTATTGGGATGGAATACTCTCTCTCTCCTCAAATTTGGCTGGCCACTGTCTCCCACCATCTTCTTCTTCCTTGTTTTCCTCTCTGCCAAATAGGTTTCTCGTAGACAGTGAAAAATCGGCACACTATTTCGGTCATAACTTTGTCGTTCGACTTCAGATTGAGGTAAAACTGCCGCCATCTTAAAGCTTATTGTCTTGTAATTATAGGAAGGTATTATGAGCTTAATTTGGCCCAGCCGTTTCTCCCATAAGTCTATTTTAGTGGGAAAAGGTCAAAATCTGATCGGTTTTGGAGAGGGACGATTTTTGGGGGCTTCTGGACTCCAAATGGCTTCAAATTTTTTAAATTAAGGTTTAATATGATTTTTTATGGGTGTACATGGCTGGTTTGTAGATGTTTATACCGAGCAAATTCTGCCCGTTTGAGGACCGTGTGGAAGCCGGGCTGTTTCGAGGTCTTTGAAGTGTCGTTCCACTTCAAATCTCTTGGTGAGCTCTTGAAACCCATAAATGAAGGTCTTAACAAGTTTGTTTGTGAAGAATTAAGGCTTGGAATTTAAGTATGGCTTGATTGTGCTAGTCAAATAAAAAATTGGTTCTGTTTTGTGGGTGGACCCCTACTGGCCGGTTCTGTTGGAGGCTAATTAAAGGGGTAATGTGACTTCAAATTGACTCACAACGACCAATAAGATGTGATGTGAGGTGTTAATGAGGAGTACGCAAAATGGATTAGGAGTCAGGAGTGAATTATGTGCAAAATTGATGCATGAACCCTTAAGTTGTATTTTGCCTTGTGTGTGATCATATGAACCGAACACATTGAGAGTTTGTGGGGGTGTTGATATGTGTTCAATTAATCAATAAGGTATCTTGAATTGCCTATGGTATGGCTAATGAGAAATTGGGTTAAAGGTAGTGAGAATTCAATGACTTTTGATTCAAGATTGGTGAATCTTTCTAGGTTGATGATGGATTCTTGGAGATTTCATACTTGTGGCACTGATGAGAGTCGCTTTGTGTGACATTTTGCTAATTGATCAAGTTAAGTGTTTCCTAAATCTTTATCTGAATGGTAGGACACTACTGGATAGAGTGGTTGAATGATTTGATTGCTTGGTGAAGTCTATAGCTTGAATTGCTTGATTGGGTGATGGATTCCATGACTTGAATGTCATAGCATGACGTTTGAACTGTGATATGCCTTAATGATATATTTGGCTATTGAGTCCTTGGTTGTTTAACTGGCTGTGATGCCTACATGATACATATAGCTATAGTGTCGATGCTATATGAATGGGCTATATTGTCCCAGCGATCGTTGGCCTGTGGCCCCGGAGATCGCGTTGGCTCTAAGTTTTTGAGATGACAATTGGTTGTGAGCCTCAAAAGTACCGATTGGCCTATGGCCTTAGTGGTACCAATTGACTAAAAGTCTTGATGATGAAAATGTCGATTGGCATATGGCCTCAATGGTATCGAATGTTGGTGAGCTTGAAGATATTGAGGATATCGATTGGTTTGTAGCCCAAGTGGTATCGAATGGTGATGAGTTCGAATAACAATGAGAATGCTGATTGGCATGTGGTTCTAGTGGCATCGAATGGTTGCGAGCCTTGAAAGTACTGATTGGCCTGTGGTCCGAGTGGTACGAAGACATCGATTGGCCTATGGCCCAAGTGATGTCAGTTGGCAGGAGTGCTAGAGAAGTAAGAAAGTGGAGGTGGAAGTTGTGATAATTGAGTACCGAATTACATGATGCTTGTGCATTGAGCTTGAGACCTTGAGGTTGATTGTGGTTGATTGTATTTCTTATTCATGCTTGGTTATTGATGACCCTGTTTTGGTGGTGCCATGTGCCATTATATTGTTGATTGCTTGCATCTTGGTGGTATTGTGAGTGATCTGGAGGGATTAGTGTTTAGTTCTAGGTTTAGGTTTCACTTGCTGAGATATACATATTTCACCCCAATGGGGGATTAAATTTTTTTCAGGTCCTTGAAAACAGAAATACAGGCGTGATAAGGATGAGTTCTTGATGAAGTAGTGGCATGAATGGTTTTATGTATTTTGTGGCCTTAAGGATTGTATTTGAATTTTGAGGAATTAGGAATCGAATTTTGAGTACTTGTGTGACATTCTGATTTTTAGTCAATTTCAGGCTCATTAATGAGAAGTAAATCTAGAGATGTATTTCAGTCGTATCTCGCTTGAATCTGATCAATTCGAGTAGACTGACCAAAAGGGAAAGTCTGATGCGAGACGAGGTACGTGGACCTAGGTAACTCAGATAGGAAATGGCGCTTTGACCATAAGAATTGTCTAGGGGATATTTAGAACCACAAAAAGTCTGATATAAGGATGATTAAGGAATGCCTTGCGAGTGTCATACGACTAGAGCGCTGGTGATGCCGCTTAACCAACGTATGATTTGTAAAATTTTCCTAAATTGGACAGTGACGATCGAGATCATAGGGACTAGTGATAGACCCTCGCAATTACATGATAACCAAAGTCGCCACAAATTGACGAGCCCTAAATGTGATATGAATCACAGGGTCGATACGCGTAATGTTTGCAAAAGCCGCCCGTCGGTTCGGGATAGGTTGGAATCACGTCTGACGGAGAAAACTATTAGAAACGAGTCTTGAAAATTGAAAATGGAGAATCAAGAATTCCAACGTTATAATCGAATTGGCCATCGCCCTATCAAAAATTATTGGAACAAGAAAAACGACGTTCTGGATGTTGGGGGTAAAATTACCATTTTGCCCCTCAAGCTTAAGCCTTACCCATGCAAATAAGGAAGGGCATTTTGGTCTTTATTCCTCCCTCGAGGCTGCCGAAAAAGTGGATGAATATGGGCCATTGGATCAAGTTTGATTGACATGTGGGACAAGTGTCAATGGATGGGCAAAAGAGAAGTCAAATCCATTATTCCATACCTACCATTCAACCATTGACTTGAGCCTTGGATATATAGCATTTTCTCTCTCTCCTCACCTCACATGACCGGCCATACAATCCCCTCAACTCACCAAAACCTCTCTTCTTCCTCTCCCTTTCTTCTGCATCGCCGACCAGCTTCTGTTCGCTACCGCGGACGGTAGTTTCAGCGACCACCAGCTGGCAACCGAACCATACACACTTAGCCACACGTCTTTTCGACCTCCTCAAACTGGAAGCGAGCCATTTGGACCACCGAGGAGCTCTAGCCAAGCATTTTCCCGGGAGTCGACGGAATCTGATCCAATCTGAGGTAGGTTCTGTTTCTAAACCTTTAGGAGGCCAAAATGTTGGAATTTTGAGGTCAAATTTGGTGGAGATCTAAAATACATGCATATAAATCTATGGTAAAAAGTTGGGAATTATTTAATGAAGTTTTGACCTCTAATCGATCTTGTAAACCTTGCATAGAAAATTGTTGGTACCGACCTTGGAGGATCCAGCGACTTTTGACGGAATGTCGGCAACGATTCGACTTCAAACTCACGGTGAGACCCTTACACCCTTAGATAGACATGTTAAGAGGTAGGATAGTGCTTAAATGGTAGATTTGGAGGAGATTTAGGACTAGTTGTACCCGATTTGCACAGAACCGAGAAGGATCGATTCGGTTTGGTGCAAACCGAGTCTGTGGGGGCTGATGGTGGATGATTTTAAGCTTCAAATTGGTAATTAAGGCATGCTAAGATGATGAGAATTAAGTTATGGAGGTTTGTGATTTTGGATTGTCGAATTGGATATAGAAATTGACGGATTGGTTGGAATATTCTAGTTTGTGCGGTGAGTTTGGTCTTGGACCATTGAGGGCTGAACCTTTAAGGACTCAAAAGGACAAATTTGTGATATCAAACTCAAGGTAAGGGAATCCTAAACTTAGGATAAGAAGATTAGGCTCGATTAGGTGAGTCGAGCGGTAGTTTGGCTGATTAGTGAGAGATTCTATGGTGAATGTTCTTAGTGTACTCGAAGTTGTTATAGGAGATTAAGGTGTGTAAATGCTTGTGGCAAAATTATCTACCTCGTGTGCATGTCACTCTATTATCTTGCATGCCATGAGTCCTTGAATTATGCCTGAATTGTACATGTCGTCATGTTTGAAAAACGAATTGAAAATCATGGTATGAGTGTGACATGGCGAGGCCCTGATGCGTATGAGACGCGGGGTGAGATGGATGATATCCTGAGGAGCGAAGTTGGAATGGTGTGGCACCCTGATGCGATCTAATCGCGGGGTTGTGAAAAGGTCACAGTCCTAATGAGTTTACGCGGGACGGAGATATAGGGTGGTGACATTGGCCTGAAGAATCATCGAAACCTGATGCATTTACGTGGGTTGTCAATGGCAGTCTGATGCGTTTACGTGGGACAGCCTCATGCGATCTAATCCCGGGCATGAGAATGAGGTCGGCGGAAAATGGTGGATGTGGCGATGTGGCAGAGCGAGTGTGCATATCATCTGAGTGTGTTATGATGCCATATTTGCGTTCATGCCACCTATGTGTTGTTGTCTGTACTTGCATTTGCTTGATATGTCTGTGAACTTGAATGACTAGGGTTGCAACTACCTGTGTGGACGGTCGGCTTGACCTATGGTTATGACTCTTTTACTGAGATGTGTATCTCATCCCTTTTGAGGACCCTTCTTTTACAGATTCTTGGCCTTGACTTTGTGGCCTATTCACTTTGGAGGCTCTAAGGAGATGACCGCGTATTTTGACGAGTTCCCTAACGGTCAGGGGACTATATATGTGAGAAAGTGTACAGTGGTGTGGGTTGACAAGGTAGTACGGACAGGAAGCCTCATAGGTGTGAGGCGTGGTTTAGGAAAGTTGGGGACAAGCAGACTAGGCTGCTGAAGTTCCATGAGGTGCTCCAGGGAGTGATCCCTAATTGGTGCCATCCCGATAGAATCTTGGAGCAGGCCGAGGGATCGGTAGTAGGTTCTAGAAACGGGCCGGAGAGGACCCCGACGCTGGATTTTATTGTGGAGGAGGATGAAGTCATTTTCTTGGAGACGATCGAGGAGGATGTCGCGGAGCCGTCCCATGAGGAGACCATGGAGGATACTATTAAGGTTCACTCCGAGACATTCTCAAAATATGAGCCGACGGAGGATGCCGAGGATACCGATGATTTCAGCAGCTCATCCTAGGAGGCTCTAGTGGTAGTTTGATCTTTGGTGACGACCTCAACCCTATCCCTGTCGGATTTTGATGATGACCCATTTTGTATGTTTACCCAGTCACCCCCTTGTTTATCGAATGTTAGTGGTTCTGTACTTGTATGAACCGTTGGTTATTATGTACAACTTCTATGCTATTCTGATCCCACTAAACTTATATTTGCACGGAGGATTTGTTTTATTACCGCTTCCGCATGCTTGATATATTTATTATATCTCTCGGCTTAGATTGTGGACCTTGGGACCGCAATAGATTATATGGTGTGGTTGCAGGGAGTCGCGTGCTCGTGCCCGGGGCGCCAGGCGTGACATCCGCTTTTGCTTGGTAACAGAGCAAGGTCAGCTCGAACCAAAGTTGGTTGAGGACTGGAGTAATAAGAAGGGTTAAGTGGGACAAGGACGGATAGCGAGATCTTAGGAGACTGGTTAAGATAATGCCTGGGGTGCATAGTGCGTGACTTAGTACTTATGGTTGGTGTTTGAGCTTGGCAGGGTTGTGGTAAGGCATGAGAGAGTTGAGTTCCCTGCTTAGGATTGAAGGTCATTTCTGGACCTTGGTCTGTTTGATGAATGAAAGTGATTGATTTTAGTGAATCACTGGAGTGAATGGAACTGAGAAATGGCCATGGGCTAATTGTTGAAATGTTTCTGGAGTACTGTTGGATTGTCACTGTTTTTGTTAAGGGTTAGTTAGTAGCTCTGAATTTGGGTGAATGAGTGAGTTACTAACTCCTTGCTGGACTTGTGGTGGACCAGGTTCAGTAGGAAAAGTCAAGGATGAACAACCCGTCTAGAAGGTCTGGAAGGTCAAGAGGATGAGCCTCTAGCTTGAGGGCGCCCGTAGCAGAAGATCCAAGGATGGATGGTGTGCTTAGGGCATTGGAAAGAATTGGTGACTTGATCGATAGACAGACCCAAGATCGGGATGCTGCAATCGCCCAGGCAGTAGGAGCTGCCATAGCCTCCGTCAACACCAACAACGGCAATAATGGTGGCAATGGAAGCCAAAATGAACATGGCCAGGGCAATGAGGCTGTGAATGCCCACGAAGAAATCGTCGTGGCCAGACAGATGGGCCAACTAGTGGAGCAGTTTATAAAGCTGAAAATGACTCAGTTCAATGGAACTGGAGATCCTAAGCTAGCACCCAGGTGAATCGAGAAGCTAGAGAAAGCTTTTGGGGTGCTGAGGTGCACCGACGAGGAGAAGGTGTTGCTAGCAGTGTACCAGCTGAAAGGTACGGCGAATGATTGGTAGGCTGCCACCAAGGATGGAGTCTTCCCTGAAGGGACAACCATGAACTGGGATACTTTTAAGACGGCGTTCAATGATAAGTACTTCTCTGAGAAGGCCAGAGAAAGGAATCAGGTGGAATTCCTGCAGTTGTGCTAGACCCAGTTAACGATAGATCAGTACGAGGCCGAGTTCTCGAGGCTGTCAAGGTATGCATCTCGATCTGTATAAGACCCTCAATAGAAAGCAAGAAGATTTAGGGATGGTTTGAAGCCCGAGCTCCGTAGTCAGCTGATCACTTTAAATCTGGGGAACTATAATGAGATATATGAGCGAGGCTAGATGATAGAAAGGGATCTGAAAGAGAGTAATACCGCAATTGGATCGCGGTTTACACCATTCAAAGACAACCGCCAGATGGGCAGGCATTTTGTGCCTCCCGTAAGGAAAAATATCGTGAAGCCGCAGAATCCTACTAACTGGAGCTGCCGCCTTTGTGGCAGGAGGCATGGGAATGGGCCTTGCCCAGTAAGGACAAGAGCTTGTTTCAAGTGTTGTCAGTTGCGCCACCAGATAAGGACGTGCCCGAGTCAAGCTCCGACAAATCGACCTCAAGGGCAGAGACCGCAATCTGGACCATCGACTGCAACTCCCCAAATTGAGCAGAGTCAACCACCGGCACAGGGCAGAGTATATGCAGTAGCCCGTAGAGAGGCAGAGGAAGCACCAGGTGTGGTCACAGGTACGGTTTACTTGCGCAACCAAGCTGCATACGCATTGTTTGACCCTGGTGCCACGCATTCATTTGTGTCTGCACAATTTGTTGATTTAGTGGGAATGAAACTAAAACCATTGAATATGAATATGCATGTTGCCACTCCATTAAAGGATAACATATTGGTTTCTTTGGGCTGTGCCAGTTGTGAAATCGTGATTGGAGGGAGTAAGGATAGTATTAACCTAGCTGTATTGCCCATGTACGATTTTGACATAATCATAGGAATGGATTGATTGGGTAAGCAGGGGGCAGTAGTGGATTGTGGTAGTAGGATAATCCAATTTTACCTGAGAGGCCGCCCTAGCTTTAAATTGGTGGGAAGTCGAGGAGGAATCTTGATTCCCTTAGTCTCATCTCTGGAAGTGACCAAGTTGATGTCTGAAGGGTGTCAGGGATACTTAGTGGCCGTAATGGACACGACTATCGAAGAGCCCATGTTAGAGAATATCCCGGTGGTGCGCTAATTTCTTGATGTATTTCCTCAAGAGTTGCTAGGGTTACCACTGGAACGTGAAATAGAATTTGTAATCGAGTTAGCCCCTAGGACAGAATCGATCTCAAAAACACCTTATAGGATGTCCCTGTCAGAAATGAAGGAGTTAAAGGTGCAGATGCAAGAGCTGCTAGATAAGGGATTTATCCGACCAAGTGCTTTGCCGTGGGGAGCACCGATGCTATTCGTAAGGAAGAAGGATGGGTCTTTGCGTTTATGCATCGATTATCGGCAGTTGAACCAGGCGACAGTGAAGAACAAATACCCACTGCCAAGAATTGACGATCTGTTTGATTAGTTGCAAGGAGCGGCGGTATTTTCGAAGACTGACCTGAGAATAGGGTATCACCAGTTGAGGATCAAGAAGGAAGACATACCTAAGACTGCTTTTAGGACAAGATATGGTCATTATGAGTTTACGGTGATGCCGTTTGGATTGACCAACGCTCCAACTGCATTCATGGGCCTAATGCATCGAGTATTTAAGGAATTTCTGGACAGATTCGTCATTGTCTTTATTGATGATATCTTGATTTACTCAAGGAGTGATGCAGAATATGAGAAGCACCTAAGGATTGTACTCCAGACCCTGAGGGAGTATGCGCTCTATGCAAAGTTGAGTAATTGTGAGCTCTGGTTGAACAGGGTAGCATTTTTTGGTCATGTGGTATCGGGTGAAGGAATTGCAATGGATCCTGTGAAAATTGAGGCTGTAACCAATTGGCCTAGACCTATTACAGTCACAGAAGTCAGAAGTTTCTTGGACTGGCAGAATACTACAGGTGTTTTATGGAGAAATTCTCATCCACAGTCATCCCATTGACGCGGTTGATGAAGAAGGAAATAAGGTTTGAATGGACAGACAAATGTGAGAGGAGTTTCCAAGAACTCAAACATAGATTGACAACCGTGCCAGTGCTGACGATTCTATCCAGACCAAGAGGTTACGAGATATACAGCGATGCTTTGCTGAAAGGATTGGGCTGTGTGCTGATGCAGCTTGGCAGAGCAGTAGCCTACGCATCTAAACAGTTGAAGCCACATGAGGTGAACTACCCAACTCATGACCTGGAGTTAGCGGTGATTATATTTGCTCTGAAGATTTGGAGGCATTACCTATGTGGCGAAAAATTCCAGATTTATCTCGGCCACTAGAGCTTAAAGTACCTATTTTTCCAGAAAGAGCTGAATATGAGGCAGCACAGGTGGATGAAACTACTCAAGGACTATGATTGTGATATACTATATCATATTGAGAAAGCAAACAGAGTAGCAGATGTGCTTAGGCAGAAGTCAAGCATCGCATGTCTGCTGGTGAGAAGTTGGTCGATGATAGAAGACTTGAGATATTTTGAGTTTAGACTAGAAGTCTATCAGTTGTCCAGTTTGATAGCTACGTTGAGGGTGGAACCTGAGATCTAGGAAGGAATAAAAGCCCTACAATCTACGGACCCAGAGATTCAAAAGATCCTTGAGATTGATGCGATACAGAGAAAACCCGAGTTTCAGGTGTCTAAGGATGGAATTTTGAAGTTCCGAGGACGATTATGCGTGCTAAAGGATGAAGGACTCAGGGAAAGGATTTTATGAAATGCTCACAGGAGCAACTATAGCATCCACCTTGGAAGCACGAAAATGTATCAGAATTTGCGACAACATTAGTGGTAGAACGGGATGATGGTGGACGTAGCAAGGTATGTAGCTAAGTGTTTGACATGCCAGCTAGTGAAAGTGCAGCACTGTAAGCATGGAGGACTATTACAACCACTGGATATACACGAATGGAAGTGGGAGCATGTAACTATAGATTTTGTGATGGGACTTCCAAGGAGCCAAAGAGGTCACGACTTTATATGGGTAGTCATGGACAGATTGACCAAGTTCGCACATTTCATCTCGATGCAGAAGGACTTTGCTATGGATAAGTATGCAGAGTTATACATGAGGCAGATAGTGAGGTTACACAGAGTGCCTATGACGATCACTTCGGATAGAGATCCCAAATTCACGACGAATTTTTGGAAGAGTCTGCAAGATGCTATGAGAACCCGACTGCAGTTTAGTACGGCGTACCATCCACAAACGGACGGACAGTCCGAAAGGATGATTCATATGCTTGAGGACATGTTGCGAGCTTGCGTCATTGATTTTAATGGTGGATGGGAAGATCAGCTACATCTAGTAGAGTTTGCCTATAATAATAGCTACCAGCAGAGCATCCAGATGGCACCATTCGAAGCACTCTATGCAAGAGCCTGCAGAACCCGGATTTGTTGGGATGAGGTTGGAGAAAGAAGTATCATAGGCCTAGAATTAGTAGAGCAATCGGTGGGAGCAGTGAAGATAATTTGGGATAGACTGAGGATGGCACAGAGTCGTCAGAAGAGCTATGCAGATAAGCGGCGCAAGCCCTTGGAGTTTTAAGTGGGCGATCACGTCTTCCTCAAGGTATCGCCGATGAGAGGACTATCACGATTCAGAAAGAAGGGAAAGTTGAGCCCAAGGTATGTAGGCCCATTTGAGATACTGGAGCGGATTAGAACCTTGGCTTGCAGGCTTGCCCTGCCGCCTAATCTATCCCAGGTGCATAATGTATTCCATGTGTCGATGCTGCGAAGGTATGAACCAGACCCGACACATGTGCTGGATTATGAGACCATAGAAGTGGACGACCGAGTGTCTTACGTGGAGAGGCCGATAAGGATCGAGGACCGGAAGGAGCAAATCCTTAGGAATAAGAAGATCCCACTAGTCACGATAGTGTGGGAGCACCATGGAACTAAAGGTGCCACGTGGACGAATGAAGAGACGATGTGGCGACAACACCCCCATTTATTTGAGTAATTAAGTGTAATGTAAATTTCGGGGACGAAATTTTTGTAAGGGGGGAAGAGTTGTGACATTCTGATTTCCAGTCAATTTCAAGCTCATTAATGAGAAGTAGATCTAGAGATGTATTTCAGTTATATTTCGCTTGAATCTGATCAATTCGAGTAGGCTGACCAAAAGGGAAAGGCTAACGCGAGACAAGGTACGTGGACCTAGGTAACTCAAATAGGAAATGACGCTTTGACCATAAAGATTGTCGATGGGATATTTAGAAACACAAAAAGGCCAATATGAGGATGATTAAGGAATGCCTTGCGAGTGTCATACGATTGGAGCACGGGTGATGTCGCTTAACCAACGTATGATTTGCAAAATTTTCCTAAATCGGACAGTGACGATCGAGACCATAGGGATTAATGATAGACCCTCACAATTACATGATAACCAAAGCCGCCATTAATTGACGAGCCCTAAATGTGATATGAATCACAGGGTCAATACGCGTAGTGTCTGCAAAACCCGCCCGTCGGTTCGGGATAGGTTGGAACCACGTCTGACAGAGAAAACCATCAAAAAGGAGTCTTGAAAATTGAAAATGGTGAATCAAGAATTCCAACGTTATATTCGGATTGGCAGTCGCCCTATTGAAAATTATTTGAACGGGAAAAACGACGTTCTGAACGTCCGAGATCAAGTTACCGTTTTGCCCCTCAAGCTTAAGTCTTGCCCATGCAAATAAGGAAGGGTATTTTGGTCTTTATCCCTCCCCCAAGGCTACCAAAAAAGTGAATGAATATGGGCCATTGGATCAAGTTTGATTGACATGTGGGACAAGTGTCAATGGATGGGCAAAAGAGAAGTCAAATCCATTATTCCATACCTACCATTCAACCATTGACTTGAGCTTTGGATATATAGCATTTTCTCTCTCTCCTCACCTCACATGACTGGCCATACAATCCCCTCAACTCACCGAAACCTCTCTTCTTCCTCTCCCTTTCTTCTACGTCGTCGACCAGCTTCTAGGGTTTCTGTTTGCTGCCGCCGATGCCACTTTCCGGAGACCACCAGCCGGCAAGCCGACCATACACACTTAGCCCCACGTCTCGCCGACCTCCTCAAATTGGAGGCGAGCCATTGGGACCACCGAGGAGCTCCGACCAAGCATTTTCCCAGGAATCGACGGAATCTGACCCAATCCGAGGTAGGTTCAGGAGGCCGAAATGTTGAAATTTTGAGGTCAAATTTGGTGGAGATCTATAAGACATGTATATCAATATGTGGTAAAAAGTTAGGAATGATTTCATGAAGTTTTGATCTCAAATCGTTCTTGTAAACCTTGCATAGAAAACTGTCGATACTGACCTTGAAGGATCAGGCGACTTTTGTCGAAATTTCGGTGACGATTCGACTTCAAAATCATGGTGAGACCCTTAGACCCTTAGATAGACAAGTTAAGAGGTAGGATAGTGCTTAAATGGTGGATTTGGAGGAGATTTAGGACCGGTTGTGCTCGGTTTGCACAGAATCGAGAAGGACCCGTTCGGTTCGGTGCAAACCGAGTCTGTGGGGGCTGATGGTGGATGGTTTTAAGCTTTAAATTGAAAATTAAGGCATGCTAAGATGATGAGGATTAAGTTATGAAGATTTGTGGTTTATGGATTGGTTAATTAGATATGGAAATTGACGGATTGGTTGGAACTAGGTTGTGCGGTGAGTTCGGTCTTGAACCATTAAGGGCTAAACCTTTGAGGACTCAAAAGGAGAAATTTGTGATATCAAACTCAAGGTAAGCGAATCCTAAACTTAAGGTAGGAAGATTGGACTCGATTGGGTGAATCGAACGGTAGTTTGGCTGATTGGTGAGAGATTCTATAGTGAATGTTCTTAGTGTACCGTAAGTTGTTATAGGGGATTAAGGTGTGTAAATGCTTGTGCTTGAATTATCTACTTTGCGTGCGTGTCACTCGATTGTCTTGCATGCCATGAGTCCTTGAATTGTGCCTGAATTGCACATGTCGTCGTGTATGAAAAACGAATTGAAAATCATGGCATGAGTGTGACATGGTGAGGCCCTGATGCGTATGAGACGCGAGGTAAGGTGGATGATACCCTGAGGCGCTGAGGCGCGGGGTTGGAATGGTGTGGCCCCTTGATGCGATCTAATCGCGGGGTTGTGAAAAGGCCACAGTCCTGATGCGTTTACGCGAGACGAAGATATAAGGTGGTGACATTGGCCTGGAGAATCATTGAAACCTGATGCGTTTACGCGGGTTGTCAATGGCGGTTTGATGCGTTTACGCAGACCGAGCTTGATGCGATCTAATTGCCGGCATGAGAATGAGGCCGACGGGAAATGGTGGATGTGGCGATGTGGCATAGTGAGTGTGCATATCATCTGAGTGTGTTATGATGCCATATTTGCGTGCATGCCACCTATGTATTGTTGTCTGTCTTGCATTTGCTTGATATGTCTATGAACTTGAATGACTAGGGTTGCGACTGCCTGAACGGACGGTTGGTCTGACCTAGGGTTAAGATTCTTTTACTAAGATGTGTATCTCACCCTTTTAGGGGACCCTTCTTTTACAGATTCTTGGCCTTGACTGTGTGGCCTATTCTCTTTGGAGACCCTAAGGAGATGACCGCGTATTTTGACGAGTTCCCTGACGGTCAGGGGACTATATATGTGAGAAAGTATACAGTGATGTGGGTTGACGAGGGTAGTATAGGAAGCCTCATAGGTATGAGGCGTGGTTTAGGAAAGTTAGGGACAAGTAGACTGGGCCGTTGAAACCCCATGAGGTACCCCAGGGGGTGATCCCTGATTGGTGCCACCTCGATAGAATTCAGGAGCAGGCCGAGGGATTGGTAGTAGGTTTTAGGAACGGGCCGGAGAGGACCCCGACGCTGGATTTTACTATGCAGGAGGATGAGGTCATTGTCTTGGAGGCGACCGAGGTGGATCTCACGGAGCCGTCCCATGAGGAGACCATGGAGGATACTATTGAGGTTCGCTCTGAGACGTTCTCAGAGTACGAGCCGACAGAGGATGCCGAGGATAATGATGATTCCAGCAGCTCTTCCTAGGAGGCTCTAGTGGTAGTTTGATCTTTGGTGACGACCCCGGCCCTGTCCCTGTCGAATTTTGATGATGACCCATTTTGTATGTTTACCCCATCACCCCCTTGTTTATCAGATATTAGTGGTTCTATACTTGTATGAACCATTGGTTATTATGTACGACAACTTCTATGCTATCCAGGTCCCACTTAACTTATATTTGTACGGAGGAGTTGTTTTATTATCGCTTTCGCATGCTTGATATATTTATTATATCTCTCGGCTTAGATTGTGGACCTTGGGAAAATGAGAGATTACGTGGTTTACTTGCAGGGAGTCGCGTGGTCGTGCCCGGGCGCGGGTGTGACAACTTGACTACAGTAACTTCTAAGGAGAATTTTTTTTATAAGAAGTGTATACCATTTGTCCTGAGTCATCTCATGATGGAATTGAACGGAATAGTTTTATGGCTTCCGCAATCTTGTTTCTTTGTCAAGTTGTTTTATGATTGGCCGAGGGATCCTAAGAGATAATTGATGATCAACGGCCTGGTGGGATGTACATGTGCTCGATGGGTTTGGGGCGTGGCATCCCTGTTTAAGTGGTATCAGAGTAAGGTCAGCTTGATCCAATGTGATTGAGGTTTGGAGTGATAAGGAGTGATGACTTGAGGACAATTAGCTAGTGAGATCTTTAGGATTAAGCATGGATTGTTGAATCATGGGGACTATAAGATTGAACTTTTGAGGTATTCTAATGGTCCTAGTGTCGATATAATGGATGATCTTGAGTGATTTTATGGATAAGGCTCACAAGAAAGTGAGTAGAGATTGTAGAGTCATAAGCCTAGATTTGAGGTTGTAGAGAATTGTTTCTGAATAAGGGGTCAATTGGAGTATATGATTGTGATCGTGGCTTGTCGATGACCCAACTTGGAGAATATGAGTTATAAAGAGACGACTGGCATTAGCGAATTCAAGCTTGAATTGCGTCGTATCTTTGTGGTTTAGTTATCGATAGCTATTGACAACCTTGGATAATATGAGACGGGGTGTATACAAGAAAGCGGATAAGGAATATTTAGATTAAAGAACTACTATGATCGAATGCATATGGATTTGACTTGAATAGCGACTAGACTTGAGGTATATAGTTGAATACAGACAATTGATCTGTGAGAGGCGATGGTCCTCGTGGAGATAGAGGTTTTCTATAGATAAGGCTTGATGTGGAAACGATTGTGGTATGACAAGTGGTGGGAACAAACATGCTGTGCATGTGTTTGTGGCATTGAAAGGAAAGTTGATGAGGGTGCATGCATGGACTTATCGCGATTCGACTTAATATATTATCGTTTGGTATTGGATAAGTGGATGGGATACCTATAAACTGCAATGAAGCATGGTATGAGACATGTGAAACGGGGCTTTCTCCGTAGATGTATGACTTGGGATAACTTGCAACGACCAGGTCTGATGAGGGTGGGGAGTGATCGCCGGGAAGAAAGGTCTGGATAAGGAGCGGCTCTTGACAGGCTTCTAAGATGGCAAGAGGCAGGAATGACCCAAGTTATAACTTGAAAGGGAAAGTCCAGGTATTAGGTTGAGTCTAATTGTGATTAAGAGATGTAAGGCACGGGAATTCTTGAAGTAAATGTTCGAAAGTGGTATGACATATGAAATGACGCATGTGAGTGGCATGGTTAAAAGCTTTATGCTTGGCAGTGGATGCCGTTTGAAAAAGAAAAGTGATGTTTGTGATTGGTTTGTTAGGCATGTTTTATGATTGACATCATGTAATTGGCTTGCCAAGGTCTAATTGAGAGATTAGACGACATGCGAGGTTTATACCCATTGAACTTATGCCTGTTGAGATTGAGATAGTCTGTTGTGATTATGCTAGAGTGGCAGATGCCTCTAGACTTAAAGTAAGAGCGATTGACTCATTGAATTACTGCCTTGAGTGCTTGTTTGATAGTTGCCTAGTTGGGGCTTGCCTAGTGATGGCTGTTAACTGAGAAATCACCTTGTGGAGGATGGCATGTTAAATAGTCATTGACTAATGAGGATCTGAAATCCTTGGGTAATAAGCAACTAGTTGAGTGTTTTTTGGGAACCACTGATGGTTGATGGTGAAAGGTAATGAGATGAGTAGCCTAAGAATGATAAACTTGAGTAGATGACTTAATTTTTTGATTCCTAGAGAGAATTGTAGTGGTTTGAGTGACATGAGAACCTAATAACGTTGAATGACCAAAGTATGGTCGTAAAAGAGCATTGGGCCGAGTATATATTGTATGGAAGATCTAAGAATTGAGAAGGATAATGAGAATTGAGTAAAGATAAGCGACTGAAAAATAAGTACTGGAAGAGCATATGGTTCGATTTTGTTAATCACGTGAGACCCAAGTGTGATAAGGGGTCATAAGAACTTTAAATAGAAATGAGAAAAACTAATAGGTAGGCAAGCTCGAGGAGGAGCTGCCATTGTTGCTAGAGCCATTATGGTAACAAATGCTAGTATTGATGAGTTAAATGATGAAAGTCACGAGAAAGGTGACTCTAAGTTAATCCTTTCTAAATTGAATACGTGGGAAGGACCGCAAGAGTTTTGAAAAACTTGTGAAGCTATGAACAAGGTTGAGATTGACTGAGTTTGATGTAAGGATGAGATTTGAAATTATCTCACTCTAGATTGGGGATTTTCGTAAGGAAACCTTAGAGATTTTGGGTATACTGAGGAAAGAAAGTGACCGTGGTAGTTATTAGCCTTAAGAGCCTATTGATGATTGGTGAAAGGCCACTAGAGGAAGGGTTTTCCTTAAAGGCATGATATCTGCCTGGATTAACCCTGTTGAGTTGTTCGACGAAAAATATCCTTCTGGGATTGCTTGAGAGTAAAGGTTGTTAGGATCCTAATAGTTTTGTATGGATCAGAGGATGATCGACCAATGTGAGACAGAGTTCTCAAGGTCGCCTAAGTACATTAAGAGTGATCAAGTACCCTTGAATAAGATAAGTAAATCCCTGAGTGGATTGGAATTTGAAAGCCCGATGGCTCATTGCTATTCCTGATTTTGAGGAACTGTAATGGATTTTAAAAAGATGAGAGAATGATTGGAATAAATATGAGTAAAGAGAACGTCACTTGTGGAATGCGGAAAGTGTCTCCAAGGAATGGTTGATTACTTGAGCGTAAAACCCATGGTGGAAAATGAGTAGTCCATCTCTTTTGTTATGAAAGGAGTTGAGGAAAATCGACATGCTAGTTTGCCTGGAATTAAAGATTTCCTAGGATTCGTTGATTGAACTGGAACCATGAGAAATGAAATCATGAGTTGTTCCCTAAAGAATAGGGCATTGTTCTTAAAGGGGATTGGACCATGAGATGGTCGTTGATGAAAAGAAAAGCGAATGGACTTGATGGTCCTAGCGACTTGCGATTTTAATGAATGGGTGAATAAGCAAAAGGGGTGCTTAGATTGTAATCGCAAGGCAACTTGAGGTAGTCGAATTAAATATCTGAAATATGAATGTATGGAGATCGAGGAAGAACGAATTAAGTCACTTGAGGTGACTGAATCATTGGAAGAAAAATGACAAGTATGGTGGCATTTGAATCTTGGATTAAAAATACCATGGTTGGCGTAAACTCCAAGCCTGACGTCCTATGGAATAGGAAGGATAAGATGGATTCAAAGTGAGAGAATACCACTAAAGTATATCGCTTCCTTCGTAGGGTAAGAGGCACTAGCAAGGAAGGAAGAAGAAGTCCTAATTGTCTTGGAATTGAGATTGAGCGCCTAGACTGAGAAAGAAGACACATAACTTGAATGATTCCTAGAAGTTAAGTCCGAGAGACTGTCTTGTAGACAATGTTGAATTCCAGGATAATGTTGACGTTCAATGGAACATACGAAATTGGGATAAAGTCGCATTGACTATTTATGGAAACCAGCGGTTAAGATAAGAGTACTTCCTCAAGGAAGAGTGATAAAGATAAATAAAAAATTATGTGATCCTAGTGGAGACCCGTGGCAATAGAAGGCCAAGGTTTGAGCTCTCAAGTGAAAAGTGTGAAGAACTGTTTGAAAGATTCGACACCTGGCAAAAAGAAATTGATAATAGTCGAATTAAGTGCCCAAGGAATGATTGAGTTGGTTGTTACCGTCTTGAGAGACAATGAATGGACTTATTTAAGGAGTCACGAGAAACATGAACAGTTTTTTAGAGTGTCCTATGGACTAAAAGGAAATGTATGTTGCATGCTAAATATGAAGAGCACGAGTTGTGTATCTGATGAAGTAAGATTCACATATTGGAATAAGTGATAAATCCTTTGAGGAATGGAATAAGTGATGAATCGACTAGAGTCGATGGGATTTACGGGAAGTTGAAATTTACTGAGATTGGTGAATTGTTACAGACGGATCATGGGAAGATTCCCCACAAGAGCAGTTTCATTAGTAAAATGGACTAAGGACGAGACGTAACACGAATCAATGAGTGAACATGAAAAGAGTTTTCGAGGACTTGAGTTAAGCTAATGACTACGTTGTATATGACATTTCCGGTTGGAAATTAAACAGCTCATAAGGGCCGTAATGACGCTATGTGGAATGAAACTTGAGGCATAACAAGGCAACCAGAAGTGAACATTGCATACACATTGTAAAGATAAGGCTATATGGATTGGAATGTTTAGAGCATGATTAGAGTTGGTTTGTGAGTGTCCTCGTGACAAAGTTGGGAAATATTATTTGGATGAAAGAACGTTTCAAAGCTATACCAACCACAAGAGTATAATGTAGCAGTTTCCTGAGAGGAATTAAATAAGAGGCAACGCAGATGTATAACATTACTAGTGGATACGATAGCGTTGCCTGTATAAAGAAAGACCTCGAAATCGTGTGAGCTATAAGAGGTTGAGAGCATTGACTACCTAAGGGGAATTAATGGAAAGTCAAGTGGAACGAATAGATTACCCAAGTGTTATTATTGTGATATCCATATCACCAAGGAAGGGTGAATTAGTTAGCGAGTGCTTATAATTGAACTTTGAGTTCAGTAATTGGTGATAGAGGGACAGATCTTCTCTCGAAACATAAGAGATTCAACTTCTAAATTGGAAGTGTGCCAATTGATTAGCTTGACGAGTATCTGAAGCCTTGAGTCTGAAGGTTAGAAAGGAATTGAGATTTGCCATGATCAAACCCTGATGTCTAAGGGATATGGAAATGAATAGAATATGGAGAATTAAGATGGTCCTTGGGATGGCACAAAGGTATGCCAAGAACCTTAACGTTATCGATGATATGAATTGAAGGTGGAATTAGTCTAACGTGTGGTCGAGCATTAGATATACTGACAAGAGAGAGAGACATGACCTTGAAGGTTGATGGATTACTACGATCGTTGGAGATCTTCAAATGGAGTCGAAAGTGAACTACTACGGAAGTAACCACAAGCTTTATTAAGGAGTTGAGAAGGTTATGACTCTATTTGGTTAATAAAGGGCAAGTTGATAAAGCCCTTGAATCTCTGATAGTATGAGAAACATTTGAAGGAGCTGATACATATATGACATGAGTGCCAAAAAGCGCATTATTACGATGGTTTGATAAAGAACAGAGTTATTTTGAAAAATGAGAATACCATGAGGCGCCTGTACCCCATGAGATTGGATAATTGGAAAGTGACAAATTTCAAGGATGAAATTTCTTTAAGGAGGAAGAATTGTGATATTCCGAATTCCGACCCTCTCGAGGCTATTGAGTGGAAGGATATCAATTGGTGTATTCTAGTTATAACTCGCTCGGAGTTGGCCACTCTTGAGTTATCTGACCAAAAGGGAAAGACTGACTCAAAGTCGGATATGTGGACTGGGGAAATTTGAATGAGAAATGACACTTTGACCATAAGGATTGTCGAGGGAATATCTTAGGCCGTCAGAAATCGATCTAAGGATGATCATGGAATGTCTTGCTAGCGTTATACGTTGGGACGCAGCTGATTCCGCTTAACCAATGTGTAGTTTACGAGAATTTCCTAAATCGGATTACGATGATCAGAATCGAACAGAGTTTGACATGAAATTGGACCTCGAGATTTGGGTATTGGATATTGAGAAATTTAAACATTGGGATTGAGATGGACGTCGCCTCATCGAGGGTGGTTTATACTGAAAAAATGGAAGCTCGGACAAAAAGTGCAAAATGACCATTTTGCCCCTCGACCTTTGGCTTTGCCTTAAGAAGTTTAGAAGGTCATTTTGGTCATTTTAGATCCCAAGGTGGCTTCTGAAAATGTGTAATGGATGTCGTCAAAGGAAGTCAAAGTCAATGAAGCAATCAATGGGAGGTTGCTATCATGCCCCGCGCTCAGGGCACGAGCGCGCGACTTCTTACAAGCACAAATACACTCTTGAGGTCCCAGGATTCAAATATAAGTCGAGAGAGATATCATATAGAAAGAACGCAGAAGCGACGATAAAAAAAGAAACTCCTCCGTACAAATAAAAAATGGGACCTGGGTAACGAAAGTACTGATAATACATAGACTTTCGAGTATCCAAGCATGGCACGACAACTAAACATGCTGGTTACTGGGGTGGCAAGGCTAACACAAAAGACAGGCATCAGTCTCCCAAATGAAACAGGTTTCGAGAACACCATCAAAATGACAGACCAGAAAAACAGAGACTCCTAGGTCGAGCTACTGGAGTCATCGGTCTCCTACTCAGCCTCTTCAGTGGGCTCGTACTCTGAGAAGGTCTTCGAGCGAACCTCCACGATGTCCTTCATCGTCTCGTCAGCTGATGGCTCCACCAGATCATCCTCGGTATCCTCGATCACTATCACATCATCGGTGTCCTCCAAGGTTGGGGTTCTCTCAGGACCAATCCTCGAGCCAGCAACGGACCCCTCGGCCTCTACTGAATCCCGAGCGCGATGGCACCAACTGGGTATCACCCCACGGGGTACCTCAATAGGCTTCAGTGGCCCTGTGGAAACGTCCCCTACTTTCTTGAACCATGCCTCGTACCATGAGGCTTCCATCTACCTAGACGACCGTGCACTTCCTATCATAAACGGTCCCCTATCCGTCTAGGAACTCATCAAAACACTAACATCTCTTTCGGATCTCCAAAACGGATTGGCCACATGATTACGGTCTAGGATCTGAAAATAGGGTCCCTCAGCGGGGTGAGATATACATCTCAGTAAGGTGGGTCCTAACCCTAGGTTAGGCTGACCGTCCACTCAAGCAATTACAATCACAAGCAATTTATATAAAATCACATGAAGCATTCAACTTGCACGAAATAGCACATGAATGTCAAGCATGCAATCAAGGCATCTTATTTCATCATTAAGCTTAACCACACATTATCAAGCCAGATTGCACTTTCCGTCATTCCATGCCTCCATTTGAATCATGCCTATGTCTAAAAAATCTCAGGCTCGGTCTACGTAAATGCATCAGACCATCTCATTGACAAACCAGCATAAACGCATCAGGTTTTCAATCTCAATTATGCCTGTGTCGACACATCCCAACTCCATCTCGCGTTTCAACGCATTAGGACTATGGCCTTCTCAACCCCACGTCTCGTACGCCTCAAGGTGTCAATCAATTCAAACCTCGCGCCTTAGCGCCTCAGGGAATTCGTCCACACAACCCCACCTCTCATACGTATCAGGGTGTCACAGCTTCTCAGACATGCCATAAGTTCAATTTATTTCATAGCACACCTTTGAATGCAACTCATGCGATGAATGACACATCCACGACATGCGGGACAATTTATTTTGACATTTAAATGCGACAATCAATTCATAGAACAAGCAATGTCAAATATTCAAGTCCTCCATATATTTCTAGGACATACATTAGACAACCACACTATGACTTCCAAGAACCATTCGCACACAAATCATCCAATTGAGTCCAATCCTCATATCAAAGGTTTAGAATCCCCTTACCTCAAGCTTCACTCAACAAAATCTATTCCCAAGCACCTCAAGAATTCAATCCAAATGGCTCAAGAACAACTCAGCCGCGCAATCTAAGGAAATTCATCCAATCAATAATTTTTCTTGCTCAAATCATCAATCCATGGGACATAAACCTTATTGACATATCCATCAACATCCTAGTGTGTCTCAATGATGAATTTGAGACCCAATTCCCACACCGAAAGTCCCCAACAGAACCGGTATGCACAAAACCGAACGGGGCATACTCGATTCTGTGCATATCCCTACTCAACAGCCCTTTAACCAACTTAAATCCTCAATTTATTCACTAATCTACTTGATAACATGTAGTTCTAAGGGTTGGGGAGCCTCATAAAAAATGTGAAGCCAAGACGACGCCGGAAAGTCCTTGAACGGCGCCGGTACCTCCGGGTCTACTACCGGTCAGTTCTGACCGGTCAAACACAAGACCCATTTGTGGTCAAAACTCCATCAAATTCCTCCGAAATTTTTAACACAACTCATTCTATGTGTCCCGTAGATGTCCATAAAATTTGGTCAAAAAAATCAAAGATTTCGGGGTCCTATGAAGCCTAAACCGTGGCTTACCTCTAACTGCGATGGTTTCTGTCGACTTTCGGGAGATTGGCCGGCCGGAGCTCCTCACTGAGTCAAATGTGATTCCACTTTGAGAACATCGAAAAAAGTATGAGGAAAAAGTAGGTGGTTAGCTCGGGTCTAGGCGGTGGCCGGAGACGGCGGTCGGAGCGAGCGACGGCGGCGGCAAAATCCTATCGGGCGGTGGAGCTCTCGACAAGAAGAAGGGAAGAAGAAGAAGAAGAAAATCGACAATGGAGGAGGGGTGTTTGGCCAAGTGAGAGAGAGAATGATAGGTTTATTTAATTATCAAGAGTCAACTTGAGTTGAATGGTAGGTTAAAAGTGATTCTATCAACTCAAAGCTTAATCCATTGACACTTGTCCAAGAGGTCAATCAATGCTCATCCAATGGCTATGGTTTCTCCCCATTTTTGGTAGCCTTGGGTGTGGTTTATGACCAAAATGCCCTCATCCAATCGTATAGGCAAGGTTAGGGCTTGAGGGGAAAAATGGTAATTTTACCCTCGATGTCCGGAACATCGTTTTTCTAATTTCAATTTTTCTTCGATAAGGCGACGACCAATCCAATTGTAAATGTTGCATTCTTGATTCTCCATTTTCAAATTTCAAGACTTGTTTATGAATCTTTTCTCTATCCAATGCGATTCCAGCCTATCCCGAACTAATGGACGGTTTTTGCAGATGTTAAGCATATCAACCTCGGGATTCACATCACAATTAGGGCTCGTCAATTCATAGCGACTTTGGTTGTCATGTAATTGTGAAGGTCTATCGCTAGTTCCGATAGTTTCGATTGTCACTGTTCGATTTAGGAAAATTTTGCAAATTATATATTGGTTAAGCGGCATCACCCGCGCTCCAACCATATAATGCCAGCAATGCATTCCTTAATTGATCTTAGATCAGCCTTTTGTGGCTCTAAATGTTCTCTCGACAATCCTTATGGTCAAAGTGTCATTTACTATTTGAAATTCGTAGGTCCACATACCTTGTCTCGCGTTAGCCTTTCCCTTTTGGTCAGTCAACTCAAGATTGATCAAATCCGAGCGAGATACGATTGAAATACATTGCTAGATACTTTCTCATTAATGAATCTTGAAATGACAGGAAAAATCAGAATGTCACAATTGCCAACTGTCAACCAAAGGAGAGGCCAAGCAATAAATGGCCATTAATTATGTATCTTATCAAATTGACCAAAGTGTATTATTGGAATGGAATAGACTCTCTCTCTCCTCAAAGTTTACCGGCCACTATCTCCCACCATCTTCTTTTTCCTTGTTTTCCTCTCGGCTGAACTGGTTTCTCGCGGACAAGGAAAAACTAGCTTACTATTTTGGCCATAACTTTGTCGTCCGGCTTCGGATTGAGATAAAACTACCGTCATCTTAAATCTTATCATCTTACCGTTCTAGAAAGGTATTATGAGCTTAATTTGGCCCCACCATTTATCCTGTAGGTCTATTTTAGTGGGCAAAGATCAAAATCTAACCCGGTTTTGGAGAGGAACGGTTTTTGGAAAGTTCATCACTCTTGTCATGGAAAGTTCTAAGGAGAACCAACATACTAGTTTGCCTGAGTTTAATGATTCAATTAGATTGATTGTGGATGAATCGAAACCACTAGAAGTGGCATTGCGAGTTATCTCCCTAAAGAATAGGGTGTCGTTTTCAAAGGATGATTGGAACACGAGATGGTTGTTAATGGAAAGAAAAGCGAATGGATTTGATGGTCCTAGCTTCTCGCGATTTTAATGAATGGATGAGTAAGCGAAAAGGGTGCTTGGATTGTAACCGTAAGATGATTTGATTTAATCAATTGGGATATCCAAGGTTTGGATGTGCGGAGACTAAGGAAGAGCTTCGACTCCTTGGAACCTTGTCACTTGAGGTGACTGAGCCATTGGAAAGAGAACGTCAAGCATAGTGGCATCTGAATCCTGGAGTAAAAACACCGCCGTTGACATAGACTCGAAGGTTGACATCCTGTGGAATAGGAAGGACAAGGTGGATTCGAAGTAAGAGAATGCCACTAAAGTGTATAGTTTCCTTCATAGGGTAAGAGATCCTAGTGTGGAAGGAAGAGGAGATCCTAATTGCCTTATGTTAAGATTGAGCATCTGGGTTGAGAAAGAAGACGCAAATGTCGAATGATCTTCGTAAGGGAATTCTGGGAAGACAATGTTGAATTCCAAGATATGTCGATGTTTAGTCGGATGAATGATATTGGGATAAGGTCGCATTAGCTGGTCGTGGAACCAAGAGGTTAAGGCACTAATGCTTCCTGAGGAAAGTGTGACAAAAATGAACAAAATGCTCCATGGTCAGAGTGGAGATCCATGAATGTAGAGAGCCAAGATATGAGCTCTCAAGTAGATGGTACGAAGGACAGTTTGAATGATTCGACACTTGATAGTAAGAATCTAAGAATAGTCGGATTGAGTATCCAAGGAATAATTGGAATGATTGTTGCCATCTTTTGAGACGATAATCAGACTCGTTTAAGGAGTCACGAGAAACACGAACAGCTTTCAAGAGTATCCTATGGACCTTAAGAGGGCGCTCGCTGTGTGTTGAATGTGAAGAGCGCGAGTTGTGGGCTTGGTGAGGTAAAATTTCTTAGTCGTAAAGTTTCTGGGAAATGAAATCCCTACGAAGCCATCGAGGATTGGAATAAGTGATGAATCAACTAGGGTTGATGTGAGTTGCTGAGACTCGAACTTTTCTGGGATTGATGGGTTGCTATAGACGAATCGTGGAAAGATTCCCCACAAGGGCTATTCCCTCAATAAAAAGGACTAAGGACGAGATGTCACACGAATGAATGAATGAATGTGAAAGGAGTTTTCAAGGACTTAAGTCAAGTTAGTGACCATGCCGACAATGGCGTTTCCGTTTGGAATTGAAAAGTTTATGAATATTATAATGATGTCACGTAGAAAGACAATTTGAGGCGTAGCAAGGAAAATTGAAGTGGGCTGTGAGAATACGCCGTGATAATAAGACCATATGAGTTGGAAAGCCTAGTGCATGATTGGAGTTGACTTGTCAATGTCCTTGTGGCAAAGTTTGGGAAACATCACTTGCGTGGAAGAAGGTTTCAAATCTATACTTACCACAAGAATATAAAGTAGTTATTCCCCAAGAGGAACTGAATGAGAGTCAACGCTGATAGATTAAATTGGTTATTGATATGGAAGCGTTGCTTCGTTGACATCCGATTTCTAATTAGTCTTGTTCACTTTATTTTTGAAAAATTCATAAAACATTCATAAAATTTTGAAAAATTACAAAATCAACTTTGGTAGTCTTGACCAAGCCCAATGAACCATTTTTGATCAAAAAATTAATTTTGTCATATTTCACATTTTTGGTATTTTTAGAAAATAGGAAAATATCCGAAAATTCAAGAAAAATAACATTTGAGGTCATAATAATATGGAAAAATAGTCAATATTTTTCTTTTTATTCCCTTGTATTCTTGACATCATAAAAAATCCAAATTCAAGTTCAATTTTATGTGTTTCTTTGTTTCAATTGTTACATGTATGATTGAATTTGATAAAAAAAAATATGTCAATTGGCTCTTTTAATTTGCAATTTTGGCATTTTTAGGGTCTTGACATTCAATCTAATTGTCCTTCATTTCCATTTAGCCCAATTATTTGCACAAATTGCTCAATTGCATGACTTGGGCAAAATTACATACTTTATTGCAATTCAGTCCTTGAATTTTGGTATAATTGAAATTACTTTCAATTCAAGGGCTACATTTATTGATTGAAGCCACTACCCAATATTTTTCATCATTCTGAGTCGATTGGCATTGGTGATTTGGTCCAATTTGACTGTTTGAGCCTTCAATTTCACAATTTTTTGAATTGGAATTGAGGACAAATTTGGGGATTTTGTAGAAATTGACATGAACTTTTGGGCAAAATCACATTTTTGGATAGTAATCATATCCTAAGTTCGATTTTGAGGTTTAATTTACAAAAATTCCCCGCGAATTAGGGTTAATTTTGGAAAATCAAGTCAGAACCGGTTCTGACCGATCAAATCGCCCAGTCGGACCGTCAAATCGGTCCACTACATTGTCGTCTTCTTCCCCAGGAGTATGTATAGATGAACAATAAGAAACCGAACTTTGATGGTCGAATTGAAGGCTCAATCAACCATAATTGGCAAACCTGTGGTGGGGCTTTCGATCTTCAGGGTGAGACGCATTGATTATGACCAATGGCATTGCCAATGGTCACCGAAGCATGATGGAATCAACCGGTCAACATCGCAGTGGCCATGAAAGTCAACTTTCACAGATGGCCAAATTGGTTGTCTATTCGCGCATGTCGGGGGACCATTTCGACTTAACAGAGTTGCCTATCGTCTCCGGCGCCATTTGGACCAATGGCACGTACGGTCACGTGCCATTTGGAGTCAGTTAGACACTCCCGTTCGTGACAAAAATTTGAAAGGGGTCTATAGTCTTGAGAGGCTTTCTAGAAGAAAGGGGGTGTTCATTCGGTTATAGAAAGAAAATAGAATCGACAGAGAGAGAGAAGGAGAGGAAAAGAGCTCATTCTCTGATCCAGGCTGTTGAGAATTAGAGCTTGAATTCAAGGCACTGGTTAGGCCGCTTTTGGCCAAACCAAAGCCAACAAAGGTCAAGATGCACGCCTGAAGTAGTAGGAATCGATCGAGACCGGCCGCGTTGCCTATCATTCCGAAATAGGTGAGTTCAGTCTTCGAGCTTTTCATACTGTGCTTTAATGGCGGAACTCGATTCCGATCATGATTCTTTGAGTTAGAGTAGACGTTTTACACTTCAAGCATCGCTAATCATTATTGCTTTATAATTTTGCATCGACCTTGTCTAGATATCTCGAATCGAGTCTCCAAACTCAACCTTCATCGTTGAATACTATTCAATTTTGCCTAACCAAATCTAGGCCATGCGAGCTCAATCGGAGCTTAAGGTAAGTGTTCTGAACCTCTTACGATGCTCCTGTGTTGATGAATTAGTTCAAGATGCCATGGATTGCATGTTTAGAGTAGTTGTACTTGTACTGGTTCGAGCTTGCTCAGGCTTGATTCCGTGGATGAAATGCTTCGATTCTTAGATATGTGAAACTAGAGGACTGAGTGAGTCGAACGACACCTGTTTTACGTTAATTGGTTAAGGTTTGGTTATTCATCGGGGCTGGAGAATCCTCAGCCATCCATTCCGTCGGAGTTAAGAGGTTGAAGATGATGTTGACGTGGCAGAGTCAATGAGTCAAATATCTAGGTGGCGTTCTATGATTGCTCTAAGCAATGCTGAGTTGGCTCAACCATTAGTTTGTTTAGGCTGAGTCAGTTGTGATCGGATGGCTTAGATTAATCGAGTCATATTTTTAATGGCTGTCTGATTAGAAATTAGAAATATTTGAAAATGGTTTTATAACCAAAAAATCAAAACTAACTCAAATGGTGCCATTTAGGTCAAGGGTTGAGCGGCATCGTTTAGGTTAGTGAGGATGTACGGATCAGATCAGGTCTCGGGTTCTAATCATGGCCGTAGATCAGATCTGACTGATGAAATTTAGTCCGCTTTTGATCTGAGACATAGGCTTTCAGTAAGCCAATCCAGTGATCATGGAATAGCCACGTGGTTCATTAGGAACCGTCGGATTAAATCCAAATAATCGAAAAATAAAAATACGGAACAACATCGTTTTGGAACGTTGGTTTCGCAGGTCCAGGTTTGGACTGGGTTTTGGCCTGAGTGGGTCGGGTCGATCCGATCCGAATCATTTTATAATAAGAAAAAATTCGAAAATAATTTTTTAATAATAAAAAATTAAAAAATCCTAGAAAATTCTAAAAAAAAGTGAGAAAATATTAGAAAATCCCAAAAATTGTAGGAAAATTGTGAAAATTCATAGATACTCCAGAAATTCTCAAAAATTGTGGAATGACCATAGACAACTGGTCTATCCTAATTTTGGGATTCCTTATCTGTTCTTCCGAGAATTGACGATATTACCCTTTCGGGGTAAATCGCCTCTACTTGGTATATGAAATAAGTCGAGAATGCCAAGGTAAGGATTAAGGTCAGCTAGGCAACCAATCCTTATTCTTGGGTTTTCGAATCTCGTCATTTTTCTGAAAATGACGATTTTACCCCTCAAAAGGTAAATCGTCTTTCTTACTCTAATTGAATTGCGAAAATTGCTCAAAATTAGGATTTGGGTATGGTGGTCAATTAATCCTTCTATTTGTAATTTTCACATCTCATTACTTTCTGTAATGATGATTTTACCCCTTAAAGGGTAAATCGCTTCTAAAATTTCAGAAAAATTCTGAAAATTATTAAAAATGGGAAATGGACTGGTTTGGTGACCAATAATATTTTCACCATTTCTTGACTTCATATTTCATCTGAAATGATAAAATTTCCCCTTTAGGGCAAATTGTCTCAAAATTCTTCAAAATTACGATTTTACCCCTCTAGGGTAAATCATGTCAAAAATACTCCTAAGCCTTGATTGACATTTCTCTAGGCTAATAGGCCCTTACTAGGGATGCTACGTTGTGTTCATGTGATTTATCCACACGTATTGGATCCTTGATTTGCGCACTTTTTTATTGATTGTGTTTGCTAGGATAGTCACTCCTATCTGCATGAACTCTTAGATTTATGGTTCATACCCCACTCATCTGCATGAAATCTTAGGTTAGATAAATTATTCAATTTAGGTGCCAAAAGGGCATCAACTCTAATAGTTGGCGTAACAAAGTCCCCGATCTCATTTCTCTAGTTTTCGCAGAATTGAAAAGAATACTCTCAACTATTTAATAGGATTTCCAATCGTACCCTCCACGAAATGATTGGTGGAGACTCATTGGCATGCACACGTATCACATGTAACTAGACCACATCGAAGGTCGACCACGTATACCTTCGTTGCGACTTGGGAAATAAGCCTTGGGAGAGGCCCGCCTTCGACCAGACGAGACAACCCATTAACACCCTCGCCTGAACTCGAGAGGGTCGTGACAGGCTGACGACTCCGCTGGGGATTTATTCCAAATCAGAATCTCTGGTTAGGAATTTTAGAGGACTTGAGCTGATTAAAAGGTTGATTGGTTTATCTAACCCCATTTTCTGCATATGCTCTCGAAGGTAAGGTACATACCCTAACCATTGTGTTAAATATTTTTGCAGATTGGAGAAATAAGGGTTGAAGTGTTTGTTGACATCTTTCTTGCAAGTTGGAGTTGGGACTGTATTTATTTTTACGCATAAATTGAAGCGGTGTTTGATACAAATTGTTGTGCATGACCTTGCATTGTGATGATCACGACACATCCCATACACTAGCTGTCAAACCCCAACTGCAACCACCTTTAGGTTACCTTATACAGGGAAAGGATATAAAAGAATCTCATGTGTGATGGCACTAGAGAATTTCATGTTCGTTCCCGCTCACAATTCAAATTTGTGATATCTAGCCCTCTTGGGTGGGTACTCTTGGGGAGGAATATGCCATATTTGGATCGTAAGAGCTTGAGCCATAGGTTCCTCATCTAATTTTATTTTTAGAGTATATTCTCACTTGTCTCATGCGCATGTCTGTGGAAGGTTGGTATACCTAAAACCACCCATTGTTGCAGGGGAATATTGGACGTTCCCTGGGTTTTGGTTTGTAAGGCATTTACTTTTAAATGCATTTCCTTACTCCCGGTCTTATGGTATGTTCATATGTTGCATATGATTCACATCTATATGTATTGCATACATTCTGAAATCATTCAAGTGATTGATTGAAATAACGATGATAGGGGATAGGATGTCGTTGTTTCCTAGAAGTTTGATGGAGTTGGTAACCTTCAAATATCTAAGGAAAGTCACTCGTCCTAGGCCGAATACAAGGTTGCATTTTACTAGATTTATACATGGCCGAGAGCTGACTAGACACAAACTGGGATATGCCAAAGATTGCCAGGCTAGTTATTATGTCAATAACCTTAGGTTTAAGCGGCAGACAGATGAGATGTTCAAGCGCTATCTAGAGATGAAAAGGCAGTACCGCAACGGCTTAGCTAGAGAAGCCTATGCCCACCGAAAACCTGAACGTCAAGCCAGGGAGTATCAACCAATGATCTCTCTTTAGGGAAAGAAAAGACGCCTTACAACCAAGACGAAGGCAAGGTGCATCATACTGAAAAAGACAAAATTCATGAAGACCCCTAAAGTCATTACATCATGGACCAGAGAATGGCTAGAGGAATTAAAGCATCTCAACTGACCTGCCAAAGATTATTCTTCACAATCCGAAGGATACTCAACTAAGGAAGAAATCCTAATCACCAAGCCGTATTTTGAAGAGGGGCAAGACAAAGATGCAATCAAGAAGGAAACCCCGATGAACCATCATCCTGAAAAAAAAAAATAGATCTTGGGGAGGGATAGCTTAGATCTCATATTTCATTGGGCTTTTAGGGCTTTATTATCTTAGAATAAATTTGATTGGTGTCTCCCCCCTCTTAGGCCTCTCTCAATATCTCTATCATAACATATCCTTTTTGTAATAAGGAATTTCTTCTACTATGCCCGCAGTTGATATTTTGGCCAATGGAATGTGACATTGTTATTTCCTTTAGTCACTAAGATGATTCTGACTAATTGTATAATTCACTTGTTTGAAATTCAAATTAGACATTGAGTCGGGTCTTTCGTATCTGAAAGGGATTCTAATTTCTATTTCATTGACTGGAATATGTAATTAAACCAGTTCTTGCATATTTCATGACATTAGCATAATCACATATTTAAAGTATTCTTTGGCGATTGATTTTTCAAAATTATTTGCATATTTTAGACTTGATGGGGAAGAATGACATCTAAGTATTCAAGGTCCTTGAGCTGAGCTCCTAACCTGGTGGGACAGCATGGGTAAAGCCAGCCAAAAGTATGCCAGATCACGATTAGGGCATTTGTTGGAGCTGTTGAAGATTGAATGTCCACTACCTTTATCTAAGCCATGGTACTCTATTGGGATCCTACCACCGTGGCATTCTACAAGGAATGATTAGAGGTTAACCCCACCCTTGAAGAACATAGCGCTACCATTGGAGTTGAATTTACTCACTTGTTAGTCCAACCTCCTATAGGGTTTGAGCCTTTGAGTCAGCTAGCTGAATTCCTGGATACAAACCTTAATGAAATCAAAGCAAAAGCCAAAAGTAATTCCGGACGAGTTTCCCTATCTTTTCTTCTAGATAGGTTTCCCAGCCTCCCTACTAGCAAAGGAATAAAATCTGGTAGAGCTTTGGTCTTGGCATTATTTAGCTTTGTTCTATTCCCAATCTCGTCTGTTACTTTTGACCCTATCATGGCTGTAGTGGTCAAACAAGTCTGTTATGGGTGGAATTATTCGAACCTTATCCTTGCCGAAACCTTCATCTCCTTAAACCATTTTAGAAAAAGCAAGAAGGGAATCTTTAGAGCCTCTAGTGGTCTCATATACTTGTGGCTCAAATCTCATATCAAATAATTTCATATTCGCATGGGTTTCATTGAGATTAGTTCCAATGTCCATCCTCTTAGAACCTTCATCAAAATTCATACACGTATTCATAAGTTCAACTTTAAAGAATGGAAGGAATTTCTTAGAACTCTAAAGCCAGAATAACTCCGATAATGGCTTAGATTACCAACACCCAGTAAAGTCAGACTCGCATGTAATGGCAAAGACCCAGTCCCCTTGTTAGGATACACATGCTCCACCGCATATTATCCAATGGGGGTTATCCGACAGTTTGGAGCATTGCAAGAGATCCCTTCATCACCACGACTAGATATTTTCTCATTTGAGTTGCCAAGAGAGAACCTCACAAGAGAAAAGAAGAAGCAATTCGAAGCCAAGGTGGAATTCATCATACACTCTTTGAAAGACACCTAAACTGAAGATGTAGAATGGCCAGATGATATGACTCATGAGATGAATACTCATAGGGCTTCCACATAATATATCTGGCGCTTTGAGGAGACTAGATGCAGCTTTGTCGAGCCTTATGTACTTGAATACATTATGTCGTACGTGCTTGGAGTGGAGCCATATATACCTGAGGGCATGAGATCACCATCATATTCAAGAGATGAGGAATCTCAGACTGAAGGATCTAATCTTTGCTAGGACGATGAGGGTGCCTTAGACCTCAAGTGACCTAGACTTGGATAGACTATTCTGTCAAGTGTAAAACGTGTGAACATTATTATGTTTTCTTAGCATTTGGATACTCATTTGTATTAAATGTTACTTCTGGCATATGTGTATGAGCATAAGGATGTTTTATCGACGCATTAAAAAAACTATCGTCAAAGATTGCGCTTCTTTCAATTTCATGAATTATTTGGAAAATGATTGAAAGAATTGCTCACGTGAGATTAAGGCTCACAAAGTAGTTCTTTTTCTCATTCATCAATAGAAAACATGCAATTGAAAGAATCCAGTACTTTTCTTATCTATCTTAAAGAGATACTTACTTGTTTTTTTTTCAAATAAATAGGTATTCTCTAATCACGGAATTACCAATACATCATTTCCATACTCAACTTAAAACGAGAATGGAACAACAGGAGTCGACTCCACGAGTAGGCATATTGGAGACCCAGATGACTACCATGACTACCATGATGGCTGAAATTAAGGCCATGTTAGAAGCCTCCCAAGCCAGACAGACAGCAGTACCTAACCTGAACGACTCAAGTCAATCCTCAATACTCAATACGACCGACAAAGGGACAGTTGAAGGTACCCAACTAATCATGAAGGACACTCGTGCGCCGAATGTCTAGTCATAACCGAAGATACCCCCTGTTGTCATTAACCTCGAGAAGGAGGAGAAAGGAAAACATATTGTGAAAACTAAAGCCGAGGCTAAGAGAATAGCCAAAATTGAGGACAAAGAGCTAGATTTTGTAAAAAAGTACAATGGGACAGGTTGTCCATGTGTTCACCTCAAATACTATCTGCGTAAGATGGTTCACTATTCTGACTATATTCTTTTGTTGATGAATACATTCCAAGAGAGTTTGGCTGGCGCTGTTCTGGCTTGGTTTATTGAGTTAGATCTTGATCACCACGACGGATGGGAAGATCTTGCTGAAGATTTCCTCAGGCAGTATAAGTTTAACACAACTATTGTCCCGATAAGGGAAGATATGTTACGAACTGTGAAAGGCAGGGGCAAAACAATTAGAACATATACCCAGAGACGACTGTCATGACCCTCGAGATATCCCTCCCTCGAGAAATCTCGGCAAGTTAATTGGTCGTCCTCTCTGGTCGAACACGGGCCTCTCTCAAGGCCCGTTACCCAAGTCGTAACGACGATATACGTGGTCAACCTTCAATGCGGTCTGGTGACATGTGATACGTGTACGTCCCGAACCCGTCGAGCACACGTATATCCCACCAGGCCGTTGATCATCAATTATCTCCTAGGATCCCTCAGCCAATTATATAACAACTTGACAAAGAAACAAGATCGTAAAAGCCATAAAACTACTCCGTACAATTCCGTCATGAGATGACTTTGGACAAATGGTATACACTTCTTATAAATAAAATTCTCCTCAGAAGATATCACAATCAAGTACCCAAAATTCAATTCCTAATTCCTCAAAATCCAGATACAATCCCTAAGGCCACAAAAAAATAAAACCATTCATGCTATTACTTCATCGAGAACTCATCCTCACCTCGCCCGTATATCCATCTTCAAGGACCTAAAAAAAATAATCCCCTACTGGGGTGAGATATATATATCTCGGCAAGTGAAACTTAAAACTAGACCTGAACACCAGTCCCCCCAAATCAACTCAACAACACCAAAAGCAGGTATTCATCAATCAACTATCTCAATAAGATAGGCATAAACACAAGTCATAGTTATACACACTTAACCTCATTGGTTCAAGCTTCTAACGTATACCAAAACAAGCATATAATTTCATAAAGTCATCACAATAACGTATCATTTCCTCATTGCCTGGGCTCTCAGCTGCGATGTACTTTCCTAGCACTCTTGCCAACTGATATCACTAGGGCCATAAGCCAATTGATATCTTTGTATCACTAGGGCCACAGGCCAATCGATACTTTCAAGGCTTACAGCCATTCGATGCCACTAGGGCCACAGGCCAATCGGCATCCTCAATATTTTTCAAGCTCACCACCATTCAATACCACTAGGCCATAGGCCAATCGGTATTTTCATCATCAAGACTTATAGCCAATTGGTACTACTGGGGCCACAGGCCAATCGGTACTTTCGAGGCTCACAGCCAATTGTCATCTCAAGGACTCATAGTTAAAGTGATTTCCAAGGCTGCAGGCCAACGATTGTTGGGACGATATAGCCCATTCATCTAGCATCGGCACTATAGCTATATATATCACGTAGGCATCACAGCCAATTAAACAACCAAGGGTTCAAGAGCCAAATATGTCATCAAGGCGTATCATAGTTCAATTATCATGCTATGCCATTCAAGTCATAGAATCCAATACTCAGTCAAGCAATTCAAGCCATATGCTTCACTAAGCAACCAAATCACTCAGCCACTCTATCCAGTAGTGTCCTAATATTCAAGTAAGAGTTTAGAAAATACTTACCTTGATCAATTAGCAAAATGTCACATAAAGTGACTCTCCTCAATGCCACAAGTATGAAATCTTCAAGAATCCTTCGTCAACCTAGAAAGATTCACCAATCTCGAATCAAAAGTCATTGAATTCTCACTTTCTTTAACCCAATTTCTCATTAGCCATACATTAGGCAATTCAAGACATCTTATTGATCAATTTAACACATATCAACACTCCCACGAACCCTCAATGTGTTCGGTTCATATGATCGCACACAAGACAAGATACAACCTAGGGGTTTATGCATCAATATTGCCCATAACTCACTCCAAACTCCCAATCCACTTCACACATGCCTCATTAATGCCTCACATCACATCTTATTGGTCATTATGAGTCAATTTGAAGTCCAATAGTCCTTACTCAACCTGCACAGAACCGGCCAGCAAGGGTCCACCCACAAAACAAAACTGATATTCTATTCAAACCGCTCAATCAAGCCATAAATCAATTTCAAACTTCAATCCATCACAAAACCAACTCACCATAAACTTAATCTACATGTTAAGGGAGCTCATTGAAGATTTGGAAGCAAAATAATACCTCAAAGACTTTGAACAGCCCGATTCTTCCACAGTCCTCAAATAGGCAGAACTTGCTCGGTATAAACCTCCACAAACTAGCCATGTACACCCATAAAAAATCACATAACACCTTAATTTAAACTTGCTAAATTCTTATACTATTATTTTAAAAGATTTTACCGAAGATTTGAAGCCATTTGGAGTCCGGGAGCTCCCAAAAACATAGCCTCACCAAAAGCGGGTCATATTTTGACCTTTGCCCACTCAAATAGACCTAAGGCACAAACGGCTAGGTAAAATTAAGCTTATGATACCTTTATAGAATGAAAAGATGATAATCTTTAAGATGGTGGCAGTTTTACCTCAATCTGATGTCCGACGATAAAGTTATGACCAAAATAGTGAACTAGTTTTTCCCTGCATCGAGGAATTCGTTCGGCTGAGAGAAAAAAAAGGGAGAGGAAGAAGAGAGGGGAAGGGTGGTCAGCCAAAATGATAAGAGAAAGAAGGTATTCCACCCCAATAATTTATTTTTGGTCAATTTGATAGGATGGATAATTAAGGAACATTTAATACTTGGCCTCTCTTTGGTTGACACTTGACAACCTCCCATTGTTTATTTCATTCACTTTGACTCCGTTTAGCTCATCCTCATCCAATTTTTGACATCATATAGAGGAGGAAAAATGGCCAAAATGACCTTCTAAACTTCTTAAGGCAAGACCAAAGGTCAAGGGGCAAAATGGTCATTTGACACTATTCGTTCGAAATTTCATTTTTCTCGTATAAACCACCCTCGATGAGGCGACGTCCATCTCAATTTCAATGTTGGAATTCCTCAATGTCCAATACCCAACCTCGAGGTCCAATTTCATATCGAACTCTCGGCGACTGTAATTTCAGTTTATCTCAAACTGATGGGCGTTTCTTGCAGGCTCTACGCGTATTGACCTTGGGATTTCTCTTAAACCGTGGCGACTTTGGTTGTCATGTAATTGTGAGGGTTTACCGTTCGTTCGTTCGATCCTGATCATCTAAATCCGATTTAGGAAATTCTCGTAAATTACACATTGGTTAAGCGAAATCACCCGCTTCCCAACGTATTACGCTAGCAAGACATTCCATGATTGTCCTTAGATCAATCTTTGCCAACCCAAAATATTCCCTTGACAATACTTATGGTCAAAGTGTCATTTCTCATTCAAATTTCCTAAGTCCACGTACTCGACTCCACGTTAGTCTTTCCCTTTTGGTCAGATAACTCATGTCACGCCCCGCGCCCTCGATACGAGCACGCGACTCCCTGGAAGCACAAACTATCTATCGAGGTCCCAAGATTCAAAGATGGTTTGAGAGACATACCACATAAGAAGCAAACACGCGGAAGCGACGATGTAAAAACTCCTCCATACAAATATAAAATGGGACCTGGATAGCGAGAGTACTAGTAATACATAATATCTGAATATCCATACAAGGAATAGCTAACCAACTACACTAGTTAGTAGGGTGGCATGGCCAGCACAAAATGCAGTCATAAGTTTCGCAAAAGGGATAGACCTAGAGAACACCATAAAAATATCAGACTAGTAAACCAGGAGCTCTTAAGTCGAGCTGCTGGAGTTATCAGTCTCCTCTGCCTCCTTAGTAGGCTTATACTCCGAAAAAGTCTCAGAGCAAATCTCCACCGCATCCTCGAGTGTCTCGTCCACGGATGGCTCCACCAGTTCATCTTCGGTAGCCTCGACCACTATGATCTCCTCGGTGTCTTCTAGGGGAGTCCTCTCAAGACCAATCCTCAAGCCAGCGACAGATCCCTCAGCCTCTACTAAGTCCTGGGTGGGATGGCACCAGCTAGGGATCACTCTTTGGTGCACCTCGGTGGGTTTCAGTGGCCTTGTGGAAACATTGCCCACCTTTCTAAACCATGTCTCATACCTATGAGGCTTCTAGCTACTACCACCCTAATCTACCAAAACAACTGTATACTTTCTAACGTAAATGGTCCCCTGTCCGTTAGAGAACTCCTCAAAATAGATAGACATCTCCTTAGGATCCCCAAACATGACTGGCCACATGCTCAAGGCCTAGGATTTATAAAGAAATAGGGTCCCACTGTAGGGTGAGATATGCATCTCAGTAAGGTAGGTCTTAACCCTAGGTTAGGTAGACAGTCTACTCAGGCAAATGCAAACACTAATAATACATACAAAATTTCATGAGGTATTCCATTATCAATAACGACACACAGATGTCAGGAATGCAGTCATGGCATCATAACACATTAATAGGATCATGTACGCCTCGTCATGTCGAATCACAACTTTCACCCTTCTCGCTTGCCTCACTTTCATGCCCGTGTTTAGAATGCCTCAGTCTCGATCTGCGTAAATGCATCAAACTGTCTCATTGACAAACCCGTGTAAACGCATTAGGTTTTCAATATTACTCCAGGCCTGTGTCGACACATTACAATACCGTCTTGCATTTCAACGCATCAAGATTATGGCCTTCTCAACCCCGCATCTCATACTCCTCAAGGTACCATTCAATTCAAACTACGCACCTCAGCGCCTCAGGGCATTTGTCATACGACCCCGCGTCTCATACGCCTCAGGGTATTCCCATGTCTCATATATGCTACAAGTTCAATTCAATTCATGCACATAATACCAAGTGCAAACTCATGCACAATCTATACACTTATGGCAAGCAAAACAATCAAATTTGACATTCAAACATGGTAATCAACTCAAGCACAACCATTGTCACTCGTTCAAGTCCTCTATACCATTATAGGACATACATTGGGTCATCACGTTATAAATTTCTAAGAATCGACCAATTCACACACCAATCGCCCAATCAAGTCCAATCCTCCTATCAAAGGTTTAGGATCCTCTTACCTCAAGTTCAATGCAACACAATCCTCTTCCCAAGCACCTCAAGAGTTCGGTCCAAATGGTCCAAGGACAACTCAACCGCGCAACCTAAGGAAATTTCATCCAATGTTAATTTCCTTGCCCAAATCATCACCCTACCAAACATACACCTCATGGACCTATCAATTAGCATCCTCATACTTCTCAACGATGAATTTGGAGCTCAATTACAACTATCAACAGCCCCCACAGAACCGGTATGCACAGAACCGAACCGGGCGAATTTCGATCCTTGTATACCTCAACTTACCAGCCCTTAAACCACTTCAAATCTTCAATTTAATCACTAATCTACT
Source organism: Rhodomyrtus tomentosa (assembly GCA_028455895.1). Classification (NCBI taxonomy): domain Eukaryota; kingdom Viridiplantae; phylum Streptophyta; class Magnoliopsida; order Myrtales; family Myrtaceae; genus Rhodomyrtus; species Rhodomyrtus tomentosa. The sequence goes on from JAPCWY010000001.1 coordinate 17,171,479, forward strand.
TGCTAACATGTATTTCTAAGGGTTTGGGAAGCTCACCGAAAATTTGAGCTCAAGGTGACGTCAAATAGTCCACGAACGGCGCCGGTTCCTCCAAGCTTACCGCCGGTCAATTCTGGCCCTTCAAATACAAGACTCATTTGGGATCAAAACTCCATAAAATTAACCCAAAATTTTTACCACAGCTCCATCTATGTGTGCCCTAAATGTCCAAAAAATTTGGTTGCAAAACTCCAAGGTTTCAGGGTCTTAAGAGGCCAAAAACGTGGCTTATCTCTAGTTGCGACGATTTCCATCGACTTTGAGAGATTGGCCGACTAGAGCTCCTTGGTGAAGCAAATGACTCGCTTCCACTTCGAAAACGTCGGCAAGAGGTTGAGGAAGGAGTGGGTAGTCGTCTCGATGGTTGGGGATCGCTAGAGGTGGCAGTCGACGGCGGCGAACAGGCGAACAGAAACCGGTCTGCTGGAGCTCCACGGCGTAAGGAAGAAGAAGAAGAAGCTTTTCGGCAAAGTGAGAGAGTGGTCGGCCAAGAGAGAGAGAGAGAAGGTTTATATCTCAATTTGCTTGATTAACATGGGTTGAATGGTGTTTAAAAGTGGAAACATCAACTCATGGCTTCATCTATTGATACTTGTCCAATGTGTCATTCAAAGCTCATCCAATGGCCCACAATTTCTTCAATTTTTGGTAGCTCTTGAGGGGTTTCAATGACCAAAAAGCCCTTGTCCAATTAATAAAGCAAGGCTAAGGCTTGAGGGGCAAAACGGTAATTTTACTCTCTACGTCTGGAACGTCGTTTTTCTAATTTCAATTTTCTTCGATAAGGCGACGGCCAATCCAATTGAGATGTTGGAATTCTTGATTCTCTATTTTCGAATTTCAAGACTTGTTTCTAAATCATTTCTCTATTCGATGCAATTCCAGCCCATCCCCGAACTGACGGGCGGCTTTGCAGACTTTATGCGTATCGATCCTGTGACTCATATCACAATTAGGGCTCGTCAATTCATGGCGACTTTAGTTGTCACGTAATTATGAGGGTCTATCACTAGTTCTGATGTTTCGATCGTCACTGTTCGATTTATGAAAATTTTACAAATTATATATTGGCTAAGTGGCATCACCCGCGCTCTAATCATATAACGCTAGCAATACATTCATTAATCGTTCTTAGATCGGCCTTTTATGGCTTTAAATATCCCATCGACAATCTTTATAGTTAAAGTGCCATTTCCTATTCGAATTCCCTAGGTCCACGTATCCCGTCTCACGTTAGACTTTCCATTTTGGTCAGTCAACTTGAGATTGATCAGATCCGAGCGAAATACGACTGAAACACATCGTTAGATACTTTCTCATTAATGAGTCTTTAAATGACAGGAAAATCAGAATGTCACAACTCAAGAGTGGCCAACTCCGAGCAAGTTATAACTGGAGTACACCGATCGATATCCTTCCATTCAATAGCCTCGAGAGGGTCGGAATTTGGAATGTCACAATTCTTCCCCCTTAAAAAAAATTCATCCTCCGAAATTTTCCATTTTCCAATCTCACAGGGTATAGACGCCTCATCGCATCTTCATTCTCCAAAGTAGATCCTCCCATTGCTTGATGCTCCCACTTGTATTTTCTGACAAAAGTCATGTTCCTCCAGGACTTATTTCCCTCAGTCCTTAACCTGTATTTGCTTTTCTCTATTTTCTTCTGACATTCATAATATCTGTCGGTGATACACCTTCAAGCACTCAAATCTTTCGTTCAATTTGCCTATTAGTCCAAGGATATCACGTGCGTCACACTATAATCTTGCTTTAGAAATTCCTAGTCAAAAGACATTTTCAAAACGTCGCCTTAAATTCATGTTGTTTTTCTCTCATGATCATTACCAAATCATCATGAGAACGTACTTTTTGGTACTTCTACCATTTGGCATAATCATCCAATTCAACGTCATGTTGCACTGTCAGGAATGCACAAGTTCCATTAACTTACCCTCGATTGTCCAAATCGAACCCTAGCCTTCTCGACTTCTCAAGCAAACTCATGAGTGAGTCCTTAATAGCTTTTCCTCGATTATATTCGAGATTCTCAAATGACCAATTAATCCACCAACATGCAACAATTATGCTTTCCCTTCATTAGTATGTTTCCTTATCTATGGAGCTCCATGGTTTCCATCCTTAATTTCAACATTTCCCCTCCAAACACTCAAAAGTCTGGGTTTTCTCCCAATTGCTCTTATTCGTAGTTCTTACACACTACATCCATGTTGCTTCTCATTCAACTCCCCTAAAAAACTACTACCTTATTCTCTCATGGTAGATATTGACTTGAAATCTTCTTTTACCTACAATGTTTTCCGAACTTTGTCGCAAGGACATTCGCAATCCAACTCCAATCATTCTCTAAGCATTCCAACTCATATGGCCTTATCATTACGATGTATATGCAATACCCACTTCCGGTTGCCTCGTTATATCTCAAGTTTCATTTTGCGTTGCGTCATTACGACCCTATAAACGTTTCAATTCATAACCAGAAGCGCTATTAACAGCGTAGCCATGAACTTGACTTAAGCCCTCAAAAACTCATTTCACATTCAGTCATTCATTCACGCTACATCGTATCCTTAGTCTATTTCATCAATGGAACAACTCTTGTGGGAAATCTTCTCAAGATCCGTCTATAACAATTTACTAATCTCAGAAAATTTCAACTTCCAGCAACTTCTATTGACTCTTTCGATTCGTCACTTATTCCAATCCTCAAAGGCTCCAAAGGAATTTCATTTTCAAAAGATTTCACGACTGAGGTATCTTACTTCACCAGGTCTACAACTCGTGTTCCTCACATTTAGCATGCACATACATTTCCTTAGAGTTCATAAGATACTCTCAAACGTGTTCATATTTCTCATGACTCCTTAAATAAGTCCAATCATCGCCTCTCAAGACGGTAACAGTTCATCCAATTATTCCTCGGACACTCAATCCGATTATTATCAACTCCTTTCTACCAGGTGTCGAACCTTTCAAACTGTTACTCATACATTTCACTTGAGAGTTCAAACCTTGACCCTCTGCTCTCATGAGTCCCCACTCAGACTCCCTAGTACTTTGCTCATTTTTGTCACTCTTCCCTAAGGAAGCACTCTTGTCTTAACCGCTAATTTCCATAACCAATCAATACGACTTTATCTCAATTCCGTCCGTTTTACTGAACGTCGACATTACCCTAGAATTCAACGTTGTCCACAAGACAGTTTCTTGGACTTAATTTCCATAAATCGTTCAAGTCCGATGTCTTCTTTCTTAGTCCAGATGCTCCATCTCAATATCAATATGATTAGAACTTTCTCTTCCTTCCACACTAGGGTTGCGTACCCTATGAAGGAAATTATACACTTCAGTGGCATTTTCTTACTTCAAGTCCACTTTATCCTTCCTATTCCATAGGATGTCAGCCTTGGAGTCTGGGCCTGCAGCAGTGCTTCTACTCCAGGACTCAGATGCCACCACACTTTAACATTCTCCTTCCCATAACTCAATCACCCCAAGTGACAAGGTTGTTCTTCCTTGGTCTCCACCAGTTCACATATCGAATGCTCAATTCGATTATCTCAAATCACTCTACAAGTATTCTTTAAGCGCTTTTTTCTCTTACTAAATCCTTCACTAGAATTACAACCAGCCAGGACTATCAAGTCCGTTCACTTTTCTTTTCATAAACGACCATTTCATGGTCCAATCGCCCTTTAAGAACAACGCCCTATTTTTTAGGAAACAACAACTCATGATTCCATTTCTAATGGTTCCAGTGCAACTAACCAATCCCAAGAAATCAATAATTCCAGGCAAACTAGCATGCCGATTTTTCCTCGACTCTTTCCATAACAGAAGAGGTGGACTACCCATTTTTCACCATGGGTCTTACGCCCAAGTAATCAACCATTTCTCGTAGGCACGTTCTATATTCCATAATGAACATCTCTTTGCTCGTAATCCATGAGCATGAGTTCTATTATTCGTAAGTCTTCCGATCATTCTCTTATTTGACTGAGTCCAGTTACCATTCCTCAAAATTAAGAATAACAACTAGCCATAAGGCTTTCAAACTTCAATCCACTAAGGGATTTACTTATCTTATTCAAGGGTCCTTGACCACCTTTACCATATGCTTAAAAGACCTTGAGAACTCTGTCTCACACTAGTCGATCGTCTTCTGATCCTTGCAAAAGTATCAGGATCCAAACAACCTTTGCTCTCAAGCAATCCCAAGAGGACACTTTCCATCGAACAACTCAACAGAGGTAATCCTGGCTGATATCATGCCTTCGAGGAAATCTTTACTCTGGTGACCTTTTACCAATTATCAACAGCCTGTTAAGGCTAAAATTACCAGGGTCACTTTTTTACCTCAGTGTACCCATGTGACATTTCGAATTTTTCGCCCCCTCGAGGCTTGAGATATGAAACGAAATCTCAAAATTGGAAAATGAAAAGTAAAGATTTCAACGTTCTAATCGAATTAGACGTCACCTCATCAAAGGTAATTTGAATCAGAAAAACGACGTTCCGGACGCCGAGAGTAAAATTACCATTTTGCCCCTCAAGCCTTGGCCTTGCATGTATAATTGGATAAGGACATTTTGGTCAATCACAATACCCTATAGGCTGCGAAAAATCAAGAAAAATGAGGACCATTGGATGAGCCTTAATTGACATGAGGACAAGTGTTAAAGGATTATACATTGACATTGATTGAATCACCTTTTAACCTACCATTCCAAGCCTTTGACCAAGTGAATTATTGGTGGAAGACTCTCTCTCCTTCTCATTTGGCCGGCCATCCCTCTCCCTCTTCACTTTCTCCATTTTCTTCTTCTTCCTCTTCTCTCGCTTGCGTACCAGCCCGTCACCCTATCCCGACTGCTTCACTGTTCTGGCCATATCTTTGTCGTTCGATATCGGATTGAGGTAAAACCACTTCCATCTGAAAGCTTATTGTCTTACTGTTCCAACAAGATATTACAGGTCTAAATCCACCTAGCCGTTTGTTCCATAGAGCCGTTTGAAAGAGCAAAGGTTAGGTTGATCAGTTTTGAATCCAAGAGCTCCCAGCCGACCAGTCCCGACCGTCCCACTATTCTAGTCATATCTTCTTCGTCCGATATCGGATCGAGGTAAAACTATCGTCAAATGAAATATTATTGTCTTATCTTTCCATAGACATATTATAAACTCAATTCGACTTGGTAGATCTTCCCATAGCTCTATTTGAGTGGACAAAGGTCCAGACGAGGCAAATTCTGATCGAGTTGGGGAAATGTCTTCGTTTGGCCACTTCAAGACTTCAAATTGCTTCAAATTTTTGGTGAGGTCTTCTACACTTATAGTATTAAAGTTGGATGAGCTGTGGTTGCAATTTTAGTTGACTTAAGATGGGTTTTCATGGTTGATTGAGGCGATTTTTCTGGGGAAGAATCTGACAGCATGTACAACGAGTGGAACCGGGCTGATCGGAAGTCCTTGAGGTGTTATTTTGCTTCCAAATCTTCGGTGAGGCTTCCTAACTCCTAGAATAACATGTTACCAAGTTGATTTTGTGTTAACTCAAGGTTTGGAGTTGAATTATGGACTAATTAAGGAGGTAGAGGGTAGAATCGAATTTTGCACTGTTTCTGTTTGGATGAACCAAGCCCTTTGAGGGTTGTGAGAGGTGTAGCCATGCATTAAATTCGTTGTGAAGAGATACAAGAATGTTAATTGAGATGTTAATGAGGTGTATGCTCCGTGAATTAGTGATTGGACTAGAAAAAATGATCGTTTGACGAACTTTGAACTAGGTCGCACGGCTGCCCTGCTTTGGGATCAAGGGAACCGAATCTTTGGAGGAGTCTTGGAGGGAATTTTATGAATTAAGTTGAAAGGTAAGTGACTCCTAAACCTTTGCTAGGAAGTTAGGACACTACTAGATGCGTTTGGATGATATATTGATGAATTTGGGAGTCTATTGCATTGATTGTTCATCATCGACTGAGATAATGGAGGTGCTAGTCGTGTGTACTCTTGATGACGAGAAATTATAACTCTCATGGCTAAATTGTTGTTGTGTGCATTCGACTGACATGAATGCTGGTATGGCTATGTGATATTTGGCCTTGAATGACGACTGTTTGAGAAATATGAATGAGTTGGCAAGAGAATTGAAAACCTGATGCGTTTAACATGGGTTTGTCAATTTGATGGTTTAAGGCGTAATAACGCGGACCAAGCCCAAGGCGTTCTAAACGCAGGCATAGTTATTGAAAAGAAAATTGAAAACCTGATGCGTTTAACGCAGGTTTGTCAATTTGATGGTCTGAGGTGTAATGACGCGGACCGAGCCTGAAGCGTTCTAAACGCGGGCATAGCTATTGAAAAGAGAATTGAAAACCTGATGCGTTTAACGCGGGTTTGTCAATTTGATGGTCTAAGGCGTAATGACGCGGACCGAGTCTGAAGTGTATTGACGTGGGCATAGCTATTGAAAAGAGAATTGATAGCCTGATGCGTATTGACGCGGGCTTGGCCATTGAGATTAAAGTTGTGATTAGCCTGATGGGCCATTGAGATTAAATGTGTAATTAGCCTGATGCGTATTGACGCGGGTTTGGCCATGGGAATTGAAAGTTGTGATGAAATTGAGGACACACCTTTGCTTATTAATTTAATGTTGTGCTAGTATAAAGCTTGGTTGTGATGATATGATTGTCCTCGAATCGTGATTGCGTTATGTCAGACGTATCAAGGTGCCTTGATGTTTTATTGCTATGTGTTGTTTTATTGCATAATCCGGGAGGACTAATGGCCTGGTCTAGGTTTAAGGTGAACTTGCTAAGATTTATATCTCATCCCGTCGTGGGATTAACTTTTTCAAGTCCCGGGCGATGGAAATCTGAGCTTGCCAATGATCGGCGTTTGAAGAAGTAATTATATGAAATGGATTTATACTTTGGTGACTTTAGAGATTTCATGTTACCTTGAAGTTAGAGTCGTATCCTCTGAACCTGTAGTCGGCGTTTATAAGAAGATATACCCTATGTCCTGAGTCATCTTAAGATTGAATTGAATGGAGAAGTTTCACTGCTTCCGCATGTTTGTATCATTTAAAAGTTGTAAATTGTTGGCCGACGGATCTTGGGTACTACCGATAGACAAGACGGCCCTGGTGAGATTTTGCGTGCCTGACTAGTTCGGGGCGTGACAACCTAAACCTCTAAGGTTTCCTTACCAAGATCCCCAATCCAGACAGAGTCAATTTCAAATCTCATCCCTCCTTTAAACTCAATCAATCTCAACTTATACATAGCTTCACAAGCTTTTCAAAACTCTCACGGTTCTTCCCACGCATTCACCTTTCTCGACGTGTGCTCGACGAGTCTTCACCTTTCTCGTGAATGAAATAACTCAGAGTCACCTTTCTCGTGACTTCCATCTTTTAACTCATCGATACAAGCATATGTCACCACGGCGACTTAGACAACAATGGCAGCTCCTCCTCGAGCTTGCCCACCTCTTAGTTTTTCTCATTTCCATTGAAAGCTCTCACGACCCCTATTACACTTGGGTCTTGTACGATTAATAAATCGAGCCATATTCTCTTATAGTATTCATACTCCAGTTGCTCATCTTTACTTAATTCTCATGAGCCATCTCAATTCTTAGATCTTCCCATACCTTACATATTCAAGCCAAGTGCTCCTCTAGCGATCGAACCTTGGTCGTTCAACCTTATTAGGTTCTCATGTCACTTGAACTACTATGATTCCCTCCAGGAATCAGAGACTTAAGTTATCTACTCAAGTCTAGTAGTTTCAGGCTGCTCATCTCATTATTCATCATTATCAATCTTTCAGTGGTTCCCAAACAACTCTCAACTAGTTGTCCATTACCCAAGGATTCAAGATCCTCATCAATCAATGACTATTCAGCAGGCCAGCCTCAACAAGGTAACTTCTCAAACATCAGCCAATTACTAGGCAAGCCTCAACTACGCCAAAACCCAACTAGGTCAACACCAAGCAAATACTTAATGTGCCATTTAAATTATTCATGCCATAAATCCAAGGGCATCTGCCAGTCTAGCATAATCACAACAGACTATCGCAATATCAACAGACATCAGTTCAATGTGTATAAACCCCACATGCCGTCTAATCTCTCAGTTAAACCTTGGCCACAACAATCACATGATGCCAATCATAAAATACGCCTAACATGCCCATTACAAACTCACTTTTCTTTTTCAAATAGCATACACTACCGAGCACAAAGCTCTTGATCATGCCAAGCACGAAGCTTTTACCAATGCCACTCATAGGCGTCATTTCACATGTCATGCCACTTTTGAACATTCACATCAAGTATCAATCCTGTGCCATACATCCCTTAACCACAATTGGACTCAACCTGATACCTAGACTTTCCCTTTCAAGTTATGACTTAGGTCATTCTTGCCTCTTACCATCTTAGAAGCCTGCCAGGAGCCGCTCCTTGTCCGGACCTCTCTGTCCTAGCGATCACTCTTCGCCCTCATCAGACCTGGCCATTGCAGGTTGTCCCAAGTCATACCTCTATAGAGAAAGCCCCATTCCACACGTCCCATACCATACTTCATTATAGTTTATAGGTATCACATCCACTTGACCCATACTAAGCGATAGTTTATTAAGTCCAATAGTGATAAATTCATGCATGCACCCTCATCAGCTTTCGTTTCAAAGCCACAAACATATGCACAACATGTTTGTTCTCACCACTTGTCTTATCACAAACATTCCCACATCAAGCCTTAATTATAAAAAACCTCTAGTTTCACCAATGACCATCGCATCTCACAGATCAATTGCCTATATTCAACCATATACCTCAAATCTATTCAAGTCAAATTTACATGTATTTGATCATAACTGGTGTTTAATCCAAATATTCCTTGCACGCTCCTTCATATGCATCTCATCTCATACCACCCAAGACTGTCAATAATAATCGATAACTAAATCATCAAGATACAATGCAATTTAAGCTTGAATACGCTAATGCCAATTGTCTATTTATAACTCATATTCCCCAAGCTGGGTCATTGACAAATCACGATCACAATCATACACTCCTATCGACCCCTCATTCATAAGCTATTCTCTAGCAACCCCAACTCCAGGCTTAAGACACTTCAATCTCCACCACTTCCTTATAAGCCTTATCCATAAAATCACTCAAGATCATCCATTAAATCGACACCAGGACCATTAGAATACCTCACAAGTTCAAGCCTATAATTATTAAGATTAGCAATTCATGCTTAATTCTAAAGGTCTCACTACCTAATTGTCCTTAAGTCATTGTACTTTATGTCATGCCCCTAACCTGGAGAGCACGCAAACATCCCGCCCAGCCATTCCTTTTCATTTAACTTCAGGATCCAACGGTCAATAATCCGAGCACTGACAGAAATACACATGCGGAAGCGATGCCATCTCCATTCATATAGATACAACCACATACGATGACTTAGGACAAATACATCAAATTGCCTTAATCAATTACTAAAAGATCAATTCCTAATTCAATATATGAAGTACAATCTCAATATCCACAATTGGAAATTCCATTCTAAATACAACTGGTCAACTATCTCTTCTAATGCCACTCCTTGGCAAGCTCGTGCTACCTTCGCCTGGAACCTGAAAAAAAATGAAGCCCCCACTAGGGTGAGATATAAATCTCAGTAACGCGGGTCCTAACCTTAGGTTAGGCCGACCATCCACTCAGGCAGTCATATATCCAATAAATTTAGACTCAGGCTCATACAGGCATATAGGGCACTAGTCAATAAAACACAACATATAGATCACAGGCAAGCATAGATGACCTCAGATCACACTCAGATAATAATGCCCATGCACTCTCAGTCTGCCACTTCTTGTATCTATTACTCTCCGCCTGCCTCAATCTCTAGCCCGCAATCATGCCGCCTCAGGCTCGGTCCGCGTAAACGCATCAGACCATCGTCGGCAACCCGTATAAACGCATCAAGTTTCGATAAATCTCCCGGCCAATAACAATATCTCATACTTTGTCTCGCGAATAATTCGCATCAGGACCATGGCCATCTCAACCCCGCGATCTCGTCACATCAGGGCGCCGCACAATATCAATTCCACCCCATGATCTTGTTGCATCAAGGTACTCTCATATCTCTGTCCCCCGAATAGTTCGCATTAGGACTATGGCTATCTCAACCCCGCGATCTTGTCGCATCAGGGCACCACACAATATCAATTTCACCCCGCGATCTTGTCGCATCAAGGTACTTTCACACCTCCGTCCCTCGAATAGTTCGCATTAGAACTGTGGCTATCTCAATCCTGCGATCTTGTCACATTAGGGCGCCACACAATATCAATTCCACCCCGCGATCTTGTCGCATTAGGGTACTCTCACACCTCCATCCCGCGAATAGTTCGCATCAGAACTGTGGCTATCTCAACCCCGCGATCTTGTCGCATCAGGGTGCCACACCTTGTCAATTCCACCCCGCGATCTTGTCGCATCAAGGTATTCATTTTCCTGCCCCGCGTTTCATGCACCTCAGGGTTTCGCCGTGTTACATTCATGCCACAACCACATCTCGTACCATGATTTCCCATTCAATTACACACTCAATAACAAGTGCAAGTCCGAATAAAGTTCGAATACCTCGTGGCATGCCACGCAAATCAATAATATCCGAACATGGCAAACAACTCAGGCATCCACAATATCACTTACAATCATCATATATCATCTTAGTATATCACCAAGGTACCCACTTGAATAAATTCTCATAAAGTGATCAAATCAAGCCTCGACTCACCCAATCGAGTCCAATCGTCTTAACATAAGATTAGGAATCCCCTTACCTTTGATTTGGCAATGCAAATTACTCCTCTTGGACCCTCAGGGTCTCGGCCAAGTCACTCCAAGGCCAATTCATCGCGCAACCTAATAAAATTTAACCAATTCGTCAATTCTTAAGTCCAATTCAACCATTTACAAATCCTAATCTTCCATAGCAAAGTCTCCATCCTCTTAACATGCTTTAATCATCAATTTGAGGTTCAAAATCTAACCATCAACAGCCCAACAGATTCGATTTACGCAAACACCGAACCAGTCCCTTCTTGGCTAGGTGTAAACCGAGCACCACCGGTCCCAATCCCACTTCAAGTCCAACAATTAAATGCTATACTACCTCTTCACATGTCTATCTAAGGTTTAAGGAGGCTCAATGTAAATTTGAGCTTGATTAGTTGCCAGAAACCCTTTGAAATCGCCGGATACTTCCTTGGTCAGTACCGGCAGTTTTCTGCTCCATTTCACAAGACCGATTCGAGGTCAAAATTTCATTAATTCAAGCCCCAATTTTTACCACAGATTCATCTATATCTCTACCGAGTCTTCGCAAAATTTGAGCCCAAAATTCGAATATTTCGATCAGTTAAAGGATTAAGAATCGGACCTACCTCAATTTGAGTCCTAATCTGTCGGCTTTTGGGAGAATTTCTGCTCCGGACTCCTCGGTACTCCAAATGGTCCAATTCCACTTCGAGGAGGTCGGCAGGACATGAGGCTACTTTGGTGTGGCTGGCCGGTGTCCAGGGGTGATCAGAAGTGGTCCTCATGGCCGGCGAATGGGGCATCCAAAAGCTGTCCGGCGAACAACAAAATGGAGAAGGAAGAAGAAGAAGCTTTCGGGAGTTTGGGGGAGCTTTGGCCGATCAGAATGAAGAGGGGAGAGAGAGAAAAAAAAGGCTATATTTAAATGCTTGGGCAATGGGAGAATGGTAGGTGTGGAATGGTAGGTTGAATAGTTAGACATGACCACAATTGCCCATCTCTTGACACTTGGCATTTGTCTTTTCCCATGAAGATCCAATGGCCCTCATTTATTCTTCATTTTCGGCAGCCTTGAGGGGTTTAAAAGACCAATTTTCCCTTCTCCAATTGCAAGGGCAAAGTTCTAAACTTAAGGGGCAAAACGGTCATTTTACCCCCGACGTTCCAAACGTCATTTTTCTCATTCTAGGATTCTTCGATAGGGCGACGGCCAATCCGAATAACGTTGGAATTCTTGATTTTCCATTTCAAACTTTTCAGGACTCGTTTCTGATAGCTTTCTCTATCAGACGTGATTCCAGTCTATCCCAAACCGACGGATGACTTTTGCAGACATTACGCGTATCGACCTTGTGATTCATGTCACGTTTAGGGCTCGACAATTCATGGCGGCTTTGGTTGTCATGTAATTGTGAGGGTCTATCACTAGTTCCCTTGACAATCCTTATGGCCAAAGCATTGTTTCCTATCCGAGTTCCTTAGGTCTACGTACCTCGATTCACGTTAGCCTTTCCCCTTTGGTTATTCTACTCGAATTGATCAGGTTCGAGTGGAATATCATTGAAATACATCTCTAGATACACACTTCTTGTCGATGAGCCTGAAATTGACTGTAAATCAGAATGTCACAACTCTTCCCTCCTTAAAGAAATTTTTTCCTCGAAATTCGTAACCTTCTACCCATCCAATCCTTTGGGGTATTGGAGCCTTGTCGCATTACTCTTTCGGATAATCCTTTCCGTGGCTTGCCGATCTTGCTCATCCTTTCCAGCCCAAAATTATCTTCCTTAGGACTTGTCTCTTTCCGTCCTCAATCCAATGGACTTCTCTCCATTCTCATTTGGGTATTCATATCATTTGTTAGCAGCTCATCCTCGAGCGTTCATTTCATATGTCCATAACCATTATCACCAAGCCCTCGCCAGAATGCACTCTTTAATGTCATGCCATTTGGCGTATTACTCCCTTCAAGTTTCCTTTCACGCCAACAGAGATTCAAGGGCTTTATCAATTTGCCCTCCATTGATCAAATTGAGTTACGACCCTCTTAACTCCTCCAATATTTACATGGTTACTTCTGTAACAATCCATTCTCGACTCCATCCAAAAATTCTCTTGGATCAAAGTGGTCCTTCAACTTTCGTTGTCATGTCTAGTGCTCGATGTTTAATCATGGCTCACCTTAATTTTCTTCTGACCCTAAGGCTAGGTGTTTCCAGCAGCCATCACGCTAGTCCATTGGCGAACTTCCCATTTAGGAGTTGAATCTCTTATTTCTTGAGAGAAGATCTGTCCCTCCATCACCGATTATACAAAGCTTAATTCTTAACTGTAAGCATCTGCTAAACAATTCACCCTTCCTTAGCGATATGAACATCGCTATAACAACGCTTGGGTGATCCCTTTGTTCCACATGCCTCGCCTTCAATTCCCTTTAAGTAGTTCATGCTCTCGATCACTTATAGTTTACATAATTTCGAGGTCTCCCCTCGCACAAGCAACGCTCCTACATCCACAAGCAATTTCGTCCTTCAGCGTTGTCTCTCATTCAATTCCTTTCAGAAAACTACTACTTGGTATCTCTTGGAGTAGATATTAACTCAAACCTCTTTCCACTCAAGCAAGGTTTCTCAAACTTTGTCGCGAGTTCTAAGCATTGCAACTCATGTGGCCTTACCATCGTGGCGTACATGCGATACCCATTTCAATCGCTTTGTTACGCCTCAAATTTCCTTTCCACCTCACATCATGAAGACTTTATTGACTCTTTTGATTCCGGACAGGAACGCCACTACTAACGTAGTCATCCACTTGGCTCAAGTCCTTGAAAGTGCAATTCACGTCTGTTCCTCACTTAACATTGCATCTTATATTTAACTCATTTCATCAATGAAATAGCTCTTATGGGGAATCTTCCCACGATCCATCCGTTACCAATCTCAGTAGGTCTCAACTTCTCGCAATTCACATCGACTCTAGTCAATTTGTTACTTATTCCAATCCTCAAAGGATTTATCACTTATTCCATGCGTAAATCTTACTTCATTAGGTTCACACCTTGCGCTCTTCACATTCAACATGCAGTAGACATTTCCTTAGAGCTCATATGTCACTCTCAAAAGCTGTTCATGTTTCTCATGGCTCCTTACATGAATTCAACCATCGTCTCTTAAGACGGTAACACCTAACTCAACCATTCCTTGGGCACTTAGTTTGGCGATTATCAACTTCCTTCCGCCAGATGTTGAATCTTCCAAACTATTTCTCACACTTCTCACTTGAGAGCTCAGACCTCGGCTCTTTGTCATCACAGGTCTCCTCTAGGACCGCACGGTATTTTGTTTACTCTTGTCACTCTTTTCATGAGAAGTATTAGTGCTTCAGCCTCTGAGTTCCATACTCGCTAAGGCGACCTTATCCCAATTCTATTTGTTCCACTAAACGTCAACATCATCCTGGAATTCAACATTGATTACAAAACGATCTTTCAGGTTACACCTCCAGGAACCATCCAAGTTCTGCGTCCTCTTCCTTGGTATAGACGTTCATTCATCATGCTTAGACAATTTAAAGTCTTTCTTCCTTTTGCAATAGGGTCTCTCACCATGTGAGGAAAACTATACACTTCAGTGGCATCCTCTCATTTCAAATTCACCTTGTCCTTTCTATTTCATAGGACAGCAACCTTGGAATTTGTGCCAACGGCGATACCTTTACTCCAGGGTTCAAATGCCACTATGCTTTCACATTCTTTTTCTCATAACTCAGTCACCTCCAGTGACAATATATGTTCGTCCTTGGGTCTCACAAATTCCCATGTCGAATACTCAACCCTACGTTCTCGAGTCATTTTGTATTCACACTCTAAGCGCTCTTTTCGCCTACCCAGCCATTCATTCGAGTTATAACCAGCCAGGACTATCAAGTCTATTCACTTTTCTTTTTGTCAATGACCAATCCATGGTCCAATCGCCCTTAAGGAACACTGCCCTATTCATTAAGGAATAGCAACTCGTGATTTCATTCCTCATGGTTCCAATTCAATCAACCGATCCCAAAAAATCATTAACTCCGGGCAATCTAACCTGCCGATTCTTCCTTGACCTCATCCAGAACAAGAAAGACTTACTACTCACTTTCCACTATGTGTCTTATGCCCGGTAATCAGCCATTTCCCGTAGGCACATTCTATACTCATAATGAACATCTCTTTGCTCGTAATCCATGAGCAGGAGTTCTCTTATTTATAAGTCTTTCGATCATTCTCCTCTTTAGCTGAGTCTTGTCACCATTCCTTAAAATCAGGAATAATAACCAGTCATGTAGTTCTCAAGTTCCAATCCACTCAGGAACTTACTCACCCCATTCAAGGATCTTCGACCACTTTTACCATATGCTCATGCGACCTTGAGAATTCCGTCTCATACGGGTCGATCATCCTACGATCCTTACAAAATATTAAGATCTAAGCAACCTTTGCTCTCAAGCAACCCTAGGACGATACTTCCCATCGAACAACTCAACAGAAGTTGGCTAGGCAAATCTCATGCCTTTGAGGAAATCCTTCCTCTAGCGACCTTTCACCAATCCTCAATAGCCTATTAGGGCTAATACTGCCAAGATCACTTTCTTTCTTTAGTGTACCCAAAATCTCTGAGGTTTTTCTCACAAAACCTTCAATCCAGAGGGAGACAATTTTGAATCACATCCCTCTATCTAACTCAATCAATTTCAGCCTTATACATAATCTTACAAGCTTTTCTAAGCTCTCATGGTCCTATCCACATATTCAATTTCGAAAAGACTTACTCAGAGTCACCTTCTTCGTGACTTTCATCACTTAACTGTCAGCACAAGTCGTCTCAGCGACTTGGGTTACCATGGCAGCTCCTTTTGAGCTCGCCTACCCATAGAAATTTCTCATTTCTATTCAAGGTTCTCACGACCCATTCAACTCCTGGGTCCCGTGTGGTTCACAAACTTGAGCCAGGTGCTAGTTTTCACGTACTAGTTACTCATCTTTACTCAATTCTCATGATTCATCCTAGTTCCTGGATCCTTTCGTATCTCACATACACCAGCCAAGTGCTACTCTAGAGACCATACATTGGTCCTTCAAGTTTATCAGATTCTCATGTCACTTGAACCACTATGATTTCCCCTTAGGAATTCAAGACTTAAGTCATTTACCCAATCCGGCAGTCTCAAGCTGTTCTTGTCAACATTCATCACTATCAACCACTAGTGTTTCCAAAACAACTCTCTGATGACACATAGGAAATTCTCCACTAATTGCCAATTACTCAAGGATCTCAAATCATCCTTGGTTAGCATTCATTCCTCAAGCCAGTATCAACGAGGTAGCTTCTCTACTAACAGCCATTACTAGGCTAGCCTCAACTAGGCAACTATCAATTAAGCACTCAAGACAGTGATTCACTAGGTCGGAAGCTCATACTCTAGGCCTAAAGGCATCCACCACTCTAGCATAGTCATAACAGACTATCTCATTCCTAGCATGCCTCAGCTCAACGGGTATAAACCCCATAAGTTGTCTAATCCCTTAGACATACTTTGGCTCAGCTATTCACATGAGGCTAATCATGAAACATGCCTAACAGGCCCATCACAACCATCACTTTTCTTTTTCAAACCGCATCCATCGCCAAGCACAAAACTTTTATCCATGCCACTCATAGGCGTCATTACACAGGTCATGCCACTTTCAATCATCCTTGATGAGAATCAATCCCGTGCCGCACATCCCTTATCCATAAGCGGACTCAACCTGATACCTAGGCTTTCCCTTTCAAGTTATGACTTAGGTCATTTTCTGCCTTTTGCCATCTTAGAAGCGAGCCAGGAGCGGCTCCTTGTCCGGACCTCTCTGTCTCGGTGATCACTCCCCACCCTCATCAGACCTAGCCGTTGCAAGTTGTCCCAAGTCATACATCTGCGGAGAAAGCCCGGTTCCACATGTCTCATACCATGTTTCATTACAGTTTATAGGTATCTCATCAACTTGTCCCATACCAAGCGATGGTTTATTAAGTCCAACAGCGATAAGTCTCTACATGCACCCTCATCAACTTGCCTTTCACAACCACAAACTCAAGCACAGCATGACCGTCCTCATCACTTATCCTGTCAGAACCACCTTTAGGTCAATTCTTATCCATTCAAGAGCTCTAATTCTACCAATGATCGTCACATCTCACAGATCAATTGCCTATATTCAACAATATACCTCAAGTCTAGTCAACATTCACATCAAATCCCTATGCATCCGATCACAGTTAATTTTCAATTCAGATACTCCTTGTATTTATCTCAACTCATATCATCCAATGTTGTCAATAACAATCGATAACTAAAACCATCAAGATATCATGTAGTTTAAGCCTGAATCAACCAATACTAGCCGTCTCTTTATAACTCATACTCCTCGAGTTGGGGTCATTGACAAATCAAAATTACAATCATACACCTCAATTGACCCTTCATTCATAATTTATTTTCTAGCAACTTCAAATCCAGGCTCATGACTCCCCAATTTCTATTCGCTTCCTTGTGAGCCTTATTCACAAATCACTCAAGATTGTCTCTTAATTCGATACTAGGACCATTAGAATACCTCACAAGTTCGAGCCTATAATCCTCAAGATTCAATGATCCTTGCTTAGTCCTATAGGCCTCAATATCTAATTGTCCCCAAGTCATCACTCCTTATCACTCCAAACCTCAAACACATTGGATCGAGCTGACCTTGCTCTTATACCAAATCAAGTGGGGATGTCACGCCCCGAACTCGGTGAGTGCGCGAACATCTCGCCCAGCCGTTTCTTTTCATTTAACTCCAGGATCCAATGGCCAATAATCTGAGCACTAACAGAAATACACATGCGGAAGCGATGCCATCTCCATTCATATAGATACAACCATATACGATGACTTAAGACAAAAACATCAAATTGCCTTAATCAATTACTAAAAGATCAATTCCTAATTTAATATCTGAAGTACAATCTCAATATCCACAATTGGCAATTCCATTCTAAATACAACTGGTCTACTATCTCTTCTAATGCCGCTCCTTGGCAAGCTCGTGCTACCTTCGCCTGGAACCTGAAAAAAAAAATGAATCCCCCACTAGGGTGAGATATAAATCTCAGTAAGGTGGGTCCTAACCCTAGGTTAGGTCGATCGTCCACTCAGGCAGTCATATATCCAATAAATTTTTACTCAGGCTCATACAGGCATATAGGGCACCATTCAATAAAACACAACATATAGATGACAGGCAAGCATCGATGACCTCAGGTCACACTCAGATAATAAAGCCCATGCACTCTCAGCCTGCCACTTCTCGTATCCATTACTCTCCGCCTACCTCAATCTCTAGCTCCCAAACATGCCGCCTCAGGCTCGGTCCATGTAAATGCATCAGACCGTCGTCGGTAACCCGCGTAAACGCATCAGGTTCCGATAAATCTACTGGCCAAAAATAATATCTCATACTCCGTCCCGCAAATAATTTGCATCAGGACCATGGCCATCTCAACCCCGCGATCTCGTCGCATCAAGGCGCCACACAATATCAATTCCACCCCACGATTTTGTCGCATCAGGGTACTCTCACACCTCCGTCCCACGAATAGTTTGCATCAGGACTGTGGCTATCTCAACCCCGCGATCTAGTCCCATCAGGGCGCCACACAATATCAATTTCACCCCGCGATCTTGTCCCATCAAGATACTTTCACAACTCCGTCTAACGAATAGTTCGCATCAGGACCGTGGCTATCTTAACCCCGGGATCTTGTCGCATCAGGGCGCCACACAATATCAATTTCACCCCACGATCTTATCGCATCAGGGTACTCTCACACCTCCGTCCTGCGAATAGTTCACATCAGGACTAGGGCTATCTCAATCCTGCGATCTTGTCGCATTAGGGTGCCATACCTTTTTAATTCTACCCCGCGATCTTGTCGCATCAAGGTATTCATTTTCCTGCCCCATGTCTCATACGCCTCAAGGCTTCGCCGTGTTATATTCTTGCCACAATCACGTCTCGTACCATGATTTCCCATTCAATTGCACACTCAATGACAAGTGCAAGTCCGAATGAAGTTCGAAAATCCCGTGGCATGCCACGCAAATCAATAATATCCGAACATGGCAAATAACTCAAGCATACACAATATCACTCACAATCATCCTATATCATCTAGTATATCACCAAGCTATCCACTTGAATAAATTCTCATAAATTGATCAAATTAAGCCTTGACTCACCCAATCGAGTCCAATCGTCTTAACATAGGATTAGGAATCCCCTTACCTTTGATTTGACAACACAAATTACTCCTCTTGGACCCTCAGGGTCTCGGCCAAGTCACTTCAAGGCCAATTCATCGCGTAACCTAATAGAATTCAACCAATTTGTCATTTCTCAAGTCCAATTCAACCATTTATAAATCCTAATCTTCCATAGCATAATCCTTATCCTCTGAACATACTTTAATCATCAATTTGAGGTTTAAAATCCAACCATCAACAGCCCAACAGATTCGATTTGCGCAAACACTGAACCGGTCCCTTCTTGGTTCGGTGCAAATCGAGCACCACTGGTCCCAATCCTACTTCAAGTTCAATAATTAAATGCTATACTACCTCTTCACATGTCTATCTAAGGTTTTGGGTGGCTCACCGAAAGTTTGAGCTTGATTGGTTGCCGGAAACCCTTTGAAATCGCCGGATCTTTCCTTTGTCAGTATCGGTAATTTTTTGCTCAAATTTCACAAGACAGGTTCAAGGTCAAAACTTCATCAATTCAAGCCCCAATTTTTACCACAGATTCATCTACATCTCTATTGAGTCTCCATAAAATTTGAGCCCGAAATTCGAAAATTTCGACCAGTTGAAGGGGTAAGAATCGGACCTACCTTAGTTTAAGTCCTAATCTGTCGGCTGTTGGGAGAATTTCTGCTCCGGACTCCTCGGTGCTCCAAATGGTCCAATTCCACTTCGAGGAGGTTGGCAAGACATGAGGCTACGTTTTTATGATCGGGCGGCATCTAGGAGTGGCCGAAAGTAGTCCTCGTGGCTCGCGAATGGGGCGTCCAGAAGCTGTTCGGCGAACAACAGAATGGAGAAGGAAGAAGAAGAAGGTTTAGGGAGTTTGGGGTAGCTTTGGCCGGTCAAAATGAAGAGGAGAGAGAGAGAAAAAAAGGCTAAATTCAAATGCTTGGGCAATGGGAGAATGGTAGGTGTGGAATGGTAGGTTGAATAGTTGGACATGACCCCAATTGCCCATCTCTTGACCCTTGGCATTTGTCTTTTCCGATGGAGATCCAATGGCCCTCATTTATTCTTCATTTTCGACAGCCTTGAGGGGTTTAAAAGACCAATTTTCCCTTCTCCAATTGCAAGGGCAAAGTTCTAAGCTTAAGGGGCAAAACGGTCATTTTACCTCCAACGTTCCGAACGTCATTTTTCTAGCTCCAAGATTCTTCGATAGGGCGACGACCAATCCGAATAACGTTGGAATTCTTGATTTTCCATTTCAAACTTTTCAGGACTCGTTTCTGATAGCTTTCTCTATCAGACGTGATTCCAGCCCATCTCAAACCAACGGACGGCTTTTGCAGACATTACGCGTATCGATCGTGTGATTCATATCACATTTAGGGCTCGTTAATTCATGGCGGCTTTGGGTTTCATGTAATTGTGAGGGTCTATAACTAATTCCCTCGACAATCCTTATGACCAAAGTGTCGTTTCCTACCCGAGTTCCCTAGGTCCACGTACCTCGTCTCGCGTTAGCCTTTCCCCTTTGGTTTGTCTACTCGAATTGATCAGGTTCGAGCGGAATATGACTGAAATACATCTCTAGATACACACTTCTTGTCGAGGAGCCTAAAATGGACTGGAAATTAGAATGCCACATCTTATCACTCCAAACCTTAATCACAATGAATTGAGCTGACCTTGCTCTAATACCACCGAAACAAGGATGTCATGCCCCGAACCAGTCGAGCACTCGTACATCCCACCAGGCCGTTGATTATCAATTATCTCCCAGGATCCCTCGGCCAATCATATGACAACTTGACAAAGAAACAAGATTGCGGAAGCCATAAAACTACTCCGTACAATTCCATCATGAGATGACTCAAGACAAATGGTATACACTTCTTATAAATAAAATTCTCGGCAGAAGATATCGCAATCAAGTACCCAAAATTCAATTCCTAATTCCTCAAAATCCAGATACAATCTCTAAGATCACAAAAACATAAAACCATTCATGCCATTACTCCATCGAGAGCTCATCCTCAACTCGCCTGTATTTCAATCTTCAAGGACCTAAAAAAAATAATTCCCTACGGAGGTGAGATATATATATCTCAGCAAGTGAAACCTAAAACTAGACCTGAACACTAGTTCCCCCGACCAAATCAACAACACCAAAAGAAGGTATTCATCAATCAACTATCTCAATAAGATAGGCATAAACACAAGTCACAGTTATACGCACTTAACCTCATGGGTTCAAACTTCTAACATATACCAAAACAAGCATATAATTTCACAAAGTCATCACGATAACATCTCATTTCCTCATCGCTTGGGCTCTCAGCTGCAATGTAAATTCCGGGCACTCTTGCCAACTGATATTACTAGGGCCACATGCTAATCGATATCTTTATACCACTAGGGCCATAGACCAATCGGTACTTTCAAGGCTCGGAGCCATTCGGTGCTACTAGGGCCACAGGCCAATCGGTATCCTCAATATCTTTCAAGCTCACCACCATTCAATACCACTACAGCCACAGGCCAATCGGTATTTTCATCGTCAAGAATTTTAGTCAATTGGTACCACTAGGGCCATAGGCCAATCGGTACTTTCGAGGCTCACAGCTAATTGTCATCTTAGGGACTCACGGTCAAAATAATTTCTGGGGCCACAGGCCAACGATTGCTCGGACAATATAGCCATTCATATAGCATCGGCACTATAGCCATACATATCACGTAGGCATCACAACCAATTAAACAACCAAGGGCTCAATAGCCAAATATGTCATCAAGGCATATCACAGTTCAATTATCATGCAATGCCATTCAAGTCATGGAATCCAATACTCAGTCAAGCAATTTAAGCCATAGGTTTCACCAAGCAACCAAATCACTCAGCCACTCTATCTAGTAGTGTCCTAATGTTCAAGTAAGGATTTAGGAAACACTTACCTTGATCAATTAGCAAAATGTCACACAAAGTGACTCTCCTCAACACCACAAGTATGAAATCTCCAAGAATCATTCGTCAACCTAGAAAGATTCACCAATCTTGAATCAAAAGTCATTGAATTCTCAATTCCTTTAACGCAATTTCTCATTAGCCATACAATAGGCAATTCAAGACACCTTATTGATCAATTGAACACATATATCAACACTCCCACGAACCCTCAATGTGTTTGGTTCATATGATCACACACAAGACAAGATACAACTTAGTAGTTCATGCATCAATTTTGCCTATAATTCACTCCTAACTCCCAATCCACTTCACACACTCCTTATTAACACCACACATCACATCTTATAGGTCATTATGAGTCAATTTGAAGTCCAAATACTCCTTACTCAACCTCCTACAGAACCGGCCAGCAAGGGTCCACCCACAAAACATAACCAAGTTTCTGTTCAAACCGCTAAATCAAGCCATAAATCAATTCCAAACTTCAATCCATCACACAACCAACTCACCATAACCTTAATCTACATGTTGAGGGAGCTCATTGAAGATTTGAAAGTAAAATAACACCTCAAATTCTTTGAACAGCCCGGTTCTTCCATGGTCCTCAAACGGACAGAATTTGCTCGGTATAAACCTCCACAAACTAGCCATGTACACCCATAAAAAAATAACATAACACCTTAATTTCGACTTGCTAAACTCTTATACTATAAGTTTAGAATAGTTCCCAAAGATTTGAAGCTATTTGGAGTCCATGAGCTCCCAAAAACGTAGCCTCTCCAAAATCGGGTGAGATTTTTACCTTTACCCACTCAAACATATCTATGGGACAAACGCCTGGCAAAATTAAGCTCATAATACTTTTATAGAACGGCAAGACGATAAGCTTTAAGATGGTGGTGGTTTTACCTCAATCCAATGCTCGTAGATAAAGTTATGGCCAAAACAATGAACCAGCTTTTCTTTGTCCACGAGGAATTTGTTCGACCGAGAGAAAAAAAAAAAGGGAGAGGAAGAAGATAGGGGAATGGTGGTCTGGCCAAAATGATAAGAGAGAGAAGATATTCCACCCCAATAATTCATTTTTGGTCAATTTGATAGGATGGATAATTAATGGGCATTTAATACTTGACCTCTCTTTGGTTGACACTTGGCAACCTCCCATTGGTTGCTTCATTGACTTTGATTCCCTTTGACTCATCCTCATCCAATTTTTGACAGCATATAGAGGAGGAAAAATGACCAAAATTACCTTCTAAACTTCTTAAGGCAAGGCCAAAGGTCGAGGGGCAAAATGGTCATTTGGAACTCTTCATCCGAAATTTCATTTTTCTACTATAAACCACTCTCGATGAGGCAACGTCCATCTCAATTTCAATATTAGAATTCCTCAATGTCCAATTCCAATCTCGAGGTCCAATTTCACGTCGAACTCTTGTGGACTGTAATTCCAGTTAAACTGACGGGCGACTCTTGCAGGCTCTACGCATATCGACCTTGGGATTTCTCTTAAGCAGTGGTGACTTTGGTTGTCATGTAATTGTGAGGGTTTATCATTCGTTCATTTGATCTTGATCATCGGAATCTAATTTAGGAAATTCTCACAAATTACACATTGGTTAAACGGAATCACCCGCGTTTCAACGTATATCGCTAGTAAGACATTCCATGATCGTCCTTAGATCGATCTCTGCCGGCCCAAAACATTCTCTCGACAATCCTTATGGTCAAAGTGACATTTCTCATTCAAATTCTCCAAGTCCACGTACTCGATTCCGCGTCAGTCTTTCCCTTTTGGTTAGATAACTTAAGAGTGACCAACTCCGAGCGAGTTATAACTGGAATACACCGATCGATATCTTTCCATTCAATAGCCTCGAGTTATAAGATTTCACGCAGATGAGTAAGGTGCGAGCCCTACATCTAAGAATTCATGTAGATAGGAATGACTATCTTAGCCAACATAGTCAATAAAGTGAGTACGCAAATTAAGTATTCAAAATATGCGGATAAATCACATGAATACAACATAGAATTGTCGCGACCCTCTACGTGCGTGGTTTTGTGGGCTAATGAGCCGTTCGACGTCTGGTCAGACGCAAGCCTCTCCCAAGGCCCGTTATCCAAGTCGCAACGGCGGTATACGTGGTCGACCTTCTATGCGGTCTAGTGACATGTGATACGTATACATGCCAAGTAGTCGCCACTAATCATTTCGTGGAGGGTACGATCGAAAACCCTATCGATATTTGGGAGCATTCTATTCAATTCTACGGAAACCAGAGAAACGAGATCGGGGACTTTGTTATGTCAACTGTTAGAGTTGACGCCCTTTCGGCACGTAAATTGAATGATTTATCAAACCCTAAAATTTCATTCAGATGAGTGAAGTGCAAACCCTAAAACTAGAAGTTCATACAGATAGGATTGACTATCCTAACAAACACAATCAATAAAATGAGTGCGTAAGTCAAGGATCCAAAACATGCGAATAAACCACATGAAAGCAACATGGCATTCCTAGTAAGGCCCTATTAGCCTAGAGAAATGTCAACTAAGGCTCGAGAGTATTTTTGACATGATTTGACCTTGAGGGGAAAAATCGTAATTTTGAAGAATTTCGGGACAATTTGCCCAAGAAGGGAAAATTTATCATTTCAGATCAAATATGGAGTTAAAAAATGGTGGAAATATGATTAGTCTTCAAACTAATTCATTTCCTATTTTTCGAGATTTTTTCAAAATTTTTTGGAATTTTTGGAGCGATTTATCCTTTAAGGGGTAAAATCGTCATTTCAGAAAGTGATGAGAAGTGAATATCCCAAACAAAAGGATTGGAAGGAAAGGTCTCTTTCTCTCTCTCTCTATTATGTTCTCTTCGGGAACAGGAATTTTTGGAGTGATTTATCTTTTAAGGGGTAAAATCGTCATTTCAGAAAGTGATGAGAATTGAAAATTTCAAACAGAATGGTTGGCCGACCTCTTGGCCCAAATCCTAATTTTGAGTAGTTTTCACGGCTCAATCGGAATAAGGAAGACGATTTACCCTTTGAGGGGTAAAATCATCATTCTTAGAAAAAGGACAATATTCGAAAATCCAAGCATAAGAATTGATCGCTTAACCAATCCTAGTTCTTATCTTGGTATTATCGACCTATCTCGCTTACAAGGCAGAGGCGATTTCCCCCTAGATGGTAATATCATCAATTCTTGGATGAACAGATAAGAAATCCCAAAAATAGGATCAACCATTTATCTATGGTCAATCATCATTTTTTGAGATTTTTTGAAATGTCTAGGAATTTTTCACAATTTTTCTACATTTTTTTGGGATTTTCTAGAATTTTTTAACATTTTTTTAGAATTTTCTAGGATTTTCTAATTTTTTTATTATTTAAAAATTATTTCTGAATTTTTTTATAAAGAAATGATTCGGACTAAGTCGACCCGACCCACTCTGGTCAAATACCCAGCCCAAACCTGGACCCCCGCGAACTATACCTCAAAATGACACCGTTTCGCTTTTTTTTATTTTCTAATTATTCGGATTTAATCCGACTGTTCCTGTTGAACCATGTGATTGTTCCTCGGCCTTAGGATCGATTGACTAAAACCTACGGCTCAGATCAGAAGTCGACTACTCCTCAGCTGTTAAATCTGATTATTTAAACCTACGGTCACGATTAAAAGCCGAGACTCGATTTGGACCATTCACCATCACCAAACCTAAACAACGCCGCTCAACTACTAACCTAAACGATACCGTTTCGGCTTGTTTTGATTTTTTAATTTTAAAACTATTTTTGAATATTCGTAATTACTAATCGGACGACCACTAAAAATTAGACTCGGTTTATTTAAGCCGTCCGATCTGTTTATTCGAATAACAGACTCTAACGGCCAAGCTGACTAGGCACACACGTGGATCAATGACGAACTGACACTTAAGCCTTTGACTCTTTGACTAGCCACGTCAGCTTCATCTTCAACCTCCCGACCCTGGTGGAATGGACGGTCGAGAACCTCCGACGACGATCCAACAGTGAAACCTCAACAAAATTGCTCAAGACCAACACCAATCGACTCGTCTCAACGTTTCGCATCACATATATTAGAATTAACGTATTTCATCAACAGAATCAAATGCAGGCAAGTTTTAACCAGTACGAGTATAGCTACCCCAATCATGCGATTCATCGCATCTCAAATCAATTCACCAACATAGAAGCATCACAAGAGGTTTGGAACACTTACCTCGAGCTCCGATTAAGCTCGCACGACCTAGATTTGGCTAGGCGATTTTGAACAGTGATCAACAATAGAGGTCGAGTTTGGAGACTCAATTCAAGATATTCAAGCAAATTCGATGTAAAATGAAGATGCAATGATGGCCAGTGATGCTTGGGGAACAAAACACACACACTAAATCGAAGAATGAACACCGAATATAAAATCCACCATTAATGCACAGTATGGAAGTTCGAAGATTGAATTCACCTGTTTTCGTGGTTTCGGGTGGCACAGCCGGCAGCGATCGCTCCCTCTCAGTCTAGGCGACCTCCCGACGACCTTTAGAAGCTTCGATTTGGCCTCAAAAAGCCCAACCAGTGCTCTGCAAATTCGAGCTCAAGCCTTCGACAGTGGCAATGGAAGGCGAGCTCTCTTTCTCTCTCTCCTCTCTCTATTCTGTTCTCTTCAAGAAACAGAATGAACGACCTCCTCCAAACAGAAAGCCCTCCCAAAGGCTATATGTCACTTTTAAAATTTTGGCTCCGAACAATGGAGTGTATACCGGCTTCAATCGCAAGTGAGGCCATGTGTTTTTAGGTCCAAACGGCGTCAGAGATGATGGGAATTCCGTCCAACTTCATTTGGTTCTCCAGCAGGTTTAATCACACGCGAATTTGGAACAGATTTGAGATGTGTTTGTAAATATTGACTTTTGCAGGTCTCGAGAGTTTGACCGGCCGATTACTCGCTCCTCCAGCGATGTCGAACGATGATGCCGGTGCCGATCGACGATCAAGAGTGAAGGCAACATTACGCCTACCAATGCTCGCATAATTACTTGCGAATCGGTCTTCAATTTGATGATCAAAATCAACCTGTGGACTGTTCACTTGCATAGTAGCTCGAGGAAGAAGATGATACTATAGCAGACCGGGCGGTCTGACAGGTCAGAACCGATTTTGACTTGATTTTTCAAAATTAACCTTAATTTGCGGGGAATTTTTGCAAATTGAACCTCAAAATCGAGCTTAGGACATGAATATTACCTAAAAATGTGATTTTGCCCAAATGTTCATGTCAATTTCTATAAAAGCACCAAATTTGTCCTTAATTTCAATTTGGAAATTTGTAAAATTGAAGGCTCAAATGATCAAACCACCTATGCCAATCGATTCAGCTGATAAAATACATTGGGCAGTGGCTTCAATTTGTAAAGGCAGCTCTTGAATTGAAAGTAATTTCAATTATGCCCAAATTCATGGACTAATTGCAATAAAGTATGCAATTTTTGCCCAATCCATGCAATTGAGCAATTTGTGCGAATAATTGGGCTAAATTGCAACGACAGACAATTAGATTGAATGTCAGGACCCTAAAAATGCCAAAATTGTAAATTAAAAGACTCAATTGAGATATTTTTACCAAATTCAATCAGACATGTAACAAAGGAACACATAAAATCGAACTTGAATTTGGACTTTTTATTAGGTAAAAAATACAAGGGAATTAAAATAAAAATATTGACAATTTTTTCATATTTTTGTGACCTTAAATGCTATTTTTCTTATCTATTTTCCTATTTTTCTAAATTATTAAAAAATCGAGAAATAAAAGGAAATTATTTTTTTGTATAAAAATTGTTTATTAGGCTTGGCCAAGACTACCAAAGTTGAATTTATAAATTTTCAACTTTTTACGAATTTTTTGTGAATTTTCAAAATAAGACTGAAAAAGACTACTATCCTCGAGACTCAACGATCCATGCCTAGTCCTTTAGGCCTCAATATCTAATTGTCCTCAATTCATCACTCCTTATCACTCCAAACCTCAATCGCATTAGATCGAGCTGACCTTACTCTGATACTAAACAAGCGGGGATGTTACGCCCTGAACCCAGCAAGCACCGAACATCCCACCAAGTCGTACTTTTATGAAAACTCCAGGATTCAATGGCCAATAACTTACAACTCCTTTAAAATATGCATGCGGAAGCGATGCCAACTCCATTCATACGAATAAATCTACACCTGACGACTTAGGATAGATACATCAAAATTTCATTAATTCATTCCCAAAGGTTCAATTCAATAATCTACCAATCAGAAGGACAATCCCTATTATCACAAAATGTAAATCCATAACTTGCAACCCTCTTTAGTACAGTTGATCAACTATGCCTTCAAATGCCAATCCTCGACAAGTTCGCACTTTCTTCGCTTGGAACCTGAAAAATTAAGCCCCTACTAGGGTGAGATATAAATCTCAGTAAGGTGGGTCCTAACCCTAGGTTAGGCCGACCGTCCACTCAGACAGTCATCTATCCCGAAATTCCATACTCATAATCATACAGGCGCATCAAGCACAAATCTATAAAACATCAACATGCAGATGATAGGCATGCAATGATGACTTCATATCACACTCAGATGATCATGCACACTCGGCCTGCCACTTCACCACATTCACCAATCTTCGTCTACCTCAACTTCTAGCCCGCGATTAAATAGCATCAGGCTCAGTTCGCGTAAACACATCAGACCGTCATCGGCAACCCACGTAAACGCATCAAGTTTCAATGAATCTCCAGGTCAATATCACCATCTCATAACTCCGTCCCGCGAATAGTTCGCATCATGACCATGGCCAACTCAACCCCGCGATCTCATCGCATCAGGGAACCACATGACATCAACTCCACCCTGCGATCTCGTTGCATCAGGGTATACATCTCCTGCCCCGCATCTCATACCCCTCAGGGCCTCTCCATCTCGCGAGTAATTCGCATCAAGACCGTGGCTAACTCAACCCCGCGATTTCATCGCATCAGGGCTCCACATAATATCAAATCCACCCCGCAATCTCGTCTCATCAGGGTATCCATCTCCCACCCCGCGTCTCATACGCCTTAGGGCCTCACCATGTCGTGCTCATGCCATGATTCACTATTCAATGCATAAATAAAACAACAAGTGCATCTCATGCACAATTGAAAATCCATGGCATGTAAGATAATCAATGACATTCGACATGGCACACAATTTAAACACAACAATATCACACATGACTTTCCATAACCACTTAGGGCATTTTAAAAGTTACCCCTTTGAAATTTCCTCCAAAATCGGTCAAATTAAATCTTGACTCACTCAATCGAGTCCAATCTTCCTAGTATAAAGTTAGGAATTCCCTTACCTTGAATTTGACGACACAATTTCTCTTCTTGAGCCCTCGAGGTTTCGGCCCCAAATGGTTTAAGTCCGTGCTCACCGCACAACCTAATAAAATTCAACCAATCCGTAAATTTCCATGCCCAATTCCTCAATCCATGAATCCTAATTCTCCATAGCATAATCCTCATCATCTTAACATGCCTTAATCACCAATTTGTGACTCGAATCATCCATCATCAGCCCCCTCACAGATTCGGTATGCACAAAATCGAACCGGACTATGTTCGGTTCTGTGTAAACTGAATGTGTCAAAGGCTAAATCTTCTCCAAATTCATCATTTAACCCTCATGCTACCTCTTAACATGTCTATCTAAGGGTTTAGGGGTCTCACCGAAGATTTGAAGTCGATTGGTCGTCGGAAACTCGTCGGACATCGTCGGTTACTCCAAGTCAAAATCCGGCAGTTTCTTTGCAAGGTTTACAATGCCGGTTCATGGTCAAACTTCATCAAATTGAGCCCCAATTATTACCATAGATTCATCTACATGACTACTAGGTGTCCACAAAATTTGAACTCAAAACTCTAACAATTCGACCTTTAAAAGGATCAGAAATCGGACCAACCTCAGGTTGAGTCAATTTCATTCGACTTTCGGGAAAACGCTTGGTCGAAGCTCCTCGGTGCTCCAAATGGCGTGATTCCACTTCGAGGAGGTCGGCAAGACATAGATCTAGGTTGGTGTGATCGGTCGGGATCTAGGTGGTGGCCGGAGATGGTCATCGTGGGCGGCAAACCGTAGCCCCTGAAGTTGTCACCGGTGAGTAGATGGAGAAGAGAGAATAAGGGGAATGCTCGGTGGTCTAGGGGTGAAATGGCCGGCCAAAAATGATTGAGGAGAGAGAGAGAAGGCTTATATACAAGCTCTCGGTCAATGCTTTGAATGGTAGTTGGCCAAAAGTTGATATGATTACTCCTTGCCCTATCTCTTGACACTTGTCCACCTTGCCTTCCCAATGAGATCCAATGGCCCTCATTTACTCTTGAATTTCGACATCCTTGAGGGGGTTTAAAGACCAAATTCCCCTTCTTCAAATGCTTGGGCAAGGTTCTAAGCTTGAGGGGCAAAAGGTAATTTTTCCCCGACGTTTAGAATGTCATTTTTCTCGTTCCAAAAGTCTTTGATAGGGCAACCGCCAATCCAAATAACGTTGGAATTCTTGATTTTCCATTTTCAATTTTTCAAGACTCATTTCTGATAGTTTTCTCTATCAGACATGGTTCCAGCCTATCCCAAACCAATGGGCAGCTTTTGCAGACATTACGCATATTGACCCCGTGATTCATATCACGTTTAGGGCTTGTCAATTCAGGGCGACTTTGGTTGTCATATAATTGTGAGGGTCTATCGCTAGTTCCCTCGACAATCCTTATGGCCAAAGCGCCATTTCCTATCCGAGTTCCCTAGGTCCACGTACCTCGTCTCACGTTAGCCTTTCCCTTTTAGTCAGTCTACTCGAATTGATCAGATTTGAGCAGAATACGACTGAAACACATCGCTTGATACATATAAACTTCTCATTACTAAGTCTGAAATTGACTGGAAATCAGAATTTCACGACTCTTCCCACCTTAAAGAAATTTCATCCTCGAAATTTGCAACCTTCCAACCCATCCAATCCTTTGGGCTATTGGCGCCTCGTCGCACCCTCACTCTTCCAGATAATTCTTTCCATGGCCTGACGATCTTGCTCGTCCTTTTCAACCCAACTATCTTTCCTTTGGGACTTGTCTCCTTCAGTCCTCAATCCAATGGACTTCTCTCCATTCTTTTTTGGTATTCATATCATTTGCCAGCAGCTCTTCCTCGAGCGTTCACCTTATCTCTTTCATTTGTCCATAACCATTTTTATCAAGCCCTCGCCATGATGCACTCTTAATGTCCATACCCTTCGGCCTATTACTCTTTTCAAGCTTTCTTTCTCGCTAACAGAGATTTCAAGGCTTTATCAATTTTCCCTCCATTAAGAACATCGAGTTATGGCCCTCTTCACTCCTTAAACATTTACATGGTTATTTCCGTAGCAATCCATTCTCGACTCCATCCGAAAATTTCCTTGGATCAAAGTGGTCCTTCAACTTTCATTGTCATGTCCTTCCCTTCCAACGACACCCCTAGTGCTCGACTACAAGATAGACAAATTTCAACTCTCAACCTTATCA
The DNA here is from genome assembly GCA_028455895.1 of Rhodomyrtus tomentosa. Classification (NCBI taxonomy): domain Eukaryota; kingdom Viridiplantae; phylum Streptophyta; class Magnoliopsida; order Myrtales; family Myrtaceae; genus Rhodomyrtus; species Rhodomyrtus tomentosa. Next base: position 17,203,292 of record JAPCWY010000001.1, read on the forward strand.
CCGATATATATATATACACATCTTGGCACATCTTTGTACTATCCCCAGGAAACACCATAATTCTCCCTTCGAATTCCAATGAGGTCATCTCCTTAAGTTTCCCTTCAATGCTAGACTCGTACTTCTGTCCATCAGCCTCAAGGGTTCCATCCATCCCTATAATCTGTCCAGTATCGATGTTTAATCATGGTGGCACCTCAATTTCCTTCTGGTCCTCAGGCTAGGCGTTTCCGATAGTCATCACACTAGTCCATTAGCGAACTTCCAATTTAGAAGTTGAATCCCTTATTTCTTGAGGGAAGGTCAATCCCTCCATTGTCCATTACTCAATGCTCAACTCTCAATTATAAGCATCCGTTAAACAATTCACATTTCCTTAGCGATATGAACATCGCTATAACAACACTTGGGTGATCTCTTCGTTCCACATGCCTCGCCTTCAATTCCCTTCAGGCAATCCATACTCTCAACCTCTTTTAGTTCGCATAACTTCAAAATCCTTCCTTGCACAAGCAACGCTCCTATATCCACAAGCAATTTCATCCTTCGGCGTTGCCACTCATTCAATTTTTTTTTTTTCTCGGGAAACTCCTACGTTATTTTCTTGAGTTAGGTATTAACTCAAACCTCTTTCCACTCAAGCAAGGTTTCTTAAACTTTATCGCGAGCTCTAAGCATTCCAACTCATGCAACCTCACTATCATGACGTACATGTAATACCCATTTCAAATCGCCTTGTTATGCCCCAAATTTCCTTCTACATCGTGTCATTACGACCTTCATAAGAGTTTCAATTTTTTGACCGGAATCGTCGTAAATGGCGTAGTCATCAGCTTAACTCGAGTCTTCGAAAACTCCTTTCACGTTCATTCACCCGTTCGTGTCATAACTCGTCCTTAGTCCATTTCACCAATGGAGCAGCTCTTGTAGGGAATCTTTCTACGGTCCGTCTATTGTAGTTCATCAATCTTAGTAAATCTCAACTTCTCGCAACCCACATCGACTATAGTCGATTCATTACTCATTCCAGTCCTCAAAGGATTTATCACTTATTCCAATGTGTGAATCCTACTTCATCAGGTCCACAACTTGCGCTCTTCACACTTAGCATGCAATAGACATTTCCTTAGAGCCCATATGACACTCTCAAAGACTGTTCATGTTTCTCATGGCTCCTTACATGAGTTCAACCATCATCTCTCGCGATGATAACGACCCACTCAATCATTCCTTGGGCACTTAGTCCGACGATTATCAACTTCCTTCCGCTAGGTGTCAAATCTTCTAAACTATTTCTCGCACTTCTCACTTGAGAGCTCAAACCTCAGCTCTCTATCATCACGGATCTCCTCTAGGACCGTACGACATTTTATTTATTCTTGTCACTCTTCTCTCGAGAAGCATTAGTGCTTTAGCCTCTGAGTTCCATACTCACTAAGGTGACCTTATCCCAATTCTGTTCGTTCCACTGAACGTCAACATCATCCTGGAATTCAACATTATTTGCAAGGCTATCTCTCGGATCTCACTTCCAGGAGTCATTCAGGTTCTGCGTCCTCTTTCTTGATACATACGCTCAATCATAATACTAAGACAATTTAGAATTTTTCTTCATTTTATAATAGGGTCTCTTACCCTAAGGAAGTAACTACACAACTCCATGGCATTTTCTCACTTCAATTTCATCTAGTCCTTTGCATTTCATAGGATGGCAACCTTGGAGTCTGTGCCGACGGCGATACCTTTACTCTAGGGTTCAGATGCCACTATATTTTCACATTCTCTTTTCCAAAACTCGATCACCTCAAGTGACAATATTGGTTCGTCCTTGGGTCTCCCCCAGTTCACTTGTCAAATGGTCACTTCGATTACCTCAAATCACTTTGCAAGTATTCTCTAAGCGCTCTTTTCATTTACTACAGCAATCATTAGAATCATAACCAGTCAAGACTACCAAGTTCGTTCACTTTTCTTTTTGTCAATGACCAATTCATGATCCAATCACCCTTTAAGAACAATGCCCTATTCTTTAGGGAATAACAACTTATGATTTCATTTCTCAAGGTTCCAATTCAATCATCCGATTCCAAGAAATCATTAACTTTAGGCAATCCAGCATGCCGATTCTTCTTCAACCTCATTCATAACAGAAAAGACTTACTATTCACTTTCCATTATGTGTCTTACGCCCAGGTAATCAGCCATTTCCCGTAGGCACATTCCATATTCATAATGAACATTTTTTTGCTCGTAATCCATGAGCAGGAGTTCTCTTATTCATAAATCTCTCGATCATTCTCCTCTTTTGCTAAGTCCCATCACCATTTCTCAAAATCAGGAATAACATCCAGCCATAAGGTTTTCAAGTTCCAATCCACTCAGGGATTTACTTATCTTATTCAAGGGTTGTTGACCACCTTTACCATATGCTTAAACGACCTCGAGAACTTTGTCTCATACCGGTCGACCATTCTATGATCATTGCAAAAGTATTAGAATCCAAACAACCCTTGCTTTCAAGCAATCCCAAGATGATACTTTCCATTGAACAACTCAATAGAGGTAGTCTAGGCAGATCTCATGCCTTCGAGGAAATCCTTCCTCTAGTGACTTTTCACAATCCTCAATAGCCTCTTAGGGCTAGTAATGTCGGGGTCACTTTCCTTCTTTAGTGCACCTAAAATCTCCAAGGTTTTCTCATAAAACTCTCAATTTAAAAGAAGGCAGTTTCAAGTTTCATCTTTTCATCATGCTCAATCAATCTCATTCTTATACCTAGCTTCACAAACTTTTCCAAGCTCTCTGGGTCCTTCCCACACATTCAATTTGGAAAGATTAACTCAGAGTCACCTTCTTCGTAACTTCCATCACTTTAACTCATCAGCACTAGCATTTATCACCACAGTGACTTAGAGAATTATGGCAGCTCCTTATCGAGCTTGCTTAACCAACAAATTTTCTCATTTTCGTTTAAAATTATCATGACCCATTCAACTCTTGGGTCATGTACAATTAACAGATCGAGCCATATCCTCTTTTGATACTCATACTCCAATCGTCCATCCTTACTCAATTCTCATGATCCATATTAGTTCTCGGATCTTCCATATCATGTATACTTGAGCCCAAAGTTCTTCTACGACCATGCTATCGTCGTTCGACGTCCTTTGGTTCTCATGTCACTTGGACTGCTATGATTCCCTCCAGGAATCAAAACTCAAGTCATCTACTCAAGTCTATTAGTTTCAGGCTGCTCACCTCAACATCTTTCACCATCAACCAACCCTCTAATGGTTCTTGGGCAATTCTCAATTAATCGCTAGTTACTCGAGGATCCCAAATCCTCCTTAGTCAGTAATCATTCCTCAAGCCAGTCTCAATGAGGTAACTTCTCAACTAACGACCACTGTAAGGCTAGCCTCAACTAGGCAACTATTAATCAAGCACTCAAGACAGCGATTCATTGGGTCACAAGCTCATACTCTAGGCCTAAAGGCATCCACCACTCTAGCATAGTCACAACAGACTATCTCATCTCAACATGCCTCGGTTCAACGGGTATAAACCCCTTACGCCATCTAACCTCCTAGTCATACCTTGGCCAAGCCAATCACATGAGGCTAATCATCAAACATGCCTAATAAGCCCATCACAACCATCGCTTTTTTTTTTCCAAGGGCATCCAATTTCAAGCACGACCCCTTTAACCATGCCACTTATAGGCGCCATTACACAGGTCATGCCACTTTCAATCATCCTTGATGAGAATCAATCCGTGCCACACGTCCCTTATCCACGATTGGACTCAACCTGATACATAGACTTTCCTTTTCAAGTTATGACTTGGGTCATTCCTGCCTCTTGCCATCTTAGAAGCCTGCCAGGAGCCGCTCCTTGTCCGAACCTCTTTGTCCCGGTGATCACTCCTCGCCCTCATCAGACCTGGCCGTTGCAAGTTGTCCCAAGTTATACATCTATGGAGAAAGCCCCGTTCCACATGTCTCATGTCATGTTTCATTACAGTTTATAGGTATCCCATCAACTCGCCCTATACCAAGCGACGATTTATTAAGTCTAACAGCGATAAGTTACTGTATGCACCCTCATCAACTTTCGTTTCAAGCCATAAACATAAGCACAGCATGATCGTCCTCATCACTTGTCCTGTCAAAACCGCCTTCAGATCAATTCCTATCCATTCAAGAGTTCTAATTCCACCAATGATCATCATATCTCACAGATCACTTGCCTATATTCCATTATATATATCAAGTCCAATCAACATTCAAATCAAATCCCTATGCATCTGATCACAACTGATCTTCAATTCAGATACTCCTTGTATTTATCACAACTCATATCATCCAACGTTGTCAATAACAATCGATAACTAAAACCATCAAGATATCACGAAGTTCAAGCCTGAATCCACCAATACTAGCTGTCTCTTTATAACTCGTACTTCTTGAGTTGGGGTCATTGATAAACCAAGATCACAATCATACACTTCAATTGATCCTTCATTCATAATTCATTCCCTAGCAACCTCAAATCCAGGCTCATGACTCCTCATTCATAAGCAATTTTCTACTATCCTCAAGCACAATTACTACCTCAAAATTCATGCTTATGACTCTTTAATCCTAGCTTTCTTTCACATAAACCTTAATCACCACATAACTCAAAGTCAGCCATTAAAGTAAACTCTAGGACCATTAAGGTGTACACAAGTTCAAGCCTACCATCCTCGAGACTCAATAATCCATGCCTAGTCCTTTAGGCCTCAATATCTAATTGTCCTCAAGTCATCACTCCTTATCACTTCAAACCTCAATCGCATTGGATCGAGTTGACCTTGCTCTAATACCAAACAAGTGAGGATGTCATGCCTCGAACCCAGCGAGCGCGCAAACATCCCACCAAGCCGTACTTTTATGAAAACTCAAAAATCCAACGGCTAATAACTTACAACTCCTTTAAAATATGCATGCGAAAGCGATGCCAACTCCATTCATATCAATAAATCAACACCCGATGACTTAAGACAGATACATCAGAATTTCATTAATTCATTCCCAAAGGTTCAATTCAATAATCTACCAATCAGAAGGATAATCCCTAATATCACAAAATGTAAATCCATAACTTGCAACCCTCTTTAGTACAATTGATCAACTATGCCTTCAAATGCCAATCCTTGGCAAGTTCGCACTTCCTTCGCTTAGAACTTGAAAAATTAAGCCCCCGCTAGGCTGAGATATAAATCTCCAATAATGTGGGTCCTAACCCTAGGTTAGGCCGACATCCACTCAGGCAGTCATCTATCTCGAAATTCCACACTCATAATCGTACAGGCGCATCAAGCACAAATCTATAAAACATCAACATGCAGATGACAGGCATGCAATGATGACTTCACATCACACTCAGATAATCATTCACACTCGGCCTACCACTTCACCACATCCACCAATCTCGGCTTGCCTTAACTTCTAGCCCGCGATTAAATCGCATCAGGCTCGATCCGCATAAACGCATCAGACTGTCATTGGCAACCTGCGTAAACGCATCAGGTTCTAATGAATCTCCAGGCCAATATCACCATCTCATAACTCCGTCCCGCGAAGAGTTCGTATCAGGACTGTGGCCAACTCAATCTCGCGATCTCGTCGCATCAGGGCGCCACACGACATCAACTCCACCCCGCGATCTCGTCGCATCAGGGTATACATCTCCTGCCTCGCGTCTCACACACCTCAAGGCCTCTCCATCCCGCGAGTAATTCGCATCAGGACCGTGGCTATCTCAACCCCGCGATTTCATCGCATTAGGGCGCCACACAATATCAACACCACCTTGTGATCTCGTCGCATCAGGGTATCTATCTCCCGCCACGCATCTCATTCGCCTCAAGGCCTCGCCATGTCGTGCTCATGTCATGATTCACTATTCAATGCACAAACAAAACAACAAGTGCATCTCATGCACAATTTGAAAATCCATGGCATATAAGATAATCAATGACATTCGACATGGCACACAATTTAAACACAACAATATCACACATGACTTTCTATAACCACTTAGGGAATTTTAAAAGTTACCCTTTGGAATATACTCCTAAATCGATCAAATTAAATCTTGAATCACCCAATCGAGTCCAATCTTCCTAACATAAAGTTAGGAATTTCCTTACCTTGAATTTGACAATACAATTTCTCTTCTTGAGCCCTCAAGGTTTCAGCCCCCAATGGTCTAAGTCCGTGCTCACCACGCAACCTAATAAAATCCAACCATTCCATAAATTTCCATGCCCAATTCTTCAATTCATGAATCCTAATTCTCCGTAGCATAATCCTCATCATCTTAACATGCATTAATCACCAATTTGCGACTCGAATCATCCATCATCAGCCCCCTCAAAGATTCGGTTTGCACAAAATCGAACCGGGCTTGTTCGGTTCTGTGTAAATCGAATGTGTCCATGCCTAAATCTTCTCAAAATTCATTATTTAACCCTCATCCTACCTCTTAACATGTCTATCTAAGGGTTTAGGGGTCTCATCGAAGATTTGAAGTCGATTGGTTGCCGGAAACTTGTCGGATGTCGCCGGTTCCTCCAAGTCAGAATTCGACAGTTTCTGTGCAAGGTTTACAAGACCAGTTCATGGTCAAAACTTCATCAAATTGAGCCTCAATTTTTACCACAAATTCATCTACATGTCTACTAGGTCTCCACAAAATTTGACCTTAAAAATCCAACAATTCGGGCTTCAAAAGGGTCAGAAACCGGACCTACCTCAGGTTGAGGCAGTTTCCGTCGACTCCCTAGAAAACGCTTGGCCGGAGCTCCTCGGTGCTCCAAATGGTGTGCTTCCACTTCGAGGAGGTCGGCAAGACATAGATCTAGGTTGGTGTAATTGGTCGGGGTCTAGGTGGTGGTCGGAGGTGGTCATAGTAGGCGGCGAACAGCAGCCCTTGAAGTTATCATCGAGGAGCAGATGGAGAAGAGAGAATAAGGGGAATGCTCGATGGTTTAGGGGTTAAATGGCCAGCCAAAAATGATTAAGGAGAGAGAGAGAAGGCTTATATACAATCTCTTGGTCAATGCTTTGAATGGTAGTTGGCCGAAAGTTGATATGACTACTCCTTGCCCCATCTCTTGACACTTGTCCACCTTGCCTTCCCAATGAGATCCAATGGCCCTCATTTACTATTGAATTTCGGCAGCCTTGAGGGGGTTTAAAGACCAAATTCCCCTTCTTCAAATGCTTGGGCAAGGTCCTAAGCTTGAGGGGCAAAAGGTAATTTTACCCCAACGTTCAGAACGTCATTTTTCTCGTTCCAGAATTCTTAGATACGGCGACGGCCAATCCAAATAACGTTGGAATTCTTGATTTTTCATTTTCAATCTTTTAAGACTCGTTTCTGATAGTTTTCTCTATCAGACGTGGTTCCAGCCTATCTCAAACCGACGGGCGGCTTTTGTAGACATTACGCATCGTGATTCATATCACGTTTAGGGCTCGTCAATTTGGGGCGGCTTTGGTTGCATGTAATTGTGAGGGTCTATTGCTAGTTCCCTCGACAATCCTTATGGCCAAAGCACCGTTTCTTATCCGAGTTCCCTAGGTCCACGTACCTCGTCTCGCGTTAGCCTTTCCCTTTTGGTCAGTCTACTCGTATTGATCGGATTCGAGTGGAATACAACTGAAACGCATCGATTGATACATATAAACTTCTCATTACTGAGTCTGAAAATGACTGAAAATCAGAATGTCACACTCATATACAAGGCGGAGGCGATTTACCCTAAAGGGTAATATCGTCAATTTTCAAATAAACAGATAAAAAATCCTAAAAATAGGATTCACCAGTTGTTTGTGGTCAATCCTCAATTTTTGGGAATTTCTAGAATGCCTAGGAATTTTCCATAATTTTCTTACATTTTTTTGCGATTTTCTAGAATTTTCTAACATTTTTTTTGATTTTTTTGATTTTTTTATTTTTAAAATTATTTTCTAAATTTTTTATTAAAAAAATGATTCGGACCTGGTCGACCCAACCCACTCAGGTCGGATACCCAGCCTAGACCCAGACCCGTGTAACCACGACCCAAAATGGTGCTGTTTCGCATTTTTTTTTTTGTTTTTCGATTATTTAGATTTAATCTGATGGTTCCTATTGAGGCACGTGGCTAATCTACAGCCCCAAGATCTGTTGACTAAAAGTTACGGTTCAGATCAAAAGTCGACTACCCCTCAGCCGTCAGATCTGATTACTTAAGTCTACGGTCGCGATCGAACGACTCGGCTAATCCTCGACCGTCCGATCTACTAATTTATTTAATTTTTGGAAATTTGATTTTTATTAACAAAATTTATAAAACTGATCGAATGGTCACCAAACCAACACGTGGCATAACCTAAACTGTTAGATCGACTAACAGATTCAAACCGAACTCTAATGGCTCAGCTGACGTAGTTGCTATGCCACGTCAGTGCCATGTTTGCACCTTTGACCGATTGACCGCCACATCATTGTCTTCTTCCTCGAGCACTCTTCATCTGCGACGAACAGTCGAGAAACTCCGGTGACGATCTGACAATGAAATCTCGATGAAGTCAAGCAAGACCGGCACCAATCGACTCGTCTTGACGTCGCGAGTAACATATCGCAGAATCAAACGCAATTATTCAAGATAACTAGATTAATCAAGACATGATTAGTTCAACCATGGCTATGTTAATCAAGAAACATAGAGCACACCAAGCTAATTTATTCACGTGATCGCTTCTAAGTGAATTCAAAAGACTTACCTCGAGCTCCGATTGACCTCGCATGACCTAGATTTGGCTAGGCGACTTTAAACAGAGATCGACAATGAAGGTTGAGTTTGGAGACTCGATTCGAAATATTAAAGCAAGGTTAGTGATGCTTGGGGAACAAAACACATACACTAAATGCAAGGATCAAGGCCGAAGACGAGATCCACCATTGATGCTCAGTGAGAAGCTCGAAGTTCTAACTCACCTGTTCTCACGATTTCAAGTGGCGCAGCCGATGGCTATCGCTTCTTGGAACTTCAAGCAAGCTTCCCACGTTCTTCTTTGACTTCGATTTGGCTTTAGATGGCCTAACCAGCGCCTTGCAGTCGAGCTCAAGTTATGGACGACGGGAGCCGGAGAACGAGCTCTCTCTCGCTTTTCTCTCTCTCTATCTCTCTCGATTTTGTTAATCCTTAGCAACAGAATGAGCCTCCCCTTTCTTTCTCTCAAGCCCTCTAAGGCTATATACCAATTTCCAATTTTTTGTGCCAAACGGTAGGAGCTAACGGACTCCAAATAGCACATGACTATGCATCCCATTTGGTCCAAACGACGACGATGACGATGGGTAACTCCGTCAAACTCAAATGGCCTTCTAGCGTGCACAAATGGATGGCCAATCTAGTCATTCTGTAAATGTTGACTCTCACCGCTGATGTAACATTGACCAATCGATTTCATCTTCCTTCGGCGGCAATCAGTCGTGATTCCGGTATTAATCGATGAGAAATGGCGTGAAAAACTAAACCCCTACAAATGTGTCTTTAATTGTGGTCGATTAGTCGATCGATTTTTCCATCAAAGTTCAGCCCTGCACTATTCACCTGCACGAGATTCTGAGGAAGAAGATGATACTGCAACAAACCAGTTTGACCGGTCTAAATCGGTTCCGACTTGAAATTTTACAAAATTAACCCAAATTGGTGGGAAATTTTTGCAATTAAATCTCCAAATCGAACTTAGTACGTGAATATTGTCTAAAAATGTGACTTGACCGAAAAGTTCATGTCAATTTCTACAAAAGTCCCAAATTTGTCCTTAATTTCAATTCGAAAAATTATGAAATTGAAGGCTCAAATGATCAAATTGGACCTAATCACCCATGCCAATCGATTCAGAATAGAGAAATACATTGGGTAGTGGCTTCAATTTGTAAAGCTAGCACTTGAATTGAAAGTAATTTCAATTATGCCCAAATTCAAGGACCAAATTGCAATTAAGTATGCAATTTTGCCCAATTCACGCAATTGAGCAATTTTTCCAAATAACTGAGCTAAATTGCAATGAGGGACAATCATATTGAATGCCAAGAACCTAAAAAAGCCAAAATTGCAAATAAACAGATTCAATTGACATTTTTTTTTACCAAATTTAGTCATTCGTGTAATAAATGAATACATAAAATTGAACTTGAATTTAGTCTTTTTATGAGGTAAAAAATATAAGGAAATTAAAAGAAAAATATTGGCTATTTGTCTATATTTTTGTGACCTCAAATGTTATTTTTTCTAAATTTTCAAGTATTTTTCTATTTTCTAAAAATATTAAAAATGTGAAAAATTCGAAAAATTATTTTTTATTCAAAAATGGTTCCTTGAGCTTGGCCAAGGCCACCAAAGTTGATTTTGTAATTTTTCAACCTTTTATGAAATTTTTTATGATTTTTTTAAATAAATTGAAAAAGACTAATAAAAAATTAGGTGTCAATTGCTGCCCCTCTTTGAGAGGAATCTCGTAAGAGGTTTCACTCAAAGATAGGTGACACCTATGTCTAAACTGACTCGATTAGGAAAAGAAAGAAAAAAAAATCCTAACATTCAATCTTTCTTGTCCAACTGTTGAACACTCTGCTCATCCTATCTTTATTGATGTGAGAGAGAGAGATGGAGTAGAGATACTCACCTGCCTGATGCTGCGCAGCATACACGGTGTGTGGGAATTCATGTAGATACCTGGGAGACTCGTCTCTTGAGTATCATAGGACAATTAAATTCTAACCCGTAGGTAGGCCAAACCATAATGAGATTCTTATTTGACAGGAACCTATGGATGACGCATTCGCTCTTTAGGGATCGTCAAAGGTTTTGATCCGTATGGTGGATCAAACCATGAATAGGACTCCTTTTTATCAGGAACCTATGGATGACGCACCCGTTTTTTAGGGATTGTCGGAGACTAGGATTCCTATCCACCAAGAACCTAAATGTGACGCACCAGTTCTTGAGGGTTTGTCAGAGACTAGGTTTCCTATTCATTAGGAACCTAAAGGTGGCATACCCGTTCTTTAGGGTTTATCGGAGACTAGGCTTCCTATCTACTAGGAACCTAAAGATGACGCACCCATTTTCAGGGTTTGTCAAAGACTAGGCTTTCTATTCACCAGGAATCTAAAGGTGACATACCCGTTCTTTAGGGTTTGTCGGAAACTAGGCTTCCTATCCATTAGAAACCTAAAAGTGACGCACTCATTTTTTAGGGTTTGTCAGAAATTAGGCTTCCTATCCACCAAGAACCTAAAGGTGACGCGCCCGTTCTTTGGGGTTTGTCAAAGACTTGGCTGATTTTATACCTTGAGAAATCAACAAGTTCTATACAAATGAGGTATACCTAACTCTTAGGTTTTACCAAAGGGGTTATTCTGGGGTTTAGGGGTTACCTAGGACCTTACACAAAGCTGGTTCTAAAGATTATCTTCTCGACGTGCGAGGCATCATTCTAGGATTTAGGGACTCCAAGTATCCTATAGAAAGTTCAAACCTGCAAAAACTTTCGTCAACAAGATTCTTCTGGGATTTAAGGGTTACCTGAAATCTCGCATGAAGATGATGCTGAAGATTGTCCTTTCGACAAGTGATGTGCTTTTCTGGGATTTGGGGACTCCAAGTATCTTTTATAAAGCTCGAACTTGTAATCTCACATAAAGATAACTCTGATGCTCTTCATTGTTGAGCAAGATATTCTTCTTTGACTTGGAGCTGCCATGAATCTTATAGAAGTTTAAACCCGAGAGTTCATTCCTCATTGAAAAGATATCAGTTATCTCGAGGCAATGACAGTTATAATGCAGGCAAAACTTTACTTTGACCTATGCGATTATGCAAAATGACTTATGATGCTGGAAGTTATCCAAGACATCTTAAACATGCAAAGATGATCAGAAATCCTTGTAAGGAACATTCTGGATCAAACAATTTGAAGTTTTCAACAAGGCTTATTTAAGCATCCTATTAGAATGTCTTCGTCAAAGAGGGCTTCTCACCGATTCTTCGATTTTGGTCTTTTACGAAGAAAACACTCAAATTTCCTAATAACCTGCATTTGGGTTTTAAGAACCATTCGCGGTGCATACAATTCGATTAATCAGGGGGTCTTTGCGGGACCATAATGTTGGGCTTGAACACAGTTTCCAAAGGGGACTCATTCTCTAAGTCTGGCCTTTTAAATGAAAGTTTTCTTCATCTGCTCCGGGTTTACAAGTCAAGAACCCTGCAAAATGAGAAAAAAATAATCTTGCTTATACCTCTTCGAGCTAAGGTACACATTAACCTAGGAATCTTAGTCGGAAAAGACTGCAAATGGTTGTAGTGTCTGAAGGATTGGGGACCGAAAAAGGCTTATTTTTGGCCTAAAATCGCGAAGGGTTTGACATTGGTGATCATTGTTGATCAATCTTCTGTTTTGTCTCTGGTTGATGACTCTTTGAAGAACATCTTTAATCTCCTTGAGAGCGGGTCTAATCTTTAAAAGACCTTGTGTATCTTTTGGCAGTCGGCTATGATTCCATTCGAAGAGTAGCCTTTTGCTGCACAATTCCTGAGGATTCTTGTTTCACTTCAAAACTTGTTGGGGGTTGGGGCGTCCAGTAATCCCTTGGTGTCCCAAAATTAGTCTTACAACTTTCTAGCATATCAATGAGTGTTAGCCCTGTTCTTGTCGGGCTTTTTATTTCTTTTTAATGCATAGAGATTCGGCTTTTTCTCTTTTTTTTATCCCGCCTTTTCCTTTTCATTTTCTAGGAACTAGGATTGTTGATGATCGTGCAAGGTATGTGACTTGAGTCTCATCCTGTTTGAACATTTTACTTTGAAAGTCTCATGTAGTTCCTACTTCTTGAACTTCTCTGTTTGCGAGTGTCTTTGCCGCCTTCGCCTTGGTGCTGTGCAATGATCACCAATGGGGGTACATAAAATGAATTCGTAGACTTAAATTGGCTATGCAATAGGTATAAGTGTATAGGATAGAGAAATGAATGTCTCTTCGTCATCCTATAGTGCCTGGATCAATACATATAAACACATGAAGATTGATGTTAGTCCAAGCAAAAAGATTACTAACCATTTACCTTTCATGATACTGGACTGTTTCTGTACGACCCTAATGTAGGGTGGCTCTTGACAAGGTTAAGAAATGAAGACCACCGCTCAAAGGGTTTATCAATGATCACCTGTAGTGTTTATGGAGAAGAATGAATGCCTTCGTCATCTTAATCCATGTAATCAATGTGAATAGCCCTCACATCCTCGGGTTCAGACTTTTCTATCCTTACACTCCTCTCGTCTTTCTAATGTGTATAGGACGTGTTTGGATTAGGCTTGTCTCTTATCTGAAGAAAAATTCCTGCTAGATAGCCTAAACAACTTTGTTTTGGAAAAATCATTTTGTTTTTCTCCAGACATTTCATCCCACAGGGAATTACGGACGCATCATGCGTGCTTTAGCCATGTCTGGATAACCTCTAACCATAACATGTGTGCAACAAGTGTTAGAAGTTTATCTTTTGAAAGCATGGTTCATTCCTAAGTTTGACCACATGCATATTCATCTTCGACTTCTTCTTTCTTACAAGAGAGCGGGAAATTTTATGGTATTTCTCCATTGCTGCTTTCTGTCTTCATCGGACATCCCTGTATGAAGAGAATAGAAATTCCAGTGAGTGGAAGATATTTTAATGCTTGATGGAATAGATAAATATCACCTGGTTCTACGTGTCAGGGGCCATTCCATTCTTAGTTCCTTTTCAACAAGTTTGATTCTAAGTTCGTTTCTTGGAATCCTGCAAAACATAACACATGCCATGTATGCATGGATGCATGATATGCCTATGTAATGACTGCAAAGGTGACTCGAATCGTTTTGGAGAAAGTCATGTGACCATCGTCTGATTTCATTTCAAGGATAATGCTTCTTCACAACATCTGAGTTTACAAGATATCTCAATTCTTCTCCTTCAGAATTTACAAGAATTAATGCCCCTCCAAGAAGACTTTCTTGACAACATAAGGGCCTTCATAGTTTGGGGTAAACTTGCCTATCAGATGAGCATCATTCGGCAGAGTCTTTTTTACCACTAGGTCGTCCACCTCGAAACTCCTGGGTTTAACTTTCCGATTAAATGACTTGGCCACCCTCTTCTGGTAACTCTGGCCATGATAGATTGCTCTAAGATGCTTCTCGTCTATCAGATTTAACTAGTCATATCTGTGTTTGACCCACTCTTCCTCGGGGAGTTTAGCTTTTGAGAGTATTCTCAAAGATGGAACTTCAATTTTTACAGGCAGGATAGCTTCCATCCCGTATACTAGAGCATAAGGAGTTGCCCCTATAGAGGTCCTAATTGAAGTTCGATATGCCATTAAGGTAAAGGGTAGCCTCTCATGCCATTCTTATAATTTTCGCAGTCTTAGCCAAAATCTTTTTGATGTTCTTATTTGCCACTTCCACTACTCCATTCATTTGCGGGCAGTAACGGGAAGAATTAAGATGTCGAATGCCAAAGTGATCCAGTAGATCATCGAAAAACTTGTTGTTTAAGTTAGATCCATTGTTTGTGATGATCACCCAAGAGGTACCATATCAAGAAATTTTATCTCTCTGGATAAACCTTGCCATACTCCTCCCAGTGACATTTGTGTAAGGCCTCTATCCACTTCGTGAAGTAATCAATGGCAACTAGAATGAAGCGATGGCCATTTGAAGTTGCTGGATTGATAGGCCCTATCATGTCTATTCCGCACATAGAGAAAGGCCAAACTTCATACATCTGATGAAGTTCGTTCGGGGGTGCATTAATCTTATCTCCGTATACTTGACATTAGTGGCATGACCAGGCATGTTGACTACAGTTTGATTCGATACTCATCCAATAATAACTAAGCCGCATGATCTTCCTCGTGAGGAGATGGCTATTCATGTGTGGCCCGCATATACCTTTATGGATTTCCCTCATAAGAGTATTTGCTTCTTTAGCGTCTGCGCACCTTAACATAGTGGGGTCGAATGACCTTTTGTACAAAGTTTGTCCACTGAAGAAGAATTTACTAGCCATCTTGGCTATATATCTTCGGCCTCCTGCTTAACATCCATCAGGAAATTGTCTCTTCAAGAGATAGTTCTTGATACCGTGGTACCACGGCTCTCTATCAAATTCTTCTTCGACCATCATGTAATAAGTTGATTTTCTGATTATGCCGATCCTTAGTGGCACTATTTCTGATCCATCAGTTATTTGCAGCATGAAGGCCAGCGTGGCTAACGCATCTGCGAACTGGTTCTGTGTTCTTGGCATGTATTCAAATGACACTTTTTCGAATTTAAACATCAACTCTTCTAGGTATTCATGATAAGGGAAGAGTTTTGCGTCCTTTATTTTCCGTTCCCCCTGTGTCTAAAAAGTATGAGCATAGAATCTCCAAAAATCTGCAGTTTAGGTACCTCTATGGAATGGCTAACTGTAAGCCTAGAATGCATGCTTCATAATCTGAAATATTGTTGGTGCAAGGAAAAGTCAGTTTTACTATAATAGAATAATGTTAACCATCAGGAGATATTAGCACCGCTCCTATGCCAGCTCCCGATAGATTAACGACACCATCAAAATACATGATCCACTTGTCTTTTGCCAAATTCAAAACTTCATCTTCTACTTTTGTCTATTCTGAAGATGTGCGATTTTTGAGCGTTCTTCGCCAACATATCAGCTATAGCTCTCCCCTTCACAGACTTTTGTGGAGAGCTCTTAATATCAAATTTAGATAACATCACTTGCCATTTTGCCAATTTCCCTTAAAAAGGTGGGCTTCTCTAAGAGACATTTAATATGATCATTTTCTGTCACCAAATGAATATGGTGGTATAGGGTATATTGTCTCAATCTGCGAAGCACCCACATTGTTGCTACACAGGTCCTCTCAACATGCACATAATTTGCTTCAGATGAAGTGAATTTCTTACTCATATAGTAAATGGCTCTTTCCTTACCATCCACAGGACTTATTTGACCAACTAAGGCTCCCAAAGGCTCTTGATGTATAGTCAAATACAAGGTCAAGGGATGACCTGGGATGGGTGGTACAAGTATTGGTGGAGTGGCTAGATAAGTTTTGATCTTTTGAAAGGCCTAACTGCATTTAGTATCCCAAGTCACTTTTGCACCCTTCTTGAGTAGTTTGAAAATCGGTTTAACCACCTCTGATAATTGATCGATGAATCTAGTGATGTAGTTTAGTCTCCCTAGAAGACTTCTAACTTCTTTCATCGTTGAGGGAGTTGTTAGGTCACAAATAACTTGGATTTTCAAAGAGTCCATTTCAATCTCCCAGCTACTGACCATGAATCAGAGAAGTTTCTCATATTTTGCCCCAAACACACATTTGTTAGGGTTCAGCCTCAACTTGTATTTTTGGAGTCGCTGAAATAGCTTCCATAGTACTTGAATGTGATCTTGTCCTTTCTTGGACTTGGCGATCATGTCATCAACATATACCTTGATCTCCTTATGGATCATGTCATGAAATAGGGTGACCATCGCCTTCTGATATGTTGTCCCAGCATTCTTTAGTCCAGAGGGCATTACTTTATAACAGAAATTTCCCCAAGGGGTGGTAAATGTCGTTTTCGGCTTGTCCTCCTGTTTCATGAGGATTTGGTTATATCCGGAGAATTCATCCATGAATGAGAATAATTCGAACCTGCCATGCATCTACCAGTACATCTATGTGAGGAAGTGGAAAATCATCCTTTGTGTTTGCTCTATTCAAGTCTCGATAATCCGCACAGATCCTGACCTTGCCATCTTTTTTCTTGACGGGGACTATGTTTGCAATCCAATCTGAATAAGGGATAGGTTCAATAAAGCCCACTCTAAGAAGTTTCATCACTTCTTCTTTAATTCCGTTTTCTAACTCAGTTTTCATCCGTCGGCTGCCTTGTCTCACTAGTTTAACACTGGGATTTATGGGTAACGCATGTTCCATAATTCTTGGATCCAAACTCGGCATATCGGCGTATGACCATGCAAAGATATCCTGATACTCTTTAAGTAATTCAGTAAATCTGAGCCTTTCAGCTCTGGATAGATGTCCACCAATCTTGACTTCATTGACATCTGTAGCATTACCCAAGTCAATGACTATTGGCTATCCTGAAGTGGGAGGTGTCGAATTTTCGAATGCACTCCAATCTCTACGGATAGCAGCGTAACCCTCATTTGCATCTTCTTCAATATCGCAGGAGTAATCATCTTGGTGATCCGGTTCGCACAATAACCTAGTATGCATGTTTGAGATGATATGCCTGAAATGTCATGAGAATGATTAGTCTCTATTTCATATAAAAATGCGGTGCATGAGTGCAAAAAATATTTTCAAAAGAGATTTCAAAATAAGTGCAGGCATAGATGGAACTAGTCCTCATATCCCCAGACATCCTTGTTCCTCGAAAATTTCTTGAAAATTAGGAACCATATGGCAAATCAGGTCTCAAGCTTCCCATATGGAAGGCTAGTATCATCATTTAGCTGATTTGTGGTTCCATATGTCCTTAATAAAACTTGTGCTTTTTATTGAATGTAAAAATGGACCGCATTGCAAGTTATGCTGTTTGGACCAACGGTTGGAGATCCAAAGGCGCTTTCCTACATTTACTTCAAACACCAAAATGAAAGTGCAAAGAAATGCATAAATTCAAGTGCAATATTAAAAGCAAGGGAGAGGTTTCTTTACTTAGAAGTATCGGCTTCATCATCAAGCCACTTTATGATGATGCTCACAAAGACATTATCCAGAAAAGGGTTTGCTAGATCTAGTTCCTCTAACAAAATTATCCCTTGTTCAAAGAGTTGTTGAACATCTTAGATTTGCCTTTCTAAGCTGGAGAACCAATAAAGGAATCTTTCTAGTTTTTTTGGCGTCCACGTCTCATGCCTCGACCTTAACTTGCTGTGTGATATTTTGATTTTCAGTCAATTTCAAATTCATTAATGAGAAATAAAATTTATAGATGTATTTCAGTTGTATCTCGCTCGAATCTAATCAATTCGAGTTGGCTGACCAAAAGGGAAAGGCTAACGCGAGACAAGGTACGTGGATCTAGGAAACTCGGATAAGAAATGACGCTTCGACCATTAGGATTGCTGAGGGGATATTTAGAACCATAAAAGGGCCGATCTAAGAACGATTAAGGAATGCATTTGCTAGTGTTATGCAATTGGAGCGCGGGTGATGCCGCTTAACCAACGTATGATTTGCAAAATTTACCTTAATTGGACAATGACGATCGAGACCATAGGAACTAGTGATAGCCCTCACAATTACATGACAACCAAAGTCGCCACGAATTGACGAGCCCTAAATGTGATATGAATCATAGGGTCGATACGCGTAACGTCTGCAAAAGCCGTCCGTTGGTTCGGGATAGGCTGGGACCACGTCCGATAGAGAGAACAATCAAAAACGAATCTTTAAAATTGAAAATGGTGAATCAAGAATTCCAATGTTACGTTCGGATTGGCCGTCGCCCTATCGAAGATTATTGAAATGAGAAAAAACGACGTTCTGGACGTCGGGGGTAAAATTACCATTTTGCCCTTCAAAGCTTAAACCTTGCACATGCAAATAAAGAAGGGCATTTTGGTCTTCATACACCCCAAGAGCTGCCGAAAATGAGAGGAGATTATGGCCATTGGATTTGCTTGATTGACACTTAGGACAAGGGTCACTAGATCAAGCATTGAGTGGTCATGTCCACCGTTATCCACCTACCATTCTTTCCTTTGACTTTGAGATTGAATATAGTCTCTTTTCTCTCTCTCACCTCTCATTTTGACAGGCCATACACACTCCACCATCATCGAGAACTCCCTTTCTCCTTTCTCTCTTTCTACCATCGCCGACCGCTCCCAACCCCTCTGTTCGCTGCTGCCGACGAGCCCCTCCGACCAACGCCTGGACTTTGGGCAACCACCTATGCCTAGTTCAACCTCTTGCCAACCTCCTCGAAGTGGAAGCACATCGATTGGACCACCGAGGAGCTCCGGCCAAGCATTTCCCCGAAAGCCGATGAAAATTGACCCAATCTGAGGTAGGCCGAGTTCCGACGCCTTAGGACATTGAAATGTTGGAATCTTGCGATCAAATTTTACAAAGATCTAGGGGACTTGTATATCTATCTGTGGTAAAAAGTTGAGCTTGATTTGATGAAGTTATGACCCCAAATGGGTCTTGTGAACCTTAGACAGAAACTGTCGGTTTACTGACTTGGAGGATCCAACGACTTTCGAAGAGATTCCGGAGACGACGCAACTTCAAACTCTCAGTGAGACTCTTAGACCCTTAGATAGACATGTTAAGAAGTAGGTTAGTGATTAAATGATGAATTTGGTGGAGATTTAGGACTGGTTATGCTCGATTTGCACAGAACCAAAAATAGTAGGTTCGGTTTTGTGCAAGGCCGAACTTGTGGGGGGCTAATGGCTGATGATTTGAGTCTCAAGTTGGCGATTTAGACATGTTAAGATGATGAGGATTGTGTTATGGAGGTTTGTGATTCTTGGATGGGTGAATTGGACATGGAAATTGACAATTGGTTGGAATTCCCTAGGTTGTGCGGTGAGATTGGTCTTAGACCATTGAAGGCCGAATCTTTAAGGGCTCAAGAAGAGAATTTTGTAGCATCAAACTCAAGGTAAGGGAATCCTAAACTTAGGATAGGAAGATTGAACTCAATTGGGTGAGTCGGCCAATAATTCGATTGTTTGGTGAGAGATTCCGGAATAATTGTTCTTGGTGCATTCTGAGATGTATAGGGAATTAATGTGTGCTATTGCTTGTGTTTGAATCACCCACCATGTCTGAATGTCACTTTGATTGTCTTGCATGCCATGAATACATGAATTGTGCTTGAATTGCACCATTGTTATTTATGTGAAATGAGTTGAGAACGATAGCATGAGAGTGGCATGGCGAGACCCTGATGCGTATGAGATGCGGGGTGGTGAAGTGAGTACCCTGAGGCACTGAGGCACGGGTTAGAGGTTGTGTGGCGCCCTGATGTGATCTAATCGTCGGGTTGAGATGGCTACGGTCCTGATGCGTTGAAACGCGGGACGAAAATATGAGGTGTCGACACTGGCCTAAAGTATCATTGAAACCTAATGCGTTTACACGGGTTGTCAATGACGGTCTGATGCGTTTACACGGATCGAGCTTGATGCGATCTAATTACGGGCTGAAAGGATGAGGCAGGCGGTAAATGGTGGATGTGGTGAGGTGGCAGGACGGGTGTGCGTAATCATCTAAGTGTGCATGATGTCATAGCTGCATGTCTGTCATCTATGTATTGTCATCTTTAATTGTACTTGTCTGTTCATCTGTGAGCTTGAATTATTGGGGTATGTGACTGCTTGAGTGGACAGTCGGCCTAACTTAGGGTTAGGACTCTTTTACTGAGATGTGTATCTCACTCCATTAGGGACCCTTATTTTTACAGATCCTAGGCCTTGACGATGTGGCCTATTCGTTTTGGAGACCCGAAGGAGATGTCCACTTATTTTGACGAGTTCCCTGATGGGCAGGGAACTATCTATGTAAGGAAGTGTACTGTTGCCTGGGTGGACGAGGATAGTACGAGCTGGAAGCCTCATCGGTATGAGTCCTGGTTTAGGAAAGTCGGGGATGTGCGAACTGAGCCGCTGAAGCCCCATGAGGTGCCCCAGGGAGTTGTCTCTAGTTGGTGTCACCCTACTCTGGACTTAGACCAGGCTGAGTGGTCGATTGTCGGCTCTAGGATTGGACCGGAGAGGACCCCGACCTTGGAAGACACGGAGGACGAGGTCATTGTGCTGGAGGCGAGTAAGGAGGATCTCGCAGAGCCATCTATCGAGGTGACTATGGAGAATACTATCGAGGTTTGCTCAGAGACCTTCTCAGAGTATGAGCCGAAGGAGGATGCCTAGGATACCGGGGACTCTACCAGTTCTTTTTAGGTGCTCCCAGTTTGTAAGTTGATCTTTTGATAGCAACCCTGATCCCGTTTCTTTTGGATGTTGATGATGGATCATTTTATGTACTTACTCCGTTACCCCTCTTGCTAGCGGATTTAGTAGCTATGTACCCGTATGAACAGTTGAATATTAGTATGACAGTATTTGCGCTATCCAAGTCCCACTTATATTTTGTACGGAGGAGTAGTGCTTCCGCGTGCTTGAAATGTATTATGTCTCTCGACTTATTTGAGGATCTTGGGACCACGAGAGATATTTGTTTGCTTGTAGGGAGTCGCGTGTTCGTGCCTGAGGCGCGGGGCATGACATGCTGTCTTAAGGGTAAAGTTACTAGTGCGAGTGTTCTGATATTCCAAGCCCATCTTATGCTTATTGGATTTTAATTGCAGAGGAGTGCTGATTTCTTGACCATGCTGGCGAAGACTTTTTTCTGGGTTGAACCCATATGCTAGCAACATCTTAGCTGGTAGAAGGTTAGCTTCAGAGATAAAAGGAGCCTTCAGTTTCACTCCCACAAGAGTGTGGATTGCTGCTACCAGCTCTAGGGAATGGTAGCTAGCTTCTTGCTTAACTTCAGGTTCAATGTAGGGGATAGTGCTATTCTGATACGTAAGGAGATCAACTTCCCAATTGATGGTAACTACTTTTCCATCAATCACGAATTCCACTTTCTGATGTAGACTTGAAGATACGGCTCCAGCGATATAGATCCATGGTCTCCCTAATAGGAATCCAAATGCGCTTGGCAAATCTATTATTTGGAAGTTTATGGAGAATTTGGTTGGGCTAATGAGCACATCCAGCTCGATTTCGCCTACCACTATTTTTCTCATCCCATCAAAGGCTCTAACAGCCACCTTGGAGGTTTGAATCATTTCTTCTTTGATGCCCAAGCTTCTCAATGTAGCAAATGGACAGATGTTAAAAGCAGATCCATTATCGATTAGCACGTGTGCTACTCTCTTTCCATTACAGTGTGCAGTGATGTATAAGGCCTTGTTGTGCCCTCTTCCTTCCGTGGAAAAATATTCATCTGGGAAGCTCAATTAATCCTTAAGAAGGATTGCCCCTACAAAGTCTCCCAATAGTATGTCATTGATGGTTTCGGGGACATGCACTTCATTTAGTACCTCTAGCAGTACATCCTTATGTTTTTCTGGGTTGATGAATAAATTTAACAGGGATATTTGGGCTGGCATTTTTCTTAATTGCTATATTACCTCAAATTCGTCGGTTTTGACAATGGATAGGAGTTTTTCCGCATCTTCTTTCGACACCTCCTTCTTCTCAAATTCTCCTTCCCTTGGGGAGTAAAATCGTCCGGACCTTATCACGGCATCTACTTCTCTCGTTCCATAGTTCCAATGAATTGCCTTAGAATTATAAATTTCTATCGGCATGACTTATATGGTTACCATCGTCAGGTGGGATGCCTCTAGTTCAGATTCATCATCAGTTTCATCTCTTAGTAGGTGAATTACCATAGGTTTCACCATGCAATCCTCTTCTTGGCTCAGGCTGTCAAACTCATCCAGTTTGATTACTATAGTCGTAGCAGTTTCAATCATTGCCAATGTATCATTAAAGTCTCCCGAAAAGTTGTCGTATTATGAATAGTGGCATTTATTAGCATCTCTTGACTCAGCTGACTTTGCAAACTTGAAGTGTCTTCTTACTCTTTTGAATAGTTCAGTCAAGTTTTACCACTGAGCTATTAACTTGTCCATCCTGACATATCGCTCGATGTCAAGTTTGTCATCTCTCGTCTGAGGATGACCGTACGTTGTTAATTGAAATGACACATCCTCCATCTCTCTCGAGAGATCATTTACTTGTTCTTCTATGCGTAGGAAATATCCCGATACCATCTGGTTGAGTGACGATTCAAGTTCTTCGGTAAAAGATGCTATCACATCCCCCTGGACTTCTAGTTGAATAGGACATCCATACCTCTCCACCCGTCGGGTATGATATCCTCTATTCTCTAGAAGAAACTAGAAGGAACAAAGTACTTCACTTTGAAATTATATCCACTAGAATCCTCACCCAGATTATCTACAAGCTAATTCATTCAAGATAACTAGATTAATCGAGACATGACCAGTTCAACCATGGTTATGCTAATCAGGCAACAGAGAGCACACCAAGCTAATTCATTCACATGATCGCTTCTAAGCGAATTCGGAAGACTTACCTCGAGCTCAGATTGAGCTCGCATAACCTAGATTCTACTAGGCGACTTTGAATAGTGATCGGCAATGGAGGTTGAGTTTAGAGACTCGATTCGAAATATTCAAGCAAGGTCAATGCAAAATGAAGATGCAATGATGGTTAGTGATGCTTGGGGAACAAAATGCATACACTAAATGCAAGGATCAAGGTCGGAGACGAGATCCGCCATTGATGCTCAGTGAGAAGCTCGAAGTTCTGACTCACCTGTTCTCGCGATTTCAGGTGGCGTAGCTGACGACGATCGCTTCCTGGAACTTCAAGCAAGCTTCCCACGTTTTTCTAAACTTCAGTTTGGCCAGAGACGGCATAACCAACGCCTTACAGTTGAGCTCAAGTTCTCGACGGTGGAAGCCGAATACCGAGCTCTCTCTCGCTTTCTCTCTCTCTCTCTCTCCCCCTCTCTCTCTCGATTCTGTTAATCCTTAGCAATAGAATGAGCCTCCCCTTTCTTTCTCTAAAGCCTCTAAGGTTATATACCAATTTTCAAATTTTAGCGCCGAACGGTGGGAGCTAAAGGACTCCAAATGGCATGTGACCGGGCGTGCCATTTGGTCCAAACGGCGACGGTGACGATGGGTAACTCCGTCACACTTAAATGGCCTTCCGGCGTGCACAAATGGATGGCCAATTTAGTTGTTCAATGAATGTTGATTCTCACGACCGATGTAACATTGACCAATCGATGTCATCTTCCTCCGGCGGCCATTGGTCGTGATTCCAGTATTAATTGACGAGGAATGGCCTGAAGAACTAAACCCCTACCAATGTGTCTTCAATTGTAGTCGATTAGTTGATCAATTTTGCCATCAAAGTTCAGCCCTGCACTGTTCACCTGCACAGGAGTCTGAACAAGAAGGTGATACAGTAGCGGTCTGATTGGTCCGAATCGGTTCCAACTTGAAAATTTCAAAATTAACCCAAATTGGTGGGGGAATTTTTGCAATTAAACATCAGAATCGAACTTAGGACATGAATATTGTCTAAAAATGTGATTTTACCCAAAAGTTCATGTCAATTTCTACAAAAGCCCCAAATTTTTCCTTAATTTTAATTCGAAAAATTATGAAATTGAAGACTCAAATGATCAAATTGAACCAAATCACCCATGCCAATCGATTCAGGATGGTGAAATACATTGGGTAGTGGCTTCAATTTGTAAAGGTAGCCCTTGAATTGAAAGTAATTTGAATTATGCCCAAATTCAAGGACTAAATTATAATTAAGTATGCAATTTTACCCAATTCACGCAATTGAGCAATTGGTACAAATAATTGAGCTAAATTGCAATAAGGGACAATTAGATTGAATGCCAAGATCCTGAAATTCTGAAATTGCAAATAAACAGACTCAATTGACATTTTTTTAATCAAATTTAATCAAACGTGGACAATGGAACACATAAAATTGAACTTGAATTTGGACTTTTTATGAGAAAAACATACAAGATAACTAATATAAAAATATTGACTATTTTTCTATATTTGTGTGACCTCGAATGTTATTTTTTCTAAATTTTCAAGTACTTTCCTATTTTCTAAAAATATTTAAAATGTGAAAAATATAAAAAATTATTTTTTGGTCAAAAATGGTTCCTCGAGCTTAGCCAAGGCCACCAAAGTGAATTTTACAATTTTTTAACTTTTTATGAATTTTTTATGAATTTTTTAAAAATAAACTGAAAAAGACTAATAAAAAATCAGGTGTCAACAATGGCGTGCTTTGGCCACTCAAATGAAACCGCCAATCCCCAAAGATGGCTTGATTGACCTGTTCTTGACGGCACTTCTGTACGAATACTTCGATAGATTAAACACCTTAGGATGCCAAACCTTTATACACTTGATAAAGGTAGCTGAAAAAATTGGAGTGGGCTTTGAGAGAAAGAAGCCACACGAAACTTTGACGAGGAAGCAATATCTCTAGAAAAAGAAAGAGAGGCATGATTTAACATAGCGTTTGTACCAGATTCCCATAAACCCAAGGTATTCACTAATTCTAATCAAGCTAAAGGAGGATTATTGTGGTCAATGTTTAAAGGGCAAGAGCCTAGGAAGAGGCAGCCTCCGTAGCAATTTTCTCAACTTTCGAAATCATTATCCAAGTGCTCTCGATATTATTAGAGCAACACTTGGTGGCAAAGAAACCTCCCAAAGCGAATCCGACAAAATATCATAGTTTTGATGAAAGCCAAACTTGCACCTATCATATGGGTGAAAGAAGACACAATGTATATAATTGCTACATCCTCAAGTTAAAGGTTCAAGCTCTCATTGACAATCAAATTTTGAAATTCGATGAGGTGGCTCCAAACGTGCAAGAGAATCCACACCCTGATCACTAAGCAATTGGTGCAATATTTGCCGATGAAGGAGAAAACCACCTTGAGCTGAAGGTAAATGTACCCAAGCTAACCAACATTCTGACAATCACCATGTCATATCCAAAAGAGGGAGAAGTATCGGCTCAAAGAAAAAAGCTAGGTATTGCCAAAATGATAAGCCTAGGGATAATGTCGAGGGTGGCTGATGAAGAGTTTGAAGGAATTAAGACCTTAGTGAACCTAGAATGGAACCAGTTTGCGGTTGAAACTGAATGAGGAAATTTGTGGAATGTCCCACATGAAAGTCTGGTAGGCGGCGTAGAGCTGATTACCGAGCCAGAAGAAGAGCTTAACGAAGACGAACTGAAAGCTACCAAGCGAACTCTGGTCGATCACAGATTTGGAACCGAAGCATTGGAAAGAGACGAGGTTATAGATAATTTAGGTGAGGATTCTAGTGGGTACAATTTTAAAGTGAAGTACTTCGCTTCTCCTAGTTTCTTCCAAAGAATGGGGAGGTGTGGATGATCCTGTTCAACCAAAAGTTCAAGGGGATGCGATAGAACCTTTTACAGAAGAGTCGAAATCGTCACTCAACTAGGTGATATCGGGACTTTTCTTGCGCATAGAAGAACAAGGGAATGATCTCTCGAGGGAAATGGAGGACGCGTCATTTCAATTGACAATGTGTGGTCTTCCTCAAACGACAGATAACAAGCTTGACATAGAACAATACGTCAGGGTAGAAAAATTAATAGGCCAGTGGCAAAGTTTGACTGAACTATTCGAGAGAGTAAGAAGACACTTGAAATTTGTAATTTCAGCTGAATCAAGTGACGTTGACAGGTACCACCAGTCGGAATATGAAAACTTCCCAAAAGATTTTGGCGATACTATGGTAACGATTGAAACTGTTGTGACTGTGGTAATCAAACTAGGCGAGCTAGACAGCCTAAGCCAAGAAGACGGTTGTCCAGTTAAACCTGTCGTGATTTGCCTACCAAGAAATGAAACTGAACCAGAGGCATCCCACTTGACAATAATATCAATACAAGTCCCACCAGTAGAAAGCTATGACTCTAGGGCAGTTCATTAGAACTATGGAACGGGAGAAGTAGATGCCGTGATGAGGTCCGAACGATTTTACGCCCCAAGGGAAGGCGAATCTGAAAAGAAGGAAGTGTTGAAAGAAGATGTGAAAAAACTTCTATCCATTGTCAAAACCAACAATTTCAAGGTGATAGACCAGTTAAAGAAAATGGCAGCCCAAATATCTCTGTTAGATTTGTTCAACAACTTAAGAAAACATAAGGATGCGCTGCTAAAGGTACTAAATGAAGTACATGTCCCTGAAACCATCAATGACACACAGTTGGGAGACTTTGTGGGAGCAATCATTCTTAAGGATCAATTGAGCTTCTCGGATGAATATTTCCCCATGGAAGGGAGAAGGCACAACAAGACCTATACATCACTGCACAATGTAATGGAAAGAGAGTAACACACGTGCTAATCGATAACGGATCTGTTTTTAACATCTACCCATTAGCTACATTGAGAAGCTTAGGCATCAAAGAAGAAATGATTCGAACCTCTAAGGTGGCTGTTAGAGCCTTTGATGGGATGAGGAAAATAGTGGTAGGCAAAATTGAATTGGATGTGCTCATTGGCCCAACCAAATTCTCCATAAACTTCCAAGTAATGGATTTGCTGAGCGCTTTTGGATTGCTGTTAGGGAGGCCATGGATTCACATCGCTAGAGCCGTGCCTTTAAGTTTACATTAGAAAGTGTGATTCGTTATTGATGGGAAAGTAGTTACCTTCCATGGGGAAGTTGATCTCCTTACGTATCAAAATACGCTATTCCCTGCATTGAGCAAGAAGTTAAGCAAGAAATTAGCTACCACTCCCCGGAGCAGGTGGCAGTGATCCACACTCCTGTGGGAGAAAAACTGAAGGCTCCGTTTATCTCCGAAACTAACTTTTTACCAGCTAAAATTCAACCTAGGAAAAGTTTTTGGCAAGCATGGTCAACGAATCACCGCTCCTCTACAATTAAAATCCAACGAGCATAAGATAGGCTTGGGATATTAGAGCTCTAAGACAGTAGGCTGAGGCTGAGGCCGAGGGAAGAGCCGTGGACGCCATGGATGCTAGGAAAACCAAAAGGGTTCTTTCATTAGTTCTCTAGCTTGGAAAGGTAAGTCTAAAATGTTCAGCAGCCCCTTGAACGAGTACTTCAGCAAAGACTCTAAGTGACTGGCAGAAGAAGGGATAAGTCTGTCAACGGAACCAGATCCGGCAAACGCTTTTTTGGGTAATGACTTTGTGAAAGTCATCATAGAATGGCTTGATGAAGCCAATACTTTTGAGTAAAGAAACATCTCCCTTGCATTTAATATTGCATTTAAATTCCTACATCTCTTCGCACTTTTTGTTTTTGTTGTTGGAAGTAAGTGTAGTAAAATGCCTTTGGATCTCCGACTATTGGTCCAAACAACATAGCTTGTGATGTGGTCCATTTTTACATTCAATAAAACACACAAGTTTTATTAAGGACATATGGAACCACAAATCAGCCCGATGATGATACTAGCCTTTCGCATGGAAAGTTTTGGCCATATGATTTTTGATTTTCAAAAGATTTCTGAGGAACAAGGATGTTTGAGGATTTGAGGACTAGTTCCGTTTATACCTGCACTTATTTTGAAATCTCTTTGAAAAGATTTTTCACACTAATGCATCGCATTTTTATATGGAATAAAGACTAACCATGTGCATGACATTTCAGGCATATCATCTCGAACATGCATACTAGGCTATTGTGCGAACTAGGCCATCAAGATGATTACTCCTGCGATATTAAGGAAGACGAAGATGAGGGTTACGCTGCTATCCGTAGAGATTATAGTGCTTTCGAAAAGTCAATGCCTCCCACTTTAGAAGAGCTAATTGTCATTAACTTGGGTGATGATGCAGTTATCAAAGAAGTTAAGATTGGTGAACATCTATCTCGAACTGAAAAGTTAGATTCACAGAATTACTTAAGGAATATCAAGATATTTTCGCGTGGTCATACACCGATATGCCGAGTTTGGATCCCAAAATCGTGGAACATGCGTTACTCATGGATCCCAGTGTCAAATCGGTAAGGCGAGGCAGCAGAAGGATGATAACTGAGTTAGAAGACAGAATTAAAGAAGAAGTGATGAAACTTCTTAGAGTGGGCTTTATTGAAGCTATCCCTTACTTAGATTGGATTGTAAACATTGTCCTCGTCGTGAAAAAAGATGGCAAAGTCTGGATCTGTGTGTATTATCGAGACTTGAATAGAGCAAGCCTAAATGATGATTTTTCACTTCCCCACATCGATATGCTGGTGGATAGGACAGCAGCGTACGAATTATTCTCATTCATAGATGGATTCTCTGAATATAACTAGATCCTCATGAAATAGGAGGACAAGCCGAAAACTGCATTTACCACCCTTTGGGGAAATTTCTGTTATAAAGTAATGCCCTTTGGACTAAAGAATGTTGAGGCAACTTATCAGAAGGCGATGGTCACCCTATTTCACGACATGATCTATAAGGGGATCGAGGTATATGTCAATGACATCTCTCTTAAGGAAGCTGTTTGAGCGATTGCGAAAATACAAGTTGAGGTTGAACCCTAACAAATATGTGTTTGGAGCGAAATCAAAGAAATTTCTTAGATTCATAGTCAGCAACAGGGGTAGTGAGATTGACTCTTTAAAAATTCAAGTTATTTGTGACCTAGCAACTCCCTCAACGATGAAAGAAGTAAGAAGTCTTATAGGGAGACTAAACTACATCACCAAATTCATCAATCAATTATCAGACGTGGCTAAACCGATTTTCAAACTACTCAAGAAGGGTGCGAAAGTGACTTGGGATACAGAATGCAGTCAGGCCTTTCAAAAGATCAAAACTTAACTAGCAACTCCACCAGTACTTATGCCACCTATCTCAAGTCACCCCCTGACCTTGTATTTGACTATAAATCAAGAGTCCTTGGGAGTCTTACTTGCTCAAACAAGCCCTGTAGATGGTAAAGAAAGAGCCATTTACTATTTGAGTAAGAAATTCACCTCGTCTGAAGCAAATTATGTGCTTGTTGAAAGAGCTTGTATAGCAACTGTGTGGGTACTTCGCAGATTGAGGCAGTATACCCTGCACCACCATATTCATCTAGTGACAGAAAATGACCCTATCAAATATCTCCTGGAGAAGCTTGCTTTGATTGGGAAATTAGCAAATTGGCAAGTGATGTTGTCTGAATTTGATATCAAGTACTCTCTACAAAAGTCTGTGAAGGTGAGAGGCATAGTTGATATGTTGGCAGAGAACGCTCAAAATCGCACATCTTCTGGGCAGACAAAAGTAGTAGATCAAGTTTTGAATCAGACAGAAGACAAGTGGATCATGTATTTTGATGGTGCCGTCAATCTGTCGAGAGCTGGCATATAGGCAATGCTAATATCTCTTAATGGTCAACATTATCCGGTTGCAGCAAAACTGATTTCCCTTGCACTAAAAATATTTCAGAATACGAGGCATGCATTCTAGGTCTACAGTTGGCCATCTCCATGGAGGTACCTAAGCTGTAGGTTTATGGAGATTCTATGCTCATTATTTTTCGGACACAGGGAGAGTGAAAAATAAAAGACGCAAAACTCATCCCTTATCATGAATACCTGGAAGAGTTGACACTTAAATTCGAAGAGGTGTCATTTGAATGCTTGCCAAGAGTGCAGAACTAGTTCGCAGATGCGTTAGCCACGCTGGCATCCATGCTGCAAATACTATGGATTAGCAGTGGAGTCGCTAAGGATCAGCATAATTAGAAAAAATAGCTTATTGTATGCTGGTCGAAGAAGAATTTGATGGAGAACCATGGTATCATGATATCAAGAATTATCTCTTGAAGAGAGAGTTTCCTATAGGATGTCAAGCAGCAAACCAAAGATATATAGCCAAGGTGGCTAGCAAATTCTTCCTTAGTGGACGAACTTTGTACAAAAGGTCATTTGACTCCACTCTGTTAAGGTGCATAGACGCTAAAGAAGCAAATACTCTCATGAGGGAGATCCATGAAGGTATATGCAGGCCACACATGAATGACCATCTCCTCACTAGGAAGATTATGCGGCTTAGTTATTATTGAATGACCATCGAATCAGATTGTAGTCAACATGTCAGGTTATGTCCAATGCCAAGTATATGACGATAAGATTAATGCGCCCCCGAACGAGCTTCATCAGATGTCTGAAGCTTGGCCTTTTTCTATGTGTGGAATAGACACGATAGGGCCTACCAATCCAGCAGCTTCGAATGGTTAGAAGTCAGTTCTTACACGAATGTCACCGCAAGGAGTGTGGCGAGATTTATCAAGAGAGATATAATTTCTTGATACGGTACCTCACGAGCGATCATCACAAACAATAGGTCCAACTTAAACAACAAGATTGTCGATGATCTACTGGATCAGTTTGATGTTCGACATCTTAATTCTTCCCCTTACCGCCCACGAATGAATAGAGCTGTAGAAGCGGCACACAAGAACATCAAAAATATTTTGGCTAAGACCGCCAAAAATTACAAGGATTGGCATGAGGGGCTACCCTTTGCCTTAATGGCATATCAAACTTCAATTAGGATCTCTACAGGGGCGACTCCTTATGCTATAGTACACGGCATGGAAGCTGTGATGCTTGTAGAGATTGAGGTTCCATCTTTGAGAATACTGTCAGAAGCTAAACTCCCCGAGGAAGAGTGAGTCAAATATAGATATGACCAGCTAAATCTGAGAGACGAGAAGCATCTTAGAGTAATCTGTCATGGCTAGAGTTATCAGAAGAGGGTGGCCAAGTCATTTAACGAGAAAGTTAAACCTAGAAGTTTCGAGGTGGATGACATAGTGGTGAAGAAGATTCTGCCAAATACTGCTCATCTGGAAGGCAAGTTCACCCCTGAACTTTGAAGGCCTTTATGTTGTCAAGAAAGTCCTCATGGGAGGGGCATTAATTCTTGTAAATTCTAAATGAGAAGAATTGGAATATCCTGTAAATTCAGATGCTGTGAAGAAATATTATCATTGAAATGAAATCAGATGATGATCACTTGACTTTCTCCAAAACAATCTGAGTTGCCATAGCGGTCATTACATAAGCATATCATGCATCTATACATACATGGCATGTGTTATGTTTTGCAGGATTCCAAGAAATGAACTCAGAATCAAACTAGTTCAAATGGAACCAAGAACAGAATGGTCTCTGACACGTAGAATCAGGTGATATGTATATGTTCCATCAAGTGTAGAAATATCTTTCACTCACTGGAGTTTCTATTCTCTTCATATAGGAATGCCCAATAAAGACGATGGTAACGGAGAAATACCATAAAATTTCTCATTTTCCTATAAGAGAGAAAAGGTCAAAGGTGAACATACATGTGTTCGAACTTAGGAACGAACCATGCTTTTAAAAGATGAGTTTCTAACACTCGTTGCACACATGTTAGGGTTAGAGGTTATCTAGACATGATTGAAGCATGCATGATGCATCATTAAATCCTTTGAGGGGGGAGATTTCTGAATAAAAACGAAATGATTTTTCCAAAACAGAGTTGTTTAGGCTCTAGCGAGAATGTTTCTTCAAATAAGAGGCAAGCCTAATTCAAGTACGTTCAATACGCACCGAAGATATAAGAGGAGTGTAAGGATAGAAAAGCCTAAACCAGGGAATGTGAGGGCTATTCGCATCGGTTACATGGATTGGGATGACAGAGGCATTTATTTTTCTCCATTAACACTATAGGTGATCATTGACAGACCGTTTGAACAGTGATCTTCATTTCCTAGCCCTGTTAAGAGCCACTCCACATTGGGGTCGTAAAGAAGTAGTCTAGCAACATGGAAATGTAAATGATTAGAAATCTTTTTGCTCGGACTAACATCAATTTTCGTGTGTTGATATGCGTTGATCCAGGTGCCATAGGATGACAAAAAGACATTTCTCTATCCTATACAGTTATACCCATTGCATAATCAATTTGAGCCTACATATTCATTTCATGTACCCCTATTGATGATCATTGCACAGTACTAAGATGAAGGTGGCAAAGACACTCGTGGATAAAGAAGTTCAAGAAATAGGAGCTACATGAGACTTTCAAAGTAAAATGTTCAAACAGGATGAGACTCAAGTCACATACCTTACATGATCATAAAAAATCCTAGTTCCTAGAAAAGAACACGAAAAGGCCAGATCGACAAAGAGAAAGAACCGAATCTCTATGCATTTAAAAGAGACGAAAAGCCCGACAAGAGATGGCTGGCCCTCACTAGAATGATGAAAAATCGTAAGACTAATTTTGGAACACCAAAGGATTACTGGATGCCTCCACCCCCAATAAATTCTGAAATAAAGAAGAATCCTGGGGATTATGTAGCAAAAGGCTACCCCTCGAATGGAATCATAGCCAACTGCCAAAAGATAAGCGAAGTCTTTCAAGGATTAAACCCATTCTCAAGGCGGGTAGTGTCAAGAAGACTAAAAATGTTCTTCGAAGAGTCATCAAGCAGAGACAAAATAGAAGACAGGTCAGCAATGATCACCAATGTCGAATCATTCGTGATTCTGGGCTAAAAACAACCCTCTTTTGGTCCTCAATCCTATTAATGTTACGACCATTCGCAGTCTTTCTCAACTAAAACACCTAGGTTAATGTGTACCTTACCTTGAAGAGGTACAAGCAAGATTAGTTTTTCTCATTTTACAGGGTTCTTGACTTGTAAACCCGGAGCAGATGAAGAAAATTATCATTCAAAAGACTTGACTCAGAAAGTGGGTCCCCCTTGGATACCGTGTCCGAGCCCAACATTATGCTCTCGTAAATACCTCCCGATTGATCAAAGTGTATGCGCTGCGAATAGCCCCGAAAACCTAGGTGTAGGTTATTAGAAAATTCGAGTGCTTTCGTCATAAAAGACCAAAGTCGAAGAATCGGTGAGAAGTCCTCTTTGACGGAGATATTCCAATAGAATGCTTAAAAATAAGCTTTGTTGGAAGCTTCAAATTGTTTGATCCGGGATTTTCCTTACAAGGATTTCTGATCATCTTTGCATGCTTTGAGATGTCTTAGATAACCTCCAACATCATAAGTTATTTTGCATAACCGCATAGGTCAAAGTAAAGCTTTGCCTACATTATAACTATCGTTGCCTCGAGATAACTGACATCTTTTTGATGAGGAATGGACTCTCAGGTTTAAACTTCTATAGGACTCATGGTAGCTCCAGGTCAAAGAAGGATAACTTGCTTAACAAATGAAGAGCTTCAGAATTATTTTTATGTGAGATCACAAGTGTAAGCTTTCTGCAGGATACTTGAAGTCCCTAAATCCCAGAATAGCACCTCGCATGTCAAAATGACAATATTTAGAATCATCTTCCTGTGAGATCTCAGGTAATTCCTAAATCCCAGAAGAATCTTGTCCACGAAAGTTTTTGCAGGTTTGAGCTTTCTGCAGGATGCTTGGAATCCCCAAATCCCATAATAGCACCTCGCATGTCAAAAGGACAATCTTCAGAATCATCTTCCTATGAGATCTTAGGTAATCCCTAAATCCCAGAAAAATCTTGTTAACAAAAGTTTTTTCAGGTTTGAGCTCTCTGTAGGATACTTGGAGCCCTCAAATCCCATAATGATGCTTTGCATGTCAAGAAGATAATCTTGAAAACCAGCTTTCTATAAGGTTCTAGGTAACCCCTAAACCCCAGAATAGCCTCTTTGGTAAATCTTAGAGTTAGGTACACCTCATGTGTATGATCCTCGTTGATTCCTCAAGGTGTAAGATCAGCCTAGTCTCCGACAAACGCCAAAGAATGGGTGCGTCACCTTTAGGTTCTTGGTGGATGGGAAGCCTAGTCTTCGATAAACCCTAAAGAATGGGTGTGTTACCTTTAGGTTCCTAGTGGATGGGAAGCCTAGTATCCGACAAGCCCTAAAGAACGGATGCGTCACCTTTAGGTTCTTAGTGGATGAGAAGCTAGTATCCGACAAACCTTGAAGAACGGGTGTGTTACCTTTAAGTTCCCGATGGATGGGAAGCCTAGTCTCCGACAAACCCTAAAGAATGGGTGCGTCACCTTTAGGTTCCTGATAGGAAGGAGTCTTGTTCAAGGCCTGATGCTCCATACGGATCGAAACTTCTGACAGTCCCTAAAGAATGGGTGCATCATCCTTAGGCTCCTATCAGATAGAAATTCCATTATGATTTGGCCTACCATACGAGCTGGAAGTTAACTGCCCTAAGATGCTCAAGAGACGAGTTCCCTATATTTTTACTTGAATCCGCTATATACCGCATATACCGCGCGAGCATCAGGCAGGTGAGTAACAGGTGAGTATCTTTACTCTATCTCTCTCGCTTACATATGCAAACACAAAATGAGTAGAGCGTTTACTAGTAGGACAAGAAAGATTAAATGTCAAGATTTGTTTTTATTCTACAGTCGAGTCAGTCTAGACTCAAGTGTCACCTGTTTTTGAGTAAAACCTCTCGCGAGATTCCTCTCAAAGAGGGACAGCTGTTGACACCTGATTTTTTATTAGTCTTTTGAAAAAATTCATAAAACATTCATAAAAATTTAAAAAATTGCAAAATCAACTTTGGTGGCCTTGGCCAAGCTCAAGGAACTATTTTTAACAAAAAAATATATATTTTTATTTTTCACATTTTTGGTATTTAAAAAAATAGGAAAATACATGAAAATTCAAGAAAAATAACATTTGAGGTCACAAAAATATGAAAAATAGTCAATATTTTTATTTTAATTCCCTTGTATTCTTGACCTCATAAAAATTCTAAATTTAAGTTGAATTTTATTATTCCTTTGTTACACATATGATTGAATTTAATAAAAAAAATATCAATTGAGTCTTTTAATTTGTAATTTTGGCATTTTTAGGGTCTTGACATTCAATATAATTGTCCTTCATTGTAATTTAGCCTAATTATTTGCACAAATTGCTCAATTACATGAATTGGGCAAAATTGCATACTTTATTGCAATTTAGTCATTGAATTTGGGTATAATTGAAATTACTTTCAATTCAAGGGCTACATTTACTAATTGAAGCCACTACCCAATGTTTTTCATCATTTTGAGTTGATTGGTATAGGTGATTGGTCCAATTTGACTGTTCAAGCCTTCAATTTCACAATTTTCTAAATTGGAATTAAGGACAAATTTGGGGCTTTTGTAGAAATTGACATGAACTTTTGGGTAAAATCACATTTTTTGATAATAATAATATATGTAGTTCGATTTTGAGGTTTAATTTGTAAAAATTCCTCGCGAATTAGGGTTAATTTTCAAAAATCAAGTCAAAACCGGTTCTAACCAGCCAAACCGCCCGGTCGGACCGGTCGAACCGGTTCATTACAGTGTCGTCTTCTTTCCCAAGAGTCTATGCATATGAAAAATGACAAACTGAACTTTGATGGTCGAATTGAAAGCTTAATCGACCATAATCGGCAGACCTGTGGTGGGGCTTTCGATCTTCAAGGTGAGACGTATCGATCAAGACCAATGGCGTTGCCAATGGTCACCGGAGCACGGTGGAATCGACCGATCAACATCGCAGTGGTCATGAAAGTCAACTTTCACAGAAAGGCCAAATCAGACGTCCATTCGTGCATGCTGGCAGACCATTTCAACTTAATAGAGTTGACAACTGTCTTTGGTACCATTTGGACCGAATGGCACGCACGGTCACGCGTTATTTGGTGTTAATTAGACACTCCCCGTTCGTGGTAAAAATTTGAAAGGGGTATATAGTCTTGAGAGGCTTTCTAGAAGATGGGGGTGTTCATTTGATTGCAAAAAGAAAACAGAATCCACAGAGAGAGAGAAGGAGAGGAAAAGAGCTCATTCTCCTGTCCAAGCTGTTGAGAATTCGAGCTCGAGTTTAAGGCACTGATTAGGCCGCCTCCGGCCAAACCGAAGCCCACAAAAGTCATCAGAAGCACGCCTGCAGTAGCAGGAATCGATCAGGACCGGCTGCGTCACCTATCATTTCGAAATAGGTGAGTTTAGTCTTTGAGCTTTCATATTGTGCTTTAATGGCGGAACTCGATTCCGATCATGATTCTTTGAGTTAGAGTAGGCATTTTACTCTTCAAGCATTGCTAATCATTATTGCTTTATCATTTTGCATCAACCTTGTCGGGATATCTCAAATCGAGTCTCCAAACTCAACCTTCATCGTAGAATACTGTTCAATATTGCCTAACCAAATCTAGGCCATGCGAACTCAATCGGAGCTTGAGATAAGTGTTCTGAACCTCGTACGATGCTCCTGTGTTGATGAATTAGTTCGAGATACCATGGATTGCATGTTTAGAGTAGTTATACTTGTACTAGTTCGAGCTTTCTCATGCTTGATTTCGTGGATGAAATGTTTTGATTCTTAGATATGTGAAACTAGAGGACTAAGTTAGTCGAATGGCACCGGTTTTACGTTAATTGGTTAAGGTTTGGTTGTTCATCGGTGCTGGAGAATCCTCAGCCGTCCATTCTGTAGGAGTCAAGAGGTTGAAGACGAAGTTGACGTGCAGAGTTAACGAGTCAAATATCTAGGTGGCGTTCTGTGATTGGTCCAAGCAATGCTGAGTTGGCTCGACTGTTAATTTGTTTAGGCTAAGTCAGTTGTGATCGAATGGCTTAAATTAATTGAGTCCTATTTTTAATGGCCATCTGATTAGAAACTAGGAATATTTGAAAATGGTTTTATAACTAGGAAATCAAAACTAACTCAAATGGTGCCGTTTAAGTCAAGGGTTGAGTGGCGTCGTTTAGGTCAGTGAGGATGGACCGACCAGATCAAGTCTCGGGCTCTAATCGTGACTGTAGATTTAAGTAATCAGATCTGACGGATGAGATTTAGTCGACTTTTGATCTAAGCCATAGGTTTTTAGTAAGCCAATCCAGTGGTCGTGGAGTAGCCACGTGGTTCATTAGAAACCGTCAAATTAAATCCGAATAACCGAAAAATAAAAATACGGAATGGTATCGTTTTGGAGCGTTGGTTTCGCGAGTCCGGGTCTAGACCGGATTTTGACTCGAGTGAGTCGGGTCAACCCTGTCCGAATCATTTTCTAATAAAAAATTCAAAAATAATTTTTAAATAATAATAAAATCAAAAAATTCTAGAAAATTCTAAAAAATGATAAAAAAATATTAGAAAATCCCAAAAAAATGTAGGAAAATTATGAAAATTCCTAGACACTCTAGAAATTCCCAAAAATTATGGAATGACCATAGACAACTGGTCAATCCTAATTTTGGGATTCCTTATCTGTTCTTTTGGGAATTGACGATATTACCCTTTAAGGGTAAATCGCCTCTGCTTGGTATATAAAATAGGTCGAGAATGCCAAGGTAAAGATTAAGGTCGACTAGATGACCAATTCTTATGCTTGGGTTTTCGAATCTCGTCCTTTTTCTGAAAATGACGATTTTATCCCTCAAAGGGTAAATCGTCTTTCTTACTGCGATTGATTTGTGAAAATTGCTCAAAATTAGGATTTGGGTCCGGTGGTTGATTAAGTTTGTGATTTTCACATTTCATTACCTTCTGCAATGACGATTTTACCACTCAAAGGGTAAATCACTTCTAAAATTTCAGAAAAATTATGAAAATTCTTGAAAAATGGGAAATGAACTGGTTTGGTGACCAATCATATTTCCACCATCTCTTGACTCCATATTTCATCTAAAATGATAAATTTTCCCTTTCAGGGCAATTTGTCCCAAAATTCTTCAAAATTACGATTTTGCCTTTCAAGGGCAAATCATGTCAAAAATACTCCTAAGCCTTGATTGACATTTTTCTAGGCTAATAGGGCCTTACTAAGGATGTCACGTTGTGTTTATGTGATTTATCCGCACGTATTGGATCCTTGATTTGCGCACTTATTTTATTGATTGTGCTTGTTAGGATAGTCACTCCTATCTACATGAACTGTTGATTTATGGTTCACACCCCACTCATCTACATGAAATCTTAGGTTAGAAAAATCATTCGACTTAGGTACTGAAAGGGCGTCAACTCTGACTGTTGGCGTATCAAAGTCCCCGATCCCATTTCTCTGATTTTCGTAGAGTTGAATAGAATGCTCTCAACTATTCGATAGGGTTTCCAATAGTATCCTCCACGAAACGATTGGTGGCGACTCTTTGGCATGCAAACGTATCACATGTCCCCAGACCACATCGAAGGTTGACCATGTATACCTCCGTTGCGACTTGGGTAACGAGCCTTGGGAGAGGCCTACGTATGACCAGACGGGATGGCCCATTAACCCCCTCGCCTTAACCCAAGAGGGTTGCGACATGCTTGTATAAAGAAAAACCTTGCAATTATGTGAACTATAAGAGTTGAGAGTATTGACCGCCCTAAAGGGAACTAAGGAAAGGGTTACGTTGATTGTAGATATTACCCAAAGGTCATGACTGCAGTACCCTATATCGCTAAGGAAGGGTGAATTAAGTAGCGGATGCATAAAATTGAAAAATGAGAATCGTGCAGTTGGTGATGAAAGGACAATACTTACCTCGAAAAATAAGAATTTTGACTTCTAAATTGAAAGTTTGTCAATTGACTAGTTTGATGGCTATTTGGAGCATCAAACTTGAATATTAGAAAGGAATTGAGATGTACGAAGAACGAACCTAGACATCTAAGGAGTTATGAAAATGAATAGAATGGGGAGAAAATCCAGACTTCTGAGTACTTGAGAAAAAAACCTCGAAGTTGAGGATTGAAATCTTGAAGTCCCATGGATGAGTGTACGAGTCCAACATTGAAGAGGAAGTTAAAGAAATGATCTCATTGGAAATTCGAAGGGAGCACCATGGTATCCATTAGGATGACACAAAGATGTGTTGAGACTTGCCTCAATATTATCGATGGAACGGATTGAAAGTTGGGTTGGTCTAACGTGAGGTCAAGTATTAAACATACCGACAAGAAAGAGGCATAATCTTGAAGGTTGATGGATTTCTATAATCGTTAGAGAATTTCGAATCAAATCGAGAGCGAATTACTACAGAAGTAATCATGAACATTTGAATGGAATGATACGGAGTCGAGAAGGCTATGACTCGATTTGGGTAATAGAGGACAAATTGATAAACCCCGTGAATCCTTGATAGTACGAAAGGACATTTGAATGGAATGATACGCCAGATGGTATGGACACCCAAGAGTATGTTCTTGTGATGGTTTAGTAATGATGAGGATGGGTAAAGATCTTAATTCTAATACAACGCTTTGGAAAAGCTGTCCGTCAAGGAATTTGAAAAGCGAGAGTGTAGTATGACAAAGATATTATCTTCGGACCGATAGACACATTAAAAGTTGATGTGAATGCCTGAGGGTATATTACCAATAGATATTACGAATGTTGAAAGGGAATAGGGAAAGGTGAACACGGATTGAGGACAAAAAGAACGAGTTCTGAAGGATAAGAATTGTCACTGGTAATGACGTTATGGAAATGTCAAGTAATGAATGGAGCTACCTTGGAAAGTGAGGTAGCATTGAGGTGTCAGCAACCCATAAGATTGGATGATGGAAAGGTTGTAAATTTCGAGGACGAAATTTCTTTAAGGGGGAAGAGTTGTGACATTTCGGATTTCGACCCTTTTCGAGGCTATTGACATGAGATGGGGTCTTGAAATTGGATATTGGCTAATGAAGAATTTCAATATCGAAAGGAATTGAAAGCCGCCTCATCGAGGGTAATTTTATTGAAAAAGTAAAACTTCAGATTGTAAGTATGAAATTACCATTTTCCCCCTAGAAGGATACCCTTGCCATAAGAATTGAACGAAGGCATTTTAGTCATTTACCAATCCCCTAGATGGCCGAAAATCACAAGGGCAATTTGTTCTTTGGAGGTTATGATATTATTGACAAAATGTCATGTGTCATTACAAGAACAAGCTTATCCAATTAGTATTAATTGCTTGTCTTTCACCTAACCACCATTCAACCATTTGACTATTTGAAAGATTGAAGGAAGACCACTCACTCTCTCTTCTTCATTCTACTCGGCCAAACCCTCGTCCTTATCTCTCTCTGTTTTCCTCTCCTTTCTCTCTCGCTCGCCAGACTACCCTGCTCCGACTGCCCCACTGTTCAGGCCATAACCCCTTCATCTGACATCGGATTGAGGCGTTCCCCCACCATTATAAAGGTTATCCTCTTGCTCTTTCAACAAGGTATTATGAGCTCAATTTGACCTAACTGTTTGTCCCGTAGAGCCATTTTAGTGAGCAAGAGTCACTGGCCAGACTGATACGGACCCAAGGAGCTTAAATGGGATTTTCTGACTTGTTTTGGCTTCAATCTTGGTAAGACCACCTCTGAAGCCTTATTAAGACATGTACAATTGTGTTGGTGGGTTGGAGGATGAATTATTATGGGATTTAAGGACTGATTATGTGTTGTTTTGCTCGGACAAAAATTGGACAGATTCTGTCCCACCGACCAGCAAGGGAATCGAGACACTTTAATAGTCTTTGAGGCATTATTTCCTTGGAAACCTTCGGTGAGTCGCTTTAAGGTGTAGAACTATGTACTAGCAAGTAGTATATGGATTGGAATGGAATTTAGATAAGTTTTCATGGCTGATTTTCTATGGTTTACCCGAGCATAGAATCTAACCACTGCTCTAACAGGGGAAACCGTGACATTTGAGGGTCATCAAGACTTTGGCTTGCTTGGAATTCATTGGTAAGTTACCATAATACATGGTATTATGTATATGCAAGGTGCACATAGATTAGAGTGGCATTTAAATGGTGTTTAATGATCGGTTTTGTGTGGTATACTCAAGAACATAAAGCGGCCCTATTGTGGCCAGTTGGATTGGAAGACTTCGAGCGGCCATTTGTGGAATTTGCTTGGCCTAGGCTCTAGGTAAGCAATCCCTAAATCCTTATCAAAATGTCAGGGTACTAACAGACGAGATTGAATATCGAATCGATGATTTGGTGAGCCGATTGTACTCAAATTGGCTTGTGTCGATTGTGGCTTGTGTTAACTGAATAATATATGTTTGCCCTGAGGTGAAATTGTGATATTCATGACTGAATTTGTTATCTGAATGTTTGGATAGTATGTGCTCTTGCATGGCCATGTGGCATTTGGTCCCTTGAGTGACAAATGTGTGAAATTGTGCTTGAATTGGCAAGGGAATGACATAATTGATTGATGGCCTTGATTCATGAGACTGGCTATTGAGCCCCTGTGGTGTGATTTGGCTATTGAGCCTTGAGATATGATTTGGCCATTAAGCCCTGAGATGTGATTTCACTATTGAGCCTTGAGATGTGATTTAGCTAATCAGCCTTGAGATATCATTTGGCTATTCAGCCCTGAAATGTGAATTGGCTAATGAACCCTGAGATGTGATTTGGCTATTGAGCCTTGAGATGTGATTTAGCTATTGAGCCCTGAGATGTTATT
The DNA here is from genome assembly GCA_028455895.1 of Rhodomyrtus tomentosa. Classification (NCBI taxonomy): domain Eukaryota; kingdom Viridiplantae; phylum Streptophyta; class Magnoliopsida; order Myrtales; family Myrtaceae; genus Rhodomyrtus; species Rhodomyrtus tomentosa. Next base: position 17,245,516 of record JAPCWY010000001.1, read on the forward strand.
TGGCTATTAAGCCTGGAGATGTGATATGGCTATTAAGCCGTGAGATGTGAGTTTGCTATTGAGCCCTTGAGAAATATATTGGCTTGTGAGCCCTTATTTGATGAGAAGCATGATAAATAACGGCATATCGAACCTTGATGCGTTAGAACGCGAGGTCGATTTATATCCTGATGCATCAAAACATGGGATATGCTTGATACGTGTCGACACGAGTATTGAAATGACATTTGAAACCTGATGCGTCAGAACGCGGGTTGCCAATCAAAATCTTGATTTAGCCCGATGCGTATTGACGCGGGCTTGGCCATTGAAATTAGAAGCATGATGAGCCTGATGCGTATTGAAGCAGGTTTAGCCATTGAAATTCGAAGCATGATGATCCTAATGTCTATTGATGCGGGCTTGGCCATTGAATTGGAAGCATGATGAGCCTGATGCGTGTTGACGTGAGCATAGTTGTGGAAATCGAAAGTTGTGATGAAATTGAGAATAACCCTCGTAAATGAACTTAATGTTGTGCTAGTGCGAAGCTTGGCCTTGATTTTATGGAGATCCTTGAATTGTGTTTTGTTTTATGCCAATTGTGATGCCTTGTAATAGTGCATTGAATGCCTTGTGTTAGTTTTCTTGATGAGCTATTACTTGCCCCTTTTAAAAGATATTCGGAGGTACTAATGGCCTAGTTTAGGTTTAGGGTTAGCTTGCTAAGATTTATATCTCACATCGTCGTGGAATTAACATTTTTCAAATCCCAAGCGATGGAAACTCGAGCTTGTCAGTGATTGGTATTTGAGGAAGTAATTGGTTGAATGGATATAAAACCTTTTGTGGCCTCAGAGATCGTATTTTATTTTGTGGATTTAGAATTGAACCATTGGTATTTGACCACTGTAACCTTTGAGATGTATTATATGGATACGAGAAGTGTATCCCTGTTCCGTCCTAAGTCACTTCGTTTTTATTTATGTACTAAGTTATTTGGTCGTTTCCGCTTGCGCATATCTTATGTATGGATTTAGAAATTTTATAAGTTATGGGTCGAAGGATCCTGGGTAATAATGACGAGAAGAACGACCTGGTGGGATGTTAATGTGACCCCGGGTTCGGGGCGTGACAGAGAATGTAAAGGTAACCTAAAGAAATTCAAAACAGACTTACACATTGAATTGAATCAGTTCAGGGAGGAGCTGGCTCTGAAAGGACGAAATTTCAATGAAGACATGGGAAAGAGATGTCATATCATGTGCCTCGAGCTTAAGCAAGCTGAAAAGAAGATGGACAAGATAGAAGAAGATCTCAATCATAAGTTATCTCACATATCCAAATTTGCTACATTTCAGATTTATTAGAAATCATCCAACACTCACTCAAGCTAAATGCACATTCTCATCTTACCCAGATGAAGTGTTCCTAAATAAAGTATGTTTATGCCAACATTATCTCATCATACTTGATTCTGTTTAGGATTTGATTATGACATTATAGTTTAATGTTATACTTCAATTTTGCTTTTGTTGAACAGTCTACTGAATTATGAAATTATTACATTATGTTCATAATCGAAAGCTTAGCCTACTCTAGCCCCATCAATAGCAACTCTACCTCTACAACCCAAAGACTAAACATATTTTCTTTTTATTCAAATATTTTTAATCTATTTGGTTTTTTTGATATGTACTTGAATGTTTAACTTTGGATGTTGGATTTTGATTGACTTTTGTGCTATATTCATTCGTTGCATGATTGTTTAACTAAGGGAGAGTAATACTCCTTACTTACAATAAGATTAAACGAACTCTATGATAGTAGTTCTTGGTATCATACTTCGTGCGTATGATGTGTGCTTAAAGGTTGCCTTGATAAGTGTTATTATTGTACTATGCCTTTTCATTTCTTTTGCCATTTTGTGCTAATGACAAAAAGGTGGAGAAGTTAGCGAAAGTTTCTAAAGCATGATGCACTATGATGAATGGAACTACAAGCTGTGAATGCATTATGTTGTGAAAACTGTGAATGCTATACAACTGTGAATGTATAATGTTGTGAATTCCATGCAAGTGCAAAAAGGATAAAGCATAGGAAGAAGTATATACAAGTTATATAGGTTCACAAGTGGATAAGCACAGTGGTAAGTAAATACAGATTCAATGCTTGATAGATTAGAAAAATGAGAACACAGGTTTTTATGTTCAGCAAAAACATAATTTGAAATTCTTTCTTAAACTGAACATGTCAACAAATTATTTAGGTAGTGCAAACGGATGAGTCAAACGTGCAAGATAAAACAATAAAAAGTACCCAATATTGATCAGAACAAGAAGTTATGAGCATTGAGTGTAAAATTTAGATTATAAGTATTATGCTCTCAGTTATAGATTCCGGATTCCGACTCTCTTCGAGGCTTTTAACATGAAATAGGACCGCAAAATTGAAAAATGGATAATGAAGAATTCAAACATTTGAAATGAATTGGACGTCGCCTCATTGAGGGTGATTTGACTTGAAAAAATGAAATTTCGAATGGAAATAGTAAAATTACCGTTTTGCCTCTCGATGGTTAACCTTGTATTAAGATTAGAAGAAGGCATTTTAGTCATTTGGAAGTCTCCCTAGTTGCCGAAAATTGGAGGGTATGGAGGTCATTTTGGCTTGAGATTTTACGGATAAAATACCAAGTGTTTTCATTAGAACAATTAGCATTAATTAGGGACTATTCCACCTACCATTCAATATTTTGACCAAGTGACCTTGTGGAAGACTCTCCTCTCTCTTCTCTCTCATTTTGGTAAGCCAAAACTCTCCTCCTCCTCATCTTCATCTTCTTCTCCTTCTTGGCCAAGAAAGCCCTAAACAGCTCGCTGCCCTGTTCCGACAACCACACTGTTCTGACCAAAACTTCTTCGTCTATATCATATTGAGGTGAGACCACCTTCATTAGAAAGCTTATTGTCTTGTGGTTCTGGGGACATATTATAAGCTCAATTTGGTCCAGTTGTTTTTACTGTAGGTCAATTTGAAGAGGCAAAGGTCAGGATGGGTCAGATTCAAATCCGATTCGAGAGAGAGCCTTTTAGGGCAGTTTCAAGGGTCCATTTGGCTTCTAATTTTCAGTAAGACCTCCTTAACACCTAGTATAGGAGTTTAGCAAATAGAGATTGAATAATTGTTGGAATGAAAATGGATTTCGATGGAGTAACTATGTCACGCCCCGCACCCCGGGCACGAGCACGCGTCTCCCTACAAGCAACTAAAACATCTCTCGTGGTCCTAAGATCTACAACTAAGTCGAGAGATATACTGTATATATCAAGTATGCGGAAGTAGTAACAAAACAACTCCTCCGTATAGAATATAAAGCGGGACCTGGATAGCGTAAATACTGTCATACATAACTTTCATTTGTTCATACCAATACATAAACACTAAATTCGATAAACAAGGGGGGGCGACGGGGCGAGTACACAAAAGTCCATCAACGACATCCAAAAAGAAACATGGTCGGGCTCGTCATCGAAAGATCGAGCTACAATTAGGAGCTCCTAAGAAGAACTGCTGGAGTCTCCGGTGTCCTCGGCATCCTTCGTTGGCTCATACTCTGAGAATGTCTCCGAGCGAACCTCGATAGTATCCTCCATGGTTGCCTCAACCGATGGCTCCGCGAGGTCCTCTTCTGTCGCCTCAAGCACAATGACCTCATCCTTAGTGAACTCCAAAGTCGGGGTCCTCTCCGCCCCATTTCGGGAACCGACAACCGATCCCTCGGCCTGGTCCTGGTCCTCGTCCCTACCGGGGTGGAACCAATCAAAGATCACTCCTTGGGGCACCTCATAGGGCTTTAGCAGCCTAGTCAACTCGTCCTCGACCTTCCTAAACCAGGTCTCGTACCTATGAGGCTTCCATTTCGGACTACCCTCGTCAACCCACACCATTATACACTTCTTTACGTATATGGTTCCCTGCCCATCCGGGAACTCAACAAAATATACGGTCATCTCCTTAGGGTCTCCAAATCGAATAGGCCACATCGTCAAGGCATAGGATCTGTAAAAATAAGGGTCCCCAAAGGGGTGGGATTTACACCTTAGTAAGATGGATCTTAACTCTGGGTTAGGCCGACCGTCCACTCAGGCAGTCGTAAACCCCAAACATTCAAACTCACAAACATATCAAGCAAATACAAATAGAGATGACAGCACACAGATGGCAGGCATGCAGCTATGGCATCATACACACTCAGATGATCATGCGCACTCGTCCTGTCACTTCACCGCATCCACCATTTTCAACTTGCCTCAATCTCATGCCCGCGATTAGATCGCATCAGGCTTTTCTCATGCCCACGATTAGATCGCATCAGGCTATTCTCCACCCCGTGTCTAATACGCCTCAGGGTCCCGCCATGTCATGCTCATGCCATGATTCTCAATTCATTTCACATACGAAACAATAGGTGCAACTCAAGCACAATTCGAATACTCATGGCATGCAGGGCAATCAAGTGACACTTAACATGGCAAACAATTTAAGCACAAGCATTAGCACACATAAATCCTCTATAACAACTTAGGATGCACCAAGTACATTCATCTTGGAGTCTCTCACCAATTAACCAATTTATCGTACGACTCACCTAATCGAGTCCAATCTTCCTATCCTAAGTTTAGGATTCCCTTACCTTGAATTCTATATCACAAATTTCTCCTTGCAATTGCCCTAAGGGTTCGGTCAAATATCCCAAGGATTCAATCCACCGCGCAACCTAGGAAATCCCAATCAATTCGTCAATTTCTCTATCCAATTCACTAATCCATAAACCACAAACCTCCATAACATAATTCTCATCATCTTAGCATGTCTTAATCATCAAATTGAGACTCAAAACCAATAGCCATCAGCCTCCACAGGTTCGGTCTTGCACAAAACCGAACCGGCTATTTTCTGTTCTGTGCAAACCGAGCACAACTAGCCCTAAATCTCCACCAATTCTATCATTTAATCACTATCCTACCTCTTAACATGTCTATCTAAGGGTCTAAGGGTCTCATCGAGAGTTTGAGGTCAAGTCGTCGCCGAAATCCCGTTAAAAGTCGTCAGTTCCTCAATGCTAGTAAATCGGTAGATTTTATCCTACATTCACAAGACCCATTTGGCTTCAAAACTCCCTCAAATCAAGCCTAACTTTTTACCACAGATTGATATACAAGTCTCCTAGATCTCTACAAAATTTGGCCTCAATACTCCAACATTTCAGTCTCCTAAGGGGTCAAAATCTCAACCTATCTCAGATTGCGTCAAATTCCGTTGGCTTCTGGGAAAAAGCTTGCCCGAAGCTCCTCGGTGGTTCAATCGCCATGCTTCTACTTCGAGGAGGTCGGCAAGATGAGGGACTATGCTTGTATGGTCAGCTCGCTCGCTGGTGGTGGCCGGAGGAGGGTGTCGACGGCGGCGAACGGGAGGTCCAGAAACTGTTGCCGACGGTAGAGAAGAAGAAGGAAGAAGATGGAGTGATCGTGAGTTGTGGGGAGTGTTATGGCCGATCAAGGTGAGAGGACAGAGAGAGAGAAAAATGCTATATACAAGGCTCAAGTCAATGGGTTGAATGGTAGGTGGTGAATAGTGGACTTGACCACTCTTTTGCCCATCTTTGACACATGTCCCTAGTGTCAATCAAACTTGATCCAATGGCCACCATTCATTCACTTTTTCGGCAGCCTTGGGGTGGTTTAAAAGACCAAAATGCCCTTCCTTCATTGCATGAACAAGACTTAAGCTTGAGAGGCAAAATGGTAATTTCACCCCCGGCATCCGGAACGTCTTTTTTCTCGTTCCAATATTCTTCGATAGGGCGACGGCCAATCCAAACATAACGTTGGAATTCTTGATTCTCCATTTTTAATTTTCAAGACTCGTTTCTAATTATTTTCTCTATCAGACGTGGTTCCAGCCTATCCCGAACCGACGGATGACTTTTGCAGACGTTACGTTTATCGACCCTATGATTCATATCACATTTAGGGCTCATTAATTCATGGCGACTTTAGTTGTCATGTAATTGTGAGGGTCTATCACTAGTTCCAATGGCCTCGATTGTCACTGTTCGATTCAGGGAATTTTTACAAATTATATATATTGGTTAAGCGGCTTCACCCACGCTCAATCATATAACACTAGCAATGCATCCCTTAATCGTTCTTGGATCGGCCTTTTATGGCTCTGAATGTCCCCTCGACAATCCTTATGACCAAAGCACCATTTCCTATCCAAGTTTCCTAGGTTCACGTACCTTGTCTCGCATTAGCCTTTCCCTTTTGCTCAGTCTACTCAAATTGATCAGATTCGAGTGAGATACGACTGAAATACATCTCTTGATTTACTTCTCATTAATGAGTCTGAAATTGACTTGAAATTAGAATGTCACAACTCTTCCCCCTTATAAAAATTCCGTCCCCGAAATTTACATCAAATTTAATTACTCAAATAAATGGGGGTGTTATTGCCTCATCATCTCTTTATTTTCCCATGTGGTACCTTATGTCCCATGGTGCTCCTACACTACTTTTACCGGTGGAATCTTCTTATTCCTAAGGATTTGCTCGTTCCGGTCCTCGATCCTTATCGGCTTCTCTACGTAAGACACTCGGTTGTCCACTTCTATAGCCTCGTAGTCTAGCATATGTGTCGGATCCAGTTCATACTTTCGCAGCATCGACATATGGAACACATTATGCACCTGGGATAGATTAGGCGGTAAGGTAAGCCTGTAGGCCAAGGTTCCAATGCGTTCCAGTATCTCAAATGGGCCTACATACCTTCGGCTCAGCTTTCCTTTCTTTCCAAATCGCGATAATCCTCTCATTGGTGACACCTTGAGAAAGACATGATCGCTCACTTGAAACTCCAAGGGCTTGCACCGCTTATCTGTATAGCTCTTCTGACGACTCTGTGCCGTCCTCAGTCTATCCCGAATTAATTTCACTGCTTCCACTGATTGCTCCACTAATTCTAGGCCTGTGATACTCCTTTCTCCAACCCCATCCTAGCAAATCGAGGTTCTGCAAGCTCTTCCATAGAGTGCTTCGAATGATGGCATCTGGATGCTCTGCTGGTAGCTATTATTATAAGAGAACTCTACCAAATGTAGCTGATCTTTCCATCCACCTTTAAAATCAATGGCGCACGCTTTCAACATATCCTTAAGTGTATGAATCGTCCTTTTCGATTGTTCGTCTATCTGTGGATGGTACGCTGTCGGGTTCCCATGGCTTCTTGTAAGTTTTTCCAAAAGTGTGTCGTGAATTTGGGATCTCTATTAAACGTAATCATCACGGGCACTTCTTGCAACCTCACTATCTGTCTCATGCATAACTCTGCATACTTATTCATAGCGAAATCCTTTCGCACCGGGATGAAATGTGCGGACTTGGTCAATCTATCCACGAGTACCCATAAAGAGTCGTGACCTCGCTGGCTCCTTGGGAGTCCCATCACAAAATCCATAGTTATATGCTCCCACTTCCATTCTGGAATTTCCAGTGGCTGTAATAGTCCTCCAGGCTTACAGTGTTGCGCTTCCACTTGTTGGCACGTCAAACACTAAGCCACATACTTTGCTACGTCCACCTTCATCCCTTCCACCGATAGTGATGTCGCAAATTCTGATACATTTTTGTACTACTAGGGTGGATGCTATAATTGCTCCTATGGGTCTCTGGCAAGATCCTTTCCCTAAGTCCTTCATCCCTTGATACACACAGTCGCCCTCGAAACTTCAAAATTCCGTCCTCTGACGTCTAAAATTTCGATTTTCTCTTTGTCGCATCCATCTCGAGGATCTTCTGAATCTCTGGGTCCGTAGACTGCAAGGTCTTTATTCTCTCCTGGACCTCAGGTTCCACCCTTAATGTAGCCATTAAGCTAGACAACTAGCAGACTTCTAGTCTAAACTCAAAATCTCTTAAATCTTCAATCATAGACCAACCTTTCACTAGCAAACATGCGATGCTCGACTTCCGGCTAAGTGTATCTGCAACTTTGTTTGCTTTCCTAGGGTGATATAGTATATCACAATCATAATCTTTGAGCAGCTCCATCCACCTGCGCTGTCTTATATTCAGCTCTTTCTGGGAAAACAGGTAACTTAAGCTCTGGTGGTCGGTGTAAATCTGAAACTTTTCGCCACATAGGTAATGTCTTCAAATATTCAGAGCAAATATAATTGCCGCTAACTCCAGGTCATGAGTTGGGTAGTTCATTTTATGTGGCCTCAACTGTCTGGATGCGTGGCCATTACTCTTCCGTGCTGCATCAATACACAGCCCAATCCTTTCAGCGAGGTGTCGCTGTATATTTCGTAATCTCCTAGTCCAGATGGAATTGTCAGCACTGGCGCGGTTGTCAATCTATGCTTGAGCTCTTAAAAACTCCTCTCACATTTGTCAGTCCATTCAAACCTCGTTTCCTTCTTCGTCAATCGCGTCAATGGGATGGCTATGGATGAGAATTTCTCCACAAAACGCCTGTAATACCCGGCCAATCCCAAGAAACTTCTGATTTCTGTGACTGTAGTGGGCCTAGGCCAATTCATTACCGCTTCGATCTTCGCAGCGTCCACTGCAATCCCTTCTCCAGACATCACATGACCAAGAAATGCTACTCTATTCAACCAGAATTCACATTTACTCAACTTCGCATAAAGCGAATGCTCCCTCAAAGTCTGCAGAACAATCCACAAGTGCTCCTCATGTTCTACATCACTCCTCGAGTAAATCAAGATGTCGTCAATAAAGATTATGACGAATCAATCTAGGAATTCCTTAAATACTTGATGCATCAAGTCCATGAATGCGGCTGGAGCGTTGGTTAATCCAAAAGGCATCACTGTGAACTCATAATGACCATACCTAGTCCTAAAAACGGTCTTAGGTATGTCTTCCTTCTTAATCCTCAACTGGTGATACCCGATCCTTTAAGTCAATCTTTGAGAATACCGCTGCTCCTTGCAACTGATTAAACAGATCATCGATTCTTGGCAGTGGGTACTTGTTCTTCACTGTCACCTAGTTCAACTGCCTATAGTCGATGCATAGACGCAAAGACCCATCCTTCTTCCTTACGAATAATACCGGCGCTCCCCATGGCGAAGCACTCGGCCGAATAAATCCCTTATCCAGCAGTTCCTGCATCTGCACCTTTAACTCCTTTAATTTTGACAAGGGCATCCTAAAAGGTGCCTTCGAGATCGGCTCCGTTCCAGGAGATAACTCGACCACGAATTCTATCTCTCGCTCCGGTGGCAATCCTGGCAACTCTTGGGGAAATACGTTAGGAAATTCATGCACTATCGGGATACTCTCTAGTTTTGGCTCTTCGGTGGTCGTGTCCATCACTGCAACCAAGTACGCTTGATACCCTTTTGACATCAACTTAGTCACTTCTAGAGATGACACCAAAGGAATCGAGATTCCTCCTCGATTTCCCACCAATTCAAAGTTAGGGCGACCTCTCGAATAAAACTGGATTATTCTACTACCACAGTCTACAACTGCCCCCTGTTTGCCCAACTAATCCATCCCTATGATCACATCAAAATCATACATGGGCAATACAGCTAGATCAATACTCCCCTTACTTCCTCCAATCATGATTTCACAACCAACACAGCCCAAAGAAACCAATATGTTATCCTTTAATGAAGTGGCAACATGCAGATTCATATTCAATGGTTTTAACTCCATACCACCAAATCAGCAAATTGAGCAGACACAAATGAATGCGTGGCATCGGGATCAAACAATGCATATGCAGCTTGGTTACACAAGTAAACCATACTTGTGACCACGTTTGGTGCTTTCTCTGCCTTTCTGCAGGCTACTGCATATACCCTTCCCTAGGCCGGTGGTCAATTCTGCTCGATCTGAGGAGTGGCAGTCGACGGTCCAGTTTGTGGTCTCTATCCTTGAGGTCGACCCACCGGAGCTAGGTTTGGGCACATCCACATCTGGTAGCCCAATTGGCCACATTTAAAACAAGCTCCAGTCCTTATTAGGCATGGCCCATTTCCATGCCTTCTGCCACAAAGGCGGCAGCTCTAGTTCGTGGGATTCGGCGACTTCACGATATTTTTCCTTACGGGGGGCATTAAACGCCTATTGCTCGCCATCGGTCTCTTGCCCATCTGGCGGTTATGTCTGAATGGTGTAAACCACGATCCAGTTGCGGTATTCCTCTCTTTCAATTCCCTTTCAATCATCTAGCCCCGTTCGTATATCTCCTTGTAAGTCCTCAGATTTAGGGCAATCATCTGACTACGGAGCTCAGGCCTCAAACCGTCTTAAACCTCCTTGGTTTCTCTTGAGGGTCCTCTACAGATCATGGTGTGTACCTTGACAGCCTCAAGAATTCGGATTCATACTGATCTATCGTCAGCTGGTTCTGATGTAGTTGTAGAAATCCTACCTGCTTCCTTTCCCTGGCCATCTCCGAGAAGTACTTATCATTGAACGTTATCTTAAATGCATCCCAATTCATGGCCGTCCCCTTTAGGAAAACTTCATTCTTGGTGGTAGCCCACCAATCATTTGCCGTACCCTCCAACTGGTACACTACTAGCAGCACCTTCTCTTCGTCCGTGCACCGCAGCATTTTAAAAGCTTTCTCTAACTTCTTCGTTCCACCTAGGTGCTAGCTCAGGATCTCCAGTCCCATCAAATTGAGTTGGCTTCAGCTTTATGAACTGCTCGACTAGTTGGCCTATCTGTCTGGCCACGACGATTTCCTCTGGGGCATTCACAACTTCATTGCCCTAGTTATGTTCATTCTGGTTTTCATTGCCACCGTTATTGCCATTGTTGGCGTTGACAGCGACTATGGCAGCTCCTACTGCCAGGGCGATGGCAGCGCCCCGATCCTGGATCTGGTTATTGATCAAGTCACCAATTCTCTCTAGCGCCCTCAGCACGCCATCAATTCTTCGGTCCTCAGTTACAGGCGGCCTCGAGCTAGAGGCTCCTTCTTTGGATCTTCCAGATCTTCTAGACGGGTTGCTCATCCTTATCTCTTTCTACTAAACCTGGTCCACCACAAGTTCAACAAGGAGTTAGTAACTCATTCATTCATCCACATCCAAAGCTACTAACTAATCCTCAACAGAAATAGTCACAACACAGCAGTATCCCATACAATAAACACCAGAAACATTTCAACAAATAACCCGTGGCCTTTCTCAATTCCATTTACTCCAATGGCATACTAAAACCAATGACATTCACTCATCAAATAGGCCAAGGTCAAGAAATGACCTTCAACTTTAAGTAGGGAACTTAATCCTCATGCCTCACCATGACTCGGCCAAGGCCAAATGCCATTCATAAGTGTCAAGTCACATGCTATGCACCCCATGTCTTACCTTAACTAGTCTCCAAAGGTCTCGCTATCTGTCCAACTCCTAACTTAATCCTCCTTATCACTTCAATCCTCAATCAACTTTGGATCGAGCTGACCTTACTCTGATACCAAGCAAACTGCGCATGTCACGCCTCACGCCTCGGGCACGAGCACGCATCTCCCTAGAAGCAACTAAAACATCTCTCGTGGTCCCAAGACCTACAATTAAGTCGAGAGATATACTGTATATATATCAAGCATGCGGAAGCAGTAATAAAATAACTCCTCCGTACAGAATATAAAGCGAGACCTAGATAGCGTAAATACTATCATACATAACATCCATTTGTTCATACCAGTACATAAACACTAAATCCGATAAACAAGGGGGGGTGATGGGGTGAGTATACAAAAGTCCATCAACGGCATCCAAAAAGAAACATGGTCGGGCTCGCCATCGAAAGATCAAGCTACAACTGGGAGCTCCTAAGAAGAACTGCTGGAGTCCCCGGTGTCCTCGGCATCCTCCGTCAGCTCATACTCTGAGAGTGTCTCTAAGTGAACCTCGATAGTATCCTCCATGGTCGCCTCTGCCGATGCCTCCGCGAGGTCCTCCTCTGTCGCCTCAAGCACAATGACCTCATCCTCAGCGAACTCCAAAGTTGGGGTCCTCTCCGGCCCGTTTCGAGAACCAACAACCGATCTCTAGGCCTGGTCTTGGTCCTGGTCCCTGCCGGGGTGGCACCAATCAAGGATCACTCCCTAGAGCACCTCATGGGACTTCAGCGGCCCAATCGACTCGTCCCCGACCTTCCTAAACCAATCTTCGTACCTATGAGGCTTCCAGTTTAGACTACCCTCGTCAACCCACATCACTGTATACTTCCTTACGTATATGGTTCCCTGCCCATCTGGGAACTCATCAAAATATAGGGTCATCTCCTTAGGGTCTCCAAATTGAATAGGCCACATCGTCAAGGCATAGATCTGTAAAAATAAGGGTCCCCAAAGGGGTGAGATTCACATCTCAATAAAGTGGGTCCTAACCCTAGGTTAGGCCGACCGTCCACTCAGGTAGTCGCAAACCCCAAACATTCAAACTCATAGACATATTAGGCAAATACAAATAGAGATGACAACACACAGATGGCAGGCATGCAACTATGGTATCATACACACTCATATGATCATGCACACTCGTCTTGCCACTTCACAGCATCCACCATTTTCATCCTACCTCAATCTCATGTCCGCGATCAAATCACATCAGGCTATTCTCGTGCCCGCGACTAGATCGTTTCAGGCTATTCTCCACCCTGTGTCTCATACGCCTCAGGATTTCACCATGTCATGCTCATGCCATGATTCTCAATTCATGTCACACACAAAACAACAGGTGCAACTCAAGCACAATCCGAATACTCATGGCATATAGGACAATCAAGTGACACTTAACATGGCAAATAATTTAAGCACAAGCATTAGCACACATAAATCCTCTATAACAACTTAGGATGCACCAAGAACATTCACCTTGGAGTCTCTCGCCAATTAACCAATTTATCGCTCGACTCACCCAACCGAGTCCAATCTTCCTTTCCAAAGTGTAGGATTCCCTTACCTTGAATTTGATATCACAAATTTCTCCTTGCTATTGCCCCAAGGGTTTGGTCTAATATCCCAAGGATTCAATCCACCGCGCAACCTAGGAAATCCCAACCAATCCGTCTATTTCTCTATCCAATTCACTAATCCATGAACGACAAACCTCCATAACATAATTCTCATCATCTTAGCATGTCTTAATCATCAATTTGAGACTCAAAACCAATAGCCATCAGCCTCCACAGGTTCGGTCTTGCACAGAACGGAACCAGCTATTTTTGGTTCTGTGCAAACCGAGTAGAACCAGCGTTAAATCTCCACCAATTCCATCATTTAATTACTACCCTACCTCTTAACATGTCTATCTAAGGGTCTAAGGGTCTTACCAAGAGTTTGAGGTCGAGTCGTCGTCGGAATCCCGTTAAAAGTCACCGGTTCCTCAAGGCTTGTAAACCGGCAGATTTTATCCTACATTCACAAGACCCATTTGGGGTCAATACTTCATCAAATTAAGCCCAACCTTTTACCACAGATTGATATACAAGTCCCCTCGATCTCCACAAAATTTGGCCTCAAGACTCTAACATTTCTGTCTTCTAAGGGGTAAGAAACTCAACCTACCTCAGATTGGGTCAGATTTCGTTGGCTTCCGGGAAAAAGCTTGGCTGGAGCTCTTCGATGGTTCAATCACCATGCTTCCACTTCAAGGAGGTCGGCAAGATGTGGGGCTATGCTTGTATGGTCGGCTTGCCGATTTGTGGTGGCCGAAGGAGGGCGTCGACGGCGGTGAACGGGAGGTTTAGAAACTGTTGCCGGCAGCAGAGAAGAAGAAGGAAGAAGATGGAGTAATCGTGAGTTGTGGGGAGAGTTATGGCCGGTAAAGGTGAGATGAGAGAGAGAGAAAAATACTATATATAAGGCTCAAGTCAATGGATTGAATGGTAGGTGGTGAATAGTGGACTTGACCACTCTTTAGTCCATCTTTTGACACATGTCCCTGATATCAATCAAACTTGATCCAATGGCCACCATTCATTTACTTTTTCAACAGCCTTGGGGTGGTTTAAAAGGCCAAAATTCCCTTCCTTCATTGCATGAACAAGACTTAAGCTTGAGGGGCAAAATGGTAATTTCACCCCCGGCATCTGGAACGTCGTTTTTCTCGTTCCAATATTCTTCGATAGGGCGACGGCCAATCCGAATATAACGTTGGAATTCTTGATTCTCCATTTTCAATTTTCAGGACTAGTTTCTAATTGTTTTCTCTATCGAACGTGGTTCTAACCTCTCCCGAATCGACGGGCGGCTTTCGCAAACGTTACACGTATCGACCTTGTGATTCATATCACATTTAGGGCTCATTAATTCGTGACGACTTTGGTGGTCATGTAATTGTGAGGGTCTATCACTAGTCCCAATGGCCTCGATCGTATTCAGGGAATTTTTACAACTTATATATATTGGTTAAACGGTTTCACTCGCGCTCCAATCATATAACACCAGCAATGCATCCCTTATTCATTCTTGGATCGGTCTTTTATGGTTCTAAATGTCCCATCGACAATCCTTATGGCCAAAGCGTCATTTCCTATCTGAGTTTCCTAGATCTACGTACCTTGTCTCACGTTAGCCTTTCCCTTTTGATCGGGGACATTCTGATTTCCAATCAATTTCAGGCTTATTAGTGAGACGTAAATCTAGAGATGCATTTCAGTCATATCCCGCTCGAAACTAATCAATTTGAGTGGGCTGACCAAAAGGGAAAGGCTAACGCGAGAGGAGGTACGTGGACCTACGTAACTCAGATAGGTAATGGCGCTTTGCCCATAAGGATTGTCGAGGGGATATTTAGAACCACAAAAAGGATGATCTAAGAATGATTAGGGAACGCCTTGCGAGTGTCATACGATTGGAGCGCGGGTGATGTCGCTTAACCAACGTATGATTTGCAAAAATTTCTAAATCGGATAGTGACAATCGAGACCATAGGGACTAGTGATAGACCCTCACAATTACATGACAGCTAAAGCCGCCACGAATTGACGAGCCCTAAACGTGATATGAATCACAGTGTCGATACACGTAATGTCCGCAAAAGTCTCCCGTCGATTCGGGATAGGTTAGAACCACTTCTGATAGAGAAAATAATAAAAAACGAGCCTTGAAAATTGAAAATGGAGAATTACAAATTCCAACATTATATTCGGATTGGTCGTCGCCCTATCGAAGAATATTGGAACGAGAAAAACGACGTTCTGGACGTCGAGGGTAAAATTACCATTTTTCCCCTCAAACTTAAGTCTTGCCCATGCAAATAAGGAAGGGCATTTAGGTCTTTATCCCTCCCTCAAGGCTGCCGAAAAAGTGGATGAATGGTAGCAATTGGATCAAGTTGAATGACATGTGGGACAAGTGTCCATAGATGGGAAAAATAGAAGTCAAATCTACTATACACTACCTACAATTCAACCATTGACTTGTGAGTTTATATAAGCTTTTTCTCTCTCTCCTCACCTCACTTTGGCCAGCCATAACACCCTACCACTACCAAGACTTCTTCTTCTCTTCCTCTTCCTCATTCTGCGTCGCCAACAGCTTCTGGAGCTGCCGTTCGACCATTCCGACACCGCCTTCCGGCCACCGCCTGGCCACCGGCCTACCACTTGAGCTTAGCCCCATGTCTTGCCGACCTCCTCGAACTGGAAGCACTGCGATTGGACCACCGAGGAGCTCCGGCCAAGCTTTTTCCCTGAAAGTCGACGAAATCTGACCCAACCTGAGGTAGGTAAAGTTTCTGACCCCTTAGGAGGCTGAAACGCTAGAATTTTGATGTCAAATTTTGTGGAGATCTAGAATACATGTATATCAATCTGTGGTAAAAAGTTGGGAATGATTTGATGAAGTTTTGACCTTGAATCGATCTTGTGAGCCTTGGACAGAATCTGCCAATTACTGACCTTAGAGGATCCGGCGACTCTTGACAAAATTCCGGTGATGACTCGACTCCAAACTCACAGTGAAACCCTTAGACCCTTAGATAGACATGTTAAGAGGTAGGATAGTGCTTAAATGGTGGATTTGGAGGAGATTTCAGACCGATTGTGCTTGATTTACACAAAATCGAGAAGGACCGGTTCGGTTCGGTGCAAACCAAATCTATGGGGCGCAGATGATGGTTGGTTTAGAGCCTCAAATTGGTAATTAAGGCATGCTAAGATGATGAGGATTGCGTTATGGAAGTTTGGGATTTACGGATTGGTGAATTGGACATGGAAATTGACGGATTGGTTGGATTTTATTAGGTTGCGCGGTGAGTTTGACCTGGACCCTTGGAGCCAAAAAGTGTGGGGCTCAAGAAGAGAAAATTTGTGATAATAAATTCAAGGTAAGGGAATCCTAAACTTAGGATAGGAAGATTGGACTCGATTGGGCGAGTCGAGCGATAAATTGGTTGATTGGTGAGAGATTCCATAGTGAATGTTCTTGGTGTACCCTAAGTTGTTATAGGGGATTAAGGTGTGTAGATGCTTGTGCCTGAATTATCTTCCATGTATGTGTGTTACTTGATTGCCTTGCATGCCATGAGTCTTTGAATTGTGCCTGAATTGCACATGTCGTCATGTATGGAAAAAGAATTGAAAATCATGCCATGAGTGTGACTTGGCGAGGCCCTGATGCGTTTGAGACGCAGGGTGAGGTGGATGATACCCAAAGGCGCGAGGTTGGAATGGTGTGGCGCCTTGATGCGATCTAATCGCGGGGTTGTGAAAAGGCCACGGTCCTGATGGGTTTACGCGGGACGGAGATATAAGGTGGTGACATTGGCCTAGAGTATCATTGAAAGCTGATGCGTTTACGCTGGTTGTCGATGACGGTCTGATGCGTTTATTCGGACCGAACCTGATGCAATCTAATCGCGGGTATGAGAATGAGGCCGATGGGAAATGGTGGATGTGGTGATGTGGCAGAGCGAGTGTGCATATCATCTGAGTGTGTTTTGATGCCATATTTGCGTGTATGCCATTTATGTGTTGTTGTCTGCACTTGGATTTGCTTGATATGTCTATGAGCTTGAATGACTGGGATTGCGACTGCCTGAGTGGACGAGCGTCCTGACCTAGGATTAAGACTCTTTTACTGAGATGTGTATCTCACCCCTTTTGGGGACCCTTATTTTTACAGATCCTATACCTTGACAATGTGGCCTATTCGATTTGGAGACCCTAAGGAGATGACCGCGTAT
The DNA here is from genome assembly GCA_028455895.1 of Rhodomyrtus tomentosa. Taxonomy (NCBI): domain Eukaryota; kingdom Viridiplantae; phylum Streptophyta; class Magnoliopsida; order Myrtales; family Myrtaceae; genus Rhodomyrtus; species Rhodomyrtus tomentosa. The sequence continues at coordinate 17,262,746 of JAPCWY010000001.1, forward strand.
TTTGATGAGTTCCCTGATGGTCAGGGGACTATATAAGTGAGAAAGCGTACAGTGGTGTGGGTTGACGAGGGTAGTACGGACTGGAAGCCTCATAGGTATGAGGCGTGGTTTAAGAAAGTTGGGGACAAGTTTACTGGGCCGTTGAAGGCCCATGAGGTGCCCTAGGGAGTGATCCCTGATTGTTGCACCCCGGTAGGGACCAGGATCGGGCAGAGGGATCGGTAGTAGGTTCTAGGAATGGGCCGGAGAGGACCTCGACATTGGATTTTTTTGTGGAGGAGGATGAGGTCATTGTCCTGGAGATGATTGAGGAGGATCTCGCGGGTCCGATGAGGAGACCATGGAGGATACTATTGAGGTTCACTCCAAGACGTTCTCAGGGCATGAGCTGATGGAGGATGTCGAGGATACCGATGATTTCAACAGCTCATCCTGGGAGACTCTAGTGATAGTTTGATCTTTGGTGACGACCTCGACCCTTTTCCTATCGGATTTTGATGATGACCCATTTTGTATGTTTACCCCATCACCCCCTTGTTTATCGGATGTTAATGGTTCTGTACTTGTATGAACCGTTGCTTATTATGTACGACAACTTCTATGCTATCCAGGTCCCACTTAACTTATATTTATACGGAGGAGTTGTTTTATTATCGCTTCCACATGCTTGATATATTTATTATATCTCTCGACTTAGATTGTGGATCTTGGGACCGCGATAGATTTTGTGGTTTGCTTGTTGGGAGTCGCATGCTCGTGCCCAAGGCACGGGGCATGACCTCCCCGTTTGCTTGGTATCAAAGCTAGGTCAGCTCGATCCAAAGTTGATTGAGGACTGGAGTAATAAGGAGGATTAAGTTGGGACTTAGACGGATAGCGAGATTTTAGGAGACTGGTTAAGACAAGGCATGGGGTGCATAGTGTGTGACCTGGTACTTATGGTTGGTGTTTGATTTTGGCAGGGTTGTGGAAATGCATAAGGATTAAGTTCTCTAAATGCATAAGGATTAAGTTCTCTACTTAGGATTAAAGGTCATTTCTAGACCTTGGTTTGTTTGAGGAATGAAAGTGATTGGTTTTAGTGAATCCTTGGAGTGAATGGAACTGAAAAATGGCCATGGGCGATTAGTTGAAATGTTTCTGGAGTTTGTGGATTGGAGTACTATTGTGTTGTAACTATTTCTGTAAAGGAGTAGTTAGTAGCTCTAGGTTTGGATGAGTGAGTAAGTTACTAACTCCTTGCTGGACATGTGATGGATCAGGTTCAGTAGAAGGAGACAAAATGAGCAACCCGTTTAGAAGGTTTGGAAGGTCAAGAAGCGGACCCTCTAGCTCGAAGCCGCCCGTAGCAGAAGATCCAAAGATGGATGGTGTGCTTAGGGCATTGGAAAGAATTGGTGACTTGATCGATAGGCAAACCCAAGATCGGGATGCTGCAATCGCCCAGGCGGTAGGAGTTGTCATAGCCGCCATCAAAGCCAACAACAGCAACAATGGTGGCAATGGAAGCCAGAATGAACATTACCAGGGCAATGAAGCTGTGAATGCCTAAGAAGAAATCGTCGTGGCCAAACAGATAGGCAACTAATGGAGCAATTTATAAAGCTGAAATCGACTCAGTTCGATGGAACTGGAGATCCTAAGCTAGCACCCAGGTGGATCGAGAAGCTAGAGAAAGCTTTTGGGGTGCTGAAGTGTACCGACGAGGAGAAGGTGTTGCTAGCAGTGTACCAGCCGAAAGGTACGGCGAGTGATTGGTGGGCTGCCACCAAGGACGGAGTCTTCCTTCAAGGGACAACATTGAATTGGGATGCTTTTAAGACGACGTTCAATGACAAGTACTTCTTTGAGACGGCCAGGAAAAGCAAGCAGGTGGAATTCCTGCAGTTGCGCCGGAACCAACTGACGATAGATCAGTATGAGGCCAAGTTCTTGAGGCTGTCGAGGTATGCACCTCGATTTGTAGAAGACCCTCAAGAGAAAGCAAGGAGATTTAGGGGTGGTCTGAGGCCCGAGCTCCGTAGTCAGATGATCTCTCTAAATCTGAGGACCTATAAAGAGATCTACGAACGGGGCCAGATGATAGAATGAGATTTGAAAGAGACAAACATCGCAACTGGATCACGGTTCACCACATTCAGAGATAACCGCCAGATGGGCAAGAGGCCGATGACGGGTAATAGGCATTTTGTGCCTCCCATAAGGAAAAGTATCGTGAAGCCACCAAATCCCATAAAATGGAGCTGCCGCTTTTGTGGCAGGAGACATGGGAATGGACCATGCCCGGTAAGGACAGGAACTTGTTTTAAATGTGGTCAGCTGGGCCACCAAATGAGGACGTGCTCGAGTCAAGCTCCGACAAATCGACCTCAAGGGCAAAGACCGCAGGCTGGACCGTCGACTGCTACTCCCTAGATCGAGTAGAATCGACCACCGACACACGACAGAGTGTATGCAGTAGCCCGCAGAGAGGTAGAGAAAGCACCAGGTGTGGGCACAAGTACAGTTTACTTGTATGACCAAGCTGCATACGCATTGTTTGACCTTGGTGCCACGCATTCATTTGTGTCTGCACGATTTGCTGATTTGGTGGGCATGAAATTGAAACCATTGAATATAATCCTGCATGTTGCCACTCTATTAAAGGATAATATACTGATTTCATTGGGCTGTGCTGGTTGTGAGATTGTGATAGGGGGAGTAAAGAGAGTATTGACCTAGCTGTATTACCCATGTATGATTTTGACGTAATCATAGAAATGGATTGGTTGGGTAAGCAAAGGGCAATAGTGGACTGTGGTAGTAAAATAATTCGATTTTATCCGAGAGTCCGCCTTAGCTTTGAATTGGTGGGAAGTCGAGGAGGAATCTCAATTCCCTTAGTCTCATATCTCTCTAAGTGACCAAGCTGATGTTTGAAGGGTGTCAAGCATACTTAGTGGCAGTAATGGACATGACTACCGAAGAGCCAAAGTTAGAGACTACTCCGGTAGTGCGTGAATTTCTTGATGTGTTTCCCCAAGAGTTGCCAAGGTTACCACCGGAATGGGAAATAGAATTCGTAATCGAGTTAGCCCTTCGGACAGAACTAATCTCGAAAGCACCTTACCGGATGTCCCTGTCAGAATTGAAGGAGTTAAAGGTGCAGATGCAAGAGCTGCTAGATAAAGGATTTATCCGATCAAGTGCTTCACCGTGGGGAGCACCAGTGCTATTTGTAAGGAAAAAGGATGTGTCTTTGCGTTTATGCATAGACTGTCGGTAGCTGAACCAGGTAACGATGAAGAATAAATATCCACTGCCGAGGATTGACGATTTATTTGATCAGTTGCAAGAAGCGGCGGTATTTTCAAAGATTGACTTGAGAACAGGGTATCACCAATTGAGAATCAAGAAGGAAGACATACCCAAGACTACCTTTAGGATGAGATATGGTCATTATGAGTTTACGGTGATGCCATTTGGATTGACCAATGCTCCAGCTACTTTTATGGACCTGATGCATCGAATATTTAAGAAATTCCTGAACAGATCCGTCATAGTCTTTATTGACAACATCTTGTTTTACTCGAGGAGTAATGCAGAACACGAGGAGCACTTGAGGATAGTTCTGCAGAATTTGAGGAAGCATGCACTCTACGCAAAGTTGAGTAAACATGAGTTCTAGCTGAGCAGGGTAGCATTTCTTGGTCATGTGGTATCTGGTGAAGGAATCGCAGTAGATCTTGCGAAGATCGAGGCTACAACCAATTGGCCTAGACCTACCACGGTTACTAAAGTCAGAAGTTTCATGGGATTGGCAGGATACTACAGATGTTTTGTGGAGAAATTCTCATCCATAGCCATCCCATTGACGTGGTTGACGAAGAAAGAAACAAGGTTTGAATGGACAGACAAGTGTGAGAAGAGTTTCCAAGAACTCAAGTATAGATTGACAACCGCACCAGTGCTGACAATTCCATCAGGACGAGGAGGTTACGAGATATACAGCGATGCTTCGCTGAAAGGATTGAGCTGTGTGTTGATGCAACACTGCAGAGTAGTAGCCTACACATCCAAACAGTTGAGGCCACATGAAATGAACTACCCAACTCATAACCTAGAGTTAGCGGTGATTGTATTTGCTCTGAAAATTTGGAGACATTACCTATGTGTCGAGAAGTTTCAGATATCTACCGACCACTAGAGCTTAAAGTATTTGTTTTCCCAAAAGGAGCTGAACATGAGGCAACATAGGTGGATGGAGCTGCTTAAGGATTATGATTGTGACATACTATATCACCTTGGGAAAGCAAACAGAGTAGCAGATGCGCTGAGTCGGAAGTCAAGCATCGCATGTCTGCTAGTGAGAAGTTAGTCGATGATAGAAGATTTAAGAGACTCCAAGTTCAGACTAGAAGTTTGTTAGTTGTCTAGCTTGATAGCTACGTTGAGGTTGGAACCTGAGATCTAGGAAGGAATAAAAGCCCTACAGTCTATGGACCCAAAGATTTAGAAGATTCTTGAGATGGACGCGACAAAGAGAAAACCCGAGTTTCAAGTGTTTGAGAATGGAACTCCGAAGTTCCGAGGACAATTGTGCGTGCCAAAGGATGAAACACTCAGGGAAATGATTTTATCAGAGGCTCACAGGAGCAATTATAGCATCACCCTAGAAGTACAAAAATGTATCAGAACTTGCGACAGCACTATTGGTGGAACGGGATGAAGGTGGCCGTAGCAAGGTATGTGGTTAAGTGTTTGACATGCCAGCAAGTGAAAGCGCAACACTGTAAGCCTTGAGGACTATTACAGCCACTGGAGATACCGGAATTGAAGTAGGAGCATATAACTATGGATTTTGTGATGGGACTCCCTAGAAGCTAGTGAGGTCATGACTCTATATGGGTAGTCGTGGACAGATTGACCAAGTCTGCTCATTTCATCCCGGTATGAAAGGACTTCGTTATGGATAAGAATGCAGAGCTGTACATGAGACAGATAGTGAGGCTGCACGGAGTGCCTGTGACGATTACCTCGGATAGGGATCCCAAATTCACGGCAAATTTTTGAAAGAGTCCACAAGATTCTATGGGAACCTGACTGTAGTTTAGTACGGCGTACCATCCATAGATGGACGGACAGTCGAAAAGGACGATACAGACACTTGAGGACAAGCTACGAGCATGCGTCATAGATTTTAAGGGTGGATGGAAAGTTCAACTGCATCTGGTAGAGTTTGCCTATAATAATAGCTACCAGCAGAGCATCTAGATGGCACCATTCAAAGCACTCTATGGAAGAGCCTGCAGAACCCCGATTTGCTGGGATGAGGTTGGAGAAAAGAGTATCACAGGCCCAAAATTGGTAAAGCAATCGGTGGAGGCAATAAAAATAATCCGAGATAGACTAAGGACTGCACAGAGTTGTCAGAAGAGCTACGTAGATAAGCGGCGCAAACCCTTGGAGTTTCAAGTGGGCGATTATGTCTTCCTCAAGGTGTCGCCGATGAGAGGACTATCACGATTCGGAAAGAAGGGGAAACTGAGCTTAAGGTATGTAGGTCTATTCGAGATACTGGAGCGGATTGGAACCTTGGCCTACAGGCTTTCCTTGCCGCCTAATCTATCCCAAGTACATAACGTATTCCATGTGTCGATGCTGCGAAGGTATGAACCAGAACCGGCACATGTGCTGGATTATGAGACCATAGAAGCGGATGATCGAGTGTCTTACGTGGAGAGGCCGATAAGGATCGAGGACCGGAAGGAGCAAATCCTCAGGAATAAAAAGATCCCACTGGTCAAGGTAGTATGGGAGCACCATGGAACTGAAGGTGCCACGTGGGAGAATGAAGAGACGATGAGGCGACAACACCCCCATTTATTTAAGTAATTAAGTGTAATGTAAATTTTAGGGATGAAATTTTTGTAAGGGGGAAGAATTGCGATATTCTGATTTTCAGTCAATTTCAAGCTTATTAATGAGAAGTAAATCTAGAGATGTATTTCAGTCTTATTCCTCTCAAATATGATCAATTCGAGTAAGCTGACCAAAAGGGAAAGGCTAACACGAGACGAGGTACGTGGACCTAGGTAACTCGAATATGAAATGACGCTTTGACCATAAGGATTGTCGAGGGGATATTTAAAACCACAAAAAGGCCGATCTAAGAATGATTAGGGAACGCCTTACGAGTGTCATACGATTGGAGCGCGGGTGATGCCGCTTAAAAAATGTATGATTTGCAAAATTTTCCTAAATCGAACAGTGACGATCGAGACCATAAGGACTAGTGATAGACCCTCACAATAACATAACAACCAAAGTCGCCACAAATTGACGAGCCCTAAACGTGATATGAATCATAGTGTCGATACACGTAATGTCCGCAAAAGTCGCCCATCGATTCAGGATAGGCTGGAACCACGTCTGATAGAGAAAACAATTAGAAACGAGCCTTGAAAATTGAAAATGGAGAATCAAGAATTCCAACGTTATATTCGGATTGGCCGTCACCTAATCTAAGAATATTGGAACGAGAAAAACGACATTCTGGACGTCACGGGTAAAATTACCATTTTGTCTCTCAAGCTTAAGCCTTGCCCATGCAAATAATGAAGGGCATTTAGGTCTTTATCCCTCCCCCAAGGCTGCCGAAAAAGTGGATGAATGGTTGCCATTGGATCAAGTTAAATGACATGTGGGACAAGTGTCAATGGATGGGCAAAAGAGAAGTCAAATCTACTATACACAACCTACCATTCAACCATTCACTTGTGAGTTGTATATGAGCTTTTTCTCTCTCTCCTCTCCTTACTTTGGCCCGCCATAACACCCCACCACCACCAAGACTTCTTTTTCTCTTCCTGTTCCTCATTCTACGTCGTCGATAGCTTCTGATGCCACCCTTTGGCCACCACCTGGCCGCTGGCCGACTACCAGAGCTTAGCCCCATGTCTTGCCAACCTCCTTGAACTGGAAGCATGGTGATTGGACCACCGGCCAAGCTTTTTCTCGGAAGTCGACGGAATCTGACCCAATCTGAGGTAGGTGAAGTTTCTGACCCCTTAGGAGGCCAAAATGTTGGAATTTTGAGGTCAAATTTTGTTGAAATCTAGAAGACATGTATATCAATCTGTGGTAAAAATTTGGGACTGATTTGATGAATTTTAGACCTCGAATCGATCATGTGAACCTTGGATAGAATCTACCGGTTACTGACCTTGGAGGATCCGACGACTCTTAACAGAACTCCGGCGACGACTCGACTCCAAACTCACGGTGAGACCCTTAGACTCTTAGATAGACATGTTAAGAGGTAGGATAGTGTTTAAATGGTGGATTTAGAGGATATTTAGGACCGGTCGTGCCCAGTTTGCACAGAATTGAGAAGGACCGGTTCGGTTCGGTGCAAACCGAATCTGTGGGGGGCTGATGATGGTTGTTTTAGAGCCTCAAATTGGTAATTATGGCATGCTAAGATGATGAGAATTGCGTTATGGAAGTTTGGGGTTTGCGGATTGGTGAATTAGACATGAAAATTGTCGGATTGGTTGGATTTTATTAGGTTGCACGGTGAGTTCAACCTTGGACCCTTAGAACCGAAAATTGTGGGGCTCAAGAAGAGAAAATTTGTGATAAGAAATTCAATGTAAGGAAATCCCAAACTTAGGATAGGAAGATTGGACTCGATTGGGTGAGTCGAGCGATAAATTGGTTAATTGGTGAGAGATTCCATAGTGAATGTTCTTGGTGTACCCTAAGTTGTTATAGGGGATTAAGGTGTGTAAATGCTTGTGCCTGAATTATCTACCATGTATGTGTGTCGCTTGATTCCCTTACATGCCATGAGTCTTTGAATTATGCTCGAATTGCACATGTCGTCATGTATGGAAAACGAATTGAAAATCATGGCATGAGTGTGACTTGGCGAGGCCCTGATGCATTTGAGACGCGAGGTGAGGTGGATGATACCCTGAGGCGCTGAGGTGCGGGGTTGGAATGGTGTGGCGCCCTGATGCGATCTAATCGCGGGGTTGTGAAAAGGCCACGGTCCTGATGCGTTTACGTGAGACGGATATAAAAGATGGAGACATTGGCCTGGAATATCATTGAAACCTGATGCGTTTACACGGGTTGTTGATGACGGTTTGATGCGTCTACGCAGACTGAGCCTAATTCGATCTAATCGCGGGCTTGAGAATGTGGTCGCTGGAGATGGTGGATGTGGTGATGTGGCAGAGCGAGTGTGCATATCATCTGAGTGTGTTTTGATGCCATATTTGCGTGTATGCCACCTATGTGTTGTTGTCTGCACTTGTAGTTGCTTGATATGTCTGTGAGCTTGAATGACTCAGATTGCGACTACCTGAGTGGACGATCGGCCTGACCTAGGGTTAGGCCTCTTTTACTGAGATGTGTATCTCACCCCTTTTGGGGACCCTTATTTTTACATATCCTAGACCTTGACGATGTGGCCTATTCTATTTGGAGACCCTAGGATATGACCACGTATTTTGTTAAGTTCCATAACGGTCATGGGACTATATACACGAGATAGTGTAAGTGGTGTGGGTTGACGAGGGTAGTACGGATTGGAAGCCTCATAGGTATAAGGCGTGGTTTAAGAAAGTTGGGGACAAGTCTACTAGGCTGCTGAAGCCCCATGAGGTGCCCTAGGGAGTGATCCCTGATTGGTGCCACCCCAGTAGGGACCAGGATCAGGCAGAGGGATCGATAGTAGGTTCTAGGAATGGGTTGGAGAGGACCCCGACGCTGGATTTTACTATGAAGGAGGATGAGGTCATTGTCCTGGTGGTGACCGAGGAGGATCTCGTGGAGCCGTCCCATGAGGAGATCATGGAGGATACTATTGAGGTTCACTCCAAGACGTTCTTAGAGTACGAGCCGACGGACGATGCCCAAGATACCGATGATTCCAACAGCTCATCCTAGGAGGCTCCAGTGGTAGTTTGATCTTTGATGACGACCTCGACCCTGTTCCTGTCGAATTTTGATGATTACTCATTTTGTATGTTTGTCCCGTCACCCCCTTGTTTATAGGATGTTAGTGGTTCTGTACTTGTATGAACCGTTGGTTATTATGTACGACAACTTCTATGTTATCCAGGTCTCACTTAACTTATATTTGTACGAAGGAGTTGTTTTATTACTACTTCCGCATGTTTGATATATTTATTATATCTCTTGGCTTAGATTGTGAATCTTGGGACCGTGAGAGATTATGTGGTTTGCTTGTAGGGAGTCGCGTGCTCGTGCTCGAGGCGCAGGGCGTGATATGGTCAGTCCACTCGAATTGATCAGATTCAAGCGAGATACGATTGAAATACATCTCTAGATTTACTTCTCATTAATGAGTTTGAAATTGACTGGAGATCAGAATGTCACAAAATAACTTGATTTTGTAAGGACAGAAACTGTTCACTTGTTGTTCGGGTGAAACCGAGCCATTTGGAAGCTCTTGGAGGTGTCTCTTGCTTCAAAATCCTCGGTAAGGTACCTAGGGACGTTAATTAATGTGTTGAGAAGGTGTGTGTTATAGAATTGAATTTAGAAGAGGATTAATGGTTGTTTTGTGTGAATTTGTTAGGGTAGTTCACCGCCTTACACCGAACCAACAGAACTGAACCCTTTAAAGGCTTATGGAGGAGTTGCCTTGTCTTAGAATACTTGGTAAGGCTACTTGGAACATAATGTGATGTATTAGTGAGGAGGTTACTTGGAACATGGATGCTTGCATGGCCGTGTGGTATTTGACCTTGAGTGGCGATTGTGTGAAAAATTCAATTGAAATGGCAAAAAAACTATTTGTGAGATTGATTGTCTTGTGGTGTATTTGGTATCGCCTCGTGATTGTTTGGCCATTATGTTTCTCATGTTAAATATTTACTATTTATTTGGTGAGATTGGCTAGCGAGCCTCGTATGATGAGAACCGTCTTGAAATGACAAGTTCGATGGAAATGGGATATAAGCCTAAGGGCTTATGGCATCCTGATGTGACAGAACGCGGGATAGCCATGATACGTGTCGACATGAGTATGGATTGGCATTGAAACCTGATGCATCAGAACGCAAGTTGTCAATTGTTTGAGCCTTTGAAAATGATTTGGTTATTGAGCCCTTGAAAATGATTTGGCTATTGAGCCCTTGAGATATGATTGACTATTGAACCCTTGAGAAACGTATTGGCTAGTGAGCCCTTGATTCATGAGATTGGCTATTGAACCCTTGAAAGATGAATCGACTAGTGAGCCCTTGATTCATGAGAATTGGCTAGTAAGCCTTAAATTGATGAAATGGCAAATCGAACCTTGATGCGTCAGAACGCAAGGTCAATTAATATCTTGATGTATCAGAACGCGGGATAGCCTTGTACGTGTCGACATGAGCATTGAAATGGCAATTGAAACTTGATGCATCAGAATGCGAGTCACCAATCGAGATCTTGATTTAGCCTGATGCGTGTTAACGCGAGTTTGGCCATTGAAATTGGAAGTTTTGATGAAATTAAGAATACACCCTCATTTATGAACTTAATGTTGTGATAATACGAAGCTTGGTTATGATGATATGATTGTCCTTGAATCGTGATTACTTTATGCCAGTTATATCGTGGTGCCTTGATGTTTGATTGTCATGTGCTATTTTGCCTAAAGAATCCCTGCCTATTGTTTATAAAATGTTGTATGGGGGCTAATGGTCTGGTTTAGGTTTAGGGTGAGCTTGATGGGATTTATATCTCACCCTGTCATGGGATTAACATTTTTAAGTTTCAGGTGATGGAAATTTGAGCTTGCCAATTGTCGGTATTTGAGGAAATAATTGTAGGAAATGAATTTACATTTTTGTGACTTTAGGGATTTCATATTACCTTGAAGTTTGAATTGTATCCTCTGAACCTGTAATTGGTGTTTATGAGAAGACGCACCTTTTATCCTGAGTCATCTTATATTTGAATTGTATGGAGATGCATCATCACTTACGTATGCTTGTATCATTTAGAAGTTTTAAATTGTTGGCCGACAAATCCTGGGTATCATCGAAACAAGACGGCTGTGGTGGGATGTTTGCGTGCCCGCGGGGTTCGAGGCGTGACATCCCCATTTATTTGGTATCAAAGCAAGGTCAGCTTGATCTAATTAGGTTGAGATTTGGAGTGATGAAGAGTGATGACTTGAGAACAATTAGATAGTGAGACCTTTAGGGTTTGGCATTTATGTTTGAATCTTGAGGAATATATGCTTGAACTTGTGTTGTACTCTAATGGTTCTAGTATCGATTTTAATTGATGATCTTGGGCAATGATATGATTGAGGTTCACGAGAAAGTAAATAGAAATTGAGGAGTCCTAGGTATGGACTTAGGATACAAATGTGATTGGGTTGAATAGAGGATTGCTTATGAACATAGGGTCGATTGGATTGTATAATTGTGGTTGTGGCTTGTAATGACCCAAAATTGAAGTATATGGTTGAACATAGGCAATTGATCCGTGAGATGCGATGGTCATTGTGGAATTAAAAGTCTTCTATGGATAAGAATTGATCTGGAGACGGATGTAATGTGATGAGTAATGAGGACAATCAAGCAGTGCATGTGTTTGTGGTATTAAAATGAAACTTGAGGAGTGTACATGCATGAGTTTATCATTATCGGACATAATAAATCGTAGCTTGGTATGAGACACCTTGGTGGGATACCTATAAACTGTAATGAAACATGTTATGGGACGTGTGGAACGGGACTCTCTTCGTAAATGTATGGTTTGGGACAACGTACAAAGACTAGGTTGGATGAGGGCGGCAGTGATCGCCAGGACAAAGAGGTCCGAACAAGGAGCGGCTCTTGACAGGCTTCTAAGATAGCTAGGAGGCAAGACTGACCTAGATCATTAATTGAAAGAGAGAGTCTAGGTATTAGGTTAAGTCTGATTTTGGTTAAGAGATATATTGCTTTGAGTGGATCCTCGAGGTGAATTTTGAAAGTTGCATGGCATTTGTTGTGGCACCAGTGATCGGCATGGTTAAGAGCTTGTACTTGCCTATGGGTGTTGTTTGAAAAAGAGAAGCTATCGACGTATATGTTTAGCCTATTTGGGCAAGTTTCTTATTAATGTTGCTTGGCTGATGCCTTTTTGTTGTGAGATAATCTGTTGTATTAATATTAAGTCACAGATGCGTCTGGATTTAAGGAACGAGCGATTGGCCTATTAAATTGATGCCTTGTGTACTTGTTTGATAGTAACTTAGTTAAGGCTAACCTGGTAGATGGTTGTTAATTGAGAATTACCTAGTTGAGGCTGGCTTGATATGTGGATGCAATTTAAGGATGATTTGAAATCCTTAGATAATGGAGAATTAGTTGAGAGTTGCCTAGGAACCACCGGATGGTTATTTGCTTATGATATATGATGAGATGTGCAGCCTGAGACTACTACACTCGAGTAGATGGCGTAAGTCTTTAATTCTTGGAGGGAATTGTGGTGGTTCAAGTGGCATGAAAAGCTTATAAGGTTGAACGGCTAGAGTGTGGTCACTAGAAGAGCTTTTGGCTTGAGTTCGTGAATTACGTGAAACCCAAGAGTTGAAAGGTCATGAGAACTTTGAATGGAAATGAGAAAAGTAGATGAGTAGGCAGACTCGAGAAGTAGTTGCCATTGTCGCTTAAGTCGCTGAGGTGACTGATGCTAGTACTGATGAATTAAGTGATAGAAGTCACGAGAAAGGTGAATCTGAGAGTACTCATTCCTAAATTAGAAACGTGGAAAAGAACCACGAGAGTTTTTAATAGCTTGTGAAATCAATCATAAGACTAAGATCGACTAAGTTCGATGGAGGGAATGAATTTGAAACTGCCTTCCTTCGGATTGGAGATTTTGAAAAGGAATCTTAGAAGTATTGAATCCACTGAAGAAGAGAAGTGACTCTGGCATTTACTAGTCTTAAGCGGCTATTGATGATTGGTGAAAGGTCACCAAAGGAAGAGTTTTCCTTGAAGGCAAGGTAACTCTCTAGATTGCCTCCGTTGAGTTGTTTAATGGAAAGTAGCTTTTTGGGATTGCTCAAGAACAAGGGTTTCTTGGATTCTAATAGCTTTCCAAGGATCTAAAGACGACCGACCAATATGAGACAAAGTTCTCAAAGTTGCCTAAGTGTACTAAAGGTGGTCAAAGGACCCTTTGAATAAGACAAGTAAATACCTGAGTAGATTGGAAATTTGAAAGCTTTATGGTCAATTGCTATTCCCGAATTTGAGGAATTGTAATGAATCTAAATGAAAGATGTAATTGATCGAAGAGATTCAAGTGAGAAGGCTATTGTTTATGGATTATGGGTTGTGCCTATAAGAAATGGTCGTTACCTTGGCATAAGGCTTATGGTTATTAATCTCTTGCTGTCATGAGGAATATTAAGGAGAAAGATATGTCAGTTGTCTGGCCTTGTTGATTTAAATGGGGTTGATTGAGGATCAATCGTAACCGCTAGAAGCAGCATTGCGAGTTATCACCCTTAAAGAATAGGACATTGTCCTTATGGACGATTGAACCATGGGGTGTCGTTGTTGGAAAGAGACATGAATGGACTTGATAGTCCTAGCTACTCATAATTTTGATGAATGGATAAGTAAATGAAAAGGGTGCTTTGATTGTAACTGCAAGGAGATTTGATTTAACCGACTGAGATGTCCAAGTTGTAGATGTATGGAGAACCGAGGAAGAACCTCGACTCCTTAGAACCTTGTCACTTGAGTTGACTAAGTAATTGAAAGATGAATGTCAAGTACGGTGGCATTAGAATCCTGGAGTAAAGGAACCGCTGTTGGCGAGATTCTAAGACTGACGTCCTATAAAACAAGAAAGACAAGTGGATTCGAAGTAAGAGAATGCCACTGAAGTGAATAATTTCCTTCATAGGGTAAGTGACACTAGTGTGGAAGGACGATGAAATTCTAATTGTCTTGGTATTAAGATTGAGTGTCTGGACTGAGAAAGAGGACATAGAATTGGGATGATATTTGTGAGTTAAGTCCGAGAGACTGTCCTATAGACAACATTGAATTATAGGATAATGTCGACGTTCGGTTGAATAGATGAAATTAAGATAAGGTCACATTAGCTGGTTGTGGAACCAAGAGGCTAAGGCAGTAGTGTTTCCTGAGGAAAGAGTGACAAAAATGAACTAAATGTTGCATGGCCTAAGTGGAGGCCCATAAGAGCTGAGAGCTAAGGTATGAGCTCTCAAGTAGATAGTAAGAAGGACAGTTTGAATGATTCAACACCTGGTAGCAATAACCTGATAATAGTTAAATTGAGTATCTAAGCAATAATTGGATTGATTGTTACCGTCTTTAGAGACGATAATCAGACTCATTTAAGGAGTCGTGAGGAATATGAACAGCCTTTGGATGGTATCCTATGGACCTTGAGAGGACGTTTGATGTATGTTAAATGTGAAGAGGGCGAGCTGTGGGCTTGATGAGGTGAAATTCCTTAGTCGTGAAGTATCTGAGAAATGAAATCCTTATGGAGCCCTTGAGGATTGGAATAAGTGATGAATTAACTAAGGTTGATGTGAGTTGCTAAATTTTGAAGTTTTCCTGAAATTGATGAATTGCTATAGACGAATCATGGGAAGATTCCCCACAGGGGCTATTCTAATGATGAAATGGACTAAGCACGAGATTGAGCACGAAGGGATGAGAGAATGTGAAAAGAGTTTTCAAGGACTTAAGTCAAGTTGATGACTATGTTAACAATGACGTTTCCGTTGGAATTGAAAAGCTTATGAAGATCATAATGCCGTGACGCGGAAAGGAAATTTGAGGCGTAACAAGGCAATTTGAAATGAGTATTGCATGTACTTTGTGGTAGTAAGGCCATATAAAGTGGAGTTCCCAACGCATGATTGGAATGATCATGCAACCATTCTTGCGATGAAATTTAGGAAACGTGACTTATGTGGAGAAAGGCATCTGGTTTATACAGACCACGAGAACGTGAAGTACCTAGTATCCCGAAGGAAAGTGGAATGTATGGAGCAACGGAGATGGATGAAGTAACTTTAGGAATTGAATTACAATGTCCTCCCTCACTTTGAAAAAGAATGAGGATGGCAGATGCATATGGTTGGAATCGAGCATCACGCAATTGGTGATGAAAGGACAGACCTTACCTCTAGGAATAAGAGATTCAACTTTTAAATTGTGAGTTCGTCAATTGACTAGTTTGATGATTACCTAAAGCATCAAGCCTTAAAGTTGGAAATGAACTGAGGTGTTGCGATGAACGGACCCAGATATCTAAGGGTTTATGAAAATAAATTGAATAGGGAGGAATTTCGGACTTCCAAGTGCTTGGGAAAGAAACCTCGAGGTTGAGGACAGAAACCTTGAAGTCCCATGGACAAGTGTGCGAGTCCAATAATGAAGATGAACTTAAAGAAACGACCCCAACGGGAATTCAGAGGGAGAAATATGGTATTCATTGTAATGGCACAAAGGTGTGCCAAGACTTGCCTCAATACCACTGAATTGGGTTAGTCTAACCTATGGTCAAGTATTAGACATGCCTATAAGAAAGAGACATGACCTTGAAATATGATGGGTTACTACGATCGTTGGAGATTTTTGAATAGAATCGAGAGCGGATTACCATGAAAATAATCATGAAATTGCTTAAGGGTCGATAAAGCTGTGACTTGATTTGGACAATAGAGGGCAAGTTGATGAAGCCCATGAATCCTTGATAGTACAAAAGGACGTTTGAAGGGAATGATAAGCCAAATGGTGTAGGCATCAAAGAATGCATTCCTGTGATGGTTTAGTAATGATGGTAAAAGACAAATTGAATGGACGATCTCAATGCTCGATGGTATACTACCAACAGATATTACGAATGTCGAAAGGGAATAGAGAAAGATGAGCACATAATGAGGACAAAAGGAAATGAGTTCTAAAGGATAAGAATTGCTACTTGCAAGGATGTTATGGAAATGTCATGTAACGAAAGGAGCTACTTTGGGAAGTGAGGTAGCGATGAGGCGCCAGTACCCATGAGACTGGATGGTTGAAAGGTTACAAATTTCGAGGATGAAATTTCTTCAAGGTGGAGAGTTGTAACATTACGGATTTCGATCCTCTTCAAGGCTATTAATATGAAATGGGACCTTAAAATTGGAAAATGGATAATGAAAAATTCCAACATTTGAAATGAATTGGACGTTGCCTCATCGAGGGTGATATAAATTGGAAATGTGAAATTTCAGATGGAAATAGTAAAATTACCATTTTTCCCTCGATGATTAACCTTGTATTAAGATTGGATGAAGGGCATTTTAGTCATTTGGAAGTCTCCCTAGCTGCCGAAAATTTGAAGGTATAGAGGTCATTTTGGCTTGAGATTTTATGGATAAAATGGCAAATGTCTTCATTAGAACAATTAGCATTAATTAAGGACATTCCACGTAACACTCAACACTTTGACCAAGTGACCTTGTGGACTCCTCTCTCTCCTCTCTCATTTTGGTTAGCCAAAACCCTCCTCCTCCATCATCTTCATCTTCTTCTCCTTCTTGGTCGAGAAAGCCTCGACCAGCTTGCTGCCCTGTTTCGACAACCCCACTATTCTGGCCATAAATTCTTATTCTGATATTCGATTGAGGTGAGACCACCTCCATTAGAAAGCCTATTGTCTTTTGGTTCTAGTGACAATTTAGCCTAACCGTTTTTCCCGTACGTTAGTTTGAAGAGGCAAAGGTCAGGATGGGTCAAAATCTAACCCGGTTAGAGAGAGAGCCTTTTGTGGCGGTTTCAAAGGTCCATTTGGCATCCAAATTTTGGTGAGACCTCCTTAACACCTAGTATAAGAGTTTAGCAAACTGAGGTTGAATATTTGTTAGAATTAAAGTAGATTTTGAGGGAGTAAATGGCTTCATCTTGTAAGGGCAGAAACTGCTCACTTGTTGTTTGGTGGAACTGAGCCATTTGGAGGCTCTTGGAAGTGTCACCTTGCTTCAAAATCCTCGGTAAGACACTAGGGACATTAATTGATGTGTTCACAAGGTGTGTGTGTGTGTTGGAAGTGGACTTAGAAGAGGATTAATGGATGTTTTCTATAAATTTCTTAGGGTAGTTCATTGCACTGCACCGAACCGAGAGAACTAAACACTTTAAGGGCTTGTGGAGGTGTCGCCTGGCCTTAGAATCCTTGGTAAGGTGCCTTGAAACATAATATGATGTGTTAAAGATGAGGTTGCTTGATGAAATTGGGTTTAGAAAAGGTTTAATGATGAAATTGTGGATTTTTCTTAAGGCCGTGCACTTGCCCTATTCTGGCCGGTTGAAGACTGAACTTGGTGGCGGATTTTGAGTGAAAATTATAGCTCAATTGAAGAAGTAAGCAACCTCAAAAAATTTATTAGGATGCTAAGACACTATTGGATGAGCTTGGGTGGTGAATTGATGAAATTGTGCACCTATGGTGTTTGAATTGTTAATGGTCGCATGAAATGCATGTGGACCGAACCATACATGATTGCCTGGAGTGAAATTATGATTTTCCATGATTGAATTGATGACTTATTTACTCGATTGACATGGATGCTTGCATGGCCGTGTGGTATTGAACCTTGAGTGGCGATTATGAGAAAAATTTGATCGAAATAGCAAGAAAACTAATTGTGAGATTGATTGTCTTGTGGTGTATTTGGTATCGCCTTGTGTTTATTCAGCCATTACGTTTCTTATGTTAAAGATTTACTATTTGTTTGGTGAGATTGGCTAATGAGCCTTGCATGATGAGAAACATGTCTAGAAATGACATGTTCGATGGAAATGGGAAATGAGCCCAAGGGCCTATGGCACCCTGATGCGTCAGAACGCGGGGTTGCAATTCGATTTCTATCTTGATATGTCAGAACGTGGGATAGTCATGATACGTATCGACACAAGTCTAGATTGGCATTGAAACTTGATGCGTCAGAATGTAGGTTGTCAATTGTTTAAGCCCTTGATAATGATTTGGCTATTGAGCCCTTGAGATATGATTGGCTATTGAGCCCTTGAGAAATGTATTGGCTAGTGAGCCCTTGATTCATGGGATTAGCTATTGAGCCCTTGAAAGATGAATCGGCAAGTGAGCCCTTGATTCATGAGAATTGGCTAGTGAGTCTTAAATTGATGAAATGACAAATCGAACCTTGATGTGTCAGAATGTGAGGTCGATTGGTATCCTGATGCGTCACAATGCAGGATAGCCTTGTACGTGCTGACATGAGTATTGAAAATGGCAATTGGAGCCTGATGCGTAGAACGCGGGTTGCCAATAGAGATCTTGATTTAGCCTAATGCGTGTTGACGCGGGCTTGGCCATTGGAATTGGAAGTTGTGTTGAAATTAAGAATACACCCTCGCTTTTGAACTTAATGTTGTGATAGTACGAAGCTTGGTTGTGATGTTATTATTGTTCTTGAATCGTGATTGCTTTATGCTAGTTATATCGAGGTGTCCTAATGTTCGATTGTCATGTGTAGTTTTACTTGAAGAATCTCCTCCTATTGTGTTAGAATGCCGTCTGGGGGGACTAACGGTGTGGTTTAGGCTTAGGGTGAGCTTGAGATTTATATCTCACCCCGTCATGGGATTAACATTTTCGGGTCTCAGGCGATGGAAATCTGAGCTTGCTAATGATCGGTATTTGAGAAAGTAATTGCAGGATATGGATTTACACTTTTGTGACTTTAGGGATTTCATATTGCCTTGAAGTTAGAATTGTATTGTGACATTCTGATTTTCCTGTCATTTCAAGACTCATTAATGAAAAAGTATCTAACGATGCATTTCAGTCGTATCTCGCTCAGATCTGATCAATCTCGAGTTGACTGATCAAAAGAGAAAGGCTAACGCTAGACAAGGTACGTAGACTTAGGGAATTCGAATAGGAAATGACACTTTGACCATAAGGATTGTCGAGGGGAAATTTAGAGCCATAAAAGATCGATCTTAGAACGATTAAGGAATGCCTTGTAAGCGTTATAAGATTGGAGCGCAGGTGATGCCGCTTAACCAATGTATAATTTGTAAAATTTTCCTAAATCGAACAGTGACGATCGAGACCGTCGGAACTAGTGATAGACCCTCACAATTACATGACAACCAAAGTCACCAAGAATTGACGAGTTCTAATTGTGATATGAATCACAGGGTCAATACACGTAACGTCTGCAAAAGTCGCCTGTCAGTTTGAGATAGGCTGGAATCACGTCTGACAGAGAAATGATTCAGAAACGAGTCTCGAAATTAGAAAATGGAGAATCAAGAATTCTAACACTATAATTGGATTGGTCTTCATCTTATCGAAGAAAATTGAAATTTGAAAAACGACGTTTTGGACGTCGGGGGTAAAATTACCATTTTGCCCCTCAAGCCTTAGCCTTGCCTTAATTATTTGATAAAGGCATTTTGGTCACTAACCACACCCTAAGGCTGCCGAAAGTTGAAGAAATTGAGAGCCATTGGATGAACATTGATTGACACATGGACAAGTATCAAAGGATTAGGCTATGATGTTGATTATGTCACCTTTTAACCTACCATTCAATCAAGTTGACTCTTGAAAATACGCATATACCTCACTCTCTCTCTCTCTCTCGTGGCTGAACATCCCCCCAAGTCTGCCAATTCTCTTCTTCTTCTTCTTCTTCTTCTTCCCTTCCAACCGAGAGCTCCAGCCGACCGATCCTGCCGCAGCCGTTTACTCTCTCCGACGGCCACCTCCGGCCACCGCCTGGACCCGAGCCGACCACCAGCCCCTTCCTCATCCTCTTGCCGAAATTATCCAAGTAGAATTAAGTCATTTGATTCAATGAGGACCTCCGGCCGGCCATTCTCCCGGAAGTCGGTGAAAATCGTCGCAACTGGAGGTAAGCCACTATTTAAGCTCCGTAGGACCCCGAAACCTTTGAATTTTTCGGTCAAATTTTGTGGATATTTAGAGGACACATAGAATGAGCTGTGGTAAAAATTTTGGAGGAATTTGATGGAGTTTTGACCCCAAATGGATCTTGTGTTTGAAGGACAAAAATTGACCGTTAGAGGACCCGAAGGAACCGACGCCATTCAAGGACTTTCCGGCTTCGCCTTGGCTTCAAATTTTCGGTGAGGCTTCCCAACCCCCATAACTAAATGTTAGCAAGTAGATTAGTGAATAAATTGAGGATTTAAGTTAATTTAAGGGCTGAATAGTTGGGATATGCACAGAATCGAAAATGCCCTATTTCGGTTCTGTGCATACCGATTCTGTGGGAGACTGTTGGTGCTAGAATTGAGTCTCAAATTCATCATTAAGATATGCTAGGATGTTGATGAACATGTTAATATGGTTTATGTCCCATGGATTAGTGACTTGAACAAGAAAAATTGAGGATTGGATGAATTTCCTTAGGTTGCGCAGTTGAGTTGTTATTGGGCTAATTGGACTGAACCCTTAGAGTGCTTGGGAAGAGATTTTTGTTAAGTTAAGCTTGAGGTAAGGAGTTTCTAAACCTTGGATAGGAAGGTTGGACTCGATTGGGCGAAATGAGTGCGAGTTAGATTGATTCTTGGAAGGTTATGACGTGATTGTCTAATGTACATCCAAGAAAGATATAGATGACTCGAATGCTTGACAATGCTTGTGTCATGAAACGATTGTTGCATTTGAATGTCCAATTTAATTGCCTCGCATACCATTGATGTGTTGCTCGCGCATGAGTTTCAAATTGAACATGTGATATGAATTGAAATGAGCATGTGGCATGTCTAAGGAATTGTAACACCTTGAGGCGTATGAGACGCGGGGTTGTGTGGATGAATACCCTAAGGCGCCGAGGTGTGGGGTTTGAATTGAATGATACCCTGAGGCGTATGAGACGCGTGGTTGAGATGGCCTTGGTCCTAATGCGTTGAAATGCGATACGGAGTTTGAGATGTATTGACACAGGCCTAGAGTGAAATTGAAAACCTGATGCATTTACGCGGGTTTGTCAATGAGATGGTGTGAGGCGTATTTACGCGGACCAAGCCTTAGGCGTTCTAAACGCGGGCGTGATAATGAGGAGGCACAGAAAGGTGGAAGGTGTAATCTAGCTTGGCTATGTGTGTTTAATTCTGATTATGTGTATGGTGCCATGATTGCATGCTTGACACTCATTTTATTCGCATGTTATTAAATGACTGCTGAATGCCTCATGTGACTATTGTGCATTTTATCCTTGATTACAATTGCCTGAGTGTACGGTCAGCCTAACCTAGGGTTAGGACCTACCTTACTGAGATGTAAATCTCACCCCATTGTGGGACCCTATTTTTAGATCCTAGACCGTGATCATGTGGCCAATCAAGTTTGGTGACCCAAAAGAGATGTTAGTATATTTTTATGAGTTCCCGGATGGACAGGGGTACGTTAGGAAATGCACCGTAGTTTGGGTCGATGAGGGTGGCAGCAACTGGAAGCCTCATAGATATGAGGCCTGATTTAGAAAGGTAGGGGATGTTTTCACGAGGCCACTGAAGCCCACTGAGGTACCTCACGGGGTAATCTCTAACTGTTGTCATCCCGCTCGAGATTCGGTGGAGGCCGAGGGGTTAGTGGCTGGCTCGAGGAACGTTCCTAAGAGGACACCAACTTTGGAGGACACCGATGAGGTCATCAAGATTAAGACTACCGAGGATGATCAGGAGGAGTTATCAGCTGACGAGACACTCGAGGACACCGTGGAGGTTTGCTCTAAGACACTCTCGGAGTACGAGCCATCTGAGGATACCGAGGGTACTGACTACTCCAACAGCTCGACCTAGGATTTTCTGTTTCTAGTATGATATTTTGATGGTGATCTCGATGCTCGTTTCTTTTGGGAGATGTGATGAACCTCTTTTGTATTGGCCATATTACCCTTGTCGATTAGCTTGTTTAGCTTGCCCGTGCTCTTGTACGAATATGGATGGAGTCTATGTATCTTTTGGTATTCTCGTTACCCCGATCTCTTTTTATTATTGTACGGAGGAGTTATTTATTATCACTTTCGCTTATTATGAATATGGTTCATCTCTCGACCTATGTGAATCTTGGGATCTCGAGAGAGAGTTTGTGCTTGTAGGGAGTCGCGCACTCGTGCCCGAGGTGCGGGGCGTGACATCTGCGTCTGCTTGGTATCAGAGCAAGGTTAACTCGATCCAAGTTGATTGAGGATTGGAGTAATAAGGAGAATTAAGTTGTGATAAGGACGGATAGCAAGACCTTAGGAGACTTACTAGAATAAGGCACGAGATGCATGGTATATTACTTGGCGCATGTGAATGGCATTTGGTCTTAATAGGGTTGTGGTGATCTGTGAGGATGAAGTTTCATGTTTAGCGCTGAAAGTCATTTTGGATTTTGGGCCTGATGAGTAAATGAACATGACTAAATTTTGATGAACCGTTAAAGTGGACAGAATTGAGGAATAGTCATGAACTGCTTCTTGACGTGTTTGTGGAATTTGTTGTGTGGAAGCTCGTTATATTGTGACTGTTTCTATTAAGGCATATTTTGGTAGCTCGGGACTTGGTTGGATGAATGAGTTATTAACTCCTTGATAAAATTATGGTGTTCCAGGCTTAGTAGAGGCACATAAGAATGAGTAATTCATCTAGGAGACCTAGAAGGCCTAGGAGCGGAGCCTCTAGTTCGAGGACACCTGTAGTAGAAGACCCGAGAATGGATGGAGTATTGAAGGCGCTCGAAAGAATTGGCAACCTCATCAACAGACAAACCCAAGATAGGGATGCTGCCATAGCCCAAGTGGTAGGAGCCGCAATAGCTGCCGTCAATGCCAATAACGGCAATAATGGGGGCAATGGAAACAATGGCGATCACGACTAGGGCAATGATGCAGTGAATGCTCAGGAAGAAATTGTTGTGGCCAAGCAGATGGGCCAGCTGGTCGAGCAATTTATCAAGCTAAAACCGACCCAGTTTGATGTGATTAGAGACCCCGAACTAGCATCGAGATGGATCGAGAAACTGGAAAAGGCTTTTGGAGTCTTGAGGTGCATGGACGAAGAGAAAGTATTATTGGCGGTATGCCAGATGGAAGGTACCACAAATGACTGGTGGGCTGCCACCAAGAATGGAGTCTTTTCAAAAGGAACGGCCTTGACCTAGAATGCCTTTACTACGGCATTCAATGACAAGTATTTCTCGAAGACAGCTCGGGAAAGGAAGCAAATGGAGTTCTTACAGCTGCGCTAGAATCAACTGACTGCAGATCAATATGAAGCTGAGTTCTTTAGACTATTGAGGTGCGTACCCCGATCAGTAGAGGATCCCTTGGAGAAGGCGTGGAGATTTCGGGACGGACTAAGACCTGACCTTCGCAGCCAGATGATAGCCTTGAATTTGAGAATCTACAAGGAAATCTGTGAACGAGGACAAATGATTGCGAGGGATCTGAAGGAGAGGAATGCCGCATCTAGATCGCGGTTTAATTCGTTCAGAGACAATTGCCAGATTGGTAAGAGACCAATGATTGGAAATAAGCGCTTTGTCCCTCCGATAAGAAAGAATATTGCGAAGCCGTCGAACCCCATGAACTGGAGCTGTCGCCTCTATGGCAGGAGGCATGGTAATGGACCATGCCCGGCAAGAATTGGAGCATGCTTCAAGTGTGGTCAAATGGGCCATCAGATGAGGACTTGTCCGAACCTAGCTCCAATGATTAGACCTCAAGGGCAGCGACCCCAGGTTGGACCGTCGGCTGCCACTCCCTAAATTAATCAGAATTGACCCCCAACTCAGGGAAGAGTTTATGCAATAGCCCGCAAGGAGGCATAAGAAATGCCAAGCGTAGTCACAGGTACGGTTTATTTGTGTGACCAAGCTACATATGCTTTATTTGATCCTAGCGTAACACACTCGTTTGTATCTGCTCGGTTTGTTGATTTGGTTGATATGAAGTTAGAACCGCTGAGTGTGACTCTGTATGTTGCCACCCCGTTGAAAGATAATGTCCTGGTTTCGTTAGGCTGTGCGGATTGTAAAATTGTAATTGGCGATAGTAAGGAGAGTATCGATTTAGCGGTGTTGCCCATGTAAGACTTCGATGTGATCATAGGAATAGACTGGTTGGGTAAACAGGGGGTAGTAGTGGATTGTGGTCGTAGGATAGTTCGTTTCTATCCAGAAGGTCGCCCTAGATTCGAATTTATGGGAAGTCGAGGAGGAATCTCGATTCCTTTAGTCTCGTCCCTTGAAGTGACGAAGTTGTTGACTAAAGGATGTCAGGCGTACTTGGTCGCAGTCGTGGACACGACTACCGAGGAGCCCAAACTAGAAAGCATCTCAGTAGTGCGTGAGTTTCCTGACATATTTCCCTAAGAGTTGCCAAGGTTGCCACCAAAGCGAGAGATAGAATTTGTGATCGAGTTAGCTCTTGGAACGAAGCCGAATTCAAAGACACCCTATAGGATGTCCTTGTCAGAACTGAAGGAGCTAAAGGTGCAAATGCAGGAATTGTTGGATAAAGGATTTATTTGATCTAGGGCTTCACCGTGGGGAGCGCCGGTGCTATTTGTGAGGAAAAAGGATGGGTCCTTGCGTCTATGCATCGACTATAGGTAGTTGAACCAAGTGACTGTAAAGAATAAGTACCCACTGCCGAGGATTGACGACTTATTTGATCAATTGCAAGGAGCTGCGGTATTCTCTAAGATCGACCTGAGGACCGGGTATCGCCAGTTGAGAATTAAGAAGGAAGACATACCTAAGACCGCTTTTAGGACAAGGTATGGTCATTACAAATTCACTGTGATGCCTTTTGGATTGACCAATGCTTCAGCTGCATTTATGGACTTGATGTATCGGGTGTTTAAAGAATTCTTGGATAGATTCGTCATAGTCTTTATTGATGATATCCTAATTTACTTAAGGAGTAACGAGGAATACGAAGAGCACCTGAGGATTGTTTTGCAGACCTTGAGGAAGTACTCGCTTTACGCTAAGTTTAGCAAATACGAGTTCTGGTTGAATAAAGTGGCATTTCTTGGCCATATGGTATCTGGAGAAGGGATTGCTATGGATCCTACGAAGATTGAAGCTGTAACGAATTGGTCTAGACCTACTACGATCACAGAAGTCCGAAGTTTCCTAGGATTGGCAAGATATTACAAACGTTTCGTGGAGAAGTTTTTGTCTATAGCCATTCCACTGGCAAGATTGACTAAGAAAGAGACGAAGTTCGAATGGACGGATAAGTGCGAAAGGAGTTTCCAAGAGCTCAAGCATCGGTTGACGATCGAACCGGTGTTGACGATTCCATCAGGACTTGGAGGCTATGAGATATATAGCGATGCTTCTCTAAAGGGACTAGGCTGTGTGCTAATGTAACATAGAAGAGTAGTTGCCTACGCGTCCCGACAGTTGAGACCGCACGAGATGAATTATTCGACTCACGATTTGGAATTAGCAGTGATTATTTTTGCTATGAAGATCTGGAGGCATTATCTATGTGGCGAGAAGTTCTAGATTTACACTGACCACCACAGCCTGAAGTATCTATTTTCCTAGAAGGAACTAAATATGAGGCAGCGTCGATGGATGGAGCTGCTTAAGGATTATGATTGCGACATGTTGTATCATCCTGGGAAAGCGAATCGAGTCGCGAATGCGCTCAACCGGAAATCGAGCATTGCCTATTTACAGGTGAAAGGGTGGTCGCTATTCGAGAATTTGAGGGATTCTGAGTTCAGATTGGAAGTCTGTCAGTTATCCAGTTTGATGGCCACACTAAGAATAGAACTTGAGGTCCAAGAAAGGATAAAAGCCCTGCAGCATACGGACCCAGAAATTCAAAAAATCCTAGAGATGGACGCGACAAAAAGGAAATCAGAATTCCAAGTATTAGAAGATGAAATCTTGAAATTTCAAAGACGTTTATGCATGCCAAAGGACGAAGAACTTAGGGAAAGGATTTTATCAGAGGCTCATAGGAGCAATTATAGTATTCACCTAGGAAGCATGAAGAAGTATCAGAATGTGCGTCAACTATTGGTGGAATGGGATGAAAGTGGATGTGGTGAAGTATGTAGCAAAGTGCTTGACATGCCAGCAGGTGAAGGCCTAACACTGTAAGCCTGGTGGATTATTGCAGCCACTAGAAATTCCTGAATGGAAATGGAAGCATGTAATAATGGATTTTGTGATGGGACTACCAAGGAGCCAGAGAGGTCATGATTCTATTTGGGTAGTCGTGGACCGATTAACCAAGTCCGCACACTTCATCCTTGTACGAAAGGATTTCGCGATGGATAGATATGCTGAGTTGTATATGCGACAGATAGTGAGACTCCATGTAGTACCTATGACGATCACATCAGATAGAGACCCCAAGTTCACAATAAACTTCTGGAAAAGTCTTCAGGATGCCATGGGGACTCGACTGCAATTTAGTACGACATACCATCCACAAAAGGACGGATAATCGGAGAGGACGATTCAGACG
Organism: Rhodomyrtus tomentosa; assembly: GCA_028455895.1. Taxonomy (NCBI): domain Eukaryota; kingdom Viridiplantae; phylum Streptophyta; class Magnoliopsida; order Myrtales; family Myrtaceae; genus Rhodomyrtus; species Rhodomyrtus tomentosa. Next base: position 17,289,261 of record JAPCWY010000001.1, read on the forward strand.
CTCAAGGATATGTTACGAGCGTGTGTGATAGACTTCAAAGGTGGATGGGAGGATCAGCTGCATTTGGTATAGTTCGCATATAATAACAGCTATCAGTAGAGCATTCAAATGGCATCGTTTGAAGCGCTTTACGGAAGAGCTTGCAGAACCCCAATTTGCTGAGACGAAGTTGGAGAAAGAAGCATTACAAGTCTAGAGTTGGTAGAGCAATCGGTAGAAGCGGTGAAGATAATTTGGGATAGACTAAAGACGGCATAGAGTCGTCAAAAGAGTTATGCGGATAAATTACGTAAGCTTTTGGAGTTTCAAGTAAGCGATCATGTTTTCCTTAAGGTGTCGGCAATGAGAGGATTATCCCAATTTGGAAAGAAAGAAAAATTAAACCCAAGGTACGTAGGTCCATTTGAGATTCTGGAGCGGATTGGGACCTTAGCCTACAGACTGGGCTTACCGCCTAATCTATGCCAAGTGCACAACGTATTCCATGCGTCCATGCTACGGAAGTACGAACTGGACCCGACGCATGTGCTGGACTATGAGGTTATAGAAGTGGATGACAGAGTATCCTACGTGGAGAAGCCAGTTAGGATCGAAGACCGAAAGGAGCAAATTCTAAGGAATAAAACGATTCCATTGGTCAAAGCTGTTTAGGAGCACCATGAAATCGAAGGCGCTACGTGGGAAAGTGAGGAAACGATAAGGCGTCAATACCCCCATTTATTTGAATAAAAGGTTTATTGTAAATTTCGAGGACGAAATTTTTGTAAGGGGGAAGAATTGTGACATTCTAATTTTCCTATCATTTCAAGACTCATTAATGAGAAAGTATCTAACGATGTATTTCAGTCGTATCTCACTCGGATCTGATCAATCTCGAGTTGACTAACCACAAGGGAAAGGCTAACGCGAGACAAGGAACGTGGACCTAGAAAACTCGAATAGGAAATGACACTTTGACCATAAGAATTGTCGAGGGGACATTTAGAGCCATAAAAGGTTGATCTTGGAACCATTAAGAGATGCCTTGCTAGCGTTATACAATTAGAGCGCGGGTGCTGCCGCTTAACCAATGTATAATTTGCAAAATTTTCCTAAATCGAACAGTGACGATCGAGACCGTCAAAACTAGTGATAGACCCTCACAATTACATGACAACCAAAGTCGCCAAGAGTTGACGAGCCCTAATTGTGATATGAATCACAGGGTCGATACGCGTAACATCTACAAAAGCCACCCGTCAGTTTGAGATAGGTTGGAACCACGTCTGATAGAGAAATGATTCAGAAACAAGTCTCGATATTAGAAAATAGAGAATCAAGAATTCCAACACTATAATTGGATTGGCCGTCACCTTATCAAAGAAAATTGAAATTTGAAAAACGACATTCCGGACGTCGGGCGTAAAATTAACATTTTGCCCCTCAAGCCTTAGCCTTGCCTTAATTATTGGACAAGGGCATTTTGGTCATTAACCACACCCCAAGGCTGTCAAAAATTGAAGAAATTGAGAGCCATTGGATGAACATTGATTGACACATGGACAAGTGTCAAAGAATTAGGTTATGATGTTGGTAGAGTCACTTTTTAACCTACCATTCAACCAAGTTGACCCTTGAAAATATGCATATACCTCACTCTCTCTCTCTCTTGGCCGAACACCCCCCCAAGTCTGCCGATTCTCTTCTTCTTCTTCTTCTTCTTCTTCCCTTCCAACCGAGAGCTCTAGCTGACTGATCCTACTGCCGCCGTTCGCTTTCTCTGGCCGCCACCTCCAGCCACCGCCTAGACCCGAGCCGACCACTAGCCCCTTCCTCATCCTCTTTTCGACATTCTCCAAGTGGAATCAAGCCATTTGACTCAGTGAGGACCTTCGGCCGGCCATTCTCCCGGAAGTCGACGAAAACCATCGCAACTGGAGGTAAGCCACTGTTTAGGCTCCGTAGGCTGAAACCTTTGAATTTTTTGCTAAAATTTTGTGGAAATTTAGAGGACACATAGACTGAGATGTGGTAAAAATTTTGGAGGAATTTGATAAAGTTTTGACCCTAAATGAGTCTTGTGTTTGAAGGACAAAAACTGACTGTTGGAGGACCCGAAGGAACTGACGCTGTTCAAGGACTTTTCGGCTTCGCCTTGGCTTCAAATTTTCAATGAGACTTCCCAACCCCTAGAACTACATGTTAGCAAGTAGATTAGTGAATAAATTGAGGATTTAAGTTAATTTAAGGGCTGAATAGTTGGGATATGCACAGAACCGAAAATACCCTGTTTCGATTCTGTGCATACCGATTTTGTGGGAGCTTGTTAGTGTTGGAATTGAGTCTCAAATTCATCATTAAGACATATGCGGATGTTGATGAACATGTTAATAAGGTTTATGTCCCATGGATTGGTGACTTGAACAAGGAAAATTGACGATTGGATGAATTTCCTTAAGTTGCGCGGTTGAGTTGTTCTTGGGCTATTTGGACCAAACCCTTGGAGTGTTTGAGAAGAGATTTTTGTTGAGTTAAGCTTAAGGTAAGGAGTTTCTAAACCTTGGATAGGAAGGTTGGACTCGATTGGGCGAATTCAGTGCGAGTTTGATTGATTCTTGGAAGGTTATGACGTGATTGTCCAATGTACGTCCTAGAAAGATATAGATGACTCGAATGTTTGACAATGCTTGTGTCATGAAACAATTGTTGCATTTGAATGTCGAATTTAATTACCTCGCATGCTATTGATGTGTTGCTCATCCATGAGTTTCAAATTGAGCAAGTGATATGAATTGAAATGAGCGTGTGGCATGTCTGAGGAATTGTAACACCCTAAGGCATATGAGACGCGGGATTGTGTGGATGAATGCCCTGAGGCACCGAGGCGCGGGGTTTGAATTGGATGGCACCCTGAGATGTATGAGACGCAGGGTTGATATGACATTCTGATTTCTCAGTCATTTTTAAACTCATTAATGAGAAGTGTATCTAGCAATGTGTTTCCTCATATCTCACTCGAATCTGATCAATTTGAGTAGACTGACCAAAAGGGAAAGGTTAAAGTGAGACAAGGCAGGTGGACCTAGGGAACTCGAATGGGAAATGACACTTTGACCATAAGGATTGTCGATGGGATATTTAGAACCACAAAAGGCCGATCTAAGAATGATTAAGGAATACATTGCTAGCGTTATACGATTGGAGCGCGGGCGATGCCGCCTAATCAACGTATCATTTGCAAAATTTTCCTAAATTGAATAGTGACGATCGAGACTATCGGAACTAGTGATAGACCATCACAATTACATGACAACCAAAGTATTCATGAATTGACGAAGACCTAAATGTGATATGAATCACAAGGTCGATACGTATGACGTCTGCAAAAGCCGTCCGTCGGTTCGGGATAGGCTGAAACCACGTCTGATAGAAAAAGCGATCAGAAATGAGTCTTGAAAATTAAAAATGGAGAATCAAGAATTTCAACGTCATGATTGGATTGGCCATTGCCTTTTCGAAGGATATTGGAAAGAGAAAAACGACGTTCCGGACATTGGGGGTAAAATTACCATTTTGCCCCTCAAGCCTTAGCCTTACCTATATAATTGGATGAGGGCATGTTGGTCTTTAATATACCCCCAAGGTTGTTGAAAATGAGAGAGGATCATGGCCATTAGATTGGCTTGATTGACACATTGGACATGTGTCAATGGATTAACCCTTGAGTGGACATTTCCACTTTTCCCCAACTACAGACCTCAAGGAGACTCCAGATCCACTGGGGATTTTAGCAAACTCATTGACTTTTGAAAGTTGAATATGGCCTTTTCTCTCTCTCTTGGTCGGTCGTCTTCTCTATTTTCATCGTGACCCATCTTCTTCTTTTTCTTCTTCCCTTTGCCGAACTGCTGCCACCCGATAGGTTTCTGTCCCTCCGGGTCGCTCACTCCGACGACCCTCTCCAGCGACTTTTAGCCACCGAGTCGACCTTCCACACCTCGCTCGACCTCTTACCGACATCCTCAAAGTGGAAGCAAGTCGTTTGACCCATCGAACAGGTCTGGCCAGCCGATCTTCCGTTAGTTGATGGAAATCGTCGCAACCAGAGGTAAGCTACATTTTTGGCCTCTTAGGACGCCAAAACTTTGGAGTTTTCCAACCAAATTTTGTGGAGATCTAAGGGGATCATAGAGTGATCTGTGGTAAAAAAGTTAGGGTTATTTTGATGGAGTTTTGACCCCAAATGGGTCTTGTGTTTGAAGGGCTAGAACTGCCGGTTTGAGGACTAAGGGAAACTGGTGATATTCAAGGAGTTTCCGGCGATGACTCGGCCTCAAATCTTCGATGAACTTCCCAAGCCCTTAGATCTACATGTTAGAAAGTAGGTTAGTGAATAAATGGTGGATTTGAGGCAGTTTAAGGGATGGAATTTTTTTTTTTGATAACCAAGGTGTCTAGGCCAACTTGCGCGCACTTCGACTATACACAGAACCCAAACTAGCCGGTTCAGTTCTATGCATGCCGATTTTGTGGGGGTTGTTGATGGTTAGATTTGAGTCTCAAATTCATCAATGAGACATGCTAGGATGGTGGGAGACATGTCATTAAGGTTTGTGGTCCATGGATTGATGATTGGGCAAGAGAAATTGATAGTTGAATGAAATTTCAATAGGTTGTACGGCTGAATTGTTCTTGGGTTGCTTGGACTGAGTTCTTGAGGTGCTTGGGAGAAGGATTTTGTGACATTAAGCTTGAAGTGAGGGAACCCTAAACCTATGATAGGAAGATTGGACTCAATTGGGCAAGTCGGGTGAATTTTTGGGTGATCCTTGAAGGATTTTTAATGTGATTGATCTTTGCGCGTCTTAGGACAGTATAGAGCATTTGAATGTGTGTCAATGTTTGTATTTTGAAATGACTACCATTTGCGAATGTCAATTGATCGTCTTGCATGTCATAAGTGTATGATTTGTGCTTGAGTCACACATTGCATTATGTATGTGAATTAAATTAAAACTTTGGCATGGCTGAGACATGATAGTACCCTGAGGCGTATGAGACGCGGGGTGATGTGAGGAATACCCTGAGGCGCTGAGGCACGGGGTTGGAGTTGTATGGCACCCCGATGCGTAAGAGACGCGGGGTTGAGAAGGCCATAGTCCTGATGCGTTGAAACGCGGGACAGAGTTGTAATGTGTCGACACTGGCCTGGAGTAACATTGAAACCTGATGCATTTACACGGGTTGTCAATGATGGTCTGATGCGTTTACGCAGACCGAGCCTGAGGCGTTCTAAACGCGGGAATGAGAATGAGACAGTTTGAAGGGTGGAAGTGGTGATGTGGCATGGCGATTTGTGCATGATCATCTGGATGTGTTATGATGCCGTGATTGCATGCCTAACATCTGTGTGTTGTATCAATAATTGAATGCCTCGTATGTTTACTTGTGTCAAATGCTAGTATTTATGACTGCCTGAGTGGACTGTCGGCCTAACTTAGTGTTAGGATCCACCTTACTGAGATGTAAATCACACCCAGTTGGGGACCTCCTTTTTACAGATCCTAGGTCCTGAAGATGTGGCCTACTAGATTTGGAGACCCCAAAGAGATGTCTGTCTATTTTGATGATTTTCCTGATGGGCAGGGAACAATTTATGTCAGAAAGTGTACAGTAGTATGGATAGACGAGGGTGGGAGTAGCTGGAGCCTCATAGGTATGAGGCTTGGTTCCGAAAGGTTGGGGATGTTTCTATAGGCCGCTGAAGCCCACTGAGGTTGTCAAGCCCTACGCCTCGGGCACGTGCATGCGTCTCCCTACAAGCAACTAAAACATCTCTCGTAGTCCCAAGATCTACAACTAAGTCGAGAGATATACTGTATATATCAAGCATGCGGAAGCGATAATAAAACAATTCCTCCGTACAGAATATAAAGCGGGACCTGGATAGCGTAAATACTGTCATACATAAAATCCACTAGTTCAGACCAGTACATAAACATTAAATCCGATAAACAAGGGGAGGTGACGGGCGAGAACACAAAAGTCCATCAACGGCATCCAAAAAGAGACATGGTCGGGCTCCCCATTGAAAGATCAAGCTAAAACTGGGGGCCCCTAAGAAGAACTGCTAGAGTCCCCAGTGTCCTCGGCATCCTCCGTCGGCTCATACTTTGAGAACGTCTCCGAGCAAACCTCGATAGTATCCTCTATGGTTGCCTCAGCCGATGGCTCCGTGAGGTCCTCCTCTGTCGCCTCAAGCATAATGACCTCATCCTCAGTGAACTCCAAAGTCGAGGTCCTCTTCGGCCCGTTTCGAGAACCGACAACCAATCCCTCGGTGTAGTCTTGGTCCTGGTCCCTGTCGAGGTGGCACCAATCAGGGATCACTCCCTAGGGCACCTCATGGGGCTTCAGCGGCCTTGTCGACACGTCCCCAACCTTCTTAAACCAGGCCTCGTACCTATGAGGCTTTCAGTTTGGACTACCCTCGTCAACCCACACCACTGTAAACTTCCTTACGTATATGGTTCCCTGCCCATCCGGGAACTCATCAAAATATACGGTCATCTCCTTAAGGTCTCCAAATCGAATAGGTCACATAGTCAAGGCCTAGGATCTGTAAAAATAAGGGTCCCCGAAGTGATGAGATTCACATCTCAGTAAGGTGGGTCCTAACCCTAGGTTAGGCGGACCGTCCACTCAGGTAGTCAAAAACCCCAAACATTCAAACTCACAGACATATCAGGCAAATACAAATAGAGATGACAGCACACAGATGGCAGGCATGCAGCTATGGCATCATACACACTCAGATGATCATGCACACTCGTTCTGCCACTTCACCGCATCCACCATTTTCAACTTGCCTCAATCTCATGCCCGCGATTAGATCGCATCAGGCTATTCTCCTGCCCGTGATTAGATCGCATCAGGCTATTCTCCACCCCGCGTCTCATACGCCTCAAGGTCTCGCCATGTCATGCTCATGCCATGATTCTCAATTCATTTCACGTACAAAACAACAGGTACAACTCAAGCACAATCCGAATACTCATGGCATGCAGGACAATCAAGTGACACTTAACATGGCAAACAATTTAAGCACAAGCATTAGCACACATAAATCCTCTATAACAACTTAGGATGCACTAAGAACATTCATCTTGGAGTTTCTCACCAATCAACCAATTTATCGCTCGACTCACCCAATCGAGTCCAATCTTCCTATCCTAAATTTAGTATTCTCTTACCTTGAATTTGATATCACAAATTTCTCCTTGCAATTTCCCCAAGGGTTGGGTCCAATATCCCAAGGATTCAATCCACCGTGCAACCTATGAAATCCCAACCAATTCGTCAATTTCTCTGTCCAATTGACTAATCCATGAACCACAAACCTCCATAACATAATCCTCATCATCTTAGCATGTCTTAATCATCAATTTGAGACTCAAAACCAATAGCCATCAGCCTCCACAGGTTTGGTCTTGCACAGAACCAAACCGGCTATTTTCAGTTCTGTGCAAACCGAGCACAACCTGCCCTAAATCTCCACCAATTCCATCATTTAATCACTACCCTACCTCTTAACATGTCTATCTAATGGTCTAAGGGTCTCACCAAGAGTTTGAGGTTGAGTCATCGCCAGAATCCCATTAAAAGTTGGCGGTTCCTCAAGGCCAGTAAACTGGCAGATTCTATCCTACATTCACAAGACCCCATTTGGGGTCAAAACTTCATCAACTCAAGCCTAACTTTTTACCACAGATTGATATACAAGTCCCCTAGATCTCGACAAAATTTTACCTCAAGACTCCAACATTTCGGTCTCCTGAGGGGTCAGAAACTCGGCCTACCTCAGATTGGGTCAGATTCCATCGGCTTCCGGGGAAAAATCTTGGTCGGAGCTCCTCGGTGGTTCAATCGTAGTGCTTCCACTTCGAGGAGGTTAGCAAGATGTGGGGCTATGCTTGATTGTCAGGTTGCCGTCTAGTGGTGGCCGAAGGAGGGCGTCGATAGCGACGAACGGGAGGTCCAGAAACTGTCGTCGGCGGCAGAGAAGAAGAAGGAAGAAGATGGAGTGATCATGAGTTGTGGGGAGTGTTATGGCCGATCATGATGAGAGAAGAGAGAGAGAAAAATGCTATATACAAGGCTCAAGTGAATGGGTTGAATGGTAGGAGTTGAATAGTGGAGTTGACCACTCTTTAGTCCATCTTTTGACACATGTCCCTAGTGTCAATCAAATTTGATCCAATGGCCACCATTCATTCACTTTTTCGGCAGCCTTGGGGTGGTTTAAAAGACCAAAATGCCCTTCCTTCATTGCATGAACAAGACTTAAGCTTGAGGGGCAAAATGGTAATTTCACTCTCGACGTCTGGAACATCATTTTTCTCGTTCCAATATTCTTCGATCGGGCGACATCCAATCCGAATATAACGTTGGAATTGTTGATTCTCCATTTTCAATTTTCAAGACTCGTTTATGATTATTTTCTCCATCGGACGTGGTTCCAGCCTATCCCAAACCGATGGGTTGCTTATGCAAACGTTTCGCGTATCAACCCTATGATTCATATCACATTTAGGGCTCGTTAATTCGTGGAGATTTTGGTTGCCATGTAATTGTGAGGGTCTATCACTAGTCCCAATGACCTCAATCTTCATTGTTCGATTCAGGGAATTTTTATAAATTATATATTGGATAAACGGCTTTACCCGCACTCCAATCATATAACACTAGCAACGCATCCCTTAATCGTTCTTCAATCGTCCTTTTATGGTTCTAAATGTCCCCTCGACAATCCTTATGGCCAAGGCGCCATTTTCTATCCGTGTTTCCTAGGTCCACTTACCTTGTCTCGCGTTAGCCTTTCCATTTTGGTCAGTCTACTCGAATTGATCAGATTCAAGCGAGATACGACTGAAATACATCTCTAGATTTACTTCTCATTAATGAGTCTAAAATTGACTGGAAATCAGAATGTCACAATTCTTCCCCCTTTACAAAAATTTCATCCCCGGAATTTACATCAAACTTAATTACTCAAATAAATGGGAGTGTTGTCGCCTCATCGTCTCTTCATTTTCCCATGTGGTACCTTTTGTTCCATGGTGCTCCCACACTACTTCAACCAGTGGAATCTTCTTATTCCTGAGGATTTGCTCATTTCGGTCATCGATCCTTATCGATTTCTCTACGTAAGGCACTCGGTCGTCCACTTCTATAGCCTCGTAGTTTAGCACATGTGTCGGATCCGATTCATACTTTTGTAGCATCGACACATGGAACACATTATGCACCTGAGATAGATTAGGCGGCAAGGCAAGCCTGTAAGCCAAGGTTCCAATCCGCTCCAGTATTTCAAATGGGCCTACATACCTTGGGCTCAGCTTCACTTTCTTTCCAAATGGCAATAATCCTCTCATTGGTGACACCTTAAGGAAGATATGATCGCCCACTTGAAACTCCAAGGGCTTGCGTCGCTTATCTGCATAGCTCTTCTGACGAATTAATTTCACTGCTTCCACCAATTGCTCTACTAATTCTGGGCCTGTGATACTTCTTTCTTCAACCTCATTCCAAAAAATCGGGGTTCTGCAGGCTCTTCCATAGAGTGCTTCGAATGGTGCCATCTGGATGCTCTACTGGCAGCTATTATTATAAGCAAACTCTACCAGATGTAGCTAATCTTCCCATCCACCTTTAAAATCAATGACGCATGCTCTTAACATGTCCTCAAGCGTCTAAATCGTCCTTTTCGATTGTCCGTCTGTCTGTTGATGGTACGCTGTGCGAAACTGCAGTCGGGTTCCCATGGCTTCTTGCAAGCTTTTTCAAAAGATTGCCGTGAATTTAGGATCTTTATCAGATGTAATCATCGCGGCCACTCCGTGCAACCTCACTATTCATCTCATGTATAACTCTACATACTTATCCATAGCGAAGTTTTTTCGCACCGGGATGAAATGTGTGGACTTGGTCAACCTGTCCACGACTACCCATATAGAGTCGTGACCTCGCTGGCTCCTTGAGAGTCCCATCACAAAATCCATAGTTATATGCTTCCACTTCCATTCCGTTATTTCCAATGGCTGTAATAGTCCTCCACGCTTACAATGCTACGTTTTCACTTGCTGACATGTCAAACACTTAGCCACATACTTTGCTACGTCCACCTTCATCTCGTTCCACCAATAGTGATGTCTCAAATTCTGATACATTTTCGTACTCCCAGGGGGGATACTATAATTGCTTTATGGGCCTCTGACAAGATCTTTTCTTTGAGTCCTTCATCCCTTGGTAGACACAATCGATCTGGGAACTTTAAAATTCCGTCCTCCGACACGTGAAATTTCGATTTTCTCTTTGTCGCATCCATCTCAAGGATCTTTTGAATCTCTGGGTTCGTAGGATGCAAGGTCTTTATTCTCTCCTGAACCTCAGGTTCCACCCTCAATGTAGCCATTAATCTAGAGAACTGGCAGACTTTTAGTCTGAACTCAGAATCTCTTAAATCTTCAATCATTGACCAACCTTTCACTAGCAGACATACGATGCTCGACTTCCGGCTAAGTGCATCTGCAACTCCGTTTGCTTTCCCAAGGTGATATAGTATATCACAATCATAATCTTTAAGCAGCTCCATCCACCTGCGTTGCCTCGTATTCAGTTCTTTCTAGGAAAACAAGTACCTTAAGCTTTGGTGGTCGGTGTAAATCTGAAACTTTTCGCCACATAGGTAATGTCTCCAAATCTTCAGAGCAAATATAATCGCCACTAACTCTAGGTCATGAGTTGGGTAGTTCATTTCATGTGGCCTCAACTGTTTGGATGTGTAGGCCACTACTCTTTCATGCTGCATCAATACACAGCCCAATCCTTTCAGCGAGGCGTCGCTGTATATTTCGTAACCTCCTGGTCCAGATGGAATTGTCAGCACTGGCGCGGTTGTCAATCTATGCTTGAGCTCTTGGAAACTCCTCTCACATTTGTCAGTCCATTCAAACCTCGTTTCCTTCTTCGTAAACCGGGTCAATGGGATGACTATGGATGAGAATATTTCCACAAAACGCCTGTAATACCAGGCCAATCCCAAGAAACTTCTGACTTCTGTGACTATAGTAGGCCTAGGCCAATTCGTTACCGCTTCGATCTTGGCAGGGTCCACTGCAATCCCTTCTCTAGACACCACATGATCAAGAAATGCCACTCTGTTCAACCAGAATTCACATTTACTCAACTTCGCATAAAGTGAATGCTCCCTCAAAGTCTACAGAACAATCCTCAAGTGCTCCTCGTGTTCTGCATTACTCCTCGAGTAAATCAAGATGTCATCAATAAAGACTATGACGCATCTATCTAGGAATTCCTTAAATACTCGATGCATCAAGTCCATGAATGTAGCTGGAGCATTGGTTAATCCAAAAGGCATCACTATGAACTCATAATGACCATACATAGTCCTAAAAGCAGTCTTAGGTATGTCTTCCTTCTTAATCCTCAACTGGTGATACTCGGTCCTCAAGTCAATCTTTGAGAATACCGTTGCTCCTTGCAACTGATCAAACAGATCATCGATTCTTGGCAGTGGGCTTGTTCTTCACTGTCACCTAGTTCAACTGCCTATAGTCGATGCATAGACGCAAAGACCCATGCTTCTTTCTTACGAATAATACCGGTGCTCCTTACGGCGAAGCACTCGGTCGGATAAATCCCTTATCCAGCAGTTCCTACATCTGCACCTGTAACTCCTTTAATTCTGATAGGGACATCCTATAAGGTGCCTTCGAGATCGGCTCCGTTCCAGGAGCTAACTCGATCACGAATTCCATATCTCGCTCCGGTACAATCCTAGCAACTCTTGGGGAAATGCGTTAGGAAATTCACGCACTATAGGGATACTCTCTAGTTTAGGCTCTTCGGTAGTCGTGTCCATCACTGCAATCAAGTACGCTTGACACCCTTTTGACATTAACTTGATCACTTATAGAAATGAAACCAAAGGAATCGAGATTCCTCCTCGACTTCCCACCAATTCAAAGCTAGGGCGGTCTCTCAGATAAAATCGGATTATTCTAATATCACAGTCTACTACTGCCCCCTGTTTGCCCAACCAATTCATCCCTATGATCACATCAAAATCATACATGGGCAATACAACTAGATCAATACTTTCCTTACTTCCTCTAATCATGATTCACAACCAGCACAGCCCAAAGAAGCCAATATGTTATCCTTTAATGGAGTGGCAACATGCAGATTCATATTCAATGGTTTTAACTCCATACCCACTAAATCAGCAAATTGAGTAGACACAAATGAATGCGTGGCACTAGGATCAAACAATGCATAAGAAACTTGGTCACACAAGTAAACCGTACCTGTGACCACGCCTAGTGCTTTCTCCGCCTCTCTGCGGGCTACTGCATATACCCTTCCCTAGGCCGGTGGTCGATTCTGCTCGATCTGAGAAGTGGTAGTTAATGGTCCAGTTTGTGGTCTCTATCCTTGAGGTCGACTCGCCGGAGCTGGGTTTGGGCACGTCCTCATCTGGTGGCCCAATTAGCCACATTTAAAACAAGCTCCAGTCCTTATTGGGCATGGTCCATTTCCATGCCTTCTGCCATAAAGGCGGCAGCTTTAGTTTGTGGGATTCGGCGGCTTCACGACATTTTTCCTTACGGGGGGCACAAAATGCCTATTGTCTGCCACTGGTCTCTTGCCCATCTGGCAATTATCTCTGAATGGTGTAAATCGCGATCCAATTGTGGTATTCCTCTCTTTCAAGTCCCTTTCAATCATCTGGCCTCGTTCGTATATCTCCTTGTAAATCCTTAGATTTAGGGCAACCATCTGACTACGGAGCTCAGGCCTCAAACCGTCCTTAAACCTCCTTGCTTTCTCTTGAGGGTCCTCTACAAATCAAGGTGCGTGCCTCAACAGCCTTGAGAATTAGGCCTCATACTGATCTATTGTCAGTTGGTTCTGACGTAGCCTCGAGAATTCGACCTCATACCTGGGTGCTAGCTCAGGATCTCCAGTCCCATCAAATTGAGTTGGCTTCAGCTTTATGAACTGCTCGACTAGTTGGCCCATCTGTCTGGCCACAACGATTTCCTCTGGGGCATTCACAGCTTCATTGCCCTGGTTATGTTCATTCCGTTTTCCATTGTCACCGTTATTGTTGTTGTTGGCATTGACGGCGGCTATGGCAGCTCCTACTACTTGGGCGATGGCAGCATCTCGGTCCTAAGTCTGCTTATCGATCAAGTCACCAATTCTCTCTAGCGTCCTCAGCACGCCATCCATTCTTGGGTCCTCAGCTACAAGTAGCCTCGAGCTAGAGGCTCCGCCTCTAGATCTTCTAGATCTTCTAGACAGGTTATTCATCCTTATCTCTTTCTACTGAACCTGGTCTACCACAAGTTCAACAAGGAGTTAGTAACTCATTCATTCATCCACATGTAGAGCTACTAACTAATCCTCGACAAAAACAGTCACAACACAGCAATACCCCATAAAATAAACTCTAGAAATATTTCAACAAATAACCCGTGGCCATTTCTCAATTCCATTTACTCCAACGACTTACTAAAACTAATCACATTCACTCATCAAACAGGCCAAGGTCTAGAAATGACCTTCAAGTTTAAGCAGAGAACTTAATCCTCATGCCTTACCACGACCCTGCCAAGGCCAAATGCCATCCATGAGTGTCAAGTCACAAGCTATGCACCCCATGTCTTACCTTAATCAGTCTCTTAAGGTCTCGCTATCTGTCCAAGTCCCAACTTAATCCTCCTTATAACTCCGATCCTCAATCAACTTTGGATTGAGCTGACCTTGCTCTGATACCGAGCAAACTGCGCATGTCATGCCCCGCGCCTCGGGCACGAGCACGCGTCTCCTACAAGCAACTAAAACATCTCTCGTGGTTCCAAGATCTACAACTAAGTTGAGAGATATACTGTATATATCAAGCATGCGGAAGCGTAATAAAATAACTCCTCCGTACAGAATATAAAGCGGGACCTGGATAGCGTAAATACTGTCATACATAACATCCATTTGTTCATACCAGTACATAAACACTAAATCCGATAAATAAGGGGGGTGACGGGGCGAGTACACAAAAGTCCATCAACAGCATCCAAAAAGAAACATGGTCGGGCTCGCCATCGAAAGATCAAGCTATAATTGGGAGCTCCTAAGAAGAACTGTTGGAGTCCTCGGTGTCCTCGACATCTTCCGTCAGCTCATACTCTAAGAATGTCTCCGAGCGAGCCTTGATAGTATCCTCCATGGTCGCCTTAGCCGATGGCTCCACGAGGTTCTCCTCTGTCGCCTCAAGCATAATGGCCTCATCCTCAGTGAACTCCAAAGTCAGCGGTCCTCTTCGGCCCGTTCCAGGAACCGACAACCGATCCCTCGGCCTGGTCCTGGTCCTGGTCCCTACCGGGGTGGCACCAATCAGGGATCACTCCATGGGGCACCTCATGGGGCTTCAGCGGCCTAGTCGACTCGTCTCCGACCTTCCTGAACCAAGCATCGTACCTATGAGGCTTCCAGTTCGGACTACCCTTGTCAACCCACACCACTATACACTTCCTTACGTATATGGTTCCCTGCCCATTCGGGAACTCATCAAAATATACGGTCATCTCCTTAGGGACTCCAAATCAAATGGGCCACATCGTCAAGGCCAAGGTTTTGTAAAAATAAGGGTCTCCAAAGGGGTGAGATTCACATCTCGATAAGGTGGGTCCTAACCCTAGGTTAGGCCGACCGTTCACTCAGGCAGTCGCAAACCCCAAACATTCAAACTCATAGACATATCAGGCAAATACAAATAGAGATGACAGTGCACAGATGGCAGGCATGCAGCTATGGCATCATACACACTTAGATGATCATGCAGACTCGTCCTGCCACTTCACCGCATCCACCATTTCTAACCTACCTCAATCTCATGCCCACGATTAAATCGCATCAGGCTTTTCTCACGCCCGCGATTAGATTGCATCAGGCTATTCTCCTGCCCATGATTAGATCGCATCAGGCTTTTCTCATGCCCGCGATTAGATCGCATCAGGCTATTCTCCACCCCGCGGCTCATACGCCTTATGGTCTTGCCATATCATGCTCATGTCATGATTCTCAATTCATTTCACATACAAAACAACAGGTGCAACTCAAGCACAATCTGAATACTCATGGCATGCAGGACAATCAAGTGACACTTAACATGGCAAACAATTTAAGCACATGCATTAGCACACATAAATCCTCTATAACAACTTAGTATGCACCAAGAACATTCATCTTGGAGTCTCTCACCAATCAAACAATTTATCGCTCGACTCACCCAATCGAGTCCAATCTTTCTGTCCTAAGTTTAGGATTCCCTTACCTTGAATTTGATATCACAAATTTCTCCTTGCAATTTCCCCAAGGGTTCGGTCCAATATCCCAAGCATTCAATACACCGTGCAACCTAGGAAATCCCAACCAATCGTAGTGCTTGGTCGGAGCTCCGTCGTCTTTCGGTCTCCTGAGGGGCCAGAAACTCGGCCTACCTCAGATTGGGTCAGATTCCGTCGGCTTTCGGGAAAAAGCTTGGTTGGAGCTCCTCGGTGGTTCAATCGTAGTGCTTCCGCTTCGAGGAGGTCAGCAAGATGTGGGGCTATGCTTGATTGTCAGCTTACTGTCTGGTGGTGGCCGGAGGAGGGCATCGATAGCGACGAACGGGAGGTCCAGAAACTGTCGTCGGCGGCAGAGAAGAAGAAGGAAGAAGATGGAGTGATCATGAGTTGTGGGGAGTGTTATGGCCGGTCATGATGAGAGGAGAGAGAGAGAGAAAAATGCTATATATAAGGCTCAAGTGAATGGGTTGAATGGTAGGAGTTGAATAGTGGAGTTGGCCACTCTTTAGTCCATCTTTTGACACATGTCCCTAGTGTCAATCAAATTTGATCCAATGGCCACCATTCGTTCACTTTTTCGGCAGCCTTGGGGTGGTTTAAAAGACCAAAATGCCCTTCCTTCATTGCATGAACAAGACTACAGCTTGAGGGGCAAATGGTAATTTCACCCCCGACGTCCGGAACATCGTTTTTCTCGTTCCAATATTCTTCGATAGGGCGATGGCCAATCCAAATATAAAGTTGAAATTCTCAATTCTTCATTTTCAATTTTCAAGACTAGTTTCTGATTGTTTTCTCTATCAGACGTGGTTCCAACTTATCCCGAACTGACAGACGGCTTTTGCAGACGTTACGCGTATCGACCCTATGATTCATATCACATTTAGGGCTCATTAATTCGTGCTGACTTTGGTTGTCATGTAATTGTGAGGGTCTATCACTAGTCCCTATGGCCTCGATCGTCACTGTTCGATTCAGGAAATTTTTACAAATTATATATTGATTAAGCGGCTTCACCCGCAATCCAATCATATAACACTAGCAATGCATCCCTTAATCATTCTTGGATCAACCTTTTATGGTTATAAATGTCCCCTCGACAATCCTTATGGCCAAAGTGTCATTTCCTATCCGAGTTTCCTAAGTCCACGTACCTTGTCTCGCGTTAGCCTTTCCCTTTTGGTCAGTCTACTCGAATTGATCAGATTCGAACGAGTTACAATTGAAATACATCTCTAGATTTACTTCTCATTAATGAGTCTAAAATTGACTGAAAATCAGAATGTCACAGAGGTGCCCTAGGGAGTCATCCCTAGTTGGTTTCATCCCACTCGAGATTTAGAGTAGGCTAAGGGGTCAGTTGCCAGTTCGTGGAACGGACCTGAGAGGACCCCGACCTTGGAGGATACTAAGGAGGTCATAGTGATCGATGCTATCGAGGATGACCTGGTGGAGCCGTTCGCTGATGAGACCATGGAGGACACTGTAGAGGTTTGCTCGAAGACCTTTTCGAAGTACATGCCCATGGAGGAGGCAGAGGAGATTGATGACTCCAGCAGTGCGTCTTAGGAGCTCTTGGTATTCTAGTTTGACTTGTGACAGCGACCCTGATGCCTGTTTAGTTTTATGGGTGATGGACCTCATTTTATTACCCCATCTCCCTAGTGGATCTAGTTGCTATGCTTTTGTATGAACTTTTAGATATTATTATTATGGTATTCTCACTATCCAGGTCTCACTTTATATTTATACGGAGGAGTTATTACATTGTTGCTTTCGCGTGTTTATATATAACACGTCTCTCGACTTATGTGCGGATCTTGGGACATCGAGAGATATCTTGGTTTGCTTGCAGGGAGTCGCGTGCTTGGGCCCGGGGAGTGGGGCGTGGCATCCCCGTCCGCTTGGTATTAGAGCAAGGTCAACTCGATCCAAAGTTGATTGAGGACTGGAGTAATAAGGAGGATTAAGTTGGGATAAGGACGGGTAGCGAGACCTTAGGAGACTGGTTATGATAATACATGGGATGCGTAGCATGCGACTTGGCACTTATGGTTGGCATTTAGCCTTGGCAGGGTTGTGGAAATGTATAGGGATTAAGTTCCTTGCTCAGTGTTGAAAGTCATTTCTAGATTTTGGCATGTTAAGTGAATGAGTATGGCTTGTTGTAGTGACCCGTTAGGGTAAACGAAACTGAGGAATGGCCATGGGCTACTTGTTGAAATGTCTCTGGAATTTGTTGTATGGAGGACTGTTGTGTTATCGCTGTTTTTGTTGAAGCATAGTTGGTAGCTCTAGACTTAGATAAATGAGTGAGTACTAACTCCTTGATGAACTTGTGGTGGACTAGGCTCAGTAGAAGAATATAAGGATGAGCAATCCATCTAGGAGATCTGAAAGACCGAGAGGCGGAGCCTCTAACTTGAGGTCGCCTGTAGCAGAAGATCCGAAGATGGATGGCGTACTAAGGGCGCTAGAGAGGATTGGCGACCTCATTGACAAGCAGACCCAGGATCGGGATGCTGCCATAGCCCAGGCTGTAGAAGCCGTCATAGCTGCCGTCAACGGCAATAACGGGGGCAATGGAAACTAGGGTGAACATGGCCAGAGTAATGAGGCAGTGAATGCCAAAGAGGAGATTGTTGTGGCCAGAGAGATGGGTCAGCTGGTGGAGCAATTCATAAAACTGAAACTGACCCAGTTCCACAAGACTGGAGACCCCGAGCTAGCACCCAGGTGGATTGAGAAGTTGGAAAAAGCCTTTGAAGTGCTGAGATGCACAGACGAAGAGAAAGTATTGTTGGCAGTGTACCAGCTAGAAGGGACCGCGAACGATTGGTGGGATGCCACCAAGAATGGAGTTTTCCCTAAAGGAACGGCCATGATCTGGGATTCCTTTAAAACCGCGTTGAACGACAAATATTTTTCGGAGACGGCCAAGGAAAGGAAGCAAGTAGAATTTCTACAGCTACATCAGAATCAGCTGACGGTAGATCAGTATGAGGCCGAGTTCTCTACACTATCATGGTACGCACCTCAATCTGTAGAGGATCCCTAGGAGAAAGCACGGAGATTTCGGGACAGATTGAGACCTGAGCTCCGCAGTTAGATGATACCCTTTAATCTAAGAACTTATAAGGAAATTTATGAACGGGGCCAGATGATCGAGAGGGATCTAAAGGAGAGAAATACCGCATTTGGATCGCGATTTACCCCATTTCGAGACAATCACCAGATGGGCAAGAGACCGATGGCAGGTAATAAGCGTTTTGTCCCTCTAGTAAGGAAAAATATTGTGAAGCCGCCGAACCCCATGAACTGGAGTTGTCGCCTCTATGGTAGAAGGCATGGAAATGGGCCATGCCTAGTAAGGACTGGAGCTTACTTTAAGCGTGGTTATGTGGGCCACTAGATGAGGACATGCTAGAACCAAGCTTCAGCGAATCGACCCCAAGGGCAGCGACCCTAGGCTGGATCGTCGACTGCCACTTCCTAGATCGATTAGAATCGACCCTCGGCTTAGGGTAGAGTTTATGCAGTAGCCCGCAAGGAGGCCGAGGAAACGCTAGGCTGGTCACAAGTACGGTTTATTTGTGTGACCAAGTTGCATATGCATTGTTTGACCCTGGCGCTACGCATTCATTTGTATCTACTCGGTTTGCTGATTTGGTACGTATGAAGTTAAAACCGTTGAGTATAATTTTGCATGTTCCCACTTCGTTAAAGGATAATATATTGGTTTCATTAGGCTGTGCTGACTGTGAGATCGTGATTGGAGGGAGTAAGGAGAGTATTGATGTAGTTGTATTACCCATGTATGACTATGATGTGATCATAGGGATGGATTGGTTGGGTAAACAGGGGGCAGTGGTAGATTGTGGTAGTAGAATAATTCGTTTCTACCCAGAAAGCCGCCCTAGCTTTGAATTCGTGGGAAGTCGAGTGAGAATCTCGATTCCCTTGGTCTCATCTCTTGAAGTGACAAAGTTGATGTTTGAAGGGCGTTAGACGTATTTGGTTGTAGTGATGGACACGACTGTCGAGGAGCCAAAACTAGAGAGTATCCCTGTAGTACGTGAGTTCCCTGACATTTTTTCCCAAGAGTTGTCAGCATTTCCACCGGAGCGAGAGATAGAATTCGTGATTGAGTTAGCTCCCGGGACGGAGTCGATCTCGAAGGCACCTTATAGGATATCCTTGTCAAAATTGAAGGAGCTAAAGGTGCAGATGCAAGAACTATTGGATAAAGGGTTTATCCGACCGAATGCTTTACCGTGGGGAGCGCCGGTATTGTTTGTAAGGAAAACGGATGGGTCCTTGCGTCTATGCATTGACTATAGGCAGTTGAACTGAGTAATAGTGAAGAATAAGTATCCACTGTCGAGAATTGACGACCTATTTGACCAGTTACAAAGAAGCGGCGGTATTCTCTAAGATTAACCTGAGAACCGAATATCACCAGTTGAGGATTAAGAGGGAAGACATACCTAAGACTGCTTTTAGGACAAGGTATGGTCATTATGAGTTCACAGTGATGCCATTTGGATTGACCAATGCTCCAGTGGCATACATGGATTTGATGCATCGAGTGTTTAAGGAATTCTTGGATAGATTCATCATAGTCTTTATTGACGACATTCTGATTTACTCAAGGAGTGATGTAGAACACGAGGAGCACCTGACGATTGTCTTGCAGACCTTGAGAGAACACTCGTTATACGCTAAGTTGAGCAAATGTGAGTTCTGACTGAATAAGGTAACATTTCTTTGTCATGTAGTGTGGGGAGAAGGAATCACAGTAGATCCTGCAAAGATCGAAGCTGTAACAAATTGGCCTAGGCCTACTACGGCCACGGAAGTCAAAAGTTTCTTAGGATTGGCAGGGTATTACAGACGTTTTGTAGAGAAGTTTTCATCCATAGCCATCCCATTGACAAGGTTGACGAAGAAGGAAATAAGGTTTGAATGGATAGATAAGTGCGAAAAGAGTTTCCAAGAACTCAAATATCGATTGACAACTGCACCGGTGTTGATGATTCCATCAGGACCAGGAGGCTATGAGATATACAGCGATGCCTCACTAAAAGGACTAGGCTGTGTGTTAATGCAGCATGGAAGAGTAGTGGCCTACGTATCCTGACAGTTGAGACCACATGAAATGAACTACCCAACTCACGATCTAGAGTTAGTAGCGATCATTTTTGCTCTGAAGATCTAAAGACATTATTTATGTGGCGAGAAGTTCCAGATTTACACCGACCACCAAAGCTTGAAGTACCTGTTTTCCCAGAAGGAACTTAATATGAGGCAGCATTGGTGGATGGAGCTGCTTAAGGATTATGATTGTGATATATCGTATCACCCTGGGAAGGCAAACAGAGTCGCAGATGCATTGAGTCGAAAGTCGAGCATCGCCTGTTTGCTAGTAAAAGGTTGGTCGATGACCGATGATTTAAGAGATTCTGAGTTCAGACTAGAAGTCTGCCAATTGTCCAGTTTGATGGCTACATTGAGGGTAGAACCTGAGATCCATAAAGAAATAAAGACCTTATAGTTTATGGATCTAGAAATTTAGAAAATTCTAGAGATGGACGTGATAAAGAGAAAACCGGGGTTCCAGGTGTCGGAGGACGAAATCTTGATGTTTCGAGGACGTCTATGCGTGCCAAAGGACGAAGGACTCAGGGAAAGGATTTTATCGGAGGCACACAGAAGTAATTATAGGATCCACCCGGGAAGTATGAAGATGTATCAGAATCTGCGCCAGCACTACTGGTGGAACGTGATGAAGGTGGATGTAGCGAAGTATGTGGCAAAGTGCTTGACACGCCAACAAGTGAAAGCGCAGCACTGTAAGCCTGGAGGATTATTATAGCCACTGAAAATACCGGAATGGAAATGAGAGTAGATAACGATGGACTTTGTGATGGGACCCCCAAGGAGCCAGAGAGGTCACGACTCTATATGCGTAGTCATGGACTGATTGATTAAGTCCGCACACTTCATCCTAGTGCGAAAGGACTTCGCAATGGATAGATATGCCGAGTTGTACATGAGACAAATAGTGAGGCTGCATGGAGTACCCATGACAATTACCTTAGATAGAGACCCCAAGTTCATAGCGAACTTTTGGAAAAGCCTTCAAGAAACCATGGGAACTCGGCTGCAGTTTAGCACGACATACCATCCACAAACGGACGGACGGACGGACGGAGAGGACGATTCAGACGCTTGAGGACATGTTGCGAGTGTGCGTCATAGAATTTAAAGGTGGATGGGAAGATCAGCTGCATTTGGCGGAGTTTGCGTATAATAATAGATACCAGCAGAGCATCCAAATGGCACCGTTTGAAGCACTTTATGGAAGGGCTTGCAGAACCCCAATTTGCTGGGATGAGGTTGTAGAAAGAAGTATCACAGGCCCAGAGTTGGTAGAGCAATCTGTGGAAGCAATAAGGATAATTTGGGATAGATTGAAAACGACACAGAGTCGTCAGAAGAGTTATGCGGGCAAGCGGCGTAAACCTTTTGAGTTTCAAGTAGGTGACCATGTTTTCGTCAAGGTGTCACTGATGAGGGGATTATCACAATTTGGAAAGAAGGGAAAACTAAGCCCAAGGTACGTAGGTCCATTTGAAATATTGGAGCGGATTGGGACCTTGGCCTACAAGCTGGCCTTATCGCCTAATCTATCCCAAGTGCATAATGTCTTCCATGTGTCAATGCTGCGGAAATATTAAACAGACCCTACACATGTGCTGAACTACGAGGTTACAGAAGTGGATGACCAGGTATCCTACGTGGAGAAGCTGATCAGGATTGAAGATCAGAAGGAGCAAATTCTCAAGAATAAGACGATTCCATTGGTCAAAATTATGTGGGAACACCATGGAATTGAAGACACCACGTGGAAAAACGAAGAGACGATGAGGCGACAACACCCCTAATTGTTTGAATAATTAAGGTTGATGTAAATTTCGGGGATGAAAATTTTGTAAGGGGGAAGAGTTGTGACATTCTGATTTCCCAGTCATTTTCAAACTCATTAATGAGAAGTGTATCTAGCGATGCGTTTCAGTCATATCTCGCTCGAATCTGATCAATTTGAGTAGACTAACCAAAAGGGAAAGGCTAACGCGAGACAGGGTACGTGGACCTAGGGAACTCGAATGGGAAATGGCGCTTTGACCATAAGGATTGTCGAGGGGACATTTAAAACCACAAAAGACTGATCTAAGAACTATTAAAGAGTGCATTACTAGTGTTATATGATTGGAGCGCGGGTGATGCCGCCTAACCAACGTATAATTTGCAAAATTTTTCTAAATCGAATAGTGGCGATCGAGACCATCGGAACTAGTGATAGACCCTCACAATTACATGACAACCAAAGTCACCATGAATTGACGAGCCATAAATGTAATATGAATCACAGGGTCGATACGCGTGACGTTTGCAAAAGCTATCCGTCGGTTCGGGATAGGTTGGACCCATGTCTGATAGAGAAATCGATTAGAAACGAGTCTTGAAAATTGAAAATGGAGAATAAAGAATTCCAATGTCATGATTGGATTGGCCATCGCCTTATCGAAGGATATTGGAAAGAGAAAAACGACGTTCCAGACGTTGGGGGTAAAATTATCATTTTGCCCCTCAAGCCTTAGCCTTTCCTATATAATTGGATGAGGGCATTTTGATCTTTAACATACCCCCAAGGTTGCCGAAAATGAGAGAGGATCATGGCCATTAGATTGGCTTGATTGACACATTGGACATGTGTCAATGGATTAGCCCTTGAGTGGACATTTCCACTTTTCCCCAGGTACCATTCAACTCATTGACTTTTGAAAGTTGAATATAGCCTTTTCTCTCTCTCTTGGCCGGCCATCTTCTCCATTTTCACCGTGAGCCATCTTCTTCTTTTTCTTATTCTTCCCTTTGCCGAACTGCTGCCACCCGACAGGTTTCTGTCCCTCCGATTTGCTTGCTCTGACGACCATCTCCAACGACTTCTAGCCACCGAGCCGACCATCCACACCTCGTTCGATCTCTTGCCGACATCCTCGAAGTGGAAGCAAGTCGTTTGAACCATCGAAGAGCTCCAGCCAGCCGAGCTCCCGCGAGTCGACGGAAATCGTTGCAACCAGAGGTAAGCTACATTTCTGGCCTCTTAGGACCCCGAAACTTTGGAGTTTTTCAACCAAATTTTGTGGAGATCTAGGGGACTCATAGAGTGATCTGTGGTAAAAATTTGGGGTTAATTTGATAGAGTTTTGACTCCAAATGGGTCTTGTGTTTGAAGGGCCAGAATTGCCATTTTGAGGACTAAGGGAAACCGGTGATATTCAAGGAGTTTTCGACAACGACTCGGCCTCAAATCTTCGGTGAGCTTCCCAAACCCTTAGATCTACATGTTAGCAAGTAAGTTAGTGAATAATTGATGGATTTGAGGTAGTTTAAAGGCTGGATAATTGCGATACACACAAAATCAAAAATAGCCGGTTTGGTTATGTGCATGTCGATTTTGTAGGGGCTGTTGATGGTTAGATTTGAGTCTCAAATTCATCAATGAGACATGCTAGGATGTTGGGAGACATGTCGTTAAGGTTTGTGGTCCATGGATTGATGATTGGGTAAGAGAAATTGACAGTTGAATGAAATTTCAATAGGTTGCACAGCTGAACTGTTTTTGGGCTACTTGGACCAAGTTCTTGAGGTGTTTGGAAGAAGGATTTTGTGACATTAAGTTTGAGGTAAGGGAACCCTAAACCTATGATAGGAAGATTAGACTTAATTAGACGAGTCGGGTGCATTTTTGGGTGATCCTTGAAGGATTTTTAATGTGATTGTTCTTTGCGCATCTTAGGACGATATAGAGGATTTGAATGTGTATCAATGTTTGTGTTTGGAAATGACTACCATGTGCGAATGTCAATTGACCGTCTTGCATGCCATAAGTGTATGATTTGTGCTTGAGTTGCCCATTGCATTATGTGTGTGAATTGAATTGAAACTTTGGCATGGCTGAGACATGGTAGTTCCCTAAGGCATATGAGACGCAAGGTGGTATGAGGAATACCCTGAGGCGTTGAGGCACGGAGTTAGAGTTGTATAGCACCCTGATGTGTAAGAGACGCGGGGTTGAGAAGGCCATAGTCCTGATGCGTTGAAACGCAGGACGGAGTTGTGATGTGTCGACACTAGCCTAGAGTAATATTGAAACCTAATACGTTTACGCGGGTTGTCAATGACGGCCTGATGCGTTTACGCGGATCGAGCCTATGGCGTTCTAAAAACAGGCATGAGAATGAGGCAATCTGAAGGGTGGAAGTGGTGATGTGGCATGGCGATTTATGCATGATCATCTGGATGTGTTATGATGCCATGACTGCATGCTTGACATCTGCGTGTTGTATCGATAATTGAATGCCTCGTATGTTTATTTGTGTGAATTGCTAGTATTTATGACTGCTTGAGTAGACTATTGGCCTAACCTAGGTTAGAATCCACCTTACTGAAATGTAAATCTCACCCCGTTGTGGGACCCCCTTTTTACAGATTCTAGGTCTTGAGGATGTGGCCTATAAGATTTGGAGACCCCAAAGAGATGTTTGTCTATTTTGATGAGTTTCCTAATGGGCATGAAACCATTTATGTCAGAAGTGTACAGTAGTATGGGTAGACGAGGGTGGGAGTAGCTGGAAGCCTCATGGTATGAGGCCTGGTTCCGGAAGGTTGGGGATGTTTCTACAGGGCCGCTGAAGCCCACTGAGGTGCCCCAGGGAGTCGTCCCTACTTGGTGTCATCCTACTCGGGATTTAGAGCAAGCTGAAGGGTTAGTTGCCGATTCGAGGAACGAACCTAAGAAGCTCCTAACCTTGGAGGATACTAAGGAGGTCATAGTGGTCGAGGCTACAGAGGAAAACCTGGTAAAGTCGTCTGCTAATGAGACCATGAAGGACACCGTAGAGGTTTGCTCGGAGACCTTCTCGGAGTACATGCCTATGGAGGAGGCAGAAGAGATTGATGACTCCAGCAGTGTGTCTTAGGAGCTCCTGGTATTCTAATCCGACTTGTGACGGCGACCCTAATGCCTGTTTAATTTGATGGGTGATGGACCTTTTTGTATTACTCCGTCTCCGTAGTGGATCTAGTTGCTATGCTCTTGTATGAACTTTCAGATATTATGTATTATGGTATTGTCGCTATCCATGTCCCACTTTATATTTGTACGGAGGAGTTATTACATTGTTGCTTCCGCGTGTTTATATATAACACGTCTCTCGACTTATGTGCGGATCCTAAGACACCGAGAGATATCTTGGTTTGTTTGCTGGGAGTTGTGTGCTCAGGCCCGGGGCACGGGGGGTGACAGTTGAGATGGCCATGGTCCTGATGCGTTGAAACACAGGACGGAGTTTGAGATGTTTTGACACAGGCCTGGAGTGAAATTGAAAACTTGACGTGTTTACGCGGGTTTGTCAATGAGATCGTCTGAGGCGTATTTACGCGGACCGAGCTTATGACGTTCTAAACGTGGGCGTGATAATGTGGAGGCGTGGAAGGGTGGAAGGCGTAATCTGGCTTGGCTATGTGTGTTTAATTATGATGATGTGTATGGTGCCCTGATTGCATGGTTGACACTCGTTTTATTCGCATGTTATTTAATGACTGTTGAATGCCTCATGTGACTATTGTGCATTTTATCCTTGACTGAATTGCCTGAGTGTACAGTCAGCCTAACCTAGGGTTAGGACCTACCTTACTGAGATGTAAATCTCACCTCGTTGTGGGACCCCATTTTCAGATCCTAGACCGTGATCATGTGGTCAATCTGGTTTGGTGACCCGAAAGAGATGTCAGTATATTTTGATGAGTTCTTGGAAGGATAGGGAACTGTGTATGTTAGGAAATGCACCGTAGTTTGGGTCGATGAGGATGGCAGCAACAGGAAGCCTCATAGATATGAGGCCTGATTTAGAAAGGTAGGAGATGTTTCCACGGAGCCATTGAAGCCCATTGAGGTATCTCGCGGGGTAATCCCTAACTAGTGTCATTCCGCTCATGATTCGGTGGAGGCTAAGGGATCAGTGGCTGGCTCGAGAAACGTTCTTGAGAGGACCCCGACTTTGGAGGACACTGATGAGGTCATCAAGATTGAGGCTACCGAGGATGACCAGGTGGAGGCTAAGGGGTCAGTGGCTGGCTCGAGAAACGTTCTTGAGAGGACCCCGACTTTGGAGGACACTGATGAGGTCATCAAGATTAAGGCTACCGAGGATGACTTGGTGGAGCCATCAGCTGACGAGATACTCGAGGAAACCGTAAAGGTTTGCTCGAGATACTCTCGGAGTACGAGCCATCTGAGGATACCGAGGGTACTGACGACTCCAGCAGCTCGACTTAGGAGCTTCTGTTTCTAGTCTGATATTTTGATGGTGATCTCGATGCCTGTTTCTTTTGGGAGATGTGATGAACCTCTTTTGTATTGGCCCTATTACCCTTGCCGATTAACATGTCTAGCTTGCCCGTGCTCTTGTACGAATATGGATGGAGTCTATGTATCGTTTGGTATTCTTGTTAACCCGGTCTCTTTTTATTATTGTAGGGAGGAGTTGTTTATTATCGCTTCCGCTTATTATGAATATGGTTCATCTCTCGACTTATGTGAATCCTGGGACCTCAAGAGAGAGTTTGTGCTTGCAGGGAGTCGCGCACTCGTGCCCGGGGCGCGGGGTGTGACATGTGTCCTCTGAACCTTTTATTGGTGTTTATGAGAAGACGTATCCTTTGTCCTGAATTATCTTATATTTGAATTGTAAGGAGATGTATCATCGCTTCTGTATGGTTGTATCATTTAGAAGTTTTGAATTGCTAGCCGATGAATCATAGGTATCATCGAAACAAGACGGCCGTGGTGGGATGTTTGTGTGCTCGCCGCCAGGTTCGGGGCGTGACAGTCATCATTCATGTGGCTGGAAATTATCGAAATCACTTCGAATTAAATAATATCACATTTTGTTCTAATTTGTATATGAGCTTTAACTCTAAATATATCTATTGAGCTACTACAAGTTCTGAAGTCGTGCATCCTATTACAAAGTTATTGTGAGCCTCCGAATTTACTCTTGCTAAAAGTGCAAAAGATGGATTGGTAAACTTATCCTTTAGCAAGATTATATTAAAGTGACTTGACTATAGTTTCTCACTTTTTCATTTAAACAATTGATACATTTGTGGATAGTTTTGTCATGATCAAAAAAGGGGAGGTTGTTGAGAAAAACCTTAGGTGATTTTGAAGTTGACAAAATAATCTAAGTACTCTTAAGTTTCGAGATAATTTCGTGAAATATTTATTTAGCAAATTGTCCTTTGGTGTGGGGATGCACATGATTGAATTTGGTAAAAAGGTTTAGCTCAGATGTTATTTCTGAGGGACTCAGATGCTGTGTCGAGCTCAAACATTGAGTGGGGATAGCTCAGACATTGGAATGATGCTCAAGATCCGAGAGGAGCATTCACGAGCAATAATCAAAACTTGAAGAAGACTTTAACAAGTACTTAATTGATACACTACAACGAACACAATCGAGTTGGTTCGTTCTCAAAGATTCTTAGGGATAGAGATAAATTAAGGACGCAGATCTTAGAAGATGAGCGAAACTTGCCAATTGAAGGAATTCATCTATGGAAAATCCAAGATCATAATTGTATGGGCGATTTGATCCGATCGGGAAAGACTTTCCTTTGGCGATTCTCAACGGCTATGAGATCTTCTTTTGGTAATTATCTTGTCCAAATGGGAAGTTTTAGAGAGACTTCTTCTAGAAGCCTTGCAACGGTTAGATTGAAGGCCGATGAGTATAAAAGACATTTCAAAGCTGAAGAGAAAATAGATCGGCGTTAAGAGGGAAATATGCTCATAATTCTTAGATCAAGAGTACTTCAAATCATATATTCTTCATGATCCATCCACTGTAATTGTGAAAAGGTGTACACAAGAGTGTTGAGGTTAGGTGGGGTATTTTACGTCTCAAGGAAGATCACTAAGCTGCAAACTCAAGCAGTTTACTAGTGGAATTGAGTCAATTGGCTGATAGCCGAAGAAGTAGATGTGGGCTTAACCAAAGCCGAACCACTAAAAATCCTATGTGCAGTCTTCTCTATCTTTTACTCTTATCCTATTTTATATCTTGTGATAGTATAACTGTACGCTCAACGTACATAATGATATACTTTGTTTTGATCATCTGAGATACGAGCTTAACATTGGTGCAATTAGAATTCCGCATTAAATCTTGAAAATTGCATGATAATCACCTATTCACCCCTTTCTAGGTAGTAACTTTAGCCACAACAAAGAACACATTTGAATATATTAGACAAGAATTTGGTGTTACTATTATGCCTATTTGAGTTGTTATTTAAACAGGAAAATTTTCTTTTGAGCATATTGCAACATCTAAAAGAAGCAAAGAAGTGCTAAAGCTTCATCTGAAGATTACATCTCCTAAGTGGAAACGACAAAAGGTTTGATCATTCAAAATTTTAGCGCATAAGTGGTCATATTTTTTGCCACAAATAAGGTACGCTTCATCGTAATTTCTCTAATTATTTTGCAAATATTGTGATTGTGTTGGTTGTGTTGATTGCCTTGATTGATTTGATTTAAATGATTTAATTGATTGAATATTTCCAAAATTAATTCAATCGTATCTCTTCAAAACACACTTATTCCCAAACAGGTTCAAGTAACCCTACTACTCAAACATTCTCTCATAAGAAGGGGCCATACGTACTTATGTTCCTACAATTCTCTAAAACAATACTTCTTTCCAAAATTTTCTACCATCTTTCATGGCTTTCAACAATTCTGTTAACTCAAAGAAATCCTTTGGCAACCTAAGAATTACTCTAAGTGACCTAGAAGATGAAAATCATCTTACTATTGATGAGTTCATGATGAAAGTTCGAAAAGAAAGAGAGGCTGCATCAAAAGCCATAATGGAAGAAGTATCACAACGAAATAATAGAATAATATCATGCTCTTTTGCAAGAAAACAGAGAAGATAGTATTGAAGAGGGAATTCAATTGATAGAGATCAAAGGAGCTAGTTCTCAGGGGGAACATATGGAAACTGAGCCAGAAGAGAATGAAGAGGGAGAAATGAGCCTGAATACGAACTCTAAATTACTGAAAGATATCATGTACTTTCAGAATGAGTTAAAACATCAAACTCATGAACTATACAAAATACTCTTTAGAAAACATGGGAATTGAGATAGAAGTTGGTAGATAAGTTCAAAGGGTTAACCTATCGGAAAACTTGGTTTGATCTTTCTCAAAGTGGATTATATAGGGAAAGGAATGGATTGTTTCAAGAATGTCATCAATCAAAAAATGGAAGAGTTTTCAAAATTGATCTTGATGAAATTCCCTCAAGACTTTACACTGTCCACATTAGTCCATCAAGACTCAAATCAAGTGAAGTAGGAATCTAAACAGCTTACTAACCTGGTAAAATCTCTCACTCCTGAAAAAGATGCTTTTTATCTTGAGAGGAAAATAAAACTTGTCAAGGCTATAAGAAAAGCTATTCTAAAGGTCAAGCAATAAGGAGACAACAAAAATTCGGTAACGCCCTGAACCCGACGAGCACACGGACATTTTGAACTCCTTTCTTTCTAAATACAAAAGATGACTTTAAGACATTTCAACACAAGGACATTTACTCCCAAGGTAATGCATGGATTCGCTTTACAACTCTAACTCCCAAAAGATTAAGAAATCTTCACTAACGTCAAGGGAGAAGATAGATATCCCAACTGGTCGAACTCCTCTTCGACCTCTTTGTCTTCATCTTCCTCCAGGGGTCTCCATCAGGGCTTCAAGTTTGAAAATGTTGGTCCCACGACGGAGCCCTAACCCTAAGCTAGGCTATTAGTACCTCCAGGCACGTTTGAATAACATATTGATTTTGAAGTAAATTCCTTTAAACAAGATGATTTGCAAAACATGGCATGTCAAGCATCTCAGGCATACAATGACTCATGTCATCCACTGATTGACGTTCTAATTCGAACCTCACAAATCACACAGAGACGTCAAGCAATACATGCACTTCAGGCATATTAGCACAATGCTTAGTTCATAAATCATTTCTCGTTGGCCCATTGGCCAAAACATTTCCCAAGGGCTCAATCTCAACATTCAAAGGCTCACAAACCATTTCTCATGAATCAAGGGCTCACTAGCCGATTCATCTTTCATTGATCGAGGGGCTCATTAGCCATATTTCATCGATCAAGGGCTCTCTACCCATTTCACATGTGAAGGGCTCACTAGCCATTCCTCATGAATCAAGGGTACCAAGCTCAACAGCCAAATCATTTCACAACGGCGCAATAGCCATTTCATATCACAAGGCTCAATAGTCAATTCATATCACAAGGCTCAATAGCCAATTCTCATCACAAGGGCTCAATAGACAATTCATATCACAAGGCTCAATAGCCAATTCTCATCACCTTTCAAGGTACACCAATTCAAGCACACTTGGCTCATTAATTCAGTCAATTAAGGATTACCATCAAATGCCTTACTTATCATAAGCTAAGGGCTCACGACTCAAGCACATGAAGCCTATCATTTCAAGTGCACCATTCGTCATTAACAAAAGTCATGCCTCCACATCCAATCGTACGACACATAATCATGCATTGAATGTATAATTTCAATCAAGAATAACATCACACAACATATTTCGCACGAGGCACCTCATTAACAAGAAGCTATATTCTAAGCATGTCAAGTGTCGTTCAATCAAAGCAATTGATCATAAATTTCACTTCATCAAATCTGCCCTTTCTTAGCCTCTGCGACCAGGTTCAGCCACAAGCAAATTGACATTATTCTATTGACTTTTTTAGAAATCCAATTTTTGATTCTTGTCCCTTAAGGTCTTATGGGCGTGTGGGCGAGAATGGAGCTCAATTTGAGTATCGTACGACTTAGAATGACTCATTTTAAAATTAGTGCACGTTGAAATCAATTTTACACTACTCTCGGGTCTCTCACGTTTTTCACTTCAAAACAGCCCTTCAGACACAATCAATTCAGCCAAAAAACCCACCTAATAGTAACCTAACCTCCTAACAAATGGTTAGAACTCTTCTTACCTCAAAAGAAGCAAGCGAAATGTGATGCCCTGCGTTCCTTATAGTCTCATCACATCCACCATAGGGCAACAATAATCATAAATACTCAGGAACAACACACGCCCTAAAACTGAAATGAAACACGCAAGCGGAAGAAAAGACAATAACTATAACAAATAAAAAGAAGCATAAGAAAATTTAGAATGACATAAAAGCACACACATATGTATAAACATAACATATGCAGATAGATTTGGAGGCATTACCTTTGTGGCGAGAAGTTTCAGATATATACAGACCACTAGAGTTTGAAGTATTTGTTTTCCTAGAAAGAGTTGAACCTAAGGCAGCGCAGGTGGATGGAGCTGTTGAAAGATTATGATTGTGAGATATTATATCATCTTGGGAAAGCAAACAGAGTGGCAGATGCATTAAGTCGAAAGTCGAGTATTGCATGCCTGTTGGTGAGAAGTTGATCGACGATAGAGGATCTGAGAGATTCTGAATTCAGATTGGAGGTTGATCAGCTATCCAGTTTGATAGCGACTTTGAGGGTGGAACCTGAGGTCCAAGAAAGGATTAAGGCATTACAGTCTACGGACCCAGAGATTCAGAAAGTTATCGAAATGGATGCGACGAAGAGGAAGCCAGAGTTCCAGGTGTCTAAGGATGGACTTCTGAGATTTCGAGGGCGATTATGTGCACCAAAGGATGAAGGGCTCCGAGAAAGAATTTTATCAGAAGTCCATAGGAGCAATTACAGTGTCCACCCTAGAAGTACGAAGATGTACCAAAGTTTGAGACAGCATTATTGGTGGAACGGAATGAAGGTAGACATGGCAAGGCACGTTGCTAAATGTTTGACTTGCCAGCAAGTGAAAGCGCAGTATTGTAAGCCTGAAGGATTGCTGCAGCTGCTGGAGATTCCGGAATGGAAGTGGGAACACATAACTATGGATTTTGTGATGGGACTTCCGAGGAGCCAAAGAGGTCACGACTCAATCTGGGTAGTCGTGGATCGATTGACCAAGTCCGCCCATTTCATTCCTGTACGAAAGGACTTCGCCATGGATAAGTTCGCAAAACTGTACATGAGACACATAGTCAAATTACACGGTCTGCCAGTGACAATCACCTAAGATAGGAATTCGAAGTTCACGACAAATTTTTGGAAGAGTTTGCAAGGAGCAATGGGGATGCGACTACAATTCAATACAGCGTACCACCCACAGACTGATGGATAGTCGGAAAGGACCATCCAGAGGCTCAAGGACATGTTGAGAGCGTGTGTCATAGATTTCAAAGGCGGATGGGAAGAGTAGTTACACCTGGTAGAGTTTGCGTACAACAATAGCTACCAACAAAGTATACAGATGGCACCGTTTGAGGCACTCTATGGCAGAGCATGCAGGACACCAATATGCCGGGATGAAGTAGGAGAAAGGAGTATTACAGACCCTGAGTTAGTAGAGCAATCAGTGGAAGCAGTGAAAATCATCCAGGACAGGCTGAAGACGGCGTAGAGTCGCCAGAAGAGTTATGCAGACAAGCGACGCAAGCCTTTGGAGTTTCAAGTGGGCGATCATGTCTTCCCCAAGGTGTCACCAATGAAAGGACTCTCGCGATTCGAAAGGAAAGGGAAGCTGAACCCAAGATACGTAGGCCCTTTCGAGATATTGGAGAGAATTGGAACCCTAGCCTACCAGCTTGCGTTATCGCCAAGTCTATCCCAGGTACATAATATATTCCATGTATCGATGCTAAGAAAGTATGAGCTTGACTTGACACATGTGCTGGACTAGGAAACCATAGAGGTGAACAATAGAGTATCCTATATAGAGAAGCCGATAAGGATCAAGAACCGAAAGGAGCAGATCCTCAAGAATAAGAAGATCCCGTTGGTCAAAGTAATATGGGAGCACCACGAAACGGAAGGAGCCACGCGGGAGAATGAAGAGACGATGAGGCGACAGCACCCCCATTTATTTGAGTAGTCGAGTGTAATGCAAATTTCGAGGACAAAATATTTGTAAGGGGGAAAAGGAATGATATTCTGATTTTCAATCAACTTCAGACTCTGTAATGAGAAGTTTATTTATATCAAGCAATGTATTTCAGTTGTATTCCGCTCAAATCTGATCAATTTGAGTAGACTGACCAAAGGGGAAAGGCTAACGCAAGACGATATACGTGGACCTAGGTGACTCGAATAGGAAATGACGCTTTGACCATAAGGATTGTCGATGGGGATATTTAGGACCGCAAAAAGTCCGATCTAAGAACGATTAGGGATTACCATGCGAGCGTCGTACGATTGGAGCGCGAGTGATGCCGCTCAACCAATGTACGATTTGCAAAATTATCCTAAATCGAACTGTAACGATCGAGTCCACAGGGACTAGCGATAAGCCCTTGCAATTACATGACAACCAAGGCCGCCATGAATTGACGAGCTCTAAACGTGATGAGAATCACGGAGTCGATACGCGTATAGTCTGCAAAAGCCGCCCGTCGGTTCGGAATGGGCTGGAATCACGTCTAGTAGAAGGAACGATCAGAATTAAGTCTTGAAAAGTTTGAAAAAGGAAAATCAAGAACTCCAACGTCAATTGGATTGGCCATCGCCCTATCGAAGAAGTCAAAATCGAGAAAAACGACGTTCCGAACGTCGGAGGTAAAATGACCATAATGCCCCTCAAGCTTAGGACTTTATCTTTACAATTGAAGGAAGGGAAAAATGGACATTTCTCCCACCCCAAGCTGCTGAAAATTGAAGAGCAATTGATGGCCATTGTATGCCCTTGAGAAGAACAATGGACAAGTATCAAGCATCCAAGGATAGGAGATCATTTCTCCAATTAATGCCCACCTACCAATCACCTCAATTAATTAAAATTTTGGGGATAAACCAGCTCTCTTTCTGCTCCCTTTCACTCTTCATTCGGCCATTTTTACTCCCCCAAAGAACAAACCAAGCTTCTTCTTCTTCTTCTCCAGTTTCTATTTTCGCCGACCCCGCCGGACGCCGCCGTTCGGTCCGTACGACCACCACGTCCAGCCGTCCCCTACTGCCGGTTGACCACCTAGACGTAGCCCCACGTCTTGCCGACTTCCTCCAACTTGAATCAGGTCATTTGGAGCTCTGTGGAATTCGTGGCAAGCATTCTCCAACAGGTCGACAGATTCTGCTCCAGTTTGAGGTAGGTTCGGTTCTGAACCCTTTAGACAGCCGAAAACTTAGAATATTTGGCTCAAATTTTGTGAAGATCAAGTAGACATATAGATGGTTCTGTGGTAAAAATTGGGAATTTATTTGATAATTTTTTTACCACGAACCACCCTTGTATATTATGCCCAGAATCTGCCGGTATTCTGTGTTTGAGTGATCCGGTGACTTCCGACGACTTTCCGGCAACCACGCAACTTGAAACTCATGGTGAGACTTCCAAACTCTTAGGTATACATTATAAGAGGTAGAATGGTGTATATTTGATGGATTTGAGATAGAATAAGGCCGGTTGGACCTGTCATGAACAGAATCGAATAGAATCGGTTCAATGCCGAGCCAAATCGGTTCTATGGATGGCTGAATAGGCTGGATTTATGTTGTAATTTGGTGTGTATGATGTGTTGTGATGATGAGGAGTATCTAATGGATGATTTGAATAGATGAATGGAGGGATTGAACTTGAAATTTGACAAAATCGTTTGATTATCTTAGGTTGCGCGATGGATTGACCTTGGACTTGAGTTGGCCGAACCTTAGGAGGTGCAAGGAGGAGTAATTTGCGTTATTAAGCGGAGATAAGGAATTTCCTAAATCAAGGCTAGGGGGATTGGACTCGATTGGGTAAGTCGAGGGCCGAACGGAACGATTTATGAGAAAACCCTCGCATGTAATAGCTTGATGCATCCTTGGACGTTATAGAATAATTGTTTGACCTAGCCTATGCTTGAATTGTCTGAGTGCCTGAGTACCATTTGAATTGAATTTCTTGCCACGAAATTTATTAAACATATTATCATGCGCATTGGCCATTGGTTGTGAAATTTGATTTTTTTTTAAAATCAAGTTAATTGATGTGATGTGGCATGAGACATGATTGTGGCATTGCATGGCATGGCCTTGAGGCGTATGAGACACGGGGCGGAAGTTGAGATCTTGATGCGACGATGTCGCGGGGTGGATTATGAAAAGGTGGCGCCCTGATGCGACGAAGTCGTGGGGTTGAGATAGCCACAGTCCTGATGCGATATAATCGCGGGATAAAATACGAGCTCAGATACTATGCCTTGGAAATTGAATCGGGGCCCGATGCGTTTACTCGGGCCCAGCCTGATACGATCTAATCGCGGGCCAGAGAATGAGGCAGGCAAAGGTTGATTGATGTGGTGAAGTGACAGGCTGAGCATATATGTGCATTTGTGTGTGACATGAGAATATAAATGTATGCATGTACTCTATGCATTATTGTTTATTGAATTATGACTGTCATGTCCGCGTGAGTTCATGAGTTGGATAGGTTGAGTGACTTGACTGCCTGAGTAGACGGTCAACCTGACCTAGGGTTAGGTTTTTCTTACTGGGATGTGTATCTCACCCCTTTTGGGGAAACCTTACCTTACAGATCCTAGGTAGTAACAACGTGGCCTATTAGATTCGGGGACCCGCAGGAGATGACGGCGTATTACGATGAGTTCTCCGATAGGCAGGGAAATATATACGTAAGGAAATGTACAGTAGTATGGGTAGACGAGGGGAAGCCGAACAGGGAGCCTCATCGGTTCGAGGCATGATTTAGACGGGACAGGGATAGGAAAGTCGGGACGTTGAAGCCCCATGAGGTTCCGGAGGGTGTCATACCTCCTTGGTGTCAGACGATAGCGTACCAGGAGGCGACCATGGATAGAGACCCAACTGAGCCGTTGCAGGAGGCGACTATGGAGGACTTTGTGGAGATTCCGTCGGAGACTTTCTTTGAGTATGAGCCGTCCGAGGAGACTGAGGACACCGGGGATTCTAGCAGTTCTTCCTAGACGACTCCGGATGGTGACCTGACCCCTTCCCTAGTGGATTTTGTGGACACCTTTTGACATGTTTACCCGTCGCCTTGCTATATAGCGGTATGTAGTAGATGTGACCAGTTGATGTTGATGTATGACTTTATGATGCTATCCAGTCCTGCTTAGTCTTGGGATATATATATTGTCCGGGGAGTTTTTGGGAAACACTTCCGTGTGCTTAATGTAAATTATTTCATCTCTCGATCTTCCTTTATATATAAGTGGATCCTTGGGACGGCCGAGAGATTATTGTTGTTTTGCTTGCAGGGATGATTGCGTGCTCGCGATGAGGCGCGGGGCGTGACATGCATGGTTGAATATAGGCAATTGATCTGTAAGATGCGACGGTCATTGGTGAATTAGAACTCTTAAATGGATAGGAATTGATCTGAAGGCGATTTTGACATGACAAGTGGTGAGGACAGTCATGCTATGTACGTGTTTGTGGTTATAAAATGCAAGTTGTTGAGGGTGTATGCATGAACTTATCGCTGTTGGACTTAATAAAATGTGGCTTGGTATGGGACAAGTTGATGGGATACCTATAAACTGTAATAAAAAATGTATGGGACATGTGGAACGGGGCTTCCTCCATAGATGTATGACTTGGGACAACCTGCAACGGCTAGGTCTAGTGAGGGCGGGGAGTGATCGCTGGGACAGAGAGGTCCGGACAAGGAGCGGCTCTTGGTAGGCTTCTAAGATGGCAAGAGGCAGGAATGACCCAAGTCATAACTTGAAAAGGAAAATCTAGGTATCAGGTTGAGTCCAATTGTGGATAAGAGACGTATGGCACGGGATTGATCCTCATCAAGAATGGTCGAGAGTGACATGACGTGTGTACTGGCGCCTATGAGTGGCATGGTTAAAAGCTTCCTGCTTGATAGTGGATGCCCTTTTTAAAAAAGAAAAGTGATGCTTGATGGGCCTGTTAGGCGTGTTCTATGACTGGCACCATATGATTAGTTTAGCTAAGGTCTAACTGAGAGATTAGACAACCTATGGGGTCTATAACCATTGAACTGAGGCATGCTGAGAATGAGATAGTTTGTTGTGATTATGCTAGAGTGGTGGATGCCTCTGGGCTTAAAGTATGAGCTATTGACTCGGTGAATTGCTGCCTTGTGTGCTTGTTTGATGGTTGCCTAATTGAGGCTAGCCTAGTAATGGCTGTTAGTGGAGAAGTTGCCTCGTTAAGGCTGACTTGATGAATGATTGCGGATTAAGGATGATATGAGTAGCCTGAGACTACCGGACTTGAGTAGATGACTTAAGTTTCTAATTCCTGGAGGGAATCATAGTGGTTCAAGTAACATGAGGACTTAATGACGTTAAACGACCAAGGTGTGGTCGTAGAAGAGCATTGGGCTCGAGTATATGTGGTATGGAAGATCCGAGAACTAATATGGATCATGAGAATTGAGTAAAGATGGGCGATTGGAATATGAGTACTAAAAGAGAATATGGCTCGATCGGTTAATCGTACGAGACCCAAGAGCTGAACGGGTCGTGAGAACTTTAAATGGAAATGACGAAATTTGTTGGTTAAGCAAGCTCGGAGAGCAGCTGCCATGATTCTCTAAGTCACTGTGGTGATAAATGCTTGTGCTGACGAGTTAAGTGATAGAAGTCACGAGAAAGGTGACCCTGAGTTATTTCATTCACGAGAAAAGTGAATGTATGGGAAGGACCATGAGAGTTTTAAAAAGCTTGTGAAGCTATGAATAAGAATGAGATTCATTGAGTTTGATGGAGGGATGAAATTCGAAATTGTCTCCCTCTAGATTGAGGATCTTGATAAGAAAACCTTGGAGGTTTTGGGTACACTGAAGAAAGAAAGTGACCTTGGCAGTACTAGCCCTAAGAGGCTATTGATGAATGGTGAAAGGTCACTAGAGGAAGGGTTTCCCTCGAAGGCATGAGATCTGCCTAGACTACCCCTATTGAGTTGTTCGATGGAACGTATCATCCTAGGATTGCTTGAGAGCAAGGGTTGTTTGGATCCTAATACTTTTGCAAGGATTATAGGATGATCGACTAGTGTGAGACAGAGTTCTCAAGGTCGTTTAAGCATATGGTAAAGGTGGTCAAGGACCCTTGAATAAGATAAGTAAATCCCTGAGTGGATTGAAACTTGAAATCCTTATGGCTGGTTGTTATTCCTGATTTTGAGAGATGGTGATGGGACTCATCAAAAGAGGAGAATGATTAAAAGACTTATGAATAAGAGAACTCCTGCTCATGGATTACGAGTAAGAGATGTTCATTATGAATATGGAACGTGCCTACGGGAAATGGCTGATTACTTGGGCGTAAGACACATGGCGAAAAATGGGTAGTCCGTCTTTTCTGTTATGGAAGGGGTCGAAGAAGAATTGGCATGCTAGTTTGCCTGGAATTAATGATTTCCTGGGATTGGTTGGTTGAATTGGAACAATAAGAAATGAAGTCATGAGTCGTTGTTCCCTAAAGAATAGGTCATGGTTCTTAAAGGGCGATTGGACCATGAATTGGTCATTGATGAAAAGAAAAAGGGAACAGACCTGATAGTCTTGGCTGATTATGATTCTAGTGAATCATTTTGTAAACGAAAAGAGCGCTTAGAGAGTACTTGCAAGTGAGTTGAGGTAATCAAATTGAGCATTCGACCAGTGAACTGGTGGAGACCTAGGGACGAACAGATATTGTCACTTGAGGTGACTAAGTTATGGGAAAGAGAATGGGAAAGCATGGTGGCATTTGAATCCTGGAGTAAAGGTATCACCATCAGCGCAGACTCCAAGGTTGTCGTCCTTTGGAATGGGAAGGACGAGGTGAATTTGAAGTGAGAAAATGCCACGGAGTTTTGTAGTTTCTTCCTTAGGGTAAAAGACCCTATTGTAAAGGGAAGAAAAACTCTGAATTGCCTTAGTATTATGATTGAGCGTCTGTACCGAGAAAGACGAGGCAAAACTTGAATGACTCTTGGAAGTGAAATTCGAAAGACAGTCTTGTAGACAATGTTGAATTCTAGAATGATGTTGACGTTCAGTGGAACGAACGTAATTGGGATAAGGTCGCCTTAGTGAGTTATGGAACTCAGAGGCTAAAGCATTAATGCTTCTCGAGAGAAGAGTGACAAGAATAAGTAAAATGTCGTGCGGTCCTAGAGGGGACCCGTTGTTACGCCCCGAACCCGGTGAGCGTGCGAACATCCCACCCAGCCGTTCCTCTGAAATTTTACTCCAGAATCCAACGGCCAATATCATATGCGCTGGAAGTAACGTACATGCGGAAGCGATGCCTTCTCCATACATATAGAATAATTACAACCACATCCGATGACTCAGGACAGATGCATCAAATTACCTTAACCCATTATCTAAAAGTCCAATTCATTATATTCACCAATCAATAATACAATCCCAATATTAAAAAGGGCAAATCCATTTAAAAGACAAATGGCCAGCTAACGCTTCAAATGCCACTCCTTGGCAAGCTCGTGCTCCCTCCGCTTGGAACTTGAAAATTTAAGCCCCCACTAAGATGAGATATAAATCTCAGTAAGGTGGTCCTAACCCTAGGTTAGACTGACCGTCCACTCAGGCAGTCTTTTATCCCAAAACATCAAACTCATGAACATGCAGGCACCTCAAGCACAATTCCATAAAACAACAACATACAGGTGACAGGCATACGATAGTGACCTCAAGTCCCACTCAGATAATCATGTCTACTTGGCTTGCCACTTCACCACATACACTCATCTTTTCCTGTCTCAATCTTTAGCCCGCGATTAGATCGCATTAGGCTCGGTCCGCGTAAACGCATCAGACCGTCATCGGCAATCTGCGTAAACGTACCAAGTTTCGATAAATCTCCAGGCTAAGCTCATTAACTCATACTCCGTCCCGCGATTAGATCGCATCGGGACCATGGCCATCTCAACCCCGCAACCTTGTCGCATCAGGGCACCATTCAACCATAACTTCACCTCGCGATCTTGTCGCATTAGGGTATCAACTTCTGCCCCACGTCTCGTACGCCTCAGGGCCTCTTCGTCCCGCGAATATCTTCACATCAGAACCGTGGCCATCACAACCCTGCGATCTTGTCAAATCAGGGCACCACTCAATTTCAACTTCACCCTGCGATCTTGTCGCATCAGGGTATTTTCACATCTCTGTCCCGCGAATACTTCGCATCAGGACCGTGGCTAACTTAACCCCGCGATCTTGTTGCATCAGGGAGCCACTCTATTTCAACTTCACCTCGCGATCTCATCGCATCAGGGTATATATCTCCTACCCCACGCCTCATACGCTTCAAGGCCTCGCCATGACGTACTCATGCCGTGACTCATCAACCAATTCTCATACAAACTAAATGTGCATCTCATGCACAGTTTGATTATTCATGGCATGCGAAACAATCGATGATACGCATACGCGGCAGACAATTCAAATATATACAATATCACACATGAACCTCCTTTAACCATTTAAAACACATTTATAAATGTCCCATTGGAACACTCTCATAAATCGATCAAATTATCTTTCGACTCACCTAATCGAGTCCAATCGTCTTAACATAGGGTTAGGAATCGCCTTACCTTTGAGTTTGACAACACAAATTACTCCTTTTGAACTTCAAAATTTCGGCCTTCAATGTCCAATATCGAACTCAATGCGTAACCTGACAAAATCCAACCAATTACGTCAATTTCCAATCCAATTCAACCATCCATGAACCCTAAGTCTCCATAGCATATGCCTCATCATCATAACATGCCTCAATCATCAATTTGAGACTTATAATCCAACCATTGTCAGCCCCACAGATTCGGTTTTGCACTGAACCGAACCGATTCTTCTCAGTTCTGTGCAATCCGAGTATAACCAGCCCTAAATTCATCCAGCCTCTTAACATGTTTATTTAAGGATCCAAGAGGCTCATCGAAGATTTGAAGTCGGTTGGTTGCTGGAAACTCAAAGAACGTCGCCGGTCCTCTAAACACAGAATCCAACAGTTTTCTGGGCAACATTCACAAGGCCGGTGGTTCATGATCAAAACTTAATCAAATCCATCTCAACTTTTTACCACAGATTCATCTACAAGTATAATAAGTCTCCACAAAATTTGACCTTAAAGCTCTAAGATTTCAGGCACTAAACAGGTCAGAAACCGGACCTATCTCAGATTGGAGCAGATTCCGTCGACTCTCGAGAGAATCCTTGCTCCGGGCTCCTTGGTGCTCCAAATGCCTCAATTCCACTTCGAGGAGTTCGAAAAGACATAGGGCTTTGTTGGTGTGGCCGGCCGG
The DNA here is from genome assembly GCA_028455895.1 of Rhodomyrtus tomentosa. NCBI lineage: Eukaryota > Viridiplantae > Streptophyta > Magnoliopsida > Myrtales > Myrtaceae > Rhodomyrtus > Rhodomyrtus tomentosa. The sequence continues at coordinate 17,331,198 of JAPCWY010000001.1, forward strand.
CAGTCAAGAAGTAGCCGAAAATGGCCGCTGGAATGGCCGAACAGAAGGGCCAGAAACTGTTGCCGGTGCAGAAATAGGGAGGAAGATGAAGATGAAGCTGTTCGGTTCTCTAAGGGTGGTGGCCGAAAATTGCAAAATGGAGAGAGAGAGAGAGAGTTGTTTTATTCAATCTTGATCAATGGCCTTTAAATGGTAGGTTTGCAAAAGTAGACATGACCACCCCTTGCCCCATCTCTTGACACTTCTCAAGGAGATCCAATGGCCACCATTCACTCTTGATTTTCAGCAGCCTTGAGGGGGTTTATTGTCCAAAATGCCCTTCTTCAATTGCAAGGAAAAAGCTTTAAGCTTGAGGGGCAAAACAATCATTTTACCCCGACGTTCAGACCGTCATTTTTCTCGTTTCGGAAATCTTCGATAGGGCGACGACCATTCCAAATAACGTTGGAATTCTTGATTTTCCATTTTCAAACTTTCAAGGCTCTTTTCTGGTAGTTTTCTCTATCAGACGTGGTTTCAGCCTATCCCAAACCGACGGGCAGCTTTTACAGACATTACGTGTATCGTCCCCATCATTCGTATCACGTTTGGGGCTCGTCAATTCGTGGAGACTTTGGTTATCATGTAATTGTGAGGGTCTATTACTAGTTCCCTCGACAATCCTTATGACCAAAGCACCCTTCCTATCTGAGTTCCCCAAGTCCACGTACCTCGTTTTGCGTTAGCCTTTTCCTTTTGGTCAGTCTACTCGAACTAATCAGGTTTGAGCGGAATACGACTGAAATACATCTCAAGATACACACTTCTCATTAATGAGCCTGAAATCAACTGGAAATCAGAATGTCACACCCGTGACGGCAGAGAGCCAAGGTTTGAACTCTCAAGTGAAAAGTACAAGGAACAGTTGGGAAGATTTGACACCTGATGGAAGAAAGTTGATAATCGCCGAACTAAGTACCCAAGGAATGATTGGTTGGTCGTTACTATCTTGAGAGACGATGGTTGAACTCATGTGAGGAGCCATGAGAAACATGAATAGCTTCTGAAAGTGTCCTGTGGACTCCAAGGAGATGCTTGATATATCCTGAATGTGAAGAGCACGGGCTATGGATCTGATAAGGTAGGATTTCTCGGTCGTGAAATCTCTGTAGAACCTTGGAGGAGTGGAATGAGTGATAAATCGACTAGAGTCGATGTGGGATTGCTAGAAGTTGAAAATTTCTTGAATTGACGAATGGTAATAGATGGGTCGTGGAAAGATTCCCTACAATAGTTGTTCTATTGGTAAAATGGATGGGGGACGAAATGTATCACTAAATGGGCGAATAAACATGAAAAGAAATTTTGAGAACTTAAGTCAAGATGACGACTATGCTGATAAGGACGTTCCTGTTTAGAATCAGAAAGGGTCGAGAGAACCATAATGATGTGATGTAGGGAAGAAACTTGAGGCGTGGCATTACTAACGAAAGCCAACTGTGCGAATGAGCTATGATAATAAGAACACAGGAGCGAGAATGCCTAGTGCATGATTGGAGTGGGCTTGCGAATATCCTCGTGGTAAAATTTGGGAAACAATGTCTAGGTAGAATAAGATTTTTGAGTCTATACCTACCGCAAGAAAATAAGGTTGTAGTTTCTAGTGAGGAATCAACAAGAGGCAACGTTGATGTATGAAACTCCTCGTGGGTATGAGAGCGTTGCTTGTATGAAGAAAAATCTCGAAGTTATGCGAACCATAAGAGGCTCAGTGCATTGACTGCCTAAAGAGGATTGATGGAAAGTTAGGTGGAACGAAGGGATTGCCCAAGTGTTGTTATGACAATACCCCTATCGCTGAGGAAGGGTGAATTCTTTAGCGGATGCTTATCATTGAGAATTGAGCGGTGCGTAATTGGCAATGGAGAGATAGATCTTCCCTCGAGCAATAAGAGATTCAACCTCTAAATTGGAAGTTTGTCCAATGACTAATTAACGGCTACCGAAAACACCTAGCCTGAAGGCCAGAGGGGAATTGAGGTATTGCCATGATCGAACATCGATACTTGAAGGGTATTAAAGATGGATGGAACCCTCGAGACCCTAGGGACGGAAGTGCAAGTCCAGTATTGAGGGGAACTTAAGGAGATGACCACATTGAAATTCGAAGGGAGAGGATTATGGTGTTCCCAGGGATGGCACAACGATGTGCCAAGGTACGTAAATATACTATCGGTGATAAGGGTTGAAAGTTGAAATTTATCCATCATATAGTCGAGCACTAGATGTTTCGATAAAAGGGAAGAACATGACCATGAAAGTTGAAGGACTGCTTTGATCCAAGGGAATTTTTGGATGGAATCAAGAGTGGATTACTACAAAAGTAAACATGTAATTGTTTAAGGAGTCAAAAGGGCTATAACTCGATCTGGTTAATGGAAGGCAAATTGATAAAGCCCTTGAATCTTTATTGGTCTGAGAGGAAGTTTAAAAGGAGTGATATGCCGAATCGTATGGGCAAACGTTACGAATACCAAAAGGGAATGGAGAGAAGCCAATTGGATTAAAGACTGAAGGAGACGAGTCCTAGGGGAAATACGATTTTGGGCTGGAAAGGACGAGCAAAATCATCAAGTTGTGAAAGGAATTACCCGGAATAGTGAGGATGCGATGAGGAACTGATGGCCCAAGGGATTGGATGGTTGGAAGGTTACAAATTTCGAGGATGAAATTTCTTTAAGGGAGGAAGAGTTGTGATATTCTGAATTTCCAGTCATTTTCAGACTCATTAATCAGAAACGAGTCTTGAAAATTGAAAATGGAGAATCAAGAATTTCAACGTTAATTTCGGATTGGCTGTTGCCCTATCGAAGAATTATGGAGTGAGAAAAACGACGTTCTGAGCGTCGAAGGTAAAATTACCTTTTTGCCCCTCAAGCTTAGAACTTTGCCATGCATTTGAAGAAGGGCAATTTGGTCATTAAACCTACCCCAAGACCACCAAAAATTTGAAGGATTATTGGCCATTGGATTGAGTTGGAATGACAAGTGGACAAGTGTCACGAGATCAAGCATTGGAGTAGTCATGTCCAACTTTACAAACCTACCATTCAAATCCTTTGACTCAAGCCTTGAATATAAGCTTTTTCCTCTATCTCTCCTCTCATTCGGCCGTAACACTCCCCCAAGAACCACCGACAGCCACTCTTTCTTCTTCCTCCAGTTTTGCTCGCCGGCGGCCAGTTCTGGTCCCTTTGTTCAGCGCCCACAACAACCTCCTCCAGCCACCGCCGGTCGACCACACCAACCTAGATATATGTCTTGCTGACCTCCTTGAAGTGGAAGCAAGGCATTTGGACGATCGAGGAGATCCGACCAAGAGTTTTTCCGGAAGTCGACGAAATCGGCTCCAATCTGAGGTAGGTCTGGTTTCTAACCCTTTTGGAGGCCGAAATTTTGGAGTTTTGAGATCAAATTTTGTGGAGATCTAGTAGACATGTATATGAATCTGTGGTAAAAATTTAAGAGTGATTTGACAAATTTTTGACCTCGAATCGATCTTGTAAACTTGGATAGAAAACTGCCGGATTCTGACCTTGGACAATCCGACAACGTTCGACGAGTTTCCGATGACCATTTGAGTTCAAACTTACGGTGAGTCTCACAAACCCTTAGATAGACATGTTAAGAGGTAGGATGAGGATTAAATATAGATTTGGAGTTGAATTAGGACTGATAGCTCACGGCATGCATAGAACTGAGAGGAACCGGTTTGGTTCTGTGCATGGCCGAATCTTGGAGGGCTACTGGCATTGGATTATGAGTCTCAAATTGATGATTAAAACATGTTAAGAGGATGAGGAATTATGCTATGGTAGTTTATGATTCATGAATGGTTGAATTGGACTTGGAAATTGATGGAATTGGTTGGATTTTATTAGGTTGCGTGTTGAGTTCGGTCTTGGGCCATAGGGGGCCGAACCTTTGAAGACCAAGAAGAGAATTTGGTGTTATCAAATCCAAGGTAAGGAAATTCCTAACCTTATGCTAGGAAGATTGGACTCAATTGGGTGAGTCGGTAAATGATTCAATTAGTCCTTGAGCAATTCCAAGGTGGTTGGTTGTTGTATGTGCCCTAGAATGATTTGGAGGATTTGAAGGCTTGTTAATGCTTGAGTTTAAATCATATACCATGTCGAATGTCATTGATTGTCCTGCATGCCATGAGAATTCAAATTGTTCATGAGTTGCACATGTTATTTTATCTATGAATTGAATTGAGAAGCCTGGCTTGAACACAACATGGCAAGGTCCTGAGGCGTATGAGACGCGGGATGGGAGGTGGATACCCTGATGCGATGTAATCGCGGGGTGGAGTTGATGTTGTGTGGCGCCCTGATGCGATCTAATCGCAGGGCTGAGATGGCCACAGTCCTGATGCGATCTATTCGCGGACGGAGGTATGAGGTGATGATATTGGCCTGGAGATTCATTGGAACTTGATGCATTTACCTGGGTTATCAATGATGGTTTGATGCGTTTACGCGGACCGAGCCTGATACGATCTAATCGCGAGCATGAGAAGAGCCTAATGCGATCTAATCGTGGGCATGAAAGTGAGGTAGGAAGGAAAGGATGGTTGTGGTGAGGTGGTAGGATGAGTCGTGCATGAACATCTGAGTGTATTATGATACCATATTTTGCATACTTGTCACCTGTGTGAAGTTATCTATATTTGAATTGACTGATATGTCTACGAGTTTGAAAAATTGGATATGTGACTGCCTGAGTGGACGGTCGGCCTAACCTAGGGTTACGAGCCACCTTACCGAGATGTCAATCTCACCTCGTTGTGGGCAACATTTTTCAGGTCCCTGAAGAAGAAAACCGGGTTTGCCATGGATGGGTACAGAAACGAGGTCATAGAGGAAATTGAAGACTTCTCTTTTGTGGCCTTAGAATTGAATAGTAGATATATTGAGGATTTAGATTTGTGATAAAGAAAAGTATATTTCACCTTTATTAAAGGTGTACCCTTGTGTCCTAAGTTATTGGGTGTTGCCTTATTTGTAAATTGGAGTTGGCATCGCTCCCGCATGCATGTTTCTTTCAGCGAATAAGACATCGGCCGTTGGATCCTAGAGCTTTCATAAAGGAACAGCTTGGTGGGATGCTCGCGTGCTCGACGGATTCAGGGCGTGACATTTTCAATCGAGATGAATCGTCTCAGTATGGGACTCTCTAGCCGCACGACCTTGTAATGCCAAACTAGAGTAACTCCCTCCCAATACATTGGCCAAATTTCATAATTCCTTGGTGTTCCCACACGCCATTGGCGATCCAACAGGCCAATGCACTTATAATTTCCCGACGATCCAACACTCCATTGGCGATCACACACACCATTTTATTCGTAGAAGTTTTAATTATAGAGAGCCTCGGATTTTCATTTAAAGAAAACAATTCATGCCTCAAAATTCATCATTCAAGAACAACTCATTAAATCAAGTAGTTCATCGCCTACTCGAGGCATTTCTTTTAAATGTCCAGCACTAGACAACATACGTTTCAAATCATAAATTTCTCACTCAAGCACGTATAAATTCAAGTAAAGCCTCGGGCAATTCAATGATTGCAGCCAATTCAAAATTTCATGCTTGACTCAAAATCACATTTTTCACCACTTCGATTTTGACTTTCCTTTCCATCAAAACTTTCGACTTCTCATCTCACATGCTCAAATAGTCATTAAGGCTCACATTCATTGTCAGTTAGGGCTCCCCAAACACTCGATTTTCAATCAAACATCCCAAGGAATGCTAACTCACAAAACTAGACAGATTTGGACTCTCTCGCGCCTCTCACAACATCAGGCCACGAAATCATTCAATCCAACTCAAAACTCTATCCTTTAGTAACGTAACATCCTAATAAAGGTTTAGGCATAACTTACCTTGAGCTTAGACCAAGCAATTCCATAAAACGATCGACTAAATATTGCGGCACCAAGCTGCCCTATTTTGACCTTCCACGACTAGATTCAGTCCCAAATAAACTGGCATTGAACTACTAACGTTTTGAGAAATATACTTTTAGAATCTTGTCCCTCATGGTCTTATGGACGTGTGAGCAATAGCAGATCTCAATTTGGACACCAGACGACCTAGAACGAGTCGTTTTAAAATCAGTACGAGCTAGGAACAGATTTACACGGCTCTCAGCCTCTAATGGGTTTCACCTCAAGATCAGCCCTTCAAACACTTCCAATTCATCCAAAAATCATCTTTTAATAACTTAACACCCTAGGGTTAGAAGTCGTCTTACCACACGAATCAAGCTGGTAAAGTCCACTAAGAGCAGCCACAATTCTCGGTTCTAAAACTGACCGGTGCAGCGAAAAGTTTATATCCGATAGAAAACCACGTATAACAAGCCATGAAATTCCAATCCAACCCACATACTTCTTGCTAACATGTAGTACTATATTCTAAGGAGGCTTAACAATAATTTTCAAGTCAAGCAATGCCTCGACGTACCTCAAATGTGCCACAGTTCCTTTGCTAGTTAGTGTTGACAAATTCTTCCCTAAGGAAATCCATTGACATTCAACCATCAAAATCCATTCAAACCCTAACCAAACTTCAAACTAAAAATACTAAATCATAATACTATATCTTAAGATAATCTTACCACGATTTGGAAGCAAATAAAGTCCTCTAAGTCAGTCCAAAAAGCTCAATGCCGAGCTAGGTCTGATTCTGAACTCTTCAGGCTCTGGCGGCTTCACGGGTCAAACGGGGTGGTGAATAGCTGAACGGGAAGTTGGAGGTTGTATAGGAGAGGCCGAAAGACTTAGTGGTGGTTGGCGTTGGGTAGAGAGGTCGCCGGAAGCCAGTGTCGTGCGGTATGAACGGCGGCGATGCGGTTGGTCGTGAGAGAGAACGTGAGAAAGAGTAAGGGAAGAAGATGAAAATGACAGATTAGAGAGAGAGAGAGGGTGATTTTCGGCTGAAGATTCAAGAGGAAGAGAGAGAGTGTTCCTTTGCTTACTCCCCAAGACAAGAAAAGAGAAAGAGAAAGAGGTAGGTAAGGATATGACAAGCTTTTAATGCTTAAACTAGGCTTCTAACTTAGTACTCTTAAGCACACATTAAGGCACTTATCACTTTGCACATAAAAATCTTGATGGCTAATTGACCAATATGCCCTCATTTATTCGGCCATTAAGAGAAGAGAACAAATGATCACTTTGCCCTTACTTTGTTCTTAAAAGAAAGAATGTCTTTGAGGGCAAAAGGGTAATTTTCCACATTCGGTCCGAATTTCACATTTCAAATCTTAATTACCCTCGACGAGGCGACGTCCAATTCCTTTCAAATGTTGAAATTCCTCAATGTCCGATACCCACTTTCGAGGTCCAATTCATGTCGAATTCTCATCGACTATGACTCCAATCTATCTCGAACTGACGGACGACTCTTATAGGCATTATATGTATCGACCTTAGAATTTCTCAAGTCGTGGCAACTTTGGTTGTCATGTGATTGATAGGTTTATCGCTAGTTCCTGCGGTCCTGATCATCGAAATCTGATTTAGGAAATTTTCACAAATTACACATTGGTTAAGCGGAATCACCCGCGTCTCAACGTATAATGCTAGCAAGGCATTCCATGATCATTCCTAGATCGATCTCCACTGGCCCAAAATATCCCTTCAACAATTTTTATGGTCAAAGAGCTATTTCATATTCGAATTTCCCAAGTAAACATACTCGTCCTTGCGTTAGTCTTTCTCTTTTGTTTAGGCTACTCGAGAGTGGCTGGCTCTAAGTGAGATATAACTGGAATACGTCGATCGATATCTTTCCATTCCATAGCCTCTAGAGGGATCGAAATTCAGAATGTCACAACTCTTTCCTCTTAAAGAAATTTCATCCTCGAAATTTACAACCTTCCAAATCATTCACTCTTATAATGCCTCATTACTTCTTAACTTTCCAAGGTAGCTTCTTTCGTATCGTCAAGGATGCACAAGGCCCAATCGCTTAACCTCGTTTGTCCAGATAGAACCATAGCCTTCTCGCCTTCTCAGGAAAAATTCATGATTTAGTTCATAGTAGTTCATCCTTGATTCCATTCGAGATTCTCCAATGACTATTTATTCCACCAACTTACAGCAGTTATGCTTTCCCTCGTTGGCATGTTTCAACTTCCAGTCACATGCGTGATTCACTTCGCTTCCATTCCATCCATTCCTAATGTCAATGTAAGTCTTGGCACACCTTCGTGCTATTCCAATAGATGCCATGGTAATTCCTAAGAACTTCTCAGAAGATCCTCTCCTCAAATTCCCCTTCCATTCGCGGGCACGCTTCCCCATCCTTGAACTTCAAGTTTTCCACCCTCAATTTCAAATTTTCTTCTCCAGAATTTCATTCATCCACGTTGCTCATCGATCAATTTTCTTTGGCCAACAAATACTTCAAGTTCTCATGATCCGTGTAAATCCACAACCTTCCTTCACACAAGTGATGTTTCTCCAGCTTCGATGTAAGGACGGTTGCATGCCACTTCCATCATGCCTTTATGCACTCCAACTCCTGGGGTCTCACGGTCGCATCGTCCATGCCTTGCTCACTTCGAATTGCCTTGTTACACCATAAATTTTCTTTTTGCAATAAGTCGTTATCATTCTCTTAATACTTTCTGTTATACCCCGCGCCCCGGGCACGAGCACGCGACTCCTTGCAAGCAAACCAAATATCTCTTGTGGTCCCAAGATTCACAAATAAGTCGAGAGACATGATATACATACCAAGCATGCGAAAGCGATAATGAAATAACTCCCTCGTACAAAATATAAGTGGGACCTAGATAGCGCAAATATTGTCGTACATAAAACCCCACCGTTCATACAACGCATAACTACTAGAACCGCTAACATGTGGGACGAAGGGGTAAGTACACAAAAAAAAATCCATCATCATCACACGACAAGAGACAGGGTCAGGATTGCCACGAAAAGATCGACTGATGTGCTGGGAGCTCCTACGACGAGCTGCTGGAGTCCTCGGTGTCTTTTACGTCCTCCGTGGGCTCGTACTTTAAGAAGGTCTCTGACCAAACCTCGATCGTATCCTCCATGGTCTCCTCAACAGATGGCTTCACAAGATCTTCCTTTGTCGCCTCAACCACAATGACCTCCTCCTTTGTGTCCTCCACAGTCGGGGTCCTCTCCCGCCCGTTCCTAGAACCGACAACCGATCTCTCAGCCTAGTCTAAGTCCTGGGCGAGGTGGTACTAATCAGGGATTACTCCCTGAGGCACCTCATTGGGCTTCAGCGGCCCGGTAGACACATCCCCGACCTTCTTAAACCAGGCCTCATACCAATGAGGCTTCCAGCTCGTACTACACTCATCTGCCCAGACCACAATACATTTCCTTACATAAATAGTTCCCTGACCATTAGGGAACTTATTAAAATAAGCAGCCATCTCCTTGGGATCACCAAAACGAATGGGCCACATTGTCAAGGCCTAAGATCTATAAAAGAAGGGGTCCCCAATGGGGTGAGATTCACATATCAGTAAGGTGGGTCCTAACCCTAGGTTAGGCTGATTGTCCACTCAGGCAGTCACATACCCCAATCATTCAAACTCATAGACATATAAGGCAATACAAATTTAGATAACTGCACACAGATGGCAGGCATGCAATTATGGCATCATATAACACTTGGATGATCATGCATGACTCATTCCACCACGTCTCCATAGCCATCTTTTCCTGTCTACCTCCTTCTAATGACCGCGATTAGAACACATCAGGCTCGGTCTGCGTAAACGCATCAGACCGTCATTGACAATCCGCGTAAACGCATCAGGTTTCAATGATACTCCTGACCAGTGTCGACACCTCATATCTCCGTCCCGTGTAAACGCATTAGGTTTCAATGATACTTTTGGCCAGTGTCGACACCTCATATCTCCGTCCCGCATAAACGCATCAGGACCGTGGCCATCTCAACCCGCATCTCGTACGCGTCAAGGTACCACATGACTCTAACCCTGCGCCTCAATGCCTCGGGGTACTCATTTCCACCACCTCGCATCTCATAAGCATCAGGGTCCCGTCATGTCACACTCATGCCATGATTTTCAATTCATTTTACTTACATAACAGCAGGTGCAATTCAAGCACAATTCATATGCTCGTGGCATGTAAGAAAATCAAAGTGACACATAGACATGGAAAATAATTCAAGCACAAGCATTAGCAAGCATTAAACCCATATACTATCTTGGGGTGTACCAAGAACAATCCTCTTGGAAATCTCTCGCAAGTCACTCAAATTAATGCCCGACTCATCTAATTGAGTCCAATCTTCCTATCCTAAGTTTAGGATTCCCTTACCTCAAGCTTGATACCACAAATTTCTCCTTCGAAATGCCTTAATGTTTCGGCCAACTTGCCCAAGGGTCCAATCCACCGCGCAACCTAGGAAATTATGACCAATTGTCAATTTTTCTTGTCCAATTCACCCATCCATGAATCAAAAACCTCCATAACAAAATCGTCATCATCCTAGCATGTCTCAATCACCAATTGGAGACTCAAAACCAACAACCACAACCTCCACAGAATCGGTTTTGCACAGAACCGAATCGGCTATTTTCGATTCTGTGCAAACAGAGCATGTCCAGCCCTTAATCCACTCCAAATTCATCATTTAATCACTAACCTACTTGCTAACATGTCTATTTAAGGGCCTAAGAGTCTCACCGAGAGTTTGAGGTCACTTCATCGCCGGAATCCCTTCGAAAGTCGCTGGCTCCTCCATGACAGTAAACCAATAGTTTCTGTCCAATATCCACAAGACCCATTTGGGGTCAAAACTTCATCAAATCAAGCTCAACTTTTTACCACATATTGATATACAAGTCCCTTAGATCTCCACAAAATTTGATCGTAAAACTCCAATATTTCGATGTCCTAAGGGGTCAGAAACTCAGCCTACCTCAGTTTGAGTCAATTTTCATCGGCTTCCGGGAAAATGCTTGGCTGGAGCTCCTCGGTGGTCGAATCGACGTGCTTCCACTTCGAGGAGGTCGGCAAGAGATAGGGCTAGGCATGGATGGTTAGTTCGCCGGCTGGTAGTCGCTGGAGGAGGGCGTCGGGAGCAACGAATGGGGCGGTAGGAGCTGGTCGTCGGGCGGTAGAAGGAGGAAGAAGAAGAAGATTAAGTGATCGTGAGTTGGGGGGTGTTATGGCCTATCAATAGAGAGGAGAGAAAGAGAAAAAAGGTTATATTTAATCCTCAAGAGTCAATGGTTGAATGGTAGGTGGTCAATAGTGGACAAGACTACTCTTTAGCCCATCTTTAGACACTTGTCCTAAGTGTCAATCAAACTCAATCCAAAGGTCACAATCTCTTCTCTTTTGCGGCAGCCTTGGGGTGATTAAAAGATGAAAATGCCCTTCTTTATTCGCATAGGCAAGGCTAAAGCTTTGAGGGGTAAAATGTTAATTTCACCCCCGACGTCCGGAATGCCATTTTTCCCGATCCAATAATCTTCGGCATGGCGACGGCCAATCCAAACATGACATTGGAATTATCGATTCTCCATTTTCAATTTTCAAGACTTGTTTCTGATTGTTTTCTCTATCAGACGTGGTTCCAGCCTATCCCGAACCAACGGGTGGCTTTTTGCAGACTTTACGCGTATCGACCTTGTGATTCTTACCACATTTAGAGCTCGTCAATTCGTGGCGACTTTGGTTGTCATGTAATTGTGAGGGTCTATCACTAGTTCCAATGGCCTCGATCGTCACTGTCCGATTTAGGAAAATTTTACAAATTATACATTGGTTAAGCGACATAACTTGCGCTCCAATCGTATAACACCAGCAAGGCATTCCTTAATCATTCTTAGATCGGCCTTTTGTGGTTCTAAATATCCCCTCGGCAATCTTTATGGTCAAAGTGACATTCCCTATTCGAATTTCCTAGGTCTATATACCTCGTCTCGCGATAGCCTTTCTCTTTTGGTCAGCCTACTCAAATTGATCAGATTTGAGTGAGATATGACTGAAACACATCAATAGATATACTTCTTATTAATGAGTCTGAAATTGACTGGAAAACAGAATGTCACAACTCTTCCTCCCTTACAAAAATTTCATTCCCGAAATTTACATCAAGCTCAATTACTCAAATAAATGGGGGTATTGTCGCCTCATCGTCTCTTCGTTTTCCCAGGTGGCGCCTTTGGCTCCATGGTGTTCCCACACCACCTTGACTAATGGAATCTTCTTATTCCTAAAGATTTGCTCTTTTCGATCCTCGATCCTTATCGATTTCTCCACGTAAAACAACCGATCGTCGACTTCTATGACTTCGTAGTCCAGCACATGTGTTGGGTCTGGTTCATATTTCCACAGCATTGACACATGGAAGACATTATGCACCTGGGATAGGTTAGGCGGCAAGGCAAGCCTGTAGGCCAAGGTTTCAATCCGCTCCAGTATCTTAAATGGGCCTACATATCTTGGGCTCAGTTTCCCCTTCTTTCCAAATCGCGATAATCCTATCATTGGTAACACCTTGAGGATGACATGATCACCCACTTGAAACTCCAAAGGCTTATGCCGCTTATCCGCGTACCTCTTCTGACGACTCTGTGCCGTCTTTAGTCTATCTTGAATTATTTTTACTGCTTCCACCGATTGCTCTACCAACTCTAGACCTGTGATACTCCTTTCTCCAACCTCATCCTAGCAAATCGGGGTTCTGCAGGCCCTACCATAGAGTGCTTCGAATGGTGCCATCTGGATGCTCTGCTGATAGCTATTATTATAAGCAAACTCTATCAAATATAGTTGATCTTCCCATCCACCTTTAAAATCAATAACGCATGCTCGTAGCATGCCGTCAAGCGTCTGAATCGTCCTTTCCGACTGTCCGTCCGTCTGTGGATGATACGCCATACTAAACTACAGTCGGGTTCCCATGGCTTCTTGAAGACTCTTTCAAAAGTTTGTCGTGAACTTGTGATCTCTATCAGACGTAATTATTACGGGGACTCCATGTAATCTCACAATCTGCCTCATGTATAACTCGGCGTATCTATCGATAGCGAAATCCTTTTGCACAGTAATGAAGTGGGCGAACTTGATCAATCTGTCCACGACTACCTATATGGAGTCCTGACCTCTCTAGCTCCTCGGGAGTCCCATCACAAAATCTATAGTTACATGCTCCCACTTCCATTAAGGAATTTCCAATGGTTGTAGTAGTCCTCCAGGCTTACAATGTTGTGCTTTCACCTGCTGGCATGTCAAACACTTAGCCACATATTTCACCACGTCCACCTTCATTCCGTTCCACCAATAATGCTGTCGCAAGCTCTGATACATTTTCATACTTCCAGGGTAGATACTATAATTGCTCCTCTGAGCCTCTGACAAAATTCTTTCCCTAAGTCCTTCATCCTTTGGTACGCATGATCGCCCTTGGAACTTCAGGATTCCGTCCTCTAACACCTGAAATTCTGGTTTTCTCTCCGTTGCGTCCATCCCCAAAATTTTCTGAATTTTCGGGTCTGTGGACTGTAAGATCTTTATTCCTTCTTGGACCTCAGGTTCTACCCTCAACGTCGCTATCAAACTGGACAACTGGCAGACTTCCAGTCTGAACTCAGAATCTCTTAAATCCTCAATCATCGCCATCCCTTTACTAGGAGACCCGCGATGCTTGACTTTCGACTAAGCGCATCTGCTACTCTGTTTGCCTTCCCAAGGTGATACAATATATCACAATCATAATCCTTAAGCAACTCCATCCATCGACGCTGCCTCGTATTCAACTCTTTTGGGAAAACAGGTACTTTAAGCTTTGGTGGTCGGTGTAAATCTGAAATTTTTCGCCACATAGGTAATTTCTCCAGATCTTTAGGGCAAATATGATCGCTGTTAATTCCAGATCATGAGTTAGGTAGTTCATTTCATGTGATCTCAACCGTCGGGATGCGTTGGCCACTACTCTTCCATGCTGCATCAGTACACAGTCCAATCCTTTCAGCGAAGCATCGCTGTATATCTCGTAACCTCCCGGTCTTGATGGAATTGTCGGCACTAGTGCGGTTGTTAATCTATGCTTGAGCTCTTGGAAACTCCTCTCACATTTGTCTGTCCATTCAAACCTTGTTTCCTTCTTCGTTAATCGCGTCAATGGAATGGCTATCGATGAGAATTTCTCCACAAAACGTCTGTAATACCCGACCAATCCCAAGAAAATTCTGACTTCAGTGACTGTAGTGGGCCTAAGCTAATTTGTTCCCACTTCGATCTTTGCTAGATCCACTGCAATCCCTTCTCCAAACACCACATGACCAAGAAATGCTACTTTGTTCAGCCAGAACTCGCATTTACTCAACTTCGCATAGAGCGAGTACTCCCTCAAGGTCTGCAGGACAATCCTCATGTGTTTCTCATGCTCTGTGTCACTCCTCGAGTAAATCAAGATATCGTCATTGAAGACTATGACGAATTTGTCCAAAAATTCCTTAAATACTCGATGCATCAGGTCCATAAAAGCAGTTGGAGCGTTGGTCAATCCGAACGGCATTACCGTAAACTCATAATGACCATGCCTCGTCCTAAAAGCAGTCTTAGGTATGTCTTCCTTCTTGATCCTCAGTTGGTGATACCCTATCCTCAAGTCATTCTTTGAAAATACCGCTGCTCCTTACAACTAATCAAACATATCGTCAATCCTCAGCAGTGGGTACTTGTTTTTCACTATCACTTGGTTCAGTTGCCGATAGTCGATACATAGATGCAAAGACCCATCCTTATTCCTTACGAACAACACCGGCGCTCCCCACGGTGAAGCACTCGGTCGAATAAATCCTTTGTTCAGCAGTTCCTGCATCTTCACCTTTAACTCTTTCAATTCTGACAGGGACATCCTATAAGGTACCTTTGAGATCGATTCCGTTCCAAGAGCTAACTCGATCACGAATTCTATCTCTCGCTCCAGTGGCAATCCTAGCAATTCCTAGGGAAAGACGTCAGGAAACTCATGTACTACCGGGATATTCTCTAGTTTTGGCTCTTCGGTAGTCGTGTCCATTACTGCAACCAAGTATGCTTGACACCCTTCTAACATCATCTTTGTCACTTCAAGAGAGGTGACTAAGGGAATCGAGGTTCCTCCTCGACTTCCTACCAATTCAAAGCTAGGGCGGCCTCTCGGATAAAACCGGATTATTTTGCTACCACAGTCTACTATTGTCCCATGTTTGCCCAACCAACCCATCTGTATGATCACATCAAAATCATACATGGGCAATACAGCTAGATCAATACTCCCATTACTCCCTCCAATCATTATCTCACAATCAGTACAGCCCAATGATATCAATATGTTATCTTTTAATGGAGTGGCAACATGCAGAGTTATATTCAACGGTTCTAACTTCATACCCACCAATTTAGCAAATTGAGCAGACACAAATGAATGCGTGGCACCCGGATCAAACAATGCATATGCAGCTTGGTCACACAAGTAAACTATACCCGTGACCACGCCTGGTGCTTCCTCCGCTTCTCTGCGAGCTACTGCATATACTCTTCCCTAGGCCGGTGGTCAATTTTGCTTGATCTATAGAGTGGTAGTCGACGGTCTAGCTTGCGGTCGCTGTCCTTGAGGTCGACTCGTCGAAGCTTGGTTTAGGCACGTCCTCATCTAGTGGCCTAGTTGACCACACTTGAAACAAACCCCAGTCCTTACTAGGCATGGCCCATTTCAATGTCTTCTGCCACAAAGGCGGCAGCTCTAGTTCGTGGGATTCGGCGGCTTCACAATATTTTTCCTTACGGGAGGCATAAAATGCCTATTGTCCGCCATCGGTCTCTTGCCCATCTAGCCGTTGTCTTTGAATGGGGTAAACCGCGATCCGGTTGTGATATTCCTCTCCTTTGAGTCCCTTTCAATCATCTGGCCCCGCTAATAGATTTGCTTATAGGTCCTTAGTTTTAGGGCAATCATTTGACCACGGAGCTCAGGCATCAAACTGTCCCTAAATCTCTGTGCTTTCTTCTGGGGATCCTTTATAGATCGAGGTGCATACCTCGACAATCTGGAGAACTCAGCCTCGTACTGATCCACCGTCAGCTGGTTCTGACGTAGCTATAGAAATTCTACCTACTTCTTTTCTCTGGCCGTCTCTGAGAAATACTTGTCGTTGAACGCCATCTTGAAGGCATCCCAATTCATGGCTGTTCCTTCAAGGAAACTCCATTCTTGGTGGCAGCTCACCAATTATTTGCCGTACCCTCCAGCTGGTACACTGCTAGCAATACCTTCTCCTCGTCTATGCATCTCAGAACTCCAAAGGCTTTTTCCAACTTCTCGGTCCACTTGGGTGCTAGCTCAAGATCTCCAGTCCCATCGAACTGTGTCGGCTTCAGCTTTATGAATCGCTCAACTAGTTGGCTCATCTATCTGGCCACGACGATTTCCTCTTGGGCATTCACCGCCTCATTCCCCTAGTTAAGCTCACCCTAGCTTTCGTTGCCACCATTGTTGCCGTTGTTAGCGTTGATAGCAGCTATGGTAGTTCTTACTGCCTAGGCTATGGCGACATCCCGATCCTGGGTCTGCATATCAATAAGGTTATCAATTCTCTCTAGTGCTCTCAGCACGCCATCTATTCTTGGGTCCTCTGCTACAGGCGGCCTCGAGCTAGAGGCTCCGCCTCTGGATCTTCCAGATCTCTGGGATGGGTTGCTCATCCTTAGCTCCCTCTACTAAACCTGGTCCACCACAAGTTCAGCAAAGAGTTAGTAACTCATTCACTCATCCAAGTCTAGAGCTCCTAACTACTCCTCAATAGAAATAATTACACTACAACAGTCCTTTCACACAATAACTTCCACAGACATTTCAACAAGTAACTCATAGCTATTCCTCAATTCCGTTCACTCCAACGGTTCCGTAAAACAACTCTGTTCAAACACTTATTAGGCCGAAATTCAGAAATGACCTCCAACACTAGGTAGGGAACTCAATCCTCATGCATTACCACAACCCTGTCAAGGTCAAACACCAACCATAAGTGCCAAGTCACAAGCTATGCACCCCATGTCTTTTCTTAACCAATCTCCTAAGGTCTCGCTACCGTCTAAGTCCCAACTTAATCCTCCTTGTTACTCCAGTCCTCAATCAACTTTGGATCGAGCTGACCTCACTTTGATACCAAGCAAATGGGGATGTCACGCCTAGCGCCCTAGGCACAAGCACGCGACTCCCTACAAGCAAACCAAATATCTCTCGTGGTCCCAAGATCCACAAATAAGCCGAGAGACATGATATACATACCAAGCATGCGGAAACGATAATGAAATAACTCTCCCATACAAAATATAAGTGGGACCTGGAGAGCGCAAATACTACATAAAACTCGATTGTTCATACAGATGCATAACTACTAAAACCGCTAACACATGGGGCGACGGAGTAAGTGCACAAAAAAAAAATCAATCATCATCACACGACAAGAGACAGGGTTAGGATGGCCACCAAAAAATCGACTGATGTGTTGGGAGCTCCTAAGACGAGCTACTGGAGTCCTCGGTGTCTTCTGCATCTTCCGTGGGCTCATGCTCTAAGAAGGTCTCTGAGCGAACTTCGATGCTATCCTCCATGGTCTCCTCGACAGACGGCTCCACAAGATCCCCCTCTGTCGCCTCAACCACAATGACCTCCTCCTCTATGTCCTCCAGAGTCAGTGTCCTCTTCGGCCCGTTCTTAAAACCGACAACCGATCCTTCAGCCTGGTCTAAGTCCCGAGAGGGGTGGCACCAATCAAGGATTCCTCCCTAGGGCACCTCATTGGGCTTCAGCTGCCCGGTAGACACATCCCCGACCTTCCTAAACCAGGCCTCATACCGGTGAGGCTTACAGCTCATACTACCCTATTCTAACCAAACCACAGTACATTTTCATACATAAATAGTTCCCTGGCCATCAAGGAACTCATCAAAATAAGCGGTCATCTCCTTGGGATCTCCAAAACGAATGGGTCACATCGTCAAGGCCTAGGATCTGTAAAAGAAGGTGTGACATTCTGATTTCCAGTCGATTTCAGACTCATTAATGAAAAGTGAATCTGGAGACGTATTTCAGTCGTATCTCGCTTGAATTTGATCAATTTGAGTAGGCTGACCAAAAAGAAAAGGCTAACGCGAGACGAGGAACATGGACTTAGGGAACTCAAATAAGAAATGACGCTTTGACCATAAGGATTGTTGAGGGGATATTTAGAACCACAAAAAGGCCGATCTAAGAATGATTAAGGAATGCCTTGCGATTGTCATACGACTGGGGCGCGGGTGATGCCGCTTAACCAACGTATGATTTGCAAAATTTTTCTAAATTGGATAGTGACGATCGAGACCATAGGGACTAGTGATAGACCCTCACAATTACATGACAATCAAAGTTGTCACAAATTGACGAGCCCTAAACGTGATATGAATCATGGGGTCGATACGCGTAATGTCTGCAAAAGTCACACGTCGGTTCGGGATAGGCTGGAACCACGTCTAATAGAGAAAACAATTAGAAACGAGTCTTGAAAATTGAAAATGGAGAACCAAGAATTCCAACATTACATTCGGATTGGCCGTCGCCCTATCGAAGATTATTGAAACGAGAAAAACGACGTTCCGAACGTCGAGGTTAAAATTATCATTTTGCCCCTCAAGCTTAAGCCTTGCCCATGCAAATAAGGAATGACATTTTCGTCTTCATCCCTACCCCATAGCTGCCGAAAAAGTGAGTGAATGGTGGCCATTGGATCAAGTTGAATGACATTGAGGACAAGTGTCAAGAGATGGACTAAAGAGTGGTCAAATCCACTATACACCACCTACCATTCCACTCTTTGACTTTAGCCTTGGATATAAGCTTTTTCGCTCTCTCTCACCCCACTTTGGCTGGCCATAGAACCTCCTATAACTTACGACCACAGCTTCCTCTTCTTTCTTATTTTCTGTCATCGTCGATCAAACCCTTACCTTGTCGTTTGGCCATTCCAATGCCTCCCTCCGGCCACCGTTTGGACTCCAACCGACCACCTGAGCCTAGCCCCACGTCTTGTCAACATCCTCGAGCTAGAATCAAGCCGTTTGGATCACCGAGGAGCTGCGACCAAGCTTTTTCCTGGGAGTCGACAAAAACTGATCCAATCTGAGGTATGTGATGTTTCTGACCCCTTAGAAGGCCGAAATGTTGGAATTTTGAGGTCAAATTTTGTGGAGATTTAGAAGACATGTATATCAATCTGTGGTAAAAATTTGGGAATGATTTGATGAATTTTTGTGGAGATTTAGATATACTCGATTTACATAGAACCAAACATAGCCCGGTTCGGTACTGTACAAACCAAATCTATGGGAGGTGATGATGGTTGGTTTTGAACCTCTTATTGGTAATTTAGACATACTAGTATGATGGAGATTATGTTATGGAGGTTTGTGTTTCATGGATTGAGAAATTCGACAAAGGGAATTGATGAATTGATTGAAATTCCTAGGTTGTGCGGAGAGTTCGACCTTAGACCCTTGAAGCCAAAACTTGTAGGGGCTCAAGAAGAGAAAATTGTGATATCAAATTCAAGGTAAGGGAATCCTAAACTTAAGATAGGAAGATTGGACTCGATTGGGCGAGTCGGATGAGATTGAGGTGATTTCTTGAGGAGCTTAGTATGATTGGTCTTTGAAAATGTCAAGAGGGTATAAATGATTCGAATAATTGCATATGCATGTCTCTTGTGTAATTAGTCACATTTGTATGTGTATTGACTCGTTTCGCATGCCATGGATGTCTTGTTTATGCATGAAATGTTTATGCACGAGATGGGCTTGACCTTGTGTGCATGAATTATGGTTGCGGCATGGCGGAGACAAAGCAAGACCTTGAGGCGTATGAGACGCTGGGTAGAGAAAAGCCTGATGCGATCTAATCGCAGGCATGAGATTGAGGCAGGTTGAAAATGATGGATGTGGTGAAGTGGCAGAACGAATGTGCATGATCATCTGAGTGTGTATGATGCCATAGCTGCATGCCTGCCATCTGTGCGCTGTCATCTCTAATTGTATTTGATTGATATGTTTGTGAGTTTGAATGTTTGGGGTTTGTGACTGCCTGAGTGGACGATCTGCCTGACCTAGGATTAGGACTCTTTTACTGAGATGTGTATCTCACCCATTTGGGGACCCTTATTTTTACAGATCCTAGGCCTTGATGATGTGGCCTATTCGATTTGGAGACCTTAAAGAGATGACCGTGTATTTTGATGAGTTCCCTGACGGTCAATGGACCATATACGTGAAGAAGTGTATAGTGGTGTGGGTTGACGAGGGTAGTATAGACTGGAAGCCTCGTAGGTACAAGGCATGGTTTAGGAAGGTCGAGGACGAGTCGACAAGGCCGCTGAAACCCCATGAGGTGCCCTAAGGAGTGATTCCTGATTGGTGCCACCCCGGTAGGGACCAGGATCAAGCAGAGGGATCGGTAACCAGTTCTAGGAACGAACCGGAGAGGACCCCGACTCTGGAGTTCACTGAGGATGAGGTTATTGTGCTGGAGGCAATCGAGGAGGATCTCGCTGAGCCGCTGCATGAGGAGACCATGGACGATACCATTGAGGTTCGCTCCGAGACGCTCTAAGAGTATGAGCCGACGGAGGATGCTGAGGACACCGATGACACCAGCAGCTCTTCCTAAGAGATTCTAGTTTGTGGCTTGATCTTTTGGTGGCGATCCCAGCCGTGTTTCTTTTTGAATGCCATGGATGGACTTTTATGTACTCACCCTACCACCCCCTTGCTTATCGGATTCAATACTTATGTATTCGTATGATAGTTTTATGCTATCCAGGTCTTACTTAACTTATATTTTGTAAAGAGGAGTTATTTCATCGTCGCTTCCACATGCCTTGTTAATATATATATGTATAATATGTCTCTCGTCTTAATTGTGGATCTTGGGACCACGAAAGATATTTGGTTTACTTGTAGGGAGTCGCGTGCTCGTGCCTAGAGCACGGGGCGTAACATTCCCCCGTCTGATTTGGTATCAGAGCGAGGTTAGCTCAATCCAAAGTTGATTGAGGACTGGAGTGATAAGGAAGATTAAGTTGGGACAAGGACGGATAGTGAGACCTTAGGAGACTGGTTAAGATAAGGCCTGGGGTGTATGGCATGTGGCCTAGTACTTATGGTCGGTGTTTGATCTTGGCAGGGTTGTGGTATGGCATGAGAGAGTTGAGTTCCCTGCTGAGGATTGAAGGTCATTTCTGGAGCTTAGCTTGTTTGATGAATGACACTGATTGGTTTTAGTGAATCACTAGAGTGAATGGAACTGAGAAATGGCCATGGGCTATTGGTTGAAATGTTTCTGGAGTTTGTGGAATGGAGTACGGCTGTGTTGTAACTGTTTCTGTTAAGGAGTAGTTAGTAGCTCTGGGTTTGGATGAATGATTAAGTTACTAATTCCTTACTGAACTTGTGATGGACCAGGTTCAGTAGCAAAAGCAAGGATAAGCAACCCGTCTAAAAGGTCTGGGAGATCTAGAGGTGGAGCCTCTAACTTAAGGCCGGCTGTCGCAGAAGATTCAAGAATGGATGGCGTGTTGAGGGCACTGGAGAGAATCGGTAACGTCATTGAAAAGCAGACCCAAGATCGGGATGCTGCTATAGCTCAGGCAGTAGGAGCTGCCATAGCCACCATCAATGCCAACAATGGCAACAATGGTGGCAATGGAAACCAGAATGAACATAACCAGGGCAATGAAGCTGTGAATGCCCAAGAGGAAATTGTCGTGGCCAGACAGATGGGTCAATTAGTAGAGTAGTTCATAAAGTTGAAGCCGACTCAGTTTGATGGGACTGGAGATCCTGAGCTAACACCTAGATGGATTGGGAAGCTAGAGAAAGCTTTTGGGGTGCTGACGTGCATAGATGAGGAAAAGGTGTTGCTAGCAGTGTACCAGCTGGAGGGTACAGCGAATGATTGGAGGGCCGCCATCAAGAATGGAGTCTTCCCTGAAGGGACAGCCTTAAACTAGGATGCCTTTATGACGGTGTTCAATGACAAGTACTTCTCTAAGACGGCCAGGGAAAGGAAGCAGGTGGAATTCCTGTAGTTGCGCTAGAACCAACTGATGATAGATCAGTACGAAACCGAGTTCTCGAGGCTGTCGAGGTATGCACCTCGATCAATAGAAGACCCTCAAGAAAAAGCAAGAAGATTTAGGGATGGTCTGAGGCCCGAGCTCCTTAGTCAGATGATCGCTCTAAATTTGAGGACCTATAAGGAGATCTACGAACGGGACCAGATGATAGAACAAGACTTGATTGTAGATCTTGGGACCACGAGAGATATTTGGTTTGCTTGCACGGAGTCGCGTGCTCGTGCCCAGGGCGCGGGGTGTGACAGAAGGGCTCCCCAACGAGGTGAGATTCACATTTCAATAAGGTAGGTCCTAATCCGAGGTTAGGCCGACTATCCACTCAGGCAGTCACATACCTCAATCATTCAAACTCATAGACATATAAGGCAATACAAATTTAGATAACTGCACACAGATGGTAGGCATGCAATTATGGCATCATATAACACTTGGATGATCATGCATGACTCATTCCACCACGTCTCCATAGCCATCTTTTCCTGTCTACCTCCTTCTAATGCCCGCGATTAGAACACATCAGGCTCGGTCTGCGTAAACGCATCAGACCGTCATTGGCAATCCGCGTAAACGCATCAGGTTTCAATGATACTCCTGACCAGTGTCGACACCTCATATCTCCGTCCCGTGTAAACGCATTAGGTTTCAATGATACTCTTGGCCAGTGTCGACACCTCATATCTCCGTCCCGCATAAACCCATCAGGACCGTGGCCATCTCAACCCCCATCTCGTACGCGTCAAGGTACCACATGACTCTAACCCCGCGCCTCAACGCCTCAGGGTACTCATTTCCACCACCTCGCATCTCATAAGCATCAGGGTCCCGCCATGTCACGCTCATGCCATGATTTTCAATTCATTTTACTTACATAACAGCAGGTGCAATTCAAGCACAATTCTCAAGCTCGTGGCATGCAAGACAATCAAAGTGATACTCAAACATGGTAGATAATTTAAGCACAAGCATTAGCACGCATTAATCCCATATACTATCTTAGGGCGTACGAAGAACAATCCTCTTGGAAATCTCTCGCAAGTCACTCAAATTAACGCCCAACTCACTCAATTGAATCTAATCTTCCTATCCTAAGTTTATGATTCCCTTACCTCAATCTTGATACCACAAATTTCTCCTTCCAAATGCCTCAATGTTTCGGCCAATTAGCCCAAGGGTCTAATCCACCGCGCAACCTAGGAAATTATGACCAATTGTCAATTTCCCTTGTCCAATTCACCCATCCATGAATCACAAACCTCCATAACAAAATCCTCATCATCCTAGCATCTCTAAATCACCAATTTGAGACTCAAAACCAACAACCACAGCCTCCACAGAACTGGTCTTGCACAGAATCGAACTGGCTATTTTCGATTCTGTGCAAAAATGAGCATGTCCAGCCCTTAATCCACTCCAAATTCATCATTTAATCACTAACCTACTTGCTAACATGTCTATCTAAGGGCCTAAGAGTCTCACCGAGATTTTGAGGTTGTGTCGTCGCCGGAATCCCTTCGAAAGTCGCCGGTTCCTCCAAGACAGTAAATCGACAGTTTCTATCCAATATCCACAAGACCTATTTGAGGTCAAAACTTCATCAAATCAAGCTCAACTTTTTACCACAGATTGATATACAAGTCCCTTAGATCTCCACAAAATTTTGTCCCAAAACTCCAACATTTCAATGTCCTAAGGGGTCAGAAACTCGGCCTACATCAGTTTGGGTCAGTTTTCGTCGGCTTCTGGAAAAATGTTTGGCCGGAGCTCCTCGGTGGTCCAATCGATGTGCTTCCACTTCGATGAGGTCGGTAAGAGGTGGGGCTAGGCATGGATGGTCGGTTTGCCCGCTGGAGGTCGCCGGAGGAGGGCGTCGGCAGCTGTGAATGGGGCGGCAGGAGCTGGTCATCAAACGGCAGAAGGGGGAGGAAGAAGAAGAAGAAGAAGTGATCGTGAGTTGTAGGGTGTTATGGCCGGTCAATGGTTGAATGGTAGGCGGTCAATAGTGGACAAGACCACTCTTTAGCCCATCTTTAGACACTTGTCCTAAGTGTCAATCAAACTCAATCCAATGGCCACAATCTCTTCTCTTTTTCGGCAGCCTTGGGGTGGTTAAAAGACCAAAATGCCCTTCTTCATTTGCATAGGCAAGGCTAAAGCTTTGAGGGGCAAAATGATAATTTCACCCCCGACATTCGGAATGCCTTTTTTCTCAATCCAATAATCTTCGGCATGGCAACGGCCAATCCAAACATGACATTGGAATTCTCAATTCTCCATTTTCAATTTTCAAGACTCATTTCCGATTATTTTCTCTATCAAACGTGGTTCCAGCCTATCCTGAACTGACGTGCGACTTTTTGCAGACTTTACGCGTGTCGACCCTGTGATTCTTATCATATTTAGGGCTCATCAATTCGTGGCGACTTGGTTGTCATGTAATTGTGAAGGTCTATCACTAGTTCCAATGGCCTCGATCGTCACTGTCCGATTTAGGAAAATTTTACAAATTATACATTGGTTAAGCGGCATCACCCGCGCTCCAATCGTATAACACTAGCAAGACATTCCTTAATCGTTCTTAGATCGGCCTTTTGTGGTTCTAAATGTCCCCTCAACAATCCTTATGGTCAAAGTGTCATTTACTATTCAAATTCCCTAGGTCCACGTACCTCGTCTCACAATAGCCTTTCCTTTTGATCAGCCTACTCAAATTGATCAGATTTGAGCGAGATATGACCGAAACACATTGCTAGATATACTTCTCATTAATGAGTCTGAAATTAACTGGAAATCAGAATGTCACACTTTCGATTCCAACGAAAAAGCCATCATCGGCGTGGTCACCACTTGACTTAAGTCTTTGAAAACTCTTTTCATGTTCATTCGTCCATTCACGCTACATCTTGTCCTTAGTCCATTTCACCTATGGAATAACTCTTGTGAGGAAATCTTCCCACGACGTCTATAACAATATATCATTCCCAAGAAACTTCAAATTTCAATAACTCGCATCAACCTTAGTCAATCCATCATAATTTTCTACCTTTGATGGATTCATAAGGATCTCATCTCCCAAAATTTCACACAGCCAAGGGATTTCACCTTATCAAGCCCAAAACTCGTGCTCTTCACACTTCACTTACACTAGCGTTTCCTTAGGATTCATAGGATACTTTCTAAAGGTTGTTCATGTTCTTCATGACTCCTTAAATGAATCCGATCATCGTCTCTAAAGACGGTAACAATCAATCCGATTACTCCTTGAATATTTAATCCAACCGTTATCAGCCTCTTTGCTACCAAGTGTCGAATCGTTTAAATTATCCTTCGCACCATCCACTCGAGAACTTTTAAATTGGCTCTCTACTTTCATGGGTCTCCAATTAGATCATACATCATTTTGTTCATTTTTGTCACTCTTTCCTCAAGAAGAATCAGTGGCTCTCTACTGTCGGATTCCATAACCAGCCAATCTACCTTTGTCCCAGTTCAAACCATTCGACCGAAAGTCACATTATCTCAGAATCCTACATTGTCCACAAGTCAAGTCTCTTAGACTTAATTCTCAGAAATCTTTCAAGCTCTGCATCTTCATCCTTAATCTAGACGTTCAACCTCAATATCAAGATACTCAGGATTTTCTCTTCCTTCCACACTAGGGTCTCTTATTCCATGAAGAAAATTATTCACTTCAATGGCATTCCCTTACTTCGAATCCACTTGTCTTTCTTGTTCTATGGGATATCAGTCTTGAAGTTTGTGCCAACAACGATGTTTTTACTCTAAGACTCAGATTCCACCATACTTGACATTCTTCTTCCAAGTACTCAGTCACTTCATGTGACAAGGTTTCAAAGGGTCGAGGTTCTTCCTCGGTCTCCACAAATTCACGTATCAAATATTCAATTCGACTACCTCAAGTCACTTTGTAATTACAATCTAAGCGCCCTTTTCGCTCACTCAACCATTCATTAAAATCACAAGTGGCTAGGACTATCAAGTCCATTCACTTTTCTTCTCCATCAACGACCATCTCTTGGTCCAATCTTCTTAAGGACATCGCCATATCCTTTAGGGGTGATCTCTCACAATATCACTTCTAGCGGTTCCGATTCAACATCAATCAATCTCATAGAATTAACAGGATCTGATAGATTGACACGTCAGTCTCCTTAATATTCCTCATGACATCACGAGGTTAATCGCCATAAGCCTTACGCAGGGTAACTACCATTCCTTATAGGCACGTTCTATGTCTCAAAAGTGGAAATCTCTTCACTCATAACCTAAGAACAAAGATTCTCTTACTTATTCCTCTTCCGATCATCCATTTTCTTCCTCAAGACCCATTACAGTTCATCAGAATCAAGAATAACAACTAGCCATAAGGCTTCCAAATCCCCAAGTACACTTAGACGACCTTGAGAACTCTGTCTCATATTGGTCGATTTTCTTCAGGTCCTTGCAAGGTTGTGGGAGTTCAAGCAACCTTTGTTTTCAAACAGCTTCAGAAAAGTACCTCTTGTCAATCAATTCGACAAGGCAATTCAATTAGGCACTACACCTTCAAGGAAACTTTTCTTTGGTGATCTTTCATCAATTATTAATAGCCTCTTATTGCTAATAACTACTAGGGTCACTTTCCTTCCAAATTCTCAATCTGGAGAAAGGCAATTTCGGGATCATCCTCCCATCGAACCTTAGTCGAACTCAACCTCATGACTCCATTTCATGAGCTATTCAAAATTCTCGTGGCTCTTTTCCACATTTTCAATTAGAAATGAGTAGTCTCAGAGCCACATTTCTCGTGACTTCCATCACTTAATTTTATCAGCACTAGCATCAAGCACCTCAGTGACTTAGGCAACAACGGCAGTTCCTTCTTGAGTCTACTTACACCTTTTAGATTCCTATTTCCATTTAAAGTTCTCATGACCTCATTAGCCCTTGGATCTCATACAATTCACAAACTCCAGCCAAATGCTCCTTAAATGCCTTTACTCTGTTGGCCCAACCTTGCTAGGTCCTCGTGACATTCAAGTCACTACAATTCCCTCCTAGAATTAAAGACCTAAGTCATTCATCTAGGTCTAGCAGTCTTAGGATCTCATCTTATTATCGATCACAAGCAATCAATCATCTAGTGATTCTAGTCAATTCTTCAATCAATTGTTAATTATCCAGGGGTTTCAAATCATCGTTCATCAGTAACCACTCATCGAGCCAGCCTCAACTAGGCGATTCCTCAACCAATCGCCACCTACTAGACAAAATCTCAAATCACAATTCATTGGATCAAGTGCTCACACCTTAAGTCCAGACGTGTCTGCGACTCGGCCGTAACTCAACAGGCTATCTCAATTTCACAAGATACCAATCAAACAGCACTTAATGCCAAAACTCTCGATATAGGCCAAACACAAGCGTCAGTTTTCTTTTCCAAAAGACACTCAATGTCAAGTACGAAGCTCCTAACTAAGCCAATCACATGCGCCATTACACGTGCCATCAACTTTTGAAAATTCACCTTGAGGATCAACTTTAATGCAATAAATCTTTTAACGAAAAAAATCAAACTTAGCCCGATAACTAGACCCATCCCCTTTAGGTCATTCCTGCCTCCTTACTATCTTAGAAGCTTGCCAAGAGCTGCTCCTTATCCGAATCTCTCTGTCCCGGCGTACACTCCCCACCCTCATTAGACCTGGTTGTTGTAGGTTGTCACAAGTCATACACCTACGAAGAGAGTCTCGTTCCACACGTCCCACAACATGTTTCTTAAGGTTTATAGGTATCTCGTCAACTTGTCCCATATCATGCGACAGTTTATCAAGTCCATTGATGATATGCCTGTGAATGCACATTCCTTAAGTCTCATTTTAATGCCATGAACACATGCACTGCATGCTCGTTCTCAATACTCGTCACACCACATTCATTTCCAGATCAATTCTTATCGACAGAAGATTTTCAGTTCCATAAATGACCATCTCACAGATCAATTTCCTGGGATCAACCATATACCTCAAAGTCACAATCACGATCATAAAATTCAATCAATCGTTTACCCATAAGCAATCCTCTATTAACCTCAAACATATTCACAACCTCAAAATTCATGCTTATAGCTCCTCGATTTCTATTTGCTTCCTCGTGAACCTCAACCATATCACCACTCAAGATCATCAATTAAAATCGATACTACAGCCGTTAAAGTGCAACACAAGTTCAAGCTTATAATCCTCGAGATTCAGCAATCAATACACAATCCTAAGAGTCTCACTATCTAATCGTCCTCAAGTCATCACTCCTTATCACTCTAACTCTCAATCAAATTGGATCGAGTGACCTTGCTCTGATACCAGACAAGTGGGGATTTCACGTCCCTAGCCCGTCAGGCAAGCAAGCATCCCACCTTCGCTGTCACCTTTGATGATCTCCTAAGAACCAACGGCCAATACTTAAAGGTCTAGATGAAGCATGCATGCGAAAAGCGAGGACAACTCCATAATAATAAAACAACACAAGATGACTTAGGACAAAAATGGTACATTCTCACTAATGTTAATCACACTTCAGAGGTTCTAATTCTAATTTTCCAAATTCAATAAGCAATCCCTAAGGTCTCAAAGAGTTAGTATCCAATTTCTCAAGTGACTTCATTGAATGCTTATCCATGGCAAGCTCGAGTTTCCTTCGTCTGGAACGTGAAAAATGTTATTTCACAATGGGGTGAGATATATAATCTCCGTAAGTTAAACCTAACCCTAAATTAGGCTACCAGTACCTCTAGATACTTTTGAAAAATAGGTATTTTGGGATAAAATCTTTGGTATGGTAAAACAGGGTACTTGTCAAAACTTGGTATTTCAGTATCTTCGAATCATCTTGACTCAATCATAAATCATGAGAAATCTAAGCTTCGTACAATGGTAGGGTTTTCAAAAAAAAAAACAAACACTTGACGCCATCTAAAAAAGATATGAGGCAACTTTTAACTTTTTTCTCAAAAGTATCATTCCTTAAATTTCCAAAAAGCATATTCGTTTCCATCACGCTCCTTTCTAGGCCATTTTAAAATCATGAGGTAAATTCAGTTTTGCAAAAAATCATTGATTTTTTCAAAAAATAGTTCCTTCCATATCCGTCCATCTTAGGCTGTCCACTTTGGGACTGTGAGATGATTCGGTCTCCTTATGACCCGTCGGTCCATATGTGACTCTCGCGTCCGGACCTAGAGATGATTCGATCACCATACGACTCTTGACGACCATTTTCAATTGAGATGAATCGTGTCAGTATGGGACTCCCTAGCCGCATGACCTCGTCAAGTGAAATTGGAGTAACTCCCTCTCAATGCATTAGCCAAATATCAAAATTCCTTGGCGATCCCACATGCCATTAGTGATCCCATACGCTAATGCACTTATAATTTTTCCCGGTGATCCCTCATGGTAATGCACATATCATTTCCTCAACGATCCCACACGCCATTTTACTCATAAAAATTTCAATTATAGAAAGCCTCAGATTTTCATTTAAAGAAAACAATTCATGCCTCAAAATTCATCATTCGAGAACAACTCATGAAATTAAGCAATTCATTACTTACTTGAGGCATTCCTTTCAAACGTCGATCACTGGACAACATACATTTCAAATCATAAATTTCTTGGTCAAGCACGCATAAATTCAAGTAAAACCTCAGGCAATTCAATGATTACGGCCAATTCATAATTTCAAGCTTGACTCAAAATCACATTTTTCACTACTTTCAATCTTAGCTTTCCTTTCAATCAAAACTTTCGGCTTGTCATCTCACATGCTCAAATAGCCATTAAGGCTCACATTCATGGTCAGTTAGGGCTCCCCAAACACTCGGTCTTTAATCAAGCATGCCAAGGAATGCTAACTCACAAAACTGGATAGATTTGAACTCCTTCGCGCCTCTCACAAAATCAGGTCATGAAATCATTCAATCCAACTCAAAACTTCATCCTTTAGTAACATAAGATCCTAATAAAGGTTTAGGCATAACTTACCTTGAGCTTAGGCCAAGCAATCGATGAAACATCGCGGCACCAGGTTGCCCAATTTTGACCTTCCCCGATCAGATTCGGTCCGGAATAAATTGGCATTGATCTACGTACTTTTTTAGAAATATATTTTCAGAAGCTTGTCCCTCATGGTCTTCCAGACTTGTGAGCGAAACCAGAGCTCAATTTGAACACCAGACAACCTAGAATGAGTCCCTTTAAAATCAGTGTGCGCTAGGAACAAATTTTTGCTCTCGGCTTCTAACGGGTTTCACCTCAAGATCAACCCTTCAAACACTTTCAATTCAACCACAGATCACCTATTAATAACTTAACACCCTAGCAAAGGGGTTAGAAGTCATCTTACCACACAAATCAACTGGCAAAGTCCACCAAGAGCAGCCACAATTCTCGGTTCCAAAATTGATCGGTGCAAGGAAAAGTTTCTATCCGATAGAAAACCACTCATAACCGGCCATGAAATTCAATCCAACTCACATACTTCTTACTAACATGTAGTACTATATTCTAAGGAGGCTTGCCAATAATTTTCAAGTCAAGCAACGCCTTGACAGACCTCAAATGTGCCACGGTTCCTTTTTCGGCCAGTGTGGATAAATTTTGCCCAAAGGAAATCCATTGACAATTCAACCATCAAAATCCAGTCAAACCCCAACCAAACTTCAAACTAAACCTACTAAATCGGGTATGATTCTGGCCTCTTTGGGTTCCGACAGCTTCACGAAGGGTTAGACGTCGTCTTACCACACGAACCAAGCTGGTAAAGTCCATCAAGAGCAGCCACAATTCTCGGTTCCAAAACTAACCGGTGCAAGGAAAAGTTTCTGTCCTATAGAAAACCACGCATAACCAGCCATGAAATTCTAATCCACCTTCGATTCGAATTTCACTTTTCAAACCTTAATTACCCTCGATGAGGCGATGTCTAATTCCTTTCGAATGTTGGAATTCCTCAATGTCTGATACCCACTTTTGAGGTCCAATTCATATCGAATTCTCGTCGACAGTGACTACAATTTATCTTAAACTGACGAGCGACTCTTATAGGCGCTACGCGTATCGCCTTAGGATTTCTCAAGTCATAACGACTTTGGTTGTCATGTGATTGCGAGGTTTATTAGTAGTTCCTACGGTCCTGATCATCGAAATTTAATTTAGGAAATTCTCGCAAATTACACATTGGTTAAGCGGAATCAACCGCATCCCAACGTATAATGCTAGAAGGCATTCCATGATCGTTCCTAGATTGATTTCTGCTGGCCCAAAATATCCTCTTGAAAATCCTTATAGTCAAAACGCCATTTCATATTCGAATTGCATAAGTCCACGTACTCATTCTCTCTCGTTAGTCTTTCCCTTTTGGTCAGTCAACTCGAGAGTGGCCGGCTTTGAGTGTTATATAACTGAAATATGACGATTGATATCTTTCCATTTCATAGCCTTGAGCAGGGTCGAAATTCGAAATATCACATCCGAGGATAATACGTGCATCACACTGCAATCCTTCTTTTGAAATTCCCAATCAGAAGACTTTTCCAAAATATCGCCTTAAATTCATGTTCTTTTCCTATTGCGATCATTACCAAATCATCATGAAAATGTACTCTTTGGTGCCTCTACCATTTGGCACAATCATCCAATTTAAGCATCCTTTCGTATATTCAGGGACATACAAATTCCATTAGCTTACTCTCGATTGTCCAAATTGAACAATAGTCTTCTCGACTTCTCAAGCAAACTCATGATTAAGTTCTTAGTAGTTCGTCCTCGATTCCATTCGCGATTTTCTCATGACCTACTCATCGACCCATTTACCATGATTACACCTGTCCTTGTTGGCCAGTCTCAACTTTCAACCACGTGCTTGGTCTCCTTCTCTTCCATTCCTTACATGTGACATTATGATTTCTATTTTCAGACTCGTTAATGAGAAGTATTTCTAGCGATGTGTTTTAGTCATATCTCGCTCGAATATGATCAATTTGAATAGGCTGACCAAAAGGGAAAGGCTAACGCGAGACAAGGTACGTGGACCTAGGGAACTCGAATAGGAAATGACGCTTTGACCATAAGGATTGTCGAGGGGACATTTAGAACCACAAAGGGCCGATCTAAGGACGATTAAGGAATGCATTGCTAGTGTTATACGATTGGAGCGTGAGTGATACCGCTTAACCAATGTATAATTTGTAAATTTTTCTAAATCGAACAGTAACGATCGAGACCATAGGAGCTAGTGATAGACCCTCACAATTACATGACAACCAAAGTCGCCATGAATTGATGAGCCCTAAATGTGATATGAATCACAGGGTCGATACGCGTAACGCTTGCAAAAATTGCTTGTCGATTCGGGATAGGCTGGAACCACGTCTGATAGAGAAAACGATCAGAAATAAGTCTTGAAAATTAAAAAGGGAGAATCAAGAATTCCAACGTCATATTTGGATTGGTCATCACCTTACCGAAGAATATTGGAATAAGAAAAACGACGTTTCGGACATCGAAGGTAAAATTACCATTTTACCCCTTAAGCCTTAGCCTTGCTTATGCAATTGAAGGAGGGCATTTTGGCCTTTTATACACCTACAAGAGCCACCAAAAATTTGAAGAGACTTTGGCCATTGGATGAAGCTTGATTAACACTTAGAGCAAGTGTCAATAGATTAGGTAAAGAGTGGTCATGTTCACTTTTTCCCAACTACCATTCAACCCATTGACTCTTAAAGATGAATATAACTCTTTCTCTCTCTTCTTGGCCAGCCATCCACTCTTCATCTTCACCAAGACTTCTTCTTCTTCTTCCTCTTCTCTGCTGCTCGCCTGATTGCTTCTGCCCCGTCCATTCGCTGCCACTAACGACCACTTTCGGGGACCTTTAGCTGGCAAGCCGACCATCCACACCTAGCCCGACCTCTTGCCGACATCCTCAAAGTGGAAGCAAGTCGTTTGACCCACCGAAGAGCTCCGGCCAGCCATTCTCCCGAAAATCGACGGAAACTGTCACAACCTGAGGTAGGCAGCATTTCTGACCTCTTAGGACCTCGAAAATTTGGAGTTTCGTGACAAAATTTTGTGGAGGTCTAGGGAATTCATATAGTGATCTATGGTAAAAAGTTGAGGTTAATTTGATAGAGTTTTGACCCCAAATGGGTCTTGTGATTGTTGGACAGAAACTACCGGTTTAAGGACTTGAGGAAACCGGCGACTTTCAAGAGATTTCTAGGGACGACTCGGCCCTAAATCTTCGGTGAGCCTCTTAAATCCTTAGATATACATGTTAGCAAGTAGGTTAGTGAATAAATGATGGATTTGAGGTAGTTTAAGGGCTAGAAAATCTCGATATACATAGAACCGAAAATAGCCCGGTTCGGTTCTGTGTAAATCGATTCTGTGGAGGCTATTATGGGTTGGTTTTGAGTCTCAAATTCATCAATGAGACATTCTAGAATGTTGAGGATCATGTTTTTAAGGTTGGTGGTTCATGGATGGGTGATTGGGCAAGAAAAAATTGACGATTGGTTGGAATTTCATAGGTTGCGCGATGGGTTTGGTCTAGGACCACTTGGACCGAATTTGAGGAGGGGCTTGAGGAGAGAATTTGTGACATTAAGATTGAGGTAAGGGAACCCTAAACCTATGATAGGAAGATTGGACTCAATTGGGTGAATCGAGTGATATTATGATTGATTGAGAGAAACTACAATGAGATTATTCTTGTGTGCATCTTAGAATTGTATAGAAGGCTCGAATGTGTGCCAATGCTTGTGCTTGGATTGCTTGCCATGTCTACGTGTCGCTTTGATTGTCTTGCATGCCATGAGTATATGAATTGTGCTTGAGTTGTACCTGGCATTATGTATGAGCAGCATTGAATTGAAACTATGGCATGATTGAGGCATGGTGAGAACTTGATGCGTATGAGATGCGGGGTGGTGTGATGGATACCTTGAGGCACTGAGGCGCGGGGTTGGAGTTATGTGGCACCTTGATGCGTTTGAGACGCGGGGTTGAGAAGGCCACGGTCCTGATACATTGAAACGTGGGACGAAGAAGTGATGTGTCGACACTGACCTGGAGTAACATTGAAACTTGATACGTTTACGCGGTTTGTCAATGACGGTCTGATGCGTTTATGCGGACTGAGCTTGATGTATTCTAAACGCGGGCATAAGAATGAGGCGGGTGTAAAAGGTGGAAGTGTGGTGAGACGTGGCAGAATGTGCATGATCTTAGTGATGTGTTGTGATGCCATGACTGCTTGCTTGACATCTGCATGAGTGTTGTTATTTGAATGCTTTATATGTCTATCTACATGATATGTTAATGTTGATGACTGCCTGAGTGGACAGTCGGCCTAACCTAGGTTTAGGACCCACCTTACTAAGATGTGTATCTCACCCCGTTGGGGACTCCCTTTTTACAGATCTTAGGTCCTGAAGATGTGGCCTATCCATTTTGGTGACCCCAAGGAGATGTCCATTTATTTTGATGAGTTCCCTAATGGGCAGGAAACAATTTATGTTAGGAAATGTACTGTGGTTTGGGTAGATGATGGTAGCACTAGTTGGAAGCCTCGTAGGTGTGAGGCCTAGTTCAGGAAGGTCAAGGATGTGTCCACCAGGCCACTGAAGCCCAGTGAGGTGCCCTAGGGAGTGATCCCTAGTGGGTGCCACCCCGCTCGGGACTTTGAACAGGCTGAGGGGTCTGTTGCCAGTTCTAGGAATGGATCGAAAAAGACCCTGACCTTAGAGGACACGGAGGAGAATGTCATAGTGGTAGAGGCGACTGAGGAGAATCTTACGAAGCCATCAGCTGAGGAGACCATGGAGGACACTATAGAGGTTCGCTCCGAAACCTTCTCGGAGTACGAGCCCACGGAGGACGTAAAGGAGACCGAAGACTCCAGCAGCTCGTCTTAGGAGCTCCCAGCTTGCCAGTTTGATCTTTTGATGGTGATACTAACCCTGCTTCTCGTTGGATGATGATGATGGACCCTTTGTGTACTTACCCTGTCACCCCCCTTTGTTAGCGAATTTAGTTGCCATGCGTTTGTATGGACTCTTGGATATTATGTATTGTAGTCTTCTCGCTATCCTAGTCCCATTTTACTATTTGTATGGAGGAGTTTTTGCATAGTCACTTCCGCATGCTACGTATATTATATGTCTCTCGACTCATGTGTGGATCTTGGGACCATGAGAGATATTCGAATTTGCTTGTAGAGAGTCGCTTGCTCATGCCCAGGGCATGGAGCGTGACATCCCCATCTGATTTGGTATCAGAGCAAGGTCATCTCGATCCAAAGTTGATTGAGGACTGGAGTAATCAGGAGGAGTAAGTTGGGATAAGGACGTGTAGCGAGACCTTAGGAGACTAGCTAGGATAAGGTATGGGGTGCATAGCATGTAACTTGGCACTTATGGTTGGCATTTGGCCTTGGCAGGGTTGTGGTAATGCATGAAGATTATGTTCCCTGCTTAGAGTTGAAAGTCATTTCTGGACTTTGGACTAATAAGTGAGAGTAGGGCTTGTTTCAGTGAATAGTTGGGGTGAACGGAACTGAGGAATGACCATGTGCTGCTTGTTGAAATGTCTTTGGAAATTATTGTGTGGAGACTGTTGTATTATGACTGTTTCTGTTAAGGCATAGATGGTAGCTCTAGACTTGGATGAATAAGTGAGTACTAACTCCTTGATGAACTTGTGGTGGATCAGGCTCAGTAAGAGAATATAAGGATGAGCAACCTATCTAGGAGATATGGAAAGCCCAAAGGCGGAGCCTCAGCTCGAGGCCGCCCGTAGCAGAGGACCTAAGGATGGATGGCGTGCTGAGGGCGCTAGAGAGGATTGGCGACCTCATTGACAGGCAAACCCAAGATCAGGATGCTACCATAGCCTAGGCGGTAAGAGCCGCCATAGTTGTCGTCAACGCCAACAACAGCAACAACGGGGGCAATGGAAACCAAGATGAACAAGGCCAAGGCAATGAGGCAGTGAATGCCCAGGAGGAAATTGTCGTGGCTAGATAGATGGGTCAACTAGTGGAACAATTCATAAAGCTGAAGCCAACCCAGTTCGACGAGACTAGAGATCCCTAGCCTAGCTAGCACCTAGGTGGATTGAGAAGTTAGAAAAGGCCTTTGGAGTGCTGAGGTGCACAGACGAAGAGAAGGTCCTGTTAGCGATGTAACAGTTAGAAGGAACTGCGAATGATTGGTGGGCTGCTACCAAGAATTAAGTTTTCCCAAAGGGAACAACCATGACCTGGGAAGCCTTTAAGACGGTGTTCAATGATAAATATTTTTCGGAGACGGCCAGGGAAAGGAAGTAGGTGGAATTCTTAAAGCTACGTCAGAACCAGCTGACGGTGGACCAATATGAGGCCGAGTTCTCCAAACTATCGAGGTACGCACCTCGATCTGTAGTGGATCCCCAGGAGAAAGCATGGAGATTTCGGGACGGATTGAGGCCTGAGCTCTGTAGTCAGATGATTGCCCTAAATTTGAGGTCTTATAAAGAGATCTATGAGCAGGGTCAGATGATTGAAAGGGACTTCAAGGAGAGGAATGCCGCGTCTGGATCGCGATTTACCTCATTCCTAGACAATCGCCAGATGGGCAAGAGACCGATGGCGAGCAATAAGTGTTTAGTTCCTCCAGTAAGGAAAAACATTGTGAAGCCGCCGAATCCCACGAATTGGGGCTGCCATCTCTATGGTAGGAGGCATGGAAATGGGCTATGCCCGGTAAAAACTAGAGCTTGCTTTAAGTGTGGTCAGATGGGCCACCAGATGAAGACATGCCTAAACCAAGCTCCGACGAGTCGACCTCAAGGATAGAGACCGCAGGCTGGATCGTCGACTGCCACTCTTCAGATCAAACAGAATCGACCACCGGCTCAAGGAAGAGCATATGCAGTAGCCCGTAGAGAGGCGGAGGAAGCACCATGAGTGGTCACAGGTACGGTTTACTTGTGTGACCAAGCTGCATATGCATTATTTGATCCTGGTGTCACGCATTCATTTGTGTCTGCTCAGTTTGCTGATTTGGTGTGTATGAAATTAAAACCGTTGAGTATAATCCTGCATGTTACCACTCCGTTAAAGGATAATATATTGGTTTCATTGGGCTGTGCTGACTGTGAAATTGTGATTGGATGGAGTAAGGAGAGTATTGATTTAGCTGTATTACCCATGTACGATTTTGATGTGATCATAGGGATAGATTGGTTGGGTAAATAGAGGGCAGTGGTAGATTGTGGTAGTAGGGCAATTCGTTTCTACCCAAAAGGCCGCCCTAGCTTTGAATTGGTGGGAAGTTGAGGAGGGATCTCGATTCCCCTAGTCTCATCTCTAGAAGTGACAAAGTTGATGTCTAAAGGGTGTCAAGCGTACTTAGTTGCGGTGATGGACACGACTGTCGAAGAGCCAAAGTTAGAGAGTATCCGGTAGTGCGTGAGCTTTCTGACATATTTCTCCAAGAGTTGCCAGGATTGCCACCGGGGTGAGAGATAGAATTCGTGATTGAGTTAGCTCCTAGAACGAAACCGATCTCGAAAGCACCTTATGGGATGTCCCTGTCGAAATTGAAGGAGTTAAAGGTGCAGATGCAGGAACTGCTTGACAAAAGATTCATTAGATCGAGTGCTTCAATGTGGGGAGCGCCGGTATTATTCGTAAGGAAGAAGGATGGGTCTTTGCATCTATGCATCGACTATCGGCAGTTGAACCAGGTGACAGTGAAGAATAAATACCCACTGCTGAGAATCGACGACTTGTTTGATCAGTTGCAAGGAGTGGCGGTATTCTCAAAGATTGACCTAAGGATTGGGTATCACCAGTTGAGGATCAAGAAGGAAGTCATACCTAAGACTGCTTTTAGGATGAGGTATGGTCATTATGAATTCACAGTGATGCCTTTTGGATTGACCATTGCTCCAGCCGAATTCATGGACTTGATGCATCGAGTATTAAGAAATTCCTAGATCGTCATAGTCTCTATTGACGATATCCTGATTTACTACGGATTGTCTTGCAGACCTCGAGGGAGCACTCGCTATATGCTAAGTTGAGCAAATGCGAGTTCTGGCTGAATAAGGTAGCATTTCTTGGTCATGTGGTATCTGGAGAAGGAATCGCAGTGGATCCTGCGAAGATCGAAGCGGTAACGAATTGGCCTAGGCCTACTACGGTCACGGAAGTTAGAAGTTTCTTGGGATTGGCAGGGTATTATAGACGTTTTGTGGAGAAGTTTTCATCCATAGCCACTCCATTGACGAGGTTGACAAAGAAAGAAACAAGGTTTGAATTGACAGATAAGTGCGAAAAGAGTTTCCAAGAACTCAAACATCGGTTGACGACTGCACCGGTGTTGATGATTCCATCAGGACTAGGGGGTTATGAAATATGCAGCGATGCTTCGCTGAAAGGACTGGGTTGTGTGTTAATGCAGCATGGAAGAGTAGTCGCCTATGCATCCCGACAGCTAAGACCACATAAAATGAACTACCCAACTCACGATCTGGAGTTAGCGGTGATCATTTTCGCTTTGAAGATCTTGAGACATTATCTATGTGGCGAAAAGTTTCAGATTTGTACCGACCACCAGAGCTTAAAGTATATGTTTTCCCAGAAAGAGTTGAATATGAAGTAATGTCGGTGGATGGAGCTGCTCAAGGATTATGATTGTGATATACTGTATCACCTTGGGAAGGCAAACAGAGTAGCAGATGCGCTTAGTCGAAAGTCAAGCATCGCCGGTCTGCTGGTAAAAGGTTGGTCGATGATTGAGGATTTGAGAGATTCTGAATTCAGACTGGAAGTCTGCCAGTTGTCCAGTCTGATAGCAACATTGAGGGTAGAACCTGAGGTCCAGGAAAGAATAAAGACCTTGCAGTCTACGGACCCATAAATTTAGAAAATCCTGGAGATGGACACGGCGAAGAGAAAACCAGAGTTTCGGGTATCCGAGGATGGAATTTTGAAGTTCTGAGGACGCCTATGCATGCTAAAGGACGAAGAACTCTGGGAAAGGATTTTGTCAGAGGCTCACAGGAGCAATTATAGTATCCACCCAAGAAGTACAAAGATGTACCAGAACCTGCGTTAACACTACTGGTGGAACGGGATGAAGGTAGATGTAGCGAAGTATGTGGCAAAGTGCCTGACGTGCCAGCAGGTGAAACCGCAGCACTATAAGCCTGGAGGATTATTACAGCCACTAAAAATTTCGGAATGGAAATGGGAGCATATAACTATGGATTTTGTAATGGGACTCCCGAGGAGCCAAAGAGGTCACGACTCTATATGGGTAGTTGTGGACAGATTGACCAAGTCCGCCCACTTCATTCCTGTGCAAAAGGATTTCGCAATGGATAGATATGCTAAGTTATACATGAGACAAATAGTGAGGCTGCATGGAGTACCTGTGACAATTACCTCTGATAGAGATCCCAAGTTCACGGCGAACTTTTGGAAGAGTCTTCAAGAAGCCATGGGAACCCGACTGCAGTTTAGCACGGCGTAACATCCACAGACGGATGGACATTCGGAGAGGACGGTTTAGACGCTTGAGGATATGCTGCGAGCATGTGTCATCAATTTTAAAGGTGGATGGGAAGATCAGCTGCATTTGGTGGAGTTTGCGTATAATAATAGCTACCAGCAGAGCATTCAATTGGCACCATTTGAAGAACTCTATGGAAGGGCCTGCAAAACCCAATTTGCTAGGATGAGGTTGGAGAAAGAAGTATACAGGCCAAGAGTTGGTAGAGCAATCTGTGGAAGCGGCAAAGATAATTCGGGATAGACTGAGGATGGTACAGAGTCGTCAGAAGAGCTATGCGGATAAGCAGCATAAGCCTTTGGAATTTCAAGTGGGTGATCATGTTTTCTTCAAAGTGTCACAGATGAGAGGATTGTCGCGATTTGGGAAGAAGGAAAAACTGAGCCCAAGGTACATAGGTCCATTTGAAAATTTGGAGCGAATTGGAACCTTGGCCTATAGGCTTGCCTTGCCGCCTAATCTATCCTGGTACTTAATGTCTTCCACGTGTCAATGCAGCAAAAATATGAACCAGACTCGACACATGCACTGGACTACGAAGTCATAGAAGTGGATGATAAGGTATCTTATGTGGAGAAGCTGATCAGGATTAAGACCGGAAGGAGCAAACTCTGAGGAATAAGACGATTCCATTGGTCAAAGTTATGTGGGAGCACCATGGAACTGAAGGCGCCACGTGGGAAAACGAAGAGATGATGAGGCGATAACACCTCCATTTATTTGAGTAATTAAGTTAATGTAAATTTCAGGGATGAAATTTTTGTAAGGAGGGAAGAGTTGTGACATTCTGATTTCCTAGTCATTTTCAGACTCGTTAATGAGAAGTATATCTAGCGATGTGTTTCATTCATATCTCGCTCAAATTTGATCAATTTGAATAGGCTGACCAAAAGGGAAAGGCTAACGCGATACAAGGTAATTGGACCTAGGGAACTCGAATAGGAAATGACGCTTTGACCGTAAGGATTGTCGAGGGGACATTTAGAACTGCAAAGGGTCAATCTAAGGACGATTAAGGAATGCATTGCTAGTGTTATACGATTGGAGCGCGGGTGATACCGCTTAACCAATGTATAATTTGTAAATTATCCTAAATCAGACAGTGACAATCGAGACCATAGGAACTAGTGATAAATTCTCACAATTATATGACAACCAAAGTCACCACGAATTGACGAGCCCTAAATGTGATATGAATTACAGGGTCGATACGCGTAACGTATGCAAAACTCGCCCGTCGGTTCAGGATAGGCTGGAACCATGTCTGATAGATAAAACGATCAGAAACGAGTCTTGAAAATTAGAAAGGAAGAATCAAGAATTTCAATGTCATATTTGGATTGGCCGTCACCTTACCGAAGAATATTGGAATGAGAAAAATGACGTTCCGGACATCAGGGGTAAAATTACCATTTTGCCCCTTAAGCCTTAGCCTTGCTTATGCGATTGAAGGAGGGCATTTTGGTCTTTTATACACCCCCAAGAGCCATCGAAAATTTGAAGAGACCCTGGCCATTGGATGAAGCTTGATTGACACTTAGGACAAGTGTCAATAGATTAGGTAATGAGTGGTCATGTCCACTTTTTCCGAACTACCATTCAACCTATTGACTCTTGAAGATGAATATAACTCTTTCTCTCTATTCTTGGTAGG
Source organism: Rhodomyrtus tomentosa (assembly GCA_028455895.1). Taxonomy (NCBI): domain Eukaryota; kingdom Viridiplantae; phylum Streptophyta; class Magnoliopsida; order Myrtales; family Myrtaceae; genus Rhodomyrtus; species Rhodomyrtus tomentosa. Next base: position 17,372,714 of record JAPCWY010000001.1, read on the forward strand.
CCATCCACTCACCATCTTCATCGAGACTTCTTCTTCTTCTTCCTCTTCTATGCCGCTCGCTCAACCGCTTATGCCCCGTCCATTCCCCGCCACCAACAACCACGTTCAACGACCTTTAGCTAGCGAGCTGACCATCCATACCTAGCCCAACCTCTTGTCGACATCCTCGAAGTGGAAGCAAGTCGTTTGACCCACCGAAGAGCTCCGGCCAGCCATTCTCCTGGAAACCGATAGAAACCGTCACAACCTGAGGTAGGTAGCGTTTCTGACCTCTTAAGACCTCGAAAATTTGGAGTTTCGTGACCAAATTTTGTGGAGGTCTAGGAGACTCATATAGTGATCTATGGTAAAAATTTGAGGTTGATTTGATGGATTTTTTACCCAAATGGGTATTGTGATTATTAGACAAAAACTGTCGGTTTAAAGACTTGAGGAAACCGGCGACTTTCAAGGGATTTCTTGCGATGACTCGGCCCCAAATCGACAGTGAGCCTCGTAAACCCTTAGATATACATGTTAGCAAGTAGGTTAGTGAATAAATAGTGGATTTGAGTTGGTTTAAGGGCTGAAAAATCTCGGTATACACAGAATCGAAAATAGCCCGATTCGATTCTGTGTAAACCGGTTCTGTGGAGGCTGTTATGGGTTGGTTTTGAGTCTCAAATTCATCAATGAGACATTCTAGAATGTTGAGGATCATGTTATTAAGGTTGGTGCTTCATGGATGGGTGATTGGGTAAGAGAAAATTGATGATTGGTTGGAATTTCATAGGTTGCGCGGTGGGTTTGGTCTAGGACCACTTGGACCGAATTTGAGGAGGGGCTTGAGGAGAGAATTTGTGACATCAAGCTTGAGGTCAAGGAACCCTAAACCTATGATAGGAAGATTGGACTCAATTGGGTGAGTTGAGTGATATTATGATTGATTGAGAGAGACCGCAATGAGATTGTTCTTGTGTGCATCTTAGAATGATATAGAAGCCTCGAATGAGTGCCAATGCTTGTGCTTGGATTGCTTGCCATGTTTGAGTGTCGCTTTGATTGTCTTGCATGCCATGAGTATATGAATTGTGCTTGAGTTGCGCCTAGCATTATGTATGAGCATTGAATTGAAACTGTGGCATGATTGAGGCATGGTGAGACCCTGATGCGTATGAGACGCTAGGTGGTGAGATGGATACCCTGAGGCGCTGAGGTGCGGGGTTAGAGTTGTGTGGCACCCTAATGCGTATGAGACGCGGAGTTGAGAAGGCCACGGTCCTAATGAGTTGAACCGCGGGACGGAGAAGTGATGTGTTGACACTGGCTTGGTGTAACATTGAAACTTGATACGTTTACGTGGGTTGTCAATGACGGTCTGATGCGTTTACGCAGACCGAGCCTGATGTGTTCTAAATGCGGGCATGAGAATGAGACGGGTGTGAAAGATGGAAGTGGTGGTGAGATGTGGCGGATTGTGCATGATCTTAGCGATGTGTTGTGATGCCATGACTGCTTGCCTGACAACTGCATAAGTGTTGTTTTTTGAATGTCTTATATGTCTATCTGCATGATATGTTAATGTTGATGACTGCCTGAGTGGACGGTCGGCCTAACCTAGGGTTAGGACCCACCTTACTGAGATCTGTATCTCACCCCGTTGGGGACCCCCTTTTTACAGATCCTAGGTCCTAAAGATGTGGCCTATCCGTTTTGGTGACCCTAAGGAGATGTCTGTTTATTTTAATGAGTTCCCTGACGGGCAGAGAACTATTTATGTCAGAAAGTGTACTATGGTTTGGGTAGACGAAGGTAGTACTAGTTGGAAGCCTCATAGGTATGAGGCCTAGTTCAGGAAGGTCGGGGATGTGTCCACCGGGCCGCTAAAGCCTAGTGAGGTGCCCTAGGGAGTGATCCCTAGTTGGTGCCACTCTGCTTAGGAATTAGAGCAAGTTGGGGGGTCTATTGCCAGTTCTAGGAATGGACCGGAGAGGACCCCGACCTTAGAGGACGCGGAGGAGGAGGTCATAGTGGTAAAGGCGATTGAGGAGGATCTTGCAGAGCCGTCAGCTGAGGAGACCATGGAGGACACTATAGAGATTCATTCGGAGACTTTCTCGGAATACGAGCCCACGGAGGTAGCTCCAGCAGCTCGTCTCAGGAGCTCCCAGCTTGCCAGTTTGATCTTTTAACGGCAATCTTGACCCTGCTTCTCGTTGGATGATGATGATGGACCCTTTTGTGTGCTTACCCCGTCACCCCCCCTTTGTTAGCGGATTTAGTTGCCATGCGTCTGTACGAACTCTTGGATATTATGTATTGTAGTCTTCTCGCTATCCCAGTCCCATTTCACTATTTGTATGGAGGAGTTATTACATAGTCACTTCCGTATGCTACGTATATTATATGTCTCTCGACTCATGTGTGGATCTTGGGACTACGAGAGATATTCTGGTTTGTTTGCAGGGAGTCACGTGTTCGTGCCTGGGGCGCGGAGCGTGATATTACATTTCTAATACCAATATAAGTCTTGACACACCTTCGTGCTATTCCTATAGATGCCATAATTCTTCCTTTGAACTTCTCATAATATCTTCTCTTTGAACTTCCCTTTTCGTTCGTGGGCACGTTTCCTTGTTCATGAAACTCTAAGGTTTCTCAAACTCCGCCACAGTGGCAGTTGTATATCAACTCCAATCATGCATTGGGTATTCCTACTCGTGAGATCTTATAGCCGTGACGTGTAAGCAACAACCTTCCATGTTGCACTAATTCACATTTTAATTTTTCTTTTTACGTCACGCCATCATAACTCTCACCATCCTACACTTTCCGATGGAAGCACCAATATTGGTACGGTCGCCAACTAGGCTTAAGTCCTTGGGACTCCTTATTGTATTCGTTCATCCACTCGTGCCACACCTCATTCTTAGTCCATTCCCTTAATGAAATAGGTCTTCTAGGAAATCTTGCCCCAACGTCCATGGCAAACGATTATAATCCATCAGACTTAGGAAGCCTCAAGCCTCTGTAGCTCACGTCGACCTTAGTCAATCCATCTCAATCTCCTACTTTTGATGATTCATAGGAATTCCACTCCCCAAAACTACCTAGCCAAGGAATTTCACCTTATCGGGCCTGCAGCTCGTGCTTTTCAAACTTATCATATAGCAAGCGTTCTCTTAGAGTACATATGATGCTCTCAAAGGCTTATCATATTTCTCACGACTCTTTAAACGAGTCCGATCACCGTCTCTATAGACGATAACAATCAATCCAATTATTTCTTATGTAGTCAATCTTACTATCATCAGTTTCCTACCACCATGTGTCAAATCATTCAAACTGTCCTTCGTACAATCCACTTGAGAGCTCATATCTTGGCTCTCTACTTTTATGGGTCCCTACTTCGACCATATAGTATTTTGTTCATTTTTGTCACTCTTCCCTCAAGAAGAATCCTTGTCTCACCCACTGGGTTTCATGACCAGTCAATGTGGCTAAATCTCAGTTTCATCCATCAACTGAATGTCGACATTATCTTAGAATTATACATTGTCCACTAGACAAGTCTCTCAAAATTGTTTTCTGGAGACTATTTGAGCTTTGCATCTTCTTCTTCTACCAAGATGCTAAATCTTGACGCCTAGAAAATTAAACCTTCCTCTTCCTTTCCACACAAGGCTCTTTTACCCTATAAAGGAAATTAAACACTTCAGTGGCATTCTCTTACCTCGAATCCACCTTGTCCTTCCGCTCCTTAGGATGTCAATCTTGGAGTTTTTGCCAACGGCGATGTTTCCACTCTAGAATTCGGATGCCAACATACTTGACATTCTTCTTCCAATAACTCAGTCACCTCAAGTGACAAGGTTCGCTCTTCCTCGGTCTCTACAAATCCATATTTCAGATACTCAATTCGACTACCTCAAGTTGTCTTGCGATTACAATCCAAGCACCCTTTTTGCTTATTCATCCCTTCATTAAAATCGCAAGTAACTAGGACTATCATTTCCATTCGCTTTTCTTTTCATCAATGACCATCTCATGGTCCAATTGTCCTTTAAGAATGAAACTCTACTCTTTAGGGGTGATAACTCGTAATGCCGCTTCTAGTGGTCCCAATTCATCCTCAATCAATCCCATTTTAATCAACAAGGTCAGACAGCCGGCATAACTCTTTCCTTTATTTTCCCCGCGACGGAAGAAACAAAACGTTAATCTCTCATTATGAGCCTTACGTCCAGATAATAGCCATTCCTCACAAGAACATTCTGTGCCCCATGAGTGAAAATTGCCTTACCCGTAATCTATGAGTGGAAATTCCCTTGTTTACTCCTTTTCTGATCATTCACCTCTTTGATTAAGACTCATTCAGTTCCTCAGATTGAGGAATAACAAATAGCCATAAGGCTTCCAAATTTTTAACCACTTAAGGACTTCACATCTCATTCCAAGGCTCATTGACCACCATTAGTACACTTAGGTAATCTTAAGAACTTTGTCTCGTATTAATTGACCTTCCTCGGGTTCTTGCAAGGTTATCAAAGGTCAATCAACCTTTGTTCTCAAGCAGCCTTCAAAAGGTACCTTTCGTTAATCAACTTGACAAAGCAATCCAGGCAAATATTATGCCTTCAAGGAAAACTTTTCCATTGGTGGTCTTTCACCAATCATCAACAGCCTCTTAAGGCTAGTAACTGTTAAGGGCACTTTCTTTCTTCAGTGTATCTAAAACCTCTGTGGTTTTCTCACAAAATCCTCAATTAATAAGAAGGTAGTTTCAAATTCATTTCTCCATCGAACTTCAGTCAACCTTAACCTCGTGATCCATCTCACAAGCTATACAAAACTCTCATGGTTCTTTTCTACGTTTCCAACTTGGAAATGAGTAGTCTTAGAGTCATCTTTCTTGTTACTTCTATCACTTAACTTATCAGTACTAGCATTAGTCACCTCAGTGACTTAAGCAATCACAACAGCCCGTTCTCGTGTCTGCCTACCCATTTACTTTTCCCATTTACATTCAAAGCTCTCATGACCCTTTCAACTCTTGGGTCTCGTATGATTAACAAGATCAAGCCATACGTTCTTCCAGTACTCATGATCTTTCACAATTATTGAATATTCCCATATCTTGTATAATTGAGTCAAATGCTCCTCTAGTGACTATACTTTGGTCGTTCAACCTTATTAGATTCCCCTATCACTTGAACCAATACAATTCTCTCCAAGAATCAAATATTTAAGTCCTCTACTCAAATATAGATTCTCAAGCTGTTCATCTCATCATCTGTTATCATCCATCAACCATCCAGTGGTTCTTAGGCAACTTTCAATTACTTGCCAATTATCCAAGGATTCCAAATCATCCTTAAGCAGCAACCACATGTCAAGCCAACCTCAACGAGATAATTCCTCCATTAACGATCAATTACTAGGCAAGCCTCAACTAGGCCAAAATTCAACTAGGCCAACATCAAACAACCATTCAATGCATCACTTTAGTGAGTCAAGCGTTCATAATTTAAGTATATGGGCATTTGTCACTCTGTCACAAACACGACAGGCCATCTCAATCTCAAAAGACATCAATTCAATGGGGTACAAACCCTACACGCCGTTTAACCTCTCAACTAGACCTTGGTCATAACAATCACATGATGCCAACTATAAGACATGCCTGACAGGCCAATCATAAATGTCAATTTTCTTTTTCATACGGCATCCACTGCCAAGCATGAAGCTTTCAACCATGCCAATCACATGCGCCATTACAAATGCCATACAACTTCTGAAAATTCACTTTGAGGATCACTTCAGTGCAATACACCTCTTAACCACAATCAGACTCAACCCGATAATTTATGGCTTAGGTCATTTATGCCTCCTTGCTATCTTAGAAGCCTGTCAGGAGCCGCTCCTTGTCCGGACTTCTCTGTCCCGGCGATCACTCCCCACCTTCACTAGACCTAGTCGTTGCAGGTTGTCCCAAGTCATATATCTACGGAGAAAGCCCCACTCCACACGTCCCATACCATGCTTCATTACGGTTTATAGGTATCCCGTCAGCTTGTCCCATACCAAAAGTTAGTTTATTAACTCTGTTAGTGATAAGCTCATGTATACACCTTTATTGACTTTCATTTTAATGCCACCAACCCATGCACTGCATGACTGGCATCATTACTAGCCATATCAAATTAATTTCCACATCAAGCTGTATCCATAGAAGACTTCTAATCCTCCCAATGGCCATCACATCCTATATATCAATCACCTATGTTCAACCATATATCTCATCTTGGGTCATTGACAAGCCACAATCATAAGCATATATTCCAACTGACCCTTCATCCAAAAGCAATCTTATGTTAACCTCAAACACATTTACAACCTCAAAATCCATACTTATGATTCCTCAACTTTTGCTTGCTTCCTTATGAACCTCAATCATAACAACACTCGAGATCATCCATAAAAATCGATATTATAACCATTGGAACACAACACAAATTCAAACCTATATAATTCCCAAGATTCAACAATTCATGCTTAATTTTAAGGGTCTCACTATCTTATTGTTCTCAAGTCATCACTCCTTATCACTCCAAGTCTCAATCAAATTGAATCGAGCTGACCTTGTTCTGATACCAAACAAACGAGGATGTCACACACCGAACCCGACGAGCACACGAACATCCCACTTGGGTGTTTATCTTTAGATTGACTCCTAGGATCCTTTGGCCCACAACTTACCCAATCATACAATAAAATGCAGAAGCAGAAATGAAACAACGACTCCTTTCTTTACAAATACAAAAGATGACTTTCGGACGTTTCAACATAAGGACATTTACTCCTAAGATAATGCATGGATTCGCTTTACAACTATAACTCCCAAAACATTAATAAAACTTCGTTAACCTCAAGAGAGAAGACAAACATCCCAACTAGTCGAACTCATCTTTGACCTCTGTCTTAATCTTCCTCCAGGGGTCTCCATCAGACCTTCGGGTCTGAAAATGTTGGTCCCATGATGGGATGAGATAACAATCTTAGTAAGTTGACCCTAACCCTAAGCTAGGCTATTAGTACATCCAGATACGTTTGAAAAATATACTGATTTTGAAGTAAATTCCTTTGAAAAAGATAATTTGCAAAATATGGCATGTCAAGCATCTCAGGCATATAATGACTCATGTCATCCATAGATTTACTTTCTACTCCGAACCTCACAAGTCGCACAGACACATCAAGTAATCCCTGAACTTCAGGCATATTAGCACAATGCTTAGTTCATAAATCATTTCTCGTTGTTCCACTGACCAAAACATTTCCCAAGGGCTCAATCTCAACATTTGAAGGCTCACAAGCCATTTCTCATGAATCAAGGGACACTAGCCGATTCATCTTTCATCGATCAAGGGGCTCACTGGCCATATTTCATCGATCAAGGGCTCACTAGCCATTTCTCATCAATCAATGGCACCAAGCCGATTCATCTTTCAAGGGCACCAAGCCAATTCATACCATAAAGGCTCAATTACTAGATCATTTCACAAGGGCTTAATAGCCATTTCATATCACAAGGCTCAATAGCCAATTCATATCACAAAGGCTCAATAGCCAATTCTTATCACAAGGGCTCAATAACCAATTCTCATCGCCTTTCAAGGTGCACCAATTCAAGCACACTTGGCTCATCAATTCAGTCAATTAAGGATTACCATCAAATGCCCTACTTATCATAAGTTAAGGGCTCATGATTCAAGCACATCATGTCTATCATTTCAAGCGCACCATTCGTCATAAACAAAAGTCATGCCTCCACATCCAATCTATGACCATCGATGCATAATCATGCATTGAACATATAATTTCAACCAAGAATACCATCACACAACATATTTCACAAGAGGCACTTGATTAACGAGAAGTCACAACTTCAATTCAACACTTTCTAAGCATGTCAAGTGCTGTTCAATCAAGCAAAGTCATCATAAATTTCACTTCACCAAATCTACCCTTTCTTTACCTCCACGATCGGATTCAGTCACAAGCAAACTAACATTATTCTACAAACTTTTTGAGAAATCCAATTTCATATTCATGTCTCTCAAGGTCTTATAGACGTATGGGCAAAAATAAAACTCAATTTGAGTACCAGATGACTTAGAACGACTCATTTTAAAGTCGATGCGCGCTGAAATTAGTTTTACAACACTCTCGGGTCTCTCATAGTTTTGACTTCAAAACAGCCCTTCAAACACATTTAATTCAGCCAAAAATCCATCCATTAGTAACCTAAGCCCCTAAAAAAGGGTTAGAACTCTTCTTACCTCAAAACAAGTAAACGAAATTCCACAATTAGTCGCTTAAAGTTCCCCAAACCAGCCGGCGAGAACAGGGCTGTCGGGTTCCTAGCATTTTTTGCACAAACTGACCATTAAACCTCATCTATACCTCATTTCAATCTATACACCTCAAGCCAACACGTAGTTCTATGTCTTATTGTCGCTTACCGAACTTTTCGAATCAAGGAGACGCCACAAAGTCCTCAAAAGCTCTCAATTCTCAAACCGATTTTCAATGGGAAGAATATGTTCTTGCAACAATACCAACATTTGTCCATCAAAACCCTCCTAATATCTAACCAATTCTTAATATCAGCTTACTAAGTCTTTACACTATGTGAGGGGAGTAACTCACCAAACATTTAGAGTCAAATGAGCTCTTGAAACCAACACAAGAGGTTCTTTCTCAAACCGGGTTCGAATCTGACCCATCATGACCTTTGCCCCTTTAAATAGACCTATGAGAAAAACGACTAAGCCAATTTGAGCTTCTAATATGTCCCTAAAACCAAAAGATAATACACTTTCTAATGACAGTGGTCTCACCTCAATCCGATATCGGATGAAAAAGTTAATGCCGGAACAGTGGATCTGTTAGATAGGGTAGCGAGCTGGTCGGGTGAGCTACATTCGGCCAAGAAGAGAAACAAAGAAGAAAATGATAGAGGAGAGAGAAGTAGTCGACAACTTTGAGGGGAGAGAGAGTTTAGTCTTCCATTTCTCTTTATCAAAGGGGAGGAATGGTTGGTGGAATAGTGGTTAATTAATGTTAATCCCCAAAGTTGACATTTGTCCTCAAGCAAATAATATCTTGATGCCAATTGACCATTATGCCTCTTTGATTTTCGGCAACCATGGAGGTTTGAAATTGATAAAAATGTCATTCTTCAAATTCTAAAGCAAAGCTAATACTCGATGGGCAAAATGATCTTTTCGCACTTTCCGTCCAAAGCTTAACTTTGCCAATTTAAATTACCCTTGATGAGGCAACGTCCAATTCATTCCCAAATGTTGGATTTCCTCAATGTCTGATACCCAATTTCGAGATCCAATTTCATGTTGAGCTCTTGTCGACTGTAATTCTAGTTTATCTTAAACTAAGGGACGACTTTTGTAGGCGCTACGCATATCGATCTTGGGATTTTCTCAAGCTGTGGCGACTTTGATTATCATGTGATTACGAGAGTTTATCGTTAGTACTGCGGTCCTAATCATCGATATCTGATTTACAAAATTCTCACAAATAACACTTTGGTTAGGCGGAATCACCCACATCCTAACGTATAATGCTAGCAAGGCATCCCTTGATTGTTCCTATATCGATCTCTGTTGGCCCAAAGTATCTCCTCGACAATCCTTATGGTCAAAGTGTCATTTCTCATTCAAATTTCCCAGGTCCACGCACCCGACTCTACGGTAGTCTTTCCCTTTCGATCAGTTAACTCGAGAGTAGCCAACTCCGAGCAAGTTATAACTAAAATAAGCTGATTGATATCTTTCCATTCCATAGCCTCAACAAGGGTCGGAATTCAGAATGTTACAAATTCTATGAAAGCCTTGATAATGAATAGCGGGTTTGCCTCGGAGGATGATGTCATTGAATTTGCATCCAAGTTAACTGAAGAAGAGTTGAAGAACGCCTCACTAAAGGGAAAAGAAGCCTAGCACAGTATTGACCCCCTTCCAAGTAACTTCAACATTCCATACCTCATAAAATTCAAAAAACAAGGAAGATATGGCTAGAGAAGAGTATGTCAGGTTGATAGTTCAACAAAGCCAGCTTGACCCTTGTTACATCTTAACTGGAATACATGTTCTTGAAAAATTATCTGATGCAGGTTGGATTAATGATGCTGCCTACGTCGAAGACGGGATTACACGACCAAGGAGATCAGCCCACATCCAAACTCAACAAGCTGCTTGATAAGACTTGTCAAAATCAAAGGATGCAAGTCGAAGACTAAGAGTCTTCTTCTAGAATCCACACTATAATAAAGCCATTGTCATTCCCTATGCAATGGTAGTCAAAAAGACACCTTGGGATAATGATGAAGATGTTATCTCGCTTCTAGTTCCTAGACACTTTAATGTTTATGGTTTCTAGGATCCTTAATGTTCTTTAGTCTCTTTATTTTGTTGAGTCTTTTCATTTGCTTTTCCTTGGCTATAAAAGGCCATCTACTTTATGTATTTGGCAGTTGATGAATAAAAATTTGCCTTGTGCAATCATCCCGAACCTTGAAGATTTTAACCTTGGAAAACCTAGAAGAGTTTTCACTCCGTCCTTGAAGAGTTAGAGCTTTTCAAAATCTGCATCCTTAAAGAGTTGCATTCAATGATCTAGTGAGAACCGTTGCCCTATCCACTTCCTTGGAGGCCTGGAAGAGCATCCATCGAAGTTTCTATCCTTTGTTTGTTCCATCCCCGTATTTTATCAATGCTTACCCATCCATTTCTATTACCATTTCACCCATTTTCCATCAAGGTTACTCTTTCGATCCTCGCGATCTAGTAGCCTATATCTTAGGCTACATTATTTGGTATCAGAGCTTTGGAGGATAGACCATGCCCCCAAGACAAGCTAGATGTCGTGGAGGCAGAACCATCCCACTGGATGAAGTGCACATGCTTACTGACAATATGTAGCAGCATATAAAACAACAAATTGACGAGTTGATGCGAGAAGTTCAACATCTAAGGGCGGAAGCAAACAATCGTCCACCCCGATTTAGAATCGAAGATTCTAACGATGAATCTTCATCTTCGAAGAGTGTCCAATCTTATCACGGTCGGAGGAATGTTCGACATCGCGTGCACAATGTTCGTGATCCGGAGTGGGAAAAGGAAATTTAAAAGGATATCCCAGAATTCTCAGGTAATTATTCACTTACTGAAATTGTTGACTTGATGATGCTTGTTGTGACATTCTGATTTTTCCTATTAATTTTGGACTCATTAATGAGAAATGTATCTAACGATGTATTTCAGTCATATCTCGCCCAGATCTGATCAATCTCGAGTTGACTGACCAAAAGGGAAGGGTTAACGCGAGACAAGGTACGTGGACCTAGGAAACTCGAATTGAAAATGGCGCTTTGACCATAAGGATTGTCGAGAGGATATTTAGATCCATATAAGGCCAATCTAAGAATGATTAAGGGATGCATTGCTAGCATCATAAGATTGGAGTGCGGGTGATTTCGCTTAACCAATGTATAATTTGCAAAATTTTTCTAAATCAAATAGTGACAATCGAGACTGTCGGAACTAGTAGTAGACCCTCATAATTACATGACAACCAAAGTCTCCATGAATTGATGAGCCCTAATTGTGATATGAATCATAGGATCGATACGCGTAATGTCTACAAAAGCCGCCCATCAGTCCGGGATAGGTTGAAATCGCATTGGATAGAGAAATGATTCAGAAAGGAGTCTCGAAATTAGAAAATAGAGAATCAAGATTTCCAACATTATAAATTGGATTGGCCGTCACCTTATCGAAGAAATTTGGCATCAGAAAAATAACGTTCTGGACGTCGGGGTAAAATTATCATTTTGCCACTCAAGCCCTAACCTTGCCTATATAATTAGATAAGGGCATTTTGGTCATTAACCACACCCCTATAGCTGCCAAAAAATTGAAGAATTGAGAGCCATTGGTTGCATTTTGATTGACACAATGGACAAGTGTCAAGAGATTAAACCTTGAGTTGATATATTCACTTTTAATCTACCATTCAACTCAAGTTGAATGGTAGATTAAACCTTGAGTCTTGAAAAATTGAATAAACCCTCATTCTCTCTCTTTCACTTGGTCGAAACCCCATTTTCCCTCTACAAATTTCTTCTTCTTCTTCCTCCTTTTGCCAATTGCTTGCCGCCGGACCAGTTCTGACCACCGGCTTCGCTCCCTCCGATCGCTACTTTCGACGACTTCTAGCCGCCGAGCCGACCATCTACTACTTTCTCATCCTCTTGCCGACGTTCTCGAAGTAGAAGCAAGTCGTTTGACCACCCGAGGAGCTTCGGCCGGCCAATCTCTTGAAAGTCGATGGAAATCGTCGCAACCAGAGGTAAGCCACGGTTTAGGCCTCATAGGACCCCGAAATCTTAGAGTTTTTCGATCATATTTTGTGGACATCTAGGGGACACATAGACTGAGCTGTGGTAAAAGGTTTGGACAAATTTGATGGGGTTTTGACCCTAAATGGGTTTGTGTTTGAAGGGCCAGAACTGACTGGTAGCAAACCTAGAGGAACCAACGCCGTTCAAGGAATTTCGGGCGTCGCCTTAGCTCCAAATTTTCAGTGAGGCTCCCCAACCCTTAGAACTATATATTGGCAAGTAGATTAGTGATTAAATTGAGGATTTAAGATAGTTTAAGGGCTGTTTATTTGGGGTATACACAAATCGAAATTGCTCTATTTCAGTTCTGTGCATACCAATTCTGTGGGAGCTGTTGGTGGTTGTAATTAAGCTCCAAATTCATCGTTGAGAAGGTGAGGATATTAATTGATAGGTCCTTGAGGTGCATGTTTAGTGGGGTGATGATTTGAGCGAGGAAATTAACAATTGGATGAAATTTCCTTAGGTTGCACGGTTGAATCATCCTTGGACCCTTAGGGCCAAACCATTAGAGTGCTTGGGAAGGAATTTTGTTGGCTATAGCACAAGGTTAGGGGATTCTAAACCTTTGATAGGAGGATTGGACTCAATTGTTGAGTTGAGTGCGTGTTTGATTGATTCTTGGAAGATTATAAAGCGCTTGTTCATTGTACGTCCTAGAAGGATATATATGACTCAACTGCTTGGCCATGCTTATGGCTTGAGTTGATTGTCGCATTTGAGTGTTGAACTTGATTACCTCGCATGCCATAAGTGTGTTGTTGTACATGAGTTGCACTTGATTGTGTGTGTTATGCAATAAAATGAACTTATGGCTTATCTGAGAAGTTGTGACACCCTGAGGCGTATGAGACGTTGGATCTTATGAATGAATACCCTGAGGCACTAAGGTGCGAGGTTTGAAATGAATTGCATCATGAGGCGTATGAGATGCAAGGTTGTGAAGGCCATAGTCCTAATGCGTTGAAACGCAGGATAGAGTTGTGATGTGTCGACATAGGCCTGGAGTGACATTGAAAACCTGATGCTTTTACGCAGGTTTGTCAATGAGATGGTCTGATGCGTTTACGCGGACCGAGCCAGAGGCGTTCTAAACGCGGGCATGAAAGTGAGAAGGCAGGAAAGGGTGGAAGGCGTAACATAATTTGTTTATGCATGCTTGGGCTAAATGACGTGATAAGATGCCTAGAGTTCATTCTTAATATTTATGTGTTATTTCGTGATAGTTGAATGCCTCTTGTGATTTTGTATGAATTGTTTGTGATTGTAATTGCTTGAGTGGACGGTCATCCTAACCCAGGGTTAGGACCCACCTTACTGAGATGTATATCTCACCCCGTTGTGGAACCCCATTTTCTTTTTAGATCCTTGGCCTTGAGGATGTGGCCAGTTAGGTTCAGTGATCTGAAGGAGATGTCTGTTTATTTTGAGGAGTTCCCTAATGGATAGGGGACCATTTATGTTAGAAAGTGTACAATCGTTTGGGTAGATGAGGGTGGTAGTAGCTAAAAGCCTCGTAGATATGAGGCCTGGTTCAAGAAGGTAGAAGACGTTTCCCCCGGAACACTAAAGCCCACGGAGGTGCCCCATAGAGTGATCCCTAGTTGGTGTCATCTGTCCGGGATTCAGTAGAGGCCGAGGGGTCAGTCGCTGGTTCGAGAAATGGTCTTGAGAGGACCCCGACCCTAGAGGATACTGAGGAGGTTATAGTGGTCGAGGCTACCGAGGACGACCTGATGGAGCCGTCAGCGGACGAGACGCTCGAGGATACGGTGGAGATTTGTTCTGAGACTTTCTCGGAGTATAAGCCTACTGAAGAGGCGGAGGAGATTGATGACTCTAGTAGCTCGACTTAGGTGGCTCTATTTTACTAGTTTGACATTTTGATGGTGTTCTCGATATCTACTTCTTTTGCGACACTAAGGACTGCCTTTTGTACTAGCCATGCCACCCTACTAACCAGCATAGTTAGTTTATCGCGCCTTGTATGGATATTCAAATACTATGCATTATTGGTGTTCTCGCTACCCAGGTCCCATTTCATAAGTGTACGGAGGAGTTTTTATATCGTCGCTTCCGCATACTTTCTATAAGATACATCTCTCGAACTATGTTGAAATCCTGAGACCTCGAGAGATAGTTTGTGCTCGCAGGGAGTCGCGTGCTCGTGCTCGGGGCACGGGGCATGACATCCCCGCTTCGCTTGGTATCATAGCAAGGTCAGCTCGATCCAAAGTTGATTGAGGATTGGAGTAATAAGGAGAAATAAGTTAGGACAAAGACAGGTAGCGAGACCTTAAGAAATTGGTTAGGATAAGACACGGGTTGTATGGCATATGACTTGGCACAAGTGATTGGCACTTGGCCTTGGTAGGGTTGTAGTAATGTATGAGGATTGAGTTCCATGTTTAACATTGAAAATCATTTCTAGAATCGGCCTATTAAGTGAATGAGCATGGCTTGTTTTGGTGAACCGCTAGAGGAACGAAATTGAGGGATAGCCATGAATGGCTTGTTATGGTGTCTGTGGAAATTATTATGTGGAAAGCTATTGTATTATAACTGTTTCTATGAAATTGTGGTGGACCAGGCTCAATAAAAGTGCATAAGAATGAGTAATCCTTTTAGGAGGCCTGGAAGACCTAGGAACGGAGCCTCTAGTTCAAGGCCACTTATAGTAGAAGACCTAATGATGGACGGAGTACTGAAGGCGCTTGAAAGGATTGGCGACCTCATCGACAGGCAGACCTAGGATAGGGATGCTGCTATAGCCCTAGAGGTAGGAGTCGCAATAGCTGCTGTAAATGCCAACAATGGCAACAACGGGGGCGACGGAAACAATGGCGACCACAACTAGGGCAATGAGGCAGTAAATGCCCAGGAAGAAATCGTTGTGGCCAGACAGATGGGCCAACTGGTCAAGCAGTTCATCAAGTTGAAGCCAATCCATTTTGACGGGACTGGAGACCTCGAACTAGCCCCCAGGTGGATTAAGAAACTGGAGAAGGCCTTTGGAGTCTTGAGGTGCACGGATGAAGAAAAAGTACTATTGGCAGTGTACCAGCTAGAAGGGACCGCAAATGATTGGTGGGCTGCCACAAAGAATGGAGTCTTTTCGGAAGGAACGACCATGACCTAGAATGCCTTTACTACGGCATTGAATGACAACTATTTCTCGGAGACAACCCGGGAAAGGAAGCAAGTGAAATTCTTACAGCTGCATCAGAATCAGCTGACCGTAGACCAGTATGAGATTGAGTTCTCTAGGCTATCAAGATATGCACCCCGATCAGTAGAGGATCCCTTGGAGAAGGCGCGAAGATTTCGATATGGACTAAAACCTGAGCTTCGCAGCCAGATGATAGCCTTGAATTTGAGAACCTACAAGAAAATCTATGAACGAGGGCAAACGATTGAGAGGGATCTGAAGGAGAGAAATGTTGCATCTGGATCGCGGTTTAATTCATTCCGAGACAATCGTCAGATGAGTAAGAGACCGATGACTGACAATAGGCATTTTGTCCCTCCGATAAGGAAGAATATTATGAAGCCGCCGAACCCCGTGAACTAGAACTGTCGCCTCTTTGGCAGAAGGCAAGGTAATGGACCGTGTCTAGCAAGAATTGGAGCATGCTTTAAGTGTGGTCAGATAGACCACCAGATGAGGACTTGCCCGAACTAAGCTCCAGCGAATCGACCTCAAGGGCAGCGACCATAGGCTGGACCGTTGACTGACACTCCTTAGATTGATCAGAATCAACCCTCAACTCAGGGGAGAGTTTATACAGTAGCCCGTAGAGAGGCAGAAGAAATGACAGGCATGGTCACAGGTACAGTTTATTTGTGTGACTAAGCTGCATATGCTTTGTTTGATCCTGGCGCAACACAATCATTTTTGTTTGCTCGGTTTACTGATTTGATTGATATGAAGTTAAAACCATTGAGTGTGATCCTGCATGTTGACACTCCATTGAAAGATAATATATTAGTTTCATTGGGCTTTACTGACTGTAAAATTATGATTGGAGGTAGTAAGGAGAGTATTGATCTAGCTGTATTGCCCATGTATGACTTTGATGTGATCATAGGAATGGATTGGTTAGGCAAACACGGGGCAGTAGTGGATTGTGGTAGTAAGATAATTCGCTTCTATCTAGAAGGCCGCCCTAGCTTTGAATTTGTGAGAAGTCGAGGAGGAACCTCGATTCCTTTGGTCTCATCTTTTGAAGTGACAAAGTTGATGTCTAAAGGATGTCAAGCGTATTTAGTCGCTGTTATGGACACGACTGCCATGGAACCCAAACTACAGAGTGTCCCGGTAATGCGTGAGTTTCCCGACATATTTCCCCAAGAGTTACCAAGGTTGCCACCAGAGCGAGAAATAGAATTCATGATTGATTTAGCTCCCAGAACGAAGCCAATCTCGAAAGCACCCTATAGGATATCCTTATCATAACTGAAAGAGTTAAAGGTGCAGATGCAAGAACTATTGGATAAATGATTTATCTGACCGAGTGCTTCATCGTGGGGAGCACCGGTGTTGTTTGTAAGGAAAAAGGATGGGTCCTTGCATCTATGCATCGACTATAGACAGTAGAACTAGGTGACAGTGAAGAATAAATATCCACTGTCGAGAATCGATGATTTATTTGATCAATTTCAAGGAGCTGCGGTATTCTCTAAGATTGACCTGAGAACCGGGTATCATCAGTTGAGAATTAAGAAAGAAGACATACCTAAGGCTGCTTTCAAGACAAGGTATGGCCACTATAAATTTACAGTGATGCCTTTTGGATTGACCAATGCTCCAGCCGCATTAATGGATTTGATGCACCGGGTGTTGAAGGAATTCTTGGACAGATTCGTCATAGTCTTTATCGAAGATATCTTGATTTACTCAAGGAGTAACGAGGAACACGAAGAGCACCTGAGGATTATTTTGCAGACTGAGGGAACACTCGCTTTACGCTAAGCTTAGTAAATGTGAGTTCTGGTTGAATAAGGTGGCATTTCTTGGCCATGTGGTATCTGGAGAAGGAATTAATGTGGATCCTACGAAGATTGAAGTCGTAACAAATTGGCCTAGACCTACTACGATCATGAAAGTTCGAAGTTTCTTGGGATTGGCAAGACATTACAGACGTTTTGTGGAGAAGTTTTCGTCCATAGCCGTCCCACTAATGAGGTTGACAAAGAAAGAAACGAGGTTCGAATGGACGGATGAGTGCGAAAGGAGTTTCCAAGAGTTCAAGCATCGATTGACAACCGCACCGGTGTTGACGATTCCAGCATGACCGGGATGCTATGAGATATATAGCGATGATTCGCTGAAGAAACTAGGCTATGTATTAATGCAACATTGAAGGGTAGTTGCCCACGCATCCCGACAGTTGAGACCGCACAAGATGAATTACTCGACCCACGACTTGGAATTGGCAGCAATTTTTTTTGCTTTGAAGATCTGGAGACACTATCTGTGTGGTGAGAAATTCCAAATTTATACAGACCACCAGAGCCTGAAGTATCTGTTTTCTCAGAAGGAACTGAATATGAGGCAGCATCGATGGATGAAGTTGCTTAAGGATTATGATTGCAACATACTGTATCACCCTAGGAAGGCGAGTAGAGTCGCAGATGCACTCAGCCGGAAATCGAGCATCACCTGTTTGCTAGCGAAAGGATGGTAGATGATCGAGGATTTGAGAGATTCTAACTTCAGACTAGAAGTCTGCAAACTGTCCAGTTTGATGGCTACACTAAGTGTAGAACCTGAGGTCCAGGAAAGGACAAAAGCCTTGCAGCATACGAACCCAGAAATTCAGAAGATCTTGGAGATGGACGTGATAGAGAGAAAATCGGAATTCCAAGTGTTGGGATGGAATCTTGAAGTTTCGAGGGCGTCTATGCGTACCAAAGGACGAAGAGCTTAGAGAAAAGGATCTTATTAGAGGCTCATAAGAGCAACTATAGTATACACCCAGGGAGTACAAAGATGTATCAGAACTTGCGTCGACACTATTGATGGAACGGGATAAAAGTTGATATGGCAAACTATGTGGCAAAGTGTTTGACATGCCAGCAGGTGAAGGCTCAACACTGTAAGCCTGGTGGATGATTACAGCCATTAGAAATTCCTGAATGTAAATGGGAGCACGTAACAATGGATTTTGTGATGGGACTCCCAAGGAGCCAGAGAGGCCATGATTCTATTTGGGTAGTTGTGGACAGGTTGACTAAGTCGGAACACTTCATCCCTATGCGAAAGGATTTCGCAATGGACAGATATGGCGAGTTATATATGAGACAGATAGTGAAACTGCATGGAGTACCCGTGACAATTACCTCAGATAGAGATCCCAAGTTTACAATGAACTTCTGGAAAAGTTTTCAAGATGCCATGGGGACTCGACCGCAATTTTGTCACACCACGAACCCGGCGAGCGCACGAACATCTCACCAGGCCGTTCCTTTATGAAAGTCTTCTAGGATCTTTCGGCCCACAATACAAATAATCCAATTACAAGCAAAAGCTTCAGTTATCTCCACTTCATTCAATAAAATAAATGACTAGAGACAAATTGTAGTGGTTCCATTTTACAATCGCAAAATGGAATACAATCCCTAAGTTCATAGAATATCTTGCACTCATTCACTATTTACTCCCACGAATGCCAATCGTTGAGCTCCATTGCTTGGAACCTGAAGAAAATGTTAATCCCCAACAGGTGAGATATAAAACTCAGTAAGGTAGGTCCTAACCCTAGGTTAGGCCGGCTGTCCACTCAAGCAGTCACAAACCCCAACAATTCATACAAATAGACATATGAGGCAATTCAATTATAGATAACAACATACAGATGTCAGGCATGCAGTCATGGTATCATAACACATCCAGATGATCATGCACAAATCAACATGCCACATCATCAGTTCCACCCTTCCAGCCTGCCTCAATCTCATGCCCGCGTTTATAATGCCTCATGCTCGGTCCACGAAAACGCATCAGACCATCATTGACAAACCCGCGTAAATGCATCAAGTTTTCAATGCTACTCCAGGCCAATGTCGACACATCACAACTCCATCCCCGCGCCTCACACACATCAGGGTGCCATACAACTCCAACCCCGTGCCTCAATGCCTCAGGGTATCCCTCACACCACTTCACGTCTCATACGCCTCAGGGTATTATCATGTCTCAGCCATGCCAAAGATTCAATTCAATTCACACACATATTGCAATGTGCAATTCAAGTACAAATCATACACTTATGGCAAACAAGACGATCAATTGACATTCACACATGGTAGTAATTTCAAAACACAAACATTGACACACATTCAAATCCTCTATACCGTCCTAAGACGCACAAAGAACAATCACATTAAAAACCATTCAAGGATCACCCAAAAATTCATTCGACTCGCCCAATTGAGTCCAATCTTTCATCATAGGTTTAGGGTTCCATTACCTCAAGTTTAATGTCACAAAATCCTCTTCTCACGCACCTCCACAATTCGGTCCAAGCAGCCCAAGGATATCTTAACCGCTCAACCTATTGAAATCCAACCAATCGTCAAACTTTATTACTTAAATCATCACCCCACTTAACATACACCTCATGGGCCTTTCAATTAACATCCTAGCATGTCTCAATGAAGAATTTGAGACTCAAATGTAACAACCAACAGCCTCCACAGAACCGGTTTGCACAGAATCGAACTGAGCAATTTTCGATTCTGTGCGTATCGAGGTTTTCTAGCCCTAAAACTATTCCAAATCCACCATTTAATTAGTAACCTACTTGCTAACATGTATATCTAAGGGTCTAAGAGGCTCACCGAAGATTTGGGGCCGAGTCGTCGCCGAAAACCCTTTGGAAGTCGCCGATTTCCTGAAGTCCTTAAACCGGCAGTTTCTGTCCAACAATCACAAGACCCATTTGGGGTCAAAACTCCATCAAATTCATCCCAACTTTTTACCAAAGCTCATCCAAACTTAATACTATAAGTTTAGAAGATCTCACTGAAAATTTGGAGCAATTTGAAGTCCACAATACCCCGAAACAGGTCTTTCCCCAAAACCGGTCAGAGTCTGACCTCGCCTGACCTTTGTCCACTCAAATCGGGCTAAGGGAAGATCTACAGGGTCAAATTGAGCTTATAATATGTATATAAAAAGATAAGACAATAATCTTTCGTTTGGCGATAGTTTTACCTCTATCTGATATTGAAAAAAGAAGATATGGCCGGAATAGTGGGACGGTCGGACTGGTCGGCTAGAGCTTTAAGATTCAAAACTGACCAGCCTGACCTTTGCTCCTTCAAACGGCTCTACGGGACAAACGGCTGGATGGATTTAGACCTATAATACCTTGTTGGAATGGAGAGACGGTAAGCTTTCTATTGCCGATGGTTTTACCTCAATCGACCATCGGATGAAAAAGTTATGGCCAGTTTAGTGAAGCAGTCGGTATAGGGCAACAGTTCGGCAATAAAGGAGAAGAAGAGGAAGAAGAAGATGGCGTTGGTGGGTTGATGGTCGGCCAAATGAGGGGAGAGAGAGAGAGAGAGAGAGAGAGAGCTATATGCAAGTATTCACAAGTTAGAGGATTGAATGGTAGTTGAGAAAAGTGGATATGTCCACTCAAAGGCTAATCCATTGACACATGCCCAATGTGTCATTCAAGCTCATCCAATGGCCATGATTCACTCTCATTTTCGGTGGCCTTGGGGGTGGTTTAAATTCCCAAATGCCCTCCTTCAATTGCATAAGCAAGGCTAAGGCGTAAGGGGCAAAATGGTAATTTTACCTCCGACGTCCGGAACGTCGTTTTTCTAATTCCAATTTTCTTCAATAAGGCAATGACCAATCCAAATAAAATGTTGAAATTCTTGATTATCCATTTTCAATTTTCAAGACTTGTTTCTGATCATTTTCTCTATCAAACGTGGTTCCAGTCTACCCCGAACTGATGGGCGGCTTTTACAAACGTTACGTGTATCGACCTTGTGATTCATATCACGATTATGGCTCGTCAATTCATGGTGACTTTGATTGTCATGTAATTGTGAGGGTCTATCACTAGTTCCAACGGTCTCGATCGTCACCGTCCAATTTAAGAAAATTTTGCAAATTATACGTTGTTTAAGCAGCATCACCCGCGCTCCAATCGTATAACACTAGCAAAGCATGCATTAATCATTCTTAGATTGGCCTTTTATGGCTCTAAATGTCCCCTCGACAATCCTTATGGTCAAAGCGTCATTTCCTATTCGAGTTCCCTAGGTCCACATACCTTGTCTCGTGTTAGCCTTTCCCTTTTTGGTCAGTCTACTCAAATTGATCAGATTCGAGCAAGATATGACTGAAATACATTGCTAGATACACTCCTCATTAATGAGTCTGAAAATGACTAGGAAATCAAAATGTCACAACTCTTCCCCCGTTACAGAAATTTCGTCCTCGAAATTTACAACCTTATAACCATCCAGTCTTTTAGGGTATTAGCGTCTCATCGCATCCTCGTTCTTCTGAATAATTCCTTTCATGACTTGACGATCTTACTTGTCCTTTTCGACCAAAGCCATCTTTTTCCTAGGACTTGTCTCCTTCAGTCCTCAATCTGATTTGCTTCTCTCCATTCTCCTTCGATACTCCTAACATCTGTCTGCAATTCATCATTGAGCGTTCACATTATCTCTTTCATTTGTCCATCACCATTATTACTAGGCCCTTGTCAGAATGCATCCTTTAATGTCCATACCATTCGGCGTATCACTCCCTTCAAACTTCTTTTCACACCAACAAAGACTCAAGGTCTTTATCAACTTGCCCTCCATTAACCAAATCGAGTTATGGCCCTCTCGACTCCTTAAACAATTACATGATTACTTCAGTTGTAATCCATTCTCGATTCCATCCAAAAATTCCCTCGGATCAAAGTGGTCCTTCAACTTTCGTGGTCATGTCCTTCCCTTTTATCGACACATCTAGTACTCGACTATATGATAGATAAATTTCAACTTTCAATCCTTATCACCGATAGTGTGTGTATATATATATATATATATCTTGGCACATCTTTGTGCCATCCCAAGGAACACCATAATTCTCCCTTCGAATTTCGATGAGGTCATCTCCTTAAGTTCCCTTCAATACTGGACTCATACTTCCATCCCTGGGGTCTCAAGGGTTCTATCCATTCTTAATACCCTTCAAGTATTGATGTTCGATCATGACAATACCTTAATTCCCCTTTGGCCTTCAGGCTAGGTGTTTCCGGTGGCCATCAATTAGTCATTTGACAAACTTCCAATTTAGAGGTTGAATCTCTTATTGCTCGAGGGAAGATCTGTCTCTCCATTGCCAATTAAACAATGCTCAATTTTTAATTGTAAGCATCCGCTAAACAATTTACCCTTTCTTAGCGATATGAACATCGCTATAACAATACTTGGGTGATCTCTTCGTTCCAAATACCTCGCCTTCAACTCCCTTTAGGCAGTCCATACTCTCAACCTCTTTTAGTTCACACAACTTCAAGATCTTTCTTTAAACATGTTACGTTCTCATATTCATAAGCAGTTTCACGCATCAACATTACTTCTTATTCAATTCCCCTCGGGAAACTGCTACCTTATACTCTTGTGGTAGGTATAGCCTTGAAACGTTCTTTCACTCAAACAACATTTTCCAACTTTATCATGAGGACACTCATAAACCACTCCAATCATGCTCTAAGCATTCCAACTCCTATGGCCTTATCATCACGATGTGTATGCAATGCCCACTTCCAGTGGCCTTATTATGCATCAAGTTTCATTCTCGTCGCATCATTGTGACCCTCATATGCATTCCAATTTCCAACTGAAATTGTCATAAACAGCGCAGTCATTAGCTTAACTCGAGTTCTCAAAAACTCTTTTCACGTTCATTCACCCATTCGCGTTACATCTCGTCCTTAATTCATTTTACCAATGGAACAACTCTTGTGGAGAATCTTTCCACAGTCCATCTATTGCAATTGATCAATTCCATGAACTTTCCACTTCTAGCAACCCACATCGACTTTGGTCGATTTATCACTCATTTCACTCCTCCAAGGCTCTATAGAGATTTCATTTCTCAGAGATTTCACAATCGAGAAATCCTACCTTATCAGATCCATAGCCCATGCTCTTCACATTCAGCATATAACAAGCATCTCCTTAGAGTCCGTAGGACACTTTCAAAAGCTGTTCATGTTTTTTATGACTCCTTAAATGAGTCCAATCCTTGTCTCTCAAGACGGTAACAACCAACTCAATCATTCCTTGGGCACTTAATTCGACTATTATCAACTTCTTTCTACCGAGTGTTGAATCTTCAACTATTCCTCGCACTTTTCACTTGAGAGTTCAGACCTTGGCCCTCTGTTGTCATGAGTCTCCTCTAGGACCGCACAATATTTTATTTAATCTTGTCACTCTTTTCTCGAGAAGCATTAGTGTTTTAGCCTCTGAGTTCCACAACTCGCTAATGCGACTTTATCCTAATTCTGTTCGTTCCATTGAACGTCAACATCATCCTGGAATTCAACATTGTCTACAAGATAGTCTCTCAGATTTCACTTCCAGGAATCATTCAAGTTCTGCATCTTCTTTTTCAGTCTAGACATTCCATCTTAATATCAAGACAGTTAGGATTTTCTACTTCTTCCACACGAGGGTCTCTTACCATGTGAGGGAAGCTATGCACTTCAGTGGCATTCTCTTATTTCAAATCCACCATGTCCTTCCTATTCCATAGGACGTCGATCTTGGAATCTGCGTCAACGGCAGTGTTTTACTCCAGAACGTAGATGCCACCATACTCAGCATTCTTCTTCCCATAATTCAGTCACCTCAAGTGACAATATCTGTTCGTCCTTGGTCTCCACCAGTTCACTTATCGAATGCTCAATTCGATTACCTCAACTCACTTTGCAAGTATTCTCTAAGCGCTCTTTTCGTTTACTAAATCATTCACTAGAATCACAACCAGCCAGGACTATCAAGTCCGTTCACTTTCCTTTTCATCAACGACCAATTCATGGTCCAATTGCCCTTTAAGAACAATGCCCTATTCTTTAGGGAACAGTAACTCATGATTTCATTTCTCATGGTTCCGATTCAATCAACCGATCCCAGGAAATCATTAATTCCAGGCAAACTAGCATGCCAATTTTTTTTCCTCGACTCACTCCACAACAGAAAAGACGGACTACCCATTTTCCACCCTGTGTCTTATGCCCAAATAATCAACCATTTCCCGTAGGCACATCCATATTCATAATGAACATCTCTTTGCTCGTAATCCATGATTAGGAGGTCTCTTATTCATAAGTCTTTTAATTATTCTCCTCTTTTCCTAAGTCTCATTACCATTCCTCGAAATCAGGAATAACAACCAGCCATAAAGTTTTCACGTTCCAATCCATTCAAGGATTTACTTATTTTTTTCAAGGGTCCTTGACCACTCTTAACATATTTAGGTGACCTTGCGAACTCTGCCTCACATTGGTCAATCATCCTTTGATCCTTACAAAACTATCAGGTTCCCTACAACCTTTGCTTTCGAGGAATCTCAGAAGGATATTTTCCGTTGAATAACTCAACAGGGGTAGTCTAGGTAGATATCATGCCTTCGAGGAAACCGTTCCTCTAGTGACCTTCCACCAATTATCAACAACCTCTTAAGACTACAACAGCCAAGGACACCTTCTTTCCTTAGTGTACCAAAACCTCTAAGGTTTCCTTATCAAGATCCCAAATCCAGAGGGAAACAATTTTAAATCTTATTCCTCTACCTAACTCAGTCAATCTCAACCTTATACATAGTTTTACAAGTTTTTCCAAACTCTCGGGGTCTTTCCTACGCATTCAACTTAGAAAAGATTAACTCAGAGTCACCTTTCTTGTGACTTCCATCATTTTAACTCATCAGTACTAGCATCTGTCACCATAGTGACTTAGACAATCATGGCAACTTCTCCTCGAGCTTCCTTAATTAACAAAATTTTCTCATTTCCATTTAAAGTTCTCACGACCCATTCAGCTCTTGGGTGTACGATTAACAAATCGAGCCATATTCTCTTTTGGTACTTATACTCCAATCGCCCATCTTTACTCAATCCTCAGGATCCATATCAGTTCTCGGATCTTCCATACCCTGTATACTTGAGCCCAATGCTCTTCTACGATCATACCTTGGTCGTTCAACCTTATTAGATTCTCATGTCACTTGAACCACTATGATTCCCTCCAAGAATAAAAAACTCAAGTCATATACTCAAGTCTAGCAATCTCAAGTTGCTCATCTCGTCATTCATCACCATCGAGCAACCATCACGTGGTCCTTATGCAA
Source organism: Rhodomyrtus tomentosa (assembly GCA_028455895.1). Classification (NCBI taxonomy): domain Eukaryota; kingdom Viridiplantae; phylum Streptophyta; class Magnoliopsida; order Myrtales; family Myrtaceae; genus Rhodomyrtus; species Rhodomyrtus tomentosa. Next base: position 17,398,564 of record JAPCWY010000001.1, read on the forward strand.
CTCTCAACTAATTGCCAATTATCTAAGGATTCAAAATCGTCATTAAGCGGCAACCACATATCAAACCAACCTCCATGAGGCAACTTCTCAATTAACAGTTATCACTAGGCAAGCCTCAACTAGGCTAAAACTCAACTAGGCCAATATCCAACAAATATTCAAGGTGTTACTTCTATAAGTCAATCACCCAAACTCAAAGCATAAGGCATCTGCCACTTCATTACAAACTCGACATGTTATCTCAATTCAAAAAGACATCAGTTCAAAGGATACAAACCCCCTATGCCGTCTAATCTCTTAATTAGACCTTGGCCAAGGCAATCACACGATGCCAATTACAAAACATGCCCAATAGGCCATTCATAAACATCACTTTTCCTTTCAAACGGCATCCACCGCCAAGCACAAAACTTTTAATTATGCCAATCACAGGCATCATTTCACATGTCATGCCACTTTTGAACATTTTTTTCGAGGATCAATCTTGTGCCATGCATCTCTTAACCACAATTGGACTCGACCTGATACCTAGACTTTCCCTTTCAAATTATGACTTGGGTCATTATTGCCTCTTGCCATCTTAGAAGCCTGCCAAGAGCTGCTCCTTGTCCAGACCTCTCTGTCCCGGCGAACACTCCTCGCCCTCATTAGACCTGGCCATTGCAGGTTGTCCCAAGTCATACATCTATGGAGAAAGCCCCGTTCCACATGTCTCATACCATGTTTCATTACAATTTATAGGTATCCCATCAACTTGTCTCATACTAAGCGACATTTTATTAAGTCTAACAGCGATAAGTTCATGCATGCACCCTCATCAACTTGCATTTCATAACCACAAACACGTGCACAACATGACTGCCATTACTACTTGTCATGTCAAAATCGCCTTCATATCAATTCCTATCCATTTAAGAGTTCTAATTCCACCAATGACCGTTACATCTCACAGATCAATTGCCTATATTCAACCATGCACCTCAAGTGGAGTCGCTAACTAAATCAAATCCATAAGCATTTGATCACGACTGGCCTTTAATCATATATTCCTTATCCGCTCCCTTGTATGCATCTCATCTCATATCATCCAAGACTGTCAATAGTAATTGATAACTAAACCATCAAGATATCACGCAATTCAAGCCTGAATCCACCAATACCAGTTGTCTCTTTATAACTCACACTCCTCAAGTTGGGTCATTGACAAACCAAGATCGTAATCACACACTTCAATTGACCCTTCATTCATAAGTTATTCTCTAGCAACCTCAAATCCAAGCTTATGACTCCTCAATTTTTATTCACTTCCTTGTGAGCCTTATTCATAATATCGCTCAAGATCATCCCTTAAATCGACACTAAGACCATTAGAATATTACACAAGTTCAAGGCTATAGTCCTCAAGATTTAGCAATCCATGCTTATCCCTCAAGGTCTCACCACCTAATTGTCCTCAAGCCATCGCTCCTTATCATTCCAAATCTCAATCACACTGGATCGAGCTGAATTTGGTTCTGATACCAAACAAACGGGGATGTCATGCCCCGAACTCGGTGAGCACGCGAACATCCCACCAGGCCATTCTTTTATGAAAGTCTTCCATGATCTTTCGGCCCACAATACAAATAATTCAATTACAAGCAGAAGCTTCAGTCATCTCCACTCCATTCAATAAAACAAATGACTAGGGACAAATAGTAGCGGTTCCATTTTACAATCACAAAATGGAATACAATTCCTAAGTTCATAGATTATCTTGTACTCATTCACTATTTACTCCCACGAATGCCAATCGTTGAGCTCCATCGCCTGGAACCTGAAGAAAATGTTAATCCCCAACGGGGTGAGATATAAATCTCAGTAAGGTAGGTCCTAATCTTAGGTTAGGCCGACTATCCACTCAGACGGTCGCAAACCCCAACAATTCATACAAATAGACATACGAGGCAATTCAATCATCGATAACAACACACAGATGTCAGGCATGCAGTCATGGCATCATAACACATCACAAACCGACATGCCACATCATTAGTTCCACCCTTCCAGCCTGCCTCAATCTCATGCCTGCATTTATAATGCCTCAGGCTCGGTCCGCGTAAACGTTTCAGACCGTCATTGATAAACCCGCGTAAATGCATTAGGTTTTCAATGCTACTCCAGGCCAGTGTCGACACATCACAACTCCGTCTCGCGTTTACCCACATCAAGACTATGGCATTCTCAACCCCGCGTCTCATACGTATCAGGGTGCCATACAACTCCAACCCCGCGCCTCAAGGTAACCCTTACACCACCCCGCGTCTCATATGACTCAAGGTACTACCATGTCTTAGCCATGCCAAAGTTTCAACTCAATTCACACACATATTGCAATGTACAATTCAAGCACAAATCATACACTTATGGCAAGCAAGACAATCAATTGACATTCACACATGGTAGTCATTTCAAAACACAAACATTGACACACATTCAAATCCTCTATACCGTCCTAAGACGCACAAAGAACAATCACATTAAAAACCCTTCAAGGATCACCCAAAAATTCACCCGACTCGCTCAATTGAGTCCAATCTTCCTATCATAGATTTAGGGTTCCCTTACCTCAAGCTTAATATCACAAAATCCTCTTCTCACACACCTCCATAATTCGGTCCAAGCAGCCCAAGGATATCTCAACCGCTCAACCTATTGAAATCCAACCAATCGTCAAACTTTATTACTCAAATCATCACCCCACTTAACATACACCTCATGGGCCTTTCAATTAACATCCTAGCATGTCTCCATGAAGAATTTGAGACTCAAACCCAACAACCAACATCCTCCACAGAATCGGTTTGCACAGAACCGAACCGAGCTATTTTCGGTTATGTGCAAACCGAGGTTTTCCAGCCCTAAAACTACTCCAAATCCACCATTTAATCACTAACGTACTTGCTAACATGTATATCTGATGGTCTAAGAGGCTCACCGAAGATTTGGGGCCGAGTCGTCGCCGGAAACCCTTTGGAAGTCGTCGATTTCCTCAAGTCCTTAAATTGGAAGTTTCTGTCCAACAATCACAAGACCCATTTGGTCAAAACTCCATCAAATTCATCTTAACTTTTAACCACAGCTTATCCAACCTTAATACTATAAGTTTAGAAGACTTCACCGAATATTTGGAGCAATTTGAAGTCCGAAAGACATCGAAACAGGTCTTTCTCCAAAACCGGTCAGAATCTGACCTTGCCTGACCTTTATCCACTCAAATCGAGCTACAGGAAGATCTACAGGGTCAAATTGAGCTTATAATATGTCTATGAAAATATAAGACAATAAGCTTTCATTTGGTAGTGGTTTTACCTCGATACGGTATCGGACGAAGAAGATATGGCCGGAATAGTGGGACGGTCGGACTGGTCGGCTGGGAGCTCTCGGATTCAAAACTAATCAGCCTGACCTTTGCTCCTTCAAATGGCTCTACAGGACAAACGGCTAAGTGGATTTGGACCCATAATACCTTTTTGGAATGGCGAGACGATGAGCTTTCTATTGTCGCTGGTGTTACCTCAATCGACCATTGGATGAAAAAGTTATGGCCAGTTTAGTGAAGCAGTCAGTACAGGGCAACAGCTCGGCGATGAAGGAGAAGAAGAGGAAGAAGAAGATGGCGTTAGTAGGTTGATGGTCGGCCAAATGAGGGGTGAGAGAAAGAGAGAGGGAGAGAGCTATATGCAAGTCTTCACAAGTCAAAGGATTGAATGGTAGTTGGGAAAAGTGGCTATGTCCACTCAAAGGCTAATCCATTGACACATGTCCAATGTGTCATTCAAGCTCATCCAATGGCCATGATTCACTCTCATTTTCGGTGGCCTTGGGGGTGGTTTAAAGTCCAAAATGCCCTCCTTCAATTACATAAGCATGGCTAAGGCTTTAGGGACAAAATGGTAATTTTACCTCCGACGTCTGAAACGTCGTTTTTCTTATTTTAATTTTCTTTGATAAGGCGATGGCCAATCCAAATAAAATATTAAAATTTTTGATTCTGCATTTTCAATTTGCAAGACTCATTTCTGATTATTTTCTCTATTAGACGTGGTTCCAACCTATCTCGAATTGACGGGCGATTTTTGCAGACGTTACGCGTATCAACGCTGTGATTCATACCACGATTAGGGCTCGTCAATTCATAGCGACTTTGGTTATCATGTAATTGTGAGGGGTCTATCACTAGTTCCGACGGTCTCGATCGTCACCGTTCGATTTAGGAAAATTTTACAAATTATACGTTGGTTAAGCGGCATCACCCGCGCTCCAATCGTATAACACTAGCAAAGCATCCCTCAATTGTTCTTAGATCGGCCTTTTATGGCTCTAAATGTCCCATCGACAATCCTTATGGTCAAAGCGCCATTTCCTATTCAAGTTCCCTAGGTCCACGTTCCTTGTCTCGCTTTAGCCTTTCCCTTTTTGGTCAGTCTACTCAAATTGATCACATTCAAGCGAAATAGGACTGAAACACATCGCTAGATACACTCCTCATTAATGAGTCTGAAATTGATTGAAAAATCAGAATGTCACAAATTTAGCACGGCATACCATCCACAAACGGACGGACAATCGGAGAGGACGATTCAAACGCTCGAGGTTATGTTGCGAGCATGTGTAATAGACTTCAAAGGTGGATGGGAAAATCAGCTGCATTTGGTAGAATTCGCTTATAATAACAGCTACCAGCAGAGCATTCGGATGGCACTGTTTGAATAACTTTATGGAAGAGCTTGTAGAACCCCGATTTGCTGGGACGAGGTTAGAGAAAGAAGTATAACAGGCCCAAAGTTGGTAGACCAATCGGTGGAAGTGGTGAAGATAATTCGGGATAAACGACGTAAGCCTTTGGAGTTTCAAGTAGGCGATCATGTTTTCCTTAACGTGTCGCCGATGAGGGGATTATCCCGATTTGGAAAGAAAGGAAAACTGAGCCCAAGGTATGTAGGTCCATTTGAGATTTTGGAGCGGATTGGGACCTCAGCCTATAGGCTTGCCTTATCGCCCAATCTATCCCCAGTGCACAATGTCTTCTACGTGTCAATGCTGCGGAAGTACGAACCAGACCCAACACATGTACTGAACTACGAAGTTATCGAAGTGGATGATCGGGTATCCTACGTGGAGAAGCCAATTAGGATCGAGGACCAAAAGGAACAAATTCTAAGGAATAAGACGATTCCATTGGTCAAAGTTGTGTGGGAGCACCATGGAACCGAAGGCGCTAGTGGGAAAACGAGGAAACGATGAGGCGTCAACACCCCTATTTGTTTGAGTAGCTAAGTTTGATGTAAATTTCGGGGATGAAATTTTTGTAAGGAGAAGAGTTGTAACTTTTTGATTTTTCCTGTCAATTTCGGATTCATTAATGAGAAATGTATCTAACGATGTATTTCAGTCGTGTCTCGCCCGGATCTGATCAATCTCGAGTTAACTGACCAAAAGGGAAGGGCTAACGCGAGACGAGGTACGTGGATTTAGGAAACTCGAATTGAAAATGGCGCTTTGACCATAAGGATTGTCGATGGGACATTTAGATCCATATAAGGCCAATCTAAGAACAATTAAGGGATGCATTGCTAGCGTATACGATTGGAGCGCGGGTGATGTCGCTTAACTAATGTATAATTTGTAAAATTTTCCTAAATCGAATAGCGACGATTGAGACCGTCGGAGCTAGTAATAGACCCTCACAATTACATGACAACCAAATCGTCAAGAATTGACAAGCCATAATTGTGATATGTATCACAGGGTCGATACGCGTAACGCCAACAAAAGACGTCCATCAGTCCGGGATAGGCTGGAATCACATTGAATAGAGAAATGATTCAGAAAGGAGTCTCGAAATTAGAAAAATGGAGAATCAAGAATTCTAACATTATAAATTGGATTGGCTATCGCCTTATCGAAGAAATTTGGAATCAGAAAAACGACATTCCTGATGTTGAGGGTAAGATTACCATTTTGCCCCACAAGCCCTAACCTTGCCTATATAATTGGATGAGGACATTTTGGTTGTCATGCCCCGGGCCTCGGGCCCGAGCACGGGACCTCCTGCAAGCAAACCAAGATATCTCTCTATGTCCCAGGATCCGCACATAAGTTGAGAGACGTGTTGTATATAAACACGCGGAAGCAACAATGTAATAACTCCCCCGTACAAATATAAAGTGGGACCTGGATAGCGAGAATACCATAATACATAATATCTGAAAGTTCATACAAGAGCATAGCAACTAGATCCACTAGGGAGACGGGGTCATACAAAGAGGTCCATCACCCATCCAAGGAAAACAGGCATCAGCGTCGCCGTCAAAAGTCAGACCAGAATACTAGAAACTCCTAAGATGTACTGCTGGAGTCATTAGTCTCCTCTGCCTCCTCCATGGGCATGTACTACGAGAAGGTCTCCGAGCAAACCTCTATGGTGTCCTTCATGGTCTCATCAGCGGACGGCTCCACTAGGTCATTCTCTACAGCCTCGACCACTATGACCTCTTTAGTATCCTCCAAGGTCAGGGTCCTCTCAAATCCGTTCCTCGAATCGGCAACTGACCCCTCAGCCTGCTTTAAATCCCGAGTGGGATGACACCAACTAGGGACGACTCCCTGGGGCACCTTAGTAGGCTTCAGCGGCCCTGTAGAAACATCCCCAACCCTTTGGAACCAGGCCTCATACCTTTGAGGCTTCCAGCTACTTCCACCCTCGTCTACCCATACTATTGTACACTTTCTAACATAAATGATTCCCTGCCCATCAGGGAACTCATCAAAATAGACAGACATTTCTTTGGGGTCACCAAATCTGATAGGCCACATCCTTAGGACCTAGGATCTGTAAAAAGGAGGTACCACAACAGAGTGAGATTTACATCTCAGTAAGGTAGATCTTAACCCTAGGTTAGGCCGACAGTCCACTCAGGCAGTCACAAATACTAGCATTTCACATAAATAAACATACGAGACATTCAATTATCGATACAACACACAAATGTCGGGCACGCAGTTATGGCATCATAGCACATCCAGATGATCATGCATAAATCGCCATGCAACATCACCACTTCCACCCTTTAGACTACCTCATTCTCATGCCCCCGTTTAGAACGCCTCAGGCTCGGTCCGCGTAAACGTATCAGATCGTCATTGACAAACTCGCGTAAATGCATCAGGTTTTCAATGCTACTCTAGGCAAATGTCGACACATCACAACTCTGTCCTGGGTTTTAACGCATCAGGTTATGACCTTCTCAACCTCGCGTCTTTTACACATCAGGGTGCCATACAGCTCCAACCCCATGCCTCAGCGCCTTAGGGTATTCCTCACGCCACCCCGCGTCTCACACGCCTCATGGTATTACCATGTCTCAGCCATGCCAAAGTTTCAATTCAATTCACACACATAATGCAATGTGTAACTCAAGCACAAATCGTACACTTATGGCATGCAAGACGATCAATTGACATTCACACATGGTAATCATTTCAAAACACACACATTCAAATCCTCTATACCGTCCTAAGACGTACAAAGAACGATCACATTAAAAACCCATCAAGGATCACCCAAAAATTCACCCGACTCGCCCAATTGAGTCCAATCTTCCTATCATAAATTTAGGGTTCTCTTACGTCAAGCTTAATATCGCAAAATCCTCTTCTTATGCACCTCCACAATTCGGTCCAAGCAGCCCAAGGATATCTCAACCGCTCAACCTATTGAAATTTCATTCAACCGTCAATTTCTCTTGCTCAATCATCAATCCATGGACCACAAACCTTAATGACATATCTCCCAACATCCTAGCATGTCTCATTGATGAATTTGAGACTCAAATCCAACCATCGACAGCCCCCACAAAATCGGCATGCACAGAACCGTACCGGGCTATTTTCGATTCTGTGTATATTGCAATTATCTAGCTTTTAAACTACCTCAAATCCACCATTTATTCACTAACCTACTTGCTAACATGTAGATCTAAGGGTTTGGGAAGCTCACCGAAGATTTGAGGCCGAGTCGTCACCGGAAACTCCTTGAATATCACCGGTTTCCCTCATTCCTCAAACCTGCAATTTTGGCCCTTCAAACACTAAACCCATTTGGGGTCAAAAATCCATCAAGTTAACCCTAAATTTTTACCATAGATCACTCTATGAGTCCCCTAGATCTCCACAAAATTTGATTAAAAAACTCCAAAGTTTCAAGGTCCTAAGAGGCCAAAATTGTAGCTTACATCTGGTTGCGACGATTTTCGTCGACTCACAGGAGATCGGCGAGCTCTTCGGCATGTCAAACGACTTGCTTCCACTTCGAGGATGTCGGAAAGAGTTCGAGTGAGGTGTGGATGGTTAGCTCGGTAGCTAAAAGTCGCCGGAAAGGGTCGTCGGAGTGAGCGAACCGGAGGGACAGAAACTTGTTGGGTGGCAACAATTCAACAAAGGGAAAAAGAAGAAGATGACTCACGGTGAAAATGGAGAAGATGGCCGGCCAAGAGAGAGAGAAAAGGCTATATTCAACTTTCAAAAGTCAATGAGTTGAATGATAATTGAGGAAAAGTAGAAATGTCCACTTAAGGGCTAATCTATTGACACATGTCCAATGTGTCAATCAAGCCAATCCAATGGCCATGATCCTCTCTCAGTTTCGGCAACCTTGGGGGTATATTAAAGACCAAAATGCCCTCGTCCAATTATATAGGTAAGGCTAAGGCTTGATGGGCAAAATGGTCATTTTACCCCCGACGTCCGGAACGTCGTTTTTCTCTTTCCAATATCCTTCGATAAGGCAATGGCGAATCCAATCATGACGTTGGAATCCTTGATTCTCCTTTTTCAATTTTCAAGACTCGTTTCTGATCATTCTCTCTATCAGACGTGGTTCTAGCCTATCCCGAACCAACGGGTGGCTTTTGCAGACGTCACGCATATCGACCCTGTGATTCATATCACATTTAGGGCTCATCAATTCATGGAGACTTTGGTTGTCATGTAATTGTGAGGGTCTATCACTAGTTCCGACGGTCTCGATCGTCACTGTTCGATTAGGAAAATTTTGCAAATTATACGTTGGTTAGGCGACATCATCCGTGCTCCAATCGCATAGTGCTAGCAATGCATTCCTTAATCAATCTTAGATCGACCTTTTGTGGTTCTAAATGTCCCCTCAACAATCCTTATGGTCAAAGCGCCATTTCCCATTCGAGTTCTAGGTCCATATACCTTGTCTCACGTTAGGCTTTCCCTTTTGGTTAGTCTACTCAAATTGATCAAATTCGAGTGAGATATGATTGAAACACATCGCTAGATACACTTATCATTAATGAGTCTGAAAATGACTGGGAAATCAGAATGTCACAACTCTTCCCCCTTACAAAAATTTTGTCCCCGAAATTTACATCAACCTTAATTATTCAAACAAAAGGGGGTGTTGTCGTCTCATCGTCTCTTTGTTTTCCCACGTGGCGCCTTCAATTCTATTTTGCTCCCACACAACTTTGACCGATGGAATCATCTTATTCCTGAGAATTTGCTCTTTCCGATCTTCAATCCTGATCGGCTTCTCCACGTAGGATACCTGGTCGTCCACTTTTATGGCCTCGTAGTTCAGCACATGTGTCGGGTCTGGTTTATATTTCTGCAGCATTGATACGTGGAAGACATTATGCACTTGGGATAGATTAGGCGGTAAGGCAAGCCTGTAGGCCAAGGTCCCAATCCGCTTTAGTATTTCAAATGGACCTACGTACCTTGGGCATAGTTTTCCCTTCTTTCCAAATCGTGATAATCCCCTCATCGGTGACACCTTGAGGAAAATATGGTCACCTACTTGAAACTCCAAAGGCTTATGCCGTTTGTCTGTATAACTCTTCTAACGACTCTATGTCGTCTTCAGTCTATCCCGAATTATCCTTATCGCTTCCAGAGATTGCTCTACTAACTCTAGGCCTGTGATACTTCTTTCTCTAACAAAGTGCTTCAAATGGTGCCATTTGGATGCTCTGCTGGTAACTATTATTATACGCAAACTCCACCAAATGTAGCTGATCTTCCCATCCACCTTTAAATTCTATGACGCACACTCGCAACATGTCCTCAAGCGTCTGAATTGTCCTCTCTGTCTGTCCGTCCGTCTGTGGATGGTACGCCGTGCTAAACTGCAGCCGGGTTCCCATGGCTTCTTGAAAACTTTTCCAAAAGTTCGCTATAAACTTGGGGTCTCTATCTGAGGTAATTGTCATGGGTACTCTATGTAGCCTCACTATCTGCCTCATGTACAACTTGGTGTATCTATCCATTGCGAAGTCCTTTCGCACCAGGATGAAGTGTGCGGACTTAGTCAATCTGTCCACGATTACCTATATAAAGTCGTGATCTCTCTGGCTCCTCGGGAGTCCCATCACAAAGTCCATCGTTATATGCTCTCATTTCCATTCCGGTATTTCCAGTGGCTGTAATAATCCTCCAAGCTTACAGTGCTGCACTTTTACTTGCTGACATGTCAAACACTTTGCCATATACTTCGCTACATCCACCTTCATCCCGTTCCACTAGTAGTACTGGCGCAGATTCTGATATATCTTTGTACTTCCCGGGTGAATGCTATAATTGCTCATGTGTGCCTCCGATAAAATCCTTTCCCCGAGTTCTTCATCCTTTGGCACGCATAGACATCCTCGAAACCTCAAGATTCCGTCCTCCAACACTTGGAACTTTGGTTTTCTCTTTGTCACGTCCATCTCCAGAATTTTTTGAATTTCTGGATCCGTAAATTGTAAGGTCTCATTCCTTTCCAGACCTCAGGTTATACCCTCAATGTAGCCATCAAATTGGATAATTGGCAGACTTCTAGTTTGAACTCAGAATCTCTTAAATCCTCGATCATCGACCAACCTTTTACTAGCAGACAGGCGATGCTCGACTTCCGACTCAGTGCATCTGCAACTCCATTTGTCTTCCCAGGGTGATACGATATATCACAATCATAATCCTTAAGCAGCTCCATCCACCGATGCTGCCTCATATTTAGTTCCTTTTAGGAAAACAAGTACTTCAAGCTCTGGTGGTCGGTGTAAATATAGAACTTCTCGCCACATAGATAATGTCTCTAGATCTTTAGAGCAAAAATGATCGCTGCTAACTCCAGATCGTGAGTTGGGTAGTTCATTTCATGTGGTCTCAGCTGTCGGGATGCGTAGGCCACTACTCTTCCATGCTGCATTAACACACACCCTAATCCTTTTAGTGAGGCATCGCTGTATATCTCATAGCCTCCTAGTCCTGATGAAATCGTCAATACCGGTGCAGTCGTCAACCAATGTTTGAGCTCTTGGAAACTCTTTTTGCACTTATCTGTCCATTCAAACCTTGTTTCCTTCTTTGTCAACCTCGTCAATAAGATGGCTATGGATGAAAACTTCTCCACAAAACATCTGTAATACCCTGCCAATCCCAAGAAACTTCTTACTTCCGTGACCATAGTAGGCCTAGGCCAATTTGTTACAGCTTCGATCTTTGCAGGATCTACTGCGATTCCTTCTCTCGACACCACATGACCAAGAAACGCTACCTTATTCAGCCAGAACTCGCATTTGCTCAACTTAGCGTATAGCGAGTGTTCTCTCAGGGTCTGCAAGACAATCCTCAGGTACTCCTCGTGTTCTACATCACTCCTCGAGTAAATCAGGATGTCGTTAATAAAGACTATGATGAATCTATCCAAGAATTCCTTAAACACTCGATACATCAAATCCATGAATGTGGCTGGAGCATTGGTCAATCCAAATGTATCACTGTGAACTCATAATGACCATACCTTGTCCTAAAAGCAGTCTTAGGTATGTCTTCCCTCTTAATCCTCAACTGGTGATACTCGGTTCTCAGGTCAATCTTAGAGAATACCGCTGCTCCTTGTAACTGGTCAAATAGATCGTCAATTCTTGACAGTGGATACTTATTCTTCACTGTTACCTAGTTCAACTACCTATAATCGATGCATAGACTTAAGGACCTATCCATTTTCCTTACAAACAATACCGGCGCTCCCCACGACGAAGCAATCAGTCGGATAAACCCTTTATCCAATAGTTCTTGCATTTGCACCTTTAGCTCCTTCAATTCTGATAGGGACATCCTATAAGGTGCCTTCGAGATCGGCTCCGTCCCGGGAGCTAACTTGATCACGAATTCTATCTCTCGCTCCGGTGGCAATCTTGGCAACTCTTGGGGAAAAAGTCAGGGAACCACGTACTATTGGGATACTCTCTAGTTTTGGTCCCTCGGCAGTCGTGTCTACCACTGCAACTAAATATGCCTGACACCCTTCAAACATCAACTTTGTCACTTCAAGAGATGAGACTAAGGGAATCGAGATCCCTCCTCAACTTCCCATGAATTTAAAACTAGAGTGACCTTCCGGGTAGAAATGAATTATTCTACTACCACAATCTTTCACTACCTGCTGTTTACCCAACCAGTCCATCCCTATGATCACATCAAAATCATATATGGGTAATACAGCTAGATCAGTACTTCCTTACTCCATTTAATCACAATTTCATAGCCAACATAGCCCAATGAAACCAATATATTATCCTTTAACGGAGTGGTAACATGCAGAATTATACTCAACGGTCTTAACTTCATACCCACCAAATCAGCAAACTGAGTAGACACAAATGAATGCGTGGCACCAGGGTCAAACAATGCATATGCAACTTGGTCACACAAGTAAACCGTACCTGTGACCACGCCTGGCGCTTCCTCCGCCTCTCTGCGGGCTACTGCATATACCCTACCTTGAGCTGGGGGTCGATTCTGTTCGATCTGGGGAGTGGCAGCCAATGGTCCAGCCTGCGGTCTTTGTCCTTGAGGTCTACTCGATGAAGCTTGGTTCGGGTACGTACTCATCTAGTGGCCCATCTGACCACACTTAAATTAGGCTCCAATCCTTACCAAGCATGGCCCATTTCCATGCCTTCTGCCACAGAGGTGACAACTTCAGTTCGTGGGGTTCGGCGGCTTCACTATGTTTTTCCTTACTAGAGGTACAAAACGCCTATTGCCCGCCATCGGTCTCTTGCCCATCTGGCGGCTATCTCGGAATGAAGTAAACCGCAATCCAGATGCGACATTCCTCTCCTTTAAATCCCTCTTGATCATCTGGCCCCACTCATAAATTTCCTTATAGGTCCTCAAGTTCAAGGATACCATCTGACTGCGGAGTTCAGGCCTCAATCCGTCCTGAAATCTGCGTGCTTTCTCCTGGGGATCCTCTACAGATCGAGGTGCGTACCTTGATAGTCTGGAGAACTCGACCTCATTTTGATCTACAGTCAGCTGATTCTGACGTAGTTGTAGAAATTCTACTTGCTTCCTTTCCTTGGCCATCTCCGAAAAGTATTTGTCGTTGAACGCTATCTTAAAGGCATCCTAGATCATGGCCGTTCCTTTAGGGAAAACTCCATTCTTGGTCGCAGCCCTCCAATCGTTCGCGATTCCTTCTAGCTGGTACACCGCCAAAGTACTTTCTCTTCGTCTGTGCACCTCAGCACTTCAAAGGCTTTTTCCAACTTCTCAATCCACCTAGGTGCAAGCTCGGGATCTCCAGTCTCGTCGAACTAGGTCAATTTCAGTTTTATGAATTGCTCCACCAGCTAACCCATCTGTGTGGCCATGACATTGTCCTCCTGGGCATTCACTGCCTCATTACTCTGGCCATGTTCACCCCAGCTTCCATTGCCCCCGTTGTTGCCGTTATTGGCGTTGACGGCAACTATGGCGACTCCTACCGCCTAGGCTATGGTAGCATCCCAATCCTAGGTCTGTCTGTCAATGAGGTCGCCAATCCTCTCTAGCGCCCTCAGTACGCCATCCATCCTCGGGTCTTCTGCTACAAGCGGCCTCGAGCTAGAGGCTCCGCCTCTGGATCTTCCAGATCTCCAAGATGGATTGTTCAACCTTATATTCTTCTACTGAGCCTGGTCCACCACAAGTTCATCAAGGAGTTAGTACTCACTCATTTATCCAAGTCTTGAGCTACCAACTATGCTTCAACAGAAATAGATCAACACAACAATCCTCCATACAACAAATTCCAAAGACATTTCAACAAGTAGCTTATGGTCATTCCTCAGCTCCGTCTACCCCAATGGTTCACTACAACAAGCCATACTCATTCACTTAATAGGCCAAAATCTAGAAATGACTTTCAACACTAAGCAGGGAACTTAATCCTTATGCATTTCCAGAACCCTGCCAAGGCCAAATGCCAACCATAAGTGCCAAGTCGTATGCTATGCATCCCATGTCTTATCCTAACCAGTCTCCTAAGGTCTCGCTACCCGTCCTTGTCCTAACTTAATCCTCCTTATTACTTCAGTCCTCAATCAACTTTGGATTGAGCTGACCTTGCTCTGATACCAAGCAAACAGGGATGTTACGTCCGCACCCCGGGTCCAAGCATACGACTCCCTACAAGCAGATCAAGATATCTCTCGATGTCCCAAGATCCGCACATAAGTCGAGAGACATTTTATATATAAACACGCGGAAGCAACAATGTAATAACTCCCCCATACAAATATAAAGCGGGACCTGGAGAGCGAGAATACCATAATACATAATATTTGAAAGTTCATACAAGAGCATAACAACTAGATCCACTAGGGAGACAGGGTAATACAAAGAGGCCCATCACCCATCCAAGGAAAATAGGCATCAGCGTTGCCGTCAAAAGTCAGACCAGAATATTAAGAGCTCCTCAGACGCACTGCTGGAGTCGTCAGTCTACTCTGCCTCCTCCATGGGCATATACTACGAGAAGGTCTCCGAGCAAACCTCTACGGTGTCCTCCATGGTCTCATCAGCGGATGGCTCTACTAGGTCGTCTTATGTAGCCTTAACCACTATGACCTCCTCAGTATCCTTCAATGTCGGGGTCCTCTCATGTCCGTTCCTCGAACCGGCAACTGACCCCTCAGCCTGCTCTAAATCTCGAGTGGGATAACACCAACTAGGGATGACTCCCTAGGGCACCTTAGTAGGCTTCAGCGGCCCTGTAGAAACATCCCCAACCTTTTGGAACCAAGCCTCATACCTATGAGGCTTTCAGCTACTCCCACCCTCATCTACCCATACTACTGTACACTTTCTAACAGAAATGGTTCCCTGCCCATCAGGAAACTCATCAAAATAGACAGACATTTCTTTGGGGTCTTTAAATCTGATAGGCTACATCCTCAGGACCTAGGATTTGTAAAAATGGGGTCCCACAATGGGGTGAGATTTACATCTCAGTAAGGTAGATCCTAACCCTAGGTTAGGCCGACAGTCCACTCAGGCAGTCATAAATAGTAGCATTTCACACAAATAAACATACAAGGCATTATTCAATTATCGATACAACGCATAGATGTCAGGCATCCAATCCTGGCATCCTAACACATCCAGATGATCATGCACAAATCGCCATGCCACATCACCATTTCCACCCTTTAGACTGCCTCATTTTCATGCCCGAGCTTAAAACGCCTCAGGCTCGGTCCTCGTAAACGCATCGACCGTCATTGACAACTTGCGTAAACGTATCAGGTTTCAATGTTACTTCAGGCCAGTGTCGACACATCACAACTCCGTCTCGCATTTCAATGCATCAGGACTATGGCCTTCTCAATCCCGCGTTTCTTACGCATCAGGGTGCCACACAACTCCAACCCCGCGCCTCAGTGCCTCAAGGTATTCCTCACACCACCCCGCGTATCATACACCTTAGGGTACTACCATGTCTCAACTATGTCAAAGTTTCAATTCAATTCACACACATAATGTAATGTGCAACTCAAGCACAAATCATACACTTATGGTATGTAAGACGATCAATTGACATTTGCACATGGTAGTCATTTCAAAACACAAACATTGATGACATTCAAATCCTCTATATCGTCCTAAGACGCGCAAAGAGCAATCACATTAAAAACCCTTCAAGGATCACCCAAAAATTCACCCGACTCGCCCAATTGAGTTCAATCTTCCCATCATAGGTTTAGGGTTCCCTTACCTCAAGCTTAATGTCACAAAATCCTTCTCCCAAGCACCTCAAGAACTCAATCCAAGCAGCCTAAGAACAATTCAGTCGTGCAACCTATTGAAATTTCATTCAACCATCAATTTCTCTTGCCCAATTATCAATCCATGGACCACAAACCTTAATGACATGTCTCCCAACATCCTAGCATGTCTCATTGATGAATTTAAGACTCAAATTCAACCATCAACAACCCCACAAAATCGGCATGCACAGAACTGAACCGAGCTATTTTCGGTTCTGTGTATATCGCAATTATCCAGTCCTTAAACTACCTTAAATCCATCATTTATTCACTAACCTACTTGCTAACATGTAGATCTAAGAGTTTGGGAAGCTCACCGAAGATTTGAGGTCGAGTTGTCGCCGAAAACTCCTTGAATATCACCGGTTTCCCTTAGTCCTCAAACCGGCAATTCTGGCCCTTCAAGCACAAGACCCATTTGGGGTCAAAACTCCATCAAATTAACCTCAAAATTTTACCACAGATCACTCTATGAGTCCCCTAGATCTCCACAAAATTTGATTGAAAAACTTCAAAGTTTCGGGGTCCTAAAAGGCCAGAAATGTAGATTACCTCTAGTTGCGATGATTCCCATTGACTCGCGGGAGATCGGCTGGCCGGAGCTTTTCGATGTGTCAAACAACTTGCTTCCACTTCAAGGATGTCGGAAAGAGGTCGAGCGAGGTGTGGATGGTCGGCTCGGCGGCTAGAAGTCGCCAGAGAGGGTCATCGGCGTGAGCGAACCAGAGGGATAGAAACCTGTCGGGTGGCAACAGTTCGACAAAGGAAATAAGAAGATGGCTCACAGTGAAAATGGAGAAGATGGCCGGCCAAGAGAGAGAGAAAAGGCTATATTCAACTTTCAAAAGTCAATGAGTTGAATGGTAGCTGGGGAAAAGTGGAAATGTCCGTTCAAGGGCTAATCCATTGACATATGTCCAATGTGTCAATCAAGCCAATCCAATGGCCATGATCCTCTCTCATTTTCGGCAACCTTTGGGGTGTATTAAACACCAAAATGCTCTCGTCTAATTATATAGGTAAGGCTAAGGCTTGAGGGGCAAAATGATAATTTTACCCCCGACGTCCGAAACGTCATTTTTCTCTTTCCAATATCTTTCGATAAGGCGATGACCAATCCAATCATGACATTGGAATTCTAGATTCTCCATTTTCAATTTTCAAGACTTGTTTCTGATCATTCTCTCTATCAGACATGGTTCCAGCCTATCCCGAATCAACGGGCGGCTTTTGCAGAAGTCACGCGATTGACCCTGTGATTCATATCACATTTAGGGCTCGTCAATTCATGGCGACTTTGGTTTTCATGTAATTGTGAGGGTCTATCACTAGTTCCGATGGTCTCGATAGTCACTGTTCGATTTAGGAAAATTTTGCAAATTATACGTTGGTTAGGCGGCATCACCCGCGCTCCAATTGTATAACTTAATCATTCTTAGATCGGCCTTTTGTAGTTCTAAATGTCCTTTCAACAATCCTTATGGTTAATGCGCCATTTCCCATTCGAGTTCCCTAGGTCCACTTACCTTGTCTCGCGTTAGCCTTTCCCTTTTGGTCAGTCTACTCAAATTGATCAAATTTGAGTGAGAAATGACAAAAACACAATGCTAGATACACTTCTCATTAATGAGTCTGAAAATGACTGGAAAATCAGAATGTTACATTGGTCATTAACCACACCCCCATAGCTGCCGAAAAATTGAAAAATTGAAAAATTGAGAGCCATTGGTTGCACTTTGATTGACACAATAGACAAGTGTCAAGGGATTAAGCCTTTAGTTGATATATTCACTTTTAACCTACCATTCAACTCAAGTTGACTCTTGAAAAATTGAATACATTCTCTCTCTCACTTAGCCGAAACCCCATTTTCCCTCTGTAAATTTCTTCTTCTTCTTCTTCCTCCTTCTGTCGACCACTCACCGCCCGACCAATTCTGACCGCAGGCTTCGCTCTCTTCGATCGCCACTTCCAGCGACTTTCAGCACCAAGCCGACCATCTACTACTTCCTCATCCTCTTGCAGACGTTCTCGAAGTGGAAGCAAGTCGTTTGACCACCCGAGGAGCTCCGGCTGACCAATCTCCCGAAAGTCGATGAAAATCGTCGTAACCAGAGGTAAGCCGCGGTTTAGGCTTCACAGGACCCCGAATTCTTGGATTTTTTCAATCAAATTTTGTGGATATCTAGGGGACACATAGACTGAGCTGTGGTAAAAATTTTGGGTGAATTTGATGGATTTTTGACCCCAAATAAGTCTTGTGTTTGAAGTGCCAGAACTGACCGGTAGCAAACTCGGAAGAACCGGCGTCGTTCAAGGACTTTTCGGCGTTGCCTTAGCTCCAAATTTTCGGTGAGGCTCCCCAACCCTTAGAACTACATGTTAGCAAGTAGATTAGTGATTAAATTGAGGATTTAAGATAGTTTAAGGGTTGTTTAGTTGGTTATACACAGAACCGAAATTGTCCTGTTTCGGTTCTATGCATACCGATTCTGTGGGAGTTGTTAGTGGTTGTAATTAAACTTCAAATTCATCTTTGAGAAGGGTGAGGATGTTAATTGATAGGTCCATGAGGTGCATGTTTAGTGGGGTGATGATTTGAGCGAGGAAATTAACGATTGGATGAAATTTCCTTAGGTTGCACGGTTGAATCATCCTTGGACCCTTAGGGCCGAACCATTGGAGTGCTTGGGAAGGAATTTTGTTGGCTATAGCACAAGGTAAGGGGATTCTAAACCTTTGATAGGAGGATTGGACTCAATTGGGCGAGTTGAGTGCGAGTTTGATTGATTCTTGGAAGATTATAAAGCGCTTGTTCATTGTACGTCCTAGAAGGATATAGATAACTCAAATGCTTGGCCATGCTTGTGCCTTAAGTTGATTGTCGCATTTGAGTGTTGAACTTGATTGCCTCACATGCCATAAGTGTGTTGTTCGTGTATGAGTTGCACTTGATTGTGTGTATTATGCAATAAAATGAACTTATGGCTTATCTGAGAAGTTGTGACATCCTGAGGCGTATGAGACACGGGGTCGTATGAATGAATGCCCTGAGGTGCTGAGGCACGGGGTTTGAAATGAACGGCACCCTGAGGCGTATGAGACGTGGGGTTGTGAAGGCCATAGTCCTGATGCGTCGAAACGTGGGACGGAGTTGTGATGTGTCGACACAGGCCTGGAGTGACATTGAAAACCTGATGTGTTTACGCGGGTTTGTCAATGAGACGGTCTGATGCGTTTACGCAGACCTAGCCTAAGGCGTTCTAAACGCGGGCATGAAAGTGAGAAGGTAGGAAAAGGGTGGAAGGCGTAACATGGCTTGTTTATGCATGCTTGGGCTAAATAACGTGATAAGATGCCTGGAGTGCATGCTTGATATTTATGTGTTATTTCATGATAGTTGAATGTCTCTTGTGATTTTGTATGAATTGTTTGTGATTATAATTGCCCGAGTGAACGGTCATCCTAACCTAGGATTAGGACCCACCTTACTGAGATGTATATCTCACCTCGTTGTGGGACCCCATTTTCTTTTTAGATCCTAGGTCTTGAGGATGTGGCCAGTCAGGTTCGGTGATCCGAAGGAGATGTTTGTTTATTTTGGGGAGTTCCCTGACGGACAAGGGACCATTTGTGTTAGGTAGTGTACAGTCGTTTGGGTAGATGAGGGTGGTAGTAGCTGGAAACCTCATAGATATGAGGCTTGGTTTAGGAAGGTAGGAGACGTTTCCACGGGGCCCCTAAAACCCACTGAGGTGCCCCATGGAGTGATCCCTAGTTGGTGCCATCCCGCCTGAGATTCAGTAGAGGCCGAGGGGTCAGTCGCTAGTTCGAGGAATGGCCTAGAGAGGACCCCAACCCTGAAGGACACCGAGGAAGTTATAGTGGTCGAGGCTATCGAGGACGACCTGATGGAGCCATTAGCGGACGAGACGCTCGAGGATATAGTGGAGAATTTGTTCTGAGACTTTCTTAGAGTATGAGCCTACTAAGGAGGGGGAGGAGACTGATGACTCTAGTAGGTCGACTTAGGTGGCTCTATTTTACTAGTCTAACATTTTGATGGTGTTCTTGATATCTACTTCTTTTGCGATGCTGAGGACTGCCTTTTGTACTAGCCATGCCACCCTACTAACCAACATAGTTAGTCTATCGTGCCTTGTATGGATATTTAGAAATTATGCATTATTGGTATTCTCGCTACCCAGGTCCCATTTCATAATTGTACGGAGAAATTTTTATATCGTCACTTCCGCATGCTTTCTATATGATACATCTCTCGAACTATGTTGAAATCCTGGGACCTCGAGAAATAGTTTGTGCTCGCAGGGAGTCGCGTGCTCGTGCATGGGGCGCAGGGCGTGACACTTGTGAATGAAGTTTTTGAACATCGAAGTGTTTCGGAGGATCGTCGAGTCGGGATCATCGATATGCGTTTCCGAGGTAAAGCAATCGCTTGGTAGAGGCATGAGAAGCAAACTCATCAATTCGTTGGCAAGCCTCTAGTCACTCCATGGAGAAAAATGGAGGACAAGATCCGAAAGTATTTTCTACCTAAGGTATAAAAGAGAGAGCTCTACCAACAGTACCAAAATCTGAGGCAAGGTATGCAAATGGTGGACAAGTACACCAATGAATTTAATGAATTGATGATTCACAACAACATCCAAGATCCAAAAGAGGTACTTGTGAGCAAGTACTTGAATGGTCTCCAGTTTCAAATACAAGATGCCCTATAAGTCCTCGACATTTGGGACTTGGGAGATGTACACCAATGGACACTTAAAGTAGAGCGTTCTTGCTCTAGGAGGCAACAGTCCTCTACCAAGTCAAGCCAACCCGCTGTGAGTACCATCGACCCTACAAAAGTTGATGATGCTACAACGCAAATCGCTAGTAAGTCTTCTACTTAGCTCAACACTTCAAAGCAACCCAATACATCTGAAATGCGTTGCTTTTCTTGTGGTGAGTTGGGTCATCGTACTGGCAACGGTCGAGTTAACAAGAATCGATAAGATGGCAAAACCTTCTTGATGGATAATGATTCTGATGATCATGCGGAAGATCCGCTGGAAGAAGAGTTGAATGATGGTGAAGAAGCCACAACTAATGAACAAATAGTGCATGCTGATTCTGGCGACTTCCTCACAGTGAGAAAAATCTTCCTCACTCGTCAAGATGATATCGGAGATAGGTGGCTGCGTACCAATATTTTTCATTCAGCTTGCACATTCAAGAGGAAGGTATGTCAATTAATTATTGACTCTGGTTATTATGAGAATATCATTTCTGAAGTAGCGGCAAGCAAGCTGAAATTGGAATTGAAGACACACCCCACTCCTTACAAAATTTAGTGATTGTCGAAAGGCACCGAGGTAACCGTTTTCAAATGATGCCTTGTTAATCTGTCGATTGGTTCTATTTATTATGACAAAATACGATGTGATATTCTACTGATGGATGCTAGTCATGTTATTCTTGGGCGACCATGACAATTCGATAGGTAGACTACTCTTGTTGGCTATCGTAATACATATTCATTTGAGTTTGGTGGATAGAAGATTACACTAGCACCTAGTAAGGAGCCTCTAAAGCCTCATGTTGTTGAAAAAACTTCATCTCCTGCGTTGTTTATGATGAAGGATGTGAAAGGTACTTTGAAAAGGGTTGTATTGTGTATGTTTTATTTCACAAAAATGGTGCAGAGAATGAAGTTGTTTCTTCTATACTCCATCAAGTTTAGTCACTATGATGGAGTATAGAAGAAACAACTATGCTATATATGCACTACACTATGATGTGTTGTGAATCTATTGTGGTATTGTGCTGTGAATGTTATGATTCTACTACGAATGTTATGCACTACAAGTGCAAACAAGATAAGCACAAGGAGAAGCATACATAGATTCTCTTGTTCAGCAAGAACATGACCCGGAAAGAAATTTCATTGCTTAAGCAGAACAGGTGAACAAGTTCTTTATTTTAAACATTTCTTTAATGATAGCACATGCAAATATCTCTTGTTCCAAACAGGTTAAGTTAAATGTGTTACAATTGTCATATTCTGAGCAAGTTAATTAGTGAACTACAAGTTTTGAGCTCTTACTAGAACAAGATGTTATGAGCATTTGAGTATAAACTCTAGATCACAAGTGTTATGCTCTCAAATTTTTTCCTACTCGAGATTATCATTAATGCGACTGCACATGATATTTCATTATAAATGCTATGAATTTGTATACTTTCTAAAATTCTAAATCAATTTTTCGAGATATCACAACTTTTGTGATCGTTCATGATATTGCAAAATTACCTACTGAACTTCAGAACTTACTCCTATTAAAAGTACAAAGGACAGATTGGTAAAATTATCCTTTAGCAAGATTTTGCTAGAGTAACAGCCTATTGTTACTCACCTCCTTTTCCAAATATCTGATACTTTTGTGAATAGTTTTGTCATCATAAAAAAGGGAGAGATTGTTGAGAAAAATCAATATATGATTTTGAAGTTGACAAAACAATCCAAGTACTCGTAAGTTTCGAGATAATGTCGTGGAATACTTGTTTTACATATTATCTATTGGTGCGGGGATACACAAGATTGAATCTAGCAAAAGATTTCACTCAGATGTCATTTCTAAAGGACTTAAATGTTGTATCGAGCTCAAACGTTGAACGATGATAGCTCAAACGTTGGTATCATGCTCAAGATATGCGAGAAGTATTCACGAGCAGTAATCAGAACTTAAAAAAGACTTCAAGATGCACTTAATTGATACACTACAACAGATACAATTGAGCTAGATCGTTCTTAAATATTATCGGGGATAGAGATCAACCAAGGACGCGAATCTTAGGAGACGAATGAAACTTGCCTATTGAAGAAATTCATCTATGGAAACCCATAATCATAATATTATGGGTAATTTGATCCGAACGGGGAAGACTTTGCTTTGGCTATCTTCAATGATTACGAGATCTTCTTTTTATAATTGTCTTGTCCAAACTGAAAGTTTTGGAGAGATCTCTTCTAGATACCTTGCAAAGGTTAGATTGGAGGCGAACGAATATAAAAGATATATCAAAATTGAAGAGAAATAAAATTGGCATTGAGAGAGAAAAGTGTTAATAATTCTTAGATCGAAAGTACCTCAAATCAAATATTTTTCTTGATCCATCCATTGTAATTGTGAGAAGGTATACACAAAAGTGTTGAACGTTAGATTTGAAGTCTTGTGTCTTAAGAGAGATTACTAAGATGTAACCTCAAACAGCTTAATAGTGGAATCCTGCCGATTGATTGATAACCGAAGAAATGGACGTAGGCTCAACCAAAGCCGAACCACTATAAACCCTATGTACAGTTTTTTCTATCTCTTACTCTGATCTTATTTTATATCTTGTGATAGGTGAATTGCACGCTCAGCAGATTGTGATAAATTCTATTTTGAACATCTGAGATCTGAGCTTAACATTTGTATAATTTGAATTTCGCATTAAATCTTGAAAATTGCATGACAATCTCCTATTCACCCCCTCTAGGTGATACCTCTAGCAACAACATAGATGAGGTGATCGAATCTCACTTTCGTTGAGCCAAATTTCATGAAATTGGGAGTTTTCATTGCAGTCATCGAGGAGTCTCGCCTCATCGTGGCACGTGTGGCGAGTTCGACATTGTTGGGCCTCTTTCGGCAATGGACGACCACTCTTCAGACTCGGATCAAAGAGCACATTCTAAATATGAAATGAAATTTCACTTTCACCAAAGAAAAATTTTGAAAAAGGCCTAAAAACTTACTAATGAGCCTTAATCGAAACAACGATGAATAGGTTTCGAAATTCTTCTATGACATACTATGATCGGGAAAACATGCATAAAAGGTTCTCATACCAATGAAAAAAACGGATTCCAGTTTCTATATGAAAACCTTGCGGAAAATCTTACTATAACATGCCCAATCAATCACCAATTTGTATCACTGATCGAAGTACAATCACACGAGGGAACGTACCCGCTCTCCATAGATTAAATGTCACCTTCGCAGTCTCAAGAGTCCCTTTGTGTCGAATGCAATTCAACGTTGAGGGGAGTTTCATTCGTTTTTTCTGTCGTCTGTTCTCGTTACTGTGAAAGGGGAGAAGACAACCCTTTTTGTTTAACGTTAACCAAACAAACATGCTTCTTCACATTTGAAATTTTTTTTGGCATCAGATAATTCTAGTGGGTGGATGTGAATATCCATATGGGTGCACATCGCAATACCCATGCCCCAACAGTGCAAAATAGATAAAGTCGAGGGGACAATGTACGTCTCAATTCTTGTGTCCATGAGCTTTGGGGATTCCACAGCTCAAATTACTGCGTGGTCGACTGGACAATTGGCCGGACAAAGTAGGCACGACTTTGTTATTCGTTGAAGCAGCAACATCGTGATTACACCTTTGTTTATCAGAATATAAGCAACTTAACCTGTAGGCATCTACATGAATAATCCACATGACTATATTTGGAGATTGTAGTTCTCTAGTGTGGAGATTTGACACCTTAAATCAAACAAAACAGACACAATTTGCTTCCAAAATTTGTATGTATACGCGTGCAGCATGGGAAGAGAAGTGAAGTAAACTGAGACTTCAAAATGCAAATCCTCCTTGAAGGACTGCTCTGAGCACTTCCACACAATTCATAGCAGCATCTTCCTTTGCTAAAACTGTCGGGATTCACGTAACACACGCGGGCAAAATAAAATATATAAACACAGCGAAAATAAATAAATGCCCATACATGTATCTCTGGAGGAATAGTTTGTGCGTTTCAATCGAAGATCATAATAAACGAATAGAGTTAAAAGATTACCTCTCGTAGCGTGCTTGAAAATAAATTGGTTCGGATGTTCTTCTATCTGAGCCCCACAAATGTTGAGTCTCTAGTTCAGACACACCATCAATAACGACGACGAACAAAAGAACGAACTCGTGGGAATCACCACTCAATTGTGATAGCGATATCGATGATGCAAAACTCCGCACTTGTTCTTGAATTTTTGGTCACCATGGGAAAAAGCAAAAATGAGAGAGAGAGATAGAGCTTAATTTTCTACTTACCAATTGCACTCCCTTAATCCAAGGATCTAATCCTTTGATTATGCATTGTACACACATATACACGCATAATTCTAGGATCCGATCTAAGAATTATGCTACCATACAATCAGTAATTTAGCCCACCAATCAATTATCGTAATTATGGTAATTAATCAATTTGGCTCTTAATGGGCGTAAATTTCCAACATCTCTCACTCGCCCACAAAGGCCTAAATTGACACACAATAATAAATAATTTGTGTGCAAATCGACGTAACAATTTTGTGTCGATTTAATCCGTACATGTGCATCATATACAGTTGTGCCTATTACCAAAAATTAAAAATTTAATTAAATCCCATTTAATCTAATTTCGATCCGAATAATTCGATAGTCATTATTGCAAACATATTTGCAATATTGTCTTTCCGTTCATTGTCATTATATATTGGTTATGGTGTGTGACATCCCTAGGTTCATCACTGAGCTGGCAGTAAGACATGCACTAACACATTAGTATTTCCAAGAGAATTAATTGTCCCGATTAACCTCTACGTCTCACGAGCCATGAGTGACATCTAGCAATATGTTATGGCTACCCAAACAATTTGAATTCTTTAAGAACCTAATGAACCTGTCAACTTTGGCTACAGTGTAATTCAATCCCTCCATCTTACTATATCCCGAGTTAACAAAGACCATGGAATATTTGTCAAGTCACCAATTCGATCATACGCACAAATTCAATTGACATGCATTTATATGAGACATCAACATTTTATTCTCAGTTACAACCCTGGCCGAGGATTTCAATGCATTGTCATAATTAAATCGCATAGGATATCATACCTTGCATATGGCAAGGAGACAAATTCCATTTTGCACATACGTGTGACTTCGTATGTGAATGAACCATCAAGTACAAAGACGGATCAACGAAATGTCAATATGTGTTCTCGTGAACTATAGCCATCCAACACATAAGTCAACACTGTGCTTCAGGTCTAAGGATTATTTACACAAGACCAAAGCATGAACAATTAGACATTGACCACGCTAAAAGCTTCCATGTCGCTAATCGTTCACTACGCGTCATGTTCAGTGAACTTCTCTAATACAAGCACTTGTGTTCTAACTCGGGCATCACAATACCCAATGGCTTATGACTCATCATTACCTTAAGTATCAAATACTTAATTGCGAAGTTAAGAACACACCGATCTCAATAGGATTATTGATATCCATTCAATGATCCATCGATCGGGAACTAATTAAAGATTCAGTCTAATTGTGAACCCGTCACACATATTTTTAACGTCTCAAGAATAGGTCCAATCACAACTGATCTTATGGAATTTATTCATATAAGTAGGTAATTGGACAAATGAATAAATATGTCTTTGCCATTAATTAAGTAAGAAATCAAAAGTACAGTTAAAATCCTAACATGTAACTATTACATGATTGCTTTAGGGCATATCTCCAACAATCTCCCACTTGCACTAAAGCCAACCGATCCGGTGCCTTAAACCCATTTTGTCAAGGTGTCTTTCAAAAGAAGACTATGGTAAGGCCTTAGTAAAGGGATCTACCACATTTTCTGCTGAGGCAATTTTCTGCAAGGCAATATCACCTCTCCCAACTATTTCTCTGATGAGATGGAAGCGTCTCTTAATGAGCTTGGACTTTTGATGAGACCTTGGTTTCTTAGCTTGAGCTATTGCCCCATTGTTGTCACAAAACAATGTAATTGGCTGCTCAATGGAAGGAATTACTCCTAGTTCAGAAACGAATTTCTTCTTCCAAGCTGCTTCCTTTGCCGCTTTAGAAGCGGCTACATACTTTGCCTCAGTGGTGGAATCAGCAGTTGTGCTTTGTTTGGAACTCTTCCAACTAACTACACCACTATTGAGTGTAAAGACAAACCCAGATGCAGACTTATAGTCCATCGGATCTGACTGAAAATTAGAATCAGTATAAGCTTCAACTTTAAACTCTCCTTCTCCGTATATCAAGAAGAAATCCTTAGTCCTTCGCAAGTACTTAAAGATATTCTTGGCTGCTATCCAATGCTCTTCCCCTAGATCAGACTGATATCTGCTAGTGATGCTCACAGCAAACACAATATCAGGTCGCGTACATAGCATAACATATATTATGCTTCCAATAGCATATGCGTAAGGTATCTTTGTCATTCGCTCTTTTTCCTCAGGAGTGTTGGGACACATCTCCTTGGAAAGACGGATTCCATGCCTAAAAGGCAATAATCCTCTTTTGGAACATTGCATGTTAAACCATGTTAACACTTTATCTATGTACGTAGACTGTCCGAAGCCGATAAATCGTCTTGATCTATCTATATTGATCTTGATACCTAAAATATAGGCTGCCTCTCCTAAATCTTTCATAGAGAATTTTTGTGACAAGAGCAGCTTGATCGATGATATCATTGGTATATCATTTCCGATCAAAAGTACATCATCAACATAGAGAACTAGAAAATGCAATAGCGCTTCCACTGACCTTCTTGTATACACAAGGTTCATCCAGATTTTTTATGAAGCCAAATGATTTGACTATCTCATCGAAACAGATGTTCCAACTTCTGGAGGTTTATTTGAGCCCATAAATGGATCTCTTAAGCCTACAACCTTCTGACTTTCACCACTAGGTTCAAAACTCCGTGGCTGTTCCATATAAATGTCTTCCTCAAAGAAACCATTTAGAAAAGCCGTTTTGACATCCATTTGGAATATCTCATAATCAAGGTGCGCAGCTATAGCCAACATAATCCGAATAGATTTTAGCATGGCTACAGGTGAGAAAGTTTCTTCGTAATCGATCACTTCTTTTTTACGATATCCTTTTGCCACCAGCCATGCTTTATAAGTTTCAATCTGACCATCAGCGTTCATCTTTCTCTTGAAGATCCATTTACACCCAATTGGTACAATACCATCATGCAGATCAACTAGAGTCCAAACATCATTGGAATACATTGAATCCATTTCATACTATTTACCAGAATCGACATCCGACATCGTCTTATCATAGGTGCTAGGATCACTCAGTTGATCACTATCATTCACAATGAATAGTGGCTCGATATCTTCAACTGAGTCTCTATAGAGAATAGGCAGACGAGACGTTCTCGCACTCCTCCTAAGAGGTTGTGTATTAGAGGCTCCCACTGAATCAGATATCGATATCTGAACTTGGTTATTTGGTACTTCATTATTTTCTTCTTGTAAGACTATTTTTCTCCCAACACCCACCACCTTCTTGGACGAATTGATTCTCTAGAAAAGAAGCATACCTACTAATCGAAACTCTTTGGTCAGAATGAAAATAGAAATAATATCCAAGAGTCCCTTTTGGATATCCAATGAAGCGACCTTGTTCAGACCTAGCCTCCCATTTCTCTATTCTCAGCTTCTTGACGAAAGCTGGTGTCACGCCCCGCACCTCGGGCATGAGCACGCGAACATCCCTACAAGCCAACCATACAACAATCTCTCGGCGGTCCCAAGATCCATCAGACGTTCTCAAGAGACTTAATAAATACATCACGCGTGCGGAAGCGTTA
This sequence comes from Rhodomyrtus tomentosa, assembly GCA_028455895.1. NCBI lineage: Eukaryota > Viridiplantae > Streptophyta > Magnoliopsida > Myrtales > Myrtaceae > Rhodomyrtus > Rhodomyrtus tomentosa. Next base: position 17,427,388 of record JAPCWY010000001.1, read on the forward strand.
CTAACATAAATCCCTGTACAATATATAAAGATTAAGTGGAACCTGGACAGCTCAATAACATTCATACATCATATCATACTATTCATACAAATACCAACTACTAGGATCCGCTAAACAACAGGGCAACAGGGTAAGCATGTCAAAAGGAAACATCTACAAAATCCATCAGGAGCGGGGTCAGGTCACCAGTCAAAAGATCGATCACCAACTGGAGTCGCCTAGGAAGAATTGCTAGAATCTCCTGTGTCCTCAGTCTCCTCCATCGGCTCATACTTGGAGAAGGTCTCATACGGGACCTCAATGGAGTCCTCCATGGTCGTCTCCTGCGACGTCTCATTAAGGTCCCCCTTAGACGCCACTAGAACTATGACCTCCTCCTCATGCTACTCTGTGGATCCCAAGGTCGGGGTCTGCTCTGGCCCATTCCTAAACCCTACTATTGACCCCTCAGGTAACTCCTGCTCTGCCGCAATCTGGCACCAATCGGGTATGACACCCTGAGGTATATCGTGGGACTTCAGTGGCCCTATCTGCTGGTCTCCTACTTTCTTAAATCACGCCTTAAACCTGTGAGGCTTCCACTCTGGCTTACCCTCATCCATCCATACAACGGTGCGCTTCCTCACATATATGTTCCCTTGTCGATTTGGGAACTCGTCAAAATAAGCCGTCATCTCTTTTGGGTCCCCAAAACGTATAGGCCACATATCTGGGGCCTAGGATCTGTAAAAGAAGGGTTCCCCAAAAGGGGTGAGATACACATCTTAGTAAGAAAAACCTAACTCCAGATCAGGTTGACAGTCCACTTAGGTAGCCGTACCCCTCAATAATTTTAAACTCAGAAACTGATAGGCACAGAAGGCACGAACCAATAAACAACAGCATGAAGAAGATAGACATCCACATGTGACGACATGCCACACTCAGATGCACATGCACTCTCAGCTTGTCTCTTCGCCACGTCCATCAATCTCTACCTACCTCAATCTCTAGCCCGCGAACTAGTCTCCTCAGGCTCGGTCCGCGTAAACACATCAGACCGTCATCGGTGACCCGCATAAAAGCATCAGGTCCCGATGAATCTCCAGGCAAAGCTCATTAACTCATACTTCGTCCCGCAAATAGTTCGCATCAGGACAGTGGCTATCTCAACCTCGCGATCTCGTCGCATCAGGGCGCCACTCAACCATAGCTTCATCCCGCGATCTTGTCGCATCAGGGTATCAACTCCCGCCTCGCGTCTCCTACACCTCAGGGTCTCGCCATGTCATGCTCATGCCATGTCATTTCAATTCAATTCACACGCAACGATAGGTGCCATTTATACACAGTGTGAACTCTCATGGCATGCAAAGCAAGTCACATAATACTCAGACATGGCAAACATCTCATGCATAGACAATGTCACATACATTCGTCCTATAACATCTTAGGACATAATATAAGCTATCCCTATTGAAATTTCCTCATGAATCAATTTAATTAAACCTCGACTCACCCAATTGAGTCCAATTCCCCTAGCCTAGGTTTAGGAAATCCCTTACCTTAGCTTGACAATACAAATTTCTCCTTCTTGAATCCCCTAGGTTTCGGCCAACTAGTGTCCACACCTGGACTTGTCGCGCAACCTAGAATTTCAACCAATTCGTCAAATTTCCGTACCCAATTCCTCAATCCATCAATCCCAATCATCTATAACTTAATCCTCAACACCTCATCACATCTTAAACATCAAATTGCAGCTCAAAATCATCATCCATAGCCCTCAATAGAATCGATTTGGCCCGGCACCAAATCGGTCCCACTGGATTCTATGCTAGCCGGGTCCAACTGGCCCTAATCTACTCCTAATCCAATATTTATACACTATCCTATCTCTTAGGATGTCTACCTAAGGGTTTGGGAGGCTCATCGTGAGTTTCGAGTTAAATGGCCGCCAGATTACCATTGAAACTCGCCGGAACGCCGAAGGTCAGATTATTGGCAGATTTTGGGCAAAATGTACAAGGTCGATTCATGGTCAAAACCTTATCAAATCAAGTTCCAATTTTTAACATAGAATCGTACACATCTCTACTAGATCTCCACAAAATTTGAGCCCCAGATTCTAAGATTTCGACCAGTAAAAGGGCTAAGAACCGGGCCTACCTCAGATTGAATCCTAGTCCGTCGACTCTCGGGAAAATCTCTGTTCGGGACTCCTCGGTGCTCCAATCAACCTTATTCTTGTTTGAGGATGTCGGAAAGACGTAGCGCTTCGTCGGTATGATTGGCCGGTGGTGGAATGGTTGCCGGAAGGGTCGGTCGTGGACGGCGAACGAGCGGTTCGGTAGCTGTCTGGCAGCGAACAGAGCTGAAGAAGAAGAAGAGGAGGGTTTCGGTGGCTTGAGGATGATGGTCTGGCCAAATGAGGGTGAGGAGAGAGAGAGGATGGGCTACATTCAAATTTTGGTCGATGGAGTTTGAATGGTACGTGGCCAAAAGTGTGAAATGACCACACTTGCCCATCTTGTGACACTTGGCATTGTCTTTTCCAAAGGAGATCTAATGGCTTTCTTTTATTCTTCTTTTTCAGCAGCCATGGGAGGGTTCAATGTCCATTATTCCCTTCTTCAATTACAAGGACAAAGTTCTAAGATCGAGGGCAAAACGGTCATTTTACCCCTGACGTTCGGAACGCCATTTTTCTCATTCCAGAATCCTTCGATAGGGCGACGGCCAATCCAAATAAAGTTAGAATTCTTGATTTTCCATTTCAAACTTTTAAAGACTCATTTCTGATAGTTTTCTGTATCAGACGTAATTCCAGTCTATCCCGAACTAACGGGCGGCTTTTATAGACATTACGCGTATCAACCCGTGATTCTCATCACGTTTAGGGCTCGTCAATTCGTGGCGGTTTTGATTTTCATGTAATTGTGAGGGTTTATCACTAGTCTCTATGGTCTCGATCGTCACAGTTCGATTTAGGATAATTTTGCAAATCATACTTGGTTAAGCGGCATCACCCGCGCTCCAATCGTACAACACTCGTAAGGTAATCCTTAATCGTTCTTAGATCGACCTCTTGGTGGTTCTAAATATCCCCAAGACAATCCTTATGGTCAAAGCGTCATTTATTATCCGAGTCGCCTAGATCCACGTACCTCGTCTCGCGTCAGCCTTTCCCCTTTAGTCAGTTTACTCAAATTGATCAGATTTGAGCGGAATACAATTGAAACACATTGCTTGATATATATAAATTTCTCATTACAGAGCCTGAAATTGACTGGAAATCAGAATGTCACAGCTGGACAACCCCAAATCTTGATATGATTAAGACTTGATTTTCTACTATACCATATCTCATAAGACGTAGTTGGAACGGACTTAGAAGGCACACTGTTCAGTAAATATGCAGCTGTCTCAAGGGCATGTCCCTAAAGGGATATATGTAAATTGGTGTAACTCATCATGGATCGCACCATATCTAATAAAGTGTGATTTCTTCTTTCAGATACACCGTTATGTTCTAGAGTTGCAATAGGTGTCCATTGTAATAAAATGCCATTATCTTTAAGATAATCCAAGAATTCAGAACTAAGATATTCACCTCCTCGATCAGATCGAAGAGCCTTAACACTCTTTCCTGTTTGTTTCTCAACTTCAGACCTTAATTCCTTGAATTTTTCAAAGGATTCAGATTTATACTTCATTAAGTACAAATAGTCATACCGTGAATGATCGTCGGTAAAGGTAATGAAGTAAAAACAACCACCCCTAGCAATTTCATTAATTGGTCCGCATACATCTGTATGTATCAACCCCAATACGTCAGCAGCTCTCGCACCATGTCCTACAAAGGGCGCTTTAGTCAATTTTCCTAGAAGACATGCACCACAAATCAAGTATGGTTCAAAACCAATCGGATTAATATATCCATCATTACTCAACTTGTTAATCCCATATTCTCCAATATGATGTAATCGAAGATGTCAAACATACTTTGGATTCGAACTATCTCTAGGGCGTTTATTAGTTATGATTTACATCGTAACTATGTTGCTTATTGACATTAGTAATCGCATTACTGGACATTGTAATGGTATAGAGATTATTAGTTAATAATCCAGAACCAACACACGTTCTATTATAATAAATAGAACATACATCATTAGCAAAAGAAAATTCATAATTCTCTTTACCCAAACAAGGTATAGAGATGATGTTCCGAACAGCATTCTCATAATGCAAACAATTATTTAAAATCAAAACATGTCCAGAAGACAAACATAAATGGAAAGTCCTTATAGCTAATGCAACAACTCTTGCCCCATTTGCAAATGTTAGGATGATCCCATTTCGCCCTAGCATTCTGCTTATTTCCAGATTCTACAATGACATACATATATGTGAGGTTGCAGCAGAATCCAGAATCCATAAGCTAGATTCAGCACTAATCCTATGATTAGTTTCAATAAACATAGACACCAAACCTTCAGAAGGTTGGTTCTTGGACTTGACCTTCAAGCTTGCGAGGTACTTCTTACAGTTCCTCCTCAAGTGCTCCATGACACCACAGTAATGACATTTCCCTTTTTCAATCTTAGGCTTTAGTTGCACAGTAGCTTTCACAGCCCTATTCCATTTCTTTCTCTTCAAAGTAGTCTTTCCCTTTGAAGAAGAAGCCTTAGCTATAACCACTACATTGGGCCTTGTGTTGTGTATTTCCTTCTCATAAACTACCAGCATATTATGTAACTCAGCTAGAGTTTCTCCATCTTATGCATGTGGAAGTTTTGGACAAAATCAGCGAATAAATCTGGTAAAGATTGGAGGATCAAATCCACAGCTAAATCATTGTCCATGACAAGATTCAGCCTAGTCGATTCTTCTATGTGCTAGATCATTTTTAGGACATGATCATTAACTGATGATCCTTTAGTCATCCTCATACGATACAATGCCTTAGATATCTCATATCTAGAAGTTCGACCATTCTCATCAAAGAATTCCTTCAGGTGTAATATGATCGACCTAGCATCTTCCATTGCTTCATACTTCTTTTGAAATTCATTATTCATTGAAGCAAGCATATATGACCTAACATTTAAGTCATCATCATGCCACTTATCATAAGTGATACGTTCTTCTTGGGTCCCACCCTCAGGAAAGAAGGTTGGCATAATTTCATCAAGCATATACCCGAGTTTTTCTGAATTGAGAATAATTCTCAAATTCCTTACTCAGTGGGTGAAATTGGGTCCAGTCAAACAATTCTTGTCAAGTATCGAAGCGAGCGGGTTTGTGTTCACTATTTTTCAGAGTAATAAATATCTATGCAGAAAATAAATTGTTAGCCATTGTCTTTCAAAATAACTATTTCAATTTGGCCTTTAAACGAAATAGATCCTCCCAATAAATTTATATTCGGATCTCATACTCCTTAAAATGGGAAACGACAATCTTTGTCGTGTAATGATTACTAGTGGGGATTGGAGTCCCACTAGCTCATAGTTCACCTCACCTAACAGTTATTGATGTTCTATAAGCTTAGTGAGTGAATCGACTTATTCAACGCACCATATGCGAGTCCCAATCATAACTTTGGCATCTAGATCATGATAATCTCACCTAACAGTTATTCAGTTCATGATCATAGTCAAGTCTAATCCATTGTCTCATGTAAGTATTGAAAACGCAAACGATCCCCTGACCTAACAGTTATTGGAAATCGCTCGACTTCAACCCTACAACATCATATGCATTATTATGAATGACAATTGACCCCAATGTATCCATAGCTAGTCAATCAATCACTATAATAAAAGATCAAACCACGATGATGGAAGGCCATGAGTCCAAAACCCGTTACGATTTAATATTATTTTAAGGAGATTTTGAGTCATTATTAAAGGTCTCACTTTACACATTAACCGGTTTAACATGGTCATAAAAACAAAATAAATAAATAGATGTCAATCGCATAAACATCTATCCTACGTGGTGATCATGGAATTATGATTTAATGGGTCTCGAGCCAACGAGACCACATTTAACCATTTTAATATTTTAATATTGGATATCCGCTCTTCTCTTCTTCTTGGTTCCTTAAACTCTACGAAGACCAGGCCCAAAGAGCTCTCCGGCTTTATGGCTCCTCAACGTAATCCTCATAGCATTTACATCAATAATTGATTATGCTAAACTATACTAAAAAAAATTTACATGAAAAATAAAAGAAGGACGCAACCTCCATTTTAAAATTACAACTCAAAAAAAAAAACCAATAAACACCATACATTCATACATTCATCAATCACATTGATTAGGGATTTTCCCATGATCACCACCCTTCCACGTGAGCAATAAATTCATAATTTAAAGCTTTGAAAGGCACAAATAAATTATGCATTGAATCAAATTCATAATGAGCAACACAAGCCGTACTAATAAATTAACGCCGGCGAAACAAATTTCACGTGCGTAATTGAAATGCTAGTAGCATTGTCAATCTTATATTTGAAGCCACGAATCATTTTTGCATAAATCATACGCAATATAAAACTCATTACCAATTTTCGATTCAAAATTGATTTAGTCTCAATTTTTTGCTACGTTGATTAATTTTATCACATAAAATTATCGACTTCTTTTGGCCACGTAAAAAGAGCAATTCTTTAAAAATAAATTGGCCTTAGCATCGTAAAAAATCATTACGAACTAGAATCAATTAAATGCACAAAAACGCTTAAGGATTGGCTCTGATACCATTGTTGGGATTCACGTAACACGTACGGGCAAAATAAAATATATAAACACAGGGGAAATAAATAAATGCCCTTACATGTATCTCCGGAGACGTAGTTCGTGCGTTTCAATCAAAGATCATAATAAACGAATAGAGTTAAAAGATTACCTATTGTAGCATGCTGGAAAACAAATTGGTTCAGATGTTCTTCTATCTAAGCCCCACAAATGTCGAGCCTCTAGTTCAGACACACCACCAATAACGACGACGAACGGAAGAACGAACTCGCTGCAATCACCACTCAATTTCGCTAGCAATATCGAGGATGCAATACTCCGCACTTGTTCTTGAATTTTTGGTCACCATGGGAAAAAGCAAAAATGAGAGAGAGATAGAGCTGAATTTTCTACTTACCAATTGCACTCCCTTAATCCAAGGATCTAATCCTTTGATTATGCATTGCACACACATATACACGCATAGTTCTAAGATCCGATTCAAGAATTATGCCGCCATACAATCTGTAATTTAGCCACCAATCAATTATCGTAATTATGGCAATTAATCAATTTAGCTCTTAATGGCCGTAAATTTCCAACAAAACTTCCCTTCACCGAACAAACCTGTAAAAGAAGTGTACTAAATAAGTTACTAGAAATGAACAATTTACTTACTCTGTATCACCGTTGTCCAACCATTTCAAACACGAAAATACTTGCTCATCCAAAGTACCAGTAATATAACTTCAAGAAGACATCTTCATGAAAAAGGTCGTTGGACTTCCATGTTCCATTTATATCAAAATGAACCACCAACAAGCCAAATAATAATAATAATAATAAGTGTCGTTTCTTTCCATAAAAGAGCCCAAACTAACAAGTGCCGTAATACAATTTCTTTTGGACTTCTCCAGTAAAAGTTACATATGATATTTCATCTATTAACATGTGAATTCACATGAAAAGATAAGAGAGGCAAACCTAATATTAACATGAGTTTACTCCAAATTAGCATTCTGACATCACCTTCTCTTACAGGCATGCAAGCATTTCACTTAGGCATTTTATCGAACAGATTGAATATTACATGGATGATAATCCTATCTGCGACGCTTCAGTTCAAATTATCATAATCAGGATTAATCCTTGAATCGGGAAAATTGAGAAGAGTTCTTGAAATCTTATTCCAGGGATACTTCTAAAAAATGAAGTCAACAAACACTTACGAAATAAAGCTTCAATAAAATTAACAAATAAAATCATTTGAGTTCTTCATCATGCAGCAGTTGCTTTGTAGTCGCCAGCGGACAAATTAATACCTAAAATCTCAAATGAAAGTCCCAATAATACACATTTCACATGTAACAACCAGAGAAATGGAAGGATGAGAAACATGGAGCAAACCCTTTCTTCTTAAAAATTCACATATGGTATTTCTTTTGGATCAAAGAACTAGAGAAGCAAGCGCCAGAGCAAAATAGATTTTTCCCTAAGGCTAAGCAACAAAAACTCACCAGGGACTGGGTATATGTGAATTGGGTCTCGACGAACAGTGAACATAGCTTGTCCTCTTTGCCAAGTTGTCCTCGTCGAGGTCCCCGTGAGCTGCTTGCAAAAATCCCCCGGTGCGTCGTTGAGAGTCGTTGGCCATCGTTGAGAAGTCAGGGGCTACGGTCAACGAGAGTCACCATGAAGGGCATGAGCGTTGTCGAGCATAGGCCCGTCGCCGAGGAGTGGATACATGGTGAGCAAAGAAGGTTCTGACATCGTTTGATTTAGGGCAATTTGCCTAGAAACAAACACTTGAAAAAACTAAGCATACGTCACCATTTTTAATTTCTGTCGTCCATGTCAACGCTAGACCAGCGATGTAGGACGGGCAACGCTAACAAGAAATCCACCTAGGCATTTTTTTCGGCTTAAATTTGCCGGAAGGACTGAATGAGTACAAAGTGAAAAGGTTTAGGATTAAATTGGTCAATTTGAAACGTTTAATACTGAATTGGAAAAAAATGAAAAGATTTAGGATTAAATTGGCCAATTTGAAATGTTTTAATACTGAATTGGAAAAAAGTGAAAAGGTTTAGGACGGAATCTACAACATTAAAAGGTTTTTGACCATTTTCCCTAGGATTAATTGAATAATATAGAGAAAATTGTGGGAGTCGGTGTATTCTAGGAGCTAATTTGCTCTGAGTGCTGCATGTGTTGTGAGAATATATTGTGACAGTGAAAGTGAGATTTTTGGGTGTAGCACTCGTACCATGTTTCCGCAAACCCAACATACCTAATCGCTTATAATTGCATTCTTCATACGTCTTAGAGTGGGTATGATGGAGGAGTAAAAGGTTGGCTCCAGCTCATGTTTGCTCTTCTTGTCCTTTGATTGGTTGGCTTCTTCTTCATGTTTAGTGTACTCATATTGTTGGAAAATGATTATCAATGGCCTCTGGCATAGCTTTCTTTCTGATGCCCATAATACATGTCTTGACAGTCACGTGTCATGTCACCAGCTTCTCATTCAATACGCGAAGTTTCATACTGAGAATTATAAACTTTGTAGTTATCATAACATTTTGGTTGTTTTAAAGTTTGTTTACTGAAGATAGGTTGGTGGTATGATGGCATGAGCACACATTGTGATTAAAAGGGTATTTTATGTAACCACATTGTGGTGGTGGCCATTGGCACCAACCAAACCCCTCACATCCTAAGAAATTGGTGTAACTGTAAAATATGCAGACAATCTAGGTACCTTGAAGCGTGCACTGGTCAGTGGTCACTGCGGCAGGTGGGGACAAAAGTGCACCTCAAGTCACCCTCTCTCTCTCTCTCGTGCTTTCTTAGAGATCTGGCGTACGGTTGCGAGTAATCTAGCTGTCACCATTTTCCCGGTAAACCTTTATATATGGATACTAGGAATTTCCTCTCACCAAGAAAGATGTTGATTCTAGCCAAAATGTCCTGCTTTCTGCTTTTTTTTCTTTCGATTGCAATCATTCATATCACAGCAACTGATGAAGCAGCACAAAACACCACTTCTTCAGCGATCACTCAACTCTCCGGGAGCAGTGGGCAAGTAGATCATAACAAGACATACAATGACGTTGTGGTAAAAAGTAGGGACACGGTATATCACCTAGGTGGCACTGGAGGAGGAGGCGGCGGCGGCGGCAGCGGCAGCGGCGGCGGCAGTGGGAATGGTGGTGGGGGCAGCGATGGTGGAGGAGGTTACACATGGGGATGGGGGGGTGGGGGTGGCGGAGGCGGAGGCGGAGGCGGAGGCAGAGGTGGAGGGGGCTCTGGATGGGGTTGGGGAGGAGGAGGTGGTGGCAGCGGTTGGTGGAAGTGGGGCTGCGGCAGGCAGCCGAAGACGAGCAGAAGCAGAATTCACCGGAAATGGATGTATGACAAGGAAGAGTATGTGATGGGCGAGTTTGCTCAGTGCATGGTCAAAGGAAGGTGCAAAGGCATGAGATTGGACTGTCCTCTTCACTGTGGTAGACCTTGCTTGTATGACTGTAGGTACATGTGCAAAGCCCATTGCAGACGTTGAGCTACACTCTAATTCCTTATCGGGCATTCTTAATCCGTTTATTTATGACGCTACCATTTGAAAAATGTTAGAAAAGTGGGGTTGTTGAGGCAATATTGCTGTCTCCCCGTTCGATCAGGGAGAGTTGGGTTAATGTTTCTGAGATAGCTATAACCATTAAATGAGATTGTTATGTTGGCAATGGCATGACTGATGTGATTTGCTCATTAATCTGTCCATCGAGTTCTTGGCGATAAAGCTGTTGCAACTACAAACATCGTCGCTTCTTGGCAAAAAGAAGGGAAAACACTTTACATTGGAGATATGTTTAATGATGCAAAATCGTGATGCTGATAAGTGCTCGAGTAAAGGAAAAACAAAGGCTATATACGAACTCCAATCACCTCCAAAATCAGCTACCTTGACACGTAATGCGTGCATGGAATCTAACTTAGAGAAGATTGGCTAGTAAGTTAACACATTAAAGCTCAAGGTGGTGTAAATTTTTGGAAGTGTCCCCTCCGTAGTCACCTGATGCACATCTTGTACTCACCGGTCGGCAATCGAAGACGCCGTCACAAAATTGGAAAACGGCGACGACTTGGTTTCTTTGCTTTTGACCTGTCTATGGCAAATAATTTTTACCGCCTTAGGACTAACTTTAAAAAATTGGAACCAAAGGCGAAGAAAAATTGTCACCTTTGGTAAGTTTTTCATCACCTCAGGTTAAATTTTTAGGCCCACTACGGCGAAGAATTTTTTTAGTTCGCTGATCAGAAAACACGATTTTTTTTGTCTTTCCTGCTTTTAATTTGTAGATTCATAGTTTTTCTTTTTATTTCAAGTTGTTTACGTATTTGAAGATAAAAAAAAAAGGTCGTTTACGTATGTGAAGATTAAGTAATAAATTTCAAATACCTATACTCAAATTTTGCTGTATCTAATATGCATAAAAATGTACCATGACTCATCATGGGAAAAAGAAAACATTGTACAATTTGTAAATACATAGAAAACGGCAAAAGGACATCTCGAGTACCAATATTGTGGCGCTCATTTTGGTGCCAATAATTTTTTTGGATAACATAATTATCAGTTATTTTTAAAAACATTTTCATTTCAGAACTTCGAAATGGGTCAGATTTCAGAATGTCGCAGAACAAATTTCAAAAAGCCAGATCTTCCAAGAAAGGGAAAGAAAAGCTCGGTGAACTCTTAAGAATTGAAGAAGAGGTTGGTAGAATTAATGAAGAAACTGTTGAGGAAACAAATACTATATCTGTTAGTGATCATTGAGAGAAGACGATGATAAGGCAATATATACGCACTTCCATCCGGTGGTAATGAAGTTTTTAGCAGCAAAGAGGATGCTAATGAAATATTTAGAACATAGGAGCATGAAAAGTGCTATAAATCGCTGCTTGCTAGAGGGGTTATACCAAATAGGCCAGTTGATTATAATTTCTTTCAGAGAAGTGGCCAGCAAATTCTTTATCCTCTCACCAATCTACAGTTGCACAATTTCCATTGTCCAAACTCTCCATGCTATTCTAAACTAACTTTTTACTCCAGCTTCTCAATGATCAATAGAGATGCATTTCAGTTCTCATTTCGTGAACTTAATATCATTCTGAACTCTGCAGATCTTGCAGACATTCTTCATACCGAGCTTTCCGCTTTCACTAAAATTCCAATTTCTGATGAAGATGTCTATAAATAACTCTCTAGTAATCCAAATCTGTCCAAGGCCAACAAGTCCCATGCTGTACACCAGAACTTTCTTCTAAGGACCATCATTCTGCAAAAAATGGTCATCAATTGCCTTAGGCCTAAGGAATGGTATCTCAAGGTATGAAGCAAAACTCATTTGGGCCATTCTGAATGGAGAACCTTTCTCCCTTCCACACTTGATCTTTTTGCACACGAGGAGGACAACAAGGAAAAATAAAGGACTATCGTCTTATGGATCCCTGATAAGCAGAATCTTTGAATAGAGGATTTTAGTCTCATTAGATCTCAGATCAATAGAGTTGCCTCAAGCAATCATTGGTGAGACCATGCTTACTAAGATGGGATACAAATTTGAAGATGGATAGTGAAATGACAAAAGGACGAAGGTGATAGACCTCCCAGAGAAAGCAACATGACAATTAGAGTTTGAATCTAGAGAAAACTCCACGAACCTCACCAACTGCGACATTTCGAATTCTAATCCCTTGGGGCTAATGACATGAATTGGTGTCTCGAAATTGGAAACTGGATGATGAAGAATTCCAACATTGAAAATGAATTAGACGTAGCCTCATCGAAGGTAATTTAAATTGGAAAAGTGAAATTTCAAACGGAAAGTACAAAATTACCATTTTACCCCTCAAGCCTTACCCTTTCCTTAAAGATTATTAAGGGCATTTTGATCTTTGGACCCCCAAGCTTGCCGAAAACCAAGGGCTAATGAGGTCATTTGATGTTAAGAGTTTTATGAAAACAAAGACAAGTGTCATGATGTTGGTGGTTTGACATTAATTGACTACTATTCCACCTACCATTTTTTATCTTTGATCAAGCGAGGTTGAAGGAAGACCAAAAAACACACACTCTCTCTCTTCCCTCTCATTTTGGTCAGCCAAAACTCTCCTCCTCCATCATCTTCATCTTCAACTTCTTCTCCTTCTAGGCCGAGAGAGCCATACCCAGCTCATTGCCCTCCAGTCTACTGTTTCGGCCATAACTTTGCCTTTTGAAATTGGATTGAGGTAAAACCATCCATTTGAAAGCTTATTGCCTTGTAGTTCTAGGATATGTTATAAGCTTAACTGGCCCCAGCCATTTGTCTCATAAGTCTGTTTGAGTGAGAAAAGGTCAGGATGAGGCAAAATCTGACTGGTTTGAGGAAACACTCATTTTTAGCCAATTCAAGAGCTCAATTGGCTTCAAATTTTGGCTGAGATCTTCCACACTTATAGTACTAGAGTTGACTGAACTAGGATTACAAGTTTATTTGAGATTTGAAGAGTTTTCATGGCTGATTTGAGGATATTTCTATAGGGCTATTTCTGACCGTTTGAGCGCTGAAGGAAACCGAGCTGTTTGAAGAACTTTGGAGCGTCGCCTTATTGTGGAATGCTTGGTAAGACTTCTGTTGATGTTGTATGATGTGTTGGCATGGGGATTTTGCAAAGAATTAGAGTTTAGAAGTGATTTATGGGTTGTTTTGTGAAAATCTCCTAGGACCGGCTCTGCCCCTGCACCTTGTGAGTGAATAGAGTAATTTGAGGGTTCGTGGGGTTATCGCTGCGCCATAAATTTATGGATAAGGCACCTTAGAATGTCAATTGATATGTTGGTAGAGTGTACACTTGCTAGAATAGAGATTTAAAGAGTTTTAAGGGCTGTTTGGAGAAGAACACGTTAGAAGCATGAGGTCCCAACCAATCTGTCCTTAACGCACATGATTTTAAATTGAGTCATTCTATGTCGTCATGTATCCAAATTGAGCCCCGTTTTTGTCCACGCATCCATAAGACATTGAATTATAAGCTTCTAAAATTTTATTTCGCAAAACTTCGATGGAGCAATGTCAATTTACCTACGAATGAACCTAGTCGGGGTGTCACACCCCGCGCCCCGGGCACGAGCACGCGACTCCCTGCAAGCAAATCAAATATCTCTTAGGGTCCCAAGATCCACACATAAGTTGATAGACATGATATATACCAAGCACACGGAAACAATAATGAAATAACTCCTCCGTACAAAATATAAGTGGGACCTGGATAGCGCCAATCCTGTCATACATAAATCTAAATGTTCATACAAGTACATAGCTACTAAATCCGCTAGCACGAGGGACGACGGGGTAAGTACACAAAAGGATCCATCAATAACATCCAACGATAAACAGGATCAGGACCTCCGTCAAAAGATCAAACTGGCAAACTGGAAGATCCTAAGATGAAGTGCTGGAGTCCTTCGTGTCCTCTGTGTCCTCCGTGGGCTTGTACTCGGAAAAAGGTCTCAGAGTGAACCTCTATAGTATCCTTAGCGGTCTCCTCAGCAAATGGTTCCATGAGATCCTCCTCGGTCATCTCAACCACAATGACCTCCTCCTCCATATTCTCTATGGTCGGGGTCCTCTCCGGTCTATTCCTAGAACCGGCAACAGACCCCTCGGCCTGGTCTAAGTCTCGAGTAGGGGGTACCAGCTAGGAACAACTCCCTGGGGCACCTCATTGGCTTCAGCGGCCCAGTAGACACATCCCCGACCTTCCTAAACCAAGCCTCATACCGATGAGGCTTCTAGCTCGTACTACCCTCATCTACCCAAACCACGGTACACTTCCTTACATAAATAGTTCCCTGCCCGTTAGGGAACTCATCAAAATAAATGGACATCTCCTTCGGGTCTCCAAAACGAATGGGCTACATCGTCAAGGCCTAGGATCTAAACAAGAAGGGGTCCCCAATGAGGTGAGATTCACAACTCAGTAAAGTGGGTCCTAACCCTAGGTTAGGCCGACCGTCCACTCAGGGAGTTACACATCCTAACAGTTCAAACTCACATACATATAAGGAAAATGTAAATATGAATGACCACACACAAATGGCAGGCATGCAGCGATGGCATCACAACACACTCAAATGAATATGCATAACTTGCCCTGCCACATCACCATAGCCATCTTCTCCTGCCTGCCTCATCTTTATGCCCGCGATTAAATTGCATCAGGCTCGGTCCGCGTAAACGCATCAAACCGTTATCAATAACCCGCGTAAACGCATCAGATTTCAATGATACCCCAGGCCAGTGTCGACACCTCAAATCTCCGTCCCGCGTAAAAGCATTAGGACCGTGGCCCTCTCAACCCCATGCCTCATATGCATCAGGGCGTCACCCGACTTCAATCCCGCGCCTCAGCGCCTCACGGTACTCATTCTACCACCCCACGTCTCATACCCATCAGGGTCCTGCCATGTCACACTCATGTTATGATTTTCAATTCATTTCACTTACATAACAACAGGTGCAATTCAAGCACAATTCATATGCTCATGGCATGCAAGATAATCAAAGTGACACTCAGACATGACAGATAATTCAATCACAAGCATTAGGACGCATTAATCCCATATACTATCTTAGGGCGTTCCAAGAACAATCCTCTTGGAAATCTCTCACAAGTCAATCAAATTAACGTCCGACTCACCCAATTGAGTTCAATTTTCCTATCATAAGTTTAGGATTCTCTTACCTCGAGTTTGATACCACAAAAATCCTCCTCTTGAGCCCTCACAATTTCGATTTCAATGGTCCAAGGCTAAACTCACCACCCAACCTAGGAATTTTCAACGAATTGTCAATTTCCTTTGTCCAATTCACCCATCCATGCATCACAAACCTCCATAACACAATCCTCACTATCCTAGCATCCCTCAAACACCAATTTAAGACTCAAAACCAACAGCCTTCAGCCCCCACAGATTCGGTCTTGCATAGAACCGAACCGGCTATTTTCGGTTCTGTGCAAACCAAGTTTGTCCAGCCCTTAATCTACTCTAAATTCATCATTTAATCACGAACCTACTTGTTGACATGTTTATCTAAGGGTTTACGAGGCTCACTGAAGGTTTGAAGTCGAGTCGTCGCCGGAAACACCTTGAGTCTCTCCGGTTTCTTCAAGACTGCAACCGGCAATTTCTGTCCAATGTTCACAAGCCCTATTTGGGGTCAAAATTTCATCAAATCAAGCTCAACTTTTTAACACAGATTGGTATACAAGTCCCCTAGATCTCCATAAAATTTGGTCACAAAACTCCAACATTTCAAGGCCCTTGGCCAGAAACTAGGCCTACCTCAGATTGAATCAGTTTATGTCGGCTTCCGGGGAAATGGTTGGCCGGAACTCTTTGGTGGTTCAATCTAGGCACTTCCACTTCAAGGAGGTCGGCAAGAGGCTAAGCTAAGCGTAGGTGGTCGGCTAACCGGCTGGTGGTTACCGGAGGGGCTCATCGGCGGCAGCGAGTGAGGCGGCAGGAGCTTGTCGTCGAGCGGCAGAAAAGAGAGAAAGAAGAAAGGGAGTTCTCGGTGATGGTGGGGTGAATGGCCGACCAATGTGAGGTGAGAGAGAGAAAAAAAGAGTTATATTCAATCCTTAAGTCAAATATTAGAATTCCTCAATGTCAAATACCCAAATCTCGAGGTCCAATTCATGTCGAACTCTCGTCGACTATAATTCCAGTTTATCTCAAACTGACGAGCGACACTTGCAGGCGGTACTCGCATCAACCTTGGGATTTCTCTAAAGCCATGGCGACCTTGATTGTCATGTAATTGCAAGGGTTTATCGTTCGTTCCTTTGATCTTGATCATCGAAATTCGATTTAGGAAATTCTCACAAATTACACATTGGTTAAGCAGAATCACCCGCGTCTCAACGTATAATGCTAGCAAGACATTCCATGATCGTTCCTAGATCGTCTTTGCTGGCCCGGAATATTCTCTCGATAATCCTTATGGTCAGAGTGCCATTTCTCATTCAAATTTCCTAAGTCTACGTACCCAACTCCGCGTCAGTCTTTCCCTTTTGATCAGTTAACTCAGGAATGGCTAACTCCGAGCAAGTTATAACTGAAATACACTGATCGATATCCTTCCATTTAATAGCCTCGAGAGGGTCGGAATTCGGAATGTCACAACTCATATCCATTTCTTAGACATAAACTCAATAGTGATTTACTGCAAGTCACCATAACCGAACTTTGCCTACTATAAACTTCTAGGTGCTTTCGGTTCAATCCAATTCGTTACCATTAGCTTCATAATTTCCTCAAGTAAATTCACCAAGACTTGGCATAAAATCGTCTTGAAAGTATCCCTTTATTTCCTCAAGAACACTTCCATTTATTCGCTTTACTCATTAAACCACCACCCAAAATCATATTCATATGAAGCCAGAGTAGATTCGGTTTCACACCATTAAACAAGTCTCGAACTTTTTCATTTCACTAACACTTCGCAACCTTAAAATATATCAACGTAATTATACAACAATCATAGCAGGATAGTTCATTCTAAACATCAAAATCTACTCAACAGACATCATCAATTCCACACTAGAACAGAACACGGTTCTGTTTTCTTTTAAGTTGCAAATTAGTCCTCTCCATGCTTCAAATCAACTAATCACCCAAAGTTCTTCCTTATCCAACTTAGCACTTCATCATAGATGACAAGATAATGCAATGGAGTTTGATCTAACCTCGATTAACACTTTGAACAGAATATAGCAGACTTGTCCTAAACCAAGTGCAGTCTTTAATTCCAAATTACAAATCAAATCCTAATTCCTTCTAAGAGACCAGTCATCGCCCCATCTACGATGTCCTAGACCAGCTCGTTAATATTTAACTCAAGAACATCCAATGTGACTCAAGACTAACTCCATTTGCACGCTAGAACAGGACCAAACTATATTACCCTATTTCAGTCCACAAAACCGTATTTCATGGCCAAAAATCTTGTTCGAATTTCCTAGGACAACATCCATATAAAATACATCTATCCTATGGCAAGATTGAAGGAATTCCTTGCCTTTTATAGCCCTAAGCTTGCTCGTGCGCCTTGTTTTCTGTTCCTACTTGCTTCGGTAGAGGCCGCCTGAGTATAGCTCCTCCTTGTATGACAATTTTGAGTGAATAGGAGGTGAACATCAGCCCTTTTCCTCCTCTTAGCATTAGCTATATATAGATGAGAGGAAGAGAGAGAAGGGGTGACGCATGTTTGACAAGTGGCGGCCATATACAAGAGTTTTAATAGCTCTTCGCCAAGTATCCCAATGCATGTGCTTTACCCCCATTTTGCGCCACTTGTCCTTCAGGTTATTCATGTTTGCCACTTGTTCCATCCCTTCTTCCCTATTGGTTAATTTGTTTCCTTATTGCACAAGATAAAAAGGGCAAATGATCCTTATGATCAATTGCATAGTAATCCTTGTAGGCTCTTCTCATCTAGCCGTCAATCTTAGCACTATGTTCTCCAATTTAATTCAATGGAAATAAAGCCATCTGTGATCACATCCACGTACACCAAGTTAGTAGAGAGAGGATCGTACGTGGCCATGTATCGGAATTCCTCTAACATCCATTACCCATGTTAGATTTCCACATCCTGCTTCACTTTCATTTAAACTGACAAATTTCCGTCCACTTATCTTATAATTGGAGCTTGGAAGAAAACGGAGCACAAATCGACCTCCAGATGACTTCGATTGAGCCGTTTTACTTTCGACGAGTGTTGAAAATCGAGAATCCCAACTCTCGGGTCAAATGACGTTTTTTGGGTAAATTCACCTTATATTGGAAGCCAATTAATTTTTGGTGACTAATCACATATAATTAAATATTGTGATAACCTTTGACCATTTCGTAATTCTCGTAAATGGGAAAGTTATCCTGCCGTCCACTTATCGCTAATGAGTTCCAAATCAATCCATATCCAAATGTCCCCTTGCATGTCTTCTAAAAATTTGATCTTGCCATTTGTCTTACATCCCATTAAATAGGGATGTCCTTCACAAACTCACGCCACTTTGCATTACTCTAAGTGGTCCAATGTCAATTGCAAGGTCTTGCTTGTTCCCTAAATTGCTTGGCCAATCATTTTTCATGCACAAGGGATGATGGCACCACTTGTCCTTACCCTTAATGGTCGACTATTTCTTGCAAGATCTTGATGGGACTAAGATATAGTGATTGGCCATCTTTTCTTGCTAATTCCTAGTGCTATTCGACCACTAGCATTTCATGCACATGGAATGATCTTGCCAAGTGTCCTTGCTCCTATTGCTCCGAATTTCTTGCTCCCCATGTCCTTGAGAATTAATTCCATTAAGCCAAGCTTATACTAATCCTCATAGGTCCTTGATTGATCAACCAACTCCTTAATTCCTTGGTCACCAAGCTTGATCTAATGGTGACTAAAGTCTCTCAATTCTTGACCATGGCTAGATCAATTAAATTCATATTTTCCAATCAACTCTACTTATTCTTGAGACTATAATTCTCGACTAACGTACCTTAGTCCTTGAGTTCGGAATTCCTCAATTAATCTTCCTACTATCTCATCAACTCGTTTACTAGCAATCTTGACTATATAAATCAGATTTTTCATTCATAGTGAGCTTCATTGTTCACGGTCCATTCTTCATGGTATACTTTGAACCATGTCCACTTTAAGCTAATTAATTCCTTGTCATTTCTCCATTCACATTCTTGTATACTTTTCTTTGATGGTACATTAGTCTCTTAATTCCAATTTCTTACCTACAATAGTCCTCAATGTTCACGGTTAATTTCTTATAATATAACTTGAGCTGTGACAATCTTAATTCAATCAATTCCTTGAAAATTTTCTATCATGTATGTCACCTTGACATAACTTGATCTCCTCGCTTAATCCATTATATTGAGGTTCTAAATCCTTGTACTTAAAGTCAGCTCTCTAATCCTTTTCGAATTTCATTGATCATTAGGAATCTAACAAACAGGGGATGCCACAACTTACTCTCCCCTTATAAAACTTTCGTCCTCGAAATTTGAGATTTACTCCCTCCTTGTCGAATGTAAAAATCTTATGGTCTTTACCTCACTAGACCTTGTGGCCTTACTATGCTTCCACTGCGCATTCTAATCATGTCATTCTAAGTTTCCCTGGTCACATAGCCGAGTCCTTTCCCATTACAGCGGTGGCATAACACAAACGTTTGACTTTCACCAATATCCAAAAGGTATTAGGCACTCCTCATCGGTAGTGTCCTATCCACTTGTCCTTTTCTTGTCATTCACTCGATATGGTAAACCATGTATTCTAAATTAGCTGACGTAGCTTTCAGGAATTAGTCAGACTTAGCTCGATACCAGACCCACCTTTTTCAATGCATGACTTAGTTCATTCTTGCCCCCATGTCATCCTAGAAGCCTATTAGGAGCCGCACTTTGTCCGAGCCTTCTTGCTCCGACGATTACTCCCCGCCCTCATCAAATCAGGTCGTTATAGGTCTTCCCTAAGAAACACATTTACGAAGTTGAGTCGCGTTCGACATGTCCCGTACCATATCTTACGATTTATAGGTATCTTATCTATTCGTCCCATACCAAGTGACGGTTAATTAAGTCTGACAAATCGATGCCATGCTTGTTCCCAGACTCAATCATCCTAATGTAGATATATGCTCAACGCATGAATGTTCATTTGCTTATCACATCTCTTGCTTTCATATAAATCTTTATCTTAATCTAAACTTTCTAACATCACGAGCGACCATTGTACTAAATATCAATTGCCTATGGCCAATCTATAACTTCAAGTCTGATCGTCATTCGAGTCGAAATTATATGCATTCCATTACACTAGCCCTCAAGCCAAATATTAATCATTCACTTTCTTGTGAACAATCAATAACTAAAATCTTACATCATCATTCAAGCCTAATTCCACCAATAACAGTCGTCCCGTTATAATTCTTATTCATATGTCAAACTTATCAATAAGTCATTTCCATTTCGACTTATCATCCAATCCAATGTCGATCACTAATTCTATAACCACAATTAATTATGTACATCGTGTAGTCCTAAATAGTGATCGATAAAAACATCTCATCCATAGCGTAGCGTAATCACCACTATGTTCGTCAATCTTGAACTCTGTCAGTGCATTTGTCTTCTCTTTTATTTAATATTACCATGATTATTAATGTCAAACACCCTTCTTCTTTCCCGTCTATTCCAATTGGACTTGACAGGCTCCTTAGAGAATACTTTTCAGTCTTTGCTTCTTTCTACTTGGAACCAATGGCGTTTTATTCTTGCCTTTCTTGATGATAGGTTCCCACCATATGTCTCCAAGGCCATCGTCAACAACCTTTGTCATATGATTGTCTTCATTCTCTACACCCATGTATATGCTCTTATCTTTCTTTATCATTTAGTGGATTTCTAGTATTCTAACCAAGTCGTTAACTGAAAAGACATTCTAGCGCTTATCAATTGTTGTAAACTTTTTCTCGAATAATCTAAATTTTATTTCATGAACACCCCCGTCCAATACTTCATTTTCCTTTTGAGTGCTCTTAAAGGATCTTGCATCTATTGTCTTTGTCGAAGCCATTAATAAGATCCAAGTCTTTTCGCCCACAAATGACAAGCCCATGAATTTCATACTTCTTTGTAAAATCCGATGCTTGTAGGGCCATCTCTTTTCCTCGAGAACCATAATCTTATTTGCCCTAGAAAATTTCTTGTCCAATCCATCTGTTTCTCCCAAGAGTCTACAATTTCTCCTTGGCCTCATCTTTTTACTTGATCCGAGAGAGTCCATTACCTGTTCCTATCCTTGAATGAACAAAATAGGACACAACTGTACTCATCAAGTCATCCTATCATTGCACTTATCCATTTCTCCACTTTGACTCTAAGGTTAGAATATATCCTTTTACTTGTTTAAAGGTCAACTTGGTAGTCAGGCTACCATAAAACCATTATCAAACAATTTGTGGTAAATATCAATCTTGTGTCCTTAGAAAATATCATTTTCCTTCATCTTGATATTCACCATAAGTTTATATTGTCTATATCGATTTCCTTTCCATGCCAAATCGACTACATAATCCTTTTCGTCTATCCAGAATAACCATTCCTATAGTTTGATTCTCACTTCGCGCCTCTGCAATACACCAATAAGTTTCAATCGTTTCATGGTCTCATGTAAGTTAATCCTCCTCAATTCCATCCACTTGTTGGCAAGTATGTGGGGGATGTTTCTCTTGGTAATTTGTCCTTGGTGAGCCACTCAACCTTGGCCTCTATCTTCATCCCCACTTTCTAAGATGTGATGTCCTTAGGTTATTTCCTAGAAAGCTGACTTTGCTTGGCAAGGGGGGGATGAAATGTCTCTTGTCGTTTAATCTTCCAGAGCGTGTCATGCTATAAGGATGGTCATTAAGATGGTCCTTCAGAATGTCTTCTGCAATCATTGCCACTAGCGTCGAATAACGCTAGGTTGCCTAATCCAAAAGCACATGATATTCTAAGCGATTCCTCAACTTGCTTTATGCATATGGAATTGACAGCTCTGAGTCAATTAAATGAAGCATAGGAATACTTAAGTCATGAACAATCCTTGGTGGACTCAGTGCTCTATCACCTTCATCTAAAAAATCAACTTTAATTTAATTTTTTTTACTCGTCCTTTTGATCCTTACAAGAGTTTCTTATCTAAGAGTTTTATTGAGCTTAAACAAGACCTTGTCCTCGAAAACTGTCGTTGTCCAAGGTTAGTTACTAAACCTTAATTCACACTTTCAAGTTCATGCCTAAACATAATAATCTCCATATGCTCCCTTCTGACCCATGAGTAATAGTTCCACATTCGCATTCAAGGCCTATAGATACAAATCGATGTCTATAATAATCAATACGATGACGTAGATTCAAGCCTATAACTCCCAAGTATCCTTCACTTCATTTTAAGTCCAAAAATGTCAATCGAACAGAGGCAAATCCTTAAACCTAAAAATGGATATATTAGACTATCTATTGAACCATGACAATGTCAGTTTATATCAGACTATCACCAATCCCTCAAGATCAACGCAAATGTTCAAGCTTATAACTCTCAAGCATTCTTCACTTCATTTCAAATCCACAATGTCAATCTCAAAGAATCAACTCTATAATCCAAAATGCAGATATATTAGGCTATCCATCCAATCTCACAATTCAAGCCTACCAATGCATAATTACTCCTGAATCATTGTCCAATGATATTGAATACAAAGAAGCGATTCCATAATTCGTAAGTTGTTATATCAAGCTGGTCATCATACTTTGACAACGTCAGTTTATAACAATACTATGACTAATCCATCAAGATGTTTACATACATATTCAAGCCTATGTCCACAATTGCTAATCCTTAGCAATTTCATATCCAGAAGCAGTCATAAGAGGTTAACCACTAAACTCTACATTTCAAGCCCATTAGTAGATGAATTACCATTTTGACATAACGTTCAATTTCACTTGTCGATCATCAATGATCTTTACTATTGAGTAGCAAGCTACTACCAATCAAATAACAAGGACAAAGTGATTGTGCTTGCAAGTTCTAAACGCATTCGTGCCTACTAACTGCCTTAACTGCTAGCGCATCTTATCACTCTATTTAACCTAAGCTCTGATACCACCTAAAGAGATGTGTCATCCCAGGTCCATCCTAGCCTCCAACTCTAATATCAAACCAAAGCCTCGGTGTCGTATCTCCCAATCTAAAAACTGTTCCCATAACGTGGGTTAGCACGATGGCTAGCAAGAAAAACATTCAGCCCCACCACAGGAGTCCTAAGACTCCCTAAAATCAACTAAAAAGATAAATATATAGTCAAGGCATCAAGGCATATAATTATATCAATTGAGATCATTAGGTAATAACAATTAAATCAATGAGGATGCCAATGCGATATGTAATGATGTTTTCTTCATTCGTCTCACCATCGCAAATGAATTGACTTGTGACCCCTGCTCCAGGGCATCCACCATGCATGGTATGACTCTCCCCCGCACACAGCTTAGCATCCATAGTACGTACAAATCCCCGTACACAACCTAGGAGCGTCAACTCAATTCAATGCACTAAAGAGAAAATACTCCACATATCTCATCCGGTATTGATCATGTGCCTTGTATCAATGCATGCTGGCTGAGAACCGCATAGATCATAATCTCGCCTCTAGCATGTTATGTCATGTCATAATATCAATATGATATTACCAATGCTTACAAGAATTAAAGCATGAAATAACAATCTTTGTTTTCGGCACAATGGTATCTATCACAGTCATGGATATGTTTCACAATTCACTTCAAGAGACATACATTTACATAACCACTCATTAGGATATCCAAGGTATTCACATCCATTTCTTAGATATAAACTCAATAGTGATTGACTACAAGCCACAGTAACCGAACTTTGCCTACTATTAACTTCTTGGTGCTTTCGGTTCAATCCTATTTGTTACCATCAATTTCATAATTTCATCAAGTAAATTCACCAAGACTTGGCATAAAATCATCTTGAAAGTATCCCTTAATTCAGTCATGTTTATTTCCTCAAGAACACTTCCCATCAAGTCACCACCCAAAATCAGATTCACATCAAACCAGAGTAGATTCGGTTTCACACCATTAAATAGACCTCGAACTTTTCCATTTCACTAACACTTCGCAACCTTATAATATATCAATGTAATTATAGAACAATCATAGCAGGATAGTTCATTCTAAATATCAAAATCTACTTAGCAGACATCATCAATTCCACATTAGAACATAACACGGTTATGTTTTCTTTTAAGCCGCAAATCAGTCCTCTCCATGCTTCAAATCAACTAATCACCCAAAGTTCTTCCTTATCCAACTTAGCACTTCATCATAGATGACAAGATAATGCAATGGAGCTTGATCTAACCTCGATTAAAACTTTGAACAGAATATAGTAGACTTGTCCTAAACCAAGTGCAGTCTTTGATTCCAAATTACAAATCAAGTCCTAATTCCTTCTAAGAGACTAGTCATCGCCCCATCTACGATGTGCTAGACCAGCTCCCCAATATTTAACTCAAGAACATCCAATGTGGCTCAAGACTAACTTCATTTGCATGCTAGAATAGGACCAAACTGTATTACCCTATTTCAGTCCACAGAACAGTATTTCAAAGCCAAAAATCTTGTTCGAACTTCCTAGGACAACATCCATACAAAATACATCTATCCTATGGCAAGATTTAAGGAATTCCTTACCTTTTATAACCCCAAGCTTCCTCATGCGCCTTGCTTTCTCTTCCTACTTGCTTTGGTAGAGGCCGCCCAGGTATAGATCTTTCTTGGATGACAATTTTGAGTGAATAGGAGGTGAACATCAGCCCTTTTCTTCCTCTTAGCATCACCTATATATAGATGAGAGGAAGAGAGAGAAGGGGTGGTGCATGTTTGACAAGGGGCAGCCATATACAAGAGTTCTAATAACTCTTCACCAATTGTCCCAATGCATGTGCTTTGCCCCCATTTTGCGCCACTTGTCCTTCAGGTTATTATATGTTTGCCACTTGTTCCATCCCTTCTTCGCTATTGGTTACTTTTTTTCCTTGTTGCACAAGATAAAAAGGGCAAATGATCCTTATGATCAATTGCATAGTAATCCTTGTAGGCTCTTCTCATCTAGCCGTCCATTCGTAGCTGCATGTTCTCCAATTTAATTCAATCGAAATTAAACCATCTATGGTCACATCCACGTACACCAAGGTAGTAGAGAGAGGATCGTGTGTGGCCATGTATCGGAATTCCTCTAACATCCATTAACCATATTAGATTTCCACGTCCAGCTTCACTTTCATTTAAGCTGACAAAATTTTGTTCAATTTTCATATAATTGGAGCTTATATTTATATTCCTCATTGTCTTATGGTCGTACGGAAGAAAACGAAGCTCAAATTGGTCTCCGAACGACTTCGAACGAGCCGTTTTACTTTCGACGCATGCTGAAAATCGAGAATCCCAATTCTCGGGTCAAATGACTTTTTTGGGTAAATTCACCTCATATTGGATGCCAATTAATTTATAGTGACTAATCACATAGAATTAAAGATTGTGATGACCTTTGACCTTTTCGTAATTCTCGTAAATGTGAAAGTTAGCCAGCTGTCCACTTATCGCTAATGAGTTCCAAATCAATCCATATCCAAATGTCCTCTTGCATGTCTTCTAAAAATCTGATCTTGCCATTTTTATTACATCCCATGAAATAGGGATGTCCTTCACAAACTCACGCCACTTCCATTACCCTAAGTGGTCCACTGTCAATTGCAAGGTCTTGCTTGTTCCCTAGGTTGCTTGGCCAATCATTTTTCATGCACAAGGGATGATGGCGCCACTTGTGCTTACCCTTAATGGTTGACTATCTCTTGCAAGATCTTGATGGGACTAAGTGCCAATGATTGGCCATCTTTCCTTGCTAATTCCCAATGCTATTCAACCACTAGCATTTCATGCACATAGAATGATCTTGCCAAATGTCCTTGCGCCTATTGCATCGAATTTCTTGCTCCCCAAGTCATTGAGAATTAATTCCATTAAGCCAAGCTTATACTGATCCTCATAGGTCCTTGATTGATCAACCAATACCTTAATTCCTTGGTCACCGAGCTTCATCTAATGGTGACTAAAGTCTCTCAATTCTTGGTCATGGCTAGATCAATAATCCTATTTTCCAATCAACTCTACTTAATAGCAAAATGATTCTTGAGACTATAATTCTCGACTAATGTACCTTAGTCCTTGAGTTCGGAATTCCTCAGTTAATCTTCCTACTATCTCATCAACTCGTTTATTAGCAATCTTGGCCATATAAATTTGAATTTTCACTCATAGTGAGCTTCATTGTTCACGGTCCATTCTTCATGGTATACTTTGAACCACGTCCACTTTAAGCTAATTAATTCCTTGTCATTTCTCCAGTCACGTTCTCGTATACTTTTCTTTGATGGTACATTGGTCTCTTAATTCCAAGTTTTTACCTACAATAGTCCTCAATGTTCACGGTTAATTTCTTATAATATAACTTGAGCTGTGACAATCTTAATTCAATCAATTTCTTGGAAATTTCCTATCACGTTTGTCACCTTGACATAACTTGAACTCCTCGCTTAGTCCATTATAATGACGTTCTAAATCCTTGTACTTAAAGTGAGCTCTCTAATCCCTTTCGAATTTCCTTGATCATTAGGAATCTAGCAAACGGGGGATGTCACAAAACAACCTATGCCAATCGACTCAGAATGATGGGAAACATTGGGTAGTGGCTTCAATTGGTAAAGGTAGCCCTTGAATTGAAAGTAATTTCAATTATACCCAAATTCAAGGACAAATTGTAATTAAGTATATAATTTTTCCCAATTCATGCAGTTGAGCAATTTGTGCATATAATTAGACTAAATTATAATAAAGGACAATCAGATTGGATGTCAAGATCCTAAAATTGCCGAAATTGCAAATTAAAAGACTCAATTGATATTTTTTTTAACCTTATTCAATCATACGTGTAACAAAGGAACACATAAAATTGAACTTGAATTTAGACTTTTTATGAGGTCAAGAAGACAAAGGAATTAAAAGGAAAAAACTGACTTTTTTCATATTTTTGTGACTTCAAATGCTATTTTTTCTGAATTTTCAAGTAATTTCTTATTTTCTAAAAATACCAAAAATGTGAAATATACAAAAAAAATATTTTTTGGTCAAAAATGGCTCCTTGGGCTTAGCGAAAGCCACCAAAGTTGATTTTTCAATTTTTCAATGTTTTATGAATTGTTTATGAATAAAATGAAAAAAGACTAATCGAAATTTAGTGTCAATAATGGGGTAATAACACCTCATCGCTTCCTCACTTTCTAAAGTAACTCCTTTTGTTGTGGTGTTTCCAAGTTGTCACTTGTTGGCAACCGTTCCTGACCTTCAAAATTTTGTTTCTTTCTGCCTCCAATCCGTACTTGCCTTTCTACTAATGATGCCTTATTGTCCACCTTTATAACTTCACTCTTCAGGATTAGATTTGGTTCGGCTCACACTTCCTTAGTGCGGTTATTCTAAGTTCAGCTCTACTTTCCTTCAGACCGAAATGGGTACTTTCTTTGCGACACTTTGAAGTACCCATGATTTTCCTCCTTGAACTCCCAAAATCTATGTCGCTTATCCATTTGTTTCCTCTTGGATACTATTAGGCTTTCTTCAACCATCCTTGGTTGGCTCACTTAATGGTCAGGCTCGTCTCAGTCCTTCTTGTTTTTCTTTCTCCACTCACATTCCAGTACGTAAGGTTCTGTAAGTTCTTCCATTCAACGTCTTTGCCATTGTCAAACCGATTCCCCTATTGGCCACTGCCACTTTAGGCGAACTTTGTCAAAAGTAATCTCTTCTCTCATTCTTCCTTAAAACCGATAGCACTTATTCATAAGACATCATTAGTTCATTGTCTTCAGACTGTCTATTGATCTGAAGGCAATAGGCAGGCCATGTTGCTACTTTACTTTGCTAACCACTTGACTTGAAGATTCTTCCAAATCATTGTATCGGACTTAAGATCTCTATCTATCACCATCGTTGCCAAATCTTTATAAGGACATACTCCTTTGTAAATATCTCCCTTGATGTAATATTCAATTCAAATGTTATTTTCACACCATTAAGCATATGCAGCTTCTAGTCAACTTACAATCCCTCCAGCTGATTTGTAGCCTTCTTGGTTCTTTAGTCAATCTCGTGGCTAAATCCACAATAACGGGGTTTCCAACAGTCTTAATAATCCTTTAGACTTACAACGTTGTTTTCCCTATTGTCGGCACGTCTGAACTCTTGGTCACGTGTTTGGCAATCTTCACTTCCATTCCATTCGTTTCTTGTACCAATGTAAGTCTTAGTACATCTTCATGCCATTTCAATAGGTACCATGATTCTTCCAATAAACTTCTCAGAAGGTCCTCTCCTTAGTCCCTTTTTCATTAATGAGCACGTATCCTCGTTCATGAAGTTTCACGGTTTCCATCCTCAATTTCAAGGTCCCTTCTCCTGACACTCAGAAGTCTGGATTTTCTCTCTGTTACTTTTATCCATTCTATTCTTTGGACATTAGGGTCTATCCATTGCAGTGTCTTAATCCCTTCCTGATCTTTAGGTCCAATGCTTGAGGCACTTGTCTAATTAGCCCTTCAGCATTTGCCTTTTTGGAGTGATACAGAATATCACGGCCTTAACTTTTGAGCAATATCTTCAGTCAACATGTCTTTTCCTTCAGCTCTCCTTGGAGCTGTTGATGTTTCTAATTCTTGTAGTTCACTTACTCGCGGAATCTCTTTTTACATAATCTCGTTTACATGTTCTTAAACAACTTCACCCATGCATGTTGTTCTTCGTCTAATTCCCTTTGGGAAAACTAATACTTCAAGTTACAGTGGTCCACATCCTCATTTCTTATGTGAAGACGGCAACCGACGATTCTAAATTGCACCTTAGGTTGTTTGTCCTCTTAAGTCATACTACCACTACGTATAGGCGACAAGCTTCCCATGTTGCACGGAGACCCATTCTAATTCCTTTCGTATCACGACGCTGCAATTCATGCGGCCTTTCACGTCTAGATGGAATTGCTTATATTGATGCAGTTTATCATTCCATGCTTAATCACCAAAGTTCCTTTCGTACTCATTGGTGACATTATGAATTTCCTACTATTTCAAGACTATTGAATGAAAGGATATCTATCGATGTATTTTTGTTATATCTCGCTTGGATCTGATCAATCTCGAGTTAACTGACCAAAAGGAAAAGGCTTACGCAGGACTAGATACATGGTCCTAGAAACTCGAATAAGAAATGGCAATTTAACCATAAGGATTGTCGAGGGACTATTTAGAGCCAATAAAAGTCGATCTAAGGACGATTATGGAATCCATTACTAGCGTTATGCGATTGAAGCGCGGGTAATTCCACTTAACCAACGTATGATGTGCAAACCTTTCCTAAATCGAACCTTGACTATCGAGACCGTCGGAGCTAGCGATAAGCCCTCGTAATTACATGACAACCAAAGTCGCCGTGACTTCAGAAGTCCTAAGTGTGATGAGAATCACTGAGTCGATACACGTAACATTTGCAGAAGCCGCCTGTTAGTTTGAGATAAACTGGGATTATGTTTGACGAAAAATTACCATGAAATGGGATCTCGAAATTGGAAATTGGACAATGAAGAATTTCAACATTTGAAAGGAATTGGACGTCGCCTTATCAAGGGTAAGTAATATTGGAAAAGTAAAATTTCAGATTGTAAATGTGAAATTATCATTGTGCCCCTAAAAGGATAACCTTGTCTTAAAATTTGAACAAGGGCATTTTAGTCATTTGGTAATCCCTTGGTTGGCTGAAAATTGCAAGGGTATAAGAGTCTTTGAGCCACAAGATATTAATGGATTAAATGGCAAGTGTCATTACTAGAAGCAAGTCATCCACTAAGTATTAACTCTAGTCATCTCCCAACTACCATTCAAGCTTTGACTAAGTGGGAGATTGAAGAAGACTTCTCTCTTTCTCCCTCTTCATTTTTGGCTGAAGACCTCTCTCCCTCATCTCTCTCAATATTCTCTTTTGCTCCTTCTCATTTTCTCTCTCTGCTAGACCAACACCGCTCCACTATTTTGGCCATATCTCAGTCGTCTGTAATCAGCTACTAGCGAACCATATATCAATAGAAAACTCTTTCTCTTACCATTCTAACAAGCCATCGTGAGCCACAATCCGATGAGCCATTCGTTCCATAGAGCTATTTGAAACGGCAAGGGTCGCTGCCCAACCCTATACCGATCCGAGGACTTTTTAAGCCCGTTTTGGGCTCATTTCGGCTTGGCCTCTTGGTAAGTTACCTCTAAGACATTGTTTATATGCTTAATAAGGATGTGTATGGCAACTGTCACGCCCCGCGCCTCATTGCGAGCATGTAATCATCCCTGCAAGCAAACAACAATAATCTCTCCACGGTCCCAAGGATCCACCTATATATAAAGGAATATCGAGAGATAAAATAATTTACATTAAGCACACGGAAGCGTTTCTCAACAACTCCTCGTACAATATATATATATACACCAAGACTAAGCAGGACTGGATAGCATCGTAAAGTCATACATCAACATCAACTAGTCACATCTACTACAGACCGCTATACAACAAGGCGACGGGTAAACATGTCAAAAGGTGTCCACAAAATCCACCAGGGAAGGGGTCAGGTCGCCAGTCTAAAAGTCACGTCGACATCCGGAGTCGCCTAGGAAGAACTGCTAGAATCTCTGGTGTCCTCACTCTCCTCGGACAGCTCGTACTCGGAGAAAGTCTCCGACAGAACCTCCACAGAGTCCTCTATGGTCGCCTCCTGCGACTGCTCAGCCTGATCTCCCTCCACGGTCGCCTCCTAGTCCGGTTCAGATAGATCTATCTCGAACGGCTCCACCACGATGACCTCATCCTCTGGTGGTGGCACGGAAAACTCAACTGTCAAAATCCGCTCCGGGCCGTTCCTCGACCCAACCCCTGAACCCTCCGAAAACTCCTGATTCGAAGTCGTCTGGCACCATGGAGGTACAACACCCTCCGGAACCTCGTGAGGCTTCAATGGCCCGACCTTCATTTTCCCGTCCTGTCTAAACCAAGCCTCAAACCGATGAGGCTTCTAGTTTGGTTTGCCCTCATCTACCCAAACTACTGTACATTTTCTTAAGTATATATTTCCTTGCCTATCGGGGAACTCATCGTAATACGCCGTCATCTCCTGTGGGTCCCCGAACCTGATAGGCCACATAGCTACTACCTAGGATCTGTAAAGTAAAATTCCCCCAAAAGGGGTGAGATACAGATCTCAGTAAGAAAAACCTAACCCTAGGTCAGGTTGACCGTCCACTCAGGCAGTCAAGTCACTCAACCTATCCAACTCATGTGCTAATTCAGGTATGACATTCATAATTCAATTAATAATAATGCATAGAGGACAGGCATGCATTTATATTCTCATGTCACACACAGTTGTACATATATACTCGGCCTGTCACTTCACCACATCAATCAACCTCTGCCTACCTCATTCTCTAGCCCGCGATTAGATCGCATCAGGCTTGGCTCGCGTAAACACATCAGGCCCCGATTCAATTTCCAGGCAGAGTCTATAAACTCGTATTCTGTCCCGCGATTATATCGCATCAGGACTGTGGCTATCTCACCCCGCGACTTCGTCGTATCAGGGCGCCACCTAATCATCATCCACCCCGCAACCTCGTCACCTTAGAGTCTCAATCTCCCGCCCCACGTCTCACACACCTCAAGGCCATGCCATATCATGCTACAATCAGGATTCATGTCATGATCTTCTAACATTCACACACTCAATGTCAATTACATTTCAAGTAGCATTCATAATCCCATGGCATACAAAGCAACTCAATTATTATCCAAACATGACACGCGATTCCAATACAAGTCAAGGCACACATGAACTCTTTAATTAATCCTAAAACATACTAAGGCTCATTACTTTAGAATATGCTCATTAATCGATCAATTTCCCCACTCGACTTACCCAATCGAGTCCAATATCCCTAGCCTTAGTTTAGGAAATTCCTTACCACTGCTTAAAAATGCAAATTACTCCTCCTTGCACCTCCTAAGGTTCGGCCAACTCAAGTCCATGATCAATACGTCGTGCAACCTAGGATAATCGATCGATTTGTCAAAATTCAACATCCAATTCCTCAATTCATCCATCCAAATCACCCAATACATACTCATCATCATCTTAACACATCGTACACACCAAATTACAACTCAATTCCAGCCTAATTAGCCCTCCACAGATTCAGTTTGGGCCCGGCATTGCAACAGTTCCATTCGGTTCCACTTGTGTCGGGTCCAACCGGTTCTAATCCACCTCAAAGCCATCAATTATACACATTTCTATCTCTTATAATGTCTACCTAAGAGTTTGGAGTGTTCACCATGGAGTTCAAGTCGCGTGGATGCCGGAAAGTCATCGGAAGTTCGCCGGTTATCCAAGGCCCTTATTACCGGCAGATTCTGGGAGAAATTGCCAAGGGTGGTTCATGATAAAAAAACTTATCAAATAAATCCCAAATTTTTACCATAGATTCCTACACATGTCTACTGAGTCTCCACCAAATTTGAGCCAAGGATTCCAAGTTTTTGGCTGTGAAAAGGGTTCAGAACCGAGCCTACTTCAAACTGGAGCAGAATCCGTCGACCTGTGGGAGAATGCTTGCCCCGAATTCCACAGAGCTCCAAATGACCTGATTCAAGTTGGAATACATCGGCAAGACGTGGGGCTATCCTGGGTGGTTGACCGGTAGTAGGGGACGGCCAGAGACGGCGGTTATACGGACCGAACGGCGGCATTCAGTAGGGTCGGGTGAAGCAGAAACTGGAGAAGAAGAAGAAGAAAGGGAAATGATGGTGCTCTGTGATTTTTGGCCGAATGGGGGGGTTTGAGGAGAGAGAGAGAGCTTGTTATTTCGACAAAAATTTTGATTAATGAAGTGATTAGTAGGTGGGTGGGCATTAATTGATGACTTAATCTACTACCCTTGGATGCTTGACACTTGTCCATTATTCTTCTCAAGGGCATCCAATGGCCATCAATTGCTCTTCAACAGCTTGGGGGGGAGAAATGTCCATTTTGCCCTTCCTTCAATTATAAAGACAAAGTCCTAAGCTTGAGGGGCATTATAGTCTTTTTACCTCCGACATTTGGAACGTCCTTTTTCTCGATTCTGACTTTTTCGATAGGGCGACAGTCAATCCTATTGATGTTGGAATTCTTGATTTTCCTTTTTCAAACTTTTCAGGACTCGTTTCTGATCGTTTCTTCTATCAAACGTGATTCCAGCCTATTCTGAACTGACGGGCAGCTTTTGCAAACTATACGCATATCGACCCTGCGATCCTTATCACATTTAGGGCTCGTCAATTCATGGCAGCTTTGGTTGTCATGTAATTGCAAGGGCTTATCGCTAGTCCCTGTGGTCTGGATCATCACAGTTCGATTTAGGATAATTTTGCAAATCGTACGTTGGTTAAGCGGCATCACCCGCGCTCCAATCGTACGACGCTCGTATGGTAGTCCTTAATCGTTCTTAGATCGGCCTTTTTGCTGTCCTAAATATCCCCTCGACAATCCTTATGGTCAAAGTGCCATTTCCTATTCAAGTCGCCTAAGTCCACGTATCTCGTCTTGCGTTAGCCTTTCCTCTTTGGTCAGTCTACTCAAATTGATCAGATTTGAGCGAAATACAACTGAAAAACATCGCTTGATATAAATAAACTTCTCATTACAGAGTCTAAAGTTGATTGAAAATCAGAATATCACAACTCTTCCCCCTTACAAAAATTTCATCCTCGAAATTTACATTACACTCGACTACTCAAATAAATGGGGGTGTTGTCGCCTCATCGTCTCTTCATTTTCCCATGTGGCTCCTTCCGTTCCGTGGTGTTCCCATATTACTTTGACCAGCGGGATCTTCTTATTCCTAAGGATCTGCTCCTTCCGGTCCTCGATCCTTATCGGCTTCTCTATATAGGATACTCTATCGTCCACCTCTATGGCTTCATAGTACAGCGCATGTGTCGGGTCAGGCTCATACTTTTTTAGCATCGACACATGGAATACATTATGTACCTGGGACAAACTTGGCGGTAACGCAAGCCGGTAGGCCAGGGTTCCAATTCTCTCCAATATCTCGAAAGGCCTACATATCTTGGGTTCAGCTTCCCTTTCCTTCTGAATCGCGAGAGTCCTCTCATTGGCGACACCTTGAGGAAGACACGATCACCCACTTGAAACTCTAAAGGCTTGCGCCATTTGTCTGCATAGCTCTTCTGGCGACTCTGCACTGTACTCAGCCTGTCCCGGATGATTTTCACTGCTTCCACCGATTGCTCTATTAACTCGGGGCCTATGATACTCCTTTCTCCTACTTCATCCCAGCATATTGGTGTCCTGCATGCTCTGCCACAGAGTGCCTCAAACGGTGCCATCTGTATACTCTGCTGGTAGCTATTGTTGTACGCAAACTCTACCAGGTGTAATTGCTCTTCCCATTCGCCTTTGAAATCTATGGCACACGCTCTCAACATGTCCTCGAGTGTCTGGATTGTGTTTTCTGACTTCCATTAGTTTGTGGGTGGTACGTCGTACTGAACTGTAGTCGCGTCCCTTTGCTCCTTGCAAACTCTTCCAAAAATTTGCCGTGAACTTCGGATCCCTATCTGAGGTGATCGTTACTGGCACTCCGTGTAATCTGAATATGTGCCTCATGTACAGTTTTGCGTACTTATCCATGGCGAAGTCCTTTCGTACAGGAATGAAGTGGGCGGACTTGGTCAATCGATCCACGACTACCCAGATTGAGTCATGACCTCTTTGGCTCCTCGGAAGTCCCATCACAAAATCCATAGTTATGTGTTCCCACTTCCATTCCGGATCTCCAATGGCTGCAGCAATCCTCCAGGCTTATAATGATGCGCTTTCATTTGCTGGCAAGTGAAACATTTAGCAACATGCCTTGCCACGTCTACCTTCATCCCGTTCCACCAATAATGATGTCTCAAGTTCTGGTACATCTTCATACTTCCAGGGTGGACACTGTAATTGCTCCTATGGGCTTCCGATAAAATTCTTTCTCGGAGCCCTTCATCCTTTGGTATACATAATCGCCCTCGAAATCTCAAAAGTCCATCCTTAGACACTTGGAACTCTGGCTTCCTCTTCGTCGCTTCCATGCCCACAATTTTCTGAATCTCTAGGTCCATAGATTGTAACGCCTTTATCTCATCTTGGACCTCAGGTTCCACCCTCAAATTCGCTATCAAACTGGATAGCTGACCAACCTCCAATCTAAATTCAGAATCTATCAGGTCCTCTATTGTCAACCAACTCCTCATCAGCAGGCATGCAATACTCGACTTTTGACTTAATGCATCAGCCACTTTGTTTGCTTTCCCAGGATGATATAATATCTCACAATCATAATCCTTCAATAGCTCCATCCACCTGCGCTGCCACAGGTTCAACTCTTTCTGGGAAAACAGGTACTTCAAACTCTGGTAGTCTGTATATATCTGAAACTTCTCACCACAAAAGTAGTGCCTCCAAATCTTCAAGGCAAACACAATCACCGCTAACTCCAAGTTGTGGGTTGGGTAATTCATCTCGTGTGGCCTCAGTTGCCTGGATGCATAAGCCACTACCTTACCGTGCTGCATCAATACACAACCCAATCCTTTTAGCGAAGCATCACTGTAGATCTCATATCCTCCTGGTCCCAATGGAATGGTCAGTACTGGTGCGGTTGTCAATCTATGTTTAAGCTCTTGAAAACTCTGTTCACACCTATCAGTCCATTCGAACTTCGTTTCCTTCTTCGTCAACCGCGTCAGTGGGATGGCTATGGATGAGAACTTTTCCACAAAGCGTCTATAATATCCTGCCAGTCCTAAGAAGCTTCTAACCTCCGTGACCGTAGTAGGCCTCGGCCAATTGGTTACAGCCTCTATCTTTGCAAGGTCCACTGCAATCCCTTCACCAGACACTACATGACCCAGAAATGCTACCTTGCTCAGCCAAAATTCACATTTGCTTAGTTTTGCATATAGTGAATGTTCCCTTAGGGTTCTCAATACGATCCGCAAAGGCTCTTCGTGTTCTACGTCGCTCCTCGAGTAAATTAAGATGTCGTCAATGAAAACTATGATGAATCAGTCTAGAAAGTCCCTGAATACTCGATGCATCAAATCCATAAAAAAAGCTGGAGCGTTCGTCAATCCAAACAGCGTCACCGTAAACTCATAATGATCATATCTCGTCCTGAATGCAGTCTTCAGTATGTCTTCCTTCTTGATACTTAGCTGGTGATACCCCGTCCTTAAGTCAATCTTCGAGAACACTGCCGCTCCTTGCAACTGACCAAAAATATAGTCAATCCTCGGCAGCAGATACTTGTTCTTCATCGTCACCTGATTCAGCTGCCGGTAGTCAATGCATAGTCGTAGGGATCCATCCTTCTTCTTTACGAACAACACCGGTGTTCCCCACGGTGAAGCACTTGGTCGGATGAATCCTTTATCTAGCAACTCTTGCATTGCACCTTTAACTCCTTTAATTCAGACAAGGACGTCTTGTAGGGTGCCTTCGAAATCGGCTCCGTTCCAGCAGCTAATTCAATCACAAACTCTATTTCCCGCTTCGGTGGCAATCCTAGCAATTCCTGGGGAAACACATCCGGAAACTCTCGTACCACAGGAATGTTCTCTAACTTAGGTTCCTCGACAGTCGTATCTATCATGGCTACTAAGTATGCCCGACATCCTTTAGATATCAACTTAGTTACTTCCAAAGATGAAACCAAGGGAATTGTGACTCCTCCTCGGCTTCCTACCAATTCATAACTAGGGCGATCTTTCGGGTAAAACCGAATCGTTTTATTGCCACAATCTACTACCGCTCCTTGCCTACTCAGCCAATCCATTCCTATAATCACGTCAAAATCAAACATAGGCAATACAGGTAGGTCGATACTCTCCTTACTTCCTCCAACCATAATCTCACATCCCGCAAACCCTAATGAAACCAAGACATTATCCTTCAATGGGGTGGCTACATGCAATGCCATGCTTAATGGTTCCAATCGCATGCCTACTAACTTAGCAAACTGTGCAAATACAAAAGAATGCGTGGCACCCGGGTCCAATAATGCATAAGCGGTTTGGTTGCACAAGTAAACCGTTCCTCTGACTACTCCGGGCGCATCTTCTGCCTCGTTGCACGCTAAAACATACACTCTGCCCTGAGCTAGTGGTCTATTCGATTCTATCCGGGGTGCTGCAGTCGACGGTCCTGCTTGCGGTAGCAATCCTTGTGGTCGACTGGCCGGTGCTTGGTTTGGACATGTCCTCATTTGGTGGCCTAGTTGATCATACTTGAAACAGGCTCCAGTCCTCATAGGGCATGGTCCATTCCCATGCATTCTGCCACATAGCCTGCAGCTCCAGTTCGCCGGGTTTGGCAATTTCACGATATTCCTCTTTGTAGGTAGCATGAAACGTCTGTTACCTGCCATCGATATCTTGCCCATTTGACGATGGTCTCTAAACGACGGGAACCGCGATCCAGTTGCGATGTTTCTTTCCCTCAAGTCTCGCTTAATCATCTGTCCTCGCTCGTATATCTCCCTATAGGTCCTCAAGTTTAGGGCTATCATCTGGCTGCGGAGTTCGGGCCTCAAACCATCCCTGAATCTCTGTGCCTTCTCCAAAGGATCCTCCACCGATCGAGGCGCATACCTCGAAAGCCTCGAGAACTCAACTTCATACTGATCTATCGATAGCTGGTTCTGTCGCAACTGCAGGAACTCGATCTATTTCCTTTCCCTGGCCGTTTCTGAAAAGTACTTGTCGTTGAACGCCCTCTTAAAAGTGTTCCAGTTTAGGACCGTATCTTCAGGGAAGACTCCATCCTTGGTGGCAGCCTACCAGTCGTTTGCCGTACCCTCTAGCTGATATACAGCTAGCAACACCTTCTCCTCATTAGTGCATCTTGGTACCCTGAAAGCCTTTTTCAGCTTCTCTATCCATCTGGGTGCTAGCTCGAGATCTCCAATCCCATCAAACTGCATCGGCTTCAACTTCATAAATTATTTCACCAGTTGGTCCATCTACCTGGCCACTATGATTTCCTCTTGAGGGTTCACCATTTCATTGCTCTGGTTCGGCTCGCCCTGACTTCCACTTCCACTCGGGTTGCCAGTGTTGGTATTTGCCGCTGCTAGGGCAGCTCCCACTACATGGCCTATGGCAGAGTCCTGATCTTGGGCTTGCCTCTCTATGATGTCCCTGAGTCCCTCCATTGCCCTCAGTAGATTGTCCACTCTTGGATCTTCAACTGTGGGCGGTCTCGAGCTAGAGGCTCCGTCTCTTGGTCTTCCAGGTCTTCGGATGGGTTACTCATCTCTATCACTTACTAACGAACCTAGTCCATCACAAGTTCAGTAACAGGTTAGCAACTTACTCAATCATCCAATCCAGGGTTACTAACTACTCCTTAACAAAATAATTACACAACAACAGTACTTCATACGTCAACATCAATTCCAAAAATGTCCCAACCAATGGCTCATGGTCATTACTCAATTCCATTCATTCTAGTGATTCACTAAAGCTAATCACTTTCAAGCATCAAGCCGATCAAGGTCCAGAAATAACCTTCAATCCTAAGCAGAGAATTCAATCCTTTATGCACTGTCACAACCTTACCAAGATCAAACACCATCCATAGGTGTCAAGTCACAACTAGGCATCCCTTGCCTTACCCTAACCAATTTCCTAAGGTCTAGCTATCTGTCCTTGTCCTACCTAGTCCTCCTTATTACTCCAATCCTTAACCAACTTTGTATCGAGCTGACCTTGCTTTGATATCAAAACAAGCGGGGATGTCACGCCCCGCGCCTCATCGTGAGCACTCAATCACCCCTGCAAGCAAACAACCATAATCTCTTGGCAGTCCCAAGGATCCACCTATATATAAAGGAAGATCGAGAGATAAAAAAATTTACATTAAGCACTCGAAAGCGTTTCCCAATAACTCCCCGTACAATATATATATATACACCCCAAGACTAAGCAAGACTAGATAGCATCATAAAGTCATATATCAACATCAACTGGTCACATCTACTACAGATCGCTATACAGCAAGGCGACAGGTAAACATGTCAAAAGGTGTCCACAAAATCTACCAGGGAAGGGGTCAGGTCGCCAGTCCAAAAGTCAGGTCGACATCCGGAGTCGCCTAGGAAGAACTGCTAGAATCTCTAGTGTCCTCGCTCTCCTTGGACGGCTCATACTCGGAGAAAGTCTCCGACGGAACCTCCACAGAGTCCTCCATGGTCGCCTCCTGCGACTGCTTAGCGTGACTCCCTCCACAGATTCCAGTCTTTCCTAAACTAACGGACAGTTTTTGCAAACTATACGCGTATCGACCCCTTGATCCTTATCACATTTAGGGCTCTTCAATTGATGGCGGCTGTGGTTGTCATGTAATTGCGAGGGCTTATCGCTAGTTCCTGTGGTCTTGATTGTCATAGTTCGATTTAGGATAATTTTGCAAATCATACATTGGTTAAGCGACATCACCCGCGCTCCAATCGTACGACGCTCGCATGGTAATCCTTAATCGTTCTTAGATCGGCTTTTTTGCGGTCCTAAATATCCCCTTGACAATCCTTATGGTTAAAGCGTCATTTCCTATTCGAGTTGCCTAGGTCCACGTATCTCGTCTTGCGTTAGCCTTTCCCCTTTGGTCAGTCTACTCAAATTGATCAGATTTGAGCAGAATACAACTGAAATACATCGCTTGATATAAATAAACTTCTCATTACAGAATCTAAAGTTGATTGAAAATCAGAATGTCACAGCAACCCTTCAGAAACACTCCTTAGAGAGTGTTTCTGTTTCCAAAGTGTTCTAAAAATACTTTTGGAACAGATACGTGTATGGTTCAAAAATGTTCCAAAAGTGTTTCGCAGAACACTTTTGGCCTAAAAAAAGAAACATAAAAAACTTATTTTTTTATTTCTGAAACACTTTCTACAGCTTTATTTGGAACACTTTTTATTACACCCTCGCTTCATCATCGTCTGCTACTTGAAGAAAAGAAGAAGGAACCACTTCCTCCCTCATACGCACGAGCAGGTCCTCCCTCACAACGCACACCTTGACCGTCGTCATTCCTCGACCAACCATCCCTGCTTGGACCTTCGGTGAGTTTTTGCTTCATGCTCTTCTTCTTACTCTTCTTGGCAATCGATTGGTGGCCCACAGGCGGGAGAGCTTGTGCGAGCCCAGATCTAGGCGTGTTTCGTCTCGCCTCGCCGCGCGCGGCCGAGCCTTGCCCAGATCAGGGTGGGTTTTGGCTCCCGCTTGCCCATGGCGAGCGGTTGAGCCTCGCCCAGATCTAGGTGGGGCTCGGCCGCACACTCACGCTCTATTCAATTGCATTTTGTGTTTAATTGTTCAAGGATCCGAATATTTCGTTGTGTAACGAAATGGGTCATGGACGCGAAGGAGCTCGATTAGTTTATGGTAGTAGTTTCATGGTTTTTTAGGGGTTCTTGTTCTTCTGGTTGATTTGTCACAAAGTTTTCGGTAGATTGATTCTTGAGGACTATAGCTTCTCTTATGGAATTCTGGAAGTGGGTCTTTGTTAGTTTCTGATAAGTTTTTCATGGTCGATCAATGTGATTCATTTCTTCAACTTGGAGCTTCAGTTTTACTGGGAATTTTTGCTTCTCGGGGGCATGTAAGGACGGTTAAATTTTGAAACTTTTCTCTCTGTTTCTTTTTCTTTTGCAGTATCTAGGCTTGTATTTGAACGGGAGAAATTTCATGTAGAAGTGGTTTTTGTGGGTTCGGCGTGTTTGTGAGAAAGATCGGAACTTGACTTCAATGTTGCTTTCATACAATTAGCTGATAGTCCATTGATCCGAACACGGTGGATAGTGTTGGGGAGAAACAGGCAGCAATTCGACACAAACTAAGCCAATCCAGATCAATATCTCCGGACCCCAGCCAACGATAGTTTCCTTCTTTTTGATTGATTTGAGTTAGATGTGGCAGTTGAAATTCGGTAACTCTGTTGAGTCTTCTCTCTTCGAAACCTGGTTGTTCTTATGTTGCTAATGCTTCCTCAATTAATGAAGGTTTCATATTTGTCTTTGCAGTGCTTCCAGGAGAAATTGTTAGAGCAGGGTAGAACAATTCATTGTGCAATCTTGAGGGTAAAATGGTTGTTTAAGTAAACTTGATTGTCTATTAATAATCTTTTTTTGCTGATTTGATGACTCTTTTGGTTGCAGTTGTTCTGTGCATAGCTATTCTTGGGTGACATAGTCGATTGGTGGTGCATTGCTTGATCAGAGAAACTAGTTTCCCTTTGTTCGATTCCAAATCTTGTATCTGCTTTGTCGTGGCCAGATTCAGGCGTGCAATACCTTCGAGTTAGGTTGGTGTGCATATCTCTTTTGCGACTTTGGAACTGATGTGTGGAAGATGGTTACAGTTTTGCTAGAATTGTCATCCCTTAAGATTGTTTAGTCTTGCTAAGAAAGACCTTGTCGCAACTAGTAATTTATTGATTGAAGTTTGTCCAGTTTTAGGGTGTAATAATTGTTGGGAATTGTTTGCAGTAGATGGCTTTGTGGTTCTGAGGTTGGTGAGCAAAATGAATTCTGTTTAAGTGTATCTCAAAGCACCAAAACTTGTTTATTTACTTCCATGTCCTTTTCAAAGATTTCTTAGCCACTTTTTCACGCCTTGAACTCATTGTTGCATTGTTTGTAATTGACTAAGCTTGTGATTGCATTGTTAATATGATGATGAATTAGTCAAGATTACATGGCATCCCAAAGAGACACATTCAATGCAAAATGGATTGAGACTTCCATTAACTTGTTTGTGAGTTTTATGGTAGAAGAGGTGAAGAAGGGAAATCATACATCTTGTACTTTCAACAAAACAGGGTGGAAAAACATAAGAATTACATTCAATAACAAGATGGGAGTCCAATATAGTCAAGTACAATTGAGAAATAAGCACAACTAGCTGAGAACACAATATGGTAGTTTCAAGAAGCTTCTTGGGCAATCTGGATTTGGTTAGGATAATGTCAAAAAAAAGAGTGACCGTCGATGATCAAAGCATATGGGAACTTCACGTTAATGTATCATTTGTCATTTTTAGATCATTGTACATATTAGTCTTAAAATGTTTGATTACGTTAGCTATTTCTTGTGAAAATTACAGGATAATAATGAGTGGACAAAATTCAAGAAAAATTAATTTCCTATTTATCCCGAGTTGTGCATTATATTTGCTGATACATATGCTACTGGGGAGCAAGCAATAGGAACTGGCCAGAATTTGTTGGAGGGTTTTGATGATCACCACGTCGATGAGGATGATGAAATTAGCTTTGAAGTTGGTGGTAATGATTTCTTGGAGGGTTTTGATGATCACCACGTTGATGAGGAAGACTTCACACCTCCCGATCCTAGTACTCCAGTTCATGACAAGCACAACTTGGATAGGACTCTGAATACCAAGAGAAGAAGAAAGAGTAGCCAGTATAACTTAACCACGACCTGCAAAGCAATTGAAGATATGATCAAGTCCTCATCGGCCACCTCACAGCCACCTATGAACCCATATTCTGTGGCTGCTGTGGTTACTATTCTACTTGAGATGCCTGAGTTAGACGATGGTCTTTACACCAAAGGAGTAGACAAAGCATGTGCTAGTGCTGAATGGAGGGAGGCTTTCATCATAAGCACATCCAAAAGGAGGAATGCACTTCTTCAAAATCTTTAGTAAATGTTTGGAAATGTATTATGGATTTTTATGTGGTGTTTGGTTTCATTTTATTTTATGACAGACATAGAACATCGATTGTTATTCGGTTTTAAGGATATTGATGTCAAGACTCTTCTGCTTGCATTTGCTATGAGTATGATGGATTGTATTAAATTTATATTCTTTTTTCAAGTACCTATGTTAATGTCATTGTATTTGTGTGATGATATAGGTACAATGGAAGATGAATCAAGTGTTGTGTCTACTGGACAGTTAGCTCCAGTTAGAACATGTTTGAATGAGTTTCATATTACGATAATACGTTCATGGATATGTGCTCAGATGTTGGACCAGTGCTTGCATACCAAAGAACCATGTAGGGACACTAAACAAATAGGAGCCAAATGGGTAAGGGAGATTCTTTGTGGACACTCGGATAGAATATACGAGGCGTTTAGATTGGTTGAAAGATACTCGAAATATTAAGGTGGATGAACAAGTAGGTATCTTTTTATTGATGGTTGGTCACGAGAGCTCTATGAGGACTTTAGCGGAGAGATTCCAACATTCCCTAGAAACAGTTAGCAAGTATTTTACTGAAGTGTTGGAAGCGATGATCAAACTTTCAAATGAAGTCATCAAAGCACCTTCCTTTAATGTAGTCCCAAAGGAGATTATGCTGGATCCTAAGCACTCGCGCTACTTTAAGCTATGTTTTCTATATTAAGTTAACATCATCAAATACTTATAATTGATAATCTTACATAACACTGTACTTTTGTAAAATCACAGGATTGCGTAGGTACTATGGGCACATTAGTGCTGTTGTGCCTAGGTCAAAGCAAATTCCTTATAGTAATAAGAAAGATACCACCACCTAGAATGTGATATGTGCTTGTTCCTTTGACATGAAATTTACCTTCTTGTATGTTGGATGGGAAGGATCAGCCAACGATTGTCGGGTGCTCCTGGCTGCACTTGAAGATCCCCAACAAGAATTTCCCTCGACCACCACCGGGTATTTTCTTTGTATATCGGTAGTAGTTTACTTATGATCATATTGCAGTGCATTTCATAACAATTCTATATTGTACCTTGTAGG
The DNA here is from genome assembly GCA_028455895.1 of Rhodomyrtus tomentosa. Classification (NCBI taxonomy): domain Eukaryota; kingdom Viridiplantae; phylum Streptophyta; class Magnoliopsida; order Myrtales; family Myrtaceae; genus Rhodomyrtus; species Rhodomyrtus tomentosa. The sequence continues at coordinate 17,471,814 of JAPCWY010000001.1, forward strand.
CAAATATTATGTGGTAGATTATGGTTATGCAGCATTTTCGGGATTTTTTTACGCTGTTTAAAGGTGAAAGGTATCATTTGAATGATTATAGAGGTAGAGGGAGACGGCCTACAACAACAAGAGAAATGTTCAATCATAGGCACTCTTCACTTCAGAACGTAATTGTCACACCGCGCGCCCCGAGCACGAGCACACGACTCCCTGCAAGCACATCACATAATCTCTCGCGGTCCTAAGATCCACAATCTAAGCCGAGAGATATAATAAATATATCAAGCATGCGGAAGCGGTAATAAAACAACTCCTCCATACAAATATAAGTTAAGTGGGACTTGGATAGCATAGAAGTTGTCGTATATAATAATCAACGGTTCGTACAAGTACAAAACCACTAACATCCGATAAACAATGGGGGTGACGGGGTAAACATACAAAATGGGTCATCATCAAAATCCGATAGGAATAGGGTCGGGATCGTCACCAAAGATCAAACTACCACAAGAGCCTCCTAGGATGAGCTGCTGGAATCATCGGTATCCACGGCATCCTCCGTCGGCTCATACTCTGAGAATGTCTCGGAGCGAACCTCAATAGTATCCTCCAAGGTCTCCTCATGGGACGGCTCCACAAGATCCTTCTCGGTCGCCTCCAGGACAATGACCTCATCCTCCTCCACAGTAAAATCCAGCGTCGGGGTCCTCTCCAGCCCATTCCTAGAACCGACTACTGATCCCTTTGCCTGATCCTGGTCCCTACCGGGGTGGCACCAATCAAGGATCACTCCTTGGGGCACCTCATGGGGCTTCAACGGCCTAGTAGACTTGTCCCCAACTTTCCTAAACCACGCTTCATACCTATGAGGCTTCTAGTCTGTGCTACCCTCGTCAACCCACACCACTGTACACTTCCTCACGTATGTGGTCCCCTGACCGTTAGGAAACTCATCAAAATATGCGGTCATCTCCTTAGGGTCTCCAAAGCGAATAGGCCACATAGTCAAGGCCTAGGATCTGTAAAAATAAGGTCCCCAAAGGGGTGAGATACACATCTCAGTAAAAGAGTCCTAACCCTAGGTCAGGCCGACTGTCCACTCAGGCAGTCGTAACCCCAGTCATTCAAGCTCACAGACATATCAAGCAAATGCAAGTACAGACAACAACACATAGGTGGCATACACGCAAATATGGCATCATAACATACTTAGATGATATGCACACTCGCTCTGCCACATCACCACATCCATCATTTCCCCTGGCCTCATTCTCATGCCCGCGATTAGATTGCATTAGGCTTGGTCCGTGTAAACGCTTCAGACCGTGATTGACAACCCGCGTAAACGCATCAAGTTTCAATAATACTCCAGGCCACTGTCACCACCTTATATCTTCGTCCCGCGTTAACGCATCAGGACCATGGTCTTTTCACAACCCCTCGATTAGATCGCATCAGGGCGCCATGCCATTCTAACCCCGCGCCTCAGCGCCTCAGGGTATCAACCACCTCACCTCGCGTATCGTACGTATCAGGGCCTCACCATGTCACACTCGTGTCATGATTTTTCAATTCGTTTTCCATACATGACGACGTGTGCAATTTAGGCACAATTCAAAGACTCATGGCATGCAAAGCAATCGAGTGACACACACACAAGGTAAATAATTCAAGCACAAGCATTTACACACCTTAATCCCCTATAACAACTTAGGGTACACGAAGTTTAGGATTCTCTCACTAATCAACTAATTTATCGCTTGACTCACCCAGTCGAGTTTAATCTTCCTATCCTAAGTTTAGGATTCTCTTACCTTGAATTTGATATCACAATTTCTCTTCTTGAGTCCTCAAAGGTTCAGCCCCCAATGGTCAAAGACCAATCTCACCGCGCAACCTAGAATTTCCAATCAATTCGTCAATTTCCTTTGTCCAATTCCTCAATCCATGAACCATAAACCTCCATAACCTAATCCTCATCATCTTAGCATGCATTAATTACAAAATGGTAATTTCACCCCCGACGTTCAGAACGTCATTTTTCTCGTTCCAGTAATCTTCGGTAGGGCGACGGCCAATCCGAATATAAATTTAGAATTTGTGATTCTCCATTTTTAATTTTTAAGACTCGTTTCTGATAGTTTCCTCTATCAGACGTGGTTCCAGCCTATCCCGAACCGACAGGCAGCTTTTGGAGACCTTATGTGTATTGACGTCGTGATTCATATCACGTCTAGGGCTCGTCAATTCGTGGCAGCTTTGGTTGTTATGTAATTGCGAGGGTCTATCACTAGTCCCTATGGTCTAGATCGTCGCTGTCCGATTTAGGAAAATTTTACAGATCATACGTTGATTAAGTGGCATCCCCCGCGCTCCAATCGTATGACACTCGCAAGGCATTCATTGATCATTCTTAGATCGGCCTCTTTGTGGTTCTAAATATCCCCTCGACAATCCTTATGGTCAAAGCGCCATTTCCTATCCGAGTTCCCTAGGTCCACGTACCTCGTCTCGCGTTAGCCTTTCCCTTTTGGTCAGCCTACCCGAATTGATCAGATTCGAGCGAGATACAATTGAAATACGTCTCCAGATTTACTTCTCATTAATGAGTCTTAAAACACCTGGAAATCAGAATGTCACAGTAATTGAGAGAGCATTTGGGACACTGAAGAAACGGTTCTTTATATTACAACACATGCCTCACTTTCCAATTTGGAAGCAAGCGCTCATTGTGATTGCTTGTTGCGCTCTTCACAATTATATTCGCTACCAAGACAGGATGGATAGAAACTTTTCCATTTATGGTGATCCTAACTACGCTTAAGAGGTTGTTGATGGTGTATCGAATGTGCAGACAAGTGAGATGAACGTACTTAGGAAAAATATTATAAATAAAATGGCAAGGGATTGCAATATGCCCGAAATCCCATGACTTCATATTTTTCAAATATGTAATCATATTTTTAACTATTTGGGAACATTTGTGTACGAATCGTAATTGTAATTTTTCCTATGTATGAAAAACACATTTTATGTTCTTATTGTTCAATTTCAATTAGCTCCTTCTCTTTTTATTTTGTCTTAGTTGATCTCGTCTCGTCCATAGTGTAAGGCACAGGGAAAGTATTGTTCTTGCCATTGGTGGTCGACCTCTTCACCCCCAACTTGTCATCATCATCCACGTTGATGCATATGACATCAACTTCGGTGCCCTCTGTAGCAAAAGTAGGTGACGCAAGCTGAGTTAACTCCCTGAATTCATTTTTGACAAGATAAAAGAGCTCTATGTGACAATAACTTGAATCAAATCGTCTTGTAGGAACAAGGATGAGCTCCTTGTTACCTGAAAAGGGAAAAATCCGAAGGATATCGCATTGGCGACTTGATAAGAAAGAGAGATCAAGGTAGAACTTGTAGTAGTCCTTTGTCACAATATAATGAACAGAGAAAGGAATCTTGCAAAAATACTGTTGAATGAGTCAATGAGCAAACTTTATTAAATTGAACAAATGAGACTTAATTTGATTTAATAATTTAAAAAGGAATGCACATTTTAATTTATATATAGTCACTTTTATTAAATGAAAATGTAAGAACAAATTTTTTTTCACAGTTACCAAACGTGTTTCTGTTCCTAGAAATCGTATCTAGGAACAGAAATACAAAAAAAATATTTCTGTTATAAAACTATTCCCAAAAACAGAAACATTACCATACGCAGCCTAACTTGAAATTGGAGCTTGGTTAGACTTTTGGTGGGTTTTGATTGTTGAAACTCCATGAACCTTCAAGAACAGAATATGCCGTTCCCAACCAGGTGAGCCACTGCGAGTTCCTGAGGGTCTTCGAGGCACTATCTTGGTTGAAAATTGCCGGTGATTTATTCTAAGACATAGTAGTATGTATTAGCAAGGAGTGTGTGGATTAGAATGGAGTTTAGATGAGTTTTGATGGAGGAAACCTCATATTCTTGGAAGGGATAGATTCTGACCCCTACTGCCGTTGTGGAACCAAACCACTTTGAAGTGCTTTGGGGTGTCGCCTTGCTTGAAAACCCTCGGTAAGACATCTAGGGAGAAGGCTTTATGTGTTAGCAAGATGGATGTGTGGTAGAATTGAGTTAGGAAGGGTTATAATGACTGGTTTGTGTGATTCTTCCTAGGGACCAATCTGCCCTGTTTTAGCCTGTTTAGCTTGAATGCTTCGTTCGACCAATTGACGGATTTTTCTAGCTTGATTATAGTGGTAAGCAACCTCTAAACCCTTATTAGGACGTTAGGGAACTAATGGACGAGTTTGAGTATCAAATTGATAATTTTATGAACCAATTGTACTTGAATTGGTTTGTGTCAAGTGTGACTTGTGTTAACCGAATCATGTATGCTTGCCTTGAGGTGGAATTGTGATATTCATGGTTGAATTTGTTATGTGAACATTTGGTTAACATGTGTCCTTGCATGGCTGTGTGGAATTGGGTTCCTCGAGTGACAAATATGTGAAAGTTGTGCTTGAATTGAAATGGGAATGACCTGGTTGATTGATTGCCTTGATGTGCAAGATTGTGCCATGCAATGTATGATTCAGCCATGAGTGATCCTTTTGTTAAAAGGCTAATTGTCACACCCCGAACCCATCGAGCACACGTACTTCGCGCCAGGCCTTTGATCTGCAATTATCTCTCAGGATCCCTCAGCCAACCATATAACAACTTGACAACGAAATAAGATCGCGGAAGCTATAAAACTTGCTACATTCATATATCAACGAGATGACTCAGGACAAAGGGTATACACTTATCATAAACAAAATTCTCCTCAGAAGTTATCGCAGTCAAGTACCCAAAATTCAATTCCTAAATACTCAAAATTTAGATACAATCCTTAAGGCCACAAAATGCATAAAACCATTCATATCATTACTTCATCGAGAGCTCATCCTTATCTTGCATGTATTTCCGTCTTCAAGGACCTAAAAATGTTAAACCCCCACTAGGGTGAGATATAAATCTCAATAAGTGAAACCTAAACCTAGACCTGAACACCGGTCCTCCCAGACCATGCAACTAACACCAGATGCAGGCATTCACCAATCGACTATCTCATCAAGACAGGTATAATCACAAGTCACGGTCATACTTACTTAACCTCATGGGTTCAAGCTTATAACACATAGCACAAAAGTTAAAACTCATAGTCGTTATAATTTTCACAACCACTCATCACCTGGGTTCTCAGCCGTGATGTATTACTTTGGCACTCTTGCCAACTGATATCAATGGGGCTACAGGCCAATCAGTAATTTCGAGCTCACCGCCAATCTATACCACTAGGGCCAAAGGCCAATCGGTATCTCTGGGGTTCATAGCCAATTACCATTTCAGGGGCTCATAACCGCTAGATACCACTAGGCCACAGGCCAATCGGTATCATTAGGACTTTTAGTCAATCGATACCACTGGAGCCACAGGCCAATCGGTACTTCTAGGGCTCACAGCCAATTGTCGTCTTAGGGACTCACAACTAACGTAATCTCCGGGGCCATAGGCCAACAATCGTTGGGACACTATAGCCCATTCATATATCATCGACACTATAGCCATTTATGTAGCATAGGCATTAAAGCCAATTCACTAATAGGGCTTCATAGCCAATAGATATCACAGGCACTATAGCCATATAAATCACGTAGTCATCACAGCCAATTAAATCATTAAGGGCTCAATAGCCAAATATGTCATTAAGGCATATCACAGTTCAATTGTCATAGTATAACATTCAAGTCATGGAATCCACCACCCAATCAAGCAATTCAAGCTATAAGCTTCACCAAGCAATCAAATCATTCAACCAATCTATCTAGTAGTGTCATAGCGTTCAGATAAAGGTTTAGGAAACACTTAACTTTGGTCAATAGTAAAAAATCTAAACCAATTGATCCTTCCCGACTCGGCAAGTCTACGACCAACAAGGATCACACGCCGTCCTAGGAAATTTTATCAATCCCAGACCAAAACTCAATCGACTTCCATTTCCACCAAATCAATTCCTTAATAACCAATCAAGTGACAACCTAAGGTGCCTTATCGATCAATCAAGGACTCGTCAATACTTCCACAAACCCTCAAAGTACTCGGTTCATGTAGCCACATGCAAGGCAAAACATAACTTGGAGTTTTAAGCACCAATTAGCCCTTTAATCACTTTCAATTCGCAAATTCACTTCACATACTTCCCATTAACACCTCGCATAACATCCTATGAAGTCTTACGAGTCAATTTGAAGTCAAAATATCCCTTAAATGGTCTCCTTCAGGTTTGGCCAGAATAGGGTACACCCGCAAAACAACACCTGTTTTGGTTCAATTTACACAATCAAGCCATATCTCAATTCTAGGTTCCAATTCCTCACGAAATCAACTTGCTAAAACCTTGATTTACATGTTAAGGGAGCTCATCGAAGATTTGGAAACAAAATAACACTTCAAAGCCTTCAAACAGCCTGGTTTCCTTCACGGTCCTCAAACGAACAAATTATGCTCGGCAAAAATCTCCACAAATTAGCCATGTACACCCATCAAAACTCATCTAAAATTACAACCCAAGCTCAGCCAACTCTAGTACAAGATGTTACGAAGAACTCACCGAAAATTTGGAGTCATTTGGAGTCCGAAAGCCTCCAAAAACGCAACCTCCCCAAAATCGGATCAGAATGTGACTTTTGTCCACTAAAATGAACCTACGGGACAAAGAACTGGGCTAAATTTAGCTCATAATACCTTCTTAGGATGCAAAGACAATAATTTTTAAGATGTCAGTGGTTTTACCTCAATCCGATGTCGAACGACAAAGTTATGGCCGGAACAGTGAAGCAGTTTTTCTATGTCCGCGAGAAAATTGTTCGGCCGAGACACCAAAGGGAGAAAAAGAAGAAAATGAAGAGGAAAAATGAGGGGGAGAGTGTGCACGGCTGAAGAGTTGTCTAAAGATATGTTTCACACACATAATTGAGATTAACTATGACAAGATTGGTTTAGGTGGGCAATAAATGCCTAATGCCTCCACTGAGTGACACATGGTATGGCTTCTAGAAGACTTTGACTCCCTTTGACCTCATCCTTATCAATTTTTGGCAGCTATATGGGGGAGGAAAATGACCAAAATGACCTTCTAAACTTCTTTAGGCAAGGCCAAAGGTTGAGGAGCAAAATGATCATTTGGTACTTTTCGTCCGAAAATCTATTTTTCTAGTATAAACCACCCTCGATGAGGCGACGTCCAATTCAATTCAAATGCTTGAATTCCTCAATGTCCGATACGCAAATCTCGTGTTTCATTTTCATGTCAAACTCTCGTCGACTGTAATTTCAGTATATCTCAAAGTGACGAGCGACTCTTGCAGGCGTTACGCGCATTGACCTTGGGGTTTTTCTGAAGCCGTGGCGACTTTGGTTGTCATGTAATTGTAAGGGTTTATTGTTCGTTCATTCGATCCTGATCATCGAAATTCGATTTAGGAGATTCTCGTAAATTACACATTGGTTAAGCGGAATCACCCGTATCTCAACGTATAATGCTAGCAAGGCATTCCACGATTGTTCTTAGATCGATCTCTTCTAGCCTAAGATATTCCCTCGACAATCCTTATGCTCAAATTGCCATTTTTCATTCAAATTCCCCAAGTCCATGTACCCGACTCTGCGTCAGTCTTTTCCTTTTGGTCAGATAACTCGAGAGTGGCCAACTCTGAGCGAGTTACAACAAAAACACATCGATCGATATTCTTCCATTCAATAGCCTCGAGAAGGTCGGAATTCGGAATGTCACAATTCTTCCCCCTTAAAGAAATTTCGCCCTCAAAATTTGCCACTTTCCAATTGTCCAATCTCATGGGGTATTGACACCTCATCGCATCCTCATTCTCCAAAGTAGATCCTCCCATTACTTGACGTTCCCACTTGTCTTTTTTGACAAAAGGCATATTCCTCCAGGACTTATTTCCCTTAGTCCTTAACCTATACTTGTTTTTCTCTATTCTCTTCCGACATTTATAATATCTGTCGGTGATACACCTTCGAGCATTCGAATCTTCCATTCAATTTGTCTATCAGTCTTGGGATAACACGTGCATCACACTGCAACCTTGCTTTAAAAATTCCTAGTCGAAAGGCTTTTCCAAAACGTCACCCTAAATTCATGTTGTTTTCCTCTCACGACCATTACCAAATCATCACGAGAACGTACTCTTTGGTACCTCTGCCATTTGGCATAATAATCCACTTCAAACGTCCTTTCGTATCATCGGGGACACACAAATTCCATTGGCTTACCCTCGATTGTCCAAATCAAACCATAGCCTTCTCGACTTCTTAGGCAAACTCATGATTGAATCCTTAATAGTTCTTCCTCAATTACATTCGAGATCCTCCAATGACCAATTTAATCCACCAACTTGCAACGGTTATGCTTTCCCTTCAATCCCTTTAAAGGAATCAACATTTCCAACTCTTGCAGTTCACACAGTTGCGAGGTCTTTCCTTACACAAGCAACGCTCCTGTATCCGTAAGTAATTTCATCCATAGGCATTGCTTCTCATCAATTTCTCTCGGGAAACTACTACTCGATATCTTTTGGTGTAGATATATAATTGAAATCTTCTTCCACCCAAATAATGTTTCCCAAACTTTGTCACAAGGGCATTCGCAAACCAACTCCAATCATGCTCTAAGCATTGCAACTCATATAGCCTTATCATTATGATGTATATGCAATTCTGGTTGCTTGGTTATGCCTCAAGTTTCATTATGCATCGCGTCATTACGACCTTCATAAGCTTTTCAGCTTCCAACCGAACACGCCATAAACAGCGTAGTCATCAGCTTAACTCAAGTCATCGAAAACCATTTTCACGTTCATTCATCCATTCATGTTACATCTCGTCGTTGGTCCATTTCATCAATGGAATAGCTCTTGTGAGGAATCTTCCCACGGTTAGTCTCTTGCAATTCATCAATCTCGGGAAATTCAACTTCCAGCAACTCACATCGATTCTAGTCGATTCATCAATTATTCCAATCCTCAAAGGATTTATCACTTATTCCAATGCGTGAATCTTACTTCATCAGGTCCACAACTCTCGCTCTTCACATTTAGCATGCAACAAACATTTCCTTAGAGTTTATAGAATACTCTCAAAATTGTTCATATTTCTCATAGATCCTTAAATGAGTCCAATCATCGTTTCTCAAGATAGTGACAATCAACTCAATCATTCCTTGGACACTTTATTCGACTACTATCAACTTCTTTCTACCAATTATTGAATTTTTCAAACTGTTCCTTACACCTTTCACTTGAGAGCTCAGACCTTGGCTCTCTGTTCTCATGAGTCCCCACTTGGACTACACACCCTTTTGTTCATTTTTGTCGCTCTTTCCTCAAAAAGTATTAGTGCGTTAACCTCTTTTACAACCAGCTAATGCAACTTTTTCTCAATTTCATCCATTCAACTGAACATCGACATCATCCTGAAATTCAACATTGTATACAGCATAGTCTCTCGGACTTAACTCCCCAAAAATCATCCCAGTTCTGCGTTCTTTTTCTCAGTCCAGACGCTCAATCTTAATACCACGACAATTAGGATTTCATCTTCCTTCCACACTAGGGTTACTTACCCTATGAAGGAAACTATACACTTTAGTGGCATTCTTTCACTTCGAATCCACTTTGTTATTCCTATTCCATAGGACGTCAATCTTAGAGTCTATGTTAACAGCGGTGTTTTACTCCAGAACGTAGATGCCACCATACTCGGCATTCTTCTTCCCATAATTCAGTCACCTCAAGTGACAATATCTAGTGACCGTACCTTGGTCATTCAACCTTAGTAGGTTCTCATGTCACTTGAATCACTATGATTCCCTCCAGGAATCAAAGACTTAAGTTATCTAAGTCTAGCAGTCTCAAACTGCTCATCTCATTATCTTTTACCATCAACCCTCGATGGTTCCCAAATAATTCTCAACTAGTTGCTCACTATACAAGGATTCGAAATCATCCTTAAATAGCAACCACATAACACGCCAGCCTCAACGAGGCAACTTCTCAATTAATAGCCATCACTAGGCAAGCCTCCACTAGGCTAAAACTCAACTAGGCCAACACCAAGCAACCACTCAAGGCATCACTTTCATGAGTCAAACGCTCATACTATAAGCATAAGGCATCTGCCACTCTGTCATAATCACAACAGGCTATTTCATACTCAACTGGCATCAGTTCAACGGGTATAAACCCCATACGCCGTCTAATCTCTCAATTAAACCTTGGCTAAGCCAATCACATGATGACAATCATAAAACACGCATAACAAACCAATCACAAACATCACTTTTGTTTTTCAAATGGAATCCATAGCCAAACACAAAGCTCTTGATCATGCCAAGCACGAAGCTTTTACCCATGCCACTCACATGCGTCATTTCACATGCCATGCCACTTTTGAACATTCACTTCAAGAATCAATCACATGCCATGCATTTCTTAACCACAATTGAACTCAACCTGATATCTAGACTTTCCCTTTCAAGTTATGACTTGGGTCATTCCTACCTCTTGCTATCTTAGAAGCCTACTAGGAGCCGCTCCTTGTCCGGACCTTTCTATCCCAGTGATCACTTCCCGCTCTCATCAGACCTAGCCGTTGCAGATTGTCCCAAGTCATACATCTACGGAGAAAGCCTCGTTCCACACGTCTTATACCATGCTTTGTTATAATTTATAGGTATTACATCCACTTGTCCCATACTAAGCGACAGTTTATTAAGTCCAATAGCGATAAGTTCATGCATACACCCTCATTAGCTTTCGTTTCAAAACCACAAACACATGCACATCATGTTCATTCTCACCACTTGTCATACCACAATCTTTTCCATATCAAGCCTCAATTATAGAAAACCTTTGGTTCCACCAATTGCCTATATTCAATCATATACCTCAAGTCTAGTCACTATACAAGTCAAATCCATATGCATTCAATCACAACTGGCCTTTAATCAAAATATTCCTAGTCCGCTTCCTTGTATACATCTCGTCTCATACCATCCAAGGTTGTCAATAACAATCGATAACTAAACCATCAAGGTACAATGCAATTTAAGCCTGAATCCACTAATGCCAGTCGTCTCTTTTTAACTCATATTCCCAAAGTTGGGTCATCGACAAGCGACGATCACGATCATATACTCCAATTGACCCTTCATTCTTAAGCTATTCTCTAGCAACCTCAAATCCAGGCTTATGACTCTTCAATCTCTACTCGCTTTCTTATGAGCCTTACTCATGAAATCACTTAAGATCATCCATTAAATTGACACTAGAACCATTAGTGTACCTCACAAGTTTAAGCCTATAGTCCTCAAGATTCAGCAATCCATGCATAATCCTAAAGGCCTCACTAGCTAATTGTCCTCAAGTCATTGCTCATTATCACTCTGAACCTTAATCACAATGGATCGAGATGACCTTGCCTTGATACCACTTAAACGGGGACGTCACGCCCCGAACCCGTCGAGCATACGCACATCCCACTAGGCCATTGATCTGCAATTATCTCCCAGGATCCCTCAGCCAACCATATAACAACTTCACTGAAACAAAATCGCGGAAGCCATAAAATTGCTCAATTCATATATCAACGAGATGACTCAAGACAAAGGGTATACACTTCTTATAAATAAAATTCTTCTTAGAAGTCATCATAGTTCAGAATTTAAAATTCAATTCCCAAATCCTCAAAATTCAGATACAATCCCCAAGGCCACAAAAAACATAAAACCATTCATGCCATTACTTCATTGAGAGCTCATTCTCATCTCGCCTGTATTTCTATCTTCAAGGACCTGAAAAGGTTGAACCCCCACCGGGGTAAGATATAAATATCAATACATGAAACCTAAACCTAGACCTAAACACCAGTCCCTCTAGACCATGAAATTAACACCAGATGCAGGCATTCACCAATCGACTTTCTTATCAGGATAGGTATAATCACAGGTCACTTTCATACATACTTAACCTCATGGGTTCAAGCTTTTAACACATAGAACGTAAGCCAATACTCATAGTCATTATAATTTTCACAACTACTCAATGCTCGGGTTCATAGCCGCGAATCTGGTACTCTTGCCAACAGATATCATTGGCGCTACAGGCCAATCGATATCTTTGTACTATTGAAGCCATAGGCCAATCGGTATCTTTGGGGTTCATAGCCAATTACCATTTCGAGGGCTCAAAGCTGCTCGATACCACTAGGGTCATAGGCCAATTGATATCATCAAGACTTTTAGTCAATCGGTACCACCACAGGCCAATCGGTACTTATGGGGCTCACAGCCAATTGTCATCTCAAGGACTCACAGCCAACGCAATCTCCGAGGCCGCAGGCCAATGATTGGTGGGACAATATAGCCCATTCATATAGCATTGATACTAGAGCCATTTATGTAGCATAGGCGTTAAAGCCAATTCACTAACAGGGCTTCATAGCCAATAGATATTAGAAGCACTATAGCCATATAAATCACATAAGCATCACAGCCAATTAAATCATCAACGGCTCAATAGCCAAATATGTCATTAAGGCATATCTTAGTTCAATTGTCATACTATGACATTCAAATCATGAAATCCACCACCCAATCAAGTAATTCAAGCTATATGCTTCACCAAGCAATCAAATCATCCAACCAATCCGTCTAGTAGTGTCCTAGCATTCAGATAAAGATTTAGGAAACACTTAACTTTGGTCAATAGCAAGAAATCCAAACCAATTGATCCTTCCCGACTCAGCAAGCCCACGACCAACAAGGATCACACGCCATCCTCGAAAATTTTATCAATTTCAGTTCAAAACTCAATCGAATTTCACTTCACCAAATCAATTCCTCAATAACCAACCAAGTGACAACCTAAGGTGCCTTATCGATCAATCAAGAACTTGACAATACTTCCACAAGCCCTCAAAGTACTCGGTTCATGTATCCACATGCAAGGCAAAACATAACTTGGAGTTTCATGCACCAATTAGCCCTTAAATAACTTCCAATTCCCAAATTCACTTCACATACTTCCCATTAACACCTCACATAGCATCCTATGAAGTCTTATGAGTCAATTTGAAGTCAAAATATTCGTTAAATTGTCTCCATCAGGTTCTGCCAATTCCTCATGAAATCAACTTGCTAAAACCTTAATCTACATGTTAAGGGAGCTCACCGAAGATTTGGAAGCAAAATAACACCTCAAATCCTTCGAATAGCCCGGTTTCCTTCATGGTCCTCAAACGAGCAGATTATGCTCGGTTCAAACCTCCAAAAATCAGCCATGTACACCCATCAAAACTCAACTAAAATTACAATCCAAGCTCAGCCAACTCAAGTACGAGATGTTATGAATATCTCACCAAAAATTTGGAGTCATTTGGAGTCCGGAAGCCCCCAAAAATGCAGCTTCTCCAAAATCGGGTCAGATTCTAATCTTTACCCACTAAAACAGACCTACAAGACAAACGGCTTGGCCATATTGAGCTCATAATACCTTCTTAGAATGGCACGACGATAAGCTTTAAGATGGCGATGGTTTACCTCAATCCGATGTCGAATGACGTAGTTATAGCTGGAACGGTGAAGCGATTTTTCTCTGTCCGCGAGAAAACTTTTCGGCCGAGGCACCAAAGGGAGAAAAAGAAGAAAAATGAAGAGGAAAAGTGAGGGGGAGAGGGTGCACGGCTGAAGAGTTGTCTAAAGACATGTTTCACACACATAATTGAAATTAGATATGACAAGATGGGTTTAGGTGGGCAATAAATGCCTAAGGCCTCCATTGAGTGACACATGGCATGGCTTCTAGAAGACTTTGACTCTCATTGACCTTATCCTTATCAATTTTGGCAGCCATATGGAGGAGAAAAATGACCAAAATGACCTTCTAAACTTCTTAAGGCAAAGCCAAAGGTTAAGGAGCAAAATGGTCATTTGACACTTTTTGTCCGAAAATCTATTTTTCCGGTATAAACCACCCTCGATGAGGAGATGTCCAATTCAATTGAAATGTTTGAATTCCTCCATGTCTGATACCCAAATCTCGAGGTTCAATTTAATGTCAAACTCTCGTCGACTGTAATTCCAATTTATATCAAATTGACGGGCGACTCTTGCAGACGCAACGCGAATCGACCTTGGGGTTTTTCTTAAGTAGTGGCGACTTTGGTTGTCTTATAATTGTGAGGGTTTATCATTCGTTCCTTCTATCCTGATCATCAAAATTCGATTTAGGAGATTCTCGCAAATTACACATTAGTTAAGCTGAATCACCCAGGTCCCAACGTATAACACTAGCAAGGCATTCTACGATAGTTCCCAGATCGATCTCTGCTGGCCCAAGATATTCTCTCAACAATCCTTATGTTCAAAGTTCAATTTCTCATTCAAATTCCCCAGGTCCACATATCTGACTCTGCGTGAGTCTTTCCCTTTTGGCCAGATAACACGAGAGTGGCCAACTCCGAGCGAGTTGCAACTAAAACACATCGATCGATATACTTCCATTCAATAGCCTTGAGAGGCTCGGATTTCTGAATGTCACAATAATAGCTTGCTTATCGAATTATACCCGATCATGAAGTTGTTTTAAAATAGTTATGGCTTATGAGCTCGTGATTGAAAAGAAACATGGTATATGATGGCGAGCTTTGATTGATGGAACTTTGGCCTAATGGCATATCGAACCTTGATAGGTCAGAATGCCTATCGATTAATATCCTAATGCGTCAGAACGCAGGATAGACTTGATACATGTCAATACGAGTATTGAACGGCATTGAAACCTGAGGCGTCAAAGCGAGGGTTGTCAATTATTTTTAGCCTAAAGCGTATTGATGTGGGCCTAGCCATTGAATTGAGAAATTGCGATGAAATTGAAATGAACTCCTAGCATATGAGCTTGATGCTATACTAGTACAAGAAGCTTGGTCTTATTATTATGTTTGCCTTTGGATTATAATCATTTTATATACCAATCGTGATGATTTGTTATGATGCTTTGAGTGCCATACACTATTTTCCTGATGAGTTATTGCATACTGCTTTTAAAAGTGTCTGGAGATACTAACGGCCTAGCCTAGTTTTAGGGATTGCTTGCTCAGATGTAATCTCACCCTGCCGTGGGATTTATTTTTTAGACCCCAAGTCCTGAGCTTGTTGCCTATACATTTTGGCACCCCAATGGATATGGATACATCCATCAAGGAATTTCCTGTAGACGAGGATAGGGTGTATATAAGGAAGGGAACTACTGTTTGGGCTGATGAAGAGGAACCATATTGGAAGCTACATCGCTATGAATCATGGTACCTTCATTCCAAGGACACTATCACCAGACCTTTGAAGCCTTCTGAGGTACCCAGGGATGCGATCCTGCCATGGTGTCATCTCAGCTCCTATGGACCGAGAGATAACTCTATAGTTAGGTCTAGGAATGGCCCTGAGAAGACCCTGACAGCTGAGGAGGATATTGAAGTCATAGAGCTATCTAATTCCGAGGGCGACGAAGATGAGGATCCTATGGAGTTTGGTTCTAAGGCTTCATCGAGTATGACTCCGCCGAAGATGAAGACGAAGCTGAAGATAACGATGATGACTAGTGATCTTAGGAGTGACTAGACTTTTTGGATGACCTCTTGGAGTGAGGCGTAATGGTAGGATTCATAGAGTTGTCTTTTGTTGTGGCCCCTAGTTTCCCTCGACCCTTATTTTGTATTTTGTCCTTAATCCCGATCGTTTATATATAACTTGTGGTGCCTTATTATGTATGGTGTTGTTATTGTCCCAAGTTGTCTTATTTTAATTTGTGTACGAAGTTATTTACGTTTCCACATGTGCATATATATATATATATTTATTTATTTATTTATATTCATTCACATGTCGTTGGTCGTCCAGATCCTAGGTTACTTATAATAAAGAAAGTGACATCATGAGGTGTGGTGCACTCGCAATGGTTCGCAGGGCATGACATCATCCGTTCATTCGTGCGGCTTTTTGTCTTCAGTCGACCTTGTCCCCGAAAAAATTTTTGTGGGTAATCGTCCCACGAATCGTCAATTACAATTCCTATCCAAGAACTTCAAACTTTAGTAATTCGCATCGATCTCAATCAACTCATCGCCCATTCTAATCCTCAAGGGTTCCACAAGGGTCCTATTTCCCAGAAACTTCATGACCAGACAATCTTGCTTATTAACATCAGAAACTTGTGCTTTTCACACTTAGTACATAGCGTGAGTTCTCTTTAGGGTCTCTAGGACAATTCTTAATTTCCATTCATGCTTCTCATGACTCTTCCCATGTAATTCCAATTATCGTCCATAGGGACAATAACGAATCAATCTATTTATTCCATTGACATCCAATGAATCCTTTATCTCCTCCTTATTACCAAATGCCTAACTACTTTAACTGTTGTTTGCGTCATCCACGTGAGAGTCTTACAATTTGGCTTCCTATTTCCTTAGATCTCTTATTAGGCCATGCATCACTTTGTTCATTTTTGTCACTCTTTCCCTATGAAGCACTAACATCCAACTACAAGATTCATGATCCACCGATGCGACTTTCCTTGAATTCAAACTATTCGGCTAAAAGTATACTTCATCCTAGAATTTGATGTTGTTCCAAAATAGGCCTCTCAAAATTTCATTCTCTGGTGAACTTCTGAGCTCTGCGTTTTCCTTTCTAGTTCGGACGCTCAATCTTAGTCTCAAGACAATTAGAATCTCCTCTTCCTTCCATATTAAGGTTTCTTACCCATGAAGGAACTATACACCTTAGTAACATTCTTTTGCTTCGAACCCACATCACCTCTTATGCCTTGCAGTACTAGACTTGGAAATTGCGTCCATGGAAACACCTTACTCCAGGACTAAAACATCACAATATTTGATATTCTCCTGTTAACTACTCTATTTCTTCAAGTGACTAGGCTCTAGGGATCAAGGTTTCTCCTCGGACTCCCATCAATTCACGCTTAGGACATTCGAATCAATTAAATCGGGTCCTATGCTATTATAATCCAAAACAATCTCCTCCTCGAAATCACCCGTGTCCCAGCCGTATAACGCTAGCAAAGCATCCCATGATCGTTCCTAGATCGATCTCTGTTGGCTCAAATATTTCTTCGCCAATCTTTATAATCAAAGTGCCTTTTTTATTCTAGTTTACCAAGTCTACGTACCCGACTTTGCGTTAGCGTTTCCCTTTTGGTTAATTAACTCGAGAGTGACTAGCTCCAAGTGAGACACGATTAGAATACACTAATGCAGTCCTTTCCATTCACTAATCTCGAAAAGGGTCGAAATTCGAAATGTCACATTTCCAACCTATGAACTTGTTATGACAACTTCATCTGTGTGTAACTTGCTCTCATAATATAAAGTTTTAGTACATACCCATCGTGCAGATATTATACTCACAACACAACATCTTTCATATGTACAATTCACAATACTACTCAATATATCACTCTTGACAATCACAACATAGTGTATAACACATTCTTGACATTTAACATTCACGGTATTGTGTTATAAAGCTTCTCCTCCTTTTGTCATTAGCATAAAAGGGTGAAGACTAATGATATTCACAGTAAGTCATGATCAGATTAGCACATAATATCACCGTCATAATCATAGAGTAATACTGATCAAATAATCAATTATGCAATAATATCTTAGTACGAAACAAAATCCATAATAATAACTAGACAAATACAGATCTAAAACAACACAAAAGATTAAAAATATTTGAAAAACTTGAAAAACATTTTTAGTCTTGTGGTGTGTGGAATGGGATGGGGGTTAAGTAGACTGGGCTTCGTTAGACGAGAGTTGAACCAAGAGAAACTGAGATTCGAAGAGGTCTGTGATGTCTTTCTTCCTCTGTTCTACCTCAGAATCTTCCCTGGCTGCAATGCCTTTGTGCAGAGAAGCCCGCAATGCCTTTGTGCAGAGAAGCCCAAATTTCTGTAAGTTTTTGGTTCATCTCTCTCTGCCTGTTCATAAGTTTCTTGAGAAGCTCTAAGTCAGTAGCACCATTTGGTTCATCAGTCTAAGTTCCTACATTTGAAGACTCCCCCTGAGTCTTAGTATATTTCTCAGTTGATGAAACTGACTTACCTAGAGAAACTGTTATGCCCGTAGCATGAATTTTCATTACTGTGTCCTCCTCCTCATATGCTACTTCTCTTGGAATGCCTTCTTCACTCATAATAATTTTAGAGATGTTGACTTGTTCAATCCGCTCCTCTTGACACTGCAAGTCCACCATCTCTTCTTCATTTTCAATATCTTTTTCTGGACATTTTCAATAGGTCTTACCTGTTCATTTTCTTTCTCTTCTCTTTCTCTTGCTTCCTTCTTCTTCTCTTCCCTTTCCTTCTCTTGCTACTCTATGTGAATGGTAGTCTCATCCTTATAAGCTGTTCTCACAATTGTCTAAATCAGCTCTTCTATTTTAGATTCATTTGCCATAGAGCTATCAGAGGTGGGCTCTTTCTCAATCCTTTCAAGCAATATCTTGGCATGTCTTCTTTTCTTCAATCCAGGTTTTGTAGACTTGTAAGCTAGCATTTTAATCCTCCTCTTGTGAGTGGATTTTGAGGATGGTTCTATTTGTAATTCTTGACCAGGCTTTTAATGCGATAGATTCTCAGTAGCCTACCCTTTTGTATGTCTCTGTAGAAGGTCTATCAAAATCACCTTCCCTTTCCTCTCCTTCCATTGTCCATCATCAAATTTATCGCTCAACTGACTGGGTAAAGTCTCACTAGCACTTTCCTTAGGCAGTTTTAGTGATCTGAGCTGTTGTGGAAACACAATTCTCAAATAGTCAAATATTCTTGTGATCAAGGATCTGTAGGGTAACCGACCCTTATTCTTTTTGACAGTCCTTCTCATATGTAGAAATTTAAATGTGGGAGAGAGAAGGGCCTGCCATTTAAGATAGCCCAACTCAACTTTGCCTCAAACCTTGAGACATCAGTCTTTGAAGAACCTTTTTGTCACGCCCTGCACCCCAGGCATGAGCACGCGACTCCCTACAAACAAAACATATAATTTCTCGCGGTCCCAAGATCCACAATCTAAGCCGAGAGATATAGCAAATATATTTGTATTCAAAACCCTTCCGGTTCTTAAGAATTTCAGAAAGTTTTTTCTCACGAGTTTTTTCGTCTCATTGCACAATTTATACACGTGAAACAACAAACTGAGAAAAACGACCCTCGTAAATCGACATTCTCACGTATCTTTTGATCCGGATGGATTCACGTGACCCATAAGTGCTTTTCGAAAAGCTCGTTCCGAGCCGACCGCAGTGGGCCTTGTTTTGCTTTACCAATTAATTTCTTGAATGCAAAAAAAAATTAAAAAATAAATAACGAAAATGTGGGGTGCAACACGAGGACTTCCTAGGAGGTCACCCATCCTAGTACTACTCTCGCCCAAGCACGCTTAACTTCGGAGTTCTGATGGGATCCGATGCATTAGTGCTGGTATGATCGCACCCGTAATGATATGCATCGCAAATATATTTGTATTGAAAACCCTTCCGGTTCTTAAGAATTTTGGAAAACAAAATTTCACGAGTTTTTTCGCCTCGTTGCACAATTTATACATGTGAAACAAAAAACGAAGGAAAATGTTCCTCGTAAATCGACATTCGCACGTATCTTTTGACTCGGATGGATTCACGTGACCCATAAGTGCTTTTCGGAAAGCTCGTTCCGAACCAGCCGCAGTGGGGCTTGTTTTGTTTTACTAATTCATTCCTTGAATGCAAAAGATATTAAAAAATAAATAACGAAAAAGTGGGGTGCAACACGCGGACTTCCTAGGAGGTCACCCATCCTAGTACTACTCTCGTCCAAGCACACTCAACTTCGGAGTTCTGATGGGATCCGGTGCATTAGTGCTAGTTTGATCGCACCTGTAATGATATGCATCGCAAATATATTTGTATTCAAAACCCTTCCGGTTCTTAAGAGTTTCGGAAAAAAAAATTTCACGAGATTTTTTGCCTCGTTGAACAATTTATACACGTGAAACAACAAACTAAGGAAAATGTCCCTCGTAAATCGACATTCGCACGTATCTTTTGATCCGGATGGATTCACGTGACCCATAAGTGCTTTTCGGAAAGCCCGTTCCGAGCCGACCGCAGTGGGGCTTGTTTTGCTTTACCAATTCATTTCTTGAACACAAAAAAAAAATTAAAAAATAAATAACGAAATTGTAGGGTGCAACACGAGGACTTCCTAGGAGGTCACCCATTCTAGTACTACTCTCGCCCAAGCACGCTTAACTTCGAAGTTCATATGGGATCCGTTGCATTAGTGCTGGTTTGATCGCACCCGCAATGATATGCATCGTAAATATATTTGTATTCAAAATCCTTCCGGTTCTAAAGAGTTTTGGAAATTTTTTTTTCCACGAGTTTTTTCGCCTCGTTCCACAATTTATACACGTGAAACAACAAACTAAGGAAAATGTCCCTCGTAAATCGACATTCGCACGTATCTTTTGATCTGGATGGATTCACGTGACCCATAAGTGCTTTTCGGAAAGCCCGTTCCGAGCCGACCGTAGTGGGGCTTGTTTTGCTTTACCAATTCATTTCTTGAACGCAAAAAAAAAATTTTAAAATAAATAACGAAAATGTAGGGTGTAACACAAGGACTTCCCAGGAAGCCACCCATCCTAGTACTACTCTCGCCCAAGCACACTTAACTTCGGAGTTCTGAGGGAATCCGGTGCATTAGTGCTGGTATGATCGCACCGGAAATGATAGGCATCGCAAATATATTTGTATTTAAAACACTTCCGGTTCTTAAGAATTTTGGAAATTTTTTTTCACGAGTTTTTTCGCCTGGTTGCACAATTTATACACGTGGAACAACAAACTAAGGAAAATGTCCCTCGTAAATCGACATTCACATGTATCTTTTGATCCGGATGGATTCACGTGACCCATAAGTGCTTTTCGAAAAGCTCGTTCCGAGCCGACCGTAGTGAGCCTTGTTTTGCTTTACCAATTCATTTCTTGAACGCAAAAAAAAATTTAAAAAATAAATAACTAAAATGTGGGGTGCAACACGAGGACATCCCAGGAGGTCACCCAACCTAGTACTACTCTCGCCCAAGCACGCTTAACTTCGGAGTTCTGATGGGATCCGGTGCATTAGTGCTAGTATGTTCGCACCCGTAATAATATGCATCGCAAATATATTTGTATTCAAAACCCTTCCGATTCTTAAGAACTTGGAAAATTTTGTTTTACGAGTTTTTTCGTCAAGTTGCACAATTTATACACGTGAAACAACAAACAAAGGAAAATGTACCTCGCAAATCGACATTCGCACGTATCTTTTGATCCGGATGGATTCACGTGACCCATAAGTGCTTTTCGAAAAGCTCGTTTCGAGTCGACCGTAGTGGGCCTTGTTTTGCTTTACCAATTCATTTATTGAAAGCAAAAAAAAATTAAAAAATAAATAACAAAAATGTGGCGTGTAACACGAGGACTTCCCAGGAGGTCACCCATCCTAGTTCTACTCTCGCCCAAGCACGCTTAACTTGGAAGTTCTAATGGGATACGAAGCATTAGTGCGGGTATGATCGCAACCGTAATGATGTGGATCGCAAATATATTTGTATTCAAAACCCTTCCGATTCTTTAGAATTTTAGAAAGTTTTTTTTCATGAGTTTTTTCGCCTTGTTGCACAATTTATACACGTGAAACAACAAACTGAAGAAAATGACCCTCATAAATAGACATTCTCACGTATCTTTCGATCCGGATGGATTCACGTGACCCATAAGTGCTTTTCTAAAAGCTCGTTCCGAGTCGACCGCAGCGGGCCTTGCTTTGCTTTACCAATTCATTTCTGGAACGCAAAAAAAAATTAAAAAATAAATAACGAAAATGTGAGGTGCAACACAAGGACTTCCCAGGACGTCACCCATTCTAGTACTAATCTCGCCCAAGCACGCTTAACTTCGGAGTTCTGATGGGATCCGTTGTATTAGTGCCAGTATGATCACACCCGTAATGATATGCATCACAAATATATTTGTATTTAAAACCCTCCGGTTCTTAAGAATTTTGGAAATTTTTTCTCACGAGTTTTTGCGCCTCGTCGTACAATTTATACAGGTGAAAAAACAAACTAAGGAAAATATCCCTCGTAAATCGACATTCGCACGTATATTTTGATCCGGATGGATTCACGTGACCCATAAGTGCTTTTCCGAAAGCTCGTTCCGAGTCGACCGCAGTGGGCCAGGTTTTACTTTACCAAATCATTTCTTGAACGCAAAAAAAATTAAAAAATAAATAACGAAAATGTGAGGTGCAACATGAGGACTTCCCAGGAGGTCACCCATCCTAGTACTACTCTCGCCCAAGCACGCTTAACTTCGGAGTTCTGATGAGATCCGATGCATTAGTACTGGTATGATCGCACCCATAATGATATGCATCACAAATATATTTGTATTTCAAGCCCTTCCGGTTCTTAAGAATTTTGGAAATTTTTATTTCATGACTTTTTTCGCCTCGTTGCAGAATTTATAAACGTGAAACAACAAACTAAGAAAAATGTCCCTCGTAAATCGACATTCGCACGTATCTTTTTGATCCGGATGGATTCACGTGACCCATAAATGCTTTTCGAAAAACTCGTTCCGAGCCGGCCGTAGTGAGCCTTGTTTTGCTTCACCAATTAATTTCTTGAACGCAAAAAAAAATTAAAAAATAAATAACAAAAATGTGGGGTGCGACACGAAGACTTCCCAGGAGGTCACCCAACCTTGTGCTACTCTCGCCCAAGCATACTTAACTTCGGAGTTCTGATGGGATCCGTTGCATTAGTGCTAATATGATCGCACCCGTAATGATATGTATCGCAAATATAATTGTTTTTAAAACCCTTCCGATCCTTAAGAATTTTGGAAATCTTTCTTCGCGAGTTTTTTCGCCTCGTTGAACAATTTATACACGTGAAACAACAAACTAAGGAAAATGTCCCTCGTAAATCGACATTCGCACGTATCTTTTGATCCGGATGGATTCACGTGACCCATAAGTGCTTCTCGGAAAGCTCGTTCCGAGTCGATCACAATGGGCCTTGTTTACTTTACCAATTCATTTCATGAACGCAAAAAAAAAATTAAAAAATAATTAACGAAAATGTGGGGTGCAACACGAGGACTTCCCAGGAGGTCACCCAACCTAGTACTACTCTCACCCAAGCACGCTTAACTTCGGGGTTCTGATGGGATCCGGTGCATTAGTGCAGGTATGATCGCACCCGTAATGATATGCATCGCAAATATATTTGTATTCTAAACCATTCTGGTTCTTAAGAATTTTGAAAAAAAATTTCACGAGTTTTTTCGCCTCGTTGCACAATTTATACACGTTAAACAAAAAACTATGGAAAATGTTTCTCGTAAAAGGACATTCGCACGTATCTTTTGATCTGGATGGATTCAAGTGACCCATAAGTGCTTTTCGAAAAGATCTTTCCGAGCCGGCCGCAGTGGGCCTTGTTTTGCTTTGCCAATTCTTTTCTTGAATGCATAAAAAATTAAAAAAAAATAACGAAAATGTGGGGTGCAACACGAGGACTTCCCAAGAGGTCACCCATTCTAGTACAACTCTCGCCGAGGCGCGCTTAACTTCGGAGTTCTGATGGGATCCGGCGCATTGGTGCTGGTATGATCGCATCCGTAATGATATG
This sequence comes from Rhodomyrtus tomentosa, assembly GCA_028455895.1. Taxonomy (NCBI): domain Eukaryota; kingdom Viridiplantae; phylum Streptophyta; class Magnoliopsida; order Myrtales; family Myrtaceae; genus Rhodomyrtus; species Rhodomyrtus tomentosa. The sequence goes on from JAPCWY010000001.1 coordinate 17,495,665, forward strand.
CATCGCAAATATATTTGTATTTAAAACCCTTCTGGTTCTTAAGAATTTTGAAAAAAAAAATTCCACGAGTTTTCTCGCCTCGTTGCACAATTTATACACGTGAAAAAACAAACTAAGGAAAATGTCCCTCGTAAGTCGAAATTCGCACATATCTTTTGATCCGAATGGATTCACGTGACCCATAAGTGCTTTTCGGAAAGCTCTTTCCGAGCCGGCCGCAGTGGGCCTTGTTTTGCTTTACCAATTCATTCTTGAACGCAAAAAAAAATTAAAAAATAAATAACGAAAATGTGGGGTGCAACACGAGGACTTCCCAGGAGGTTACACATCCTAGTACTACTCTCACCCAAGCACGCTTAACTTCGGAGTTCTGATGGGCTCCGGTGCATTAGTGCTGGTATGATCGCACCCGTAATGATAAGCATCGCAAATATATTCGTTTTTAAAACCCTTTCGGTTCTTAAGAATTTAGAAAAAAAACATTTCACGAGTTTTTTCGCCTCGTTGCACAATTTATACACGTGAAACAACAAACTAAGGAAAATGTACCTCGCAAATCGACATTCGCACGTATCTTTTGATCCGGATGGATTCACGTGACCCATAAGTGCTTTTCGGATAGCTCGTTCCGAGTCGACCGTAGTGGGCCTTGTTTTGCTTTACCAATTTATTTCTTGAACGCAAATAAAAAATTAAAAAATAAATAACAAAAATGTGGGGTGCAACACGAGGACTTCCCAGGAGGTCACCCATCCTAGTTCTACTCTCGCCCAAGCACGCTTAACTTCGAAGTTCTGATGGGATACGAAGCATTAGTGTGGGTATGATCGCAACCGTAATGATATGGATCGCAAATATATTTGTATTCAAAACCCTTCCAGTTCTTTAGAATTTTAGAAAGTTTTTTTTCACGAGTTTTTTCGCCCTGTTGCACAATTTATACAAGTGAAACAACAAACTGAAGAAAATGACCCTCGTAAATCGACATTATCACGTATCTTTTGATCTGGATGGATTCACGTGACCCATAAGTGCTTTTCGAAAAACTCTTTCCGAGCTGGCCGCAGTGGGCCTTGTTTTGCTTTACCAATTCATTCTTGAACGCATAAAAAATATAAAAAATAAATAACGAAAATGTGGGCAGCAACACGAGGACTTCCAAGGAGGTCACCCATCCTAGTACTCCTCTCGCCCAAGCACGCTTAATTTCGTTGTTCTGATGGGATCCGGTGCATTAGTGCTGGTACGATCGCACCCGTAAAGATATGCATCGCAAATATATTTGTATTCAAAAACCCTTCCGGTTCTTAAGAATTTTGGAAATTATTTTTTCACGAGTTTTTTCGCCTCGTTGCAAAATTTATACACGTGAAACAAAAAACTAAGGAAAATGTCCCCCGTAAAACGACATTCGCATGTATCTTTTGATCCGCATGGATTCAAGTGACCCATAAGTGCTTTTCGAAAAGCTCTTTCTGAGCCGGCCGCAATGGGCCTTGTTTTGCTTTACCAATTCATTCATGAACGCATAAAAAAATTAAAAAATAAATAACGAACATGTGAGGTGCAACACGAGGACTTCCCAGGAGGTCACCCATCGTACTTCTCTCGCCTAAGCACTCTTAACTTAGGAGTTCTGATGGAATCCGGCGCATTAGTGCTGGTATGATCGCACCCGTAATGATAAGCATCGCAAATATATTCGTATTTAAAACCCTTTCGGTTCTAAAGAATTTTGAAAAAAAACATTTCACGAGTTTTTTCGCCTCGTTGCGCAATTTATACACGTGAAACAAAAAACTAAGGAAAATGATCCTCGTAAATCGACATTCGCACGTATCTTTTGATCTGGATGGATTCAAGTGAACCATAAGTGCTTTTCGGAAAGATCTTTCGAGTCGGCCGCAGTGGGTCTTGTTTTGCTTTACCAATTCTTTTCTTGAACGCATAAAAAAATTAAAAAATAAATAACGAAAATGTGGGGTGCAACACGAGGAATTCCCGGGAGGGCACCCATCTTAGTGCTACTCTCGCCCAAGCGCGGTTAACTTCGGAGTTCTGATGGGATCCGGTGCATTAGTGCTGGTATGATCGCACCCGTAATGACATGCATCGCAAAGATATTCGTATTTAAAACCCTTTCGGTTCTTAAGAATTTTGAAAAAAAAAAATTCACGAGTTTTTTCGCCTCGTTGCACAATTTATACACGTGAAACTAAAAACTACGGAAAATGTTCCTCGTAAATCGACATTCGCACGTATCTTTTGATCCGAATGGATTCACGTGACCCATAAGTGCTTTTCGGAAAGCTATTTCCGAGCGGGCCGCATGGTCCCTGTTTTGCTTTACCAATTCATTTCTTCAACGCATAAAAAAATTTAAAAAAAAAATAATGAAAATGTGGGGTGCAACACGAGGACATCCGAGGAGGTCACCCATCCTAGTACTACTCTTGCCCAAGCACGCTTAACTTCGGTGTTCTGATGGGATCCGGTGCATCAATGCTGGTATGATCGCACCCGTAATGATATGCATCGCAAATATATTTGTATTCAAAACACTTCCGGTTCTAAAGAATTTTGGTAATTTTTTTTCACGAGTTTTTACACCTCGTTGCACAATTTATACACGTGAAACAAAAAACTAAGGAAAATGTTCCCCGTAATTCGACATTCACACGTACCTTTTGATCCGAATGGATTCACGTGACCCATAACTGCTTTTCGGAAAGCACTTTCCGTGCCGGCCGCAATGGGCCTTGTTTTGCTTTACAAATTCATTTCTTGAATGCATAAAACAATTAAAAAATAAATTACGAAAATGTGGGGTGCAACACGAGGACCTTCTAGGAGGTCACCCATCCTAGTACTACTCTTGCCCAAGCACGCTTAACTTCGGAGTTTGGATGGGAACCGGTGCATTAGTGCTGGTAAGATCGCACCCGTAATGATATGCATCGCAAATATATTTGTATTTAAAACCCTTCCGGTTCTTAAGAATTGTGAAAAAAAAAATTTCACGAGCTTTTTCGCCTCGTTGCACAATTTATACACGTGAAACAACGCACTAAGGAAAATGTCCCTCGTAAATCGACATTCGTACATATCTTTTGATCTGGATGGATTCACGTGACCCATAAGGGCTTTTCGGAAAGCTCTTTCCGAGCCGGCCGTAGTGGGCCTTGTTTTGCTTTACCAATTCATTCTTGAATGCATAAAAAAATTAAAAAAAAATAACGAAAATGTGGGGCGCAACACGAGGACTTCCCAGGAGGTCACCCATCCTAGTACTACTCTAGCCCAAGCACGCTTAACTTCGGAGTTCTGATCGGATCTGGTGCATTAGTGCGGGTATGATCGCACCCGTAATGATATGCATCGCAAATATATTCGTATTTTAAACGCTTTCGGTTCTTAAGAATTTTGAAAAAAAACATTTCACGAGTTTTTTCGCGTCGTTGCACAATTTATACACGTGAAATAAAAAACTATGGAAAATGTTCCTCGTAAATCGACATTAGCAAGTATCTTTTGATCCGGATGGATTCACGTGACCCATAAGTGCTTTTTGGAATGCTCTTTCCGAGCCGGCCGCAGTGGGCCTTGTTTTACTTTACCAATTCATTCTGGTACGCTTAAAAAAATTAAAAAATAAATATCGAAAATTTGGGGTGCAACACGAGGTCTTCCCAGGAGGTCACCCATCCTAGTACTACTCCCGCCCAAGCGCGCTTAACTTCGGAGTTCTGATGGGATCCGGTGCATTAGTGCGGGTATGATCGCACCCGTAATGATATGCATCGCAAATATATTCGTATTTAAAACCCATTCGGTTCTTAAGAATTTGAAAAAAAACATTTCACGACTTTTTTCGCCTCGTTGCACAATTTATACACGTGAAACAAAAAACTAAAGAAAATGTTCCTCGTAAATCGACATTAGCAAGTATCTTTTGATACGAATGGATTCACGTGACCGATAAGTGCTTTTAGGAAAGCTCTATCCGAGCCGGCCGCAATGGGCCTTGTTTTGCTTTACCAATTCATTTCTCGAACGCATAAAAAAATAAAAAAATAAATAACAAAAATGTGGAGTGCAACACGAGCACTTCCCATGAGGTCACCCATCCAAGTACTTCTCTCGCCTAAGCACGCTTAACTTCGGAGTTCTGATGGGATCCGGTGCATTAGTGCTGGTATGATCGCACCGGTAATGATATGCATCGCAAATATATTTGTATTTAAAACCCTTTCGGTTCTGAAGAATTTTGAAAAAAAAATTCACGAGTTTTTTCGCCTCGTTGCACAATTTATACACGTGAAACAAAAAACTAAGGAAAATGTTTCTCGTAAATCGACATTCGCACGTATCTTTTGACCCAGATTGATTCACGTGACCCATAAGTGCTTTTCAGAAAGCACTTTCCGAGCCGGCCGCAGTGGGCCTTGTTTTGCTTTACCAATTCATTTCTTGAACGCATAAAAAATTAAAAAATAAATAACGAAAATGTGGGGTGCAACACGAGGACTTCCCAGGAGTTCACCCATCCTAGTATTACTCCCGCCCAAGAACGCCTAAATTCGGAGTTCTGATGGGATCCGGAGCATTAGTGCTGGTATGATCGCATCCGTAATGATATGCATCGCAAATATATTCGTATTTAAAACCCTTTCGGTGCTTAAGAATTTCGAAAAAAAAATTCACGTGTTTTTTCGCCTCGTTGCACAATCTATACACGTGAAACAAAAAACTAAGGAAAATGTTCCCCGTAAATCGACATTCGCACGTATCCTTTGATCCATATGGATTCACGTGACCCATAAGTGATTTTCAGAAAGCTCTTTCGGAGCCGGCCGCAGTGGGCCTTGTTTTGCTTTACCAATTCATTTCTTGAACGCATAAAAATATTAAAAAATAAATAACGAAAATGTGGGGTGCAACACGAGGAATTCCCAGGAGGTCACCCATCCAAGTACTACTCTCGCCTAAGCACGCTTAACTTCGGAGTTCTGATGGGATCCAGTGCATTAGTGCTGGTATAATCGCACCCGTAATGATAAGCATCGCAAATATATTCGTATTTAAAACCCTTTCGGCTCTTAAGAATTTTGAAAAAAAAATTCACGAGTTTTTTCGCCTCGTTGCACAATATATACAAGTGAAACAAAAAAATAAGGAAAATATTTCTCGCAAATCGACATTCGCACGTATCTTTTGATCCAGATTGATTCACGTGACCCATACGTGCTTTTCGGAAAGTACTTTCCAAGCCGGCCGCAGTGCGCCTTGTTTTGCTTCACCAATTCATTTCTTGAGCACATAAAAAAATTAAAAAATAAATAACGAAAATGTGGGGTGCAACGCGAGGACTTCCTATGAGTTCACCCATCCTAGTACTACTCCCGCCCAAGAACGCCTAACTTCGAAGTTCTGATGGGATACGGTGCATTAGTGCTGGTAAGATCGCACCCGTAATGATACGCATCGCAAATACATTCGTATTTAAAACCCTTTCGGTGCTTAAGAATTTCAAAAAAAAAAAATTCAGGAGTTTTTTCGCCTCGTTGCACAATCTATACACGTGAAACAAAAAACTAAGGAAAATGTTCCCCGTAAATCGACATTCGCACATATCCTTTGATCCAGATCGATTCACGTGACCCATAAGTGATTTTCGGAAAGCTCTTTCGGAGCCGGCCGCAGTGGTGCTTGTTTTGCTTTACCAATTAATTTCTTGAACGCCTAAAAATGTTAAAAAATAAATAACGAAAATGTGGGGTGCAACACGAGGAATTCCCAGGAGGTCACCCATCCGAGTACTACTCTCGCCAAAGCACGCTTAACTTCGGAGTTCTGATGGGATCCGGTGCATTAGTGCTGGTATAATCGCACCCGTAATGATATGCACCGCAAATATATTCGTATTTAAAACCCTTTCGGTTCTTAAGAATTTTGAAAAAAAAAATTCACGAGTTTTTTCGCCTCGTTGCACAATTTATACAAGTGAAACAAAAAAATAAGGAAAATGTTTCTCGCAAATCGACATTCGCACGTATCTTTTGATCCAGATTGATTCACGTGAGCCATACGTGCTTTTCGGAAAGCATTCCGAGCCGGCCGCAGTTGGCCTTGTTTTGCTTCACCAATTCATTTCTTGAACGCATAAAAAAATTAAAAAATAAATAACGAAAATGTGGGGTGCAAAACGAGGGCTTCCCAAGAGGTCACCCATCCTAGTACTACTCTCGCCTAAGCACGCTTAACTTCGAAATTCTGATAGGATCCGGTGCATTAGTGCTGGTATGATCGCACCCGTAATGATTTGCATCGCAAATATATTTGTATTTAAAACCCTTCCGGTTCATAAGAATTTTGAAAAAAAAAATTCACGAGTTTTTTCGCTTCGTTGCAAAATTTATACACGGGAAACAACAAACTGAGGAAAATGTTCCTCGTAAATCGACATTCGCACGTATCTTTTGATCCAGATTGATTCACCTGACCCATAAGTGCTTTTCGGAAAGCACTTTCCGAGCTGGCCGCAGTGCGCCTTGTTTTGCTTCACCAATTCATTTCTTGAACACATAAAAAAATTAAAAAAACATAACGAAAATGTGAGGTGCAACACAAGGACTTCCCAGGAGATCACCCATCCTAGTACTACTCTCGCCCAGACACGCTTAACTTCTGAGTTCTGTTGGGATCCGGTGCATTAGTGCTGGTATGATAGCACCCGCAATGATATGCATCGCAAATATATTCGTATTTAAAACCCTTTCGGTTCTTAAGAATTTTGAAAAAAAAAAATTCACGAGTTTTTTCGCCTCATTGCACAATTTATACACGTGAAACAACAAACTAAGGAAAATGTCCCTCGTAAATCGACAAATGCACGTATCTTTTAATCTGGATGGATTCACGTGACCCATAAGTGATTTTCGGAAAGCTCTTTCCGAGCCGGCCGCAGTGGGCCTTGTTTTGCTTTACCAATTCATTTCTTGAACGCAAAAAAAAATTAAAAAATAAATAACGGAAATGTGGCGTGCAACATGAGGACTTCCCAGGATGTCACCCATCCCAGTACTACTCCCGCCCAAACACGCTTAACTTTGGAGTTCTGATGGGATCCGGTGCATTAGTGCTGGTATGATCGCATCCGTAATGATTTGCATCGCAAATATATTTGTATTTAAAACCCTTCCGGTTCATAAGAATTTTGAAAAAAAAAATTCATGAGTTTTTTCGCTTCGTTGCAAAATTTATACACCTGAAACAACAAACTGAGGAAAATGTTTCTCGTAAATCGAAAATCGCACGTATCTTTTGATCCAGATTGATTCACATGACCCATAAGTGCTTTTCGGAAAGCACTTTCCAAGCCGGCCGCAATGCGCCTTGTTTTGCTTCACTAATTCATTTCTTGAACACATAAAAAAATTAAAAAAATAACGAAAATGTGAGGTGCAACACGAGGACTTCCCAGGAGGTCACCCATCCTAGTACTACTCTCGCCCAAGCACGCTTAACTTCGGAGTTCTGTTGGGATCCGGTGCATTAGTGCTGGTATGATCGCACCCGCAATGATATGCATCGCAAATATATTCGTATTTAAAACCCTTTCGGTTCTTAAGAATTTTGAAAAAAAAAATTCACGAGTTTTTTCGCCTCGTTGCCCAATTTATACACGTGAAACAACAAACTAAGGAAAATGTCCCTCGTAAATCGACAAACGCACGTATCTTTTAACCTGGATGGATTCATGTCACCCATAAGTGATTTTCGGAAATCTCTTTCCGAGCCGGCCGCAGTGGGCCTTGTTTTGCTTTACCAATTCATTTCTTGAAAGCAAAAAAAAATTAAAAAATAAATAACGAAAATGTGGGGTGCAACACGAGGACTTCCCAGGAGGTCACCCATCCTAGTACTACTCTCGCCCAAGCACGCTTAACTTCGGAGTTCTGATGGGATCCGGTGCATTAGTGCTGGTATGATCGCACCCGTAATGATATGCATCGCAAATATATTCGTATTTAAAATCCTTTCGGTTCTTAAGAATTTTGAAAAAAAAAATCACGAGTTTTTTCGCCTCGTTGCACAATTTATACACTTTAAACAAAAAACTAAGGAAAATGTTCCACGTAAATCGACATTCGCACGTATCTTTTGATCCGGATGGATTCACGTGACCCATAAGTGCTTTTCGGAAAGCGCTTTCCGAGCCGGCCGCAGTGGGCCTTGTTTTGCTTTAGCAATTCATTTCTTGAACGCCTAAAAAATTAAAAAATAAATAACGAAAATTTGCGGTGCAACACGAGGACTTTCCAGGATGTCACCCATCCTTGTACTACTCCCGCAAAAGCACGCTTAACATAGGAGTTCTGATGGGATCCGGTGCATTAGTGCTGGTATGATCGCACCCGTAATGATATGCATCGCAAATATATTCGTATTTAAAAACCTTTCGGTTCTTAAGAATTTTGAAAAAAAAAATTCACGAGTTTTTTCGCCTCGTTGCACAATTTATACACGTGAAACAAAAAACTAAGGAAAATGTTCCTCGTAAATCGACATTCGCACGTATCTTTTGATCCGGATGGATTTGCGTGACCATAAGTGCTTTTCAGGAAAGCACTTTCCGTGCCGGCCGCAATGGGCCTTGTTTTGCTTTACCAATTCATTTCTTGAACGCATAAAAAAAATTAAAAAATAAATTACGAAAATGTGAGGTGCAACACGAGGACTTTCTAGGAGGTCACCCATCCTAGTACTACTCTCGCCCAAGCACGCTTAACTTCGGAGTTTGGATGGGATCCACTGCATTAATGCTGGTATAATCGCACCCGTAATGATATGCATTGGAAATATATTTGTATTTAAAACCCTTCCGGTTCTAAAGAATTTTGAAAAAAAAAATTCACGAGTTTTTACGCCTCGTTGCACAATTTAAACACGTGAAACAACAAACTAAGGAAAATGTCCCTCGTAAATCGACAAACGCACGTTTCTTATAATCTGGATGGATTCACGTGACCCATAAGTGCATTTCGGAAAGCTCTTTCCGAGTCGCCCGCAGTGGGCCTTGTTTTGCTTTACCAATTCTTTCTTGAACGCATAAAAAAATTAAAAAATAAATAACGAAAATGTGGGGTGTAACACGAGGACTTCCCACGAGGTCACCCATCCTAGTACTCCTCTCGCCCAAGCAAGCTTAACTTCGGAGTTCGGATGGGATCCGGTGCATTAGTGCGGGTATGATCGCACCCGTAATGATATGCATCGCAAATATATTCGTATTTAAAACCCATTCGGTTCTTAAGAATTTGAAAAAAAACATTTCACGAGTTTTTTCGCCTCGTTGCACAATTTATACACGTGAAACAAAAAACTAAGGAAAATGTTCCTCGTAAATCGACATTAGCAAGTATCTTTTGATACGAATGGATTCACGTGACCGATAAGTGCTTTTAGGAAAGCTCTATCCGAGCCAGCCGCAATGGGCCTTGTTTTGCTTTACCAATTCATTTCTCGAACGCATAAAAAAATAAAAAAATAAATAACAAAAATGTGGAGTGCAACACGAGGACTTCCCATGAAGTCACCCATCCAAGTACTTCTCTCGCCTAAGCACGCTTAACTTCGGAGTTCGGATGGGATCCGGTGCATTACTGCTGGTATGATCGCACCCGTAATGATATGCATCGCAAATATATTTGTATTCAAACCACTTCCGGTTCTTAACAATTTTGGTAATTTTTTTTCACGAGTTTTTACACCTCGTTGCACAATTTGTACACGTGAAACAAAAAACTAAGGAAAATGTTCCTCGTAATTCGACATTCGCACGTATCTTTTGATCCGGATGGATTCTCGTGATCCATAAATGCATTTCGGAAAGCACTTTCCGTGCCGGCCGCAATGGGCATTGTTTTGCTTTACCAATTCATTCCTTGAAAGCATTAAAAATTAAAAAATAAATTGCGAAAATGTGGGGTGCAACACGAGGACTTTCTAGGAGGTCACTCATCCTAGTACTACTCTCGCCCAAGCACGCTTAACTTCGGAGTTCTGATGGGATCCGGTACATTAGTGCTGGTATGATCGCACCCGTAATGATTTGCATCGCAAATATATTTGTATTTAAAACCCTTCCGGTTCATAAGAATTTTGAAAAAAAAATTCACAAGTTTTTTCGCTTCGTTGCACAATTTATACACGTGAAACAACAAACTAAGGAAAATGTCCCTCGTAAATCGACATTCGCACGTATCTTTTGATCCGGATGGATTCACGTGACCCATAAGTGATTTTCGGAAAGCTCATTTGGAGCCGGCCGCCGTGGACCTTGTTTTGCTTTACCAATTCTTTTCTTGAACGCATAAAAAAATTAAAAAATACATAACGAAAATGTGGGGTGCAACACGAGGAGTTCCCGGGAGGTCACCCATCTTAGTACTACTCTCGCCCAAGCGCGCTTAACTTCGGAGTTTTGATGGGATCCGGTGCATTAGTGTTGGTCTGATTGCACCCGTAATGATATGGTTCGCAAATATATTTGTATTCAAAACACTTTCAGTTCTTAAGAATTTTTCAAATTTTTTTTTCACGAGTTGTTTCGCTGTGTCGCACAATTTATACAAGTGAAACAAAAAACTAAGGAAAACGTTCCTCGTAAATCGACATTCGCAAGTATCTTTTGATCCGAGAGGATTCACGTGACCCATAAATGCTTTTCGGAAAGCTCTTTCCATGCCGGCCGCAATGGGCCTTGTTTTGCTTTACCAATTCATTTCACGAACGCATAAAAAAATTAAAAAATAAATAACGAAAATTTGGGGTGCAACACGAGGACTTCCCATGAGGTCGCCCATCCGAGTACTTCTCTCGCCTAAGCACGCTTAACTTCGAAGTTCTGATGGGATCCGGTGCATTAGTGCTGGTATGATCGCACCCGTAATGATATGCATCGCAAATATATTTGTATTCAAACCACTTCCGGTTCTTAAGAATTTTGGTAATTTTTTTTCACGAGTTTTTACGCCTCGTTGCACAATTTGTACACGTGAAACAAAAAACTAAGGAAAATGTTCCTCGTAATTCGACATTCGCACGTATCTTCTGATCCGGATGGATTCTCGTGACCCATAAGTGCTTTTCGGAAAGCACTTTCCGTGCCAGCTGCAATGGGCCTTGTTTTGCTTTACCAATTCATTCCTTGAACGCATTAAAAATTAAAAAATAAATTGCGAAAATGAGGGGTGCAACACGAGGACTTTCTAGGAGGTCACCCATCCTAGTACTACTCTCGCCCAAGCACGCTTAACTTCGGAGTTCGGATGGGATCCGGTGCATTATCGTTGGTATGATTGCACCCGTAATGATTTGTATCGCAAATATATTTGTATTTAAAACCCTTCCGGTTCTTAAGAATTTTGAAAAAAAAAATTCACGAGTTTTTTCAGCTCGTTGCACAATTTATGCACGTGAAACAACAAACTAAGGAAAATGTTCCTCGTAAATCGACATTAGCAAGTATCTTTTGATACGAATGGATTCACGTGACCGATAAGTGCTTTTACGAAAGCTCTATCCGAGCCGGCCGCAATGGGCCTTGTTTTGCTTTACCGATTCATTTCTCGAACGCATAAAAAAATAAAAAAATAAATAACAAAAATGTGGGGTGCAACACGAGGACTTCCCATGAGGTCACCCATCCAAGTACTTCTCTCGTCTAAGCACGCTTAACTTCGGAGTTCTGATTGGATCCGGTGCATTAATGCTGGTATGATCACACCCGTAATGATATTCATCGCAAATATATTTGTATTCAAACCACTTCCGGTTCTTAACAATTTTGGTAATTTTTTTTCACGAGTTTTTACGCCTCGTTGCACAATTTGTACACGTGAAACAAAAAACTAAGGAAAATGTTCCTCGTAATTCGACATTCGGACGTATCTTTTGATCCGGATGGATTCTCGTGACCCATAAGTGCTTTTCGGAAAGCACTTTCCGTGCCGGCCGCAATGGGCCTTGTTTTGCTTTACCAATTCATTCCTTGAACGCATTAAAAATTAAAAAATAAATTACGAAAATGTGGGGTGCAACACGAGGACTTGCTAGGAGGTCACCCATCCTAGTACTACTCTCGCCCAAGTACGCTTAACTTCGGAGTTTGGATGGGATCCGATGCATTAGCGCTGGTATGATTGCACCCGTAATGATATGTATCGCAAATATATTTGTATTTAAAACCCTTCCGGTTCTTAAGAATTTTGAAAAAAAAAATTCACGAGTTTTTTCAGCTCGTTGCACAATTTATGCACGTGAAACAACAAACTAAGGAAAATGTTCCTCGTAAATCGACATTAGCAAGTATCTTTTGATCCGAATGGATTCACGTGACCCATAAGTGCTTTTAGGAAAGCTCTTTCCGAGCCGGCCGCAATGGGCCTTATTTTGCATTACCAAATCATTTCTTGAATGCATAATAACATAAAAAAATAAATAATGAAAATGTGGGGTGCAACACGAGGACTTCCCAGGAGGTTGCCCATCCTTGTAGTTTTTTCGCCTAAGCACGCTTAACATCGGAGTTCTGATGGGATCCGGGGCATTAGTGCTGGTATGATCGCACCTGTAATGATTTGCATCGCAAATATATTTGTATTTAAAACCCTTCCGGTTCATAAGAATTTTGAAAAAAAAAATTCACGAGTTTTTTCGCTTCGTTGCACAATTTATACACGTGAAACAACAAACTAAGGAAAATGTCCCTCGTAAATCGACATTCGCACGTATCTTTTGATCCGGATGGATTCACGTGACCCATAAGTGATTTTCGGAAAGCTCATTCGGAGCCGGCCGCAATGGGCCTTGTTTTGCTTTACCAATTCATTCCTTGAACACATTAAAAATTAAAAAATAAATTACGAAAATGTGGGGTGCAACACGAGGACTTTCTAGGAGGTCACCCATCCTAGTACTACTCTCGCCCAAGCACGCTTAACTTCGGATTTTTGATGGGATCCGGTGCATTAGTGCTGGTATGATCGCACCCGTAATGATATGCATCGCAAATATATTTGTATTTAAAACCCTTCACATTCTTAAGAATTTTGAAAAAAAAAATTCACGAGTTTTTTCGCCTCGTTGCACAATTTATACACGTGAAAGTAAAAACTACGGAAAATGTTCCTCGTAAATCGACATTCGCACGTATCTTTTGATCCGAATGAATTCACGTGACCCATAAGTGCTTTTCGGAAAGCTCATTCGGAGCCGGCCGCAGTGGACCTTGTTTTGTTTTACCAATTCTTTTCTTGAACGCATAAAAAAATTAAAAAATAAATAACGAAAATGTGGTGTGCAACACGAGTACTTCCCGGAGGTCACCCATCTTAGTACTACTCTCGCCCAAGCGCGCTTAACTTCGGAGTTCTGATGGGATTCGGTGCATTAGTGTTGGTATGATCGCACCCGTAATGATATGGATCGCAAAAATATTTGTATTCAAAACACTTCACATTCTTAAGAATTTTGAAAAAAAAAAATTCACGAGTTTTTTCGCCTCGTTGCACAATTTATACACGTGAAACAAAAAACTAAGGAAAACGTTCCTCGTAAATCGACATTCGCACATATCTTTTGATCCGGATGGATTCGCGTGACCCATAAATGCTTTTCGGAAAGCTCTTTCCATGCCAGCCGCAATGGGCCTTGTTTTGCTTTACCAATTCATTTCTCGAACGAATCAAAAAATTAAAAAATAAATAAGGAAAATGTGGGGTGCAACACGAGGACTTCCCACGAGGTCACCCATCCAAGTACTTCTCTCGTCTAAGCACGCTTAACTTCGGAGTTCTGATGGGATCCGGTGCATTAGTGCTGGTATGATCGCACCCGTAATGATATGCATCGCAAATATATTTGTATTCAAACCACTTCCGGTTCTTTAGAATTTTGGTAATTTTCTTTCACGAGTTTTTACGCCTCGTTGCACAATTTGTACACGTGAAACAAAAAACTAAGGAAAATGTTCCTCGTAATTCGACATTCGCACGTATCTTTTGATGCGGATGGATTCTCGTGACCCATAAGTGCTTTACGGAAAGCACTTTCCGTGCCGGCCGCAATGGGCCTTGTTTTGCTTTACCAATTCATTCCTTGAACGCATTAAAAATTAAAAAATAAATTGCGAAAATGTGGGGTGCAACACGAGGACTTTCTAGGAGGTCACCCATCCTAGTACTACTCTCGCCCAAGCACGCTTAACTTCGGAGTTTGGATGGGATCCGGTGCATTAGCGCTGGTATGATTGCACCCGTAATGATATGTATCGCAAATATATTTGTATTTAAAACCCTTCCGGTTCTTAAGAATTTTGAAAAAAAAAAATTCACGAGTTTTTTCAGCTCGTTGCACAATTTATGCACGTGAAACAACAAACTAAGGAAAATGTTCCTCGTAAATCGACATTAGCAAGTATCTTTTGATCCGAATGGATTCACGTGACCCATAAGTGCTTTTAGGAAAGCTCTTTCCGAGCTGGGCGCAATGGGCCTTGTTTTCCATTACCAAATCATTTCTTGAATGCGCAATAATATAAAAAAATAAATAATGAAAATGTGGGGTGCAACACGAGGACTTCCCAGGAGGTTGCCCATCCTTGTAGTTTTTTCGCCTAAGCACGCTTAAATTCGGAGTTCTTATGGGATCCGGGGCATTAGTGCTGGTATGATCGCACCCGTAATGATATGCATCGCAAATATATTTGTATTTAAAACCCTTCACATTCTTAAGAATTTTGAAAAAAAAATTCACGAGTTTTTACGCCTCGTTGCACAATTTGTACACGTAAAACAAAAAACTAAGGAAAATGTTCCTCGTATTTCGACATTCGCACGTAACTTTTGATGCGGATGGATTCTCGTGACCCATAAGTGCTTTACGGTAAGCACTTTCCGTGCCGGCCGCAATGGGCCTTGTTTAGCTTTACCAATTCATTCATTGAACGCATTAAAAATTAAAAAATAAATTGCGAAAATGTGGGGTGCAACACGAGGACTTTCTAGGAGGTCACCCATCCTAGTACTACTCTCGCCCAAGCACACTTAACTTCGGAGTTTGGATGGGATCCGGTGCATTAGCGCTGGTATGATTGCACCCGTAATGATATGTATCGCAAATATATTTGTATTTAAAACCCTTCCTGTTCATAAGAATTATGAAAAAAAAAATTCACGAGTTTTTTCGCTTCGTTGCACAATTTTTACACGTGAAACAACAAACTAAGGAAAATGTCCCTCGTAAATCGACATTCGCACGTATCTTTTGATCCGGATAGATTCACGTGACCCAAAAGTGATTTTCGGAAAGCTCATTCGGAGCCGGCCGCAATGGGCCTTGTTTTGCTTTACCAATTCATTCCTTGAACGCATTAAAAACTAAAAAATAAATTGCGAAAATGTGGGGTGCAACACGAGGACTTTCTAGGAGGTCACCCATCCCAGTACAACTCTCGCCCAAGCACACTTAACTTCGGAGTTTTGAGGGGATCCGGTGCATTAGTGCTGGTATGATTGCACCCGTAATGATATGTATCGCAAATATATTTGTATTTAAAATCCTTTCGGTTCATAAAAATTTTGAAAAAAAAAATTCACGAGTTTTTTCGCTGTGTCGCACAATTTATACACGTGAAACAAAATACTAAGGAAAACGTTCCTTGTAAATCAACATTCGCAAGTATCTTTTGATCCGAGAGGATTCACGTGACCCATAAATGCTTTTGGGAAAGCACTTTCCATGCCGGCCGCAATGGGCCTAGTTTTGCTTTACCAATTAATTTCTCGAACGCATAAAAAAATTAAAAACTAAATAACGAAAATGTGGGGTGCAACACGAGGACTTCCCATGAGGTCACCCATCCAAGTACTTCTCTCGCCTAAGCACGCTTAACTTCGTAGTTCTGATGGGATCCGGTGCATTAGTGCTGGTATGATCACACCCGTAATGATATGCATCGCAAATATATTTGTATTCAAACCACTTCCGGTTCTTAAGAATTTTGGTAATTTTTTTTCACGAGTTTTTACGCCTCGTTGCACAATTTGTACACGTGAAACGAAAAACTAAGGAAAATGTTCCTCGAAATTCGACATTCGCACGTATCTTTTGATCCGGATGGATTCTCGTGACCCATAAGTGCTTTTCGGAAAGCACTTTCCATGCCGGCCGCAATGGGCCTTGTTTTACTTTACCAATTCATTCATTGAACGCATTAAAAATTAAAAAATAAATTGCGAAAATGTGGGGTGCAACACGAGGACTTTCTAGGAGGTCACCCATCCAAGTACTACTCTCGCCCAAGCACGCTTAACTTCGGAGTTTCGATGGGATCCGGTGCATTAGTGCTGGTATGATTGCACCCGTAATGATATGTATCGCAAATATATTTGTATTTAAAACCCTTCCGGTTCTTCAGAATTTTGAAAAAAAAAATTCACGAGTTTTTTCAGCTCGTTGCACATTTTATGCACGTGAAACAACAAACTAAGGAAAATGTTCCTCGTAAATCGACATTAGCAAGTATCTTTTGATCCGAATGGATCCACGTGACCCATAAGTGCTTTTAGGAAAGCTCTTTCCGAGCCGGCCGCAATGGGCCTCGTTTTGCTTTACCAATTCATTTCCTGATCGCATAAAAAAATAAAAAAATAAATAACGAAAATGTGGGGTGCAACACGAGGACTTCCCAGGAGGTCACCCATCCTAGCGCTACTCTCGCCTAAGCACGCTTCACTTCAGAGTTCTGATGGGATCCGATGCGTTAGTGCTGGTATGATCGCACCCGTAATGATATGCATCGCAAATATATTTGTTTTTAAAACCCTTCACATTCTTAAGAATTTTGAAAAAAAAAATTCACGAGTTTTTTCGCCTCGTTGCACAATTTATACACGTGAAACTAAAAACTACGGAAAATGTTCCTCGTAAATCGACATTCGCACGTATCTTTTGATCCGGATAGATTCACGAGACCCATAAGTGATTTTCGGAAAGCTCATTCGGAGCCGGCCGCAGTGGACCTTGTTTTGTTTTACCAATTCTTTTCTTGAACGCATAAAAAAATTAAAAAATAAATAACGAAAATGTGGTGTGCAACACAAGAAATTCCCGGGAGGTCACCCATCTTAGTACTACTCTCGCCCAAGCGCCCTTAACTTCGGAGTTCTGATGGGATTCGGTGCATTAGTGTTGGTATGATCGCACCCGTAATGATATGGATCGCAAATATATTTGTATTCAAAACACTTCCGGTTCTTAAGAATTTTGCAAATTTTTTTTTCACGTGTTTTTTCGCTGTGTCGCACAATTTATACACGTGAAACAAAAAACTAAGGAAAACGTTCCTCGTAAATCGACATTCGCACATATCTTTTGATCCGGATGGATTCGCGTGACCCATAAATGCTTTTCGGAAAGCTCTTTCCATGCCGGCCGCAATGGGCCTTGTTTTGCTTTACCAATTCATTTCTCGAATGCATAAAAAAATTAAAAAAAAAATAAGGAAAATGTGGGGTGCAACACGAGGACTTCCCATGAGGTCACTCATCCAAGTACTTCTCTCGCCTAAGCACGCTTAACTTTGGAGTTCTGATGGGATCCGGTGCATTAGTGCTGGTATGATCGCACCCGTAATGATATGCATCGCAAATATATTTGTATTTAAAACCCTTCCCGTTCTTAAGAATTTTGGAAAAAAAATTCACGAGTTTTTTCGCCTCGTTGCACAATTTATACACGTGAAACTAAAAACTACGGAAAATGTTCCTCGTAAATCGACATTCGCACGTATCTTTTGATCCGAATGGATTCACGTGACCCATAAGTGCTTTACGGAAAGGACTTTCCGTGCCGGCCGCAATGGGCCTTGTTTAGCTTTACCAATTCATTCATTGAACGCATTAAAAATTAAAAAATAAATTGCGAAAATGTGGGGTGCAACACGAGGACTTTCGAGGAGGTCACCCATCCTAGTACTACTCTCGCCCAAGCACGCTTAACTTCGGAGTTTGGATGGGATCCGGTGCATTAGCGCTGGTATGATTGCACCCGTAATGATATGTATCGCAAATATATTTGTATTTAAAACCCTTCCTGTTTATAAGAATTTTGAAAAGAAAATTCACGAGTTTTTTCGCCTCGTTGCACAATTTATACACGTGAAACTAAAAACTACGGAAAATGTTCCTCGTAAATCGACATTCGCACGTATCTTTTGATCCGAATGGATTCACGTGACCCATAAGTGCTTTTCGGAAAGCTATTTCCGAGCGGGCCGCAGCGGGCCTTGTTTTGCTTTACCAATTCATTTCTTGAACGCATAAAAAAATAAAAAAATAAATAACGAAAATGTGGGGTGCAACACGAGGACTTCCCAGGAGGTCACCCATCCTAGTACTACTCTCGCCCAAGCACGCTTAACTTCGGAGTTCTGATGGGATCCGGTGCATTAGTGCTGGTATGATCGCACCCGTAATGATATGCATCGCAAATATATTTGTATTTAAAACCCTTCACGTTCTTTAGAATTTTGAAAAAAAAAAATTCACGAGTTTTTTCGCCTCGTTGCACAATTTATACACGTGAAACTAAAAACTACGAAAAATGTTCCTCGTAAATCGACATTCGCACGTATCTTTTGATCCGAATGGATTGACGTGACCCATAAGTGCTTTTCGGAAAGCTATTTCCGAGCGGGCCGCAGTGGGCCTTGTTTTGCTTTACCAATTCATTTCTTGAACGCATAATAAAATGGAAAAATAAATAACGAAAATGTGGGGTGCAACACGAGGACTTCCCAGGAGGTCACCCATCCTACTACTACTCTCGCCCAAGCACGCTTAACTTCGGAGTTCTGATGGGATCCGGTGCATTAGTGCTGGTATGATCGCACCCGTAATGATATGCATCGCAAATATATTTGTATTTAAAACCCTTCACATTCTTAAGAATTTTGAAAAAAAAAAATTCACGAGTTTTTTCGCCTCGTTGTACAATTTATACACGTGAAACTAAAAACTACGGAAAATGTTCCACGTAAATCGACATTCGCACGTATCTTTTGATCCGGATGGATTCACGTGACCCATAAGTGCTTTTCGGAAAGCTCTTTCCGAGCCGGCAGCAACGGGCCTTGCTTTGCTTTACCAATTCATTTCTTAAACGCATAATAAAATGAAAAAATAAATAACGAAAATGTGGGGTGCAACACGAGGACTTCCCAGGAGGTCACCCATCCTAGTACTACTCTCGCCCAAGCACGCTTAACTTCGGAGTTCTGATGGGATCCGGTGCATTAGTGCTGGTATGATCGCACCCGTAATGATATGCATCGCAAATATATTTGTATTTAAAACCCTTCCCGTTCTTAAGAATTTTGAAAAAAAAAATCACGAGTTTTTTCGCCTCGTTGCACAATTTATACACGTGAAACTAAAAACTACGGAAAATGTTCCTCGTAAATCGACATTCGCACGTATCTTTTGATCCGAATGGATTCACGTGACCCATAAGTGCTTTTCGGAAAGCTATTTCCGAGCGGGCAGCAGCGGGCCTTGTTTTGCTTTACCAATTCATTTCTTGAACGCATAAAAAAATAAAAAAATAAATAACGAAAATGTGGGGTGCAACACGAGGACTTCCCAGGAGGTCACCCATCCTAGTACTACTCTCGCCCAAGCACGCTTAACTTCGGAGTTCTGATGGGATCCGGTGCATTAGTGCTGGTATGATCGCACCCGTAATGATATGCATCGCAAATATATTTGTATTTAAAACCCTTCCCGTTCTTAAAAATTTTGAAAAAAAAAATTCACGAGTTTTTTCGCCTCGTTGCACAATTTATACACGTGAAACTAAAAACTACGGAAAATGTTCCTCGTAAATCGACATTCGCACGTATCTTTTGATCCGAATGGATTCACGTGACCCATAAGTGCTTTTCGGAAAGCTATTTCCGAGCGGGCCGCAGCGGGCCTTGTTTTGCTTTACCAATTCATTTCTTGAACGCATAAAAAAATAAAAAAATAAATAACGAAAATGTGGGGTGCAACACGAGGACTTCCCAGGAGGTCACCCATCCTAGTACTCCGGTGCATTAGTGCTGGTATGATCGCACCCGTAATGATAGGCATCGCAAATATATTTGTATTTAAAACCCTTCACATTCTTAAGAATTTTGAAAAAAAAAATTCACGAGTTTTTTCGCCTCGTTGCACAATTTATACACGTGAAACTAAAAACTACGGAAAATGTTCCTCGTAAATCGACATTCGCACGTATCTTTTGATCCGAATGGATTCACGTGACCCATAAGTGCTTTTCGGAAAGCTATTTCCGAGCGGGCCGCAGCGGGCCTTGTTTTGCTTTACCAATTCATTTCTTGAACGTATAACAAAATGAAAAAATAAATAACGAAAATGTGGGGTGCAACACGAGGACTTCCCAGGAGGTCACCCATCCTAGTACTACTCTCGCCCAAGCACGCTTAACTTCGGAGTTGTGATGGGATCCGGTGCATTAGTGCTGCTATGATCGCACCCGTAATGATATGCATCGCAAATATATTTGTATTTAAAACCCTTCACATTCTTAATAATTTTGAAAAAAAAAATTCTCGAGTTTTTTCGCCTCGTTGCACAATTTATACACGTGAAACTAAAAACTACGGAAAATGTTCCTCGTAAATCGACATTCGCACGTATCTTTTGTTCCGGATGTATTCACGTGACCCGTAAGTGCTTTTCGGAAAGCGCTTTTCGAGCCGGCCCCATGGGCCTTGTTTTGCTTTGCCAATTCATTTCTTGAACGCATAAAAAAATAAAAAAATAAATAACGAAAATGTGGGGTGCAACACGAGGACTTCCCAGGAGGTCACCCATCCTAGTACTACTCTCGCCCAAGCACGCTTAACTTCGGAGTTCTGATGGGATCCGGTGCATTAGTGCTGGTATGATCGCACCCGTAATGATATGCATCGCAAATATATTTGTATTTAAAACCCTTCACATTCTTAAGAATTTTGAAAAAAAAATTCACGAGTTTTTTCGTCTCGTTGCACAATTTATACACGTGAAACTAAAAACTACGGAAAATGTTCCTCGTAAATCGACATTCGCACGTATCTTTTGATCCGGATGGATTCACGTGACCCATAAGTGATTTTCGGAAAGCTCTTTCCGAGCCGGCCGCAGCGGGCCTTGTTTTGCTTTACCAATTCATTTCTTAAACGTATAATAAAATGAAAAAATAAATAACGAAAATGTGGGGTGCAACACGAGGACTTCCCAGGAGGTCACCCATCCTAGTACTACTCTCGCCCAAGCACGCTTAACTTCGGAGTTGTGATGGGATCCGGTGCATTAGTGCTGGTATGATCGCACCCGTAATGATATGCATCGCAAATATATTTGTATTTAAAACCCTTCACATTCTTAATAATTTTGAAAAAAAAAATTCTCGAGTTTTTTCGCCTCGTTGCACAATTTATACACGTGAAACTAAAAACTACGGAAAATGTTCCTCGTAAATCGACATTCGCACGTATCTTTTGTTCCGGATGTATTCACGTGACCCGTAAGTGCTTTTCGGAAAGCGCTTTTCGAGCCGGCCCCATGGGCCTTGTTTTGCTTTGCCAATTCATTTCTTGAACGCATAAAAAAATAAAAAAATAAATAACGAAAATGTGGGGTGCAACACGAGGACTTCCCAGGAGGTCACCCATCCTAGTACTACTCTCGCCCAAGCACGCTTAACTTCGGAGTTCTGATGGGATCCGGTGCATTAGTGCTGGTATGATCGCACCCGTAATGATATGCATCGCAAATATATTTGTATTTAAAACCCTTCACATTCTTAAGAATTTTGAAAAAAAAAAAATTCACGAGTTTTTTCGCCTCGTTGCACAATTTATACACGTGAAACTAAAAACTACGGAAAATGTTCCTCGTAAATCGACATTCGCACGTATCTTTTGATCCGAATGGATTCACGTGACCCATAAGTGCTTTTCGGAAAGCTATTTCCGAGCGGGCCGCAGCGGGCCTTGTTTTGCTTTACCAATTCATTTCTTGAACGCATAAAAAAATAAAAAAAATAAATAACGAAAATGTGGGGTGCAACACGAGGACTTCCCAGGAGGTCACCCATCCTAGTACTACTCTCGCCCAAGCACGCTTAACTTCGGAGTTCTGATGGGATCCGGTGCATTAGTGCTGGTATGATCGCACCCGTAATGATATGCATCGCAAATATATTTGTATTTAAAACCCTTCACATTCTTAAGAATTTTGAAAAAAAAATTCACGAGTTTTTTCGCCTCGTTGCACAATTTATACACGTGAAACTAAAAACTACGGAAAATGTTCCTCGTAAATCGACATTCGCACGTATCTTTTGATCCGAATGGATTCACGTGACCCATAAGTGCTTTTCGGAAAGCTATTTCCGAGCGGGCCTTGTTTTGCTTTACCAATTCATTTCTTGAACGCATAAAAAAATAAAAAAATAAATAACGAAAATGTGGGGTGCAACACGAGGACTTCCCAGGAGGTCACCCATCCTAGTACTACTCTCGCCCAAGCACGCTTAACTTCGGAGTTCTGATGGGATCCGGTGCATTAGTGCTGGTATGATCGCACCCGTAATGATATGCATCGCAAATATATTTGTATTTAAAACCCTTCACATTCTTAAGAATTTTGAAAAAAAAATTCACGAGTTTTTTCGCCTCGTTGCACAATTTATACACGTGAAACTAAAAACTACGGAAAATGTTCCTCGTAAATCGACATTCGCACGTATCTTTTGATCCGAATGGATTCACGTGACCCATAAGTGCTTTTCGGAAAGCTATTTCCGAGCGGGCCGCAGCGGGCCTTGTTTTGCTTTACCAATTCATTTCTTGAACGCATAAAAAAATAAAAAAATAAATAACGAAAATGTGGGGTGCAACACGAGGACTTCCCAGGAGGTCACCCATCCTAGTACTACTCTCGCCCAAGCACGCTTAACTTCGGAGTTCCGATGGGATCCGGTGCATTAGTGCTGGTATGATCGCACCCGTAAAGATATGCATCGCAAATATATTTGTATTTAAAACCCTTCACATTCTTAAGAATTTTGAAAAAAAAATTCACGAGTTTTTTCGCCTCGTTGCACAATTTATACACGTGAAACTAAAAACTACGGAAAATGTTCCTCGTAAATCGACATTCGCACGTATCTTTTGATCCGAATGGATTCACGTGACCCATAAGTGCTTTTCGGAAAGCTATTTCCGAGCGGGCCGCAGCGGGCCTTGTTTTGCTTTACCAATTCATTTCTTGAACGCATAACAAAATGAAAAAATAAATAACGAAAATGTGGGGTGCAACACGAGGACTTCCCAGGAGGTCACCCATCCTAGTACTACTCTCGCCCAAGCACGCTTAACTTCGGAGTTCTGATGGGATCCGGTGCATTAGTGCTGGTATGATCGCACCCGTAATGATATGCATCGCAAATATATTTGTATTTAAAACCCTTCACATTCTTAAAAATTTTGAAAAAAAAAAAATTCACGAGTTTTTTCGCCTCGTTGCACAATTTATACACGTGAAACTAAAAACTACGAAAAATGTTCCTCGTAAATCGACATTCGCACGTATCTTTTGATCCGAATGGATTCACGTGACCCATAAGTGCTTTTCGGAAAGCTCTTTCCGAGCCGGCAGCAGCGGGCCTTATTTTGCTTTACCAATTCATTTCTTGAACGTATAAAAAAATAAAAAAATAAATAACGAAAATGTGGGGTGCAACACGAGGACTTCCCAGGAGGTCACCCATCCTAGTACTACTCTCGCCCAAGCACGCTTAACTTCGGAGTTCTGATGGGATCCGGTGCATTAGTGCTGGTATGATCGCACCCGTAAAGATATGCATCGCAAATATATTTGTATTTAAAACCCTTCACATTCTTAAGAATTTTGAAAAAAAAATTCACGAGTTTTTTCGCCTCGTTGCACAATTTATACACGTTAAACTAAAAACTACGGAAAATGTTCCACGTAAATCGACATTCGAACGTATCTTTTGATCCGGATGGATTCACGTGACCCATAAGTGCTTTTCGGAAAGCTCTTTCCGAGCCGGCCGCATGGTCCCTGTTTCGCTTTACCAATTCATTTCTTAAACGCATAATAAAATGAAAAAATAAATAACGAAAATGTGGGGTGCAACACGAGGACTTCCCAGGAGGTCACCCATCCTAGTACTACTCTCGCCCAAGCACGCTTAACTTCGGAGTTCTGATGGGATCCGGTGCATTAGTGCTGGTATGATCGCACCCGTAATGATATGCATCGCAAATATATTTGTATTTAAAACCCTTCACATTCTTAAGAATTTTGAAAAAAAAAAATTCACGAGTTTTTTCGCCTCGTTGCACAATTTATACACGTGAAACTAAAAACTACGGAAAATGTTCCTCGTAAATCGACATTCGCACGTATCTTTTGATCCGAATGGATTCACGTGACCCATAAGTGCTTTTCGGAAAGCTATTTCCGAGCGGGCCGCTGCGGGCCTTGTTTTGCTTTACCAATTCATTTCTTGAACGCATAAAAAAATAAAAAAATAAATAACGAAAATGTGGGGTGCAACACGAGGACTTCCCAGGAGGTCACCCATCCTAGTACTACTCTCGCCCAAGCACGCTTAACTTCGGAGTTCTGATGGGATCCGGTGCATTAGTGCTGGTATGATCGCACCCGTAATGATATGCATCGCAAATATATTTGTATTTAAAACCCTTCACATTCTTAAGAATTTTGAAAAAAAAAAATTCACGAGTTTTTTCGCCTCGTTGCACAATTTATACACGTGAAACTAAAAACTACGAAAAATGTTCCTCGTAAATCGACATTCGCACGTATCTTTTGATCCGAATGGATTCACGTGACCCATAAGTGCTTTTCGAAAAGCTATTTTCGAGCGGGCCGCAGCGGGCCTTGTTTTGCTTTACCAATTCATTTCTTGAACGCATAACAAAATGAAAAAATAAATAACGAAAATGTGGGGTGCAACACGAGGACTTCCCAGGAGGTCACCCATCCTAGTACTACTCTCGCCCAAGCACGCTTAACTTCGGAGTTCTGATGGGATCCGGTGCATTAGTGCTGGTATGATCGCACCCGTAATGATATGCATCGCAAATATATTTGTATTTAAAACCCTTCACATTCTTAAGAATTTTGAAAAAAAATTCACGAGTTTTTTCGCCTCGTTGCACAATTTATACACGTGAAACTAAAAACTACGGAAAATGTTCCTCGTAAATCGACATTCGCACGTATCTTTTGATCCGAATGGATTCACGTGACCCATAAGTGCTTTTCGGAAAGCTATTTCCGAGCCGGCAGCAACGGGCCTTGCTTTGCTTTACCAATTCATTTCTTAAACGCATAATAAAATGAAAAAATAAATAACGAAAATGTGGGGTGCAACACGAGGACTTCCCAGGAGGTCACCCATCCTAGTACTACTCTCGCCCAAGCACGCTTAACTTCGGAGTCAGTTGGGATCCGGTGCATTAGTGCTGGTATGATCGCACCCGTAATGATATGCATCGCAAATATATTTGTATTTAAAACCCTTCACATTCTTAAGAATTTTGAAAAAAAAATTCACGAGTTTTTTCGCCTCGTTGCACAATTTATACACGTGAAACTAAAAACTACGGAAAATGTTCCTCGTAAATCGACATTCGCACGTATCTTTTGATCCGAATGGATTCACGTGACCCATAAGTGCTTTTCGGAAAGCTATTTCCGAGCGGGCCGCAGCGGGCCTTGTTTTGCTTTACCAATTCATTTCTTGAACGCATAATAAAATAAAAAAATAAATAACGAAAATGTGGGGTGCAACACGAGGACTTCCCAGGAGGTCACCCATCCTAGTACTACTCTCGCCCAAGCACGCTTAACTTCGGAGTTATGATGGGATCCGGTGCATTAGTGCTGGTATGATCGCACCCGTAATGATATGCATCGCAAATATATTTGTATTTAAAACCCTTCACATTCTTAAGAATTTTGAAAAAAAAAAAATTCACGAGTTTTTTCGCCTCGTTGCACAATTTATACACGTGAAACTAAAAACTACGGAAAATGTTCCTCGTAAATCGACATTCGCACGTATCTTTTGATCCGAATGGATTCACGTGACCCATAAGTGCTTTTCGGAAAGCTATTTCCGAGCGGGCATGACGGGCCTTGTTTTGCTTTATCAATTCATTTCTTGAACGCATAAAAAAATAAAAAAATAAATAACGAAAATGTGGGGTGCAACACGAGGACTTCCCAAGAGGTCACCCATCCTAGTACTACTCTCGCCCAAGCACGCTTAACTTCGGAGTTCTGATGGGATCCGGTGCATTAGTGCTGGTATGATCGCACCCGTAATGATATGCATCGCAAATATATTTGTATTTAAAACCCTTCCCGTTCTTAAGAATTTTGAATAAAAAAATTCACGAGTTTTTTCGCCTCGTTGCACAATTTATACACGTGAAACTAAAAACTACGGAAAATGTTCCTCGTAAATCGACATTCGCACGTATCTTTTGATCCGGATGTATTCACGTGACCCATAAGTGCTTTTCGGAAAGCTATTTCCGAGGCGTCGGGTTTGTGGTTTTCTTTGTTTACCAATTCATTTCTTGAACGCATAAAAAAATGAAAAAATAAATAAGAAAATGTGGGGTGCAACACGAGGACTTCCCAGGAGGTCACCCATCCTAGTACTACTCTCGCCCAAGCACGCTTAACTTCGGAGTTCTGATGGTATCCGGTGCATTAGTGCTGGTATGATCGCACCCGTAATGATATGCATCGCAAATATATTTGTTTTTAAAACCCTTCACATTCTTAAGAATTTTGAAAAAAAAATTCACGAGTTTTTTCGCCTCGTTGCACAATTTATACACGTGAAACTAAAAACTACGGAAAATGTTCCTCGTAAATCGACATTCGCACGTATCTTTTGATCCGAATGGATTCACGTGACCCATAAGTGCTTTTCGGAAAGCTATTTCCGAGCGGGGAGCTGAGGGCCTTGTTTTGGTTTACCAATTCATTTCTTGAACGCATAAAAAAATGAAAAAATAAATAACGAAAATGTGGGGTGCAACACGAGGACTTCCCAGGAGGTCACCCATCCTAGTACTACTCTCGCCCAAGCACGCTTAACTTCGGAGTTCTGATGGGATCCGGTGCATTAGTGCTGGTATGATCGCACCCGTAATGATATGCATCGCAAAAATATTTGTATTTAAAACCCTTCACATTCTAAAGAATTTTGAAAAAAAAAATCACGAATTTTTTTCCCTCGTTGCACAATTTATACACGTGAAACTAAAAACTACGAAAAATGTTCCTCGTAAATCGACATTCGCACGTATCTTTTGATCCGAATGGATTCACGTGACCCATAAGTGCTTTTCGGAAAGCTCTTTCCGAGCCGGCAGCAGCGGGCCTTGTTTTGCTTTACCAATTCATTTCTTAAACGCATAATAAAATGAAAAAATAAATAACGAAAATGGGGGGTGCAACACGAGGACTTCCCAGGAGGTCACCCATCCTAGTACTACTCTCGCCCAAGCACGCTTAACTTCGGATTTCTGATGGGATCCGGTGCATTAGTGCTGGTATGATCGCACCCGTAATGATATGCATCGCAAATATATTTGTATTTAAAAACCTTCACATTCTTAAGAATTTTGAAAAAAAAAATTCACGAGTTTTTTCGCCTCGTTGTACAATTTATACACGTGAAACTAAAAACTACGGAAAATGTTCCACGTAAATCGACATTCGCACGTATCTTTTGATCCGGATGGATTCACGTGACCCATAAGTGCTTTTCGGAAAGCTCTTTCCGAGCCGGCAGCAACGGGCCTTGCTTTGCTTTACCAATTCATTTCTTAAACGCATAATAAAATGAAAAAATAAATAACGAAAATGTGGGGTGCAACACGAGGACTTCCCAGGAGGTCACCCATCCTAGTACTACTCTCGCCCAAGCACGCTTAACTTCGGAGTTCTGATGGGATCCGGTGCATTAGTGCTGGTATGATCGCACCCGTAAAGATATGCATCGCAAATATATTTGTATTTAAAACCCTTCACATTCTTAAGAATTTTGAAAAAAAAATTCACGAGTTTTTTCGCCTCGTTGCACAATTTATACACGTTAAACTAAAAACTACGGAAAATGTTCCACGTAAATCGACATTCGCACGTATCTTTTGATCCGGATGGATTCACGTGACCCATAAGTGCTTTTCGGAAAGCTCTTTCCGAGCCGGCAGCAGCGGGCCTTGTTTTGCTTTACCAATTCATTTCTTAAACGCATAAAAAAATGAAAAAATAAATAACGAAAATGTGGGGTGCAACACGAGGACTTCCCAGGAGGTCACCCATCCTAGTACTACTCTCGCCCAAGCACGCTTAACTTCGGAGTTCTGATGGGATCCGGTGCATTAGTGCTGGTATGATCGCACCCGTAATGATATGCATCGCAAATATATTTGTATTTAAAACCCTTCACATTCTTAAGAATTTTGAAAAAAAAAAAATTCACGAGTTTTTTCGCCTCGTTGCACAATTTATACACGTGAAAGTAAAAACTACGGAAAATGTTCCTCGTAAATCGACATTCGCACGTATCTTTTGATCCGGATGGATTCACGTGACCCATAAGTGCTTTTCGGAAAGCTCTTTCCGAGCCGGCAGCAGCGGGCCTTGTTTTGCTTTACCAATTCATTTCTTAAACGCATAATAAAATGAAAAAATAAATAACGAAAATGGGGGGTGCAACACGAGGACTTCCCAGGAGGTCACCCATCCTAGTACTACTCTCGCCCAAGCACGCTTAACTTCGGATTTCTGATGGGATCCGGTGCATTAGTGCTGGTATGATCGCACCCGTAATGATATGCATCGCAAATATATTTGTATTTAAAACCCTTCACATTCTTAAGAATTTTGAAAAAAAAATTCACGAGTTTTTTCGCCTCGTTGCACAATTTATACACGTGAAACTAAAAACTACGGAAAATGTTCCTCGTAAATCGACATTCGCACGTATCTTTTGATCCGAATGGATTCACGTGACCCATAAGTGCTTTTCGGAAAGCTATTTCCGAGCGGGCCGCAGCGGGCCTTGTTTTGCTTTACCAATTCATTTCTTGAACGCATAAAAAAATAAAAAAATAAATAACGAAAATGTGGGGTGCAACACGAGGACTTCCCAGGAGGTCACCCATCCTAGTACTACTCTCGCCCAAGCACGCTTAACTTCGGAGTTCTGATGGGATCCGGTGCATTAGTGCTGGTATGATCGCACCCGTAATGATATGCATCGCAAATATATTTGTATTTAAAACCCTTCACATTCTTAAGAATTTTGAAAAAAAAAAAATTCACGAGTTTTTTCGCCTCGTTGCACAATTTATACACGTGAAACTAAAAACTACGGAAAATGTTCCTCGTAAATCGACATTCGCACGTATCTTTTGATCCGAATGGATTCACGTGACCCATAAGTGCTTTTCGGAAAGCTATTTCCGAGCCGGCAGCAGCGGGCCTTGTTTTGCTTTACCAATTCATTTCTTGAACGCATAAAAAAATAAAAAAATAAATAACGAAAATGTGGGGTGCAACACGAGGACTTCCCAGGAGGTCACCCATCCTAGTACTACTCTCGCCCAAGCACGCTTAACTTCGGAGTTCTGATGGGATCCGGTGCATTAGTGCTGGTATGATCGCACCCGTAAAGATATGCATCGCAAATATATTTGTATTTAAAACCCTTCACATTCTTAAGAATTTTGAAAAAAAAATTCACGAGTTTTTTCGCCTCGTTGCACAATTTATACACGTGAAACTAAAAACTACGGAAAATGTTCCTCGTAAATCGACATTCGCACGTATCTTTTGATCCGAATGGATTCACGTGACCCATAAGTGCTTTTCGGAAAGCTATTTCCGAGCGGGCCGCAGTGGGCCTTGTTTTGCTTTACCAATTCATTTCTTGAACGCATAATAAAATGGAAAAATAAATAACGAAAATGTGGGGTGCAACACGAGGACTTCCCAGGAGGTCACCCATCCTACTACTACTCTCGCCCAAGCACGCTTAACTTCGGATTTTTGTTGGGATCCGGTGCATTAGTGCTGGTATGATCGCACCCGTAATGATATGCATCGCAAATATATTTGTATTTAAAACCCTTCACATTCTTAAGAATTTTGAAAAAAAAAATTCACGAGTTTTTTCGCCTCGTTGCACAATTTATACACGTGAAACTAAAAACTACGGAAAATGTTCCTCGTAAATCGACATTCGCACGTATCTTTTGATCCGAATGGATTCACGTGACCCATAAGTGCTTTTCGGAAAGCTATTTCCGAGCGGGCCGCAGCGGGCCTTGTTTTGCTTTACCAATTCATTTCTTGAACGCATAAAAAAATAAAAAAATAAATAACGAAAATGTGGGGTGCAACACGAGGACTTCCCAGGAGGTCACCCATCCTAGTACTCCGGTGCATTAGTGCTGGTATGATCGCACCCGTAATGATATGCATCGCAAATATATTTGTATTTAAAACCCTTCCCGTTCTTAAGAATTTTGGAAAAAAAATTCACGAGTTTTTTCGCCTCGTTGCACAATTTATACACGTGAAACTAAAAACTACGGAAAATGTTCCTCGTAAATCGACATTCGCACGTATCTTTTGATCCGAATGGATTCACGTGACCCATAAGTGCTTTTCGGAAAGCTCTTTCCGAGCCGGCAGCAGCGGGCCTTGTTTTGCTTTACCAATTCATTTCTTAAACGCATAATAAAATGAAAAAATAAATAACGAAAATGTGGGGTGCAACACGAGTACTTCCCAGGAGGTCACCCATCCTAGTACTACTCTCGCCCAAGCACGCTTAACTTCGGATTTTTGATGGGATCCGGTGCATTAGTGCTGGTATGATCGCACCCGTAATGATATGCATCGCAAATATATTTGTATTTAAAACCCTTCACATTCTTAAGAATTTTGAAAAAAAAAATTCACGAGTTTTTTCGCCTCGTTGCACAATTTATACACGTGAAAGTAAAAACTACGGAAAATGTTCCTCGTAAATCGACATTCGCACGTATCTTTTGATCCGAATGAATTCACGTGACCCATAAGTGCTTTTCGGAAAGCTATTTCCGAGCGAGCCGCAGCGGCCCTTGTTTTGCTTTACCAATTCATTTCTTGAACGCATAAAAAAATAAAAAAATAAATAACGAAAATGTGGGGTGCAACACGAGGACTTCCCAGGAGGTCACCCATCCTAGTACTACTCTCGCCCAAGCACGCTTAACTTCGGAGTTCTGATGGGATCCGGTGCATTAGTGCTGGTATGATCGCACCCGTAATGATATGCATCGCAAATATATTTGTATTTAAAACCCTTCACATTCTTAAGAATTTTGAAAAAAAAATTCACGAGTTTTTTCGCCTCGTTGCACAATTTATACACGTGAAACTAAAAACTACGGAAAATGTTCCTCGTAAATCGACATTCGCACGTATCTTTTGATCCGAATGGATTCACGTGACCCATAAGTGCTTTTCGGAAAGCTATTTCCGAGCGGGCCGCAGCGGGCCTTGTTTTGCTTTACCAATTCATTTCTTGAACGCATAAAAAAATAAAAAAATAAATAACGAAAATGTGGGGTGCAACACGAGGACTTCCCAGGAGGTCACCCATCCTAGTACTACTCTCGCCCAAGCACGCTTAACTTCGGAGTTCTGATGGGATCCGGTGCATTAGTGCTGGTATGATCGCACCCGTAATGATATGCATCGCAAATATATTTGTATTTAAAACCCTTCACATTCTTAAGAATTTTGAAAAAAAAATTCACGAGTTTTTTCGCCTCGTTGCACAATTTATACACGTTAAACTAAAAACTACGGAAAATGTTCCACGTAAATCGACATTCGCACGTATCTTTTGATCCGATGGATTCACGTGACCCATAAGTGCTTTTCGGAAAGCTATTTCCGAGCGGGCCGCAGCGGGCCTTGTTTTGCTTTACCAATTCATTTCTTAAACGCATAATAAAATGAAAAAATAAATAACGAAAATGTGGGGTGCAACACGAGGACTTCCCAGGAGGTCACCCATCCTAGTACTACTCTCGCCCAAGCACGCTTAACTTCGGATTTCTGATGGGATCCGGTGCATTAGTGCTGGTATGATCGCACCCGTAATGATATGCATCGCAAATATATTTGTATTTAAAACCCTTCACATTCTTAAGAATTTTGAAAAAAAAAATTCACGAGTTTTTTCGCCTCGTTGCACAATTTATACACGTGAAACTAAAAACTACGGAAAATGTTCCTCGTAAATCGACATTCGCACGTATCTTTTGATCCGAATGGATTCACGTGACCCATAAGTGCTTTTCGGAAAGCTCTTTCCGAGCCGGCAGCAACGGGCCTTGCTTTGCTTTACCAATTCATTTCTTAAACGCATAATAAAATGAAAAAATAAATAACGAAAATGTGGGGTGCAACACGAGGACTTCCCAGGAGGTCACCCATCCTAGTACTACTCTCGCCCAAGCACGCTTAACTTCGGAGTTCTGATGGGATCCGGTGCATTAGTGCTGGTATGATCGCACCCGTAATGATATGCATCGCAAATATATTTGTATTTAAAACCCTTCACATTCTTAAAAATTTTGAAAAAAAAAAAAAATTCACGAGTTTTTTCGCCTCGTTGCACAATTTATACACGTGAAACTAAAAACTACGGAAAATGTTCCTCGTAAATCGACATTCGCACGTATCTTTTGATCCGAATGGATTCACGTGACCCATAAGTGCTTTTCGGAAAGCTATTTCCGAGCGGGCCGCAGCGGGCCTTGTTTTGCTTTACCAATTCATTTCTTGAACGCATAAAAAAATAAAAAAATAAATAACGAAAATGTGGGGTGCAACACGAGGACTTCCCAGGAGGTCACCCATCCTAGTACTACTCTCGCCCAAGCACGCTTAACTTCGGAGTTCTGATGGGATCCGGTGCATTAGTGCTGGTATGATCGCACCCGTAATGATATGCATCGCAAATATATTTGTATTTAAAACCCTTCACATTCTTAAGAATTTTGAAAAAAAAAAATTCACGAGTTTTTTCGCCTCGTTGCACAATTTATACACGTGAAACTAAAAACTACGAAAAATGTTCCTCGTAAATCGACATTCGCACGTATCTTT
This sequence comes from Rhodomyrtus tomentosa, assembly GCA_028455895.1. NCBI lineage: Eukaryota > Viridiplantae > Streptophyta > Magnoliopsida > Myrtales > Myrtaceae > Rhodomyrtus > Rhodomyrtus tomentosa. The sequence goes on from JAPCWY010000001.1 coordinate 17,529,039, forward strand.
TGATCCGAATGGATTCACGTGACCCATAAGTGCTTTTCGAAAAGCTATTTTCGAGCGGGCCGCAGCGGGCCTTGTTTTGCTTTACCAATTCATTTCTTGAACGCATAACAAAATGAAAAAATAAATAACGAAAATGTGGGGTGCAACACGAGGACTTCCCAGGAGGTCACCCATCCTAGTACTACTCTCGCCCAAGCACGCTTAACTTCGGAGTTCTGATGGGATCCGGTGCATTAGTGCTGGTATGATCGCACCCGTAATGATATGCATCGCAAATATATTTGTATTTAAAACCCTTCACATTCTTAAGAATTTTGAAAAAAAAATTCACGAGTTTTTTCGCCTCGTTGCACAATTTATACACGTGAAACTAAAAACTACGGAAAATGTTCCTCGTAAATCGACATTCGCACGTATCTTTTGATCCGAATGGATTCACGTGACCCATAAGTGCTTTTCGGAAAGCTATTTCCGAGCCGGCAGCAGCGGGCCTTGTTTTGCTTTACCAATTCATTTCTTAAACGCATAATAAAATGAAAAATAAATAACGAAAATGTGGGGTGCAACACGAGGACTTCCCAGGAGGTCACCCATCCTAGTACTACTCTCGCCCAAGCACGCTTAACTTCGGAGTTCGGATGGGATCCGGTGCATTAGTGCTGGTATGATCGCACCCGTAATGATATGCATCGCAAATATATTTGTATTTAAAACCCTTCACATTCTTAAGAATTTTGAATAAAAAAATTCACGAGTTTTTTCGCCTCGTTGCACAATTTATACACGTGAAACTAAAAACTACGGAAAATGTTCCTCGTAAATCGACATTCGCACGTATCTTTTGATCCGAATGGATTCACGTGACCCATAAGTGCTTTTCGGAAAGCTATTTCCGAGCGGGCCGCAGCGGGCCTTGTTTTGCTTTACCAATTCATTTCTTGAACGCATAAAAAAATAAAAAAATAAATAACGAAAATGTGGGGTGCAACACGAGGACTTCCCAAGAGGTCACCCATCCTAGTACTACTCTCGCCCAAGCACGCTTAACTTCGGAGTTCTGATGGGATCCGGTGCATTAGTGCTGGTATGATCGCACCCGTAATGATATGCATCGCAAATATATTTGTATTTAAAACCCTTCCCGTTCTTAAGAATTTTGAAAAAAAAATTCACGAGTTTTTTCGCCTCGTTGCACAATTTATACACGTGAAACTAAAAACTACGGAAAATGTTCCTCGTAAATCGACATTCGCACGTATCTTTTGATCCGAATGGATTCACGTGACCCATAAGTGCTTTTCGGAAACCTATTTCCGAGCGGGCCGCATGGTCCTTTTTTTGGTTTACCAATTCATTTCTTGAACGCATAAAAAAATGAAAAAATAAATAACGAAAATGTGGGGTGCAACACGAGGACTTCCCAGGAGGTCACCCATCCTAGTACTACTCTCGCCCAAGCACGCTTAACTTCGGAGTTCTGATGGGATCCGGTGCATTAGTGCTGGTATGATCGCACCCGTAATGATATGCATCGCAAATATATTTGTATTTAAAACCCTTCACATTCTTAAGAATTTTGAAAAAAAAAAATTCACGAGTTTTTTCGCCTCGTTGCACAATTTATACACGTGAAACTAAAAACTACGGAAAATGTTCCTCGTAAATCGACATTCGCACGTATCTTTTGATCCGAATGGATTCACGTGACCCATAAGTGCTTTTCGGAAAGCTATTTCCGAGCGGGCAGCAGCGGGCCTTGCTTTGCTTTACCAATTCATTTCTTAAACGCATAATAAAATGAAAAAATAAATAACGAAAATGTGGGGTGCAACACGAGGACTTCCCAGGAGGTCACCCATCCTAGTACTACTCTCGCCCAAGCACGCTTAACTTCGGAGTTCTGATGGGATCCGGTGCATTAGTGCTGGTATGATCGCACCCGTAATGATATGCATCGCAAATATATTTGTATTTAAAACCCTTCACATTCTTAAGAATTTTGAAAAAAAAATTCACGAGTTTTTTCGCCTCGTTGCACAATTTATACACGTGAAACTAAAAACTACGGAAAATGTTCCTCGTAAATCGACATTCGCACGTATCTTTTGATCCGAATGGATTCACGTGACCCATAAGTGCTTTTCGGAAAGCTATTTCCGAGCGGGCCGCAGCGGGCCTTGTTTTGCTTTACCAATTCATTTCTTGAACGCATAAAAAAATAAAAAAATAAATAACGAAAATGTGGGGTGCAACACGAGGACTTCCCAGGAGGTCACCCATCCTAGTACTACTCTCGCCCAAGCACGCTTAACTTCGGAGTTCTGATGGGATCCGGTGCATTAGTGCTGGTATGATCGCACCCGTAATGATAGGCATCGCAAATATATTTGTATTTAAAACCCTTCACATTCTTAAGAATTTTGAAAAAAAAAAATTCACGAGTTTTTTCGCCTCGTTGCACAATTTATACACGTGAAACTAAAAACTACGGAAAATGTTCCTCGTAAATCGACATTCGCACGTATCTTTTGATCCGAATGGATTCACGTGACCCATAAGTGCTTTTCGGAAAGCTATTTCCGAGCCGGCAGCAACGGGCCTTGTTTTGCTTTACCAATTCATTTCTTGAACGCATAACAAAATGAAAAAATAAATAACGAAAATGTGGGGTGCAACACGAGGACTTCCCAAGAGGTCACCCATCCTAGTACTACTCTCGCCCAAGCACGCTTAACTTCGGAGTTCTGATGGGATCCGGTGCATTAGTGCTGGTATGATCGCACCCGTAATGATATGCATCGCAAATATATTTGTACTTAAAACCCTTCCCGTTCTTAAGAATTTTGAATAAAAAAATTCACGAGTTTTTTCGCCTCGTTGCACAATTTATACACGTGAAACTAAAAACTACGGAAAATGTTCCTCGTAAATCGACATTCGCACGTATCTTTTGATCCGAATGGATTCACGTGACCCATAAGTGCTTTTCGGAAAGCTATTTCCGAGCGGGCCGCAGCGGGCCTTGTTTTGCTTTACCAATTCATTTCTTGAACGCATAAAAAAATAAAAAAATAAATAACGAAAATGTGGGGTGCAACACGAGGACTTCCCAGGAGGTCACCCATCCTAGTACTACTCTCGCCCAAGCACGCTTAACTTCGGAGTTCTGATGGGATCCGGTGCATTAGTGCTGGTATGATCGCACCCGTAATGATATGCATCGCAAATATATTTGTATTTAAAACCCTTCCCGTTCTTAAAAATTTTGAAAAAAAAAATTCACGAGTTTTTTCGCCTCGTTGCACAATTTATACACGTGAAACTAAAAACTACGGAAAATGTTCCTCGTAAATCGACATTCGCACGTATCTTTTGATCCGAATGGATTCACGTGACCCATAAGTGCTTTTCGGAAAGCTATTTCCGAGCGGGCCGCAGCGGGCCTTGTTTTACTTTACCAATTCATTTCTTGAACGCATAAAAAATAAAAAAATAAATAACGAAAATGTGGGGTGCAACACGAGGACTTCCCAGGAGGTCACCCATCCTAGTACTACTCTCGCCCAAGCACGCTTAACTTCGGAGTTCTGATGGGATCCGGTGCATTAGTGCTGGTATGATCGCACCCGTAATGATATGCATCGCAAATATATTTGTATTTAAAACCCTTCACATTCTTAAGAATTTTGAAAAAAAAAAATTCACGAGTTTTTTCGCCTCGTTGCACAATTTATACACGTGAAACTAAAAACTACGGAAAATGTTCCTCGTAAATCGACATTCGCACGTATCTTTTGATCCGGATGGATTCACGTGACCCGTAAGTGCTTTTCGGAAAGCGCTTTTCGAGCCGGCCCCATGGGCCTTGTTTTGCTTTGCCAATTCATTTCTTGAACGTATAATAAAAAGAAAAAATAAATAACGAAAATGTGGGGTGCAACACGAGGACTTCCCAGGAGGTCACCCATCCTAGTACTACTCTCGCCTAAGCACGCTTAACTTCGGAGTTGTGATGGGATCCGGTGCATTAGTGCAGGTATGATCGCACCCGTAATGATATGCATCGCAAATATATTTGTATTTAAAATCCTTCACATTCTTAAGAATTTTGAAAAAAAAAATTCACGAGTTTTTTCGCCTCGTTGCACAATTTATACACGTGAAACTAAAAACTACGGAAAATATTCCTCGTAAATCGACATTCGCACGTATCTTTTGATCCGGATGTATTCACGTGACCCGTAAGTGCTTTTCGGAAAGATATTTTCGAGCCGGCCCCATGGGCCTTGCTTTGCTTTGCCAATTCATTTCTTGAACGCATAAAAAAATTAAAAAATAAATAACGAAAATGTGGGGTGCAACACGAGGACTTCGCAGGAGGTCACCCATCCTAGTACTACTCTCGCCCAAGCACGCTTAACTTCGGAGTTGTAATGGGATCCGGTGCATTAGTGCTGGTATGATCGCACCCGTAATGATATGCATCGCAAATATATTTGTATTTAAAACCCTTCACATTCTTAAGAATTTTGAAAAAAAAAAAAATTCACGAGTTTTTTCGCCTCGTTGCACAATTTATACACGTGAAACTAAAAACTACGAAAAAAGTTCCTCGTAAATCGACATTCGCACGTATCTTTTGATCCGAATGGATTCACGTGACCCATAAGTGCTTTTCGGAAAGCTATTTCCGAGCGGGCCGCAGCGGGCCTTGTTTTGCTTTACCAATTCATTTCTTGAACGCATAAAAAAATAAAAAAATAAATAACGAAAATGTGGGGTGCAACACGAGGACTTCCCAGGAGGTCACCCATCCTAGTACTACTCTCGCCCAAGCACGCTTAACTTCGGAGTTCTGATGGGATCCGGTGCATTAGTGCTGGTATGATCGCACCCGTAATGATATGCATCGCAAATATATTTGTATTTAAAACCCTTCCCGTTCTTAAGAATTTTGAAAAAAAAATTCACGAGTTTTTTCGCCTCGTTGCACAATTTATACACGTGAAACTAAAAACTACGGAAAATGTTCCTCGTAAATCGACATTCGCACGTATCTTTTGATCCGAATGGATTCACGTGACCCATAAGTGCTTTTCGGAAAGCTATTTCCGAGCGGGCCGCAGCGGGCCTTGTTTTGCTTTACCAATTCATTTCTTGAACGCATAAAAAAATGAAAAAATAAATAACGAAAATGTGGGGTGCAACACGAGGACTTCCCAGGAGGTCACCCATCCTAGTACTACTCTCGCCCAAGCACGCTTAACTTCGGAGTTCTGATGGGATCCGGTGCATTAGTGCTGGTATGATCGCACCCGTAATGATATGCATCGCAAATATATTTGTATTTAAAACCCTTCCCATTCTTAAGAATTTTGAAAAAAAAATTCACGAGTTTTTTCGCCTCGTTGCACAATTTATACACGTGAAACTAAAAACTACGGAAAATGTTCCTCGTAAATCGACATTCGCACGTATCTTTTGATCCGAATGGATTCACGTGACCCATAAGTGCTTTTCGGAAAGCTATTTCCGAGCGGGCCGCAGCGGGCCTTGTTTTGCTTTACCAATTCATTTCTTGAACGTATAACAAAATGAAAAAATAAATAACGAAAATGTGGGGTGCAACACGAGGACTTCCCAGGAGGTCACCCATCCTAGTACTACTCTCGCCCAAGCACGCTTAACTTCGGAGTTCTGATGGGATCCGGTGCATTAGTGCTGGTATGATCGCACCCGTAATGATATGCATCGCAAATATATTTGTATTTAAAACCCTTCACATTCTTAAAAATTTTGAAAAAAAAAAAAATTCACGAGTTTTTTCGCCTCGTTGCACAATTTATACACGTGAAACTAAAAACTACGAAAAAAGTTCCTCGTAAATCGACATTCGCACGTATCTTTTGATCCGAATGGATTCACGTGACCCATAAGTGCTTTTCGGAAAGCTATTTCCGAGCGGGCCGCAGCGGGCCTTGTTTTGCTTTATCAATTCATTTCTTGAACGCATAAAAAAATAAAAAAATAAATAACGAAAATGTGGGGTGCAACACGAGGACTTCCCAGGAGGTCACCCATCCTAGTACTACTCTCGCCCAAGCACGCTTAACTTCGGAGTTCTGATGGGATCCGGTGCATTAGTGCTGGTATGATCGCACCCGTAATGATATGCATCGCAAATATATTTGTATTTAAAACCCTTCCCGTTCTTAAGAATTTTGAAAAAAAAATTCACGAGTTTTTTCGCCTCGTTGCACAATTTATACACGTGAAACTAAAAACTACGGAAAATGTTCCTCGTAAATCGACATTCGCACGTATCTTTTGATCCGAATGGATTCACGTGACCCATAAGTGCTTTTCGGAAAGCTATTTCCGAGCGGGCCGCAGCGGGCCTTGTTTTGCTTTACCAATTCATTTCTTGAACGCATAACAAAATGAAAAAATAAATAACGAAAATGTGGGGTGCAACACGAGGACTTCCCAGGAGGTCACCCATCCTAGTACTACTCTCGCCCAAGCACGCTTAACTTCGGAGTTCTGATGGGATCCGGTGCATTAGTGCTGGTATGATCGCACCCGTAATGATATGCATCGCAAATATATTTGTATTTAAAACCCTTCCCGTTCTTAAGAATTTTGGAAAAAAAATTCACGAGTTTTTTCGCCTCGTTGCACAATTTATACACGTGAAACTAAAAACTACGAAAAATGTTCCTCGTAAATCGACATTCGCACGTATCTTTTGATCCGAATGGATTCACGTGACCCATAAGTGCTTTTCGGAAAGCTATTTCCGAGCGGGCCGCAGCGGGCCTTGTTTTGCTTTACCAATTCATTTCTTGAACGCATAAAAAAATAAAAAAATAAATAACGAAAATGTGGGGTGCAACACGAGGACTTCCCAGGAGGTCACCCATCCTAGTACTACTCTCGCCCAAGCACGCTTAACTTCGGAGTTCTGATGGGATCCGGTGCATTAGTGCTGGTATGATCGCACCCGTAATGATATGCATCGCAAATATATTTGTATTTAAAACCCTTCCCGTTCTTAAGAATTTTGAAAAAAAAATTCACGAGTTTTTTCGCCTCGTTGCACAATTTATACACGTGAAACTAAAAACTACGGAAAATGTTCCTCGTAAATCGACATTCGCACGTATCTTTTGATCCGAATGGATTCACGTGACCCATAAGTGCTTTTCGGAAAGCTATTTCCGAGCGGGCCGCAGCGGGCCTTGTTTTGCTTTACCAATTCATTTCTTGAACGCATAAAAAAATGAAAAAATAAATAACGAAAATGTGGGGTGCAACACGAGGACTTCCCAGGAGGTCACCCATCCTAGTACTACTCTCGCCCAAGCACGCTTAACTTCGGAGTTCTGATGGGATCCGGTGCATTAGTGCTGGTATGATCGCACCCGTAATGATATGCATCGCAAATATATTTGTATTTAAAACCCTTCCCATTCTTAAGAATTTTGAAAAAAAAATTCACGAGTTTTTTCGCCTCGTTGCACAATTTATACACGTGAAACTAAAAACTACGGAAAATGTTCCTCGTAAATCGACATTCGCACGTATCTTTTGATCCGAATGGATTCACGTGACCCATAAGTGCTTTTCGGAAAGCTATTTCCGAGCGGGCCGCAGCGGGCCTTGTTTTGCTTTACCAATTCATTTCTTGAACGCATAAAAAAATGAAAAAATAAATAACGAAAATGTGGGGTGCAACACGAGGACTTCCCAGGAGGTCACCCATCCTAGTACTACTCTCGCCCAAGCACGCTTAACTTCGGAGTTCTGATGGGATCCGGTGCATTAGTGCTGGTATGATCGCACCCGTAATGATATGCATCGCAAATATATTTGTATTTAAAACCCTTCCCGTTCTTAAAAATTTTGAAAAAAAAAATTCACGAGTTTTTTCGCCTCGTTGCACAATTTATACACGTGAAACTAAAAACTACGGAAAATGTTCCTCGTAAATCGACATTCGCACGTATCTTTTGATCCGAATGGATTCACGTGACCCATAAGTGCTTTTCGGAAAGCTATTTCCGAGCGGGCCGCAGCGGGCCTTGTTTTGCTTTACCAATTCATTTCTTGAACGCATAAAAAAATAAAAAAATAAATAACGAAAATGTGGGGTGCAACACGAGGACTTCCCAGGAGGTCACCCATCCTAGTACTACTCTCGCCCAAGCACGCTTAACTTCGGAGTTCTGATGGGATCCGGTGCATTAGTGCTGGTATGATCGCACCCGTAATGATATGCATCGCAAATATATTTGTATTTAAAACCCTTCCCGTTCTTAAGAATTTTGAAAAAAAAATTCACGAGTTTTTTCGCCTCGTTGCACAATTTATACACGTGAAACTAAAAACTACGGAAAATGTTCCTCGTAAATCGACATTCGCACGTATCTTTTGATCCGAATGGATTCACGTGACCCATAAGTGCTTTTCGGAAAGCTATTTTCGAGCGGGCCTTGATTTAATTTACCAATTCATTTCTTAAACGCATAATAAAATGAAAAAATAAATAACGAAAATGTGGGGTGCAACACGAGGACTTCCCAGGAGGTCACCCATCCTAGTACTACTCTCGCCCAAGCACGCTTAACTTCGGATTTCTGAAGGGATCCGGTGCATTAGTGCTGGTATGATCGCACCCGTAATGATATGCATCGCAAATATATTTGTACTTAAAACCCTTCCCATTCTTAAGAATTTTGAAAAAAAAATTCACGAGTTTTTTCGCCTCGTTGCACAATTTATACACGTGAAACTAAAAACTACGGAAAATGTTCCTCGTAAATCGACATTCGCACGTATCTTTTGATCCGAATGGATTCACGTGACCCATAAGTGCTTTTCGGAAAGCTATTTCCGAGCGGGCCGCAGCGGGCCTTGTTTTGCTTTACCAATTCATTTCTTGAACGCATAAAAAAATGAAAAAATAAATAACGAAAATGTGGGGTGCAACACGAGGACTTCCCAGGAGGTCACCCATCCTAGTACTACTCTCGCCCAAGCACGCTTAACTTCGGAGTTCTGATGGGATCCGGTGCATTAGTGCTGGTATGATCGCACCCGTAATGATATGCATCGCAAATATATTTGTATTTAAAACCCTTCCCATTCTTAAGAATTTTGAAAAAAAAAATTCACGAGTTTTTTCGCCTCGTTGCACAATTTATACACGTGAAACTAAAAACTACGGAAAATGTTCCTCGTAAATCGACATTCGCACGTATCTTTTGATCCGAATGGATTCACGTGACCCATAAGTGCTTTTCGGAAAGCTATTTCCGAGCGGGCCGCAGCGGGCCTTGTTTTGCTTTACCAATTCATTTCTTGAACGCATAAAAAAATAAAAAAATAAATAACGAAAATGTGGGGTGCAACACGAGGACTTCCCAGGAGGTCACCCATCCTAGTACTACTCTCGCCCAAGCACGCTTAACTTCGGAGTTCTGATGGGATCCGGTGCATTAGTGCTGGTATGATCGCACCCGTAATGATATGCATCGCAAATATATTTGTATTTAAAACCCTTCCCGTTCTTAAAAATTTTGAAGAAAAAAAAATTCACGAGTTTTTTCGCCTCGTTGCACAATTTATACACGTGAAACTAAAAACTACGAAAAATGTTCCTCGTAAATCGACATTCGCACGTATCTTTTGATCCGAATGGATTCACGTGACCCATAAGTGCTTTTCGGAAAGCTATTTCCGAGCGGGCCGCAGCGGGCCTTGTTTTGCTTTACCAATTCATTTCTTGAACGCATAAAAAAATAAAAAAATAAATAACGAAAATGTGGGGTGCAACACGAGGACTTCCCAGGAGGTCACCCATCCTAGTACTACTCTCGCCCAAGCACGCTTAACTTCGGAGTTCTGATGGGATCCGGTGCATTAGTGCTGGTATGATCGCACCCGTAATGATATGCATCGCAAATATATTTGTATTTAAAACCCTTCACATTCTTAAGAATTTTGAAAAAAAAATTCACGAGTTTTTTCGCCTCGTTGCACAATTTATACACGTGAAACTAAAAACTACGGAAAATGTTCCTCGTAAATCGACATTCGCACGTATCTTTTGATCCGAATGGATTCACGTGACCCATAAGTGCTTTTCGGAAAGCTATTTCCGAGCGGGCCGCAGCGGGCCTTGTTTTGCTTTACCAATTCATTTCTTGAACGCATAAAAAAATAAATAACGAAAATGTGGGGTGCAACACGAGGACTTCCCAGGAGGTCACCCATCCTAGTACTACTCTCGCCCAAGCACGCTTAACTTCGGAACTCAAGTCAACCGGTGCATTAGTGCTGGTATGATCGCACCCGTAATGATATGCATCGCAAATATATTTGTATTTAAAACCCTTCACATTCTTAAGAATTTTGAAAAAAAAATTCACGAGTTTTTTCGCCTCGTTGCACAATTTATACACGTGAAACTAAAAACTACGGAAAATGTTCCTCGTAAATCGACATTCGCACGTATCTTTTGATCCGAATGGATTCACGTGACCCATAAGTGCTTTTCGGAAAGCTATTTCCGAGCGGGCCGCAGCGGGCCTTGTTTTGCTTTACCAATTCATTTCTTGAACGCATAAAAAAATAAAAAAATAAATAACGAAAATGTGGGGTGCAACACGAGGACTTCCCAGGAGGTCACCCATCCTAGTACTACTCTCGCCCAAGCACGCTTAACTTCGGAGTTCTGATGGGATCCGGTGCATTAGTGCTGGTATGATCGCACCCGTAATGATATGCATCGCAAATATATTTGTATTTAAAACCCTTCCCGTTCTTAAGAATTTTGGAAAAAAAATTCACGAGTTTTTTCGCCTCGTTGCACAATTTATACACGTGAAACTAAAAACTACGAAAAATGTTTCTCGTAAATCGACATTCGCACGTATCTTTTGATCCGAATGGATTCACGTGACCCATAAGTGGTTTTCGGAAACCTATTTCCGAGCGGGCCGCAGCGGGCCTTGTTTTGCTTTACCAATTCATTTCTTGAACGCATAAAAAAATAAAAAAATAAATAACGAAAATGTGGGGTGCAACACGAGGACTTCCCAGGAGGTCACCCATCCTAGTACTACTCTCGCCCAAGCACGCTTAACTTCGGAGTTCTGATGGGATCCGGTGCATTAGTGCTGGTATGATCGCACCCGTAATGATATGCATCGCAAATATATTTGTATTTAAAACCCTTCACATTCTTAAGAATTTTGAAAAAAAAATTCACGAGTTTTTTCGCCTCGTTGCACAATTTATACACGTGAAACTAAAAACTACGGAAAATGTTCCTCGTAAATCGACATTCGCACGTATCTTTTGATCCGAATGGATTCACGTGACCCATAAGTGCTTTTCGGAAAGCTATTTCCGAGCGGGCCGATGCGGGCCTTGTTTTGCTTTACCAATTCATTTCTTGAACGCATAAAAAAATAAAAAAATAAATAACGAAAATGTGGGGTGCAACACGAGGACTTCCCAGGAGGTCACCCATCCTAGTACTACTCTCGCCCAAGCACGCTTAACTTCGGAGTTAAGATGGGATCCGGTGCATTAGTGCTGGTATGATCGCACCCGTAATGATATGCATCGCAAATATATTTGTATTTAAAACCCTTCACGTTCTTAAGAATTTTGAAAAAAAAATTCACGAGTTTTTTCGCCTCGTTGCACAATTTATACACGTGAAACTAAAAACTACGGAAAATGTTCCTCGTAAATCGACATTCGCACGTATCTTTTGATCCGAATGGATTCACGTGACCCATAAGTGCTTTTCGGAAAGCTATTTCCGAGCGGGCCGCAGCGGGCCTTGTTTTGCTTTACCAATTCATTTCTTGAACGCATAAAAAAATGAAAAAATAAATAACGAAAATGTGGGGTGCAACACGAGGACTTCCCAGGAGGTCACCCATCCTAGTACTACTCTCGCCCAAGCACGCTTAACTTCGGAGTTCTGATGGGATCCGGTGCATTAGTGCTGGTATGATCGCACCCGTAATGATATGCATCGCAAATATATTTGTATTTAAAACCCTTCCCGTTCTTAAGAATTTTGAAAAAAAAATTCACGAGTTTTTTCGCCTCGTTGCACAATTTATACACGTGAAACTAAAAACTACGGAAAATGTTCCTCGTAAATCGACATTCGCACGTATCTTTTGATCCGAATGGATTCACGTGACCCATAAGTGCTTTTCGGAAACCTATTTCCGAGCGGGCCGCAGCGGGCCTTGTTTTGCTTTACCAATTCATTTCTTGAACGCATAAAAAAATAAAAAAATAAATAACGAAAATGTGGGGTGCAACACGAGGACTTCCCAGGAGGTCACCCATCCTAGTACTACTCTCGCCCAAGCACGCTTAACTTCGGAGTTCTGATGGGATCCGGTGCATTAGTGCTGGTATGATCGCACCCGTAATGATATGCATCGCAAATATATTTGTATTTAAAACCCTTCCCGTTCTTAAGAATTTTGAAAAAAAAATTCACGAGTTTTTTCGCCTCGTTGCACAATTTATACACGTTAAACTAAAAACTACGGAAAATGTTCCACGTAAATCGACATTCGAACGTATCTTTTGATCCGGATGGATTCACGTGACCCATAAGTGCTTTTCGGAAAGCTCTTTCCGAGCCGGCAGCAGCGGGCCTTGTTTTGCTTTACCAATTCATTTCTTGAACGCATAAAAAAATGAAAAAATAAATAACGAAAATGTGGGGTGCAACACGAGGACTTCCCAGGAGGTCACCCATCCTAGTACTACTCTCGCCCAAGCACGCTTAACTTCGGAGTTCTGATGGGATCCGGTGCATTAGTGCTGGTATGATCGCACCCGTAATGATATGCATCGCAAATATATTTGTATTTAAAACCCTTCACATTCTTAAGAATTTTGAAAAAAAAAATTCACGAGTTTTTTCGCCTCGTTGCACAATTTATACACGTGAAACTAAAAACTACGGAAAATGTTCCTCGTAAATCGACATTCGCACGTATCTTTTGATCCGAATGGATTCACGTGACCCATAAGTGCTTTTCGGAAAGCTATTTCCGAGCGGGCCGCAGCGGGCCTTGTTTTGCTTTACCAATTCATTTCTTGAACGCATAACAAAATGAAAAAATAAATAACGAAAATGTGGGGTGCAACACGAGGACTTCCCAGGAGGTCACCCATCCTAGTACTACTCTCGCCCAAGCACGCTTAACTTCGGAGTTCTGATGGGATCCGGTGCATTAGTGCTGGTATGATCGCACCCGTAATGATATGCATCGCAAATATATTTGTATTTAAAACCCTTCCCGTTCTTAAGAATTTTGAAAAAAAAAATTCACGAGTTTTTTCGCCTCGTTGCACAATTTATACACGTGAAACTAAAAACTACGGAAAATGTTCCTCGTAAATCGACATTCGCACGTATCTTTTGATCCGAATGGATTCACGTGACCCATAAGTGCTTTTCGGAAAGCTATTTCCGAGCGGGCCGCAGCGGGCCTTGTTTTGCTTTACCAATTCATTTCTTGAACGCATAAAAAAATAAAAAAATAAATAACGAAAATGTGGGGTGCAACACGAGGACTTCCCAGGAGGTCACCCATCCTAGTACTACTCTCGCCCAAGCACGCTTAACTTCGGAGTTCTGATGGGATCCGGTGCATTAGTGCTGGTATGATCGCACCCGTAATGATATGCATCGCAAATATATTTGTATTTAAAACCCTTCACATTCTTAAGAATTTTGAAAAAAAAATTCACGAGTTTTTTCGCCTCGTTGCACAATTTATACACGTGAAACTAAAAACTACGGAAAATGTTCCTCGTAAATCGACATTCGCACGTATCTTTTGATCCGAATGGATTCACGTGACCCATAAGTGCTTTTCGGAAAGCTATTTTCGAGCGGGCCGCAGCGGGCCTTGTTTTGCTTTACCAATTCATTTCTTGAACGCATAAAAAAATAAAAAAATAAATAACGAAAATGTGGGGTGCAACACGAGGACTTCCCAGGAGGTCACCCATCCTAGTACTACTCTCGCCCAAGCACGCTTAACTTCGGAGTTCTGATGGGATCCGGTGCATTAGTGCTGGTATGATCGCACCCGTAATGATATGCATCGCAAATATATTTGTATTTAAAACCCTTCCCATTCTTAAGAATTTTGAAAAAAAAAATTCACGAGTTTTTTCGCCTCGTTGCACAATTTATACACGTGAAACTAAAAACTACGGAAAATGTTCCTCGTAAATCGACATTCGCACGTATCTTTTGATCCGAATGGATTCACGTGACCCATAAGTGCTTTTCGGAAAGCTATTTCCGAGCGGGCCGCAGCGGGCCTTGTTTTGCTTTACCAATTCATTTCTTGAACGCATAAAAAAATGAAAAAATAAATAAGAAAATGTGGGGTGCAACACGAGGACTTCCCAGGAGGTCACCCATCCTAGTACTACTCTCGCCCAAGCACGCTTAACTTCGGAGTTCTGATGGGATCCGGTGCATTAGTGCTGGTATGATCGCACCCGTAATGATATGCATCGCAAATATATTTGTATTTAAAACCCTTCCCGTTCTTAAGAATTTTGAAAAAAAAAATTCACGAGTTTTTTCGCCTCGTTGCACAATTTATACACGTGAAACTAAAAACTACGGAAAATGTTCCTCGTAAATCGACATTCGCACGTATCTTTTGATCCGAATGGATTCACGTGACCCATAAGTGCTTTTCGGAAAGCTATTTCCGAGCGGGCCGCAGCGGGCCTTGTTTTGCTTTACCAATTCATTTCTTGAACGCATAAAAAAATAAAAAAATAAATAACGAAAATGTGGGGTGCAACACGAGGACTTCCCAGGAGGTCACCCATCCTAGTACTACTCTCGCCCAAGCACGCTTAACTTCGGAGTTCTGATGGGATCCGGTGCATTAGTGCTGGTATGATCGCACCCGTAATGATATGCATCGCAAATATATTTGTATTTAAAACCCTTCCCGTTCTTAAGAATTTTGAAAAAAAAATTCACGAGTTTTTTCGCCTCGTTGCACAATTTATACACGTTAAACTAAAAACTACGGAAAATGTTCCACGTAAATCGACATTCGAACGTATCTTTTGATCCGGATGGATTCACGTGACCCATAAGTGCTTTTCGGAAAGCTATTTCCGAGCGGGCCGCAGCGGGCCTTGATTTAATTTACCAATTCATTTCTTAAACGCATAATAAAATGAAAAAATAAATAACGAAAATGTGGGGTGCAACACGAGGACTTCCCAGGAGGTCACCCATCCTAGTACTACTCTCGCCCAAGCACGCTTAACTTCGGAGTTCTGATGGGATCCGGTGCATTAGTGCTGGTATGATCGCACCCGTAATGATATGCATCGCAAATATATTTGTATTTAAAACCCTTCACATTCTTAAGAATTTTGAAAAAAAAAATTCACGAGTTTTTTCGCCTCGTTGCACAATTTATACACGTGAAACTAAAAACTACGGAAAATGTTCCTCGTAAATCGACATTCGCACGTATCTTTTGATCCGGATGTATTCACGTGACCCATAAGTGCTTTTCGGAAAGCTCTTTCCGAGCCGGCCGCATGGTCCTTGTTTTGGTTTACCAATTCATTTCTTGAACGCATAAAAAAATGAAAAAATAAATAACGAAAATGTGGGGTGCAACACGAGGACTTCCCAGGAGGTCACCCATCCTAGTACTACTCTCGCCCAAGCACGCTTAACTTCGGAGTTCTGATGGGATCCGGTGCATTAGTGCTGGTATGATCGCACCCGTAATGATATGCATCGCAAATATATTTGTATTTAAAACCCTTCACATTCTTAAGAATTTTGAAAAAAAAAATTCACGAGTTTTTTCGCCTCGTTGCACAATTTATACACGTGAAACTAAAAACTACGGAAAATGTTCCTCGTAAATCGACATTCGCACGTATCTTTTGATCCGGATGTATTCACGTGACCCATAAGTGCTTTTCGGAAAGCTCTTTCCGAGCCGGCCGCATGGTCCCTGTTTTGCTTTACCAATTCATTTCTTGAACGCATAAAAAAATAAAAAAATAAATAACGAAAATGTGGGGTGCAACACGAGGACTTCCCAGGAGGTCACCCATCCTAGTACTACTCTCGCCCAAGCACGCTTAACTTCGGAGTTCTGATGGGATCCGGTGCATTAGTGCTGGTATGATCGCACCCGTAATGATATGCATCGCAAATATATTTGTATTTAAAACCCTTCACATTCTTAAGAATTTTGAAAAAAAAATTCACGAGTTTTTTCGCCTCGTTGCACAATTTATACACGTGAAACTAAAAACTACGAAAAATGTTCCTCGTAAATCGACATTCGCACGTATCTTTTGATCCGAATGGATTCACGTGACCCATAAGTGCTTTTCGGAAAGCTATTTCCGAGCGGGCCGCAGCGGGCCTTGTTTTGCTTTACCAATTCATTTCTTGAACGCATAAAAAAATAAAAAAATAAATAACGAAAATGTGGGGTGCAACACGAGGACTTCCCAGGAGGTCACCCATCCTAGTACTACTCTCGCCCAAGCACGCTTAACTTCGGAGTTCTGATGGGATCCGGTGCATTAGTGCTGGTATGATCGCACCCGTAATGATATGCATCGCAAATATATTTGTATTTAAAACCCTTCCCGTTCTTAAGAATTTTGAAAAAAAAAATTCACGAGTTTTTTCGCCTCGTTGCACAATTTATACACGTGAAACTAAAAACTACGGAAAATGTTCCTCGTAAATCGACATTCGCACGTATCTTTTGATCCGGATGGATTCACGTGACCCATAAGTGCTTTTCGGAAAGCTCTTTCCGAGCCGGCCGCAGCGGGCCTTGTTTTGCTTTACCAATTCATTTCTTAAACGTATAATAAAATGAAAAAATAAATAACGAAAATGTGGGGTGCAACACGAGGACTTCCCAGGAGGTCACCCATCCTAGTACTACTCTCGCCCAAGCACGCTTAACTTCGGAGTTCTGATGGGATCCGGTGCATTAGTGCTGGTATGATCGCACCCGTAATGATATGCATCGCAAATATATTTGTATTTAAAACCCTTCACATTCTTAAGAATTTTGAAAAAAAAAATTCACGAGTTTTTTCGCCTCGTTGCACAATTTATACACGTGAAACTAAAAACTACGGAAAATGTTCCTCGTAAATCGACATTCGCACGTATCTTTTGATCCGAATGGATTCACGTGACCCATAAGTGCTTTTCGGAAAGCTATTTCCGAGCGGGCCGCAGCGGGCCTTGTTTTGCTTTACCAATTCATTTCTTGAACGCATAAAAAAATGAAAAAATAAATAACGAAAATGTGGGGTGCAACACGAGGACTTCCCAGGAGGTCACCCATCCTAGTACTACTCTCGCCCAAGCACGCTTAACTTCGGAGTTCTGATGGGATCCGGTGCATTAGTGCTGGTATGATCGCACCCGTAATGATATGCATCGCAAATATATTTGTATTTAAAACCCTTCCCATTCTTAAGAATTTTGAAAAAAAAAAATTCACGAGTTTTTTCGCCTCGTTGCACAATTTATACACGTGAAACTAAAAACTACGGAAAATGTTCCTCGTAAATCGACATTCGCACGTATCTTTTGATCCGGATGGATTCACGTGACCCATAAGTGCTTTTCGGAAAGCTCTTTCCGAGCCGGCAGCAGCGGGCCTTGTTTTGCTTTACCAATTCATTTCTTAAACGCATAATAAAATGAAAAAATAAATAACGAAAATGTGGGGTGCAACACGAGGACTTCCCAGGAGGTCACCCATCCTAGTACTACTCTCGCCCAAGCACGCTTAACTTCGGAGTTCTGATGGGATCCGGTGCATTAGTGCTGGTATGATCGCACCCGTAATGATATGCATCGCAAATATATTTGTATTTAAAACCCTTCCCGTTCTTAAGAATTTTGAAAAAAAAAATTCACGAGTTTTTTCGCCTCGTTGCACAATTTATACACGTGAAACTAAAAACTACGGAAAATGTTCCTCGTAAATCGACATTCGCACGTATCTTTTGATCCGAATGGATTCACGTGACCCATAAGTGCTTTTCGGAAAGCTCTTTCCGAGCGGGCCGCAGCGGGCCTTGTTTTGCTTTACCAATTCATTTCTTGAACGCATAAAAAAATAAAAAAATAAATAACGAAAATGTGGGGTGCAACACGAGGACTTCCCAGGAGGTCACCCATCCTAGTACTACTCTCGCCCAAGCACGCTTAACTTCGGAGTTCTGATGGGATCCGGTGCATTAGTGCTGGTATGATCGCACCCGTAATGATATGCATCGCAAATATATTTGTATTTAAAACCCTTCACATTCTTAAGAATTTTGAAAAAAAAAATTCACGAGTTTTTTCGCCTCGTTGCACAATTTATACACGTGAAACTAAAAACTACGGAAAATGTTCCTCGTAAATCGACATTCGCACGTATCTTTTGATCCGGATGTATTCACGTGACCCATAAGTGCTTTTCGGAAAGCTATTTCCGAGCGGGCCGCAGCGGGCCTTGTTTTGCTTTACCAATTCATTTCTTGAACGCATAAAAAAATAAAAAAATAAATAACGAAAATGTGGGGTGCAACACGAGGACTTCCCAGGAGGTCACCCATCCTAGTACTACTCTCGCCCAAGCACGCTTAACTTCGGAGTTCTGATGGGATCCGGTGCATTAGTGCTGGTATGATCGCACCCGTAATGATATGCATCGCAAATATATTTGTATTTAAAACCCTTCACATTCTTAAGAATTTTGAAAAAAAAAATTCACGAGTTTTTTCGCCTCGTTGCACAATTTATACACGTGAAACTAAAAACTACGGAAAATGTTCCTCGTAAATCGACATTCGCACGTATCTTTTGATCCGGATGTATTCACGTGACCCATAAGTGCTTTTCGGAAAGCTCTTTCCGAGCCGGCCGCATGGTCCCTGTTTTGCTTTACCAATTCATTTCTTGAACGCATAAAAAAATGAAAAAATAAATAAGAAAATGTGGGGTGCAACACGAGGACTTCCCAGGAGGTCACCCATCCTAGTACTACTCTCGCCCAAGCACGCTTAACTTCGGAGTTCTGATGGGATCCGGTGCATTAGTGCTGGTATGATCGCACCCGTAATGATATGCATCGCAAATATATTTGTATTTAAAACCCTTCACATTCTTAAGAATTTTGAAAAAAAAAATTCACGAGTTTTTTCGCCTCGTTGCACAATTTATACACGTGAAACTAAAAACTACGGAAAATGTTCCTCGTAAATCGACATTCGCACGTATCTTTTGATCCGGATGGATTCACGTGACCCATAAGTGCTTTTCGGAAAGCTCTTTCCGAGCCGGCCGCAGCGGGCCTTGTTTTGCTTTACCAATTCATTTCTTGAACGCATAAAAAAATAAAAAAATAAATAACGAAAATGTGGGGTGCAACACGAGGACTTCCCAGGAGGTCACCCATCCTAGTACTACTCTCGCCCAAGCACGCTTAACTTCGGAGTTCTGATGGGATCCGGTGCATTAGTGCTGGTATGATCGCACCCGTAATGATATGCATCGCAAATATATTTGTATTTAAAACCCTTCACATTCTTAAGAATTTTGAAAAAAAAAAATTCACGAGTTTTTTCGCCTCGTTGCACAATTTATACACGTGAAACTAAAAACTACGGAAAATGTTCCTCGTAAATCGACATTCGCACGTATCTTTTGATCCGGATGGATTCACGTGACCCATAAGTGCTTTTCGGAAAGCTCTTTCCGAGCCGGCAGCAGCGGGCCTTGTTTTGCTTTACCAATTCATTTCTTAAACGCATAATAAAATGAAAAAATAAATAACGAAAATGTGGGGTGCAACACGAGGACTTCCCAGGAGGTCACCCATCCTAGTACTACTCTCGCCCAAGCACGCTTAACTTCGGAGTTCTGATGGGATCCGGTGCATTAGTGCTGGTATGATCGCACCCGTAATGATATGCATCGCAAATATATTTGTATTTAAAACCCTTCACATTCTTAAGAATTTTGAAAAAAAAAAATTCACGAGTTTTTTCGCCTCGTTGCACAATTTATACACGTGAAACTAAAAACTACGGAAAATGTTCCTCGTAAATCGACATTCGCACGTATCTTTTGATCCGGATGGACTCACGTGACCCATAAGTGCTTTTCGGAAAGCTCTTTCCGAGCCGGCCGCAGCGGGCCTTGTTTTGCTTTACCAATTCATTTCTTGAACGCATAAAAAAATAAAAAAATAAATAACGAAAATGTGGGGTGCAACACGAGGACTTCCCAGGAGGTCACCCATCCTAGTACTACTCTCGCCCAAGCACGCTTAACTTCGGAGTTCTGATGGGATCCGGTGCATTAGTGCTGGTATGATCGCACCCGTAATGATATGCATCGCAAATATATTTGTATTTAAAACCCTTCCCGTTCTTAAGAATTTTGAAAAAAAAAAATTCACGAGTTTTTTCGCCTCGTTGCACAATTTATACACGTGAAACTAAAAACTACGGAAAATGTTCCTCGTAAATCGACATTCGCACGTATCTTTTGATCCGGATGGATTCACGTGACCCATAAGTGCTTTTCGGAAAGCTCTTTCCGAGCCGGCAGCAGCGGGCCTTGTTTTGCTTTACCAATTCATTTCTTAAACGCATAATAAAATGAAAAAATAAATAACGAAAATGTGGGGTGCAACACGAGGACTTCCCAGGAGGTCACCCATCCTAGTACTACTCTCGCCCAAGCACGCTTAACTTCGGAGTTCTGATGGGATCCGGTGCATTAGTGCTGGTATGATCGCACCCGTAATGATATGCATCGCAAATATATTTGTATTTAAAACCCTTCACATTCTTAAGAATTTTGAAAAAAAAAATTCACGAGTTTTTTCGCCTCGTTGCACAATTTATACACGTGAAACTAAAAACTACGGAAAATGTTCCTCGTAAATCGACATTCGCACGTATCTTTTGATCCGGATGGATTCACGTGACCCATAAGTGCTTTTCGGAAAGCTCTTTCCGAGCCGGCCGCAGCGGGCCTTGTTTTGCTTTACCAATTCATTTCTTGAACGCATAAAAAAATAAAAAAATAAATAACGAAAATGTGGGGTGCAACACGAGGACTTCCCAGGAGGTCACCCATCCTAGTACTACTCTCGCCCAAGCACGCTTAACTTCGGAGTTCTGATGGGATCCGGTGCATTAGTGCTGGTATGATCGCACCCGTAATGATATGCATCGCAAATATATTTGTATTTAAAACCCTTCACATTCTTAAGAATTTTGAAAAAAAAAAATTCACGAGTTTTTTCGCCTCGTTGCACAATTTATACACGTGAAACTAAAAACTACGGAAAATGTTCCTCGTAAATCGACATTCGCACGTATCTTTTGATCCGGATGGACTCACGTGACCCATAAGTGCTTTTCGGAAAGCTCTTTCCGAGCCGGCCGCAGCGGGCCTTGTTTTGCTTTACCAATTCATTTCTTAAACGTATAATAAAATGAAAAAATAAATAACGAAAATGTGGGGTGCAACACGAGGACTTCCCAGGAGGTCACCCATCCTAGTACTACTCTCGCCCAAGCACGCTTAACTTCGGAGTTCTGATGGGATCCGGTGCATTAGTGCTGGTATGATCGCACCCGTAATGATATGCATCGCAAATATATTTGTATTTAAAACCCTTCCCGTTCTTAAGAATTTTGAAAAAAAAAAATTCACGAGTTTTTTCGCCTCGTTGCACAATTTATACACGTGAAACTAAAAACTACGGAAAATGTTCCTCGTAAATCGACATTCGCACGTATCTTTTGATCCGGATGTATTCACGTGACCCATAAGTGCTTTTCGGAAAGCTCTTTCCGGGCAGGCCGCATGGTCCCTGTTTTGCTTTACCAATTCATTTCTTGAACGTATAACAAAATGAAAAAATAAATAACGAAAATGTGGGGTGCAACACGAGGACTTCCCAGGAGGTCACCCATCCTAGTACTACTCTCGCCCAAGCACGCTTAACTTCGGAGTTCTGATGGGATCCGGTGCATTAGTGCTGGTATGATCGCACCCGTAATGATATGCATCGCAAATATATTTGTATTTAAAACCCTTCACATTCTTAAGAATTTTGAAAAAAAAAAATTCACGAGTTTTTTCGCCTCGTTGCACAATTTATACACGTGAAACTAAAAACTACGGAAAATGTTCCTCGTAAATCGACATTCGCACGTATCTTTTGATCCGGATGGATTCACGTGACCCATAAGTGCTTTTCGGAAAGCTCTTTCCGAGCCGGCAGCAGCGGGCCTTGTTTTGCTTTACCAATTCATTTCTTAAACGCATAATAAAATGAAAAAATAAATAACGAAAATGTGGGGTGCAACACGAGGACTTCCCAGGAGGTCACCCATCCTAGTACTACTCTCGCCCAAGCACGCTTAACTTCGGAGTTCTGATGGGATCCGGTGCATTAGTGC
The DNA here is from genome assembly GCA_028455895.1 of Rhodomyrtus tomentosa. Taxonomy (NCBI): domain Eukaryota; kingdom Viridiplantae; phylum Streptophyta; class Magnoliopsida; order Myrtales; family Myrtaceae; genus Rhodomyrtus; species Rhodomyrtus tomentosa. The sequence goes on from JAPCWY010000001.1 coordinate 17,551,611, forward strand.
TGGTATGATCGCACCCGTAATGATATGCATCGCAAATATATTTGTATTTAAAACCCTTCACATTCTTAAGAATTTTGAAAAAAAAAATTCACGAGTTTTTTCGCCTCGTTGCACAATTTATACACGTGAAACTAAAAACTACGGAAAATGTTCCTCGTAAATCGACATTCGCACGTATCTTTTGATCCGGATGTATTCACGTGACCCATAAGTGCTTTTCGGAAAGCTCTTTCCGAGCCGGCCGCGCAGTGGTCCCTGTTTTGCTTTACCAATTCATTTCTTGAACGCATAACAAAATGAAAAAATAAATAACGAAAATGTGGGGTGCAACACGAGGACTTCCCAGGAGGTCACCCATCCTAGTACTACTCTCGCCCAAGCACGCTTAACTTCGGAGTTCTGATGGGATCCGGTGCATTAGTGCTGGTATGATCGCACCCGTAATGATATGCATCGCAAATATATTTGTATTTAAAACCCTTCCCGCTCTTAAGAATTTTGAAAAAAAAAAATTCACGAGTTTTTTCGCCTCGTTGCACAATTTATACACGTGAAACTAAAAACTACGGAAAATGTTCCTCGTAAATCGACATTCGCACGTATCTTTTGATCCGGATGGACTCACGTGACCCATAAGTGCTTTTCGGAAAGCTCTTTCCGAGCCGGCCGCAGCGGGCCTTGTTTTGCTTTACCAATTCATTTCTTGAACGCATAAAAAAATGAAAAAATAAATAAGAAAATGTGGGGTGCAACACGAGGACTTCCCAGGAGGTCACCCATCCTAGTACTACTCTCGCCCAAGCACGCTTAACTTCGGAGTTCTGATGGGATCCGGTGCATTAGTGCTGGTATGATCGCACCCGTAATGATATGCATCGCAAATATATTTGTATTTAAAACCCTTCACATTCTTAAGAATTTTGAAAAAAAAAAATTCACGAGTTTTTTCGCCTCGTTGCACAATTTATACACGTGAAACTAAAAACTACGGAAAATGTTTCTCGTAAATCGACATTCGCACGTATCTTTTGATCCGGATGGACTCACGTGACCCATAAGTGCTTTTCGGAAAGCTCTTTCCGAGCCGGCCGCAGCGGGCCTTGTTTTGCTTTACCAATTCATTTCTTGAACGCATAACAAAATGAAAAAATAAATAACGAAAATGTGGGGTGCAACACGAGGACTTCCCAGGAGGTCACCCATCCTAGTACTACTCTCGCCCAAGCACGCTTAACTTCGGAGTTCTGATGGGATCCGGTGCATTAGTGCTGGTATGATCGCACCCGTAATGATATGCATCGCAAATATATTTGTATTTAAAACCCTTCACAATCTTAAGAATTTTGAAAAAAAAAAATTCACGAGTTTTTTCGCCTCGTTGCACAATTTATACACGTGAAACTAAAAACTACGGAAAATGTTTCTCGTAAATCGACATTCGCACGTATCTTTTGATCCGGATGGACTCACGTGACCCATAAGTGCTTTTCGGAAAGCTCTTTCCGAGCCGGCCGCAGCGGGCCTTGTTTTGCTTTACCAATTCATTTCTTAAACGTATAATAAAATGGAAAAATAAATAACGAAAATGTGGGGTGCAACACGAGGACTTCCCAGGAGGTCACCCATCCTAGTACTACTCTCGCCCAAGCACGCTTAACTTCGGAGTTCTGATGGGATCCGGTGCATTAGTGCTGGTATGATCGCACCCGTAATGATATGCATCGCAAATATATTTGTATTTAAAACCCTTCCCGCTCTTAAGAATTTTGAAAAAAAAAAATTCACGAGTTTTTTCGCCTCGTTGCACAATTTATACACGTGAAACTAAAAACTACGGAAAATGTTCCTCGTAAATCGACATTCGCACGTATCTTTTGATCCGGATGTATTCACGTGACCCATAAGTGCTTTTCGGAAAGCTCTTTCCGAGCCGGCCGCATGGTCCCTGTTTTGCTTTACCAATTCATTTCTTGAACGCATAACAAAATGAAAAAATAAATAACGAAAATGTGGGGTGCAACACGAGGACTTCCCAGGAGGTCACCCATCCTAGTACTACTCTCGCCCAAGCACGCTTAACTTCGGAGTTCTGATGGGATCCGGTGCATTAGTGCTGGTATGATCGCACCCGTAATGATATGCATCGCAAATATATTTGTATTTAAAACCCTTCACATTCTTAAGAATTTTGAAAAAAAAAATTCACGAGTTTTTTCGCCTCGTTGCACAATTTATACACGTGAAACTAAAAACTACGGAAAATGTTCCTCGTAAATCGACATTCGCACGTATCTTTTGATCCGGATGTATTCACGTGACCCATAAGTGCTTTTCGGAAAGCTCTTTCCGAGCCGGCCGCATGGTCCTTTTTTTGGTTTACCAATTCATTTCTTGAACGCATAAAAAAATGAAAAAATAAATAAGAAAATGTGGGGTGCAACACGAGGACTTCCCAGGAGGTCACCCATCCTAGTACTACTCTCGCCCAAGCACGCTTAACTTCGGAGTTCTGATGGGATCCGGTGCATTAGTGCTGGTATGATCGCACCCGTAATGATATGCATCGCAAATATATTTGTATTTAAAACCCTTCACATTCTTAAGAATTTTGAAAAAAAAATTCACGAGTTTTTTCGCCTCGTTGCACAATTTATACACGTTAAACTAAAAACTACGGAAAATGTTCCACGTAAATCGACATTCGAACGTATCTTTTGATCCGGATGGATTCACGTGACCCATAAGTGCTTTTCGGAAAGCTCTTTCCGAGCCGGCAGCAGCGGGCCTTGTTTTGCTTTACCAATTCATTTCTTAAACGCATAATAAAATGAAAAATTAAATAACGAAAATGTGGGGTGCAACACGAGTACTTCCCAGGAGGTCACCCATCCTAGTACTACTCTCGCCCAAGCACGCTTAACTTCGGATTTTTGATGGGATCCGGTGCATTAGTGCTGGTATGATCGCACCCGTAATGATATGCATCGCAAATATATTTGTATTTAAAACCCTTCACATTCTTAAGAATTTTGAAAAAAAAAATTCACGAGTTTTTTCGCCTCGTTGCACAATTTATACACGTGAAAGTAAAAACTACGGAAAATGTTCCTCGTAAATCGACATTCGCACGTATCTTTTGATCCGGATGGATTCACGTGACCCATAAGTGCTTTTCGGAAAGCTCTTTCCGAGCCGGCCGCATGGTCCCTGTTTTGCTTTACAAATTCATTTCTTGAACTCATAAAAAAATTGAAAAATAAATAACGAAAATGTGGGGTGCAACACGAGGACTTCCCAGGAGGTCACCCATCCTAGTACTACTCTCGCCCAAGCACGCTTAACTTCGGAGTTCTGATGGGATCCGGTGCATTAGTGCTGGTATGATCGCACCCGTAATGATATGCATCGCAAATATATTTGTATTTAAAACCCTTCCCGTTCTTAAGAATTTTGAAAAAAAAAAATTCACGAGTTTTTTCGCCTCGTTGCACAATTTATACACGTGAAACTAAAAACTACGGAAAATGTTCCTCGTAAATCGACATTCGCACGTATCTTTTGATCCGGATGGATTCACGTGACCCATAAGTGCTTTTCGGAAAGCTCTTTCCGAGCCGGCAGCAGCGGGCCTTGTTTTGCTTTACCAATTCATTTCTTAAACGCATAATAAAATGAAAAAATAAATAACGAAAATGTGGGGTGCAACACGAGGACTTCCCAGGAGGTCACCCATCCTAGTACTACTCTCGCCCAAGCACGCTTAACTTCGGAGTTCTGATGGGATCCGGTGCATTAGTGCTGGTATGATCGCACCCGTAATGATATGCATCGCAAATATATTTGTATTTAAAACCCTTCACATTCTTAAGAATTTTGAAAAAAAAAAATTCACGAGTTTTTTCGCCTCGTTGCACAATTTATACACGTGAAACTAAAAACTACGGAAAATGTTCCTCGTAAATCGACATTCGCACGTATCTTTTGATCCGGATGGATTCACGTGACCCATAAGTGCTTTTCGGAAAGCTCTTTCCGAGCCGGCAGCAGCGGGCCTTGTTTTGCTTTACCAATTCATTTCTTGAACGCATAACAAAATGGAAAAATAAATAACGAAAATGTGGGGTGCAACACGAGGACTTCCCAGGAGGTCACCCATCCTAGTACTACTCTCGCCCAAGCACGCTTAACTTCGGAGTTCTGATGGGATCCGGTGCATTAGTGCTGGTATGATCGCACCCGTAATGATATGCATCGCAAATATATTTGTATTTAAAACCCTTCCCGTTCTTAAGAATTTTGAAAAAAAAAAATTCACGAGTTTTTTCGCCTCGTTGCACAATTTATACACGTGAAACTAAAAACTACGGAAAATGTTCCTCGTAAATCGACATTCGCACGTATCTTTTGATCCGGATGGATTCACGTGACCCATAAGTGCTTTTCGGAAAGCTCTTTCCGAGCCGGCAGCAGCGGGCCTTGTTTTGCTTTACCAATTCATTTCTTAAACGCATAATAAAATGAAAAAATAAATAACGAAAATGTGGGGTGCAACACGAGGACTTCCCAGGAGGTCACCCATCCTAGTACTACTCTCGCCCAAGCACGCTTAACTTCGGAGTTCTGATGGGATCCGGTGCATTAGTGCTGGTATGATCGCACCCGTAATGATATGCATCGCAAATATATTTGTATTTAAAACCCTTCACATTCTTAAGAATTTTGAAAAAAAAAATTCACGAGTTTTTTCGCCTCGTTGCACAATTTATACACGTGAAACTAAAAACTACGGAAAATGTTCCTCGTAAATCGACATTCGCACGTATCTTTTGATCCGAATGGATTCACGTGACCCATAAGTGCTTTTCGGAAAGCTATTTCCGAGCGGGCCGCAGCGGGCCTTGTTTTGCTTTACCAATTCATTTCTTGAACGCATAAAAAAATAAAAAAATAAATAACGAAAATGTGGGGTGCAACACGAGGACTTCCCAGGAGGTCACCCATCCTAGTACTACTCTCGCCCAAGCACGCTTAACTTCGGAGTTCTGATGGGATCCGGTGCATTAGTGCTGGTATGATCGCACCCGTAATGATATGCATCGCAAATATATTTGTATTTAAAACCCTTCACATTCTTAAGAATTTTGAAAAAAAAAATTCACGAGTTTTTTCGCCTCGTTGCACAATTTATACACGTGAAACTAAAAACTACGGAAAATGTTCCTCGTAAATCGACATTCGCACGTATCTTTTGATCCGGATGGACTCACGTGACCCATAAGTGCTTTTCGGAAAGCTCTTTCCGAGCCGGCCGCAGCGGGCCTTGTTTTGCTTTACCAATTCATTTCTTAAACGTATAATAAAATGAAAAAATAAATAACGAAAATGTGGGGTGCAACACGAGGACTTCCCAGGAGGTCACCCATCCTAGTACTACTCTCGCCCAAGCACGCTTAACTTCGGAGTTCTGATGGGATCCGGTGCATTAGTGCTGGTATGATCGCACCCGTAATGATATGCATCGCAAATATATTTGTATTTAAAACCCTTCCCGTTCTTAAGAATTTTGAAAAAAAAAATTCACGAGTTTTTTCGCCTCGTTGCACAATTTATACACGTGAAACTAAAAACTACGGAAAATGTTTCTCGTAAATCGACATTCGCACGTATCTTTTGATCCGGATGGACTCACGTGACCCATAAGTGCTTTTCGGAAAGCTCTTTCCGAGCCGGCCGCAGCGGGCCTTGTTTTGCTTTACCAATTCATTTCTTAAACGTATAATAAAATGGAAAAATAAATAACGAAAATGTGGGGTGCAACACGAGGACTTCCCAGGAGGTCACCCATCCTAGTACTACTCTCGCCCAAGCACGCTTAACTTCGGAGTTCTGATGGGATCCGGTGCATTAGTGCTGGTATGATCGCACCCGTAATGATAGGCATCACAAATATATTTGTATTTAAAACCCTTCACATTCTTAAGAATTTTGAAAAAAAAAAATTCACGAGTTTTTTCGGCTCGTTGCACAATTTATACACGTGAAACTAAAAACTACGGAAAATGTTCCTCGTAAATCGACATTCGCACGTATCTTTTGATCCGGATGTATTCACGTGACCCATCAGTGCATTTCGGAAAGCTCTTTCCGGGCAGGCCGCATGGTCCCTGTTTTGCTTTACCAATTCATTTCTTGAACGTATAACAAAATGAAAAAATAAATAACGAAAATGTGGGGTGCAACACGAGGACTTCCCAGGAGGTCACCCATCCTAGTACTACTCTCGCCCAAGCACGCTTAACTTCGGAGTTCTGATGGGATCCGGTGCATTAGTGCTGGTATGATCGCACCCGTAATGATATGCATCGCAAATATATTTGTATTTAAAACCCTTCACATTCTTAAGAATTTTGAAAAAAAAATTCACGAGTTTTTTCGCCTCGTTGCACAATTTATACACATTAAACTAAAAACTACGGAAAATGTTCCACGTAAATCGACATTCGCACGTATCTTTTGATCCGGATGGATTCACGTGACCCATAAGTGCTTTTCGGAAAGCTATTTCCGAGCGGGCCGCAGCGGGCCTTGATTTAATTTACCAATTCATTTCTTAAACGCATAATAAAATGAAAAAATAAATAACGAAAATGTGGGGTGCAACACGAGGACTTCCCAGGAGGTCACCCATCCTAGTACTACTCTCGCCCAAGCACGCTTAACTTCGGATTTCTGATGGGATCCGGTGCATTAGTGCTGGTATGATCGCACCCGTAATGATATGCATCGCAAATATATTTGTATTTAAAACCCTTCACATTCTTAAGAATTTTGAAAAAAAAAAATTCACGAGTTTTTTCGCCTCGTTGTACAATTTATACACGTGAAACTAAAAACTACGGAAAATGTTCCTCGTTAATCCACATTCGCACGTATCTTTTGATCCGGATGTATTCACGTGACCCATAAGTGCTTTTCGGAAAGCTCTTTCCGAGCCGGCCGCATGGTCCTTGTTTTGGTTTACCAATTCATTTCTTGAACGCATAAAAAAATGAAAAAATAAATAACGAAAATGTAGGGTGCAACACAAGGACTTCTCAGGAGGTCACCCATCCTAGTACTACTCTCGCCCAAGCACGCTTAACTTCGGAGTTCTGATGGGATCCGGTGCATTAGTGCTGGTATGATCGCACCCGTAATGATATGCATCGCAAAAATATTTATATTTAAAACCCTTCACATTCTTAAAAATTATGAAAAAAAAAAATTCACGAGTTTTTTCGCCTCGTTGCACAATTTATACACGTGAAACTAAAAACTACGAAAAATGTTCCTCGTAAATCGACATTCGCACGTATCTTTTGATCCGAATGGATTCACGTGACCCATAAGTGCTTTTCGGAAAGCTATTTCCGAGCGGGCCTTGTTTTGCTTTACCAATTCATTTCTTGAACGCATAAAAAAATAAAAAAATAAATAACGAAAATGTGGGGTGCAACACGAGGACTTCCCAGAGGTCACCCATCCTAGTACTACTCTCGCCCAATCACGCTTAACCGGAGTTCGATGGGTTCCGGGGCAGTAGTGCTGTTATGATCGCACCCGTAATGATAGGCATCGCAAATATATTTGTATTTAAAACCCTTCACATTCTTAAGAATTTTGAAAAAAAAAAATTCACGAGTTTTTTCGCCTCGTTGCACAATTTATACACGTGAAACTAAAAACTACGAAAAATGTTCCTCGTAAATCGACATTCGCACGTATCTTTTGATCCGAATGGATTCACGTGACCCATAAGTGCTTTTCGGAAAGCTATTTCCGAGCGGGCCGCAGCGGGCCTTGTTTTGCTTTACCAATTCATTTCTTGAACGCATAAAAAAATAAAAAAATAAATAACGAAAATGTGGGGTGCAACACGAGGACTTCCAGGAGGTCACCCATCCTAGTACTACTCTCGCCCAAGCACGCTCAACTCGGAGTTCGATGGGATCCGGTGCATTAGTCGGTATGATCGCACCCGTAATGATATGCATCGCAAATATATTTGTATTTAAAACCCTTCACATTCTTAAGAATTTTGAAAAAAAAAATTCACGAGTTTTTTCGCCTCGTTGCACAATTTATACACGTGAAACTAAAAACTACGGAAAATGTTCCTCGTAAATCGACATTCGCACGTATCTTTTGATCCGGATGTATTCACGTGACCCATAAGTGCTTTTCGGAAAGCTCTTTCCGAGCCGGCCGCAGCGGGCCTTGTTTTGCTTTACCAATTCATTTCTTAAACGTATAATAAAATGAAAAAATAAATAACGAAAATGTGGGGTGCAACACGAGGACTTCCCAGGAGGTCACCCATCCTAGTACTACTCTCGCCCAAGCACGCTTAACTTCGGAGTTCTGATGGGATCCGGTGCATTAGTGCTGGTATGATCGCACCCGTAATGATATGCATCGCAAATATATTTGTATTTAAAACCCTTCACATTCTTAAGAATTTTGAAAAAAAAAATTCACGAGTTTTTTCGCCTCGTTGCACAATTTATACACGTGAAACTAAAAACTACGGAAAATGTTCCTCGTAAATCGACATTCGCACGTATCTTTTGATCCGGATGGATTCACGTGACCCATAAGTGCTTTTCGGAAAGCTCTTTCCGAGCCGGCCGCAGCGGGCCTTGTTTTGCTTTACCAATTCATTTCTTGAACGCATAAAAAAATAAAAAAATAAATAACGAAAATGTGGGGTGCAACACGAGGACTTCCCAGGAGGTCACCCATCCTAGTACTACTCTCGCCCAAGCACGCTTAACTTCGGAGTTCTGATGGGATCCGGTGCATTAGTGCTGGTATGATCGCACCCGTAATGATATGCATCGCAAATATATTTGTATTTAAAACCCTTCACATTCTTAAGAATTTTGAAAAAAAAAAATTCACGAGTTTTTTCGCCTCGTTGCACAATTTATACACGTGAAACTAAAAACTACGGAAAATGTTCCTCGTAAATCGACATTCGCACGTATCTTTTGATCCGGATGGATTCACGTGACCCATAAGTGCTTTTCGGAAAGCTCTTTCCGAGCCGGCAGCAGCGGGCCTTGTTTTGCTTTACCAATTCATTTCTTAAACGCATAATAAAATGAAAAAATAAATAACGAAAATGTGGGGTGCAACACGAGGACTTCCCAGGAGGTCACCCATCCTAGTACTACTCTCGCCCAAGCACGCTTAACTTCGGAGTTCTGATGGGATCCGGTGCATTAGTGCTGGTATGATCGCACCCGTAATGATATGCATCGCAAATATATTTGTATTTAAAACCCTTCACATTCTTAAGAATTTTGAAAAAAAAAATTCACGAGTTTTTTCGCCTCGTTGCACAATTTATACACGTGAAACTAAAAACTACGGAAAATGTTCCTCGTAAATCGACATTCGCACGTATCTTTTGATCCGAATGGATTCACGTGACCCATAAGTGCTTTTCGGAAAGCTATTTCCGAGCGGGCCGCAGCGGGCCTTGTTTTGCTTTACCAATTCATTTCTTGAACGCATAAAAAAATAAAAAAATAAATAACGAAAATGTGGGGTGCAACACGAGGACTTCCCAGGAGGTCACCCATCCTAGTACTACTCTCGCCCAAGCACGCTTAACTTCGGAGTTCTGATGGGATCCGGTGCATTAGTGCTGGTATGATCGCACCCGTAATGATATGCATCGCAAATATATTTGTATTTAAAACCCTTCCCGTTCTTAAGAATTTTGAATAAAAAAATTCACGAGTTTTTTCGCCTCGTTGCACAATTTATACACGTGAAACTAAAAACTACGGAAAATGTTACTCGTTAATCGACATTCGCACGTATCTTTTGATCCGGATGTATTCACGTGACCCATAAGTGCTTTTCGGAAAGCTCTTTCCGAGCCGGCCGCATGGTCCTTTTTTTGGTTTACCAATTCATTTCTTGAACGCATAAAAAAATGAAAAAATAAATAAGAAAATGTGGGGTGCAACACGAGGACTTCCCAGGAGGTCACCCATCCTAGTACTACTCTCGCCCAAGCACGCTTAACTTCGGAGTTCTGATGGGATCCGGTGCATTAGTGCTGGTATGATCGCACCCGTAATGATATGCATCGCAAATATATTTGTATTTAAAACCCTTCCCGTTCTTAAGAATTTTGAAAAAAAAAATTCACGAGTTTTTTCGCCTCGTTGCACAATTTATACACGTGAAACTAAAAACTACGGAAAATGTTCCTCGTAAATCGACATTCGCACGTATCTTTTGATCCGGATGGATTCACGTGACCCATAAGTGCTTTTCGGAAAGCTCTTTCCGAGCCGGCAGCAGCGGGCCTTGTTTTGCTTTACCAATTCATTTCTTAAACGCATAATAAAATGAAAAAATAAATAACGAAAATGTGGGGTGCAACACGAGGACTTCCCAGGAGGTCACCCATCCTAGTACTACTCTCGCCCAAGCACGCTTAACTTCGGAGTTCTGATGGGATCCGGTGCATTAGTGCTGGTATGATCGCACCCGTAATGATATGCATCGCAAATATATTTGTATTTAAAACCCTTCACATTCTTAAGAATTTTGAAAAAAAAAAATTCACGAGTTTTTTCGCCTCGTTGCACAATTTATACACGTGAAACTAAAAACTACGGAAAATGTTCCTCGTAAATCGACATTCGCACGTATCTTTTGATCCGGATGGATTCACGTGACCCATAAGTGCTTTTCGGAAAGCTCTTTCCGAGCCGGCAGCAGCGGGCCTTGTTTTGCTTTACCAATTCATTTCTTGAACGCATAAAAAAATGAAAAAATAAATAACGAAAATGTGGGGTGCAACACGAGGACTTCCCAGGAGGTCACCCATCCTAGTACTACTCTCGCCCAAGCACGCTTAACTTCGGAGTTCTGATGGGATCCGGTGCATTAGTGCTGGTATGATCGCACCCGTAATGATATGCATCGCAAATATATTTGTATTTAAAACCCTTCACATTCTTAAGAATTTTGAAAAAAAAAATTCACGAGTTTTTTCGCCTCGTTGCACAATTTATACACGTGAAACTAAAAACTACGGAAAATGTTCCTCGTAAATCGACATTCGCACGTATCTTTTGATCCGGATGGATTCACGTGACCCATAAGTGCTTTTCGGAAAGCTCTTTCCGAGCCGGCAGCAGCGGGCCTTGTTTTGCTTTACCAATTCATTTCTTGAACGCATAAAAAAATGAAAAAATAAATAAGAAAATGTGGGGTGCAACACGAGGACTTCCCAGGAGGTCACCCATCCTAGTACTACTCTCGCCCAAGCACGCTTAACTTCGGAGTTCTGATGGGATCCGGTGCATTAGTGCTGGTATGATCGCACCCGTAATGATATGCATCGCAAATATATTTGTATTTAAAACCCTTCACAATCTTAAGAATTTTGAAAAAAAAAAATTCACGAGTTTTTTCGCCTCGTTGCACAATTTATACACGTGAAACTAAAAACTACGGAAAATGTTTCTCGTAAATCGACATTCGCACGTATCTTTTGATCCGGATGGACTCACGTGACCCATAAGTGCTTTTCGGAAAGCTCTTTCCGAGCCGGCCGCAGCGGGCCTTGTTTTGCTTTACCAATTCATTTCTTGAACGCATAACAAAATGAAAAAATAAATAACGAAAATGTGGGGTGCAACACGAGGACTTCCCAGGAGGTCACCCATCCTAGTACTACTCTCGCCCAAGCACGCTTAACTTCGGAGTTCTGATGGGATCCGGTGCATTAGTGCTGGTATGATCGCACCCGTAATGATATGCATCGCAAATATATTTGTATTTAAAACCCTTCACAATCTTAAGAATTTTGAAAAAAAAAAATTCACGAGTTTTTTCGCCTCGTTGCACAATTTATACACGTGAAACTAAAAACTACGGAAAATGTTTCTCGTAAATCGACATTCGCACGTATCTTTTGATCCGGATGGACTCACGTGACCCATAAGTGCTTTTCGGAAAGCTCTTTCCGAGCCGGCCGCAGCGGGCCTTGTTTTGCTTTACCAATTCATTTCTTAAACGTATAATAAAATGGAAAAATAAATAACGAAAATGTGGGGTGCAACACGAGGACTTCCCAGGAGGTCACCCATCCTAGTACTACTCTCGCCCAAGCACGCTTAACTTCGGAGTTCTGATGGGATCCGGTGCATTAGTGCTGGTATGATCGCACCCGTAATGATATGCATCGCAAATATATTTGTATTTAAAACCCTTCCCGTTCTTAAGAATTTTGAAAAAAAAAATTCACGAGTTTTTTCGCCTCGTTGCACAATTTATACACGTGAAACTAAAAACTACGGAAAATGTTCCTCGTAAATCGACATTCGCACGTATCTTTTGATCCGGATGTATTCACGTGACCCATAAGTGCTTTTCGGAAAGCTCTTTCCGAGCCGGCCGCATGGTCCCTGTTTTGCTTTACCAATTCATTTCTTGAACGTATAACAAAATGAAAAAATAAATAACGAAAATGTGGGGTGCAACACGAGGACTTCCCAGGAGGTCACCCATCCTAGTACTACTCTCGCCCAAGCACGCTTAACTTCGGAGTTCTGATGGGATCCGGTGCATTAGTGCTGGTATGATCGCACCCGTAATGATATGCATCGCAAATATATTTGTATTTAAAACCCTTCACATTCTTAAGAATTTTGAAAAAAAAAATTCACGAGTTTTTTCGCCTCGTTGCACAATTTATACACGTGAAACTAAAAACTACGGAAAATGTTCCTCGTAAATCGACATTCGCACGTATCTTTTGATCCGGATGGACTCACGTGACCCATAAGTGCTTTTCGGAAAGCTCTTTCCGAGCCGGCCGCAGCGGGCCTTGTTTTGCTTTACCAATTCATTTCTTGAACGCATAAAAAAATGAAAAAATAAATAACGAAAATGTGGGGTGCAACACGAGGACTTCCCAGGAGGTCACCCATCCTAGTACTACTCTCGCCCAAGCACGCTTAACTTCGGAGTTCTGATGGGATCCGGTGCATTAGTGCTGGTATGATCGCACCCGTAATGATATGCATCGCAAATATATTTGTATTTAAAACCCTTCACATTCTTAAGAATTTTGAAAAAAAAAAATTCACGAGTTTTTTCGCCTCGTTGCACAATTTATACACGTGAAACTAAAAACTACGGAAAATGTTCCTCGTAAATCGACATTCGCACGTATCTTTTGATCCGAATGGATTCACGTGACCCATAAGTGCTTTTCGGAAAGCTATTTCCGAGCGGGCCGCAGCGGGCCTTGTTTTGCTTTACCAATTCATTTCTTGAACGCATAAAAAAATAAAAAAATAAATAACGAAAATGTGGGGTGCAACACGAGGACTTCCCAGGAGGTCACCCATCCTAGTACTACTCTCGCCCAAGCACGCTTAACTTCGGAGTTCTGATGGGATCCGGTGCATTAGTGCTGGTATGATCGCACCCGTAATGATATGCATCGCAAATATATTTGTATTTAAAACCCTTCCCGTTCTTAAGAATTTTGAAAAAAAAAAATTCACGAGTTTTTTCGCCTCGTTGCACAATTTATACACGTGAAACTAAAAACTACGGAAAATGTTCCTCGTAAATCGACATTCGCACGTATCTTTTGATCCGAATGGATTCACGTGACCCATAAGTGCTTTTCGGAAAGCTATTTCCGAGCGGGCCGCAGCGGGCCTTGTTTTGCTTTACCAATTCATTTCTTGAACGCATAAAAAAATAAAAAAATAAATAACGAAAATGTGGGGTGCAACACGAGGACTTCCCAGGAGGTCACCCATCCTAGTACTACTCTCGCCCAAGCACGCTTAACTTCGGAGTTCTGATGGGATCCGGTGCATTAGTGCTGGTATGATCGCACCCGTAATGATATGCATCGCAAATATATTTGTATTTAAAACCCTTCACATTCTTAAGAATTTTGAAAAAAAAAATTCACGAGTTTTTTCGCCTCGTTGCACAATTTATACACGTGAAACTAAAAACTACGGAAAATGTTCCTCGTAAATCGACATTCGCACGTATCTTTTGATCCGGATGTATTCACGTGACCCATAAGTGCTTTTCGGAAAGCTCTTTCCGAGCCGGCAGCAGCGGGCCTTGTTTTGCTTTACCAATTCATTTCTTGAACGCATAAAAAAATGAAAAAATAAATAACGAAAATGTGGGGTGCAACACGAGGACTTCCCAGGAGGTCACCCATCCTAGTACTACTCTCGCCCAAGCACGCTTAACTTCGGAGTTCTGATGGGATCCGGTGCATTAGTGCTGGTATGATCGCACCCGTAATGATATGCATCGCAAATATATTTGTATTTAAAACCCTTCACATTCTTAAGAATTTTGAAAAAAAAAATTCACGAGTTTTTTCGCCTCGTTGCACAATTTATACACGTGAAACTAAAAACTACGGAAAATGTTCCTCGTAAATCGACATTCGCACGTATCTTTTGATCCGAATGGATTCACGTGACCCATAAGTGCTTTTCGGAAAGCTATTTCCGAGCGGGCCGCAGCGGGCCTTGTTTTGCTTTACCAATTCATTTCTTGAACGCATAAAAAAATAAAAAAATAAATAACGAAAATGTGGGGTGCAACACGAGGACTTCCCAGGAGGTCACCCATCCTAGTACTACTCTCGCCCAAGCACGCTTAACTTCGGAGTTCTGATGGGATCCGGTGCATTAGTGCTGGTATGATCGCACCCGTAATGATATGCATCGCAAATATATTTGTATTTAAAACCCTTCCCGTTCTTAAGAATTTTGAAAAAAAAAATTCACGAGTTTTTTCGCCTCGTTGCACAATTTATACACGTGAAACTAAAAACTACGGAAAATGTTCCTCGTAAATCGACATTCGCACGTATCTTTTGATCCGGATGGACTCACGTGACCCATAAGTGCTTTTCGGAAAGCTCTTTCCGAGCCGGCCGCAGCGGGCCTTGTTTTGCTTTACCAATTCATTTCTTGAACGCATAAAAAAATGAAAAAATAAATAACGAAAATGTGGGGTGCAACACGAGGACTTCCCAGGAGGTCACCCATCCTAGTACTACTCTCGCCCAAGCACGCTTAACTTCGGAGTTCTGATGGGATCCGGTGCATTAGTGCTGGTATGATCGCACCCGTAATGATATGCATCGCAAATATATTTGTATTTAAAACCCTTCACATTCTTAAGAATTTTGAAAAAAAAAATTCACGAGTTTTTTCGCCTCGTTGCACAATTTATACACGTGAAACTAAAAACTACGGAAAATGTTCCTCGTTAATCGACATTCGCACGTATCTTTTGATCCGGATGTATTCACGTGACCCATAAGTGCTTTTCGGAAAGCTCTTTCCGAGCCGGCCGCATGGTCCTTTTTTTGGTTTACCAATTCATTTCTTGAACGCATAAAAAAATGAAAAAATAAATAAGAAAATGTGGGGTGCAACACGAGGACTTCCCAGGAGGTCACCCATCCTAGTACTACTCTCGCCCAAGCACGCTTAACTTCGGAGTTCTGATGGGATCCGGTGCATTAGTGCTGGTATGATCGCACCCGTAATGATATGCATCGCAAATATATTTGTATTTAAAACCCTTCCCGTTCTTAAGAATTTTGAAAAAAAAAATTCACGAGTTTTTTCGCCTCGTTGCACAATTTATACACGTGAAACTAAAAACTACGGAAAATGTTCCTCGTAAATCGACATTCGCACGTATCTTTTGATCCGAATGGATTCACGTGACCCATAAGTGCTTTTCGGAAAGCTATTTCCGAGCGGGCCGCAGCGGGCCTTGTTTTGCTTTACCAATTCATTTCTTGAACGCATAAAAAAATGAAAAAATAAATAACGAAAATGTGGGGTGCAACACGAGGACTTCCCAGGAGGTCACCCATCCTAGTACTACTCTCGCCCAAGCACGCTTAACTTCGGAGTTCTGATGGGATCCGGTGCATTAGTGCTGGTATGATCGCACCCGTAATGATATGCATCGCAAATATATTTGTATTTAAAACCCTTCACATTCTTAAGAATTTTGAAAAAAAAAATTCACGAGTTTTTTCGCCTCGTTGCACAATTTATACACGTGAAACTAAAAACTACGAAAAATGTTCCTCGTAAATCGACATTCGCACGTATCTTTTGATCCGAATGGATTCACGTGACCCATAAGTGCTTTTCGGAAAGCTATTTCCGAGCGGGCCGCAGCGGGCCTTGTTTTGCTTTACCAATTCATTTCTTGAACGCATAAAAAAATAAAAAAATAAATAACGAAAATGTGGGGTGCAACACGAGGACTTCCCAGGAGGTCACCCATCCTAGTACTACTCTCGCCCAAGCACGCTTAACTTCGGAGTTCTGATGGGATCCGGTGCATTAGTGCTGGTATGATCGCACCCGTAATGATATGCATCGCAAATATATTTGTATTTAAAACCCTTCCCGTTCTTAAGAATTTTGAAAAAAAAAATTCACGAGTTTTTTCGCCTCGTTGCACAATTTATACACGTGAAACTAAAAACTACGGAAAATGTTCCTCGTAAATCGACATTCGCACGTATCTTTTGATCCGAATGGATTCACGTGACCCATAAGTGCTTTTCGGAAAGCTATTTCCGAGCGGGCCGCAGCGGGCCTTGTTTTGCTTTACCAATTCATTTCTTGAACGCATAAAAAAATAAAAAAATAAATAACGAAAATGTGGGGTGCAACACGAGGACTTCCCAGGAGGTCACCCATCCTAGTACTACTCTCGCCCAAGCACGCTTAACTTCGGAGTTCTGATGGGATCCGGTGCATTAGTGCTGGTATGATCGCACCCGTAATGATATGCATCGCAAATATATTTGTATTTAAAACCCTTCACATTCTTAAGAATTTTGAAAAAAAAAATTCACGAGTTTTTTCGCCTCGTTGCACAATTTATACACGTGAAACTAAAAACTACGAAAAATGTTCCTCGTAAATCGACATTCGCACGTATCTTTTGATCCGAATGGATTCACGTGACCCATAAGTGCTTTTCGGAAAGCTATTTCCGAGCGGGCCGCAGCGGGCCTTGTTTTGCTTTACCAATTCATTTCTTGAACGCATAAAAAAATAAAAAAATAAATAACGAAAATGTGGGGTGCAACACGAGGACTTCCCAGGAGGTCACCCATCCTAGTACTACTCTCGCCCAAGCACGCTTAACTTCGGAGTTCTGATGGGATCCGGTGCATTAGTGCTGGTATGATCGCACCCGTAATGATATGCATCGCAAATATATTTGTATTTAAAACCCTTCCCGTTCTTAAGAATTTTGAAAAAAAAAATTCACGAGTTTTTTCGCCTCGTTGCACAATTTATACACGTGAAACTAAAAACTACGGAAAATGTTCCTCGTAAATCGACATTCGCACGTATCTTTTGATCCGAATGGATTCACGTGACCCATAAGTGCTTTTCGGAAAGCTATTTCCGAGCGGGCCGCAGCGGGCCTTGTTTTGCTTTACCAATTCATTTCTTGAACGCATAAAAAAATAAAAAAATAAATAACGAAAATGTGGGGTGCAACACGAGGACTTCCCAGGAGGTCACCCATCCTAGTACTACTCTCGCCCAAGCACGCTTAACTTCGGAGTTCTGATGGGATCCGGTGCATTAGTGCTGGTATGATCGCACCCGTAATGATAGGCATCGCAAATATATTTGTATTTAAAACCCTTCACATTCTTAAGAATTTTGAAAAAAAAAAATTCACGAGTTTTTTCGCCTCGTTGCACAATTTATACACGTGAAACTAAAAACTACGGAAAATGTTCCTCGTAAATCGACATTCGCACGTATCTTTTGATCCGAATGGATTCACGTGACCCATAAGTGCTTTTCGGAAAGCTATTTCCGAGCGGGCCGCAGCGGGCCTTGTTTTGCTTTACCAATTCATTTCTTGAACGCATAAAAAAATAAAAAAATAAATAACGAAAATGTGGGGTGCAACACGAGGACTTCCCAGGAGGTCACCCATCCTAGTACTACTCTCGCCCAAGCACGCTTAACTTCGGAGTTCTGATGGGATCCGGTGCATTAGTGCTGGTATGATCGCACCCGTAATGATATGCATCGCAAATATATTTGTATTTAAAACCCTTCACATTCTTAAAAATTTTGAAAAAAAAAAATTCACGAGTTTTTTCGCCTCGTTGCACAATTTATACACGTGAAACTAAAAACTACGAAAAATGTTCCTCGTAAATCGACATTCGCACGTATCTTTTGATCCGAATGGATTCACGTGACCCATAAGTGCTTTTCGGAAAGCTATTTCCGAGCGGGCCGCAGCGGGCCTTGTTTTGCTTTACCAATTCATTTCTTGAACGCATAAAAAAATAAAAAAATAAATAACGAAAATGTGGGGTGCAACACGAGGACTTCCCAGGAGGTCACCCATCCTAGTACTACTCTCGCCCAAGCACGCTTAACTTCGGAGTTCTGATGGGATCCGGTGCATTAGTGCTGGTATGATCGCACCCGTAATGATATGCATCGCAAATATATTTGTATTTAAAACCCTTCACATTCTTAAGAATTTTGAAAAAAAAAATTCACGAGTTTTTTCGCCTCGTTGCACAATTTATACACGTGAAACTAAAAACTACGGAAAATGTTCCTCGTAAATCGACATTCGCACGTATCTTTTGATCCGAATGGATTCACGTGACCCATAAGTGCTTTTCGGAAAGCTATTTCCGAGCGGGCCGCAGCGGGCCTTGTTTTGCTTTACCAATTCATTTCTTGAACGCATAAAAAAATAAAAAAATAAATAACGAAAATGTGGGGTGCAACACGAGGACTTCCCAGGAGGTCACCCATCCTAGTACTACTCTCGCCCAAGCACGCTTAACTTCGGAGTTCTGATGGGATCCGGTGCATTAGTGCTGGTATGATCGCACCCGTAATGATATGCATCGCAAATATATTTGTATTTAAAACCCTTCACATTCTTAAGAATTTTGAAAAAAAAAATTCACGAGTTTTTTCGCCTCGTTGCACAATTTATACACGTGAAACTAAAAACTACGAAAAATGTTCCTCGTAAATCGACATTCGCACGTATCTTTTGATCCGAATGGATTCACGTGACCCATAAGTGCTTTTCGGAAAGCTATTTCCGAGCGGGCCGCAGCGGGCCTTGTTTTGCTTTACCAATTCATTTCTTGAACGCATAAAAAAATAAAAAAATAAATAACGAAAATGTGGGGTGCAACACGAGGACTTCCCAGGAGGTCACCCATCCTAGTACTACTCTCGCCCAAGCACGCTTAACTTCGGAGTTCTGATGGGATCCGGTGCATTAGTGCTGGTATGATCGCACCCGTAATGATATGCATCGCAAATATATTTGTATTTAAAACCCTTCACATTCTTAAGAATTTTGAAAAAAAAAATTCACGAGTTTTTTCGCCTCGTTGCACAATTTATACACGTGAAACTAAAAACTACGAAAAATGTTCCTCGTAAATCGACATTCGCACGTATCTTTTGATCCGAATGGATTCACGTGACCCATAAGTGCTTTTCGGAAAGCTATTTCCGAGCGGGCCGCAGCGGGCCTTGTTTTGCTTTACCAATTCATTTCTTGAACGCATAAAAAAATAAAAAAATAAATAACGAAAATGTGGGGTGCAACACGAGGACTTCCCAGGAGGTCACCCATCCTAGTACTACTCTCGCCCAAGCACGCTTAACTTCGGAGTTCTGATGGGATCCGGTGCATTAGTGCTGGTATGATCGCACCCGTAATGATAGGCATCGCAAATATATTTGTATTTAAAACCCTTCACATTCTTAAGAATTTTGAAAAAAAAAAATTCACGAGTTTTTTCGCCTCGTTGCACAATTTATACACGTGAAACTAAAAACTACGAAAAATGTTCCTCGTAAATCGACATTCGCACGTATCTTTTGATCCGAATGGATTCACGTGACCCATAAGTGCTTTTCGGAAAGCTATTTCCGAGCGGGCCGCAGCGGGCCTTGTTTTGCTTTACCAATTCATTTCTTGAACGCATAAAAAAATAAAAAAATAAATAACGAAAATGTGGGGTGCAACACGAGGACTTCCCAGGAGGTCACCCATCCTAGTACTACTCTCGCCCAAGCACGCTTAACTTCGGAGTTCTGATGGGATCCGGTGCATTAGTGCTGGTATGATCGCACCCGTAATGATATGCATCGCAAATATATTTGTATTTAAAACCCTTCCCGTTCTTAAGAATTTTGAAAAAAAAAATTCACGAGTTTTTTCGCCTCGTTGCACAATTTATACACGTGAAACTAAAAACTACGGAAAATGTTCCTCGTAAATCGACATTCGCACGTATCTTTTGATCCGAATGGATTCACGTGACCCATAAGTGCTTTTCGGAAAGCTATTTCCGAGCGGGCCGCAGCGGGCCTTGTTTTGCTTTACCAATTCATTTCTTGAACGCATAAAAAAATAAAAAAATAAATAACGAAAATGTGGGGTGCAACACGAGGACTTCCCAGGAGGTCACCCATCCTAGTACTACTCTCGCCCAAGCACGCTTAACTTCGGAGTTCTGATGGGATCCGGTGCATTAGTGCTGGTATGATCGCACCCGTAATGATAGGCATCGCAAATATATTTGTATTTAAAACCCTTCACATTCTTAAGAATTTTGAAAAAAAAAAATTCACGAGTTTTTTCGCCTCGTTGCACAATTTATACACGTGAAACTAAAAACTACGAAAAATGTTCCTCGTAAATCGACATTCGCACGTATCTTTTGATCCGAATGGATTCACGTGACCCATAAGTGCTTTTCGGAAAGCTATTTCCGAGCGGGCCGCAGCGGGCCTTGTTTTGCTTTACCAATTCATTTCTTGAACGCATAAAAAAATAAAAAAATAAATAACGAAAATGTGGGGTGCAACACGAGGACTTCCCAGGAGGTCACCCATCCTAGTACTACTCTCGCCCAAGCACGCTTAACTTCGGAGTTCTGATGGGATCCGGTGCATTAGTGCTGGTATGATCGCACCCGTAATGATATGCATCGCAAATATATTTGTATTTAAAACCCTTCACATTCTTAAGAATTTTGAAAAAAAAAATTCACGAGTTTTTTCGCCTCGTTGCACAATTTATACACGTGAAACTAAAAACTACGAAAAATGTTCCTCGTAAATCGACATTCGCACGTATCTTTTGATCCGAATGGATTCACGTGACCCATAAGTGCTTTTCGGAAAGCTATTTCCGAGCGGGCCGCAGCGGGCCTTGTTTTGCTTTACCAATTCATTTCTTGAACGCATAAAAAAATAAAAAAATAAATAACGAAAATGTGGGGTGCAACACGAGGACTTCCCAGGAGGTCACCCATCCTAGTACTACTCTCGCCCAAGCACGCTTAACTTCGGAGTTCTGATGGGATCCGGTGCATTAGTGCTGGTATGATCGCACCCGTAATGATATGCATCGCAAATATATTTGTATTTAAAACCCTTCACATTCTTAAGAATTTTGAAAAAAAAAATTCACGAGTTTTTTCGCCTCGTTGCACAATTTATACACGTGAAACTAAAAACTACGAAAAATGTTCCTCGTAAATCGACATTCGCACGTATCTTTTGATCCGAATGGATTCACGTGACCCATAAGTGCTTTTCGGAAAGCTATTTCCGAGCGGGCCGCAGCGGGCCTTGTTTTGCTTTACCAATTCATTTCTTGAACGCATAAAAAAATAAAAAAATAAATAACGAAAATGTGGGGTGCAACACGAGGACTTCCCAGGAGGTCACCCATCCTAGTACTACTCTCGCCCAAGCACGCTTAACTTCGGAGTTCTGATGGGATCCGGTGCATTAGTGCTGGTATGATCGCACCCGTAATGATATGCATCGCAAATATATTTGTATTTAAAACCCTTCACATTCTTAAGAATTTTGAAAAAAAAAATTCACGAGTTTTTTCGCCTCGTTGCACAATTTATACACGTGAAACTAAAAACTACGAAAAATGTTCCTCGTAAATCGACATTCGCACGTATCTTTTGATCCGAATGGATTCACGTGACCCATAAGTGCTTTTCGGAAAGCTATTTCCGAGCGGGCCGCAGCGGGCCTTGTTTTGCTTTACCAATTCATTTCTTGAACGCATAAAAAAATAAAAAAATAAATAACGAAAATGTGGGGTGCAACACGAGGACTTCCCAGGAGGTCACCCATCCTAGTACTACTCTCGCCCAAGCACGCTTAACTTCGGAGTTCTGATGGGATCCGGTGCATTAGTGCTGGTATGATCGCACCCGTAATGATATGCATCGCAAATATATTTGTATTTAAAACCCTTCACATTCTTAAGAATTTTGAAAAAAAAAATTCACGAGTTTTTTCGCCTCGTTGCACAATTTATACACGTGAAACTAAAAACTACGAAAAATGTTCCTCGTAAATCGACATTCGCACGTATCTTTTGATCCGAATGGATTCACGTGACCCATAAGTGCTTTTCGGAAAGCTATTTCCGAGCGGGCCGCAGCGGGCCTTGTTTTGCTTTACCAATTCATTTCTTGAACGCATAAAAAAATAAAAAAATAAATAACGAAAATGTGGGGTGCAACACGAGGACTTCCCAGGAGGTCACCCATCCTAGTACTACTCTCGCCCAAGCACGCTTAACTTCGGAGTTCTGATGGGATCCGGTGCATTAGTGCTGGTATGATCGCACCCGTAATGATAGGCATCGCAAATATATTTGTATTTAAAACCCTTCACATTCTTAAGAATTTTGAAAAAAAAAAATTCACGAGTTTTTTCGCCTCGTTGCACAATTTATACACGTGAAACTAAAAACTACGAAAAATGTTCCTCGTAAATCGACATTCGCACGTATCTTTTGATCCGAATGGATTCACGTGACCCATAAGTGCTTTTCGGAAAGCTATTTCCGAGCGGGCCGCAGCGGGCCTTGTTTTGCTTTACCAATTCATTTCTTGAACGCATAAAAAAATAAAAAAATAAATAACGAAAATGTGGGGTGCAACACGAGGACTTCCCAGGAGGTCACCCATCCTAGTACTACTCTCGCCCAAGCACGCTTAACTTCGGAGTTCTGATGGGATCCGGTGCATTAGTGCTGGTATGATCGCACCCGTAATGATATGCATCGCAAATATATTTGTATTTAAAACCCTTCCCGTTCTTAAGAATTTTGAAAAAAAAAATTCACGAGTTTTTTCGCCTCGTTGCACAATTTATACACGTGAAACTAAAAACTACGGAAAATGTTCCTCGTAAATCGACATTCGCACGTATCTTTTGATCCGAATGGATTCACGTGACCCATAAGTGCTTTTCGGAAAGCTATTTCCGAGCGGGCCGCAGCGGGCCTTGTTTTGCTTTACCAATTCATTTCTTGAACGCATAAAAAAATAAAAAAATAAATAACGAAAATGTGGGGTGCAACACGAGGACTTCCCAGGAGGTCACCCATCCTAGTACTACTCTCGCCCAAGCACGCTTAACTTCGGAGTTCTGATGGGATCCGGTGCATTAGTGCTGGTATGATCGCACCCGTAATGATAGGCATCGCAAATATATTTGTATTTAAAACCCTTCACATTCTTAAGAATTTTGAAAAAAAAAAATTCACGAGTTTTTTCGCCTCGTTGCACAATTTATACACGTGAAACTAAAAACTACGAAAAATGTTCCTCGTAAATCGACATTCGCACGTATCTTTTGATCCGAATGGATTCACGTGACCCATAAGTGCTTTTCGGAAAGCTATTTCCGAGCGGGCCGCAGCGGGCCTTGTTTTGCTTTACCAATTCATTTCTTGAACGCATAAAAAAATAAAAAAATAAATAACGAAAATGTGGGGTGCAACACGAGGACTTCCCAGGAGGTCACCCATCCTAGTACTACTCTCGCCCAAGCACGCTTAACTTCGGAGTTCTGATGGGATCCGGTGCATTAGTGCTGGTATGATCGCACCCGTAATGATAGGCATCGCAAATATATTTGTATTTAAAACCCTTCACATTCTTAAGAATTTTGAAAAAAAAAAATTCACGAGTTTTTTCGCCTCGTTGCACAATTTATACACGTGAAACTAAAAACTACGAAAAATGTTCCTCGTAAATCGACATTCGCACGTATCTTTTGATCCGAATGGATTCACGTGACCCATAAGTGCTTTTCGGAAAGCTATTTCCGAGCGGGCCGCAGCGGGCCTTGTTTTGCTTTACCAATTCATTTCTTGAACGCATAAAAAAATAAAAAAATAAATAACGAAAATGTGGGGTGCAACACGAGGACTTCCCAGGAGGTCACCCATCCTAGTACTACTCTCGCCCAAGCACGCTTAACTTCGGAGTTCTGATGGGATCCGGTGCATTAGTGCTGGTATGATCGCACCCGTAATGATAGGCATCGCAAATATATTTGTATTTAAAACCCTTCACATTCTTAAGAATTTTGAAAAAAAAAAATTCACGAGTTTTTTCGCCTCGTTGCACAATTTATACACGTGAAACTAAAAACTACGAAAAATGTTCCTCGTAAATCGACATTCGCACGTATCTTTTGATCCGAATGGATTCACGTGACCCATAAGTGCTTTTCGGAAAGCTATTTCCGAGCGGGCCGCAGCGGGCCTTGTTTTGCTTTACCAATTCATTTCTTGAACGCATAAAAAAATAAAAAAATAAATAACGAAAATGTGGGGTGCAACACGAGGACTTCCCAGGAGGTCACCCATCCTAGTACTACTCTCGCCCAAGCACGCTTAACTTCGGAGTTCTGATGGGATCCGGTGCATTAGTGCTGGTATGATCGCACCCGTAATGATAGGCATCGCAAATATATTTGTATTTAAAACCCTTCACATTCTTAAGAATTTTGAAAAAAAAAAATTCACGAGTTTTTTCGCCTCGTTGCACAATTTATACACGTGAAACTAAAAACTACGAAAAATGTTCCTCGTAAATCGACATTCGCACGTATCTTTTGATCCGAATGGATTCACGTGACCCATAAGTGCTTTTCGGAAAGCTATTTCCGAGCGGGCCGCAGCGGGCCTTGTTTTGCTTTACCAATTCATTTCTTGAACGCATAAAAAAATAAAAAAATAAATAACGAAAATGTGGGGTGCAACACGAGGACTTCCCAGGAGGTCACCCATCCTAGTACTACTCTCGCCCAAGCACGCTTAACTTCGGAGTTCTGATGGGATCCGGTGCATTAGTGCTGG
The DNA here is from genome assembly GCA_028455895.1 of Rhodomyrtus tomentosa. Taxonomy (NCBI): domain Eukaryota; kingdom Viridiplantae; phylum Streptophyta; class Magnoliopsida; order Myrtales; family Myrtaceae; genus Rhodomyrtus; species Rhodomyrtus tomentosa. The sequence goes on from JAPCWY010000001.1 coordinate 17,576,928, forward strand.
TATGATCGCACCCGTAATGATATGCATCGCAAATATATTTGTATTTAAAACCCTTCACATTCTTAAGAATTTTGAAAAAAAAAATTCACGAGTTTTTTCGCCTCGTTGCACAATTTATACACGTGAAACTAAAAACTACGAAAAATGTTCCTCGTAAATCGACATTCGCACGTATCTTTTGATCCGAATGGATTCACGTGACCCATAAGTGCTTTTCGGAAAGCTATTTCCGAGCGGGCCGCAGCGGGCCTTGTTTTGCTTTACCAATTCATTTCTTGAACGCATAAAAAAATAAAAAAATAAATAACGAAAATGTGGGGTGCAACACGAGGACTTCCCAGGAGGTCACCCATCCTAGTACTACTCTCGCCCAAGCACGCTTAACTTCGGAGTTCTGATGGGATCCGGTGCATTAGTGCTGGTATGATCGCACCCGTAATGATAGGCATCGCAAATATATTTGTATTTAAAACCCTTCACATTCTTAAGAATTTTGAAAAAAAAAAATTCACGAGTTTTTTCGCCTCGTTGCACAATTTATACACGTGAAACTAAAAACTACGAAAAATGTTCCTCGTAAATCGACATTCGCACGTATCTTTTGATCCGAATGGATTCACGTGACCCATAAGTGCTTTTCGGAAAGCTATTTCCGAGCGGGCCGCAGCGGGCCTTGTTTTGCTTTACCAATTCATTTCTTGAACGCATAAAAAAATAAAAAAATAAATAACGAAAATGTGGGGTGCAACACGAGGACTTCCCAGGAGGTCACCCATCCTAGTACTACTCTCGCCCAAGCACGCTTAACTTCGGAGTTCTGATGGGATCCGGTGCATTAGTGCTGGTATGATCGCACCCGTAATGATAGGCATCGCAAATATATTTGTATTTAAAACCCTTCACATTCTTAAGAATTTTGAAAAAAAAAAATTCACGAGTTTTTTCGCCTCGTTGCACAATTTATACACGTGAAACTAAAAACTACGAAAAATGTTCCTCGTAAATCGACATTCGCACGTATCTTTTGATCCGAATGGATTCACGTGACCCATAAGTGCTTTTCGGAAAGCTATTTCCGAGCGGGCCGCAGCGGGCCTTGTTTTGCTTTACCAATTCATTTCTTGAACGCATAAAAAAATAAAAAAATAAATAACGAAAATGTGGGGTGCAACACGAGGACTTCCCAGGAGGTCACCCATCCTAGTACTACTCTCGCCCAAGCACGCTTAACTTCGGAGTTCTGATGGGATCCGGTGCATTAGTGCTGGTATGATCGCACCCGTAATGATAGGCATCGCAAATATATTTGTATTTAAAACCCTTCACATTCTTAAGAATTTTGAAAAAAAAAAATTCACGAGTTTTTTCGCCTCGTTGCACAATTTATACACGTGAAACTAAAAACTACGAAAAATGTTCCTCGTAAATCGACATTCGCACGTATCTTTTGATCCGAATGGATTCACGTGACCCATAAGTGCTTTTCGGAAAGCTATTTCCGAGCGGGCCGCAGTGGGCCTTGTTTTGCTTTACCAATTCATTTCTTGAACGCATAAAAAAATAAAAAAATAAATAACGAAAATGTGGGGTGCAACACGAGGACTTCCCAGGAGGTCACCCATCCTAGTACTACTCTCGCCCAAGCACGCTTAACTTCGGAGTTCTGATGGGATCCGGTGCATTAGTGCTGGTATGATCGCACCCGTAATGATAGGCATCGCAAATATATTTGTATTTAAAACCCTTCACATTCTTAAGAATTTTGAAAAAAAAAAATTCACGAGTTTTTTCGCCTCGTTGCACAATTTATACACGTGAAACTAAAAACTACGAAAAATGTTCCTCGTAAATCGACATTCGCACGTATCTTTTGATCCGAATGGATTCACGTGACCCATAAGTGCTTTTCGGAAAGCTATTTCCGAGCGGGCCGCAGCGGGCCTTGTTTTGCTTTACCAATTCATTTCTTGAACGCATAAAAAAATAAAAAAATAAATAACGAAAATGTGGGGTGCAACACGAGGACTTCCCAGGAGGTCACCCATCCTAGTACTACTCTCGCCCAAGCACGCTTAACTTCGGAGTTCTGATGGGATCCGGTGCATTAGTGCTGGTATGATCGCACCCGTAATGATATGCATCGCAAATATATTTGTATTTAAAACCCTTCACATTCTTAAGAATTTTGAAAAAAAAAATTCACGAGTTTTTTCGCCTCGTTGCACAATTTATACACGTGAAACTAAAAACTACGAAAAATGTTCCTCGTAAATCGACATTCGCACGTATCTTTTGATCCGAATGGATTCACGTGACCCATAAGTGCTTTTCGGAAAGCTATTTCCGAGCGGGCCGCAGCGGGCCTTGTTTTGCTTTACCAATTCATTTCTTGAACGCATAAAAAAATAAAAAAATAAATAACGAAAATGTGGGGTGCAACACGAGGACTTCCCAGGAGGTCACCCATCCTAGTACTACTCTCGCCCAAGCACGCTTAACTTCGGAGTTCTGATGGGATCCGGTGCATTAGTGCTGGTATGATCGCACCCGTAATGATATGCATCGCAAATATATTTGTATTTAAAACCCTTCACATTCTTAAGAATTTTGAAAAAAAAAATTCACGAGTTTTTTCGCCTCGTTGCACAATTTATACACGTGAAACTAAAAACTACGAAAAATGTTCCTCGTAAATCGACATTCGCACGTATCTTTTGATCCGAATGGATTCACGTGACCCATAAGTGCTTTTCGGAAAGCTATTTCCGAGCGGGCCGCAGCGGGCCTTGTTTTGCTTTACCAATTCATTTCTTGAACGCATAAAAAAATAAAAAAATAAATAACGAAAATGTGGGGTGCAACACGAGGACTTCCCAGGAGGTCACCCATCCTAGTACTACTCTCGCCCAAGCACGCTTAACTTCGGAGTTCTGATGGGATCCGGTGCATTAGTGCTGGTATGATCGCACCCGTAATGATATGCATCGCAAATATATTTGTATTTAAAACCCTTCACATTCTTAAGAATTTTGAAAAAAAAAATTCACGAGTTTTTTCGCCTCGTTGCACAATTTATACACGTGAAACTAAAAACTACGAAAAATGTTCCTCGTAAATCGACATTCGCACGTATCTTTTGATCCGAATGGATTCACGTGACCCATAAGTGCTTTTCGGAAAGCTATTTCCGAGCGGGCCGCAGCGGGCCTTGTTTTGCTTTACCAATTCATTTCTTGAACGCATAAAAAAATAAAAAAATAAATAACGAAAATGTGGGGTGCAACACGAGGACTTCCCAGGAGGTCACCCATCCTAGTACTACTCTCGCCCAAGCACGCTTAACTTCGGAGTTCTGATGGGATCCGGTGCATTAGTGCTGGTATGATCGCACCCGTAATGATAGGCATCGCAAATATATTTGTATTTAAAACCCTTCACATTCTTAAGAATTTTGAAAAAAAAAAATTCACGAGTTTTTTCGCCTCGTTGCACAATTTATACACGTGAAACTAAAAACTACGAAAAATGTTCCTCGTAAATCGACATTCGCACGTATCTTTTGATCCGAATGGATTCACGTGACCCATAAGTGCTTTTCGGAAAGCTATTTCCGAGCGGGCCGCAGCGGGCCTTGTTTTGCTTTACCAATTCATTTCTTGAACGCATAAAAAAATAAAAAAATAAATAACGAAAATGTGGGGTGCAACACGAGGACTTCCCAGGAGGTCACCCATCCTAGTACTACTCTCGCCCAAGCACGCTTAACTTCGGAGTTCTGATGGGATCCGGTGCATTAGTGCTGGTATGATCGCACCCGTAATGATAGGCATCGCAAATATATTTGTATTTAAAACCCTTCACATTCTTAAGAATTTTGAAAAAAAAAAATTCACGAGTTTTTTCGCCTCGTTGCACAATTTATACACGTGAAACTAAAAACTACGAAAAATGTTCCTCGTAAATCGACATTCGCACGTATCTTTTGATCCGAATGGATTCACGTGACCCATAAGTGCTTTTCGGAAAGCTATTTCCGAGCGGGCCGCAGCGGGCCTTGTTTTGCTTTACCAATTCATTTCTTGAACGCATAAAAAAATAAAAAAATAAATAACGAAAATGTGGGGTGCAACACGAGGACTTCCCAGGAGGTCACCCATCCTAGTACTACTCTCGCCCAAGCACGCTTAACTTCGGAGTTCTGATGGGATCCGGTGCATTAGTGCTGGTATGATCGCACCCGTAATGATATGCATCGCAAATATATTTGTATTTAAAACCCTTCACATTCTTAAGAATTTTGAAAAAAAAAATTCACGAGTTTTTTCGCCTCGTTGCACAATTTATACACGTGAAACTAAAAACTACGAAAAATGTTCCTCGTAAATCGACATTCGCACGTATCTTTTGATCCGAATGGATTCACGTGACCCATAAGTGCTTTTCGGAAAGCTATTTCCGAGCGGGCCGCAGCGGGCCTTGTTTTGCTTTACCAATTCATTTCTTGAACGCATAAAAAAATAAAAAAATAAATAACGAAAATGTGGGGTGCAACACGAGGACTTCCCAGGAGGTCACCCATCCTAGTACTACTCTCGCCCAAGCACGCTTAACTTCGGAGTTCTGATGGGATCCGGTGCATTAGTGCTGGTATGATCGCACCCGTAATGATATGCATCGCAAATATATTTGTATTTAAAACCCTTCACATTCTTAAGAATTTTGAAAAAAAAAATTCACGAGTTTTTTCGCCTCGTTGCACAATTTATACACGTGAAACTAAAAACTACGAAAAATGTTCCTCGTAAATCGACATTCGCACGTATCTTTTGATCCGAATGGATTCACGTGACCCATAAGTGCTTTTCGGAAAGCTATTTCCGAGCGGGCCGCAGCGGGCCTTGTTTTGCTTTACCAATTCATTTCTTGAACGCATAAAAAAATAAAAAAATAAATAACGAAAATGTGGGGTGCAACACGAGGACTTCCCAGGAGGTCACCCATCCTAGTACTACTCTCGCCCAAGCACGCTTAACTTCGGAGTTCTGATGGGATCCGGTGCATTAGTGCTGGTATGATCGCACCCGTAATGATATGCATCGCAAATATATTTGTATTTAAAACCCTTCACATTCTTAAGAATTTTGAAAAAAAAAATTCACGAGTTTTTTCGCCTCGTTGCACAATTTATACACGTGAAACTAAAAACTACGAAAAATGTTCCTCGTAAATCGACATTCGCACGTATCTTTTGATCCGAATGGATTCACGTGACCCATAAGTGCTTTTCGGAAAGCTATTTCCGAGCGGGCCGCAGCGGGCCTTGTTTTGCTTTACCAATTCATTTCTTGAACGCATAAAAAAATAAAAAAATAAATAACGAAAATGTGGGGTGCAACACGAGGACTTCCCAGGAGGTCACCCATCCTAGTACTACTCTCGCCCAAGCACGCTTAACTTCGGAGTTCTGATGGGATCCGGTGCATTAGTGCTGGTATGATCGCACCCGTAATGATATGCATCGCAAATATATTTGTATTTAAAACCCTTCACATTCTTAAGAATTTTGAAAAAAAAAATTCACGAGTTTTTTCGCCTCGTTGCACAATTTATACACGTGAAACTAAAAACTACGAAAAATGTTCCTCGTAAATCGACATTCGCACGTATCTTTTGATCCGAATGGATTCACGTGACCCATAAGTGCTTTTCGGAAAGCTATTTCCGAGCGGGCCGCAGCGGGCCTTGTTTTGCTTTACCAATTCATTTCTTGAACGCATAAAAAAATAAAAAAATAAATAACGAAAATGTGGGGTGCAACACGAGGACTTCCCAGGAGGTCACCCATCCTAGTACTACTCTCGCCCAAGCACGCTTAACTTCGGAGTTCTGATGGGATCCGGTGCATTAGTGCTGGTATGATCGCACCCGTAATGATAGGCATCGCAAATATATTTGTATTTAAAACCCTTCACATTCTTAAGAATTTTGAAAAAAAAAAATTCACGAGTTTTTTCGCCTCGTTGCACAATTTATACACGTGAAACTAAAAACTACGAAAAATGTTCCTCGTAAATCGACATTCGCACGTATCTTTTGATCCGAATGGATTCACGTGACCCATAAGTGCTTTTCGGAAAGCTATTTCCGAGCGGGCCGCAGCGGGCCTTGTTTTGCTTTACCAATTCATTTCTTGAACGCATAAAAAAATAAAAAAATAAATAACGAAAATGTGGGGTGCAACACGAGGACTTCCCAGGAGGTCACCCATCCTAGTACTACTCTCGCCCAAGCACGCTTAACTTCGGAGTTCTGATGGGATCCGGTGCATTAGTGCTGGTATGATCGCACCCGTAATGATATGCATCGCAAATATATTTGTATTTAAAACCCTTCACATTCTTAAGAATTTTGAAAAAAAAAAAATTCACGAGTTTTTTCGCCTCGTTGCACAATTTATACACGTGAAACTAAAAACTACGAAAAATGTTCCTCGTAAATCGACATTCGCACGTATCTTTTGATCCGAATGGATTCACGTGACCCATAAGTGCTTTTCGGAAAGCTATTTCCGAGCGGGCCGCAGCGGGCCTTGTTTTGCTTTACCAATTCATTTCTTGAACGCATAAAAAAATAAAAAAATAAATAACGAAAATGTGGGGTGCAACACGAGGACTTCCCAGGAGGTCACCCATCCTAGTACTACTCTCGCCCAAGCACGCTTAACTTCGGAGTTCTGATGGGATCCGGTGCATTAGTGCTGGTATGATCGCACCCGTAATGATATGCATCGCAAATATATTTGTATTTAAAACCCTTCCCGTTCTTAAGAATTTTGAAAAAAAAAATTCACGAGTTTTTTCGCCTCGTTGCACAATTTATACACGTGAAACTAAAAACTACGGAAAATGTTCCTCGTAAATCGACATTCGCACGTATCTTTTGATCCGAATGGATTCACGTGACCCATAAGTGCTTTTCGGAAAGCTATTTCCGAGCGGGCCGCAGCGGGCCTTGTTTTGCTTTACCAATTCATTTCTTGAACGCATAAAAAAATAAAAAAATAAATAACGAAAATGTGGGGTGCAACACGAGGACTTCCCAGGAGGTCACCCATCCTAGTACTACTCTCGCCCAAGCACGCTTAACTTCGGAGTTCTGATGGGATCCGGTGCATTAGTGCTGGTATGATCGCACCCGTAATGATAGGCATCGCAAATATATTTGTATTTAAAACCCTTCACATTCTTAAGAATTTTGAAAAAAAAAAATTCACGAGTTTTTTCGCCTCGTTGCACAATTTATACACGTGAAACTAAAAACTACGAAAAATGTTCCTCGTAAATCGACATTCGCACGTATCTTTTGATCCGAATGGATTCACGTGACCCATAAGTGCTTTTCGGAAAGCTATTTCCGAGCGGGCCGCAGCGGGCCTTGTTTTGCTTTACCAATTCATTTCTTGAACGCATAAAAAAATAAAAAAATAAATAACGAAAATGTGGGGTGCAACACGAGGACTTCCCAGGAGGTCACCCATCCTAGTACTACTCTCGCCCAAGCACGCTTAACTTCGGAGTTCTGATGGGATCCGGTGCATTAGTGCTGGTATGATCGCACCCGTAATGATAGGCATCGCAAATATATTTGTATTTAAAACCCTTCACATTCTTAAGAATTTTGAAAAAAAAAAATTCACGAGTTTTTTCGCCTCGTTGCACAATTTATACACGTGAAACTAAAAACTACGAAAAATGTTCCTCGTAAATCGACATTCGCACGTATCTTTTGATCCGAATGGATTCACGTGACCCATAAGTGCTTTTCGGAAAGCTATTTCCGAGCGGGCCGCAGCGGGCCTTGTTTTGCTTTACCAATTCATTTCTTGAACGCATAAAAAAATAAAAAAATAAATAACGAAAATGTGGGGTGCAACACGAGGACTTCCCAGGAGGTCACCCATCCTAGTACTACTCTCGCCCAAGCACGCTTAACTTCGGAGTTCTGATGGGATCCGGTGCATTAGTGCTGGTATGATCGCACCCGTAATGATAGGCATCGCAAATATATTTGTATTTAAAACCCTTCACATTCTTAAGAATTTTGAAAAAAAAAAATTCACGAGTTTTTTCGCCTCGTTGCACAATTTATACACGTGAAACTAAAAACTACGAAAAATGTTCCTCGTAAATCGACATTCGCACGTATCTTTTGATCCGAATGGATTCACGTGACCCATAAGTGCTTTTCGGAAAGCTATTTCCGAGCGGGCCGCAGCGGGCCTTGTTTTGCTTTACCAATTCATTTCTTGAACGCATAAAAAAATAAAAAAATAAATAACGAAAATGTGGGGTGCAACACGAGGACTTCCCAGGAGGTCACCCATCCTAGTACTACTCTCGCCCAAGCACGCTTAACTTCGGAGTTCTGATGGGATCCGGTGCATTAGTGCTGGTATGATCGCACCCGTAATGATATGCATCGCAAATATATTTGTATTTAAAACCCTTCCCGTTCTTAAGAATTTTGAAAAAAAAAATTCACGAGTTTTTTCGCCTCGTTGCACAATTTATACACGTGAAACTAAAAACTACGGAAAATGTTCCTCGTAAATCGACATTCGCACGTATCTTTTGATCCGAATGGATTCACGTGACCCATAAGTGCTTTTCGGAAAGCTATTTCCGAGCGGGCCTTGTTTTGCTTTACCAATTCATTTCTTGAACGCATAAAAAAATAAAAAAATAAATAACGAAAATGTGGGGTGCAACACGAGGACTTCCCAGGAGGTCACCCATCCTAGTACTACTCTCGCCCAAGCACGCTTAACTTCGGAGTTCTGATGGGATCCGGTGCATTAGTGCTGGTATGATCGCACCCGTAATGATAGGCATCGCAAATATATTTGTATTTAAAACCCTTCACATTCTTAAGAATTTTGAAAAAAAAAAATTCACGAGTTTTTTCGCCTCGTTGCACAATTTATACACGTGAAACTAAAAACTACGAAAAATGTTCCTCGTAAATCGACATTCGCACGTATCTTTTGATCCGAATGGATTCACGTGACCCATAAGTGCTTTTCGGAAAGCTATTTCCGAGCGGGCCGCAGCGGGCCTTGTTTTGCTTTACCAATTCATTTCTTGAACGCATAAAAAAATAAAAAAATAAATAACGAAAATGTGGGGTGCAACACGAGGACTTCCCAGGAGGTCACCCATCCTAGTACTACTCTCGCCCAAGCACGCTTAACTTCGGAGTTCTGATGGGATCCGGTGCATTAGTGCTGGTATGATCGCACCCGTAATGATAGGCATCGCAAATATATTTGTATTTAAAACCCTTCACATTCTTAAGAATTTTGAAAAAAAAAAATTCACGAGTTTTTTCGCCTCGTTGCACAATTTATACACGTGAAACTAAAAACTACGAAAAATGTTCCTCGTAAATCGACATTCGCACGTATCTTTTGATCCGAATGGATTCACGTGACCCATAAGTGCTTTTCGGAAAGCTATTTCCGAGCGGGCCGCAGCGGGCCTTGTTTTGCTTTACCAATTCATTTCTTGAACGCATAAAAAAATAAAAAAATAAATAACGAAAATGTGGGGTGCAACACGAGGACTTCCCAGGAGGTCACCCATCCTAGTACTACTCTCGCCCAAGCACGCTTAACTTCGGAGTTCTGATGGGATCCGGTGCATTAGTGCTGGTATGATCGCACCCGTAATGATAGGCATCGCAAATATATTTGTATTTAAAACCCTTCACATTCTTAAGAATTTTGAAAAAAAAAAATTCACGAGTTTTTTCGCCTCGTTGCACAATTTATACACGTGAAACTAAAAACTACGAAAAATGTTCCTCGTAAATCGACATTCGCACGTATCTTTTGATCCGAATGGATTCACGTGACCCATAAGTGCTTTTCGGAAAGCTATTTCCGAGCGGGCCGCAGCGGGCCTTGTTTTGCTTTACCAATTCATTTCTTGAACGCATAAAAAAATAAAAAAATAAATAACGAAAATGTGGGGTGCAACACGAGGACTTCCCAGGAGGTCACCCATCCTAGTACTACTCTCGCCCAAGCACGCTTAACTTCGGAGTTCTGATGGGATCCGGTGCATTAGTGCTGGTATGATCGCACCCGTAATGATAGGCATCGCAAATATATTTGTATTTAAAACCCTTCACATTCTTAAGAATTTTGAAAAAAAAAAATTCACGAGTTTTTTCGCCTCGTTGCACAATTTATACACGTGAAACTAAAAACTACGAAAAATGTTCCTCGTAAATCGACATTCGCACGTATCTTTTGATCCGAATGGATTCACGTGACCCATAAGTGCTTTTCGGAAAGCTATTTCCGAGCGGGCCGCAGCGGGCCTTGTTTTGCTTTACCAATTCATTTCTTGAACGCATAAAAAAATAAAAAAATAAATAACGAAAATGTGGGGTGCAACACGAGGACTTCCCAGGAGGTCACCCATCCTAGTACTACTCTCGCCCAAGCACGCTTAACTTCGGAGTTCTGATGGGATCCGGTGCATTAGTGCTGGTATGATCGCACCCGTAATGATATGCATCGCAAATATATTTGTATTTAAAACCCTTCCCGTTCTTAAGAATTTTGAAAAAAAAAAATTCACGAGTTTTTTCGCCTCGTTGCACAATTTATACACGTGAAACTAAAAACTACGAAAAATGTTCCTCGTAAATCGACATTCGCACGTATCTTTTGATCCGAATGGATTCACGTGACCCATAAGTGCTTTTCGGAAAGCTATTTCCGAGCGGGCCGCAGCGGGCCTTGTTTTGCTTTACCAATTCATTTCTTGAACGCATAAAAAAATAAAAAAATAAATAACGAAAATGTGGGGTGCAACACGAGGACTTCCCAGGAGGTCACCCATCCTAGTACTACTCTCGCCCAAGCACGCTTAACTTCGGAGTTCTGATGGGATCCGGTGCATTAGTGCTGGTATGATCGCACCCGTAATGATAGGCATCGCAAATATATTTGTATTTAAAACCCTTCACATTCTTAAGAATTTTGAAAAAAAAAAATTCACGAGTTTTTTCGCCTCGTTGCACAATTTATACACGTGAAACTAAAAACTACGAAAAATGTTCCTCGTAAATCGACATTCGCACGTATCTTTTGATCCGAATGGATTCACGTGACCCATAAGTGCTTTTCGGAAAGCTATTTCCGAGCGGGCCGCAGCGGGCCTTGTTTTGCTTTACCAATTCATTTCTTGAACGCATAAAAAAATAAAAAAATAAATAACGAAAATGTGGGGTGCAACACGAGGACTTCCCAGGAGGTCACCCATCCTAGTACTACTCTCGCCCAAGCACGCTTAACTTCGGAGTTCTGATGGGATCCGGTGCATTAGTGCTGGTATGATCGCACCCGTAATGATAGGCATCGCAAATATATTTGTATTTAAAACCCTTCACATTCTTAAGAATTTTGAAAAAAAAAAATTCACGAGTTTTTTCGCCTCGTTGCACAATTTATACACGTGAAACTAAAAACTACGAAAAATGTTCCTCGTAAATCGACATTCGCACGTATCTTTTGATCCGAATGGATTCACGTGACCCATAAGTGCTTTTCGGAAAGCTATTTCCGAGCGGGCCGCAGCGGGCCTTGTTTTGCTTTACCAATTCATTTCTTGAACGCATAAAAAAATAAAAAAATAAATAACGAAAATGTGGGGTGCAACACGAGGACTTCCCAGGAGGTCACCCATCCTAGTACTACTCTCGCCCAAGCACGCTTAACTTCGGAGTTCTGATGGGATCCGGTGCATTAGTGCTGGTATGATCGCACCCGTAATGATATGCATCGCAAATATATTTGTATTTAAAACCCTTCACATTCTTAAAAATTTTGAAAAAAAAAAAATTCACGAGTTTTTTCGCCTCGTTGCACAATTTATACACGTGAAACTAAAAACTACGAAAAAAGTTCCTCGTAAATCGACATTCGCACGTATCTTTTGATCCGAATGGATTCACGTGACCCATAAGTGCTTTTCGGAAAGCTATTTCCGAGCGGGCCGCAGCGGGCCTTGTTTTGCTTTATCAATTCATTTCTTGAACGCATAAAAAAATAAAAAAATAAATAACGAAAATGTGGGGTGCAACACGAGGACTTCCCAGGAGGTCACCCATCCTAGTACTACTCTCGCCCAAGCACGCTTAACTTCGGAGTTCTGATGGGATCCGGTGCATTAGTGCTGGTATGATCGCACCCGTAATGATAGGCATCGCAAATATATTTGTATTTAAAACCCTTCACATTCTTAAGAATTTTGAAAAAAAAAAATTCACGAGTTTTTTCGCCTCGTTGCACAATTTATACACGTGAAACTAAAAACTACGAAAAATGTTCCTCGTAAATCGACATTCGCACGTATCTTTTGATCCGAATGGATTCACGTGACCCATAAGTGCTTTTCGGAAAGCTATTTCCGAGCGGGCCGCAGCGGGCCTTGTTTTGCTTTACCAATTCATTTCTTGAACGCATAAAAAAATAAAAAAATAAATAACGAAAATGTGGGGTGCAACACGAGGACTTCCCAGGAGGTCACCCATCCTAGTACTACTCTCGCCCAAGCACGCTTAACTTCGGAGTTCTGATGGGATCCGGTGCATTAGTGCTGGTATGATCGCACCCGTAATGATATGCATCGCAAATATATTTGTATTTAAAACCCTTCACATTCTTAAGAATTTTGAAAAAAAAAATTCACGAGTTTTTTCGCCTCGTTGCACAATTTATACACGTGAAACTAAAAACTACGAAAAATGTTCCTCGTAAATCGACATTCGCACGTATCTTTTGATCCGAATGGATTCACGTGACCCATAAGTGCTTTTCGGAAAGCTATTTCCGAGCGGGCCGCAGCGGGCCTTGTTTTGCTTTACCAATTCATTTCTTGAACGCATAAAAAAATAAAAAAATAAATAACGAAAATGTGGGGTGCAACACGAGGACTTCCCAGGAGGTCACCCATCCTAGTACTACTCTCGCCCAAGCACGCTTAACTTCGGAGTTCTGATGGGATCCGGTGCATTAGTGCTGGTATGATCGCACCCGTAATGATATGCATCGCAAATATATTTGTATTTAAAACCCTTCACATTCTTAAGAATTTTGAAAAAAAAAATTCACGAGTTTTTTCGCCTCGTTGCACAATTTATACACGTGAAACTAAAAACTACGAAAAATGTTCCTCGTAAATCGACATTCGCACGTATCTTTTGATCCGAATGGATTCACGTGACCCATAAGTGCTTTTCGGAAAGCTATTTCCGAGCGGGCCGCAGCGGGCCTTGTTTTGCTTTACCAATTCATTTCTTGAACGCATAAAAAAATAAAAAAATAAATAACGAAAATGTGGGGTGCAACACGAGGACTTCCCAGGAGGTCACCCATCCTAGTACTACTCTCGCCCAAGCACGCTTAACTTCGGAGTTCTGATGGGATCCGGTGCATTAGTGCTGGTATGATCGCACCCGTAATGATATGCATCGCAAATATATTTGTATTTAAAACCCTTCACATTCTTAAGAATTTTGAAAAAAAAAATTCACGAGTTTTTTCGCCTCGTTGCACAATTTATACACGTGAAACTAAAAACTACGAAAAATGTTCCTCGTAAATCGACATTCGCACGTATCTTTTGATCCGAATGGATTCACGTGACCCATAAGTGCTTTTCGGAAAGCTATTTCCGAGCGGGCCGCAGCGGGCCTTGTTTTGCTTTACCAATTCATTTCTTGAACGCATAAAAAAATAAAAAAATAAATAACGAAAATGTGGGGTGCAACACGAGGACTTCCCAGGAGGTCACCCATCCTAGTACTACTCTCGCCCAAGCACGCTTAACTTCGGAGTTCTGATGGGATCCGGTGCATTAGTGCTGGTATGATCGCACCCGTAATGATAGGCATCGCAAATATATTTGTATTTAAAACCCTTCACATTCTTAAGAATTTTGAAAAAAAAAAATTCACGAGTTTTTTCGCCTCGTTGCACAATTTATACACGTGAAACTAAAAACTACGAAAAATGTTCCTCGTAAATCGACATTCGCACGTATCTTTTGATCCGAATGGATTCACGTGACCCATAAGTGCTTTTCGGAAAGCTATTTCCGAGCGGGCCGCAGCGGGCCTTGTTTTGCTTTACCAATTCATTTCTTGAACGCATAAAAAAATAAAAAAATAAATAACGAAAATGTGGGGTGCAACACGAGGACTTCCCAGGAGGTCACCCATCCTAGTACTACTCTCGCCCAAGCACGCTTAACTTCGGAGTTCTGATGGGATCCGGTGCATTAGTGCTGGTATGATCGCACCCGTAATGATAGGCATCGCAAATATATTTGTATTTAAAACCCTTCACATTCTTAAGAATTTTGAAAAAAAAAAATTCACGAGTTTTTTCGCCTCGTTGCACAATTTATACACGTGAAACTAAAAACTACGAAAAATGTTCCTCGTAAATCGACATTCGCACGTATCTTTTGATCCGAATGGATTCACGTGACCCATAAGTGCTTTTCGGAAAGCTATTTCCGAGCGGGCCGCAGCGGGCCTTGTTTTGCTTTACCAATTCATTTCTTGAACGCATAAAAAAATAAAAAAATAAATAACGAAAATGTGGGGTGCAACACGAGGACTTCCCAGGAGGTCACCCATCCTAGTACTACTCTCGCCCAAGCACGCTTAACTTCGGAGTTCTGATGGGATCCGGTGCATTAGTGCTGGTATGATCGCACCCGTAATGATATGCATCGCAAATATATTTGTATTTAAAACCCTTCACATTCTTAAGAATTTTGAAAAAAAAAATTCACGAGTTTTTTCGCCTCGTTGCACAATTTATACACGTGAAACTAAAAACTACGAAAAATGTTCCTCGTAAATCGACATTCGCACGTATCTTTTGATCCGAATGGATTCACGTGACCCATAAGTGCTTTTCGGAAAGCTATTTCCGAGCGGGCCGCAGCGGGCCTTGTTTTGCTTTACCAATTCATTTCTTGAACGCATAAAAAAATAAAAAAATAAATAACGAAAATGTGGGGTGCAACACGAGGACTTCCCAGGAGGTCACCCATCCTAGTACTACTCTCGCCCAAGCACGCTTAACTTCGGAGTTCTGATGGGATCCGGTGCATTAGTGCTGGTATGATCGCACCCGTAATGATATGCATCGCAAATATATTTGTATTTAAAACCCTTCACATTCTTAAGAATTTTGAAAAAAAAAATTCACGAGTTTTTTCGCCTCGTTGCACAATTTATACACGTGAAACTAAAAACTAACGAAAAAAGTTCCTCGTAAATCGACATTCGCACGTATCTTTTGATCCGAATGGATTCACGTGACCCATAAGTGCTTTACGGAAAGCTATTTCCGAGCGGGCCGCAGCGGGCCTTGTTTTGCTTTATCAATTCATTTCTTGAACGCATAAAAAAATAAAAAAAATAAATAACGAAAATATGGGGTGCAACACGAGGACTTCCCAGGAGGTCACCCATCCTAGTACTACTCTCGCCCAAGCACGCTTAACTTCGGAGTTCTGATGGGATCCGGTGCATTAGTGCTGGTATGATCGCACCCGTAATGATAGGCATCGCAAATATATTTGTATTTAAAAACCTTCACATTCTTAAGAATTTTGAAAAAAAAAAATTCACGAGTTTTTTCGCCTCGTTGCACAATTTATACACGTGAAACTAAAAACTACGAAAAATGTTCCTCGTAAATCGACATTCGCACGTATCTTTTGATCCGAATGGATTCACGTGGCCCATAAGTGCTTTTCGGAAAGCTATTTCCGAGCGCGCCGCAGCGGGCCTTGTTTTGCTTTACCAATTCATTTCTTGAACGCATAAAAAAATAAAAAAATAAATAACGAAAATGTGAGGTGCAATACGAGGACTTCCCAGGAGGTCACCCATCCTAGTACTACTCTCGCCCAAGCACGCTTAACTTCGGAGTTCTGATGGGATCCGGTGCATTAGTGCTGGTATGATCGCACCCGTAATGATATGCATCGCAAATATATTTGTATTTAAAACCCTTCACATTCTTAAAAATTTTGAAAAAAAAAAATTCACGTGTTTTTTCGCCTCGTTGCACAATTTATACACGTGAAACTAAAAACTACGAAAAATGTTCCTCGTAAATCGACATTCGCACGTATCTTTTGATCCGAATGGATTCACGTGACCCATAAGTGCTTTTCGGAAAGCTATTTCCGAGCGGGCCGCAGCGGGCCTTGTTTTGCTTTACCAATTCATTTCTTGAACGCATAAAAAAATAAAAAAATAAATAACGAAAATGTGAGGTGCAATACGAGGACTTCCCAGGAGGTCACCCATCCTAGTACTACTCTCGCCCAAGCACGCTTAACTTCGGAGTTCTGATGGGATCCGGTGCATTAGTGCTGGTATGATCGCACCCGTAATGATATGCATCGCAAATATATTTGTATTTAAAACCCTTCACATTCTTAAAAATTTTGAAAAAAAAAAATTCACGTGTTTTTTCGCCTCGTTGCACAATTTATACACGTGAAACTAAAAACTACGAAAAATGTTCCTCGTAAATCGACATTCGCACGTATCTTTTGATCCGAATGGATTCACGTGACCCATAAGTGCTTTTCGGAAAGCTATTTCCGAGCGGGCCGCAGCGGGCCTTGTTTTGCTTTACCAATTCATTTCTTGAACGCATAAAAAAATAAAAAAATAAATAACGAAAATGTGGGGTGCAACACGAGGACTTCCCAGGAGGTCACCCATCCTAGTACTACTCTCGCCCAAGCACGCTTAACTTCGGAGTTCTGATGGGATCCGGTGCATTAGTGCTGGTATGATCGCACCCGTAATGATATGCATCACAAATATATTTGTATTTAAAACCCTTCACATTCTTAAAAATTTCGAAAAAAAAAAAAATTCACGAGTTTTTTCGCCTCGTTGCACAATTTATACACGTGAAACTAAAAACTACGAAAAATGTTCCTCGTAAATCGACATTCGCACGTATCTTTTGATCCGAATGGATTCACGTGACCCATAAGTGCTTTTCGGAAAGCTATTTCCGAGCGGGCCGCAGCGGGACTTGTTTTGCTTTACCAATTCATTTCTTGAACGCATAAAAAAATAAAAAAATAAATAACGAAAATGTGGGGTGCAACACGAGGACTTCCCAGGAGGTCACCCATCCTAGTACTACTCTCGCCCAAGCACGCTTAACTTCGGAGTTCTGATGGGATCCGGTGCATTAGTGCTGGTATGATCGCACCCGTAATGATTGGCATCACAAATATATTTGTATTTAAAACCCTTCACATTCTTAAGAATTTTGAAAAAAAAAAATTCACGAGTTTTTTCGGCTCGTTGCACAATTTATACACGTGAAACTAAAAACTACGGAAAATGTTCCTCGTAAATCGACATTCGCACGTATCTTTTGATCCGGATGTATTCACGTGACCCATCAGTGCATTTCGGAAAGCTCTTTCCGGGCAGGCCGCATGGTCCCTGTTTTGCTTGACCAATTCATTTCTTGAACGTATAACAAAATGAAAAAATAAATAACGAAAATGTGGGGTGCAACACGAGGACTTCCCAGGAGGTCACCCATCCTAGTACTACTCTCTCCCAAGCACGCTTAACTTCGGAGTTCTGATGGGATCCGGTGCATTAGTGCTGGTATGATCGCACCCGTAATGATATGCATCGCAAATATATTTGTATTTAAAACCCTTCCCGTTCTTAAGAATTTTGAAAAAAAAAAATTCACGAGTTTTTTCGCCTCGTTGCACAATTTATACACGTGAAACTAAAAACTAGGGAAAATGTTCCTCGTAAATCGACATTCGCACGTATCTTTTGATCCGAATGGATTCACGTGACCCATAAGTGCTTTTCGGAAAGCTATTTCCGAGCGGGCCGCAGCGGGCCTTGTTTTGCTTTATCAATTCATTTCTTGAACGCATAAAAAAATAAAAAAAATAAATAACGAAAATGTGGGGTGCAACACGAGGACTTCCCAGGAGGTCACCCATCCTAGTACTACTCTCGCCCAAGCACGCTTAACTTCGGAGTTCTGATGGGATCCGGTGCATTAGTGCTGGTATGATCGCACCCGTAATGATAGGCATCGCAAATATATTTGTATTTAAAACCCTTCACATTCTTAAGAATTTTGAAAAAAAAAAATTCACGAGTTTTTTCGCCTCGTTGCACAATTTATACACGTGAAACTAAAAACTACGAAAAATGTTCCTCGTAAATCGACATTCGCACGTATCTTTTGATCCGAATGGATTCACGTGACCCATAAGTGCTTTTCGGAAAGCTATTTCCGAGCAGGCCGCAGCGGGCCTTGTTTTGCTTTATCAATTAATTTCTTGAACGCATAAAAAAATAAAAAAATAAATAACGAAAATGTGGGGTGCAACACGAGGACTTCCCAGGAGGTCACCCATCCTAGTACTACTCTCGCCCAAGCACGCTTAACTTCGGAGTTCTGATGGGATCCGGTGCATTAGTGCTGGTATGATCGCACCCGTAATGATAGGCATCGCAAATATATTTGTATTTAAAACCCTTCACATTCTTAAGAATTTTGAAAAAAAAAATTCACGAGTTTTTTCGCCTCGTTGCACAATTTATACACGTGAAACTAAAAACTACGAAAAATGTTCCTCGTAAATCGACATTCGCACGTATCTTTTGATCTGAATGGATTCAAGTGACCCATAAGTGCATTTCGGAAAGCTATTTCCGAGCGGGCCGCAGCGGGCCTTGTTTTGCTTTACCAATTCATTTCTTGAACGCATAAAAAAATAAAAAAATAAATAACGAAAATGTGGGGTGCAACACGAGGACTTCCCAGGAGGTCACCCATCCTAGTACTACTCTCGCCCAAGCACGCTTAACTTCGGAGTTCTGATGGGATCCGGTGCATTAGTGCTAGTATGATCGCACCCGTAATGATATGCATCGCAAATATATTTGTATTTAAAACCCTTCACATTCTTAAAAATTTTGAAAAAAAAAAATTCACATGTTTTTTCGCCTCGTTGCACAATTTATACACGTGAAACTAAAAACTACGAAAAAAGTTCCTCGTAAATCGACATTCGCACGTATCTTTTGATCCGAATGGATTCACGTGACCCATAAGTGCTTTTCGGAAAGCTATTTCCGAGCAGGCCGCAGCGGGCCTTGTTTTGCTTTATCAATTAATTTCTTGAACGCATAAAAAAATAAAAAAATAAATAACGAAAATGTGGGGTGCAACACGAGGACTTCCCAGGAGGTCACCCATCCTAGTACTACTCTCGCCCAAGCACGCTTAACTTCGGAGTTCTGATGGGATCCGGTGCATTAGTGCTGGTATGATCGCACCCGTAATGATAGGCATCGCAAATATATTTGTATTTAAAACCCTTCACATTCTTAAGAATTTTGAAAAAAAAAAATTCACGAGTTTTTTCGTCTCGTTGCACAATTTATACACGTGAAACTAAAAACTACGAAAAATGTTCCTCGTAAATCGACATTCGCACGTATCTTTTGATCCGAATGGATTCACGTGACCCATAAGTGCTTTTCGGAAAGCTATTTCCGAGCGGGCCGCAGCGGGCCTTGTTTTGCTTTACCAATTCATTTCTTGAACGCATAAAAAAATAAAAAAATAAATAACGAAAATGTGGGGTGCAACACGAGGACTTCCCAGGAGGTCACCCATCCTAGTACTACTCTCGCCCAAGCACGCTTAACTTCGGAGTTCTGATGGGATCCGGTGCATTAGTGCTGGTATGATCGCACCCGTAATGATATGCATCGCAAATATATTTGTATTTAAAACCCTTCACATTCTTAAAAATTTTGAAAAAAAAAAATTCACGTGTTTTTTCGCCTCGTTGCACAATTTATACACGTGAAACTAAAAACTACGAAAAAAGTTCCTCGTAAATCGACATTCGCACGTATCTTTTGATCCGAATGGATTCACGTGACCCATAAGTGCTTTTCGGAAAGCTATTTCCGAGCAGGCCGCAGCGGGCCTTGTTTTGCTTTACCAATTAATTTCTTGAACGCATAAAAAAATAAAAAAATAAATAACGAAAATGTGGGGTGCAACACGAGGACTTCCCAGGAGGTCACCCATCCTAGTACTACTCTCGCCCAAGCACGCTTAACTTCGGAGTTCTGATGGGATCCGGTGCATTAGTGCTGGTATGATCGCACCCGTAATGATAGGCATCGCAAATATATTTGTATTTAAAACCCTTCACATTCTTAAGAATTTTGAAAAAAAAAAATTCACGAGTTTTTTCGCCTCGTTGCACAATTTATACACGTGAAACTAAAAACAACGAAAAATGTTCCTCGTAAATCGACATTCGCACGTATCTTTTGATCCGAATGGATTCACGTGACCCATAAGTGCTTTTCGGAAATCTATTTCCTAGCGGGCCGCAGCGGGCCTTGTTTTGCTTTACCAATTCATTTCTTGAACGCATAAAAAAATAAAAAAATAAATAACGAAAATGTGGGGTGCAACACGAGGACTTCCCAGGAGGTCACCCATCCTAGTACAACTCTCGCCCAAGCACGCTTAACTTCGGAGTTCTGATGGGATCCGGTGCATTAGTGCTGGTATGATCGCACCCGTAATGATATGCATCGCAAATATATTTGTATTTAAAACCCTTCACATTCTTAAAAATTTTGAAAAAAAAAAAATTCACGAGTTTTTTCGCCTCGTTGCACAATTTATACACGTGAAACTAAAAACTACGAAAAAAGTTCCTCGTAAATCGACATTCGCACGTATCTTTTGATCCGAATGGATTCACGTGACCCATAAGTGCTTTACGGAAAGCTATTTCCGAGCGGGCCGCAGCGGGCCTTGTTTTGCTTTATCAATTCATTTCTTGAACGCATAAAAAAATGAAAAAATAAATAACGAAAATATGGGGTGCAACACGAGGACTTCCCAGGAGGTCACCCATCCTAGTACTACTCTCGCCCAAGCACGCTTAACTTCGGAGTTCTGATGGGATCCGGTGCATTAGTGCTGGTATGATCGCACCCGTAATGATATGCATCGCAAATATATTTGTATTTAAAACCCTTCACATTCTTAAGAATTTTGAAAAAAAAAAATTCACGAGTTTTTTCGCCTCGTTGCACAATTTATACACGTGAAACTAAAAACTACGAAAAATGTTCCTCGTAAATCGACATTCGCACGTATCTTTTGATCCGAATGGATTCACGTGACCCATAAGTGCTTTTCGGAAAGCTATTTCCGAGCGGGCCGCAGCGGGCCTTGTTTTGCTTTACCAATTCATTTCTTGAACGCATAAAAAAATAAAAAAATAAAAAACGAAAATGTGGGGTGCAACACGAGGACTTCCCAGGAGGTCACCCATCCTAGTACTACTCTCGCCCAAGCACGCTTAACTTCGGAGTTCTGATGGGATCCGGTGCATTAGTGCTGGTATGATCGCACCCGTAATGATATGCATCGCAAATATATTTGTATTTAAAACCCTTCACATTCTTAAAAATTTTGAAAAAAAAAAAATTCACGAGTTTTTTCGCCTCGTTGCACAATTTATACACGTGAAACTAAAAACTACGAAAAAAGTTCCTCGTAAATCGACATTCGCACGTATCTTTTGATCCGAATGGATTCACGTGACCCATAAGTGCTTTTCGGAAAGCTATTTCCGAGCAGGCCGCAGCGGGCCTTGTTTTGCTTTATCAATTAATTTCTTGAACGCATAAAAAAATAAAAAAATAAATAACGAAAATGTGGGGTGCAACACGAGGACTTCCCAGGAGGTCACCCATCCTAGTACTACTCTCGCCCAAGCACGCTTAACTTCGGAGTTCTGATGGGATCCGGTGCATTAGTGCTGGTATGATCGCACCCGTAATGATAGGCATCGCAAATATATTTGTATTTAAAACCCTTCACATTCTTAAGAATTTTGAAAAAAAAAATTCACGAGTTTTTTCGCCTCGTTGCACAATTTATACACGTGAAACTAAAAACTACGAAAAATGTTCCTCGTAAATCGACATTCGCACGTATCTTTTGATCTGAATGGATTCAAGTGACCCATAAGTGCATTTCGGAAAGCTATTTCCGAGCGGGCCGCAGCGGGCCTTGTTTTGCTTTACCAATTCATTTCTTGAACGCATAAAAAAATAAAAAAATAAATAACGAAAATGTGGGGTGCAACACGAGGACTTCCCAGGAGGTCACCCATCCTAGTACTACTCTCGCCCAAGCACGCTTAACTTCGGAGTTCTGATGGGATCCGGTGCATTAGTGCTAGTATGATCGCACCCGTAATGATATGCATCGCAAATATATTTGTATTTAAAACCCTTCACATTCTTAAAAATTTTGAAAAAAAAAAATTCACATGTTTTTTCGCCTCGTTGCACAATTTATACACGTGAAACTAAAAACTACGAAAAAAGTTCCTCGTAAATCGACATTCGCACGTATCTTTTGATCCGAATGGATTCACGTGACCCATAAGTGCTTTTCGGAAAGCTATTTCCGAGCAGGCCGCAGCGGGCCTTGTTTTGCTTTATCAATTAATTTCTTGAACGCATAAAAAAATAAAAAAATAAATAACGAAAATGTGGGGTGCAACACGAGGACTTCCCAGGAGGTCACCCATCCTAGTACTACTCTCGCCCAAGCACGCTTAACTTCGGAGTTCTGATGGGATCCGGTGCATTAGTGCTGGTATGATCGCACCCGTAATGATATGCATCGCAAATATATTTGTATTTAAAACCCTTCACATTCTTAAGAATTTTGAAAAAAAAAAATTCACGAGTTTTTTCGCCTCGTTGCACAATTTATACACGTGAAACTAAAAACTACGAAAAATGTTCCTCGTAAATCGACATTCGCACGTATCTTTTGATCCGAATGGATTCACGTGACCCATAAGTGCTTTTCGGAAAGCTATTTCCGAGCGGGCCGCAGCGGGCCTTGTTTTGCTTTACCAATTCATTTCTTGAACGCATAAAAAAATAAAAAAATAAAAAACGAAAATGTGGGGTGCAACACGAGGACTTCCCAGGAGGTCACCCATCCTAGTACTACTCTCGCCCAAGCACGCTTAACTTCGGAGTTCTGATGGGATCCGGTGCATTAGTGCTGGTATGATCGCACCCGTAATGATATGCATCGCAAATATATTTGTATTTAAAACCCTTCACATTCTTAAAAATTTTGAAAAAAAAAAAATTCACGAGTTTTTTCGCCTCGTTGCACAATTTATACACGTGAAACTAAAAACTACGAAAAAAGTTCCTCGTAAATCGACATTCGCACGTATCTTTTGATCCGAATGGATTCACGTGACCCATAAGTGCTTTTCGGAAAGCTATTTCCGAGCAGGCCGCAGCGGGCCTTGTTTTGCTTTATCAATTAATTTCTTGAACGCATAAAAAAATAAAAAAATAAATAACGAAAATGTGGGGTGCAACACGAGGACTTCCCAGGAGGTCACCCATCCTAGTACTACTCTCGCCCAAGCACGCTTAACTTCGGAGTTCTGATGGGATCCGGTGCATTAGTGCTGGTATGATCGCACCCGTAATGATAGGCATCGCAAATATATTTGTATTTAAAACCCTTCACATTCTTAAGAATTTTGAAAAAAAAAATTCACGAGTTTTTTCGCCTCGTTGCACAATTTATACACGTGAAACTAAAAACTACGAAAAATGTTCCTCGTAAATCGACATTCGCACGTATCTTTTGATCTGAATGGATTCAAGTGACCCATAAGTGCATTTCGGAAAGCTATTTCCGAGCGGGCCGCAGCGGGCCTTCTTTTGCTTTACCAATTCATTTCTTGAACGCATAAAAAAATAAAAAAATAAATAACGAAAATGTGGGGTGCAACACGAGGACTTCCCAGGAGGTCACCCATCCTAGTACTACTCTCGCCCAAGCACGCTTAACTTCGGAGTTCTGATGGGATCCGGTGCATTAGTGCTAGTATGATCGCACCCGTAATGATATGCATCGCAAATATATTTGTATTTAAAACCCTTCACATTCTTAAAAATTTTGAAAAAAAAAAATTCACATGTTTTTTCGCCTCGTTGCACAATTTATACACGTGAAACTAAAAACTACGAAAAAAGTTCCTCGTAAATCGACATTCGCACGTATCTTTTGATCCGAATGGATTCACGTGACCCATAAGTGCTTTTCGGAAAGCTATTTCCGAGCAGGCCGCAGCGGGCCTTGTTTTGCTTTATCAATTAATTTCTTGAACGCATAAAAAAATAAAAAAATAAATAACGAAAATGTGGGGTGCAACACGAGGACTTCCCAGGAGGTCACCCATCCTAGTACTACTCTCGCCCAAGCACGCTTAACTTCGGAGTTCTGATGGGATCCGGTGCATTAGTGCTGGTATGATCGCACCCGTAATGATAGGCATCGCAAATATATTTGTATTTAAAACCCTTCACATTCTTAAGAATTTTGAAAAAAAAAAATTCACGAGTTTTTTCGCCTCGTTGCACAATTTATACACGTGAAACTAAAAACAACGAAAAATGTTCCTCGTAAATCGACATTCGCACGTATCTTTTGATCCGAATGGATTCACGTGACCCATAAGTGCTTTTCGGAAATCTATTTCCTAGCGGGCCGCAGCGGGCCTTGTTTTGCTTTACCAATTCATTTCTTGAACGCATAAAAAAATAAAAAAATAAATAACGAAAATGTGGGGTGCAACACGAGGACTTCCCAGGAGGTCACCCATCCTAGTACAACTCTCGCCCAAGCACGCTTAACTTCGGAGTTCTGATGGGATCCGGTGCATTAGTGCTGGTATGATCGCACCCGTAATGATATGCATCGCAAATATATTTGTATTTAAAACCCTTCACATTCTTAAAAATTTTGAAAAAAAAAAAATTCACGAGTTTTTTCGCCTCGTTGCACAATTTATACACGTGAAACTAAAAACTACGAAAAAAGTTCCTCGTAAATCGACATTCGCACGTATCTTTTGATCCGAATGGATTCACGTGACCCATAAGTGCTTTACGGAAAGCTATTTCCGAGCGGGCCGCAGCGGGCCTTGTTTTGCTTTATCAATTCATTTCTTGAACGCATAAAAAAATGAAAAAATAAATAACGAAAATATGGGGTGCAACACGAGGACTTCCCAGGAGGTCACCCATCCTAGTACTACTCTCGCCCAAGCACGCTTAACTTCGGAGTTCTGATGGGATCCGGTGCATTAGTGCTGGTATGATCGCACCCGTAATGATATGCATCGCAAATATATTTGTATTTAAAACCCTTCACATTCTTAAGAATTTTGAAAAAAAAAAATTCACGAGTTTTTTCGCCTCGTTGCACAATTTATACACGTGAAACTAAAAACTACGAAAAATGTTCCTCGTAAATCGACATTCGCACGTATCTTTTGATCCGAATGGATTCACGTGACCCATAAGTGCTTTTCGGAAAGCTATTTCCGAGCGGGCCGCAGCGGGCCTTGTTTTGCTTTACCAATTCATTTCTTGAACGCATAAAAAAATAAAAAAATAAAAAACGAAAATGTGGGGTGCAACACGAGGACTTCCCAGGAGGTCACCCATCCTAGTACTACTCTCGCCCAAGCACGCTTAACTTCGGAGTTCTGATGGGATCCGGTGCATTAGTGCTGGTATGATCGCACCCGTAATGATATGCATCGCAAATATATTTGTATTTAAAACCCTTCACATTCTTAAAAATTTTGAAAAAAAAAAAATTCACGAGTTTTTTCGCCTCGTTGCACAATTTATACACGTGAAACTAAAAACTACGAAAAAAGTTCCTCGTAAATCGACATTCGCACGTATCTTTTGATCCGAATGGATTCACGTGACCCATAAGTGCTTTTCGGAAAGCTATTTCCGAGCAGGCCGCAGCGGGCCTTGTTTTGCTTTATCAATTAATTTCTTGAACGCAT
Organism: Rhodomyrtus tomentosa; assembly: GCA_028455895.1. Classification (NCBI taxonomy): domain Eukaryota; kingdom Viridiplantae; phylum Streptophyta; class Magnoliopsida; order Myrtales; family Myrtaceae; genus Rhodomyrtus; species Rhodomyrtus tomentosa. Next base: position 17,603,000 of record JAPCWY010000001.1, read on the forward strand.
AAAAAAATAAAAAAATAAATAACGAAAATGTGGGGTGCAACACGAGGACTTCCCAGGAGGTCACCCATCCTAGTACTACTCTCGCCCAAGCACGCTTAACTTCGGAGTTCTGATGGGATCCGGTGCATTAGTGCTGGTATGATCGCACCCGTAATGATAGGCATCGCAAATATATTTGTATTTAAAACCCTTCACATTCTTAAGAATTTTGAAAAAAAAAATTCACGAGTTTTTTCGCCTCGTTGCACAATTTATACACGTGAAACTAAAAACTACGAAAAATGTTCCTCGTAAATCGACATTCGCACGTATCTTTTGATCTGAATGGATTCAAGTGACCCATAAGTGCATTTCGGAAAGCTATTTCCGAGCGGGCCGCAGCGGGCCTTGTTTTGCTTTACCAATTCATTTCTTGAACGCATAAAAAAATAAAAAAATAAATAACGAAAATGTGGGGTGCAACACGAGGACTTCCCAGGAGGTCACCCATCCTAGTACTACTCTCGCCCAAGCACGCTTAACTTCGGAGTTCTGATGGGATCCGGTGCATTAGTGCTAGTATGATCGCACCCGTAATGATATGCATCGCAAATATATTTGTATTTAAAACCCTTCACATTCTTAAAAATTTTGAAAAAAAAAAATTCACATGTTTTTTCGCCTCGTTGCACAATTTATACACGTGAAACTAAAAACTACGAAAAAAGTTCCTCGTAAATCGACATTCGCACGTATCTTTTGATCCGAATGGATTCACGTGACCCATAAGTGCTTTTCGGAAAGCTATTTCCGAGCAGGCCGCAGCGGGCCTTGTTTTGCTTTATCAATTAATTTCTTGAACGCATAAAAAAATAAAAAAATAAATAACGAAAATGTGGGGTGCAACACGAGGACTTCCCAGGAGGTCACCCATCCTAGTACTACTCTCGCCCAAGCACGCTTAACTTCGGAGTTCTGATGGGATCCGGTGCATTAGTGCTGGTATGATCGCACCCGTAATGATATGCATCGCAAATATATTTGTATTTAAAACCCTTCACATTCTTAAGAATTTTGAAAAAAAAAAATTCACGAGTTTTTTCGCCTCGTTGCACAATTTATACACGTGAAACTAAAAACTACGAAAAATGTTCCTCGTAAATCGACATTCGCACGTATCTTTTGATCCGAATGGATTCACGTGACCCATAAGTGCTTTTCGGAAAGCTATTTCCGAGCGGGCCGCAGCGGGCCTTGTTTTGCTTTACCAATTCATTTCTTGAACGCATAAAAAAATAAAAAAATAAAAAACGAAAATGTGGGGTGCAACACGAGGACTTCCCAGGAGGTCACCCATCCTAGTACTACTCTCGCCCAAGCACGCTTAACTTCGGAGTTCTGATGGGATCCGGTGCATTAGTGCTGGTATGATCGCACCCGTAATGATATGCATCGCAAATATATTTGTATTTAAAACCCTTCACATTCTTAAAAATTTTGAAAAAAAAAAAATTCACGAGTTTTTTCGCCTCGTTGCACAATTTATACACGTGAAACTAAAAACTACGAAAAAAGTTCCTCGTAAATCGACATTCGCACGTATCTTTTGATCCGAATGGATTCACGTGACCCATAAGTGCTTTTCGGAAAGCTATTTCCGAGCAGGCCGCAGCGGGCCTTGTTTTGCTTTATCAATTAATTTCTTGAACGCATAAAAAAATAAAAAAATAAATAACGAAAATGTGGGGTGCAACACGAGGACTTCCCAGGAGGTCACCCATCCTAGTACTACTCTCGCCCAAGCACGCTTAACTTCGGAGTTCTGATGGGATCCGGTGCATTAGTGCTGGTATGATCGCACCCGTAATGATAGGCATCGCAAATATATTTGTATTTAAAACCCTTCACATTCTTAAGAATTTTGAAAAAAAAAATTCACGAGTTTTTTCGCCTCGTTGCACAATTTATACACGTGAAACTAAAAACTACGAAAAATGTTCCTCGTAAATCGACATTCGCACGTATCTTTTGATCTGAATGGATTCAAGTGACCCATAAGTGCATTTCGGAAAGCTATTTCCGAGCGGGCCGCAGCGGGCCTTCTTTTGCTTTACCAATTCATTTCTTGAACGCATAAAAAAATAAAAAAATAAATAACGAAAATGTGGGGTGCAACACGAGGACTTCCCAGGAGGTCACCCATCCTAGTACTACTCTCGCCCAAGCACGCTTAACTTCGGAGTTCTGATGGGATCCGGTGCATTAGTGCTAGTATGATCGCACCCGTAATGATATGCATCGCAAATATATTTGTATTTAAAACCCTTCACATTCTTAAAAATTTTGAAAAAAAAAAATTCACATGTTTTTTCGCCTCGTTGCACAATTTATACACGTGAAACTAAAAACTACGAAAAAAGTTCCTCGTAAATCGACATTCGCACGTATCTTTTGATCCGAATGGATTCACGTGACCCATAAGTGCTTTTCGGAAAGCTATTTCCGAGCAGGCCGCAGCGGGCCTTGTTTTGCTTTATCAATTAATTTCTTGAACGCATAAAAAAATAAAAAAATAAATAACGAAAATGTGGGGTGCAACACGAGGACTTCCCAGGAGGTCACCCATCCTAGTACTACTCTCGCCCAAGCACGCTTAACTTCGGAGTTCTGATGGGATCCGGTGCATTAGTGCTGGTATGATCGCACCCGTAATGATAGGCATCGCAAATATATTTGTATTTAAAACCCTTCACATTCTTAAGAATTTTGAAAAAAAAAAATTCACGAGTTTTTTCGTCTCGTTGCACAATTTATACACGTGAAACTAAAAACTACGAAAAATGTTCCTCGTAAATCGACATTCGCACGTATCTTTTGATCCGAATGGATTCACGTGACCCATAAGTGCTTTTCGGAAAGCTATTTCCGAGCGGGCCGCAGCGGGCCTTGTTTTGCTTTACCAATTCATTTCTTGAACGCATAAAAAAATAAAAAAATAAATAACGAAAATGTGGGGTGCAACACGAGGACTTCCCAGGAGGTCACCCATCCTAGTACTACTCTCGCCCAAGCACGCTTAACTTCGGAGTTCTGATGGGATCCGGTGCATTAGTGCTGGTATGATCGCACCCGTAATGATATGCATCGCAAATATATTTGTATTTAAAACCCTTCACATTCTTAAAAATTTTGAAAAAAAAAAATTCACGTGTTTTTTCGCCTCGTTGCACAATTTATACACGTGAAACTAAAAACTACGAAAAAAGTTCCTCGTAAATCGACATTCGCACGTATCTTTTGATCCGAATGGATTCACGTGACCCATAAGTGCTTTTCGGAAAGCTATTTCCGAGCAGGCCGCAGCGGGCCTTGTTTTGCTTTACCAATTAATTTCTTGAACGCATAAAAAAATAAAAAAATAAATAACGAAAATGTGGGGTGCAACACGAGGACTTCCCAGGAGGTCACCCATCCTAGTACTACTCTCGCCCAAGCACGCTTAACTTCGGAGTTCTGATGGGATCCGGTGCATTAGTGCTGGTATGATCGCACCCGTAATGATAGGCATCGCAAATATATTTGTATTTAAAACCCTTCACATTCTTAAGAATTTTGAAAAAAAAAAATTCACGAGTTTTTTCGCCTCGTTGCACAATTTATACACGTGAAACTAAAAACAACGAAAAATGTTCCTCGTAAATCGACATTCGCACGTATCTTTTGATCCGAATGGATTCACGTGACCCATAAGTGCTTTTCGGAAATCTATTTCCTAGCGGGCCGCAGCGGGCCTTGTTTTGCTTTACCAATTCATTTCTTGAACGCATAAAAAAATAAAAAAATAAATAACGAAAATGTGGGGTGCAACACGAGGACTTCCCAGGAGGTCACCCATCCTAGTACAACTCTCGCCCAAGCACGCTTAACTTCGGAGTTCTGATGGGATCCGGTGCGTTAGTGCTGGTATGATCGCACCCGTAATGATATGCATCGCAAATATATTTGTATTTCAAACCCTTCACATTCTTAAAAATTTTGAAAAAAAAAAAATTCACGAGTTTTTTCGCCTCGTTGCACAATTTATACACGTGAAACTAAAAACTACGAAAAAAGTTCCTCGTAAATCGACATTCGCACGTATCTTTTGATCCGAATGTATTCACGTGACCCATAAGTGCTTTACGGAAAGCTATTTCCGAGCGGGCCGCAGCGGGCCTTGTTTTGCTTTATCAATTCATTTCTTGAACGCATAAAAAAATGAAAAAATAAATAACGAAAATATGGGGTGCAACACGAGGACTTCCCAGGAGGTCACCCATCCTAGTACTACTCTCGCCCAAGCACGCTTAACTTCGGAGTTCTGATGGGATCCGGTGCATTAGTGCTGGTATGATCGCACCCGTAATGATATGCATCGCAAATATATTTGTATTTAAAACCCTTCACATTCTTAAGAATTTTGAAAAAAAAAAATTCACGAGTTTTTTCGCCTCGTTGCACAATTTATACACGTGAAACTAAAAACTACGGAAAATGTTCCTCGTAAATCGACATTCGCACGTATCTTTTGATCCGAATGGATTCACGTGACCCATAAGTGCTTTACGGAAAGCTATTTCCGAGCGGGCCGCAGCGGGCCTTGTTTTGCTTTACCAATTCATTTCTTGAACGCATAAAAAAATAAAAAAATAAATAACGAAAATGTGGGGTGCAACACGAGGACTTCCCAGGAGGTCACCCATCCTAGTACTACTCTCGCCCAAACACGCTTAACTTCGGAGTTCTGATGGGATCCGGTGCATTAGTGCTGGTATGATCGCACCCATAATGATAGGCATCGCAAATATATTTGTATTTAAAACCCTTCACATTCTTAAGAATTTTGAAAAAAAAAAATTCACGAGTTTTTTCGCCTCGTTGCACAATTTATACACGTGAAACTAAAAACAACGAAAAATGTTCCTCGTAAATCGACATTCGCACGTATCTTTTGATCCGAATGGATTCACGTGACCCATAAGTGCTTTTCGGAAATCTATTTCCTAGCGGGCCGCAGCGGGCCTTGTTTTGCTTTACCAATTCATTTCTTGAACGCATAAAAAAATAAAAAAATAAATAACGAAAATGTGGGGTGCAACACGAGGACTTCCCAGGAGGTCACCCATCCTAGTACTACTCTCGCCCAAGCACGCTTAACTTCGGAGTTCTGATGGGATCCGGTGCATTAGTGCTAGTATGATCGCACCCGTAATGATATGCATCGCAAATATATTTGTATTTAAAACCCTTCACATTCTTAAAAATTTTGAAAAAAAAAAATTCACATGTTTTTTCGCCTCGTTGCACAATTTATACACGTGAAACTAAAAACTACGAAAAAAGTTCCTCGTAAATCGACATTCGCACGTATCTTTTGATCCGAATGGATTCACGTGACCCATAAGTGCTTTTCGGAAAGCTATTTCCGAGCAGGCCGCAGCGGGCCTTGTTTTGCTTTATCAATTAATTTCTTGAACGCATAAAAAAATAAAAAAATAAATAACGAAAATGTGGGGTGCAACACGAGGACTTCCCAGGAGGTCACCCATCCTAGTACTACTCTCGCCCAAGCACGCTTAACTTCGGAGTTCTGATGGGATCCGGTGCATTAGTGCTGGTATGATCGCACCCGTAATGATAGGCATCGCAAATATATTTGTATTTAAAACCCTTCACATTCTTAAGAATTTTGAAAAAAAAAAATTCACGAGTTTTTTCGTCTCGTTGCACAATTTATACACGTGAAACTAAAAACTACGAAAAATGTTCCTCGTAAATCGACATTCGCACGTATCTTTTGATCCGAATGGATTCACGTGACCCATAAGTGCTTTTCGGAAAGCTATTTCCGAGCGGGCCGCAGCGGGCCTTGTTTTGCTTTACCAATTCATTTCTTGAACGCATAAAAAAATAAAAAAATAAATAACGAAAATGTGGGGTGCAACACGAGGACTTCCCAGGAGGTCACCCATCCTAGTACTACTCTCGCCCAAGCACGCTTAACTTCGGAGTTCTGATGGGATCCGGTGCATTAGTGCTGGTATGATCGCACCCGTAATGATATGCATCGCAAATATATTTGTATTTAAAACCCTTCACATTCTTAAAAATTTTGAAAAAAAAAAATTCACGTGTTTTTTCGCCTCGTTGCACAATTTATACACGTGAAACTAAAAACTACGAAAAAAGTTCCTCGTAAATCGACATTCGCACGTATCTTTTGATCCGAATGGATTCACGTGACCCATAAGTGCTTTTCGGAAAGCTATTTCCGAGCAGGCCGCAGCGGGCCTTGTTTTGCTTTACCAATTAATTTCTTGAACGCATAAAAAAATAAAAAAATAAATAACGAAAATGTGGGGTGCAACACGAGGACTTCCCAGGAGGTCACCCATCCTAGTACTACTCTCGCCCAAGCACGCTTAACTTCGGAGTTCTGATGGGATCCGGTGCATTAGTACTGGTATGATCGCACCCGTAATGATAGGCATCGCAAATATAGTTGTATTTAAAACCCTTCACATTCTTAAGAATTTTGAAAAAAAAAAATTCACGAGTTTTTTCGCCTCGTTGCACAATTTATACACGTGAAACTAAAAACAACGAAAAATGTTCCTCGTAAATCGACATTCGCACGTATCTTTTGATCCGAATGGATTCACGTGACCCATAAGTGCTTTTCGGAAATCTATTTCCTAGCGGGCCGCAGCGGGCCTTGTTTTGCTTTACCAATTCATTTCTTGAACGCATAAAAAAATAAAAAAATAAATAACGAAAATGTGGGGTGCAACACGAGGACTTCCCAGGAGGTCACCCATCCTAGTACAACTCTCGCCCAAGCACGCTTAACTTCGGAGTTCTGATGGGATCCGGTGCGTTAGTGCTGGTATGATCGCACCCGTAATGATATGCATCGCAAATATATTTGTATTTCAAACCCTTCACATTCTTAAAAATTTTGAAAAAAAAAAAATTCACGAGTTTTTTCGCCTCGTTGCACAATTTATACACGTGAAACTAAAAACTACGAAAAAAGTTCCTCGTAAATCGACATTCGCACGTATCTTTTGATCCGAATGTATTCACGTGACCCATAAGTGCTTTACGGAAAGCTATTTCCGAGCGGGCCGCAGCGGGCCTTGTTTTGCTTTATCAATTCATTTCTTGAACGCATAAAAAAATGAAAAAATAAATAACGAAAATATGGGGTGCAACACGAGGACTTCCCAGGAGGTCACCCATCCTAGTACTACTCTCGCCCAAGCACGCTTAACTTCGGAGTTCTGATGGGATCCGGTGCATTAGTGCTGGTACGATCGCACCCGTAATGATATGCATCGCAAATATATTTGTATTTAAAACCCTTCACATTCTTAAGAATTTTGAAAAAAAAAAATTCACGAGTTTTTTCGCCTCGTTGCACAATTTATACACGTGAAACTAAAAACTACGGAAAATGTTCCTCGTAAATCGACATTCGCACGTATCTTTTGATCCGAATGGATTCACGTGACCCATAAGTGCTTTACGGAAAGCTATTTCCGAGCGGGCCGCAGCGGGCCTTGTTTTGCTTTACCAATTCATTTCTTGAACGCATAAAAAAATAAAAAAATAAATAACGAAAATGTGGGGTGCAACACGAGGACTTCCCAGGAGGTCACCCATCCTAGTACTACTCTCGCCCAAACACGCTTAACTTCGGAGTTCTGATGGGATCCGGTGCATTAGTGCTGGTATGATCGCACCCATAATGATAGGCATCGCAAATATATTTGTATTTAAAACCCTTCACATTCTTAAGAATTTTGAAAAAAAAAATTCACGAGTTTTTTCGCCTCGTTGCACAATTTATACACGTGAAACTAAAAACAACGAAAAATGTTCCTCGTAAATCGACATTCGCACGTATCTTTTGATCCGAATGGATTCACGTGACCCATAAGTGCTTTTCGGAAATCTATTTCCTAGCGGGCCGCAGCGGGCCTTGTTTTGCTTTACCAATTCATTTCTTGAACGCATAAAAAAATAAAAAAATAAATAACGAAAATGTGGGGTGCAACACGAGGACTTCCCAGGAGGTCACCCATCCTAGTACTACTCTCGCCCAAGCACGCTTAACTTCGGAGTTCTGATGGGATCCGGTGCATTAGTGCTAGTATGATCGCACCCGTAATGATATGCATCGCAAATATATTTGTATTTAAAACCCTTCACATTCTTAAAAATTTTGAAAAAAAAAAATTCACATGTTTTTTCGCCTCGTTGCACAATTTATACACGTGAAACTAAAAACTACGAAAAAAGTTCCTCGTAAATCGACATTCGCACGTATCTTTTGATCCGAATGGATTCACGTGACCCATAAGTGCTTTTCGGAAAGCTATTTCCGAGCAGGCCGCAGCGGGCCTTGTTTTGCTTTATCAATTAATTTCTTGAACGCATAAAAAAATAAAAAAATAAATAACGAAAATGTGGGGTGCAACACGAGGACTTCCCAGGAGGTCACCCATCCTAGTACTACTCTCGCCCAAGCACGCTTAACTTCGGAGTTCTGATGGGATCCGGTGCATTAGTGCTGGTATGATCGCACCCGTAATGATAGGCATCGCAAATATATTTGTATTTAAAACCCTTCACATTCTTAAGAATTTTGAAAAAAAAAAATTCACGAGTTTTTTCGTCTCGTTGCACAATTTATACACGTGAAACTAAAAACTACGAAAAATGTTCCTCGTAAATCGACATTCGCACGTATCTTTTGATCCGAATGGATTCACGTGACCCATAAGTGCTTTTCGGAAAGCTATTTCCGAGCAGGCCGCAGCGGGCCTTGTTTTGCTTTACCAATTAATTTCTTGAACGCATAAAAAAATAAAAAAATAAATAACGAAAATGTGGGGTGCAACACGAGGACTTCCCAGGAGGTCACCCATCCTAGTACTACTCTCGCCCAAGCACGCTTAACTTCGGAGTTCTGATGGGATCCGGTGCATTAGTACTGGTATGATCGCACCCGTAATGATAGGCATCGCAAATATATTTGTATTTAAAACCCTTCACATTCTTAAGAATTTTGAAAAAAAAAAATTCACGAGTTTTTTCGCCTCGTTGCACAATTTATACACGTGAAACTAAAAACAACGAAAAATATTCCTCGTAAATCGACATTCGCACGTATCTTTTGATCCGAATGGATTCACGTGACCCATAAGTGCTTTTCGGAAATCTATTTCCTAGCGGGCCGCAGCGGGCCTTGTTTTGCTTTACCAATTCATTTCTTGAACGCATAAAAAAATAAAAAAATAAATAACGAAAATGTGGGGTGCAACACGAGGACTTCCCAGGAGGTCACCCATCCTAGTACAACTCTCGCCCAAGCACGCTTAACTTCGGAGTTCTGATGGGATCCGGTGCGTTAGTGCTGGTATGATCGCACCCGTAATGATATGCATCGCAAATATATTTGTATTTCAAACCCTTCACATTCTTAAAAATTTTGAAAAAAAAAAAATTCACGAGTTTTTTCGCCTCGTTGCACAATTTATACACGTGAAACTAAAAACTACGAAAAAAGTTCCTCGTAAATCGACATTCGCACGTATCTTTTGATCCGAATGGATTCACGTGACCCATAAGTGCTTTACGGAAAGCTATTTTCGAGCGGGCCGCAGCGGGCCTTGTTTTGCTTTATCAATTCATTTCTTGAACGCATAAAAAAATGAAAAAATAAATAACGAAAATATGGGGTGCAACACGAGGACTTCCCAGGAGGTCACCCATCCTAGTACTACTCTCGCCCAAGCACGCTTAACTTCGGAGTTCTGATGGGATCCGGTGCATTAGTGCTGGTATGATCGCACCCGTAATGATATGCATCGCAAATATATTTGTATTTAAAACCCTTCACATTCTTAAGAATTTTGAAAAAAAAAAAATTCACGAGTTTTTTCGCCTCGTTGCACAATTTATACACGTGAAACTAAAAACTACGAAAAATGTTCCTCGTAAATCGACATTCGCACGTATCTTTTGATCCGAATGGATTCACCTGACCCATAAGTGCTTTTCGGAAAGATATTTCCGAGCGGGCCTTGTTTTGCTTTACCAATTCATTTCTTGAACGCATAAAAAAATAAAAAAATAAATAACGAAAATGTGGGGTGCAACACGAGGACTTCCCAGGAGGTCACCCATCCTAGTACTACTCTCGCCCAAGCACGCTTAACTTCGGAGTTCTGATGGGATCCGGTGCATTAGTGCTGGTATGATCGCACCCGTAATGATATGCATCGCAAATATATTTGTATTTAAAACCCTTCACATTCTTAAAAATTTTGAAAAAAAAAATTCACGAGTTTTTTCGCCTCGTTGCACAATTTATACACGTGAAACTAAAAACTACGAAAAAAGTTCCTCGTAAATCGACATTCGCACGTATCTTTTGATCCGAATGGATTCACGTGACCCATAAGTGCTTTTCGGAAAGCTATTTCCGAGCGGGCCGCAGCGGGCCTTGTTTTGCTTTACCAATTCACTTCTTGAACGCATAAAAAAATAAAAAAATAAATAACGAAAATGTGGGGTGCAACACGAGGACTTCCCAGGAGGTCACCCATCCTAGTACTACTCTCGCCCAAGCACGCTTAACTTCGGAGTTCTGATGGGATCCGGTGCATTAGTGCTGGTATGATCGCACCCGTAATGATATGCATCGCAAATATATTTGTATTTAAAACCCTTCCCGTTCTTAAGAATTTTGAAAAAAAAAATTCACGAGTTTTTTCGCCTCATTGCACAATTTATACACGTGAAACTAAAAACTACGGAAAATGTTCCTCGTAAATCGACATTCGCACGTATCTTTTGATCCGAATGGATTCACGTGACCCATACGTGCTTTTCGGAAACCTATTTCCGAGCGGGCCGCAGCGGGCCTTGTTTTGCTTTACCTATTCATTTCTTGAACGCATAAAAAAATAAAAAAATAAAAAACGAAAATGTGGGGTGCAACACGAGGACTTCCCAGGAGGTCACCCATCCTAGTACTACTCTCGCCCAAGCACACTTAACTTCGGAGTTCTGATGGGATCCGGTGCATTAGTGCTGGTATGATCGCACCCGTAATGATATGCATCGCAAATATATTTGTATTTAAAACCCTTCACATTCTTAATAATTTTGAAAAAAAAAAAATTCACGAGTTTTTTCGCCTCGTTGCACAATTTATACACGTGAAACTAAAAACTACGAAAAAAGTTCCTCGTAAATCGACATTCGCACGTATCTTTTGATCCGAATGGATTCACGTGACCCATAAGTGCTTTACGGAAAGCTATTTCCGAGCGGGCCGCAGCGGGCCTTGTTTTGCTTTACCAATTCATTTCTTGAACGCATAAAAAAATAAAAAAATAAATAACGAAAATGTGGGGTGCAACACGAGGACTTCCCAGGAGGTCACCCATCCTAGTACTACTCTCGCCCAAACACGCTTAACTTCGGAGTTCTGATGGGATCCGGTGCATTAGTGCTGGTATGATCGCACCCATAATGATAGGCATCGCAAATATATTTGTATTTAAAACCCTTCACATTCTTAAGAATTTTGAAAAAAAAAAATTCACGAGTTTTTTCGCCTCGTTGCACAATTTATACACGTGAAACTAAAAACTACGAAAAATGTTCCTCGTAAATCGACATTCGCACGTATCTTTTGATCCGAATGGATTCACCTGACCCATAAGTGCTTTTCGGAAAGATATTTCCGAGCGGGCCTTGTTTTGCTTTACCAATTCATTTCTTGAACGCATAAAAAAATAAAAAAATAAATAACGAAAATGTGGGGTGCAACACGAGGACTTCCCAGGAGGTCACCCATCCTAGTACTACTCTCGCCCAAGCACGCTTAACTTCGGAGTTCTGATGGGATCCGGTGCATTAGTGCTGGTATGATCGCACCCGTAATGATATGCATCGCAAATATATTTGTATTTAAAACCCTTCACATTCTTAAAAATTTTGAAAAAAAAAAATTCACGAGTTTTTTCGCCTCGTTGCACAATTTATACACGTGAAACTAAAAACTACGAAAAATGTTCCTCGTAAATCGACATTCGCACGTATCTTTTGATCCGAATGGATTCACGTGACCCATAAGTGCTTTTCGGAAAGCCATTTCCGAGCGGGCCGCAGCGGGCCTTGTTTTGCTTTACCAATTCATTTCTTGAACGCATAAAAAAATAAAAAAATAAATAACGAAAATGTGGGGTGCAACACGAGGACTTCCCAGGAGGTCACCCATCCTAGTACTACTCTCGCCCAAGCACGCTTAACTTCGGAGTTCTGATGGGATCCGGTGCATTAGTGCTGGTATGATCGCACCCGTAATGATATGCATCGCAAATATATTTGTATTTAAAACCCTTCCCGTTCTTAAGAATTTTGAAAAAAAAAATTCACGAGTTTTTTCGCCTCATTGCACAATTTATACACGTGAAACTAAAAACTACGGAAAATGTTCCTCGTAAATCGACATTCGCACGTATCTTTTGATCCGAATGGATTCACGTGACCCATAAGTGCTTTTCGGAAACCTATTTCCGAGCGGGCCGCAGCGGGCCTTGTTTTGCTTTACCAATTCATTTCTTGAACGCATAAAAAAATAAAAAAATAAATAACGAAAATGTGGGGTGCAACACGAGGACTTCCCAGGAGGTCACCCATCCTAGTACTACTCTCGCCCAAACACACTTAACTTCGGAGTTCTGATGGGATCCGGTGCATTAGTGCTGGTATGATCGCACCCGTAATGATATGCATCGCAAATATATTTGTATTTAAAACCCTTCACATTCTTAAAAATTTTGAAAAAAAAAAATTCACGAGTTTTTTCGCCTCGTTGCACAATTTATACACGTGAAACTAAAAACTACGAAAAAAGTTCCTCGTAAATCGACATTCGCACGTATCTTTTGATCCGAATGGATTCACGTGACCCATAAGTGCTTTACGGAAAGCTATTTCCGAGCGGGCCGCAGCGGGCCCTGTTTTGCTTTACCAATTCATTTCTTGAACGCATAAAAAAATAAAAAAATAAATAACGAAAATGTGGGGTGCAACACGAGGACTTCCCAGGAGGTCACCCATCCTAGTACTACTCTCGCCCAAACACGCTTAACTTCGGAGTTCTGATGGGATCCGGTGCATTAGTGCTGGTATGATCGCACCCATAATGATAGGCATCGCAAATATATTTGTATTTAAAACCCTTCACATTCTTAAGAATTTTGAAAAAAAAAAATTCACGAGTTTTTTCGCCTCGTTGCACAATTTATACACGTGAAACTAAAAACTACGAAAAATGTTCCTCGTAAATCGACATTCGCACGTATCTTTTGATCCGAATGGATTCACGTGACCCATAAGTGCTTTTCGGAAAGCTATTTCCGAGCGGGCCTTGTTTTGCTTTACCAATTCATTTCTTGAACGCATAAAAAAATAAAAAAATAAATAACGAAAATGTGGGGTGCAACACGAGGACTTCCCAGGAGGTCACCCATCCTAGTACTACTCTCGCCCAAGCACGCTTAACTTCGGAGTTCTGATGGGATCCGGTGCATTAGTGCTGGTATGATCGCACCCGTAATGATATGCATCGCAAATATATTTGTATTTAAAACCCTTCACATTCTTAAAAATTTTGAAAAAAAAAAACTCACGTGTTTTTTCGCCTCGTTGCACAATTTATACACGTGAAACTAAAAACTATGAAAAAAGTTCCTCGTAAATCGACATTCGCACGTATCTTTTGATCCGAATGGATTCACTTGACCCATAAGTGCTTTTCGGAAAGCTATTTCCGAGCAGGCCGCAGCGGGCCTTGTTTTGCTTTATCAATTAATTTCTTGAACGCATAAAAAAATAAAAAAATAAATAACGAAAATGTGGGGTGCAACACGAGGACTTCCCAGGAGGTCACCCATCCTAGTACTACTCTCGCCCAAGCACGCTTAACTTCGGAGTTCTGATGGGATCCGGTGCATTAGTGCTGGTATGATCGCACCCGTAATGATAGGCATCGCAAATATATTTGTATTTAAAACCCTTCACATTCTTAAGAATTTTGAAAAAAAAAATTCACGAGTTTTTTCGCCTCGTTGCACAATTTATACACGTGAAACTAAAAACTACGAAAAATGTTCCTCGTAAATCGACATTCGCACGTATCTTTTGATCTGAATGGATTCACGTGACCCATAAGTGCATTTCGGAAAGCTATTTCCGAGCGGGCCGCAGCGGGCCTTGTTTTGCTTTACCAATTCATTTCTTGAACGCATAAAAAAATAAAAAAATAAATAACGAAAATGTGGGGTGCAACACGAGGACTTCCCAGGAGGTCACCCATCCTAGTACTACTCTCGCCCAAGCACGCTTAACTTCGGAGTTCTGATGGGATCCGGTGCATTAGTGCTAGTATGATCGCACCCGTAATGATATGCATCGCAAATATATTTGTATTTAAAACCCTTCACATTCTTAAAAATTTTGAAAAAAAAAAATTCACATGTTTTTTCGCCTCGTTGCACAATTTATACACGTGAAACTAAAAACTACGAAAAAAGTTCCTCGTAAATCGACATTCGCACGTATCTTTTGATCCGAATGGATTCACGTGACCCATAAGTGCTTTTCGGAAAGCTATTTCCGAGCAGGCCGCAGCGGGCCTTGTTTTGCTTTATCAATTCATTTCTTGAACGCATAAAAAAATAAAAAAATAAATAACGAAAATGTGGGGTGCAACACGAGGACTTCCCAGGAGGTCACCCATCCTAGTACTACTCTCGCCCAAACACGCTTAACTTCGGAGTTCTGATGGGATCCGGTGCATTAGTGCTGGTATGATCGCACCCATAATGATAGGCATCGCAAATATATTTGTATTTAAAACCCTTCACATTCTTAAGAATTTTGAAAAAAAAAAATTCACGAGTTTTTTCGCCTCGTTGCACAATTTATACACGTGAAACTAAAAACTACGAAAAATGTTCCTCGTAAATCGACATTCGCACGTATCTTTTGATCCGAATGGATTCACGTGACCCATAAGTGCTTTTCGGAAAGCTATTTCCGAGCGGGCCTTGTTTTGCTTTACCAATTCATTTCTTGAACGCATAAAAAAATAAAAAAATAAATAACGAAAATGTGGGGTGCAACACGAGGACTTCCCAGGAGGTCACCCATCCTAGTACTACTCTCGCCCAAGCACGCTTAACTTCGGAGTTCTGATGGGATCCGGTGCATTAGTGCTGGTATGATCGCACCCGTAATGATAGGCATCGCAAATATATTTGTATTTAAAACCCTTCACATTCTTAAGAATTTTGAAAAAAAAAAATTCACGAGTTTTTTCGCCTCGTTGCACAATTTATACACGTGAAACTAAAAACTACGAAAAATGTTCCTCGTAAATCGACATTCGCACGTATCTTTTGATCCGAATGGATTCACGTGACCCATAAGTGCTTTTCGGAAAGCTATTTCCGAGCGGGCCGCAGCGGGCCTTGTTTTGCTTTACCAATTCATTTCTTGAACGCATAAAAAAATAAAAAAATAAATAACGAAAATGTGGGGTGCAACACGAGGACTTCCCAGGAGGTCACCCATCCTAGTACTACTCTCGCCCAAGCACGCTTAACTTCGGAGTTCTGATGGGATCCGGTGCATTAGTGCTGGTATGATCGCACCCGTAATGATATGCATCGCAAATATATTTGTATTTAAAACCCTTCACATTCTTAAAAATTTTGAAAAAAAAAAATTCACGTGTTTTTTCGCCTCGTTGCACAATTTATACACGTGAAAGTAAAAACTACGAAAAAAGTTCCTCGTAAATCGACATTCGCACGTATCTTTTGATCCGAATGGATTCACGTGACCCATAAGTGCTTTTCGGAAAGCTATTTCCGAGCGGGCCGCAGCGGGCCTTGTTTTGCTTTATCAATTCATTTCTTGAACGCATAAAAAAATAAAAAAATAAATAACGAAAATGTGGGGTGCAACACGAGGACTTCCCAGGAGGTCACCCATCCTAGTACTACTCTCGCCCAAGCACGCTTAACTTCGGAGTTCTGATGGGATCCGGTGCATTAGTGCTGGTATGATCGCACCCGTAATGATAGGCATCGCAAATATATTTGTATTTAAAACCCTTCACATTCTTAAGAATTTTGAAAAAAAAAAATTCACGAGTTTTTTCGCCTCGTTGCACAATTTATACACGTGAAACTAAAAACTACGAAAAATGTTCCTCGTAAATCGACATTCGCACGTATCTTTTGATCCGAATGGATTCACGTGACCCATAAGTGTTTTTCGGAAAGCTATTTCCGAGCGGGCCGCAGCGGGTCTTGTTTTGCTTTACCAATTCATTTCTTGAATGCATAAAAAAATAAAAAAATAAATAACGAAAATGTGGGGTGCAACACGAGGACTTCCCAGGAGGTCACCCATCCTAGTACTACTCTCGCCCAAACACGCTTAACTTCGGAGTTCTGATGGGATCCGGTGCATTAGTGCTGGTATGATCGCACCCATAATGATAGGCATCGCAAATATATTTGTATTTAAAACCCTTCACATTCTTAAGAATTTTGAAAAAAAAAATTCACGAGTTTTTTCGCCTCGTTGCACAATTTATACACGTGAAACTAAAAACTACGAAAAATGTTCCTCGTAAATCGACATTCGCACGTATCTTTTGATCCGAATGGATTCACGTGACCCATAAGTGCTTTTCGGAAAGCTATTTCCGAGCGGGCCGCAGCGGGCCTTGTTTTGCTTTACCAATTCATTTCTTGAACGCATAAAAAAATAAAAAAATAAATAACGAAAATGTGGGGTGCAACACGAGGACTTCCCAGGAGGTCACCCATCCTAGTACTACTCTCGCCCAAGCACGCTTAACTTCGGAGTTCTGATGGGATCCGGTGCATTAGTGCTGGTATGATCGCACCCGTAATGATAGGCATCGCAAATATATTTGTATTTAAAACCCTTCACATTCTTAAGAATTTTGAAAAAAAAAAATTCACGAGTTTTTTCGCCTCGTTGCACAATTTATACACGTGAAACTAAAAACTACGAAAAATGTTCCTCGTAAATCGACATTCGCACGTATCTTTTGATCCGAATGGATTCACGTGACCCATAAGTGCTTTTCGGAAAGTTATTTCCGAGCGGGCCGCAGCGGGCCTTGTTTTGCTTTACCAATTCATTTCTTGAACGCATAAAAAAATAAAAAAATAAATAACGAAAATGTGGGGTGCAACACGAGGACTTCCCAGGAGGTCACCCATCCTAGTACTACTCTCGCCCAAGCACGCTTAACTTCGGAGTTCTGATGGGATCCGGTGCATTAGTGCTGGTATGATCGCACCCGTAATGATATGCATCGCAAATATATTTGTATTTAAAACCCTTCACATTCTTAAAAATTTTGAAAAAAAAAAATTCACGTGTTTTTTCGCCTCGTTGCACAATTTATACACGTGAAAGTAAAAACTACGAAAAAAGTTCCTCGTAAATCGACATTCGCACGTATCTTTTGATCCGAATGGATTCACGTGACCCATAAGTTCTTTTCGGAAAGCTATTTCCGAGCGGGCCGCAGCGGGCCTTGTTTTGCTTTATCAATTCATTTCTTGAACGCATAAAAAAATAAAAAAATAAATAACGAAAATGTGGGGTGCAACACGAGGACTTCCCAGGAGGTCACCCATCCTAGTACTACTCTCGCCCAAGCACGCTTAACTTCGGAGTTCTGATGGGATCCGGTGCATTAGTGCTGGTATGATCGCACCCGTAATGATAGGCATCGCAAATATATTTGTATTTAAAACCCTTCACATTCTTAAGAATTTTGAAAAAAAAAAATTCACGAGTTTTTTCGCCTCGTTGCACAATTTATACACGTGAAACTAAAAACTACGAAAAATGTTCCTCGTAAATCGACATTCGCACGTATCTTTTGATCCGAATGGATTCACGTGACCCATAAGTGCTTTTCGGAAAGCTATTTCCGAGCGGGCCGCAGCGGGTCTTGTTTTGCTTTACCAATTCATTTCTTGAATGCATAAAAAAATAAAAAAATAAATAACGAAAATGTGGGGTGCAACACGAGGACTTCCCAGGAGGTCACCCATCCTAGTACTACTCTCGCCCAAGCACGCTTAACTTCGGAGTTCTGATGGGATCCGGTGCATTAGTGCTGGTATGATCGCACCCGTAATGATATGCATCGCAAATATATTTGTATTTATAACCCTTCCCGTTCTTAAGAATTTTGAAAAAAAAAATTCACGAGTTTTTTCGCCTCATTGCACAATTTATACACGTGAAACTAAAAACTACGGAAAATGTTCCTCGTAAATCGACATTCGCACGTATCTTTTGATCCGAATGGATTCACGTGACCCATAAGTGCTTTACGGAAAGCTATTTCCGAGCGGGCCGCAGCGGGCCTTGTTTTGCTTTATCAATTCATTTCTTGAACGCATAAAAAAATAAAAAAATAAATAACGAAAATGTGGGGTGCAACACGAGGACTTCCCAGGAGGTCACCCATCCTAGTACTACTCTCGCCCAAGCACGCTTAACTTCGGAGTTCTGATGGGATCCGGTGCATTAGTGCTGGTATGATCGCACCCGTAATGATAGGCATCGCAAATATATTTGTATTTAAAACCCTTCACATTCTTAAGAATTTTGAAAAAAAAAAATTCACGAGTTTTTTCGCCTCGTTGCACAATTTATACACGTGAAACTAAAAACTACGAAAAATGTTCCTCGTAAATCGACATTCGCACGTATCTTTTGATCCGAATGGATTCACGTGACCCATAAGTGTTTTTCGGAAAGCTATTTCCGAGCGGGCCGCAGCGGGTCTTGTTTTGCTTTACCAATTCATTTCTTGAATGCATAAAAAAATAAAAAAATAAATAACGAAAATGTGGGGTGCAACACGAGGACTTCCCAGGAGGTCACCCATCCTAGTACTACTCTCGCCCAAACACGCTTAACTTCGGAGTTCTGATGGGATCCGGTGCATTAGTGCTGGTATGATCGCACCCATAATGATAGGCATCGCAAATATATTTGTATTTAAAACCCTTCACATTCTTAAGAATTTTGAAAAAAAAAAATTCACGAGTTTTTTCGCCTCGTTGCACAATTTATACACGTGAAACTAAAAACTACGAAAAATGTTCCTCGTAAATCGACATTCGCACGTATCTTTTGATCCGAATGGATTCACGTGACCCATAAGTGCTTTTCGGAAAGCTATTTCCGAGCGGGCCGCAGCGGGCCTTGTTTTGCTTTACCAATTCATTTCTTGAACGCATAAAAAAATAAAAAAATAAATAACGAAAATGTGGGGTGCAACACGAGGACTTCCCAGGAGGTCACCCATCCTAGTACTACTCTCGCCCAAGCACGCTTAACTTCGGAGTTCTGATGGGATCCGGTGCATTAGTGCTGGTATGATCGCACCCGTAATGATAGGCATCGCAAATATATTTGTATTTAAAACCCTTCACATTCTTAAGAATTTTGAAAAAAAAAAATTCACGAGTTTTTTCGCCTCGTTGCACAATTTATACACGTGAAACTAAAAACTACGAAAAATGTTCCTCGTAAATCGACATTCGCACGTATCTTTTGATCCGAATGGATTCACGTGACCCATAAGTGCTTTTCGGAAAGCTATTTCCGAGCGGGCCGCAGCGGGCCTTGTTTTGCTTTACCAATTCATTTCTTGAACGCATAAAAAAATAAAAAAATAAATAACGAAAATGTGGGGTGCAACACGAGGACTTCCCAGGAGGTCACCCATCCTAGTACTACTCTCGCCCAAGCACGCTTAACTTCGGAGTTCTGATGGGATCCGGTGCATTAGTGCTGGTATGATCGCACCCGTAATGATATGCATCGCAAATATATTTGTATTTAAAACCCTTCACATTCTTAAAAATTTTGAAAAAAAAAAATTCACGTGTTTTTTCGCCTCGTTGCACAATTTATACACGTGAAAGTAAAAACTACGAAAAAAGTTCCTCGTAAATCGACATTCGCACGTATCTTTTGATCCGAATGGATTCACGTGACCCATAAGTGCTTTTCGGAAAGCTATTTCCGAGCGGGCCGCAGCGGGCCTTGTTTTGCTTTATCAATTCATTTCTTGAACGCATAAAAAAATAAAAAAATAAATAACGAAAATGTGGGGTGCAACACGAGGACTTCCCAGGAGGTCACCCATCCTAGTACTACTCTCGCCCAAGCACGCTTAACTTCGGAGTTCTGATGGGATCCGGTGCATTAGTGCTGGTATGATCGCACCCGTAATGATAGGCATCGCAAATATATTTGTATTTAAAACCCTTCACATTCTTAAGAATTTTGAAAAAAAAAAATTCACGAGTTTTTTCGCCTCGTTGCACAATTTATACACGTGAAACTAAAAACTACGAAAAATGTTCCTCGTAAATCGACATTCGCACGTATCTTTTGATCCGAATGGATTCACGTGACCCATAAGTGCTTTTCGGAAAGCTATTTCCGAGCGGGCCGCAGCGGGTCTTGTTTTGCTTTACCAATTCATTTCTTGAATGCATAAAAAAATAAAAAAATAAATAACGAAAATGTGGGGTGCAACACGAGGACTTCCCAGGAGGTCACCCATCCTAGTACTACTCTCGCCCAAGCACGCTTAACTTCGGAGTTCTGATGGGATCCGGTGCATTAGTGCTGGTATGATCGCACCCGTAATGATATGCATCGCAAATATATTTGTATTTAAAACCCTTCCCGTTCTTAAGAATTTTGAAAAAAAAAATTCACGAGTTTTTTCGCCTCATTGCACAATTTATACACGTGAAACTAAAAACTACGGAAAATGTTCCTCGTAAATCGACATTCGCACGTATCTTTTGATCCGAATGGATTCACGTGACCCATAAGTGCTTTACGGAAAGCTATTTCCGAGCGGGCCGCAGCGGGCCTTGTTTTGCTTTATCAATTCATTTCTTGAACGCATAAAAAAATAAAAAAATAAATAACGAAAATGTGGGGTGCAACACGAGGACTTCCCAGGAGGTCACCCATCCTAGTACTACTCTCGCCCAAGCACGCTTAACTTCGGAGTTCTGATGGGATCCGGTGCATTAGTGCTGGTATGATCGCACCCGTAATGATAGGCATCGCAAATATATTTGTATTTAAAACCCTTCACATTCTTAAGAATTTTGAAAAAAAAAAATTCACGAGTTTTTTCGCCTCGTTGCACAATTTATACACGTGAAACTAAAAACTACGAAAAATGTTCCTCGTAAATCGACATTCGCACGTATCTTTTGATCCGAATGGATTCACGTGACCCATAAGTGCTTTTCGGAAAGCTATTTCCGAGCGGGCCGCAGCGGGTCTTGTTTTGCTTTACCAATTCATTTCTTGAATGCATAAAAAAATAAAAAAATAAATAACGAAAATGTGGGGTGCAACACGAGGACTTCCCAGGAGGTCACCCATCCTAGTACTACTCTCGCCCAAGCACGCTTAACTTCGGAGTTCTGATGGGATCCGGTGCATTAGTGCTGGTATGATCGCACCCGTAATGATATGCATCGCAAATATATTTGTATTTAAAACCCTTCCCGTTCTTAAGAATTTTGAAAAAAAAAATTCACGAGTTTTTTCGCCTCATTGCACAATTTATACACGTGAAACTAAAAACTACGGAAAATGTTCCTCGTAAATCGACATTCGCACGTATCTTTTGATCCGAATGGATTCACGTGACCCATAAGTGCTTTACGGAAAGCTATTTCCGAGCGGGCCGCAGCGGGCCTTGTTTTGCTTTATCAATTCATTTCTTGAACGCATAAAAAAATAAAAAAATAAATAACGAAAATGTGGGGTGCAACACGAGGACTTCCCAGGAGGTCACCCATCCTAGTACTACTATCGCCCAAGCAAGCTTAACTTCGGAGTTCTGATGGGATCCGGTGCATTAGTGCTGGTATGATCGCACCCGTAATGATAGGCATCGCAAATATATTTGTATTTAAAACCCTTCACATTCTTAAGAATTTTGAAAAAAAAAAATTCACGAGTTTTTTCGCCTCGTTGCACAATTTATACACGTGAAACTAAAAACTACGAAAAATGTTCCTCGTAAATCGACATTCGCACGTATCTTTTGATCCGAATGGATTCACGTGACCCGTAAGTGCTTTTCGGAAATCTATTTCCTAGCGGGCCGCAGCGGGCCTTGTTTTGCTTTACCAATTCATTTCTTGAACGCATAAAAAAATAAAAAAATAAATAACGAAAATGTGGGGTGCAACACGAGGACTTCCCAGGAGGTCACCCATCCTAGTACAACTCTCGCCCAAGCACACTTAACTTCGGAGTTCTGATGGGATCCGGTGCATTAGTGCTGGTATGATCGCACCCGTAATGATATGCATCGCAAATATATTTGTATTTAAAACCCTTCACATTCTTAAAAATTTTGAAAAAAAAAAAAATTCACGAGTTTTTTCGCCTCGTTGCACAATTTATACACGTGAAACTAAAAACTACGAAAAAAGTTCCTCGTAAATCGACATTCGCACGTATCTTTTGATCCGAATGGATTCACGTGACCCATAAGTGCTTTACGGAAAGCTATTTCCGAGCGGGCCGCAGCGGGCCTTGTTTTGCTTTATCAATTCATTTCTTGAACGCATAAAAAAATAAAAAAATAAATAACGAAAATGTGGGGTGCAACACGAGGACTTCCCAGGAGGTCACCCATCCTAGTACTACTCTCGCCCAAGCACGCTTAACTTCGGAGTTCTGATGGGATCCGGTGCATTAGTGCTGGTATGATCGCACCCGTAATGATATGCATCGCAAATATATTTGTATTTAAAACCCTTCACATTCTTAAAAATTTTGAAAAAAAAAAATTCACGTGTTTTTTCGCCTCGTTGCACAATTTATACACGTGAAACTAAAAACTACGAAAAAAGTTCCTCGTAAATCGACATTCGCACGTATCTTTTGATCCGAATGGATTCACGTGACCCATAAGTGCTTTTCGGAAAGCTATTTCCGAGCGGGCCGCAGCGGGCCTTGTTTTGCTTTATCAATTCATTTCTTGAACGCATAAAAAAATAAAAAAATAAATAACGAAAATGTGGGGTGCAACACGAGGACTTCCCAGGAGGTCACCCATCCTAGTACTACTCTCGCCCAAGCACGCTTAACTTCGGAGTTCTGATGGGATCCGGTGCATTAGTGCTGGTATGATCGCACCCGTAATGATAGGCATCGCAAATATATTTGTATTTAAAACCCTTCACATTCTTAAGAATTTTGAAAAAAAAAAATTCACGAGTTTTTTCGCCTCGTTGCACAATTTATACACGTGAAACTAAAAACTACGAAAAATGTTCCTCGTAAATCGACATTCGCACGTATCTTTTGATCCGAATGGATTCACGTGACCCATAAGTGCTTTTCGGAAAGCTATTTTCGAGCGGGCCGCAGCGGGTCTTGTTTTGCTTTACCAATTCATTTCTTGAATGCATAAAAAAATAAAAAAATAAATAACGAAAATGTGGGGTGCAACACGAGGACTTCCCAGGAGGTCACCCATCCTAGTACTACTCTCGCCCAAGCACGCTTAACTTCGGAGTTCTGATGGGATCCGGTGCATTAGTGCTGGTATGATCGCACCCGTAATGATATGCATCGCAAATATATTTGTATTTAAAACCCTTCCCGTTCTTAAGAATTTTGAAAAAAAAAATTCACGATTTTTTTCGCCTCATTGCACAATTTATACACGTGAAACTAAAAACTACGGAAAATGTTCCTCATAAATCGACATTCGCACGTATCTTTTGATCCGAATGGATTCACGTGACCCATAAGTGCTTTACGGAAAGCTATTTCCGAGCGGGCCGCAGCGGGCCTTGTTTTGCTTTATCAATTCATTTCTTGAACGCATAAAAAAATAAAAAAATAAATAACGAAAATGTGGGGTGCAACACGAGGACTTCCCAGGAGGTCACCCATCCTAGTACTACTCTCGCCCAAGCACGCTTAACTTCGGAGTTCTGATGGGATCCGGTGCATTAGTGCTGGTATGATCGCACCCGTAATGATAGGCATCGCAAATATATTTGTATTTAAAACCCTTCACATTCTTAAGAATTTTGAAAAAAAAAAATTCACGAGTTTTTTCGCCTCGTTGCACAATTTATACACGTGAAACTAAAAACAACGAAAAATGTTCCTCGTAAATCGACATTCGCACGTATCTTTTGATCCGAATGGATTCACGTGACCCATAAGTGCTTTTCGGAAAGCTATTTCCGAGCGGGCCGCAGCGGGCCTTGTTTTGCTTTACCAATTCATTTCTTGAACGCATAAAAAAATAAAAAAATAAATAACGAAAATGTGGGGTGCAACACGAGGACTTCCCAGGAGGTCACCCATCCTAGTACTACTCTCGCCCAAGCACGCTTAACTTCGGAGTTCTGATGGGATCCGGTGCATTAGTGCTGGTATGATCGCACCCGTAATGATATGCATCGCAAATATATTTGTATTTAAAACCCTTCACATTCTTAAAAATTTTGAAAAA
The DNA here is from genome assembly GCA_028455895.1 of Rhodomyrtus tomentosa. Lineage (NCBI taxonomy): Eukaryota > Viridiplantae > Streptophyta > Magnoliopsida > Myrtales > Myrtaceae > Rhodomyrtus > Rhodomyrtus tomentosa. The sequence goes on from JAPCWY010000001.1 coordinate 17,627,706, forward strand.
AAAAAATTCACGTGTTTTTTCGCCTCGTTGCACAATTTATACACGTGAAAGTAAAAACTACGAAAAAAGTTCCTCGTAAATCGACATTCGCACGTATCTTTTGATCCGAATGGATTCACGTGACCCATAAGTGCTTTTCGGAAAGCTATTTCCGAGCGGGCCGCAGCGGGCCTTGTTTTGCTTTATCAATTCATTTCTTGAACGCATAAAAAAATAAAAAAATAAATAACGAAAATGTGGGGTGCAACACGAGGACTTCCCAGGAGGTCACCCATCCTAGTACTACTCTCGCCCAAGCACGCTTAACTTCGGAGTTCTGATGGGATCCGGTGCATTAGTGCTGGTATGATCGCACCCGTAATGATAGGCATCGCAAATATATTTGTATTTAAAACCCTTCACATTCTTAAGAATTTTGAAAAAAAAAAATTCACGAGTTTTTTCGCCTCGTTGCACAATTTATACACGTGAAACTAAAAACTACGAAAAATGTTCCTCGTAAATCGACATTCGCACGTATCTTTTGATCCGAATGGATTCACGTGACCCATAAGTGCTTTTCGGAAAGCTATTTCCGAGCGGGCCGCAGCGGGTCTTGTTTTGCTTTACCAATTCATTTCTTGAATGCATAAAAAAATAAAAAAATAAATAACGAAAATGTGGGGTGCAACACGAGGACTTCCCAGGAGGTCACCCATCCTAGTACTACTCTCGCCCAAGCACGCTTAACTTCGGAGTTCTGATGGGATCCGGTGCATTAGTGCTGGTATGATCGCACCCGTAATGATATGCATCGCAAATATATTTGTATTTAAAACCCTTCCCGTTCTTAAGAATTTTGAAAAAAAAAATTCACGAGTTTTTTCGCCTCATTGCACAATTTATACACGTGAAACTAAAAACTACGGAAAATGTTCCTCGTAAATCGACATTCGCACGTATCTTTTGATCCGAATGGATTCACGTGACCCATAAGTGCTTTACGGAAAGCTATTTCCGAGCGGGCCGCAGCGGGCCTTGTTTTGCTTTATCAATTCATTTCTTGAACGCATAAAAAAATAAAAAAATAAATAACGAAAATGTGGGGTGCAACACGAGGACTTCCCAGGAGGTCACCCATCCTAGTACTACTCTCGCCCAAGCACGCTTAACTTCGGAGTTCTGATGGGATCCGGTGCATTAGTGCTGGTATGATCGCACCCGTAATGATAGGCATCGCAAATATATTTGTATTTAAAACCCTTCACATTCTTAAGAATTTTGAAAAAAAAAAATTCACGAGTTTTTTCGCCTCGTTGCACAATTTATACACGTGAAACTAAAAACTACGAAAAATGTTCCTCGTAAATCGACATTCGCACGTATCTTTTGATCCGAATGGATTCACGTGACCCATAAGTGCTTTTCGGAAAGCTATTTCCGAGCGGGCCGCAGCGGGTCTTGTTTTGCTTTACCAATTCATTTCTTGAATGCATAAAAAAATAAAAAAATAAATAACGAAAATGTGGGGTGCAACACGAGGACTTCCCAGGAGGTCACCCATCCTAGTACTACTCTCGCCCAAGCACGCTTAACTTCGGAGTTCTGATGGGATCCGGTGCATTAGTGCTGGTATGATCGCACCCGTAATGATATGCATCGCAAATATATTTGTATTTAAAACCCTTCCCGTTCTTAAGAATTTTGAAAAAAAAAATTCACGAGTTTTTTCGCCTCATTGCACAATTTATACACGTGAAACTAAAAACTACGGAAAATGTTCCTCGTAAATCGACATTCGCACGTATCTTTTGATCCGAATGGATTCACGTGACCCATAAGTGCTTTACGGAAAGCTATTTCCGAGCGGGCCGCAGCGGGCCTTGTTTTGCTTTATCAATTCATTTCTTGAACGCATAAAAAAATAAAAAAATAAATAACGAAAATGTGGGGTGCAACACGAGGACTTCCCAGGAGGTCACCCATCCTAGTACTACTATCGCCCAAGCAAGCTTAACTTCGGAGTTCTGATGGGATCCGGTGCATTAGTGCTGGTATGATCGCACCCGTAATGATAGGCATCGCAAATATATTTGTATTTAAAACCCTTCACATTCTTAAGAATTTTGAAAAAAAAAAATTCACGAGTTTTTTCGCCTCGTTGCACAATTTATACACGTGAAACTAAAAACTACGAAAAATGTTCCTCGTAAATCGACATTCGCACGTATCTTTTGATCCGAATGGATTCACGTGACCCATAAGTGCTTTTCGGAAATCTATTTCCTAGCGGGCCGCAGCGGGCCTTGTTTTGCTTTACCAATTCATTTCTTGAACGCATAAAAAAATAAAAAAATAAATAACGAAAATGTGGGGTGCAACACGAGGACTTCCCAGGAGGTCACCCATCCTAGTACAACTCTCGCCCAAGCACACTTAACTTCGGAGTTCTGATGGGATCCGGTGCATTAGTGCTGGTATGATCGCACCCGTAATGATATGCATCGCAAATATATTTGTATTTAAAACCCTTCACATTCTTAAAAATTTTGAAAAAAAAAAAAATTCACGAGTTTTTTCGCCTCGTTGCACAATTTATACACGTGAAACTAAAAACTACGAAAAAAGTTCCTCGTAAATCGACATTCGCACGTATCTTTTGATCCGAATGGATTCACGTGACCCATAAGTGCTTTACGGAAAGCTATTTCCGAGCGGGCCGCAGCGGGCCTTGTTTTGCTTTATCAATTCATTTCTTGAACGCATAAAAAAATAAAAAAATAAATAACGAAAATGTGGGGTGCAACACGAGGACTTCCCAGGAGGTCACCCATCCTAGTACTACTCTCGCCCAAGCACGCTTAACTTCGGAGTTCTGATGGGATCCGGTGCATTAGTGCTGGTATGATCGCACCCGTAATGATATGCATCGCAAATATATTTGTATTTAAAACCCTTCACATTCTTAAAAATTTTGAAAAAAAAAAATTCACGTGTTTTTTCGCCTCGTTGCACAATTTATACACGTGAAACTAAAAACTACGAAAAAAGTTCCTCGTAAATCGACATTCGCACGTATCTTTTGATCCGAATGGATTCACGTGACCCATAAGTGCTTTACGGAAAGCTATTTCCGAGCGGGCCGCAGCGGGCCTTGTTTTGCTTTATCAATTCATTTCTTGAACGCATAAAAAAATAAAAAAATAAATAACGAAAATGTGGGGTGCAACACGAGGACTTCCCAGGAGGTCACCCATCCTAGTACTACTCTCGCCCAAGCACGCTTAACTTCGGAGTTCTGATGGGATCCGGTGCATTAGTGCTGGTATGATCGCACCCGTAATGATATGCATCGCAAATATATTTGTATTTAAAACCCTTCACATTCTTAAAAATTTTGAAAAAAAAAAATTCACGTGTTTTTTCGCCTCGTTGCACAATTTATACACGTGAAACTAAAAACTACGAAAAAAGTTCCTCGTAAATCGACATTCGCACGTATCTTTTGATCCGAATGGATTCACGTGACCCATAAGTGCTTTTCGGAAAGCTATTTCCGAGCGGGCCGCAGCGGGCCTTGTTTTGCTTTATCAATTCATTTCTTGAACGCATAAAAAAATAAAAAAATAAATAACGAAAATGTGGGGTGCAACACGAGGACTTCCCAGGAGGTCACCCATCCTAGTACTACTCTCGCCCAAGCACGCTTAACTTCGGAGTTCTGATGGGATCCGGTGCATTAGTGCTGGTATGATCGCACCCGTAATGATAGGCATCGCAAATATATTTGTATTTAAAACCCTTCACATTCTTAAGAATTTTGAAAAAAAAAAATTCACGAGTTTTTTCGCCTCGTTGCACAATTTATACACGTGAAACTAAAAACTACGAAAAATGTTCCTCGTAAATCGACATTCGCACGTATCTTTTGATCCGAATGGATTCACGTGACCCATAAGTGCTTTTCGGAAAGCTATTTCCGAGCGGGCCGCAGCGGGTCTTGTTTTGCTTTACCAATTCATTTCTTGAATGCATAAAAAAATAAAAAAATAAATAACGAAAATGTGGGGTGCAACACGAGGACTTCCCAGGAGGTCACCCATCCTAGTACTACTCTCGCCCAAGCACGCTTAACTTCGGAGTTCTGATGGGATCCGGTGCATTAGTGCTGGTATGATCGCACCCGTAATGATATGCATCGCAAATATATTTGTATTTAAAACCCTTCCCGTTCTTAAGAATTTTGAAAAAAAAAATTCACGAGTTTTTTCGCCTCATTGCACAATTTATACACGTGAAACTAAAAACTACGGAAAATGTTCCTCGTAAATCGACATTCGCACGTATCTTTTGATCCGAATGGATTCACGTGACCCATAAGTGCTTTACGGAAAGCTATTTCCGAGCGGGCCGCAGCGGGCCTTGTTTTGCTTTATCAATTCATTTCTTGAACGCATAAAAAAATAAAAAAATAAATAACGAAAATGTGGGGTGCAACACGAGGACTTCCCAGGAGGTCACCCATCCTAGTACTACTATCGCCCAAGCAAGCTTAACTTCGGAGTTCTGATGGGATCCGGTGCATTAGTGCTGGTATGATCGCACCCGTAATGATAGGCATCGCAAATATATTTGTATTTAAAACCCTTCACATTCTTAAGAATTTTGAAAAAAAAAAATTCACGAGTTTTTTCGCCTCGTTGCACAATTTATACACGTGAAACTAAAAACTACGAAAAATGTTCCTCGTAAATCGACATTCGCACGTATCTTTTGATCCGAATGGATTCACGTGACCCATAAGTGCTTTTCGGAAATCTATTTCCTAGCGGGCCGCAGCGGGCCTTGTTTTGCTTTACCAATTCATTTCTTGAACGCATAAAAAAATAAAAAAATAAATAACGAAAATGTGGGGTGCAACACGAGGACTTCCCAGGAGGTCACCCATCCTAGTACAACTCTCGCCCAAGCACACTTAACTTCGGAGTTCTGATGGGATCCGGTGCATTAGTGCTGGTATGATCGCACCCGTAATGATATGCATCGCAAATATATTTGTATTTAAAACCCTTCACATTCTTAAAAATTTTGAAAAAAAAAAAAATTCACGAGTTTTTTCGCCTCGTTGCACAATTTATACACGTGAAACTAAAAACTACGAAAAAAGTTCCTCGTAAATCGACATTCGCACGTATCTTTTGATCCGAATGGATTCACGTGACCCATAAGTGCTTTACGGAAAGCTATTTCCGAGCGGGCCGCAGCGGGCCTTGTTTTGCTTTATCAATTCATTTCTTGAACGCATAAAAAAATAAAAAAATAAATAACGAAAATGTGGGGTGCAACACGAGGACTTCCCAGGAGGTCACCCATCCTAGTACTACTCTCGCCCAAGCACGCTTAACTTCGGAGTTCTGATGGGATCCGGTGCATTAGTGCTGGTATGATCGCACCCGTAATGATATGCATCGCAAATATATTTGTATTTAAAACCCTTCACATTCTTAAAAATTTTGAAAAAAAAAAATTCACGTGTTTTTTCGCCTCGTTGCACAATTTATACACGTGAAACTAAAAACTACGAAAAAAGTTCCTCGTAAATCGACATTCGCACGTATCTTTTGATCCGAATGGATTCACGTGACCCATAAGTGCTTTACGGAAAGCTATTTCCGAGCGGGCCGCAGCGGGCCTTGTTTTGCTTTATCAATTCATTTCTTGAACGCATAAAAAAATAAAAAAATAAATAACGAAAATGTGGGGTGCAACACGAGGACTTCCCAGGAGGTCACCCATCCTAGTACTACTCTCGCCCAAGCACGCTTAACTTCGGAGTTCTGATGGGATCCGGTGCATTAGTGCTGGTATGATCGCACCCGTAATGATATGCATCGCAAATATATTTGTATTTAAAACCCTTCACATTCTTAAAAATTTTGAAAAAAAAAAATTCACGTGTTTTTTCGCCTCGTTGCACAATTTATACACGTGAAACTAAAAACTACGAAAAAAGTTCCTCGTAAATCGACATTCGCACGTATCTTTTGATCCGAATGGATTCACGTGACCCATAAGTGCTTTTCGGAAAGCTATTTCCGAGCGGGCCGCAGCGGGCCTTGTTTTGCTTTATCAATTCATTTCTTGAACGCATAAAAAAATAAAAAAATAAATAACGAAAATGTGGGGTGCAACACGAGGACTTCCCAGGAGGTCACCCATCCTAGTACTACTCTCGCCCAAGCACGCTTAACTTCGGAGTTCTGATGGGATCCGGTGCATTAGTGCTGGTATGATCGCACCCGTAATGATAGGCATCGCAAATATATTTGTATTTAAAACCCTTCACATTCTTAAGAATTTTGAAAAAAAAAAATTCACGAGTTTTTTCGCCTCGTTGCACAATTTATACACGTGAAACTAAAAACTACGAAAAATGTTCCTCGTAAATCGACATTCGCACGTATCTTTTGATCCGAATGGATTCACGTGACCCATAAGTGCTTTTCGGAAAGCTATTTCCGAGCGGGCCGCAGCGGGTCTTGTTTTGCTTTACCAATTCATTTCTTGAATGCATAAAAAAATAAAAAAATAAATAACGAAAATGTGGGGTGCAACACGAGGACTTCCCAGGAGGTCACCCATCCTAGTACTACTCTCGCCCAAGCACGCTTAACTTCGGAGTTCTGATGGGATCCGGTGCATTAGTGCTGGTATGATCGCACCCGTAATGATATGCATCGCAAATATATTTGTATTTAAAACCCTTCCCGTTCTTAAGAATTTTGAAAAAAAAAATTCACGAGTTTTTTCGCCTCATTGCACAATTTATACACGTGAAACTAAAAACTACGGAAAATGTTCCTCGTAAATCGACATTCGCACGTATCTTTTGATCCGAATGGATTCACGTGACCCATAAGTGCTTTACGGAAAGCTATTTCCGAGCGGGCCGCAGCGGGCCTTGTTTTGCTTTATCAATTCATTTCTTGAACGCATAAAAAAATAAAAAAATAAATAACGAAAATGTGGGGTGCAACACGAGGACTTCCCAGGAGGTCACCCATCCTAGTACTACTATCGCCCAAGCAAGCTTAACTTCGGAGTTCTGATGGGATCCGGTGCATTAGTGCTGGTATGATCGCACCCGTAATGATAGGCATCGCAAATATATTTGTATTTAAAACCCTTCACATTCTTAAGAATTTTGAAAAAAAAAAATTCACGAGTTTTTTCGCCTCGTTGCACAATTTATACACGTGAAACTAAAAACTACGAAAAATGTTCCTCGTAAATCGACATTCGCACGTATCTTTTGATCCGAATGGATTCACGTGACCCATAAGTGCTTTTCGGAAATCTATTTCCTAGCGGGCCGCAACGGGCCTTGTTTTGCTTTACCAATTCATTTCTTGAACGCATAAAAAAATAAAAAAATAAATAACGAAAATGTGGGGTGCAACACGAGGACTTCCCAGGAGGTCACCCATCCTAGTACAACTCTCGCCCAAGCACACTTAACTTCGGAGTTCTGATGGGATCCGGTGCATTAGTGCTGGTATGATCGCACCCGTAATGATATGCATCGCAAATATATTTGTATTTAAAACCCTTCACATTCTTAAAAATTTTGAAAAAAAAAAATTCACGAGTTTTTTCGCCTCGTTGCACAATTTATACACGTGAAACTAAAAACTACGAAAAAAGTTCCTCGTAAATCGACATTCGCACGTATCTTTTGATCCGAATGGATTCACGTGACCCATAAGTGCTTTACGGAAAGCTATTTCCGAGCGGGCCGCAGCGGGCCTTGTTTTGCTTTATCAATTCATTTCTTGAACGCATAAAAAAATAAAAAAATAAATAACGAAAATGTGGGGTGCAACACGAGGACTTCCCAGGAGGTCACCCATCCTAGTACTACTCTCGCCCAAGCACGCTTAACTTCGGAGTTCTGATGGGATCCGGTGCATTAGTGCTGGTATGATCGCACCCGTAATGATATGCATCGCAAATATATTTGTATTTAAAACCCTTCACATTCTTAAAAATTTGGAAAAAAAAAAATTCACGTGTTTTTTCGCCTCGTTGCACAATTTATACACGTGAAACTAAAAACTACGAAAAAAGTTCCTCGTAAATCGACATTCGCACGTATCTTTTGATCCGAATGGATTCACGTGACCCATAAGTGCTTTTCGGAAAGCTATTTCCGAGCGGGCCGCAGCGGGCCTTGTTTTGCTTTATCAATTCATTTCTTGAACGCATAAAAAAATAAAAAAATAAATAACGAAAATGTGGGGTGCAACACGAGGACTTCCCAGGAGGTCACCCATCCTAGTACTACTCTCGCCCAAGCACGCTTAACTTCGGAGTTCTGATGGGATCCGGTGCATTAGTGCTGGTATGATCGCACCCGTAATGATAGGCATCGCAAATATATTTGTATTTAAAACCCTTCACATTCTTAAGAATTTTGAAAAAAAAAAATTCACGAGTTTTTTCGCCTCGTTGCACAATTTATACACGTGAAACTAAAAACTACGAAAAATGTTCCTCGTAAATCGACATTCGCACGTATCTTTTGATCCGAATGGATTCACGTGACCCATAAGTGCTTTTCGGAAAGCTATTTCCGAGCGGGCCGCAGCGGGTCTTGTTTTGCTTTACCAATTCATTTCTTGAATGCATAAAAAAATAAAAAAATAAATAACGAAAATGTGGGGTGCAACACGAGGACTTCCCAGGAGGTCACCCATCCTAGTACTACTCTCGCCCAAGCACGCTTAACTTCGGAGTTCTGATGGGATCCGGTGCATTAGTGCTGGTATGATCGCACCCGTAATGATATGCATCGCAAATATATTTGTATTTAAAACCCTTCCCGTTCTTAAGAATTTTGAAAAAAAAAATTCACGATTTTTTTCGCCTCATTGCACAATTTATACACGTGAAACTAAAAACTACGGAAAATGTTCCTCATAAATCGACATTCGCACGTATCTTTTGATCCGAATGGATTCACGTGACCCATAAGTGCTTTACGGAAAGCTATTTCCGAGCGGGCCGCAGCGGGCCTTGTTTTGCTTTATCAATTCATTTCTTGAACGCATAAAAAAATAAAAAAATAAATAACGAAAATGTGGGGTGCAACACGAGGACTTCCCAGGAGGTCACCCATCCTAGTACTACTCTCGCCCAAGCACGCTTAACTTCGGAGTTCTGATGGGATCCGGTGCATTAGTGCTGGTATGATCGCACCCGTAATGATAGGCATCGCAAATATATTTGTATTTAAAACCCTTCACATTCTTAAGAATTTTGAAAAAAAAAAATTCACGAGTTTTTTCGCCTCGTTGCACAATTTATACACGTGAAACTAAAAACAACGAAAAATGTTCCTCGTAAATCGACATTCGCACGTATCTTTTGATCCGAATGGATTCACGTGACCCATAAGTGCTTTTCGGAAAGCTATTTCCGAGCGGGCCGCAGCGGGCCTTGTTTTGCTTTACCAATTCATTTCTTGAACGCATAAAAAAATAAAAAAATAAATAACGAAAATGTGGGGTGCAACACGAGGACTTCCCAGGAGGTCACCCATCCTAGTACTACTCTCGCCCAAGCACGCTTAACTTCGGAGTTCTGATGGGATCCGGTGCATTAGTGCTGGTATGATCGCACCCGTAATGATATGCATCGCAAATATATTTGTATTTAAAACCCTTCACATTCTTAAAAATTTTGAAAAAAAAAAATTCACGTGTTTTTTCGCCTCGTTGCACAATTTATACACGTGAAAGTAAAAACTACGAAAAAAGTTCCTCGTAAATCGACATTCGCACGTATCTTTTGATCCGAATGGATTCACGTGACCCATAAGTGCTTTTCGGAAAGCTATTTCCGAGCGGGCCGCAGCGGGCCTTGTTTTGCTTTATCAATTCATTTCTTGAACGCATAAAAAAATAAAAAAATAAATAACGAAAATGTGGGGTGCAACACGAGGACTTCCCAGGAGGTCACCCATCCTAGTACTACTCTCGCCCAAGCACGCTTAACTTCGGAGTTCTGATGGGATCCGGTGCATTAGTGCTGGTATGATCGCACCCGTAATGATAGGCATCGCAAATATATTTGTATTTAAAACCCTTCACATTCTTAAGAATTTTGAAAAAAAAAAATTCACGAGTTTTTTCGCCTCGTTGCACAATTTATACACGTGAAACTAAAAACAACGAAAAATGTTCCTCGTAAATCGACATTCGCACGTATCTTTTGATCCGAATGGATTCACGTGACCCATAAGTGCTTTTCGGAAAGCTATTTCCGAGCGGGCCGCAGCGGGCCTTGTTTTGCTTTACCAATTCATTTCTTGAACGCATAAAAAAATAAAAAAATAAATAACGAAAATGTGGGGTGCAACACGAGGACTTCCCAGGAGGTCACCCATCCTAGTACTACTCTCGCCCAAGCACGCTTAACTTCGGAGTTCTGATGGGATCCGGTGCATTAGTGCTGGTATGATCGCACCCGTAATGATATGCATCGCAAATATATTTGTATTTAAAACCCTTCCCGTTCTTAAGAATTTTGAAAAAAAAAATTCACGAGTTTTTTCGCCTCATTGCACAATTTATACACGTGAAACTAAAAACTACGGAAAATGTTCCTCGTAAATCGACATTCGCACGTATCTTTTGATCCGAATGGATTCACGTGACCCATAAGTGCTTTACGGAAAGCTATTTCCGAGCGGGCCGCAGCGGGCCTTGTTTTGCTTTATCAATTCATTTCTTGAACGCATAAAAAAATAAAAAAATAAATAACGAAAATGTGGGGTGCAACACGAGGACTTCCCAGGAGGTCACCCATCCTAGTACTACTCTCGCCCAAGCACGCTTAACTTCGGAGTTCTGATGGGATCCGGTGCATTAGTGCTGGTATGATCGCACCCGTAATGATAGGCATCGCAAATATATTTGTATTTAAAACCCTTCACATTCTTAAGAATTTTGAAAAAAAAAAATTCACGAGTTTTTTCGCCTCGTTGCACAATTTATACACGTGAAACTAAAAACTACGAAAAATGTTCCTCGTAAATCGACATTCGCACGTATCTTTTGATCCGAATGGATTCACGTGACCCATAAGTGCTTTTCGGAAAGCTATTTCCGAGCGGGCCGCAGCGGGTCTTGTTTTGCTTTACCAATTCATTTCTTGAATGCATAAAAAAATAAAAAAATAAATAACGAAAATGTGGGGTGCAACACGAGGACTTCCCAGGAGGTCACCCATCCTAGTACTACTCTCGCCCAAGCACGCTTAACTTCGGAGTTCTGATGGGATCCGGTGCATTAGTGCTGGTATGATCGCACCCGTAATGATATGCATCGCAAATATATTTGTATTTAAAACCCTTCCCGTTCTTAAGAATTTTGAAAAAAAAAATTCACGAGTTTTTTCGCCTCATTGCACAATTTATACACGTGAAACTAAAAACTACGGAAAATGTTCCTCGTAAATCGACATTCGCACGTATCTTTTGATCCGAATGGATTCACGTGACCCATAAGTGCTTTACGGAAAGCTATTTCCGAGCGGGCCGCAGCGGGCCTTGTTTTGCTTTATCAATTCATTTCTTGAACGCATAAAAAAATAAAAAAATAAATAACGAAAATGTGGGGTGCAACACGAGGACTTCCCAGGAGGTCACCCATCCTAGTACTACTATCGCCCAAGCAAGCTTAACTTCGGAGTTCTGATGGGATCCGGTGCATTAGTGCTGGTATGATCGCACCCGTAATGATAGGCATCGCAAATATATTTGTATTTAAAACCCTTCACATTCTTAAGAATTTTGAAAAAAAAAAATTCACGAGTTTTTTCGCCTCGTTGCACAATTTATACACGTGAAACTAAAAACTACGAAAAATGTTCCTCGTAAATCGACATTCGCACGTATCTTTTGATCCGAATGGATTCACGTGACCCATAAGTGCTTTACGGAAAGCTATTTCCGAGCGGGCCGCAGCGGGCCTTGTTTTGCTTTATCAATTCATTTCTTGAACGCATAAAAAAATAAAAAAATAAATAATGAAAATATGGGGTGCAACACGAGGACTTCCCAGGAGGTCACCCATCCTAGTACTACTCTCGCCCAAGCACGCTTAACTTCGGAGTTCTGATGGGATCCGGTGCATTAGTGCTGGTATGATCGCACCCGTAATGATAGGCATCGCAAATATATTTGTATTTAAAACCCTTCACATTCTTAAGAATTTTGAAAAAAAAAAATTCACGAGTTTTTTCGCCTCGTTGCACAATTTATACACGTGAAACTAAAAACAACGAAAAATGTTCCTCGTAAATCGACATTCGCACGTATCTTTTGATCCGAATGGATTCACGTGACCCATAAGTGCTTTTCGGAAAGCTATTTCCGAGCGGGCCGCAGCGGGCCTTGTTTTGCTTTACCAATTCATTTCTTGAACGCATAAAAAAATAAAAAAATAAATAACGAAAATGTGGGGTGCAACACGAGGACTTCCCAGGAGGTCACCCATCCTAGTACTACTCTCGCCCAAGCACGCTTAACTTCGGAGTTCTGATGGGATCCGGTGCATTAGTGCTGGTATGATCGCACCCGTAATGATATGCATCGCAAATATATTTGTATTTAAAACCCTTCACATTCTTAAAAATTTTGAAAAAAAAAAATTCACGTGTTTTTTCGCCTCGTTGCACAATTTATACACGTGAAAGTAAAAACTACGAAAAAAGTTCCTCGTAAATCGACATTCGCACGTATCTTTTGATCCGAATGGATTCACGTGACCCATAAGTGCTTTTCGGAAAGCTATTTCCGAGCGGGCCGCAGCGGGCCTTGTTTTGCTTTATCAATTCATTTCTTGAACGCATAAAAAAATAAAAAAATAAATAACGAAAATGTGGGGTGCAACACGAGGACTTCCCAGGAGGTCACCCATCCTAGTACTACTCTCGCCCAAGCACGCTTAACTTCGGAGTTCTGATGGGATCCGGTGCATTAGTGCTGGTATGATCGCACCCGTAATGATAGGCATCGCAAATATATTTGTATTTAAAACCCTTCACATTCTTAAGAATTTTGAAAAAAAAAAATTCACGAGTTTTTTCGCCTCGTTGCACAATTTATACACGTGAAACTAAAAACTACGAAAAATGTTCCTCGTAAATCGACATTCGCACGTATCTTTTGATCCGAATGGATTCACGTGACCCATAAGTGCTTTTCGGAAAGCTATTTCCGAGCGGGCCGCAGCGGGTCTTGTTTTGCTTTACCAATTCATTTCTTGAATGCATAAAAAAATAAAAAAATAAATAACGAAAATGTGGGGTGCAACACGAGGACTTCCCAGGAGGTCACCCATCCTAGTACTACTCTCGCCCAAGCACGCTTAACTTCGGAGTTCTGATGGGATCCGGTGCATTAGTGCTGGTATGATCGCACCCGTAATGATATGCATCGCAAATATATTTGTATTTAAAACCCTTCCCGTTCTTAAGAATTTTGAAAAAAAAAATTCACGAGTTTTTTGGCCTCATTGCACAATTTATACACGTGAAACTAAAAACTACGGAAAATGTTCCTCGTAAATCGACATTCGCACGTATCTTTTGATCCGAATGGATTCACGTGACCCATAAGTGCTTTACGGAAAGCTATTTCCGAGCGGGCCGCAGCGGGCCTTGTTTTGCTTTATCAATTCATTTCTTGAACGCATAAAAAAATAAAAAAATAAATAACGAAAATGTGGGGTGCAACACGAGGACTTCCCAGGAGGTCACCCATCCTAGTACTACTCTCGCCCAAGCACGCTTAACTTCGGAGTTCTGATGGGATCCGGTGCATTAGTGCTGGTATGATCGCACCCGTAATGATAGGCATCGCAAATATATTTGTATTTAAAACCCTTCACATTCTTAAGAATTTTGAAAAAAAAAAATTCACGAGTTTTTTCGCCTCGTTGCACAATTTATACACGTGAAACTAAAAACTACGAAAAATGTTCCTCGTAAATCGACATTCGCACGTATCTTTTGATCCGAATGGATTCACGTGACCCATAAGTGCTTTTCGGAAAGCTATTTCCGAGCGGGCCGCAGCGGGTCTTGTTTTGCTTTACCAATTCATTTCTTGAATGCATAAAAAAATAAAAAAATAAATAACGAAAATGTGGGGTGCAACACGAGGACTTCCCAGGAGGTCACCCATCCTAGTACTACTCTCGCCCAAGCACGCTTAACTTCGGAGTTCTGATGGGATCCGGTGCATTAGTGCTGGTATGATCGCACCCGTAATGATATGCATCGCAAATATATTTGTATTTAAAACCCTTCCCGTTCTTAAGAATTTTGAAAAAAAAAAATTCACGAGTTTTTTCGCCTCATTGCACAATTTATACACGTGAAACTAAAAACTACGGAAAATGTTCCTCGTAAATCGACATTCGCACGTATCTTTTGATCCGAATGGATTCACGTGACCCATAAGTGCTTTACGGAAAGCTATTTCCGAGCGGGCCGCAGCGGGCCTTGTTTTGCTTTATCAATTCATTTCTTGAACGCATAAAAAAATAAAAAAATAAATAACGAAAATGTGGGGTGCAACACGAGGACTTCCCAGGAGGTCACCCATCCTAGTACTACTATCGCCCAAGCAAGCTTAACTTCGGAGTTCTGATGGGATCCGGTGCATTAGTGCTGGTATGATCGCACCCGTAATGATAGGCATCGCAAATATATTTGTATTTAAAACCCTTCACATTCTTAAGAATTTTGAAAAAAAAAAATTCACGAGTTTTTTCGCCTCGTTGCACAATTTATACACGTGAAACTAAAAACTACGAAAAATGTTCCTCGTAAATCGACATTCGCACGTATCTTTTGATCCGAATGGATTCACGTGACCCATAAGTGCTTTTCGGAAATCTATTTCCTAGCGGGCCGCAGCGGGCCTTGTTTTGCTTTACCAATTCATTTCTTGAACGCATAAAAAAATAAAAAAATAAATAACGAAAATGTGGGGTGCAACACGAGGACTTCCCAGGAGGTCACCCATCCTAGTACAACTCTCGCCCAAGCACACTTAACTTCGGAGTTCTGATGGGATCCGGTGCATTAGTGCTGGTATGATCGCACCCGTAATGATATGCATCGCAAATATATTTGTATTTAAAACCCTTCACATTCTTAAAAATTTTGAAAAAAAAAAAAATTCACGAGTTTTTTCGCCTCGTTGCACAATTTATACACGTGAAACTAAAAACTACGAAAAAAGTTCCTCGTAAATCGACATTCGCACGTATCTTTTGATCCGAATGGATTCACGTGACCCATAAGTGCTTTACGGAAAGCTATTTCCGAGCGGGCCGCAGCGGGCCTTGTTTTGCTTTATCAATTCATTTCTTGAACGCATAAAAAAATAAAAAAATAAATAACGAAAATGTGGGGTGCAACACGAGGACTTCCCAGGAGGTCACCCATCCTAGTACTACTCTCGCCCAAGCACGCTTAACTTCGGAGTTCTGATGGGATCCGGTGCATTAGTGCTGGTATGATCGCACCCGTAATGATATGCATCGCAAATATATTTGTATTTAAAACCCTTCACATTCTTAAAAATTTTGAAAAAAAAAAATTCACGTGTTTTTTCGCCTCGTTGCACAATTTATACACGTGAAACTAAAAACTACGAAAAAAGTTCCTCGTAAATCGACATTCGCACGTATCTTTTGATCCGAATGGATTCACGTGACCCATAAGTGCTTTACGGAAAGCTATTTCCGAGCGGGCCGCAGCGGGCCTTGTTTTGCTTTATCAATTCATTTCTTGAACGCATAAAAAAATAAAAAAATAAATAACGAAAATGTGGGGTGCAACACGAGGACTTCCCAGGAGGTCACCCATCCTAGTACTACTCTCGCCCAAGCACGCTTAACTTCGGAGTTCTGATGGGATCCGGTGCATTAGTGCTGGTATGATCGCACCCGTAATGATATGCATCGCAAATATATTTGTATTTAAAACCCTTCACATTCTTAAAAATTTTGAAAAAAAAAAATTCACGTGTTTTTTCGCCTCGTTGCACAATTTATACACGTGAAACTAAAAACTACGAAAAAAGTTCCTCGTAAATCGACATTCGCACGTATCTTTTGATCCGAATGGATTCACGTGACCCATAAGTGCTTTTCGGAAAGTTATTTCCGAGCGGGCCGCAGCGGGCCTTGTTTTGCTTTATCAATTCATTTCTTGAACGCATAAAAAAATAAAAAAATAAATAACGAAAATGTGGGGTGCAACACGAGGACTTCCCAGGAGGTCACCCATCCTAGTACTACTCTCGCCCAAGCACGCTTAACTTCGGAGTTCTGATGGGATCCGGTGCATTAGTGCTGGTATGATCGCACCCGTAATGATAGGCATCGCAAATATATTTGTATTTAAAACCCTTCACATTCTTAAGAATTTTGAAAAAAAAAAATTCACGAGTTTTTTCGCCTCGTTGCACAATTTATACACGTGAAAGTAAAAACTACGAAAAAAGTTCCTCGTAAATCGACATTCGCACGTATCTTTTGATCCGAATGGATTCACGTGACCCATAAGTGCTCTTCGGAAAGCTATTTCCGAGCGGGCCGCAGCGGGTCTTGTTTTGCTTTACCAATTCATTTCTTGAATGCATAAAAAAATAAAAAAATAAATAACGAAAATGTGGGGTGCAACACGAGGACTTCCCAGGAGGTCACCCATCCTAGTACTACTCTCGCCCAAGCACGCTTAACTTCGGAGTTCTGATGGGATCCGGTGCATTAGTGCTGGTATGATCGCACCCGTAATGATATGCATCGCAAATATATTTGTATTTAAAACCCTTCCCGTTCTTAAGAATTTTGAAAAAAAAAATTCACGAGTTTTTTCGCCTCATTGCACAATTTATACACGTGAAACTAAAAACTACGGAAAATGTTCCTCGTAAATCGACATTCGCACGTATCTTTTGATCCGAATGGATTCACGTGACCCATAAGTGCTTTACGGAAAGCTATTTCCGAGCGGGCCGCAGCGGGCCTTGTTTTGCTTTATCAATTCATTTCTTGAACGCATAAAAAAATAAAAAAATAAATAACGAAAATGTGGGGTGCAACACGAGGACTTCCCAGGAGGTCACCCATCCTAGTACTACTATCGCCCAAGCAAGCTTAACTTCGGAGTTCTGATGGGATCCGGTGCATTAGTGCTGGTATGATCGCACCCGTAATGATAGGCATCGCAAATATATTTGTATTTAAAACCCTTCACATTCTTAAGAATTTTGAAAAAAAAAAATTCACGAGTTTTTTCGCCTCGTTGCACAATTTATACACGTGAAACTAAAAACTACGAAAAATGTTCCTCGTAAATCGACATTCGCACGTATCTTTTGATCCGAATGGATTCACGTGACCCATAAGTGCTTTTCGGAAATCTATTTCCTAGCGGGCCGCAGCGGGCCTTGTTTTGCTTTACCAATTCATTTCTTGAACGCATAAAAAAATAAAAAAATAAATAACGAAAATGTGGGGTGCAACACGAGGACTTCCCAGGAGGTCACCCATCCTAGTACAACTCTCGCCCAAGCACACTTAACTTCGGAGTTCTGATGGGATCCGGTGCATTAGTGCTGGTATGATCGCACCCGTAATGATATGCATCGCAAATATATTTGTATTTAAAACCCTTCACATTCTTAAAAATTTTGAAAAAAAAAAAATTCACGAGTTTTTTCGCCTCGTTGCACAATTTATACACGTGAAACTAAAAACTACGAAAAAAGTTCCTCGTAAATCGACATTCGCACGTATCTTTTGATCCGAATGGATTCACGTGACCCATAAGTGCTTTACGGAAAGCTATTTCCGAGCGGGCCGCAGCGGGCCTTGTTTTGCTTTATCAATTCATTTCTTGAACGCATAAAAAAATAAAAAAATAAATAACGAAAATGTGGGGTGCAACACGAGGACTTCCCAGGAGGTCACCCATCCTAGTACTACTCTCGCCCAAGCACGCTTAACTTCGGAGTTCTGATGGGATCCGGTGCATTAGTGCTGGTATGATCGCACCCGTAATGATATGCATCGCAAATATATTTGTATTTAAAACCCTTCACATTCTTAAAAATTTTGAAAAAAAAAAATTCACGTGTTTTTTCGCCTCGTTGCACAATTTATACACGTGAAACTAAAAACTACGAAAAAAGTTCCTCGTAAATCGACATTCGCACGTATCTTTTGATCCGAATGGATTCACGTGACCCATAAGTGCTTTTCGGAAAGCTATTTCCGAGCGGGCCGCAGCGGGCCTTGTTTTGCTTTATCAATTCATTTCTTGAACGCATAAAAAAATAAAAAAATAAATAACGAAAATGTGGGGTGCAACACGAGGACTTCCCAGGAGGTCACCCATCCTAGTACTACTCTCGCCCAAGCACGCTTAACTTCGGAGTTCTGATGGGATCCGGTGCATTAGTGCTGGTATGATCGCACCCGTAATGATAGGCATCGCAAATATATTTGTATTTAAAACCCTTCACATTCTTAAGAATTTTGAAAAAAAAAAATTCACGAGTTTTTTCGCCTCGTTGCACAATTTATACACGTGAAACTAAAAACTACGAAAAATGTTCCTCGTAAATCGACATTCGCACGTATCTTTTGATCCGAATGGATTCACGTGACCCATAAGTGCTTTTCGGAAAGCTATTTCCGAGCGGGCCGCAGCGGGTCTTGTTTTGCTTTACCAATTCATTTCTTGAATGCATAAAAAAATAAAAAAATAAATAACGAAAATGTGGGGTGCAACACGAGGACTTCCCAGGAGGTCACCCATCCTAGTACTACTCTCGCCCAAGCACGCTTAACTTCGGAGTTCTGATGGGATCCGGTGCATTAGTGCTGGTATGATCGCACCCGTAATGATATGCATCGCAAATATATTTGTATTTAAAACCCTTCCCGTTCTTAAGAATTTTGAAAAAAAAAATTCACGATTTTTTTCGCCTCATTGCACAATTTATACACGTGAAACTAAAAACTACGGAAAATGTTCCTCATAAATCGACATTCGCACGTATCTTTTGATCCGAATGGATTCACGTGACCCATAAGTGCTTTACGGAAAGCTATTTCCGAGCGGGCCGCAGCGGGCCTTGTTTTGCTTTATCAATTCATTTCTTGAACGCATAAAAAAATAAAAAAATAAATAACGAAAATGTGGGGTGCAACACGAGGACTTCCCAGGAGGTCACCCATCCTAGTACTACTCTCGCCCAAGCACGCTTAACTTCGGAGTTCTGATGGGATCCGGTGCATTAGTGCTGGTATGATCGCACCCGTAATGATAGGCATCGCAAATATATTTGTATTTAAAACCCTTCACATTCTTAAGAATTTTGAAAAAAAAAAATTCACGAGTTTTTTCGCCTCGTTGCACAATTTATACACGTGAAACTAAAAACAACGAAAAATGTTCCTCGTAAATCGACATTCGCACGTATCTTTTGATCCGAATGGATTCACGTGACCAATAAGTGCTTTTCGGAAAGCTATTTCCGAGCGGGCCGCAGCGGGCCTTGTTTTGCTTTACCAATTCATTTCTTGAACGCATAAAAAAATAAAAAAATAAATAACGAAAATGTGGGGTGCAACACGAGGACTTCCCAGGAGGTCACCCATCCTAGTACTACTCTCGCCCAAGCACGCTTAACTTCGGAGTTCTGATGGGATCCGGTGCATTAGTGCTGGTATGATCGCACCCGTAATGATATGCATCGCAAATATATTTGTATTTAAAACCCTTCACATTCTTAAAAATTTTGAAAAAAAAAAATTCACGTGTTTTTTCGCCTCGTTGCACAATTTATACACGTGAAAGTAAAAACTACGAAAAAAGTTCCTCGTAAATCGACATTCGCACGTATCTTTTGATCCGAATGGATTCACGTGACCCATAAGTGCTTTTCGGAAAGCTATTTCCGAGCGGGCCGCAGCGGGCCTTGTTTTGCTTTATCAATTCATTTCTTGAACGCATAAAAAAATAAAAAAATAAATAACGAAAATGTGGGGTGCAACACGAGGACTTCCCAGGAGGTCACCCATCCTAGTACTACTCTCGCCCAAGCACGCTTAACTTCGGAGTTCTGATGGGATCCGGTGCATTAGTGCTGGTATGATCGCACCCGTAATGATAGGCATCGCAAATATATTTGTATTTAAAACCCTTCACATTCTTAAGAATTTTGAAAAAAAAAAATTCACGAGTTTTTTCGCCTCGTTGCACAATTTATACACGTGAAACTAAAAACTACGAAAAATGTTCCTCGTAAATCGACATTCGCACGTATCTTTTGATCCGAATGGATTCACGTGACCCATAAGTGCTTTTCGGAAAGCTATTTCCGAGCGGGCCGCAGCGGGTCTTGTTTTGCTTTACCAATTCATTTCTTGAATGCATAAAAAAATAAAAAAATAAATAACGAAAATGTGGGGTGCAACACGAGGACTTCCCAGGAGGTCACCCATCCTAGTACTACTCTCGCCCAAGCACGCTTAACTTCGGAGTTCTGATGGGATCCGGTGCATTAGTGCTGGTATGATCGCACCCGTAATGATATGCATCGCAAATATATTTGTATTTAAAACCCTTCCCGTTCTTAAGAATTTTGAAAAAAAAAATTCACGAGTTTTTTCGCCTCATTGCACAATTTATACACGTGAAACTAAAAACTACGGAAAATGTTCCTCGTAAATCGACATTCGCACGTATCTTTTGATCCGAATGGATTCACGTGACCCATAAGTGCTTTACGGAAAGCTATTTCCGAGCGGGCCGCAGCGGGCCTTGTTTTGCTTTATCAATTCATTTCTTGAACGCATAAAAAAATAAAAAAATAAATAACGAAAATGTGGGGTGCAACACGAGGACTTCCCAGGAGGTCACCCATCCTAGTACTACTCTCGCCCAAGCACGCTTAACTTCGGAGTTCTGATGGGATCCGGTGCATTAGTGCTGGTATGATCGCACCCGTAATGATAGGCATCGCAAATATATTTGTATTTAAAACCCTTCACATTCTTAAGAATTTTGAAAAAAAAAAATTCACGAGTTTTTTCGCCTCGTTGCACAATTTATACACGTGAAACTAAAAACTACGAAAAATGTTCCTCGTAAATCGACATTCGCACGTATCTTTTGATCCGAATGGATTCACGTGACCCATAAGTGCTTTTCGGAAAGCTATTTCCGAGCGGGCCGCAGCGGGTCTTGTTTTGCTTTACCAATTCATTTCTTGAATGCATAAAAAAATAAAAAAATAAATAACGAAAATGTGGGGTGCAACACGAGGACTTCCCAGGAGGTCACCCATCCTAGTACTACTCTCGCCCAAGCACGCTTAACTTCGGAGTTCTGATGGGATCCGGTGCATTAGTGCTGGTATGATCGCACCCGTAATGATATGCATCGCAAATATATTTGTATTTAAAACCCTTCCCGTTCTTAAGAATTTTGAAAAAAAAAATTCACGAGTTTTTTCGCCTCATTGCACAATTTATACACGTGAAACTAAAAACTACGGAAAATGTTCCTCGTAAATCGACATTCGCACGTATCTTTTGATCCGAATGGATTCACGTGACCCATAAGTGCTTTACGGAAAGCTATTTCCGAGCGGGCCGCAGCGGGCCTTGTTTTGCTTTATCAATTCATTTCTTGAACGCATAAAAAAATAAAAAAATAAATAACGAAAATGTGGGGTGCAACACGAGGACTTCCCAGGAGGTCACCCATCCTAGTACTACTATCGCCCAAGCAAGCTTAACTTCGGAGTTCTGATGGGATCCGGTGCATTAGTGCTGGTATGATCGCACCCGTAATGATAGGCATCGCAAATATATTTGTATTTAAAACCCTTCACATTCTTAAGAATTTTGAAAAAAAAAAATTCACGAGTTTTTTCGCCTCGTTGCACAATTTATACACGTGAAACTAAAAACTACGAAAAATGTTCCTCGTAAATCGACATTCGCACGTATCTTTTGATCCGAATGGATTCACGTGACCCATAAGTGCTTTTCGGAAATCTATTTCCTAGCGGGCCGCAGCGGGCCTTGTTTTGCTTTACCAATTCATTTCTTGAACGCATAAAAAAATAAAAAAATAAATAACGAAAATGTGGGGTGCAACACGAGGACTTCCCAGGAGGTCACCCATCCTAGTACAACTCTCGCCCAAGCACACTTAACTTCGGAGTTCTGATGGGATCCGGTGCATTAGTGCTGGTATGATCGCACCCGTAATGATATGCATCGCAAATATATTTGTATTTAAAACCCTTCACATTCTTAAAAATTTTGAAAAAAAAAAAAATTCACGAGTTTTTTCGCCTCGTTGCACAATTTATACACGTGAAACTAAAAACTACGAAAAAAGTTCCTCGTAAATCGACATTCGCACGTATCTTTTGATCCGAATGGATTCACGTGACCCATAAGTGCTTTACGGAAAGCTATTTCCGAGCGGGCCGCAGCGGGCCTTGTTTTGCTTTATCAATTCATTTCTTGAACGCATAAAAAAATAAAAAAATAAATAACGAAAATGTGGGGTGCAACACGAGGACTTCCCAGGAGGTCACCCATCCTAGTACTACTATCGCCCAAGCAAGCTTAACTTCGGAGTTCTGATGGGATCCGGTGCATTAGTGCTGGTATGATCGCACCCGTAATGATAGGCATCGCAAATATATTTGTATTTAAAACCCTTCACATTCTTAAGAATTTTGAAAAAAAAAAATTCACGAGTTTTTTCGCCTCGTTGCACAATTTATACACGTGAAACTAAAAACTACGAAAAATGTTCCTCGTAAATCGACATTCGCACGTATCTTTTGATCCGAATGGATTCACGTGACCCATAAGTGCTTTTCGGAAATCTATTTCCTAGCGGGCCGCAGCGGGCCTTGTTTTGCTTTACCAATTCATTTCTTGAACGCATAAAAAAATAAAAAAATAAATAACGAAAATGTGGGGTGCAACACGAGGACTTCCCAGGAGGTCACCCATCCTAGTACAACTCTCGCCCAAGCACACTTAACTTCGGAGTTCTGATGGGATCCGGTGCATTAGTGCTGGTATGATCGCACCCGTAATGATATGCATCGCAAATATATTTGTATTTAAAACCCTTCACATTCTTAAAAATTTTGAAAAAAAAAAAAATTCACGAGTTTTTTCGCCTCGTTGCACAATTTATACACGTGAAACTAAAAACTACGAAAAAAGTTCCTCGTAAATCGACATTCGCACGTATCTTTTGATCCGAATGGATTCACGTGACCCATAAGTGCTTTACGGAAAGCTATTTCCGAGCGGGCCGCAGCGGGCCTTGTTTTGCTTTATCAATTCATTTCTTGAACGCATAAAAAAATAAAAAAATAAATAACGAAAATGTGGGGTGCAACACGAGGACTTCCCAGGAGGTCACCCATCCTAGTACTACTCTCGCCCAAGCACGCTTAACTTCGGAGTTCTGATGGGATCCGGTGCATTAGTGCTGGTATGATCGCACCCGTAATGATATGCATCGCAAATATATTTGTATTTAAAACCCTTCACATTCTTAAAAATTTTGAAAAAAAAAAATTCACGTGTTTTTTCGCCTCGTTGCACAATTTATACACGTGAAACTAAAAACTACGAAAAAAGTTCCTCGTAAATCGACATTCGCACGTATCTTTTGATCCGAATGGATTCACGTGACCCATAAGTGCTTTACGGAAAGCTATTTCCGAGCGGGCCGCAGCGGGCCTTGTTTTGCTTTATCAATTCATTTCTTGAACGCATAAAAAAATAAAAAAATAAATAACGAAAATGTGGGGTGCAACACGAGGACTTCCCAGGAGGTCACCCATCCTAGTACTACTCTCGCCCAAGCACGCTTAACTTCGGAGTTCTGATGGGATCCGGTGCATTAGTGCTGGTATGATCGCACCCGTAATGATATGCATCGCAAATATATTTGTATTTAAAACCCTTCACATTCTTAAAAATTTTGAAAAAAAAAAATTCACGTGTTTTTTCGCCTCGTTGCACAATTTATACACGTGAAACTAAAAACTACGAAAAAAGTTCCTCGTAAATCGACATTCGCACGTATCTTTTGATCCGAATGGATTCACGTGACCCATAAGTGCTTTTCGGAAAGCTATTTCCGAGCGGGCCGCAGCGGGCCTTGTTTTGCTTTATCAATTCATTTCTTGAACGCATAAAAAAATAAAAAAATAAATAACGAAAATGTGGGGTGCAACACGAGGACTTCCCAGGAGGTCACCCATCCTAGTACTACTCTCGCCCAAGCACGCTTAACTTCGGAGTTCTGATGGGATCCGGTGCATTAGTGCTGGTATGATCGCACCCGTAATGATAGGCATCGCAAATATATTTGTATTTAAAACCCTTCACATTCTTAAGAATTTTGAAAAAAAAAATTCACGAGTTTTTTCGCCTCGTTGCACAATTTATACACGTGAAACTAAAAACTACGAAAAATGTTCCTCGTAAATCGACATTCGCACGTATCTTTTGATCCGAATGGATTCACGTGACCCATAAGTGCTTTTCGGAAAGCTATTTCCGAGCGGGCCGCAGCGGGTCTTGTTTTGCTTTACCAATTCATTTCTTGAATGCATAAAAAAATAAAAAAATAAATAACGAAAATGTGGGGTGCAACACGAGGACTTCCCAGGAGGTCACCCATCCTAGTACTACTCTCGCCCAAGCACGCTTAACTTCGGAGTTCTGATGGGATCCGGTGCATTAGTGCTGGTATGATCGCACCCGTAATGATATGCATCGCAAATATATTTGTATTTAAAACCCTTCCCGTTCTTAAGAATTTTGAAAAAAAAAATTCACGAGTTTTTTCGCCTCATTGCACAATTTATACACGTGAAACTAAAAACTACGGAAAATGTTCCTCATAAATCGACATTCGCACGTATCTTTTGATCCGAATGGATTCACGTGACCCATAAGTGCTTTACGGAAAGCTATTTCCGAGCGGGCCGCAGCGGGCCTTGTTTTGCTTTATCAATTCATTTCTTGAACGCATAAAAAAATAAAAAAATAAATAACGAAAATGTGGGGTGCAACACGAGGACTTCCCAGGAGGTCACCCATCCTAGTACTACTCTCGCCCAAGCACGCTTAACTTCGGAGTTCTGATGGGATCCGGTGCATTAGTGCTGGTATGATCGCACCCGTAATGATAGGCATCGCAAATATATTTGTATTTAAAACCCTTCACATTCTTAAGAATTTTGAAAAAAAAAAATTCACGAGTTTTTTCGCCTCGTTGCACAATTTATACACGTGAAACTAAAAACAACGAAAAATGTTCCTCGTAAATCGACATTCGCACGTATCTTTTGATCCGAATGGATTCACGTGACCCATAAGTGCTTTTCGGAAAGCTATTTCCGAGCGGGCCGCAGCGGGTCTTGTTTTGCTTTACCAATTCATTTCTTGAAAGCATAAAAAAATAAAAAAATAAATAACGAAAATGTGGGGTGCAACACGAGGACTTCCCAGGAGGTCACCCATCCTAGTACTACTCTCGCCCAGGCACGCTTAACTTCGGAGTTCTGATGGGATCCGGTGCATTAGTGCTGGTATGATCGCACCCGTAATGATATGCATCGCAAATATATTTGTATTTAAAACCCTTCCCGTTCTTAAGAATTTTGAAAAAAAAAATTCACGAGTTTTTTCGCCTCATTGCACAATTTATACACGTGAAACTAAAAACTACGGAAAATGTTCCTCGTAAATCGACATTCGCACGTATCTTTTGATCCGAATGGATTCACGTGACCCATAAGTGCTTTACGGAAAGCTATTTCCGAGCGGGCCGCAGCGGGCCTTGTTTTGCTTTATCAATTCATTTCTTGAACGCATAAAAAAATAAAAAAATAAATAACGAAAATGTGGGGTGCAACACGAGGACTTCCCAGGAGGTCACCCATCCTAGTACTACTATCGCCCAAGCAAGCTTAACTTCGGAGTTCTGATGGGATCCGGTGCATTAGTGCTGGTATGATCGCACCCGTAATGATAGGCATCGCAAATATATTTGTATTTAAAACCCTTCACATTCTTAAGAATTTTGAAAAAAAAAAATTCACGAGTTTTTTCGCCTCGTTGCACAATTTATACACGTGAAACTAAAAACTACGAAAAATGTTCCTCGTAAATCGACATTCGCACGTATCTTTTGATCCGAATGGATTCACGTGACCCATAAGTGCTTTTCGGAAATCTATTTCCTAGCGGGCCGCAGCGGGCCTTGTTTTGCTTTACCAATTCATTTCTTGAACGCATAAAAAAATAAAAAAATAAATAACGAAAATGTGGGGTGCAACACGAGGACTTCCCAGGAGGTCACCCATCCTAGTACAACTCTCGCCCAAGCACACTTAACTTCGGAGTTCTGATGGGATCCGGTGCATTAGTGCTGGTATGATCGCACCCGTAATGATATGCATCGCAAATATATTTGTATTTAAAACCCTTCACATTCTTAAAAATTTTGAAAAAAAAAAAAATTCACGAGTTTTTTCGCCTCGTTGCACAATTTATACACGTGAAACTAAAAACTACGAAAAAAGTTCCTCGTAAATCGACATTCGCACGTATCTTTTGATCCGAATGGATTCACGTGACCCATAAGTGCTTTACGGAAAGCTATTTCCGAGCGGGCCGCAGCGGGCCTTGTTTTGCTTTATCAATTCATTTCTTGAACGCATAAAAAATAAAAAAATAAATAACGAAAATATGGGGTGCAACACGAGGACTTCCCAGGAGGTCACCCATCCTAGTACTACTCTCGCCCAAGCACGCTTAACTTCGGAGTTCTGATGGGATCCGGTGCATTAGTGCTGGTATGATCGCACCCGTAATGATAGGCATCGCAAATATATTTGTATTTAAAACCCTTCACATTCTTAAGAATTTTGAAAAAAAAAAATTCACGAGTTTTTTCGCCTCGTTGCACAATTTATACACGTGAAACTAAAAACTACGAAAAATGTTCCTCGTAAATCGACATTCGCACGTATCTTTTGATCCGAATGGATTCACGTGACCCATAAGTGCTTTTCGGAAACCTATTTCCGAGCGGGCCGCAGCGGGCCTTGTTTTGCTTTACCAATTCATTTCTTGAACGCATAAAAAAATAAAAAAATAAATAACGAAAATGTGGGGTGCAACACGAGGACTTCCCAGGAGGTCACCCATCCTAGTACTACTCTCGCCCAAGCACGCTTAACTTCGGAGTTCTGATGGGATCCGGTGCATTAGTGCTGGTATGATCGCACCCGTAATGATATGCATCGCAAATATATTTGTATTTAAAACCCTTCACATTCTTAAAAATTTTGAAAAAAAAAAATTCACGTGTTTTTTCGCCTCGTTGCACAATTTATACACGTGAAACTAAAAACTACGAAAAAAGTTCCTCGTAAATCGACATTCGCACGTATCTTTTGATCCGAATGGATTCACGTGACCCATAAGTGCTTTTCGGAAAGCTATTTCCGAGCGGGCCGCAGCGGGCCTTGTTTTGCTTTATCAATTCATTTCTTGAACGCATAAAAAAATAAAAAAATAAATAACGAAAATGTGGGGTGCAACACGAGGACTTCCCAGGAGGTCACCCATCCTAGTACTACTCTCGCCCAAGCACGCTTAACTTCGGAGTTCTGATGGGATCCGGTGCATTAGTGCTGGTATGATCGCACCCGTAATGATAGGCATCGCAAATATATTTGTATTTAAAACCCTTCACATTCTTAAGAATTTTGAAAAAAAAAAATTCACGAGTTTTTTCGCCTCGTTGCACAATTTATACACGTGAAACTAAAAACTACGAAAAATGTTCCTCGTAAATCGACATTCGCACGTATCTTTTGATCCGAATGGATTCACGTGACCCATAAGTGCTTTTCGGAAATCTATTTCCTAGCGGGCCGCAGCGGGCCTTGTTTTGCTTTACCAATTCATTTCTTGAACGCATAAAAAAATAAAAAAATAAATAACGAAAATGTGGGGTGCAACACGAGGACTTCCCAGGAGGTCACCCATCCTAGTACAACTCTCGCCCAAGCACACTTAACTTCGGAGTTCTGATGGGATCCGGTGCATTAGTGCTGGTATGATCGCACCCGTAATGATATGCATCGCAAATATATTTGTATTTAAAACCCTTCACATTCTTAAAAATTTTGAAAAAAAAAAAAATTCACGAGTTTTTTCGCCTCGTTGCACAATTTATACACGTGAAACTAAAAACTACGAAAAAAGTTCCTCGTAAATCGACATTCGCACGTATCTTTTGATCCGAATGGATTCACGTGACCCATAAGTGCTTTACGGAAAGCTATTTCCGAGCGGGCCGCAGCGGGCCTTGTTTTGCTTTATCAATTCATTTCTTGAACGCATAAAAAAATAAAAAAATAAATAACGAAAATATGGGGTGCAACACGAGGACTTCCCAGGAGGTCACCCATCCTAGTACTACTCTCGCCCAAGCACGCTTAACTTCGGAGTTCTGATGGGATCCGGTGCATTAGTGCTGGTATGATCGCACCCGTAATGATAGGCATCGCAAATATATTTGTATTTAAAACCCTTCACATTCTTAAGAATTTTGAAAAAAAAAAATTCACGAGTTTTTTCGCCTCGTTGCACAATTTATACACGTGAAACTAAAAACTACGAAAAATGTTCCTCGTAAATCGACATTCGCACGTATCTTTTGATCCGAATGGATTCACGTGACCCATAAGTGCTTTTCGGAAATCTATTTCCGAGCGGGCCGCAGCGGGCCTTGTTTTGCTTTATCAATTCATTTCTTGAACGCATAAAAAAATAAAAAAATAAATAACGAAAATGTGGGGTGCAACACGAGGACTTCCCAGGAGGTCACCCATCCTAGTACTACTCTCGCCCAAGCACGCTTAACTTCGGAGTTCTGATGGGATCCGGTGCATTAGTGCTGGTATGATCGCACCCGTAATGATATGCATCGCAAATATATTTGTATTTAAAACCCTTCACATTCTTAAAAATTTTGAAAAAAAAAAATTCACGTGTTTTTTCGCCTCGTTGCACAATTTATACACGTGAAACTAAAAACTACGAAAAAAGTTCCTCGTAAATCGACATTCGCACGTATCTTTTGATCCGAATGGATTCACGTGACCCATAAGTGCTTTTCGGAAAGCTATTTCCGAGCGGGCCGCAGCGGGCCTTGTTTTGCTTTATCAATTCATTTCTTGAACGCATAAAAAAATAAAAAAATAAATAACGAAAATGTGGGGTGCAACACGAGGACTTCCCAGGAGGTCACCCATCCTAGTACTACTCTCGCCCAAGCACGCTTAACTTCGGAGTTCTGATGGGATCCGGTGCATTAGTGCTGGTATGATCGCACCCGTAATGATATGCATCGCAAATATATTTGTATTTAAAACCCTTCACATTCTTAAAAATTTTGAAAAAAAAAAATTCACGTGTTTTTTCGCCTCGTTGCACAATTTATACACGTGAAACTAAAAACTACGAAAAAAGTTCCTCGTAAATCGACATTCGCACGTATCTTTTGATCCGAATGGATTCACGTGACCCATAAGTGCTTTTCGGAAACCTATTTCCGAGCGGGCCGCAGCGGGCCTTGTTTTGCTTTACCAATTCATTTCTTGAACGCATAAAAAAATAAAAAAATAAATAACGAAAATGTGGGGTGCAACACGAGGACTTCCCAGGAGGTCACCCATCCTAGTACTACTCTCGCCCAAGCACGCTTAACTTCGGAGTTCTGATGGGATCCGGTGCATTAGTGCTGGTATGATCGCACCCGTAATGATATGCATCGCAAATATATTTGTATTTAAAACCCTTCACATTCTTAAAAATTTTGAAAAAAAAAAATTCACGTGTTTTTTCGCCTCGTTGCACAATTTATACACGTGAAACTAAAAACTACGAAAAAAGTTCCTCGTAAATCGACATTCGCACGTATCTTTTGATCCGAATGGATTCACGTGACCCATAAGTGCTTTTCGGAAAGCTATTTCCGAGCGGGCCGCAGCGGGCCTTGTTTTGCTTTATCAATTCATTTCTTGAACGCATAAAAAAATAAAAAAATAAATAACGAAAATGTGGGGTGCAACACGAGGACTTCCCAGGAGGTCACCCATCCTAGTACTACTCTCGCCCAAGCACGCTTAACTTCGGAGTTCTGATGGGATCCGGTGCATTAGTGCTGGTATGATCGCACCCGTAATGATAGGCATCGCAAATATATTTGTATTTAAAACCCTTCACATTCTTAAGAATTTTGAAAAAAAAAAATTCACGAGTTTTTTCGCCTCGTTGCACAATTTATACACGTGAAACTAAAAACTACGAAAAATGTTCCTCGTAAATCGACATTCGCACGTATCTTTTGATCCGAATGGATTCACGTGACCCATAAGTGCTTTTCGGAAATCTATTTCCTAGCGGGCCGCAGCGGGCCTTGTTTTGCTTTACCAATTCATTTCTTGAACGCATAAAAAAATAAAAAAATAAATAACGAAAATGTGGGGTGCAACACGAGGACTTCCCAGGAGGTCACCCATCCTAGTACAACTCTCGCCCAAGCACACTTAACTTCGGAGTTCTGATGGGATCCGGTGCATTAGTGCTGGTATGATCGCACCCGTAATGATATGCATCGCAAATATATTTGTATTTAAAACCCTTCACATTCTTAAAAATTTTGAAAAAAAAAAAAATTCACGAGTTTTTTCGCCTCGTTGCACAATTTATACACGTGAAACTAAAAACTACGAAAAAAGTTCCTCGTAAATCGACATTCGCACGTATCTTTTGATCCGAATGGATTCACGTGACCCATAAGTGCTTTACGGAAAGCTATTTCCGAGCGGGCCGCAGCGGGCCTTGTTTTGCTTTATCAATTCATTTCTTGAACGCATAAAAAAATAAAAAAATAAATAACGAAAATATGGGGTGCAACACGAGGACTTCCCAGGAGGTCACCCATCCTAGTACTACTCTCGCCCAAGCACGCTTAACTTCGGAGTTCTGATGGGATCCGGTGCATTAGTGCTGGTATGATCGCACCCGTAATGATAGGCATCGCAAATATATTTGTATTTAAAACCCTTCACATTCTTAAGAATTTTGAAAAAAAAAAATTCACGAGTTTTTTCGCCTCGTTGCACAATTTATACACGTGAAACTAAAAACTACGAAAAATGTTCCTCGTAAATCGACATTCGCACGTATCTTTTGATCCGAATGGATTCACGTGACCCATAAGTGCTTTTCGGAAAGCTATTTCCGAGCGGGCCGCAGCGGGCCTTGTTTTGCTTTATCAATTCATTTCTTGAACGCATAAAAAAATAAAAAAATAAATAACGAAAATGTGGGGTGCAACACGAGGACTTCCCAGGAGGTCACCCATCCTAGTACTACTCTCGCCCAAGCACGCTTAACTTCGGAGTTCTGATGGGATCCGGTGCATTAGTGCTGGTATGATCGCACCCGTAATGATATGCATCGCAAATATATTTGTATTTAAAACCCTTCACATTCTTAAAAATTTTGAAAAAAAAAAATTCACGTGTTTTTTCGCCTCGTTGCACAATTTATACACGTGAAACTAAAAACTACGAAAAAAGTTCCTCGTAAATCGACATTCGCACGTATCTTTTGATCCGAATGGATTCACGTGACCCATAAGTGCTTTTCGGAAAGCTATTTCCGAGCGGGCCGCAGCGGGCCTTGTTTTGCTTTATCAATTCATTTCTTGAACGCATAAAAAAATAAAAAAATAAATAACGAAAATGTGGGGTGCAACACGAGGACTTCCCAGGAGGTCACCCATCCTAGTACTACTCTCGCCCAAGCACGCTTAACTTCGGAGTTCTGATGGGATCCGGTGCATTAGTGCTGGTATGATCGCACCCGTAATGATAGGCATCGCAAATATATTTGTATTTAAAACCCTTCACATTCTTAAGAATTTTGAAAAAAAAAAATTCACGAGTTTTTTCGCCTCGTTGCACAATTTATACACGTGAAACTAAAAACTACGAAAAATGTTCCTCGTAAATCGACATTCGCACGTATCTTTTGATCCGAATGGATTCACGTGACCCATAAGTGCTTTTCGGAAAGCTATTTCCGAGCGGGCCGCAGCGGGCCTTGTTTTGCTTTACCAATTCATTTCTTGAACGCATAAAAAAATAAAAAAATAAATAACGAAAATGTGGGGTGCAACACGAGGACTTCCCAGGAGGTCACCCATCCTAGTACTACTCTCGCCCAAGCACGCTTAACTTCGGAGTTCTGATGGGATCCGGTGCATTAGTGCTGGTATGATCGCACCCGTAATGATATGCATCGCAAATATATTTGTATTTAAAACCCTTCCCGTTCTTAAGAATTTTGAAAAAAAAAATTCACGAGTTTTTTCGCCTCATTGCACAATTTATACACGTGAAACTAAAAACTACGGAAAATGTTCCTCGTAAATCGACATTCGCACGTATCTTTTGATCCGAATGGATTCACGTGACCCATAAGTGCTTTTCGGAAACCTATTTCCGAGCGGGCCGCAGCGGGCCTTGTTTTGCTTTACCAATTCATTTCTTGAACGCATAAAAAAATAAAAAAATAAATAACGAAAATGTGGGGTGCAACACGAGGACTTCCCAGGAGGTCACCCATCCTAGTACTACTCTCGCCCAAGCACGCTTAACTTCGGAGTTCTGATGGGATCCGGTGCATTAGTGCTGGTATGATCGCACCCGTAATGATATGCATCGCAAATATATTTGTATTTAAAACCCTTCCCGTTCTTAAGAATTTTGAAAAAAAAAATTCACGAGTTTTTTCGCCTCGTTGCACAATTTATACACGTGAAACTAAAAACTACGGAAAATGTTCCTCGTAAATCGACATTCGCACGTATCTTTTGATCCGAATGGATTCACGTGACCCATAAGTGGTTTTCGGAAACCTATTTCCGAGCGGGCCGCAGCGGGCCTTGTTTTGCTTTACCAATTCATTTCTTGAACGCATAAAAAAATAAAAAAATAAATAACGAAAATGTGGGGTGCAACACGAGGACTTCCCAGGAGGTCACCCATCCTAGTACTACTCTCGCCCAAGCACGCTTAACTTCGGAGTTCTGATGGGATCCGGTGCATTAGTCCTGGTATGATCGCACCCATAATGATATGCATCGCAAATATATTTGTATTTAAAACCCTTCCCGTTCTTAAGAATTTTGAATAAAAAAATTCACGAGTTTTTTCGCCTCGTTGCACAATTTATACACGTGAAACTAAAAACTATGGAAAATGTTACTCGTTAATCGACATTCGCACATATCTTTTGATCCGGATGTATTCACGTGACCCATAAGTGCTTTTCGGAAAGCTCTTTCCGAGCCGGCCGCATGGTCCTTTTTTTGGTTTACAAATTCATTTCTTGAACGCATAAAAAATTGAAAAAATAAATAAGAAAATGTGGGGTGCAACACGAGGACTTCCCAGGAGGTCACCCATCCTAGTACTACTCTCGCCCAAGCACGCTTAACTTCGGAGTTCTGATGGGATCCGGTGCATTAGTGCAGGTATGATCGCACCCGTAATGATATGCATCGCAAATATATTTGTATTTAAAACCCTTCCCGTTCTTAAGAATTTTGAAAAAAAAAATTCACGAGTTTTTTCGCCTCGTTGCACAATTTATACACGTGAAACTAAAAACTACGGAAAATGTTCCTCGTAAATCGACATTCGCACGTATCTTTTGATCCGAATGGATTCACGTGACCCATAAGTGCTTTTCGGAAAGCTATTTCCGAGCGGGCCGCAGCGGGCCTTGTTTTGCTTTATCAATTCATTTCTTGAACGCATAAAAAAATAAAAAAATAAATAACGAAAATGTGGGGTGCAACACGAGGACTTCCCAGGAGGTCACCCATCCTAGTACTACTCTCGCCCAAGCACGCTTAACTTCGGAGTTCTGATGGGATCCGGTGCATTAGTGCTGGTATGATCGCACCCGTAATGATAGGCATCGCAAATATATTTGTATTTAAAACCCTTCCCGTTCTTAAGAATTTTGAAAAAAAAAAATTCACGAGTTTTTTCGCCTCATTGCACAATTTATACACGTGAAACTAAAAACTACGGAAAATGTTCCTCGTAAATCGACATTCGCACGTATCTTTTGATCCGAATGGATTCACGTGACCCATAAGTGCTTTACGGAAAGCTATTTCCGAGCGGGCCGCAGCGGGCCTTGTTTTGCTTTATCAATTCATTTCTTGAACGCATAAAAAAATAAAAAAATAAATAACGAAAATGTGGGGTGCAACACGAGGACTTCCCAGGAGGTCACCCATCCTAGTACTACTATCGCCCAAGCACGCTTAACTTCGGAGTTCTGATGGGATCCGGTGCATTAGTGCTGGTATGATCGCACCCGTAATGATAGGCATCGCAAATATATTTGTATTTAAAACCCTTCACATTCTTAAGAATTTTGAAAAAAAAAAATTCACGAGTTTTTTCGCCTCGTTGCACAATTTATACACGTGAAACTAAAAACTACGAAAAATGTTCCTCGTAAATCGACATTCGCACGTATCTTTTGATCCGAATGGATTCACGTGACCCATAAGTGCTTTTCGGAAATCTATTTCCTAGCGGGCCGCAGCGGGCCTTGTTTTGCTTTACCAATTCATTTCTTGAACGCATAAAAAAATAAAAAAATAAATAACGAAAATGTGGGGTGCAACACGAGGACTTCCCAGGAGGTCACCCATCCTAGTACAACTCTCGCCCAAGCACACTTAACTTCGGAGTTCTGATGGGATCCGGTGCATTAGTGCTGGTATGATCGCACCCGTAATGATATGCATCGCAAATATATTTGTATTTAAAACCCTTCACATTCTTAAAAATTTTGAAAAAAAAAAAATTCACGAGTTTTTTCGCCTCGTTGCACAATTTATACACGTGAAACTAAAAACTACGAAAAATGTTCCTCGTAAATCGACATTCGCACGTATCTTTTGATCCGAATGGATTCACGTGACCCATAAGTGCTTTTCGGAAATCTATTTCCTAGCGGGCCGCAGCGGGCCTTGTTTTGCTTTACCAATTCATTTCTTGAACGCATAAAAAAATAAAAAAATAAATAACGAAAATGTGGGGTGCAACACGAGGACTTCCCAGGAGGTCACCCATCCTAGTACAACTCTCGCCCAAGCACACTTAACTTCGGAGTTCTGATGGGATCCGGTGCATTAGTGCTGGTATGATCGCACCCGTAATGATATGCATCGCAAATATATTTGTATTTAAAACCCTTCACATTCTTAAAAATTTTGAAAAAAAAAAAAATTCACGAGTTTTTTCGCCTCGTTGCACAATTTATACACGTGAAACTAAAAACTACGAAAAAAGTTCCTCGTAAATCGACATTCGCACGTATCTTTTGATCCGAATGGATTCACGTGACCCATAAGTGCTTTACGGAAAGCTATTTCCGAGCGGGCCGCAGCGGGCCTTGTTTTGCTTTATCAATTCATTTCTTGAACGCATAAAAAAATAAAAAAATAAATAACGAAAATATGGGGTGCAACACGAGGACTTCCCAGGAGGTCACCCATCCTAGTACTACTCTCGCCCAAGCACGCTTAACTTCGGAGTTCTGATGGGATCCGGTGCATTAGTGCTGGTATGATCGCACCCGTAATGATAGGCATCGCAAATATATTTGTATTTAAAACCCTTCACATTCTTAAGAATTTTGAAAAAAAAAAATTCACGAGTTTTTTCGCCTCGTTGCACAATTTATACACGTGAAACTAAAAACTACGAAAAATGTTCCTCGTAAATCGACATTCGCACGTATCTTTTGATCCGAATGGATTCACGTGACCCATAAGTGCTTTTCGGAAAGCTATTTCCGAGCGGGCCGCAGCGGGCCTTGTTTTGCTTTACCAATTCATTTCTTGAACGCATAAAAAAATAAAAAAATAAATAACGAAAATGTGGGGTGCAACACGAGGACTTCCCAGGAGGTCACCCATCCTAGTACTACTCTCGCCCAAGCACGCTTAACTTCGGAGTTCTGATGGGATCCGGTGCATTAGTGCTGGTATGATCGCACCCGTAATGATATGCATCGCAAATATATTTGTATTTAAAACCCTTCACATTCTTAAAAATTTTGAAAAAAAAAAATTCACGTGTTTTTTCGCCTCGTTGCACAATTTATACACGTGAAACTAAAAACTACGAAAAAAGTTCCTCGTAAATCGACATTCGCACGTATCTTTTGATCCGAATGGATTCACGTGACCCATAAGTGCTTTTCGGAAAGCTATTTCCGAGCGGGCCGCAGCGGGCCTTGTTTTGCTTTATCAATTCATTTCTTGAACGCATAAAAAAATAAAAAAATAAATAACGAAAATGTGGGGTGCAACACGAGGACTTCCCAGGAGGTCACCCATCCTAGTACTACTCTCGCCCAAGCACGCTTAACTTCGGAGTTCTGATGGGATCCGATGCATTAGTGCTGGTATGATCGCACCCGTAATGATAGGCATCGCAAATATATTTGTATTTAAAACCCTTCACATTCTTAAGAATTTTGAAAAAAAAAAATTCACGAGTTTTTTCGCCTCGTTGCACAATTTATACACGTGAAACTAAAAACTACGAAAAATGTTCCTCGTAAATCGACATTCGCACGTATCTTTTGATCCGAATGGATTCACGTGACCCATAAGTGCTTTTCGGAAATCTATTTCCTAGCGGGCCGCAGCGGGCCTTGTTTTGCTTTACCAATTCATTTCTTGAACGCATAAAAAAATAAAAAAATAAATAACGAAAATGTGGGGTGCAACACGA
Source organism: Rhodomyrtus tomentosa (assembly GCA_028455895.1). NCBI lineage: Eukaryota > Viridiplantae > Streptophyta > Magnoliopsida > Myrtales > Myrtaceae > Rhodomyrtus > Rhodomyrtus tomentosa. The sequence continues at coordinate 17,664,757 of JAPCWY010000001.1, forward strand.
GGACTTCCCAGGAGGTCACCCATCCTAGTACAACTCTCGCCCAAGCACACTTAACTTCGGAGTTCTGATGGGATCCGGTGCATTAGTGCTGGTATGATCGCACCCGTAATGATATGCATCGCAAATATATTTGTATTTAAAACCCTTCACATTCTTAAAAATTTTGAAAAAAAAAAAAATTCACGAGTTTTTTCGCCTCGTTGCACAATTTATACACGTGAAACTAAAAACTACGAAAAAAGTTCCTCGTAAATCGACATTCGCACGTATCTTTTGATCCGAATGGATTCACGTGACCCATAAGTGCTTTACGGAAAGCTATTTCCGAGCGGGCCGCAGCGGGCCTTGTTTTGCTTTATCAATTCATTTCTTGAACGCATAAAAAAATAAAAAAATAAATAACGAAAATATGGGGTGCAACACGAGGACTTCCCAGGAGGTCACCCATCCTAGTACTACTCTCGCCCAAGCACGCTTAACTTCGGAGTTCTGATGGGATCCGGTGCATTAGTGCTGGTATGATCGCACCCGTAATGATAGGCATCGCAAATATATTTGTATTTAAAACCCTTCACATTCTTAAGAATTTTGAAAAAAAAAAATTCACGAGTTTTTTCGCCTCGTTGCACAATTTATACACGTGAAACTAAAAACTACGAAAAATGTTCCTCGTAAATCGACATTCGCACGTATCTTTTGATCCGAATGGATTCACGTGACCCATAAGTGCTTTTCGGAAAGCTATTTCCGAGCGGGCCGCAGCGGGCCTTGTTTTGCTTTACCAATTCATTTCTTGAACGCATAAAAAAATAAAAAAATAAATAACGAAAATGTGGGGTGCAACACGAGGACTTCCCAGGAGGTCACCCATCCTAGTACTACTCTCGCCCAAGCACGCTTAACTTCGGAGTTCTGATGGGATCCGGTGCATTAGTGCTGGTATGATCGCACCCGTAATGATATGCATCGCAAATATATTTGTATTTAAAACCCTTCACATTCTTAAGAATTTTGAAAAAAAAAAATTCACGTGTTTTTTCGCCTCGTTGCACAATTTATACACGTGAAACTAAAAACTACGAAAAAAGTTCCTCGTAAATCGACATTCGCACGTATCTTTTGATCCGAATGGATTCACGTGACCCATAAGTGCTTTTCGGAAAGCTATTTCCGAGCGGGCCGCAGCGGGCCTTGTTTTGCTTTATCAATTCATTTCTTGAACGCATAAAAAAATAAAAAAATAAATAACGAAAATGTGGGGTGCAACACGAGGACTTCCCAGGAGGTCACCCATCCTAGTACTACTCTCGCCCAAGCACGCTTAACTTCGGAGTTCTGATGGGATCCGGTGCATTAGTGCTGGTATGATCGCACCCGTAATGATAGGCATCGCAAATATATTTGTATTTAAAACCCTTCACATTCTTAAGAATTTTGAAAAAAAAAAATTCACGAGTTTTTTCGCCTCGTTGCACAATTTATACACGTGAAACTAAAAACTACGAAAAATGTTCCTCGTAAATCGACATTCGCACGTATCTTTTGATCCGAATGGATTCACGTGACCCATAAGTGCTTTTCGGAAAGCTATTTCCGAGCGGGCCGCAGCGGGCCTTGTTTTGCTTTACCAATTCATTTCTTGAACGCATAAAAAAATAAAAAAATAAATAACGAAAATGTGGGGTGCAACACGAGGACTTCCCAGGAGGTCACCCATCCTAGTACTACTCTCGCCCAAGCACGCTTAACTTCGGAGTTCTGATGGGATCCGGTGCATTAGTGCTGGTATGATCGCACCCGTAATGATATGCATCGCAAATATATTTGTATTTAAAACCCTTCCCGTTCTTAAGAATTTTGAAAAAAAAAATTCACGAGTTTTTTCGCCTCATTGCACAATTTATACACGTGAAACTAAAAACTACGGAAAATGTTCCTCGTAAATCGACATTCGCACGTATCTTTTGATCCGAATGGATTCACGTGACCCATAAGTGGTTTTCGGAAACCTATTTCCGAGCGGGCCGCAGCGGGCCTTGTTTTGCTTTACCAATTCATTTCTTGAACGCATAAAAAAATAAAAAAATAAATAACGAAAATGTGGGGTGCAACACGAGGACTTCCCAGGAGGTCACCCATCCTAGTACTACTCTCGCCCAAGCACGCTTAACTTCGGAGTTCTGATGGGATCCGGTGCATTAGTGCTGGTATGATCGCACCCGTAATGATATGCATCGCAAATATATTTGTATTTAAAACCCTTCCCGTTCTTAAGAATTTTGAAAAAAAAAATTCACGAGTTTTTTCGCCTCGTTGCACAATTTATACACGTGAAACTAAAAACTACGGAAAATGTTCCTCGTAAATCGACATTCGCACGTATCTTTTGATCCGAATGGATTCACGTGACCCATAAGTGGTTTTCGGAAACCTATTTCCGAGCGGGCCGCAGCGGGCCTTGTTTTGCTTTACCAATTCATTTCTTGAACGCATAAAAAAATAAAAAAATAAATAACGAAAATGTGGGGTGCAACACGAGGACTTCCCAGGAGGTCACCCATCCTAGTACTACTCTCGCCCAAGCACGCTTAACTTCGGAGTTCTGATGGGATCCGGTGCATTAGTCCTGGTATGATCGCACCCATAATGATATGCATCGCAAATATATTTGTATTTAAAACCCTTCCCGTTCTTAAGAATTTTGAATAAAAAAATTCACGAGTTTTTTCGCCTCGTTGCACAATTTATACACGTGAAACTAAAAACTATGGAAAATGTTACTCGTTAATCGACATTCGCACATATCTTTTGATCCGGATGTATTCACGTGACCCATAAGTGCTTTTCGGAAAGCTCTTTCCGAGCCGGCCGCATGGTCCTTTTTTTGGTTTACAAATTTATTTCTTGAACGCATAAAAAATTGAAAAAATAAATAAGAAAATGTGGGGTGCAACACGAGGACTTCCCAGGAGGTCACCCATCCTAGTACTACTCTCGCCCAAGCACGCTTAACTTCGGAGTTCTGATGGGATCCGGTGCATTAGTGCAGGTATGATCGCACCCGTAATGATATGCATCGCAAATATATTTGTATTTAAAACCCTTCCCGTTCTTAAGAATTTTGAAAAAAAAAATTCACGAGTTTTTTCGCCTCGTTGCACAATTTATACACGTGAAACTAAAAACTACGGAAAATGTTCCTCGTAAATCGACATTCGCACGTATCTTTTGATCCGAATGGATTCACGTGACCCATAAGTGCTTTTCGGAAAGCTATTTCCGAGCGGGCCGCAGCGGGCCTTGTTTTGCTTTATCAATTCATTTCTTGAACGCATAAAAAAATAAAAAAATAAATAACGAAAATGTGGGGTGCAACACGAGGACTTCCCAGGAGGTCACCCATCCTAGTACTACTCTCGCCCAAGCACGCTTAACTTCGGAGTTCTGATGGGATCCGGTGCATTAGTGCTGGTATGATCGCACCCGTAATGATAGGCATCGCAAATATATTTGTATTTAAAACCCTTCCCGTTCTTAAGAATTTTGAAAAAAAAAAATTCACGAGTTTTTTCGCCTCATTGCACAATTTATACACGTGAAACTAAAAACTACGGAAAATGTTCCTCGTAAATCGACATTCGCACGTATCTTTTGATCCGAATGGATTCACGTGACCCATAAGTGCTTTACGGAAAGCTATTTCCGAGCGGGCCGCAGCGGGCCTTGTTTTGCTTTATCAATTCATTTCTTGAACGCATAAAAAAATAAAAAAATAAATAACGAAAATGTGGGGTGCAACACGAGGACTTCCCAGGAGGTCACCCATCCTAGTACTACTATCGCCCAAGCACGCTTAACTTCGGAGTTCTGATGGGATCCGGTGCATTAGTGCTGGTATGATCGCACCCGTAATGATAGGCATCGCAAATATATTTGTATTTAAAACCCTTCACATTCTTAAGAATTTTGAAAAAAAAAAATTCACGAGTTTTTTCGCCTCGTTGCACAATTTATACACGTGAAACTAAAAACTACGAAAAATGTTCCTCGTAAATCGACATTCGCACGTATCTTTTGATCCGAATGGATTCACGTGACCCATAAGTGCTTTTCGGAAATCTATTTCCTAGCGGGCCGCAGCGGGCCTTGTTTTGCTTTACCAATTCATTTCTTGAACGCATAAAAAAATAAAAAAATAAATAACGAAAATGTGGGGTGCAACACGAGGACTTCCCAGGAGGTCACCCATCCTAGTACAACTCTCGCCCAAGCACACTTAACTTCGGAGTTCTGATGGGATCCGGTGCATTAGTGCTGGTATGATCGCACCCGTAATGATATGCATCGCAAATATATTTGTATTTAAAACCCTTCACATTCTTAAAAATTTTGAAAAAAAAAAAAATTCACGAGTTTTTTCGCCTCGTTGCACAATTTATACACGTGAAACTAAAAACTACGAAAAAAGTTCCTCGTAAATCGACATTCGCACGTATCTTTTGATCCGAATGGATTCACGTGACCCATAAGTGCTTTACGGAAAGCTATTTCCGAGCGGGCCGCAGCGGGCCTTGTTTTGCTTTATCAATTCATTTCTTGAACGCATAAAAAAATAAAAAAATAAATAACGAAAATATGGGGTGCAACACGAGGACTTCCCAGGAGGTCACCCATCCTAGTACTACTCTCGCCCAAGCACGCTTAACTTCGGAGTTCTGATGGGATCCGGTGCATTAGTGCTGGTATGATCGCACCCGTAATGATAGGCATCGCAAATATATTTGTATTTAAAACCCTTCACATTCTTAAGAATTTTGAAAAAAAAAAATTCACGAGTTTTTTCGCCTCGTTGCACAATTTATACACGTGAAACTAAAAACTACGAAAAAAGTTCCTCGTAAATCGACATTCGCACGTATCTTTTGATCCGAATGGATTCACGTGACCCATAAGTGCTTTTCGGAAAGCTATTTCCGAGCGGGCCGCAGCGGGCCTTGTTTTGCTTTACCAATTCATTTCTTGAACGCATAAAAAAATAAAAAAATAAATAACGAAAATGTGGGGTGCAACACGAGGACTTCCCAGGAGGTCACCCATCCTAGTACTACTCTCGCCCAAGCACGCTTAACTTCGGAGTTCTGATGGGATCCGGTGCATTAGTGCTGGTATGATCGCACCCGTAATGATATGCATCGCAAATATATTTGTATTTAAAACCCTTCACATTCTTAAAAATTTTGAAAAAAAAAAATTCACGTGTTTTTTCGCCTCGTTGCACAATTTATACACGTGAAACTAAAAACTACGAAAAAAGTTCCTCGTAAATCGACATTCGCACGTATCTTTTGATCCGAATGGATTCACGTGACCCATAAGTGCTTTTCGGAAAGCTATTTCCGAGCGGGCCGCAGCGGGCCTTGTTTTGCTTTATCAATTCATTTCTTGAACGCATAAAAAAATAAAAAAATAAATAACGAAAATGTGGGGTGCAACACGAGGACTTCCCAGGAGGTCACCCATCCTAGTACTACTCTCGCCCAAGCACGCTTAACTTCGGAGTTCTGATGGGATCCGGTGCATTAGTGCTGGTATGATCGCACCCGTAATGATATGCATCGCAAATATATTTGTATTTAAAACCCTTCCCGTTCTTAAGAATTTTGAAAAAAAAAATTCACGAGTTTTTTCGCCTCATTGCACAATTTATACACGTGAAACTAAAAACTACGGAAAATGTTCCTCGTCAATCGACATTCGCACGTATCTTTTGATCCGGATGGATTAACTTGACCCATAAGTGCTTTTCGGAAATCTTTTTCCGAGCCGGCCGCATTGGCCCTTGTTTTGCTTTACCAATTCATATCTTCAAACGCTTAAAAAAAGTAAAAAATAAGTAACGAAAATGTGGGGTAAAACACGAGGACTTCCTAGGAGGTCACCCATCCTAGTACTACTCTCGCCCAAGCACGCTTAACTTCGGAGTTCTGATGGGATCCGGTCGATTAGTGCTGGTATGATCGCACCCATAATAATATGCATCGCAAATATATTTATATTTAAAACCCTTCACATTCTTAAGAATTTTGAAAAAAAAAAATTCACGAGTTTTTTCGCCTCGTTGCACAATTTATACACGTGAAACTAAAAACTACGAAAAATGTTCCTCGTAAATCGACATTCGCACGTATCTTTTGATCCGAATGGATTCACGTGACCCATAAGTGCTTTTCGGAAATCTATTTCCTAGCGGGCCGCAGCGGGCCTTGTTTTGCTTTACCAATTCATTTCTTGAACGCATAAAAAAATAAAAAAATAAATAACGAAAATGTGGGGTGCAACACGAGGACTTCCCAGGAGGTCACCCATCCTAGTACAACTCTCGCCCAAGCACACTTAACTTCGGAGTTCTGATCGGATCCGGTGCATTAGTGCTGGTATGATCGCACCCGTAATGATATGCATCGCAAATATATTTGTATTTAAAACCCTTCACATTCTTAAAAATTTTGAAAAAAAAAAAATTCACGAGTTTTTTCGCCTCGTTGCACAATTTATACACGTGAAACTAAAAACTACGAAAAAAGTTCCTCGTAAATCGACATTCGCACGTATCTTTTGATCCGAATGGATTCACGTGACCCATAAGTGCTTTACGGAAAGCTATTTCCGAGCGGGCCGCAGCGGGCCTTGTTTTGCTTTATCAATTCATTTCTTGAACGCATAAAAAAATAAAAAAATAAATAACGAAAATATGGGGTGCAACACGAGGACTTCCCAGGAGGTCACCCATCCTAGTACTACTCTCGCCCAAGCACGCTTAACTTCGGAGTTCTGATGGGATCCGGTGCATTAGTGCTGGTATGATCGCACCCGTAATGATAGGCATCGCAAATATATTTGTATTTAAAACCCTGCACATTCTTAAGAATTTTGAAAAAAAAAAATTCACGAGTTTTTTCGCCTCGTTGCACAATTTATACACGTGAAACTAAAAACTACGAAAAATGTTCCTCGTAAATCGACATTCGCACGTATCTTTTGATCCGAATGGATTCACGTGACCCATAAGTGCTTTTCGGAAAGCTATTTCCGAGCGGGCCGCAGCGGGCCTTGTTTTGCTTTACCAATTCATTTCTTGAACGCATAAAAAAATAAAAAAATAAATAACGAAAATGTGGGGTGCAACACGAGGACTTCCCAGGAGGTCACCCATCCTAGTACTACTCTCGCCCAAGCACGCTTAACTTCGGAGTTCTGATGGGATCCGGTGCATTAGTGCTGGTATGATCGCACCCGTAATGATATGCATCGCAAATATATTTGTATTTAAAACCCTTCACATTCTTAAAAATTTTGAAAAAAAAAATTCACGTGTTTTTTCGCCTCGTTGCACAATTTATACACGTGAAACTAAAAACTACGAAAAAAGTTCCTCGTAAATCGACATTCGCACGTATCTTTTGATCCGAATGGATTCACGTGACCCATAAGTGCTTTTCGGAAAGCTATTTCCGAGCGGGCCGCAGCGGGCCTTGTTTTGCTTTATCAATTCATTTCTTGAACGCATAAAAAAATAAAAAAATAAATAATGAAAATGTGGGGTGCAACACGAGGACTTCCCAGGAGGTCACCCATCCTAGTACTACTCTCGCCCAAGCACGCTTAACTTCGGAGTTCTGATGGGATCCGGTGCATTAGTGCTGGTATGATCGCACCCGTAATGATAGGCATCGCAAATATATTTGTATTTAAAACCCTTCACATTCTTAAGAATTTTGAAAAAAAAAAATTCACGAGTTTTTTCGCCTCGTTGCACAATTTATACACGTGAAACTAAAAACTACGAAAAATGTTCCTCGTAAATCGACATTCGCACGTATCTTTTGATCCGAATGGATTCACGTGACCCATAAGTGCTTTTCGGAAAGCTATTTCCGAGCGGGCCGCAGCGGGCCTTGTTTTGCTTTACCAATTCATTTCTTGAACGCATAAAAAAATAAAAAAATAAATAACGAAAATGTGGGGTGCAACACGAGGACTTCCCAGGAGGTCACCCATCCTAGTACTACTCTCGCCCAAGCACGCTTAACTTCGGAGTTCTGATGGGATCCGGTGCATTAGTGCTGGTATGATCGCACCCGTAATGATATGCATCGCAAATATATTTGTATTTAAAACCCTTCCCGTTCTTAAGAATTTTGAAAAAAAAAATTCACGAGTTTTTTCGCCTCATTGCACAATTTATACACGTGAAACTAAAAACTACGGAAAATGTTCCTCGTAAATCGACATTCGCACGTATCTTTTGATCCGAATGGATTCACGTGACCCATAAGTGCTTTACGGAAAGCTATTTCCGAGCGGGCCGCAGCGGGCCTTGTTTTGCTTTATCAATTCATTTCTTGAACGCATAAAAAAATAAAAAAATAAATAACGAAAATGTGGGGTGCAACACGAGGACTTCCCAGGAGGTCACCCATCCTAGTACTACTATCGCCCAAGCACGCTTAACTTCGGAGTTCTGATGGGATCCGGTGCATTAGTGCTGGTATGATCGCACCCGTAATGATAGGCATCGCAAATATATTTGTATTTGAAACCCTTCACATTCTTAAGAATTTTGAAAAAAAAAAATTCACGAGTTTTTTCGCCTCGTTGCACAATTTATACACGTGAAACTAAAAACTACGAAAAATGTTCCTCGTAAATCGACATTCGCACGTATCTTTTGATCCGAATGGATTCACGTGACCCATAAGTGCTTTTCGGAAATCTATTTCCTAGCGGGCCGCAGCGGGCCTTGTTTTGCTTTACCAATTCATTTCTTGAACGCATAAAAAAATGAAAAAATAAATAACGAAAATGTGGGGTGCAACACGAGGACTTCCCAGGAGGTCACCCATCCTAGTACAACTCTCGCCCAAGCACACTTAACTTCGGAGTTCTGATGGGATCCGGTGCATTAGTGCTGGTATGATCGCACCCGTAATGATATGCATCGCAAATATATTTGTATTTAAAACCCTTCACATTCTTAAAAATTTTGAAAAAAAAAAAATTCACGAGTTTTTTCGCCTCGTTGCACAATTTATACACGTGAAACTAAAAACTACGAAAAAAGTTCCTCGTAAATCGACATTCGCACGTATCTTTTGAACCGAATGGATTCACGTGACCCATAAGTGCTTTACGGAAAGCTATTTCCGAGCGGGCCGCAGCGGGCCTTGTTTTGCTTTATCAATTCATTTCTTGAACGCATAAAAAAATAAAAAAATAAATAACGAAAATATGGGGTGCAACACGAGGACTTCCCAGGAGGTCACCCATCCTAGTACTACTCTCGCCCAAGCACGCTTAACTTCGGAGTTCTGATGGGATCCGGTGCATTAGTGCTGGTATGATCGCACCCGTAATGATAGGCATCGCAAATATATTTGTATTTAAAACCCTTCACATTCTTAAGAATTTTGAAAAAAAAAAATTCACGAGTTTTTTCGCCTCGTTGCACAATTTATACACGTGAAACTAAAAACTACGAAAAATGTTCCTCGTAAATCGACATTCGCACGTATCTTTTGATCCGAATGGATTCACGTGACCCATAAGTGCTTTTCGGAAAGCTATTTCCGAGCGGGCCGCAGCGGGCCTTGTTTTGCTTTACCAATTCATTTCTTGAACTCATAAAAAAATAAAAAAATAAATAACGAAAATGTGGGGTGCAACACGAGGACTTCCCAGGAGGTCACCCATCCTAGTACTACTCTCGCCCAAGCACGCTTAACTTCGGAGTTCTGATGGGATCCGGTGCATTAGTGCTGGTATGATCGCACCCGTAATGATATGCATCGCAAATATATTTGTATTTAAAACCCTTCACATTCTTAAAAATTTTGAAAAAAAAAAATTCACGTGTTTTTTCGCCTCGTTGCACAATTTATACACGTGAAACTAAAAACTACGAAAAAAGTTCCTCGTAAATCGACATTCGCACGTATCTTTTGATCCGAATGGATTCACGTGACCCATAAGTGCTTTTCGGAAAGCTATTTCCGAGCGGGCCGCAGCGGGCCTTGTTTTGCTTTATCAATTCATTTCTTGAACGCATAAAAAAATAAAAAAATAAATAAGGAAAATGTGGGGTGCAACACGAGGACTTCCCAGGAGGTCACCCATCCTAGTACTACTCTCGCCCAAGCACGCTTAACTTCGGAGTTCTGATGGGATCCGGTGCATTAGTGCTGGTATGATCGCACCCGTAATGATAGGCATCGCAAATATATTTGTATTTAAAACCCTTCACATTCTTAAGAATTTTAAAAAAAAAAATTCACGAGTTTTTTCGCCTCGTTGCACAATTTATACACGTGAAACTAAAAACTACGAAAAATGTTCCTCGTAAATCGACATTCGCACGTATCTTTTGATCCGAATGGATTCACGTGACCCATAAGTGCTTTTCGGAAAGCTATTTCCGAGCGGGCCGCAGCGGGCCTTGTTTTGCTTTACCAATTCATTTCTTGAACGCATAAAAAAATAAAAAAATAAATAACGAAAATGTGGGGTGCAACACGAGGACTTCCCAGGAGGTCACCCATCCTAGTACTACTCTCGCCCAAGCACGCTTAACTTCGGAGTTCTGATGGGATCCGGTGCATTAGTGCTGGTATGATCGCACCCGTAATGATATGCATCGCAAATATATTTGTATTTAAAACCCTTCCCGTTCTTAAGAATTTTGAAAAAAAAAATTCACGAGTTTTTTCGCCTCATTGCACAATTTATACACGTGAAACTAAAAACTACGGAAAATGTTCCTCGTAAATCGACATTCGCACGTATCTTTTGATCCGAATGGATTCACGTGACCCATAAGTGCTTTTCGGAAAGCTATTTCCGAGCGGGCCGCAGCGGGCCTTGTTTTGCTTTACCAATTCATTTCTTGAACGCATAAAAAAATAAAAAAATAAATAACGAAAATGTGGGGTGCAACACGAGGACTTCCCAGGAGGTCACCCATCCTAGTACTACTCTCGCCCAAGCACGCTTAACTTCGGAGTTCTGATGGGATCCGGTGCATTAGTGCTGGTATGATCGCACCCGTAATGATATGCATCGCAAATATATTTGTATTTAAAACCCTTCACATTCTTAAAAATTTTGAAAAAAAAAAATTCACGTGTTTTTTCGCCTCGTTGCACAATTTATACACGTGAAACTAAAAACTACGGAAAATGTTCGTCGTAAATCGACATTCGCACGTATCTTTTGATCCGAATGGATTCACGTGACCCATAAGTGCTTTTCGGAAACCTATTTCCGAGCGGGCCGCAGCGGGCCTTGTTTTGCTTTACCAATTCATTTCTTGAACGCATAAAAAAATAAAAAAATAAATAACGAAAATGTGGGGTGCAACACGAGGACTTCCCAGGAGGTCACCCATCCTAGTACTACTCTCGCCCAAGCACGCTTAACTTCGGAGTTCTGATGGGATCCGGTGCATTAGTGCTGGTATGATCGCACCCGTAATGATATGCATCGCAAATATATTTGTATTTAAAACCCTTCCCGTTCTTAAGAATTTTGAAAAAAAAAATTCACGAGTTTTTTCGCCTCGTTGCACAATTTATACACGTGAAACTAAAAACTACGGAAAATGTTCCTCGTAAATCGACATTCGCACGTATCTTTTGATCCGAATGGATTCACGTGACCCATAAGTGGTTTTCGGAAACCTATTTCCGAGCGGGCCGCAGCGGGCCTTGTTTTGCTTTACCAATTCATTTCTTGAACGCATAAAAAAATAAAAAAATAAATAAGAAAATGTGGGGTGCAACACGAGGACTTCCCAGGAGGTCACCCATCCTAGTACTACTCTCGCCCAAGCACGCTTAACTTCGGAGTTCTGATGGGATCCGGTGCATTAGTCCTGGTATGATCGCACCCATAATGATATGCATCGCAAATATATTTGTATTTAAAACCCTTCCCGTTCTTAAGAATTTTGAATAAAAAAATTCACGAGTTTTTTCGCCTCGTTGCACAATTTATACACGTGAAACTAAAAACTATGGAAAATGTTACTCGTTAATCGACATTCGCACATATCTTTTGATCCGGATGTATTCACGTGACCCATAAGTGCTTTTCGGAAAGCTCTTTCCGAGCCGGCCGCATGGTCCTTTTTTTGGTTTACCAATTCATTTCTTGAACGCATAAAAAAATGAAAAAATAAATAAGAAAATGTGGGGTGCAACACGAGGACTTCCTAGGAGGTCACCCATCCTAGTACTACTCTCGCCCAAGCACGCTTAACTTCGGAGTTCTGATGGGATCCGGTGCATTAGTGCAGGTATGATCGCACCCGTAATGATATGCATCGCAAATATATTTGTATTTAAAACACTTCCCGTTCTTAAGAATTTTGAAAAAAAAAATTCACGAGTTTTTTCGCCTCGTTGCACAATTTATACACGTGAAACTAAAAACTACGGAAAATGTTCCTCGTAAATCGACATTCGCACGTATCTTTTGATCCGAATGGATTCACGTGACCCATAAGTGCTTTTCGGAAAGCTATTTCCGAGCGGGCCGCAGCGGGCCTTGTTTTGCTTTATCAATTCATTTCTTGAACGCATAAAAAAATAAAAAAATAAATAACGAAAATGTGGGGTGCAACACGAGGACTTCCCAGGAGGTCACCCATCCTAGTACTACTCTCGCCCAAGCACGCTTAACTTCGGAGTTCTGATGGGATCCGGTGCATTAGTGCTGGTATGATCGCACCCGTAATGATATGCATCGCAAATATATTTGTATTTAAAACCCTTCCCGTTCTTAAGAATTTTGAAAAAAAAAATTCACGAGTTTTTTCGCCTCATTGCACAATTTATACACGTGAAACTAAAAACTACGGAAAATGTTCCTCGTAAATCGACATTCGCACGTATCTTTTGATCCGAATGGATTCACGTGACCCATAAGTGCTTTACGGAAAGCTATTTCCGAGCGGGCCGCAGCGGGCCTTGTTTTGCTTTATCAATTCATTTCTTGAACGCATAAAAAAATAAAAAAATAAATAACGAAAATGTGGGGTGCAACACGAGGACTTCCCAGGAGGTCACCCATCCTAGTACTACTATCGCCCAAGCACGCTTAACTTCGGAGTTCTGATGGGATCCGGTGCATTAGTGCTGGTATGATCGCACCCGTAATGATAGGCATCGCAAATATATTTGTATTTAAAACCCTTCACATTCTTAAGAATTTTGAAAAAAAAAAATTCACGAGTTTTTTCGCCTCGTTGCACAATTTATACACGTGAAACTAAAAACTACGAAAAATGTTCCTCGTAAATCGACATTCGCACGTATCTTTTGATCCGAATGGATTCACGTGACCCATAAGTGCTTTTCGGAAAGCTATTTCCGAGCGGGCCGCAGCGGGCCTTGTTTTGCTTTATCAATTCATTTCTTGAACGCATAAAAAAATAAAAAAATAAATAACGAAAATGTGGGGTGCAACACGAGGACTTCCCAGGAGGTCACCCATCCTAGTACTACTCTCGCCCAAGCACGCTTAACTTCGGAGTTCTGATGGGATCCGGTGCATTAGTGCTGGTATGATCGCACCCGTAATGATAGGCATCGCAAATATATTTGTATTTAAAACCCTTCACATTCTTAAGAATTTTGAAAAAAAAAATTCACGAGTTTTTTCGCCTCGTTGCACAATTTATACACGTGAAACTAAAAACTACGAAAAATGTTCCTCGTAAATCGACATTCGCACGTATCTTTTGATCCGAATGGATTCACGTGACCCATAAGTGCTTTTCGGAAAGCTATTTCCGAGCGGGCCGCAGCGGGCCTTGTTTTGCTTTACCAATTCATTTCTTGAACGCATAAAAAAATAAAAAAATAAATAACGAAAATGTGGGGTGCAACACGAGGACTTCCCAGGAGGTCACCCATCCTAGTACTACTCTCGCCCAAGCACGCTTAACTTCGGAGTTCTGATGGGATCCGGTGCATTAGTGCTGGTATGATCGCACCCGTAATGATATGCATCGCAAATATATTTGTATTTAAAACCCTTCACATTCTTAAAAATTTTGAAAAAAAAAAAAATTCACGAGTTTTTTCGCCTCGTTGCACAATTTATACACGTGAAACTAAAAACTACGAAAAAAGTTCCTCGTAAATCGACATTCGCACGTATCTTTTGATCCGAATGGATTCACGTGACCCATAAGTGCTTTACGGAAAGCTATTTCCGAGCGGGCCGCAGCGGGCCTTGTTTTGCTTTATCAATTCATTTCTTGAACGCATAAAAAAATAAAAAAATAAATAACGAAAATATGGGGTGCAACACGAGGACTTCCCAGGAGGTCACCCATCCTAGTACTACTCTCTCCCAAGCACGCTTAACTTCGGAGTTCTGATGGGATCCGGTGCATTAGTGTATGATCGCACCCGTAATGATAGGCATCGCAAATATATTTGTATTTAAAACCCTTCACATTCTTAAGAATTTTGAAAAAAAAAAATTCACGAGTTTTTTCGCCTCGTTGCACAATTTATACACGTGAAACTAAAAACTACGAAAAATGTTCCTCGTAAATCGACATTCGCACGTATCTTTTGATCCGAATGGATTCACGTGACCCATAAGTGGTTTTCGGAAACCTATTTCCGAGCGGGCCGCAGCGGGCCTTGTTTTGCTTTACCAATTCATTTCTTGAACGCATAAAAAAATAAAAAAATAAATAACGAAAATGTGGGGTGCAACACGAGGACTTCCCAGGAGGTCACCCATCCTAGTACTACTCTCGCCCAAGCACGCTTAACTTCGGAGTTCTGATGGGATCCGGTGCATTAGTGCTGGTATGATCGCACACGTAATGATATGCATCGCAAATATATTTGTATTTAAAACCCTTCCCGTTCTTAAGAATTTTGAAAAAAAAAATTCACGAGTTTTTTCGCCTCATTGCACAATTTATACACGTGAAACTAAAAACTACGGAAAATGTTCCTCGTAAATCGACATTCGCACGTATCTTTTGATCCGAATGGATTCACGTGACCCATAAGTGGTTTTCGGAAACCTATTTCCGAGCGGGCCGCAGCGGGCCTTGTTTTGCTTTACCAATTCATTTCTTGAACGCATAAAAAAATAAAAAAATAAATAACGAAAATGTGGGGTGCAACACGAGGACTTCCCAGGAGGTCACCCATCCTAGTACTACTCTCGCCCAAGCACGCTTAACTTCGGAGTTCTGATGGGATCCGGTGCATTAGTGCTGGTGTGATCGCACCCGTAATGATAGGCATCGCAAATATATTTGTATTTAAAACCCTTCACATTCTTAAGAATTTTGAAAAAAAAAAATTCACGAGTTTTTTCGCCTCGTTGCACAATTTATACACGTGAAACTAAAAACTACGAAAAATGTTCCTCGTAAATCGACATTCGCACGTGTCTTTTGATCCGAATGGATTCACGTGACCCATAAGTGCTTTTCGGAAACCTATTTCCGAGCGGGCCGCAGCGGGCCTTGTTTTGCTTTACCAATTCATTTCTTGAACGCATAAAAAAATAAAAAAATAAATAACGAAAATGTGGGGTGCAACACGAGGACTTCCCAGGAGGTCACCCATCCTAGTACTACTCTCGCCCAAGCACGCTTAACTTCAGAGTTCTGATGGGATCCGGTGCATTAGTGCTGGTATGATCGCACACGTAATGATATGCATCGCAAATATATTTGTATTTAAAACCCTTCCCGTTCTTAAGAATTTTGAAAAAAAAAATTCACGAGTTTTTTCGCCTCATTGCACAATTTATACACGTGAAACTAAAAACTACGGAAAATGTTCCTCGTAAATCGACATTCGCACGTATCTTTTGATCCGAATGGATTCACGTGACCCATAAGTGGTTGTCGGAAACCTATTTCCGAGCGGGCCGCAGCGGGCCTTGTTTTGCTTTACCAATTCATTTCTTGAACGCATAAAAAAATAAAAAAATAAATAACGAAAATGTGGGGTGCAACACGAGGACTTCCCAGGAGGTCACCCATCCTAGTACTACTCTCGCCCAAGCACGCTTAACTTCGGAGTTCTGATGGGATCCGGTGCATTAGTCCTGGTATGATCGCACCCATAATGATATGCATCGCAAATATATTTGTATTTAAAACCCTTCCCGTTCTTAAGAATTTTGAATAAAAAAATTCACGAGTTTTTTCGCCTCGTTGCACAATTTATACACGTGAAACTAAAAACTATGGAAAATGTTACTCGTTAATCGACATTCGCACATATCTTTTGATCCGGATGTATTCACGTGACCCATAAGTGCTTTTCGGAAAGCTCTTTCCGAGCCGGCCGCATGGTCCTTTTTTTGGTTTACCAATTCATTTCTTGAACGCATAAAAAAATGAAAAAATAAATAAGAAAATGTGGGGTGCAACACGAGGACTTCCTAGGAGGTCACCCATCCTAGTACTACTCTCGCCCAAGCACGCTTAACTTCGGAGTTCTGATGGGATCCGGTGCATTAGTGCAGGTATGATCGCACCCGTAATGATATGCATCGCAAATATATTTGTATTTAAAACCCTTCCCGTTCTTAAGAATTTTGAAAAAAAAAATTCACGAGTTTTTTCGCCTCGTTGCACAATTTATACACGTGAAACTAAAAACTACGGAAAATGTTCCTCGTAAATCGACATTCGCACGTATCTTTTGATCCGAATGGATTCACGTGACCCATAAGTGCTTTTCGGAAAGCTATTTCCGAGCGGGCCGCAGCGGGCCTTGTTTTGCTTTATCAATTCATTTCTTGAACGCATAAAAAAATAAAAAAATAAATAACGAAAATGTGGGGTGCAACACGAGGACTTCCCAGGAGGTCACCCATCCTAGTACTACTCTCGCCCAAGCACGCTTAACTTCGGAGTTCTGATGGGATCCGGTGCATTAGTGCTGGTATGATCGCACCCGTAATGATATGCATCGCAAATATATTTGTATTTAAAACCCTTCCCGTTCTTAAAAATTTTGAAAAAAAAAATTCACGAGTTTTTTCGCCTCATTGCACAATTTATACACGTGAAACTAAAAACTACGGAAAATGTTCCTCGTAAATCGACATTCGCACGTATCTTTTGATCCGAATGGATTCACGTGACCCATAAGTGCTTTACGGAAAGCTATTTCCGAGCGGGCCGCAGCGGGCCTTGTTTTGCTTTATCAATTCATTTCTTGAACGCATAAAAAAATAAAAAAATAAATAACGAAAATGTGGGGTGCAACACGAGGACTTCCCAGGAGGTCACCCATCCTAGTACTACTATCGCCCAAGCACGCTTAACTTCGGAGTTCTGATGGGATCCGGTGCATTAGTGCTGGTATGATCGCACCCGTAATGATAGGCATCGCAAATATATTTGTATTTAAAACCCTTCACATTCTTAAGAATTTTGAAAAAAAAAAATTCACGAGTTTTTTCGCCTCGTTGCACAATTTATACACGTGAAACTAAAAACTACGAAAAATGTTCCTCGTAAATCGACATTCGCACGTATCTTTTGATCCGAATGGATTCACGTGACCCATAAGTGCTTTTCGGAAAGCTATTTCCGAGCGGGCCGCAGCGGGCCTTGTTTTGCTTTATCAATTCATTTCTTGAACGCATAAAAAAATAAAAAAATAAATAACGAAAATGTGGGGTGCAACACGAGGACTTCCCAGGAGGTCACCCATCCTAGTACTACTCTCGCCCAAGCACGCTTAACTTCGGAGTTCTGATGGGATCCGGTGCATTAGTGCTGGTATGATCGCACCCGTAATGATAGGCATCGCAAATATATTTGTATTTAAAACCCTTCACATTCTTAAGAATTTTGAAAAAAAAAATTCACGAGTTTTTTCGCCTCGTTGCACAATTTATACACGTGAAACTAAAAACTACGAAAAATGTTCCTCGTAAATCGACATTCGCACGTATCTTTTGATCCGAATGGATTCACGTGACCCATAAGTGCTTTTCGGAAAGCTATTTCCGAGCGGGCCGCAGCGGGCCTTGTTTTGCTTTACCAATTCATTTCTTGAACGCATAAAAAAATAAAAAAATAAATAACGAAAATGTGGGGTGCAACACGAGGACTTCCCAGGAGGTCACCCATCCTAGTACTACTCTCGCCCAAGCACGCTTAACTTCGGAGTTCTGATGGGATCCGGTGCATTAGTGCTGGTATGATCGCACCCGTAATGATAGGCATCGCAAATATATTTGTATTTAAAACCCTTCACATTCTTAAGAATTTTGAAAAAAAAAATTCACGAGTTTTTTCGCCTCGTTGCACAATTTATACACGTGAAACTAAAAACTACGAAAAATGTTCCTCGTAAATCGACATTCGCACGTATCTTTTGATCCGAATGGATTCACGTGACCCATAAGTGCTTTTCGGAAAGCTATTTCCGAGCGGGCCGCAGCGGGCCTTGTTTTGCTTTACCAATTCATTTCTTGAACGCATAAAAAAATAAAAAAATAAATAACGAAAATGTGGGGTGCAACACGAGGACTTCCCAGGAGGTCACCCATCCTAGTACTACTCTCGCCCAAGCACGCTTAACTTCGGAGTTCTGATGGGATCCGGTGCATTAGTGCTGGTATGATCGCACCCGTAATGATAGGCATCGCAAATATATTTGTATTTAAAACCCTTCACATTCTTAAGAATTTTGAAAAAAAAAATTCACGAGTTTTTTCGCCTCGTTGCACAATTTATACACGTGAAACTAAAAACTACGAAAAATGTTCCTCGTAAATCGACATTCGCACGTATCTTTTGATCCGAATGGATTCACGTGACCCATAAGTGCTTTTCGGAAAGCTATTTCCGAGCGGGCCGCAGCGGGCCTTGTTTTGCTTTACCAATTCATTTCTTGAACGCATAAAAAAATAAAAAAATAAATAACGAAAATGTGGGGTGCAACACGAGGACTTCCCAGGAGGTCACCCATCCTAGTACTACTCTCGCCCAAGCACGCTTAACTTCGGAGTTCTGATGGGATCCGGTGCATTAGTGCTGGTATGATCGCACCCGTAATGATATGCATCGCAAAATATTTGTATTTAACACCCTTCACATTCTTAAAAATTTTGAAAAAAAAAAAATTCACGAGTTTTTTCGCCTCGTTGCACAATTTATACACGTGAAACTAAAAACTACGAAAAATGTTCCTCGTAAATCGACATTCGCACGTATCTTTTGATCCGAATGGATTCACGTGACCCATAAGTGCTTTACGGAAAGCTATTTCCGAGCGGGCCGCAGCGGGCCTTGTTTTGCTTTATCAATTCATTTCTTGAACGCATAAAAAAATAAAAAAATAAATAACGAAAATATGGGGTGCAACACGAGGACTTCCCAGGAGGTCACCCATCCTAGTACTACTCTCTCCCAAGCACGCTTAACTTCGGAGTTCTGATGGGATCCGGTGCATTAGTGTATGATCGCACCCGTAATGATAGGCATCGCAAATATATTTGTATTTAAAACCCTTCACATTCTTAAGAATTTTGAAAAAAAAAAATTCACGAGTTTTTTCGCCTCGTTGCACAATTTATACACGTGAAACTAAAAACTACGAAAAATGTTCCTCGTAAATCGACATTCGCACGTATCTTTTGATCCGAATGGATTCACGTGACCCATAAGTGGTTTTCGGAAACCTATTTCCGAGCGGGCCGCAGCGGGCCTTGTTTTGCTTTACCAATTCATTTCTTGAACGCATAAAAAAATAAAAAAATAAATAACGAAAATGTGGGGTGCAACACGAGGACTTCCCAGGAGGTCACCCATCCTAGTACTACTCTCGCCCAAGCACGCTTAACTTCGGAGTTCTGATGGGATCCGGTGCATTAGTGCTGGTGTGATCGCACCCGTAATGATAGGCATCGCAAATATATTTGTATTTAAAACCCTTCACCTTCTTAAGAATTTTGAAAAAAAAAAATTCACGAGTTTTTTCGCCTCGTTGCACAATTTATACACGTGAAACTAAAAACTACGAAAAATGTTCCTCGTAAATCGACATTCGCACGTGTCTTTTGATCCGAATGGATTCACGTGACCCATAAGTGCTTTTCGGAAACCTATTTCCGAGCGGGCCGCAGCGGGCCTTGTTTTGCTTTACCAATTCATTTCTTGAACGCATAAAAAAATAAAAAAATAAATAACGAAAATGTGGGGTGCAACACGAGGACTTCCCAGGAGGTCACCCATCCTAGTACTACTCTCGCCCAAGCACGCTTAACTTCGGAGTTCTGATGGGATCCGGTGCATTAGTGCTGGTATGATCGCACCCGTAATGATATGCATCGCAAATATATTTGTATTTAAAACCCTTCCCGTTCTTAAGAATTTTGAAAAAAAAAATTCACGAGTTTTTTCGCCTCATTGCACAATTTATACACGTGAAACTAAAAACTACGGAAAATGTTCCTCGTAAATCGACATTCGCACGTATCTTTTGATCCGAATGGATTCACGTGACCCATAAGTGGTTTTCGGAAACCTATTTCCGAGCGGGCCGCAGCGGGCCTTGTTTTGCTTTACCAATTCATTTCTTGAACGCATAAAAAAATAAAAAAATAAATAACGAAAATGTGGGGTGCAACACGAGGACTTCCCAGGATGTCACCCATCCTAGTACTACTCTCGCCCAAGCACGCTTAACTTCGGAGTTCTGATGGGATCCGGTGCATTAGTGCTGGTATGATCGCACCCGTAATGATATGCATCGCAAATATATTTGTATTTAAAACCCTTCCCGTTCTTAAGAATTTTGAAAAAAAAAATTCACGAGTTTTTTCGCCTCGTTGCACAATTTATACATGTGAAACTAAAAACTACGGAAAATGTCCCTCGTAAATCGACATTCGCACGTATCTTTTGATCCGAATGGATTCACGTGACCCATAAGTGGTTTTCGGAAACCTATTTCCGAGCGGGCCGCAGCGGGCCTTGTTTTGCTGTACCAATTCATTTCTTGAACGCATAAAAAAATAAAAAAATAAATAACGAAAATGTGGGGTGCAACACGAGGACTTCCCAGGAGGTCACCCATCCTAGTACTACTCTCGCCCAAGCACGCTTAACTTCGGAGTTCTGATGGGATCCGGTGCATTAGTGCTGGTATGATCGCACCCGTAATGATATGCATCGCAAATATATTTGTATTTAAAACCCTTCCCGTTCTTAAGAATTTTGAATAAAAAAATTCACGAGTTTTTTCGCCTCGTAGCACAATTTATACACGTGAAACTAAAAACTATGGAAAATGTTACTCGTTAATCGACATTCGCACATATCTTTTGATCCGGATGTATTCACGTGACCCATAAGTGCTTTTCGGAAAGCTCTTTCCGAGCCGGCCGCATGGTCCTTTTTTTGGTTTACCAATTCATTTCTCGAACGCATAAAAAAATAAAAAAATAAATAAGAAAATGTGGGGTGCAACACGAGGACTTCCCAGGAGGTCACCCATCCTAGTACTACTCTCGCCCAAGCACGCTTAACTTCGGAGTTCTGATGGGATCCGGTGCATTAGTGCTGGTATGATCGCACCCGTAATGATATGCATCGCAAATATATTTGTATTTAAAACCCTTCCCGTTCTTAAGAATTTTGGAAAAAAAATTCACGAGTTTTTTCGCCTCGTTGCACAATTTATACACGTGAAACTAAAAACTACGGAAAATGTTCCTCGTAAATCGACATTCGCACGTATCTTTTGATCCGAATGGATTCACGTGACCCATAAGTGGTTTTCGGAAACCTATTTCCGAGCGGGCCGCAGCGGGCCTTGTTTTGCTTTACCAATTCATTTCTTGAACGCATAAAAAAATAAAAAAATAAATAACGAAAATGTGGGGTGCAACACGAGGACTTCCCAGGAGGTCACCCATCCTAGTACTACTCTCGCCCAAGCACGCTTAACTTCGGAGTTCTGATGGGATCCGGTGCATTAGTGCTGGTATGATCGCACCCGTAATGATATGCATCGCAAATATATTTGTATTTAAAACCCTTCCCGTTCTTAAGAATTTTGAATAAAAAAATTCACGAGTTTTTTCGCCTCGTTGCACAATTTATACACGTGAAACTAAAAACTATGGAAAATGTTACTCGTTAATCGACATTCGCACATATCTTTTGATCCGGATGTATTCACGTAACCCATAAGTGCTTTTCGGAAAGCTCTTTCCGAGCCGGCCGCATGGTCCTTTTTTTGGTTTACCAATTCATTTCTTGAACGCATAAAAAAATGAAAAA
This sequence comes from Rhodomyrtus tomentosa, assembly GCA_028455895.1. Taxonomy (NCBI): domain Eukaryota; kingdom Viridiplantae; phylum Streptophyta; class Magnoliopsida; order Myrtales; family Myrtaceae; genus Rhodomyrtus; species Rhodomyrtus tomentosa. Next base: position 17,687,108 of record JAPCWY010000001.1, read on the forward strand.
ATAAATAAGAAAATGTGGGGTGCAACACGAGGACTTCCCAGGAGGTCACCCATCCTAGTACTACTCTCGCCCAAGCACGCTTAACTTCGGAGTTCTGATGGGATCCGGTGCATTAGTGCTGGTATGATCGCACCAGTAATGATATGCATCGCAAATATATTTGTATTTAAAACCCTTCCCGTTCTTAAGAATTTTGGAAAAAAAATTCACGAGTTTTTTCGCCTCGTTGCACAATTTATACACGTGAAACTAAAAACTACGAAAAATGTTCCTCGTAAATCGACATTCGCACGTATCTTTTGATCCGAATGGATTCACGTGACCCATAAGTGGTTTTCGGAGACCTATTTCCGAGCGGGCCGCAGCGGGCCTTGTTTTGCTTTACCAATTCATTTCTTGAACGCATAAAAAAATAAAAAAATAAATAACGAAAATGTGGGGTGCAACACGAGGACTTCCCAGGAGGTCACCCATCCTAGTACTACTCTCGCCCAAGCACGCTTAACTTCGGAGTTCTGATGGGATCCGGTGCATTAGTGCTGGTATGATCGCACCCGTAATGATATGCATCGCAAATATATTTGTATTTAAAACCCTTCCCGTTCTTAAGAATTTTGAATAAAAAAATTCACGAGTTTTTTCGCCTCGTAGCACAATTTATACACGTGAAACTAAAAACTATGGAAAATGTTACTCGTTAATCGACATTCGCACATATCTTTTGATCCGGATGTATTCACGTGACCCATAAGTGCTTTTCGGAAAGCTCTTTCCGAGCCGGCCGCATGGTCCTTTTTTTGGTTTACCAATTCATTTCTTGAACGCATAAAAAAATGAAAAAATAAATAAGAAAATGTGGGGTGCAACACGAGGACTTCCCAGGAGGTCACCCATCCTAGTACTACTCTCGCCCAAGCACGCTTAACTTCGGAGTTCTGATGGGATCCGGTGCATTAGTGCTGGTATGATCGCACCCGTAATGATATGCATCGCAAATATATTTGTATTTAAAACCCTTCCCGTTCTTAAGAATTTTGGAAAAAAAATTCACGAGTTTTTTCGCCTCGTTGCACAATTTATACACGTGAAACTAAAAACTACGGAAAATGTTCCTCGTAAATCGACATTCGCACGTATCTTTTGATCCGAATGGATTCACGTGACCCATAAGTGGTTTTCGGAAACCTATTTCCGAGCGGGCCGCAGCGGGCCTTGTTTTGCTTTACCAATTCATTTCTTGAACGCATAAAAAAATAAAAAAATAAATAACGAAAATGTGGGGTGCAACACGAGGACTTCCCAGGAGGTCACCCATCCTAGTACTACTCTCGCCCAAGCACGCTTAACTTCGGAGTTCTGATGGGATCCGGTGCATTAGTGCTGGTATGATCGCACCCGTAATGATATGCATCGCAAATATATTTGTATTTAAAACCCTTCCCGTTCTTAAGAATTTTGAATAAAAAAATTCACGAGTTTTTTCGCCTCGTTGCACAATTTATACACGTGAAACTAAAAACTATGGAAAATGTTACTCGTTAATCGACATTCGCACATATCTTTTGATCCGGATGTATTCACGTAACCCATAAGTGCTTTTCGGAAAGCTCTTTCCGAGCCGGCCGCATGGTCCTTTTTTTGGTTTACCAATTCATTTCTTGAACGCATAAAAAAATGAAAAAATAAATAAGAAAATGTGGGGTGCAACACGAGGACTTCCCAGGAGGTCACCCATCCTAGTACTACTCTCGCCCAAGCACGCTTAACTTCGGAGTTCTGATGGGATCCGGTGCATTAGTGCTGGTATGATCGCACCAGTAATGATATGCATCGCAAATATATTTGTATTTAAAACCCTTCCCGTTCTTAAGAATTTTGGAAAAAAAATTCACGAGTTTTTTCGCCTCGTTGCACAATTTATACACGTGAAACTAAAAACTACGAAAAATGTTCCTCGTAAATCGACATTCGCACGTATCTTTTGATCCGAATGGATTCACGTGACCCATAAGTGGTTTTCGGAGACCTATTTCCGAGCGGGCCGCAGCGGGCCTTGTTTTGCTTTACCAATTCATTTCTTGAACGCATAAAAAAATAAAAAAATAAATAACGAAAATGTGGGGTGCAACACGAGGACTTCCCAGGAGGTCACCCATCCTAGTACTACTCTCGCCCAAGCACGCTTAACTTCGGAGTTCTGATGGGATCCGGTGCATTAGTGCTGGTATGATCGCACCCGTAATGATATGCATCGCAAATATATTTGTATTTAAAACCCTTCCCGTTCTTAAGAATTTTGAATAAAAAAATTCACGAGTTTTTTCGCCTCATTGCACAATTTATACACGTGAAACTAAAAACTACGGAAAATGTTCCTCGTAAATCGACATTCGCACGTATCTTTTGATCCGAATGGATTCACGTGACCCATAAGTGCTTTACGGAAAGCTATTTCCGAGCGGGCCGCAGCGGGCCTTGTTTTGCTTTATCAATTCATTTCTTGAACGCATAAAAAAATAAAAAAATAAATAACGAAAATGTGGGGTGCAACACGAGGACTTCCCAAGAGGTCACCCATCCTAGTACTACTCTCGCCCAAGCACGCTTAACTTCGGAGTTCTGATGGGATCCGGTGCATTAGTGCTGGTGTGATCGCACCCGTAATGATAGGCATCGCAAATATATTTGTATTTAAAACCCTTCACATTCTTAAGAATTTTGAAAAAAAAAAATTCACGAGTTTTTTCGCCTCGTTGCACAATTTATACACGTGAAACTAAAAACTACGAAAAATGTTCCTCGTAAATCGACATTCGCACGTGTCTTTTGATCCGAATGGATTCACGTGACCCATAAGTGCTTTTCGGAAAGCTATTTCCGAGCGGGCCGCAGCGGGCCTTGTTTTGCTTTACCAATTCATTTCTTGAACGCATAAAAAAATAAAAAAATAAATAACGAAAATGTGGGGTGCAACACGAGGACTTCCCAGGAGGTCACCCATCCTAGTACTACTCTCGCCCAAGCACGCTTAACTTCGGAGTTCTGATGGGATCCGGTGCATTAGTGCTGGTATGATCGCACCCGTAATGATATGCATCGCAAATATATTTGTATTTAAAACCCTTCCCGTTCTTAAGAATTTTGAAAAAAAAAATTCACGAGTTTTTTCGCCTCATTGCACAATTTATACACGTGAAACTAAAAACTACGGAAAATGTTCCTCGTAAATCGACATTCGCACGTATCTTTTGATCCGAATGGATTCACGTGACCCATAAGTGCTTTTCGGAAACCTATTTCCGAGCGGGCCGCAGCGGGCCTTGTTTTGCTTTACCAATTCATTTCTTGAACGCATAAAAAAATAAAAAAATAAATAACGAAAATGTGGGGTGCAACACGAGGACTTCCCAGGAGGTCACCCATCCTAGTACTACTCTCGCCCAAGCACGCTTAACTTCGGAGTTCTGATGGGATCCGGTGCATTAGTGCTGGTGTGATCGCACCCGTAATGATAGGCATCGCAAATATATTTGTATTTAAAACCCTTCACATTCTTAAGCATTTTGAAAAAAAAAAATTCACGAGTTTTTTCGCCTCGTTGCACAATTTATACACGTGAAACTAAAAACTACGAAAAATGTTCCTCGTAAATCGACATTCGCACGTGTCTTTTGATCCGAATGGATTCACGTGACCCATAAGTGCTTTTCGGAAAGCTATTTCCGAGCGGGCCGCAGCGGGCCTTGTTTTGCTTTACCAATTCATTTCTTGAACGCATAAAAAAATAAAAAAATAAATAACGAAAATGTGGGGTGCAACACGAGGACTTCCCAGGAGGTCACCCATCCTAGTACTACTCTCGCCCAAGCACGCTTAACTTCGGAGTTCTGATGGGATCCGGTGCATTAGTGCTGGTGTGATCGCACCCGTAATGATAGGCATCGCAAATATATTTGTATTTAAAACCCTTCACATTCTTAAGAATTTTGAAAAAAAAAAAATTCACGAGTTTTTTCGCCTCGTTGCACAATTTATACACGTGAAACTAAAAACTACGAAAAATGTTCCTCGTAAATCGACATTCGCACGTGTCTTTTGATCCGAATGGATTCACGTGACCCATAAGTGCTTTTCGGAAAGCTATTTCCGAGCGGGCCGCAGCGGGCCTTGTTTTGCTTTACCAATTCATTTCTTGAACGCATAAAAAAATAAAAAAATAAATAACGAAAATGTGGGGTGCAACACGAGGACTTCCCAGGAGGTCACCCATCCTAGTACTACTCTCGCCCAAGCACGCTTAACTTCGGAGTTCTGATGGGATCCGGTGCATTAGTGCTGGTATGATCGCACCCGTAATGATATGCATCGCAAATATATTTGTATTTAAAACCCTTCCCGTTCTTAAGAATTTTGAATAAAAAAATTCACGAGTTCTTTCGCCTCGTTGCACAATTTATACACGTGAAACTAAAAACTATGGAAAATGTTACTCGTTAATCGACATTCGCACATATCTTTTGATCCGGATGTATTCACGTGACCCATAAGTGCTTTTCGGAAAGCTCTTTCCGAGCCGGCCGCATGGTCCTTTTTTTGGTTTACCAATTCATTTCTTGAACGCATAAAAAAATGAAAAAATAAATAAGAAAATGTGGGGTGCAACACGAGGACTTCCCAGGAGGTCACCCATCCTAGTACTACTCTCGCCCAAGCACGCTTAACTTCGGAGTTCTGATGGGATCCGGTGCATTAGTGCTGGTATGATCGCACCCGTAATGATATGCATCGCAAATATATTTGTATTTAAAACCCTTCCCGTTCTTAAGAATTTTGGAAAAAAAATTCACGAGTTTTTTCGCCTCGTTGCACAATTTATACACGTGAAACTAAAAACTACGAAAAATGTTTCTCGTAAATCGACATTCGCACGTATCTTTTGATCCGAATGGATTCACGTGACCCATAAGTGGTTTTCGGAAACCTATTTCCGAGCGGGCCGCAGCGGGCCTTGTTTTGCTTTACCAATTCATTTCTTGAACGCATAAAAAAATAAAAAAATAAATAACGAAAATGTGGGGTGCAACACGAGGACTTCCCAGGAGGTCACCCATCCTAGTACTACTCTCGCCCAAGCACGCTTAACTTCGGAGTTCTGATGGGATCCGGTGCATTAGTGCTGGTATGATCGCACCCGTAATGATATGCATCGCAAATATATTTGTATTTAAAACCCTTCCCGTTCTTAAGAATTTTGAAAAAAAAAATTCACGAGTTTTTTCGCCTCGTTGCACAATTTATACATGTGAAACTAAAAACTACGGAAAATGTTCCTCGTAAATCGACATTCGCACGTATCTTTTGATCCGAATGGATTCACGTGACCCATAAGTGGTTTTCGGAAACCTATTTCCGAGCGGGCCGCAGAGGGCCTTGTTTTGCTTTACCAATTCATTTCTTGAACGCATAAAAAAATAAAAAAATAAATAACGAAAATGTGGGGTGCAACACGAGGACTTCCCAGGAGGTCACCCATCCTAGTACTACTCTCGCCCAAGCACGCTTAACTTCGGAGTTCTGATGGGATCCGGTGCATTAGTGCTGGTATGTTCGCACCCGTAATGATATGCATCGCAAATATATTTGTATTTAAAACCCTTCCCGTTCTTAAGAATTTTGAAAAAAAAAATTCACGAGTTTTTTCGCCTCATTGCACAATTTATACACGTGAAACTAAAAACTACGGAAAATGTTCCTCGTAAATCGACATTCGCACGTATCTTTTGATCCGAATGGATTCACCTGACCCATAAGTGCTTTTCGGAAACCTATTTCCGAGCGGGCCGCAGCGGGCCTTGTTTTGCTTTACCAATTCATTTCTTGAACGCATAAAAAAATAAAAAAATAAATAACGAAAATGTGGGGTGCAACACGAGGACTTCCCAGGAGGTCACCCATCCTAGTACTACTCTCGCCCAAGCACGCTTAACTTCGGAGTTCTGATGGGATCCGGTGCATTAGTGCTGGTATGATCGCACCCGTAATGATATGCATCGCAAATATATTTGTATTTAAAACCCTTCCCGTTCTTAAGAATTTTGAAAAAAAAAATTCACGAGTTTTTTCGCCTCATTGCACAATTTATACACGTGAAACTAAAAACTACGGAAAATGTTCCTCGTAAATCGACATTCGCACGTATCCTTTGATCCGAATGGATTCACGTGACCCATAAGTGCTTTTCGGAAACCTATTTCCGAGCGGGCCGCAGCGGGCCTTGTTTTGCTTTACCAATTCATTTCTTGAACGCATAAAAAAATAAAAAAATAAATAACGAAAATGTGGGGTGCAACACGAGGACTTCCCAGGAGGTCACCCATCCTAGTACTACTCTCGCCCAAGCACGCTTAACTTCGGAGTTCTGATGGGATCCGGTGCATTAGTGCTGGTATGATCGCACCCGTAATGATATGCATCGCAAATATATTTGTATTTAAAACCCTTCCCGTTCTTAAGAATTTTGAAAAAAAAAATTCACGAGTTTTTTCGCCTCGTTGCACAATTTATACATGTGAAACTAAAAACTACGGAAAATGTTCCTCGTAAATCGACATTCGCACGTATCTTTTGATCCGAATGGATTCACGTGACCCATAAGTGGTTTTCGGAAACCTATTTCCGAGCGGGCCGCAGCGGGCCTTGTTTTGCTGTACCAATTCATTTCTTGAACGCATAAAAAAATAAAAAAATAAATAACGAAAATGTGGGGTGCAACACGAGGACTTCCCAGGAGGTCACCCATCCTAGTACTACTCTCGCCCAAGCACGCTTAACTTCGGAGTTCTGATGGGATCCGGTGCATTAGTGCTGGTATGATCGCACCCGTAATGATATGCATCGCAAATATATTTGTATTTAAAACCCTTCCCGTTCTTAAGAATTTTGAATAAAAAAATTCACGAGTTTTTTCGCCTCGTAGCACAATTTATACACGTGAAACTAAAAACTATGGAAAATGTTACTCGTTAATCGACATTCGCACATATCTTTTGATCCGGATGTATTCACGTGACCCATAAGTGCTTTTCGGAAAGCTCTTTCCGAGCCGGCCGCATGGTCCTTTTTTTGGTTTACCAATTCATTTCTTGAACGCATAAAAAAATGAAAAAATAAATAAGAAAATGTGGGGTGCAACACGAGGACTTCCCAGGAGGTCACCCATCCTAGTACTACTCTCGCCCAAGCACGCTTAACTTCGGAGTTCTGATGGGATCCGGTGCATTAGTGCTGGTATGATCGCACCCGTAATGATATGCATCGCAAATATATTTGTATTTAAAACCCTTCCCGTTCTTAAGAATTTTGGAAAAAAAATTCACGAGTTTTTTCGCCTCGTTGCACAATTTATACACGTGAAACTAAAAACTACGGAAAATGTTCCTCGTAAATCGACATTCGCACGTATCTTTTGATCCGAATGGATTCACGTGACCCATAAGTGGTTTTCGGAAACCTATTTCCGAGCGGGCCGCAGCGGGCCTTGTTTTGCTTTACCAATTCATTTCTTGAACGCATAAAAAAATAAAAAAATAAATAACGAAAATGTGGGGTGCAACACGAGGACTTCCCAGGAGGTCACCCATCCTAGTACTACTCTCGCCCAAGCACGCTTAACTTCGGAGTTCTGATGGGATCCGGTGCATTAGTGCTGGTATGATCGCACCCGTAATGATATGCATCGCAAATATATTTGTATTTAAAACCCTTCCCGTTCTTAAGAATTTTGAATAAAAAAATTCACGAGTTTTTTCGCCTCGTTGCACAATTTATACACGTGAAACTAAAAACTATGGAAAATGTTACTCGTTAATCGACATTCGCACATATCTTTTGATCCGGATGTATTCACGTAACCCATAAGTGCTTTTCGGAAAGCTCTTTCCGAGCCGGCCGCATGGTCCTTTTTTTGGTTTACCAATTCATTTCTTGAACGCATAAAAAAATGAAAAAATAAATAAGAAAATGTGGGGTGCAACACGAGGACTTCCCAGGAGGTCACCCATCCTAGTACTACTCTCGCCCAAGCACGCTTAACTTCGGAGTTCTGATGGGATCCGGTGCATTAGTGCTGGTATGATCGCACCAGTAATGATATGCATCGCAAATATATTTGTATTTAAAACCCTTCCCGTTCTTAAGAATTTTGGAAAAAAAATTCACGAGTTTTTTCGCCTCGTTGCACAATTTATACATGTGAAACTAAAAACTACGGAAAATGTTCCTCGTAAATCGACATTCGCACGTATCTTTTGATCCGAATGGATTCACGTGACCCATAAGTGGTTTTCGGAAACCTATTTCCGAGCGGGCCGCAGCGGGCCTTGTTTTGCTGTACCAATTCATTTCTTGAACGCATAAAAAAATAAAAAAATAAATAACGAAAATGTGGGGTGCAACACGAGGACTTCCCAGGAGGTCACCCATCCTAGTACTACTCTCGCCCAAGCACGCTTAACTTCGGAGTTCTGATGGGATCCGGTGCATTAGTGCTGGTATGATCGCACCCGTAATGATATGCATCGCAAATATATTTGTATTTAAAACCCTTCCCGTTCTTAAGAATTTTGAATAAAAAAATTCACGAGTTTTTTCGCCTCGTAGCACAATTTATACACGTGAAACTAAAAACTATGGAAAATGTTACTCGTTAATCGACATTCGCACATATCTTTTGATCCGGATGTATTCACGTGACCCATAAGTGCTTTTCGGAAAGCTCTTTCCGAGCCGGCCGCATGGTCCTTTTTTTGGTTTACCAATTCATTTCTTGAACGCATAAAAAAATGAAAAAATAAATAAGAAAATGTGGGGTGCAACACGAGGACTTCCCAGGAGGTCACCCATCCTAGTACTACTCTCGCCCAAGCACGCTTAACTTCGGAGTTCTGATGGGATCCGGTGCATTAGTGCTGGTATGATCGCACCCGTAATGATATGCATCGCAAATATATTTGTATTTAAAACCCTTCCCGTTCTTAAGAATTTTGGAAAAAAAATTCACGAGTTTTTTCGCCTCGTTGCACAATTTATACACGTGAAACTAAAAACTACGGAAAATGTTCCTCGTAAATCGACATTCGCACGTATCTTTTGATCCGAATGGATTCACGTGACCCATAAGTGGTTTTCGGAAACCTATTTCCGAGCGGGCCGCAGCGGGCCTTGTTTTGCTTTACCAATTCATTTCTTGAACGCATAAAAAAATAAAAAAATAAATAACGAAAATGTGGGGTGCAACACGAGGACTTCCCAGGAGGTCACCCATCCTAGTACTACTCTCGCCCAAGCACGCTTAACTTCGGAGTTCTGATGGGATCCGGTGCATTAGTGCTGGTATGATCGCACCCGTAATGATATGCATCGCAAATATATTTGTATTTAAAACCCTTCCCGTTCTTAAGAATTTTGAATAAAAAAATTCACGAGTTTTTTCGCCTCGTTGCACAATTTATACACGTGAAACTAAAAACTATGGAAAATGTTACTCGTTAATCGACATTCGCACATATCTTTTGATCCGGATGTATTCACGTAACCCATAAGTGCTTTTCGGAAAGCTCTTTCCGAGCCGGCCGCATGGTCCTTTTTTTGGTTTACCAATTCATTTCTTGAACGCATAAAAAAATGAAAAAATAAATAAGAAAATGTGGGGTGCAACACGAGGACTTCCCAGGAGGTCACCCATCCTAGTACTACTCTCGCCCAAGCACGCTTAACTTCGGAGTTCTGATGGGATCCGGTGCATTAGTGCTGGTATGATCGCACCAGTAATGATATGCATCGCAAATATATTTGTATTTAAAACCCTTCCCGTTCTTAAGAATTTTGGAAAAAAAATTCACGAGTTTTTTCGCCTCGTTGCACAATTTATACACGTGAAACTAAAAACTACGAAAAATGTTCCTCGTAAATCGACATTCGCACGTATCTTTTGATCCGAATGGATTCACGTGACCCATAAGTGGTTTTCGGAGACCTATTTCCGAGCGGGCCGCAGCGGGCCTTGTTTTGCTTTACCAATTCATTTCTTGAACGCATAAAAAAATAAAAAAATAAATAACGAAAATGTGGGGTGCAACACGAGGACTTCCCAGGAGGTCACCCATCCTAGTACTACTCTCGCCCAAGCACGCTTAACTTCGGAGTTCTGATGGGATCCGGTGCATTAGTGCTGGTATGATCGCACCCGTAATGATATGCATCGCAAATATATTTGTATTTAAAACCCTTCCCGTTCTTAAGAATTTTGAATAAAAAAATTCACGAGTTTTTTCGCCTCATTGCACAATTTATACACGTGAAACTAAAAACTACGGAAAATGTTCCTCGTAAATCGACATTCGCACGTATCTTTTGATCCGAATGGATTCACGTGACCCATAAGTGCTTTACGGAAAGCTATTTCCGAGCGGGCCGCAGCGGGCCTTGTTTTGCTTTATCAATTCATTTCTTGAACGCATAAAAAAATAAAAAAATAAATAACGAAAATGTGGGGTGCAACACGAGGACTTCCCAAGAGGTCACCCATCCTAGTACTACTCTCGCCCAAGCACGCTTAACTTCGGAGTTCTGATGGGATCCGGTGCATTAGTGCTGGTGTGATCGCACCCGTAATGATAGGCATCGCAAATATATTTGTATTTAAAACCCTTCACATTCTTAAGAATTTTGAAAAAAAAAAATTCACGAGTTTTTGCGCCTCGTTGCACAATTTATACACGTGAAACTAAAAACTACGAAAAATGTTCCTCGTAAATCGACATTCGCACGTGTCTTTTGATCCGAATGGATTCACGTGACCCATAAGTGCTTTTCGGAAAGCTATTTCCGAGCGGGCCGCAGCGGGCCTTGTTTTGCTTTACCAATTCATTTCTTGAACGCATAAAAAAATAAAAAAATAAATAACGAAAATGTGGGGTGCAACACGAGGACTTCCCAGGAGGTCACCCATCCTAGTACTACTCTCGCCCAAGCACGCTTAACTTCGGAGTTCTGATGGGATCCGGTGCATTAGTGCTGGTATGATCGCACCCGTAATGATATGCATCGCAAATATATTTGTATTTAAAACCCTTCCCGTTCTTAAGAATTTTGAAAAAAAAAATTCACGAGTTTTTTCGCCTCATTGCACAATTTATACACGTGAAACTAAAAACTACGGAAAATGTTCCTCGTAAATCGACATTCGCACGTATCTTTTGATCCGAATGGATTCACGTGACCCATAAGTGCTTTTCGGAAACCTATTTCCGAGCGGGCCGCAGCGGGCCTTGTTTTGCTTTACCAATTCATTTCTTGAACGCATAAAAAAATAAAAAAATAAATAACGAAAATGTGGGGTGCAACACGAGGACTTCCCAGGAGGTCACCCATCCTAGTACTACTCTCGCCCAAGCACGCTTAACTTCGGAGTTCTGATGGGATCCGGTGCATTAGTGCTGGTGTGATCGCACCCGTAATGATAGGCATCGCAAATATATTTGTATTTAAAACCCTTCACATTCTTAAGAATTTTGAAAAAAAAAAATTCACGAGTTTTTTCGCCTCGTTGCACAATTTATACACGTGAAACTAAAAACTACGAAAAATGTTCCTCGTAAATCGACATTCGCACGTGTCTTTTGATCCGAATGGATTCACGTGACCCATAAGTGCTTTTCGGAAAGCTATTTCCGAGCGGGCCGCAGCGGGCCTTGTTTTGCTTTACCAATTCATTTCTTGAACGCATAAAAAAATAAAAAAATAAATAACGAAAATGTGGGGTGCAACACGAGGACTTCCCAGGAGGTCACCCATCCTAGTACTACTCTCGCCCAAGCACGCTTAACTTCGGAGTTCTGATGGGATCCGGTGCATTAGTGCTGGTGTGATCGCACCCGTAATGATAGGCATCGCAAATATATTTGTATTTAAAACCCTTCACATTCTTAAGAATTTTGAAAAAAAAAAAATTCACGAGTTTTTTCGCCTCGTTGCACAATTTATACACGTGAAACTAAAAACTACGAAAAATGTTCCTCGTAAATCGACATTCGCACGTGTCTTTTGATCCGAATGGATTCACGTGACCCATAAGTGCTTTTCGGAAAGCTATTTCCGAGCGGGCCGCAGCGGGCCTTGTTTTGCTTTACCAATTCATTTCTTGAACGCATAAAAAAATAAAAAAATAAATAACGAAAATGTGGGGTGCAACACGAGGACTTCCCAGGAGGTCACCCATCCTAGTACTACTCTCGCCCAAGCACGCTTAACTTCGGAGTTCTGATGGGATCCGGTGCATTAGTGCTGGTATGATCGCACCCGTAATGATATGCATCGCAAATATATTTGTATTTAAAACCCTTCCCGTTCTTAAGAATTTTGAATAAAAAAATTCACGAGTTCTTTCGCCTCGTTGCACAATTTATACACGTGAAACTAAAAACTATGGAAAATGTTACTCGTTAATCGACATTCGCACATATCTTTTGATCCGGATGTATTCACGTGACCCATAAGTGCTTTTCGGAAAGCTCTTTCCGAGCCGGCCGCATGGTCCTTTTTTTGGTTTACCAATTCATTTCTTGAACGCATAAAAAAATGAAAAAATAAATAAGAAAATGTGGGGTGCAACACGAGGACTTCCCAGGAGGTCACCCATCCTAGTACTACTCTCGCCCAAGCACGCTTAACTTCGGAGTTCTGATGGGATCCGGTGCATTAGTGCTGGTATGATCGCACCCGTAATGATATGCATCGCAAATATATTTGTATTTAAAACCCTTCCCGTTCTTAAGAATTTTGGAAAAAAAATTCACGAGTTTTTTCGCCTCGTTGCACAATTTATACACGTGAAACTAAAAACTACGAAAAATGTTTCTCGTAAATCGACATTCGCACGTATCTTTTGATCCGAATGGATTCACGTGACCCATAAGTGGTTTTCGGAAACCTATTTCCGAGCGGGCCGCAGCGGGCCTTGTTTTGCTTTACCAATTCATTTCTTGAACGCATAAAAAAATAAAAAAATAAATAACGAAAATGTGGGGTGCAACACGAGGACTTCCCAGGAGGTCACCCATCCTAGTACTACTCTCGCCCAAGCACGCTTAACTTCGGAGTTCTGATGGGATCCGGTGCATTAGTGCTGGTATGATCGCACCCGTAATGATATGCATCGCAAATATATTTGTATTTAAAACCCTTCCCGTTCTTAAGAATTTTGAAAAAAAAAATTCACGAGTTTTTTCGCCTCGTTGCACAATTTATACATGTGAAACTAAAAACTACGGAAAATGTTCCTCGTAAATCGACATTCGCACGTATCTTTTGATCCGAATGGATTCACGTGACCCATAAGTGGTTTTCGGAAACCTATTTCCGAGCGGGCCGCAGAGGGCCTTGTTTTGCTTTACCAATTCATTTCTTGAACGCATAAAAAAATAAAAAAATAAATAACGAAAATGTGGGGTGCAACACGAGGACTTCCCAGGAGGTCACCCATCCTAGTACTACTCTCGCCCAAGCACGCTTAACTTCGGAGTTCTGATGGGATCCGGTGCATTAGTGCTGGTATGTTCGCACCCGTAATGATATGCATCGCAAATATATTTGTATTTAAAACCCTTCCCGTTCTTAAGAATTTTGAAAAAAAAAATTCACGAGTTTTTTCGCCTCATTGCACAATTTATACACGTGAAACTAAAAACTACGGAAAATGTTCCTCGTAAATCGACATTCGCACGTATCTTTTGATCCGAATGGATTCACCTGACCCATAAGTGCTTTTCGGAAACCTATTTCCGAGCGGGCCGCAGCGGGCCTTGTTTTGCTTTACCAATTCATTTCTTGAACGCATAAAAAAATAAAAAAATAAATAACGAAAATGTGGGGTGCAACACGAGGACTTCCCAGGAGGTCACCCATCCTAGTACTACTCTCGCCCAAGCACGCTTAACTTCGGAGTTCTGATGGGATCCGGTGCATTAGTGCTGGTATGATCGCACCCGTAATGATATGCATCGCAAATATATTTGTATTTAAAACCCTTCCCGTTCTTAAGAATTTTGAATAAAAAAATTCACGAGTTCTTTCGCCTCGTTGCACAATTTATACATGTGAAACTAAAAACTACGGAAAATGTTCCTCGTAAATCGACATTCGCACGTATCTTTTGATCCGAATGGATTCACGTGACCCATAAGTGGTTTTCGGAAAGCTATTTCCGAGCGGGCCGCAGCGGGCCTTGTTTTGCTTTACCAATTCATTTCTTGAACGCATAAAAAAATAAAAAAATAAATAACGAAAATGTGGGGTGCAACACGAGGACTTCCCAGGAGGTCACCCATCCTAGTACTACTCTCGCCCAAGCACGCTTAACTTCGGAGTTCTGATGGGATCCGGTGCATTAGTGCTGGTGTGATCGCACCCGTAATGATAGGCATCGCAAATATATTTGTATTTAAAACCCTTCACATTCTTAAGAATTTTGAAAAAAAAAAAATTCACGAGTTTTTTCGCCTCGTTGCACAATTTATACACGTGAAACTAAAAACTACGAAAAATGTTCCTCGTAAATCGACATTCGCACGTGTCTTTTGATCCGAATGGATTCACGTGACCCATAAGTGCTTTTCGGAAAGCTATTTCCGAGCGGGCCGCAGCGGGCCTTGTTTTGCTTTACCAATTCATTTCTTGAACGCATAAAAAAATAAAAAAATAAATAACGAAAATGTGGGGTGCAACACGAGGACTTCCCAGGAGGTCACCCATCCTAGTACTACTCTCGCCCAAGCACGCTTAACTTCGGAGTTCTGATGGGATCCGGTGCATTAGTGCTGGTATGATCGCACCCGTAATGATATGCATCGCAAATATATTTGTATTTAAAACCCTTCCCGTTCTTAAGAATTTTGAATAAAAAAATTCACGAGTTCTTTCGCCTCGTTGCACAATTTATACACGTGAAACTAAAAACTATGGAAAATGTTACTCGTTAATCGACATTCGCACATATCTTTTGATCCGGATGTATTCACGTGACCCATAAGTGCTTTTCGGAAAGCTCTTTCCGAGCCGGCCGCATGGTCCTTTTTTTGGTTTACCAATTCATTTCTTGAACGCATAAAAAAATGAAAAAATAAATAAGAAAATGTGGGGTGCAACACGAGGACTTCCCAGGAGGTCACCCATCCTAGTACTACTCTCGCCCAAGCACGCTTAACTTCGGAGTTCTGATGGGATCCGGTGCATTAGTGCTGGTATGATCGCACCCGTAATGATATGCATCGCAAATATATTTGTATTTAAAACCCTTCCCGTTCTTAAGAATTTTGGAAAAAAAATTCACGAGTTTTTTCGCCTCGTTGCACAATTTATACACGTGAAACTAAAAACTACGAAAAATGTTTCTCGTAAATCGACATTCGCACGTATCTTTTGATCCGAATGGATTCACGTGACCCATAAGTGGTTTTCGGAAACCTATTTCCGAGCGGGCCGCAGCGGGCCTTGTTTTGCTTTACCAATTCATTTCTTGAACGCATAAAAAAATAAAAAAATAAATAACGAAAATGTGGGGTGCAACACGAGGACTTCCCAGGAGGTCACCCATCCTAGTACTACTCTCGCCCAAGCACGCTTAACTTCGGAGTTCTGATGGGATCCGGTGCATTAGTGCTGGTATGATCGCACCCGTAATGATATGCATCGCAAATATATTTGTATTTAAAACCCTTCCCGTTCTTAAGAATTTTGAAAAAAAAAATTCACGAGTTTTTTCGCCTCGTTGCACAATTTATACATGTGAAACTAAAAACTACGGAAAATGTTCCTCGTAAATCGACATTCGCACGTATCTTTTGATCCGAATGGATTCACGTGACCCATAAGTGGTTTTCGGAAACCTATTTCCGAGCGGGCCGCAGAGGGCCTTGTTTTGCTTTACCAATTCATTTCTTGAACGCATAAAAAAATAAAAAAATAAATAACGAAAATGTGGGGTGCAACACGAGGACTTCCCAGGAGGTCACCCATCCTAGTACTACTCTCGCCCAAGCACGCTTAACTTCGGAGTTCTGATGGGATCCGGTGCATTAGTGCTGGTATGTTCGCACCCGTAATGATATGCATCGCAAATATATTTGTATTTAAAACCCTTCCCGTTCTTAAGAATTTTGAAAAAAAAAATTCACGAGTTTTTTCGCCTCATTGCACAATTTATACACGTGAAACTAAAAACTACGGAAAATGTTCCTCGTAAATCGACATTCGCACGTATCTTTTGATCCGAATGGATTCACCTGACCCATAAGTGCTTTTCGGAAACCTATTTCCGAGCGGGCCGCAGCGGGCCTTGTTTTGCTTTACCAATTCATTTCTTGAACGCATAAAAAAATAAAAAAATAAATAACGAAAATGTGGGGTGCAACACGAGGACTTCCCAGGAGGTCACCCATCCTAGTACTACTCTCGCCCAAGCACGCTTAACTTCGGAGTTCTGATGGGATCCGGTGCATTAGTGCTGGTATGATCGCACCCGTAATGATATGCATCGCAAATATATTTGTATTTAAAACCCTTCCCGTTCTTAAGAATTTTGAAAAAAAAAATTCACGAGTTTTTTCGCCTCATTGCACAATTTATACACGTGAAACTAAAAACTACGGAAAATGTTCCTCGTAAATCGACATTCGCACGTATCCTTTGATCCGAATGGATTCACGTGACCCATAAGTGCTTTTCGGAAACCTATTTCCGAGCGGGCCGCAGCGGGCCTTGTTTTGCTTTACCAATTCATTTCTTGAACGCATAAAAAAATAAAAAAATAAATAACGAAAATGTGGGGTGCAACACGAGGACTTCCCAGGAGGTCACCCATCCTAGTACTACTCTCGCCCAAGCACGCTTAACTTCGGAGTTCTGATGGGATCCGGTGCATTAGTGCTGGTATGATCGCACCCGTAATGATAGGCATCGCAAATATATTTGTATTTAAAACCCTTCCCGTTCTTAAGAATTTTGAAAAAAAAAATTCACGAGTTTTTTCGCCTCATTGCACAATTTATACACGTGAAACTAAAAACTACGGAAAATGTTCCTCGTAAATCGACATTCGCACGTATCTTTTGATCCGAATGGATTCACGTGACCCATAAGTGCTTTTCGGAAAGCTATTTCCGAGCGGGCCGCAGCGGGCCTTGTTTTGCTTTACCAATTCATTTCTTGAACGCATAAAAAAATAAAAAAATAAATAACGAAAATGTGGGGTGCAACACGAGGACTTCCCAGGAGGTCACCCATCCTAGTACTACTCTCGCCCAAGCACGCTTAACTTCGGAGTTCTGATGGGATCCGGTGCATTAGTGCTGGTATGATCGCACCCGTAATGATATGCATCGCAAATATATTTGTATTTAAAACCCTTCCCGTTCTTAAGAATTTTGAAAAAAAAAATTCACGAGTTTTTTCGCCTCATTGCACAATTTATACACGTGAAACTAAAAACTACGGAAAATGTTCCTCGTAAATCGACATTCGCACGTATCCTTTGATCCGAATGGATTCACGTGACCCATAAGTGCTTTTCGGAAACCTATTTCCGAGCGGGCCGCAGCGGGCCTTGTTTTGCTTTACCAATTCATTTCTTGAACGCATAAAAAAATAAATAACGAAAATGTGGGGTGCAACACGAGGACTTCCCAGGAGGTCACCCATCCTAGTACTACTCTCGCCCAAGCACGCTTAACTTCGGAGTTCTGATGGGATCCGGTGCATTAGTGCTGGTATGATCGCACCCGTAATGATAGGCATCGCAAATATATTTGTATTTAAAACCCTTCCCGTTCTTAAGAATTTTGAAAAAAAAAATTCACGAGTTTTTTCGCCTCGTTGCACAATTTATACATGTGAAACTAAAAACTACGAAAAATGTTCCTCGTAAATCGACATTCGCACGTATCTTTTGATCCGAATGGATTCACGTGACCCATAAGTGCTTTTCGGAAAGCTATTTCCGAGCGGGCCGCAGCGGGCCTTGTTTTGCTTTACCAATTCATTTCTTGAACGCATAAAAAAATAAAAAAATAAAAAACGAAAATGTGGGGTGCAACACGAGGACTTCCCAGGAGGTCACCCATCCTAGTACTACTCTCGCCCAAGCACGCTTAACTTCGGAGTTCTGATGGGATCCGGTGCATTAGTGCTGGTATGATCGCACCCGTAATGATATGCATCGCAAATATATTTGTATTTAAAACCCTTCCCGTTCTTAAGAATTTTGGAAAAAAAATTCACGAGTTTTTTCGCCTCGTTGCACAATTTATACACGTGAAACTAAAAACTACGAAAAATGTTTCTCGTAAATCGACATTCGCACGTATCTTTTGATCCGAATGGATTCACGTGATCCATAAGTGGTTTTCGGAAACCTATTTCCGAGCGGGCCGCAGCGGGCCTTGTTTTGCTTTACCAATTCATTTCTTGAACGCATAAAAAAATAAAAAAATAAATAACGAAAATGTGGGGTGCAACACGAGGACTTCCCAGGAGGTCACCCATCCTAGTACTACTCTCGCCCAAGCACGCTTAACTTCGGAGTTCTGATGGGATCCGGTGCATTAGTGCTGGTATGATCGCACCCGTAATGATATGCATCGCAAATATATTTGTATTTAAAACCCTTCCCGTTCTTAAGAATTTTGGAAAAAAAATTCACGAGTTTTTTCGCCTCGTTGCACAATTTATACACGTGAAACTAAAAACTACGAAAAATGTTTCTCGTAAATCGACATTCGCACGTATCTTTTGATCCGAATGGATTCACGTGACCCATAAGTGGTTTTCGGAAACCTATTTCCGAGCGGGCCGCAGCGGGCCTTGTTTTGCTTTACCAATTCATTTCTTGAACGCATAAAAAAATAAAAAAATAAATAACGAAAATGTGGGGTGCAACACGAGGACTTCCCAGGAGGTCACCCATCCTAGTACTACTCTCGCCCAAGCACGCTTAACTTCGGAGTTCTGATGGGATCCGGTGCATTAGTGCTGGTATGATCGCACCCGTAATGATATGCATCGCAAATATATTTGTATTTAAAACCCTTCCCGTTCTTAAGAATTTTGAAAAAAAAAATTCACGAGTTTTTTCGCCTCGTTGCACAATTTATAAATGTGAAACTAAAAACTACGGAAAATGTTCCTCGTAAATCGACATTCGCACGTATCTTTTGATCCGAATGGATTCACGTGACCCATAAGTGGTTTTCGGAAACCTATTTCCGAGCGGGCCGCAGCGGGCCTTGTTTTGCTTTACCAATTCATTTCTTGAACGCATAAAAAAATAAAAAAATAAATAACGAAAATGTGGGGTGCAACACGAGGACTTCCCAGGAGGTCACCCATCCTAGTACTACTCTCGCCCAAGTACGCTTAACTTCGGAGTTCTGATGGGATCCGGTGCATTAGTGCTGGTATGATCGCACCCGTAATGATATGCATCGCAAATATATTTGTATTTAAAACCCTTCCCGTTCTTAAGAATTTTGAAAAAAAAAATTCACGAGTTTTTTCGCCTCATTGCACAATTTATACACGTGAAACTAAAAACTACGGAAAATGTTCCTCGTAAATCGACATTCGCACGTATCTTTTGATCCGAATGGATTCACGTGACCCATAAGTGGTTTTCGGAAACCTATTTCCGAGCGGGCCGCAGCGGGCCTTGTTTTGCTTTACCAATTCATTTCTTGAACGCATAAAAAAATAAAAAAATAAATAACGAAAATGTGGGGTGCAACACGAGGACTTCCCAGGAGGTCACCCATCCTAGTACTACTCTCGCCCAAGCACGCTTAACTTCGGAGTTCTGATGGGATCCGGTGCATTAGTGCTGGTATGATCGCACCCGTAATGATATGCATCGCAAATATATTTGTATTTAAAACCCTTCCCGTTCTTAAGAATTTTGGAAAAAAAAATTCACGAGTTTTTTCGCCTCATTGCACAATTTATACACGTGAAACTAAAAACTACGGAAAATGTTCCTCGTAAATCGACATTCGCACGTATCTTTTGATCCGAATGGATTCACGTGACCCATAAGTGCTTTTCGGAAACCTATTTCCGAGCGGGCCGCAGCGGGCCTTGTTTTGCTTTACCAATTCATTTCTTGAACGCATAAAAAAATAAAAAAATAAATAACGAAAATGTGGGGTGCAACACGAGGACTTCCCAGGAGGTCACCCATCCTAGTACTACTCTCGCCCAAGCACGCTTAACTTCGGAGTTCTGATGGGATCCGGTGCATTAGTGCTGGTATGATCGCACCCGTAATGATATGCATCGCAAATATATTTGTATTTAAAACCCTTCCCGTTCTTAAGAATTTTGAATAAAAAAATTCACGAGTTTTTTCGCCTCGTTGCACAATTTATACACGTGAAACTAAAAACTATGGAAAATGTTACTCGTTAATCGACATTCGCACATATGTTTTGATCCGGATGTATTCACGTGACCCATAAGTGCTTTTCGGAAAGCTCTTTCCGAGCCGGCCGCATGGTCCTTTTTTTGGTTTACCAATTCATTTCTTGAACGCATAAAAAAATGAAAAAATAAATAAGAAAATGTGGGGTGCAACACGAGGACTTCCCAGGAGGTCACCCATCCTAGTACTACTCTCGCCCAAGCACGCTTAACTTCGGAGTTCTGATGGGATCCGGTGCATTAGTGCTGGTATAATCGCACCCGTAATGATATGCATCGCAAATATATTTGTATTTAAAACCCTTCCCGTTCTTAAGAATTTTGAAAAAAAAAATTCACGAGTTTTTTCGCCTCGTTGCACAATTTATACACGTGAAACTAAAAACTACGAAAAATGTTCCTCGTAAATCGACATTCGCTCGTATCTTTTGATCCGAATGGATTCACGTGACCCATAAGTGGTTTTCGGAAACCTATTTCCGAGCGGGCCGCAGCGGGCCTTGTTTTGCTTTACCAATTCATTTCTTGAACGCATAAAAAAATAAAAAAATAAATAACGAAAATGTGGGGTGCAACACGAGGACTTCCCAGGAGGTCACCCATCCTAGTACTACTCTCGCCCAAGCACGCTTAACTTCGGAGTTCTGATGGGATCCGGTGCATTAGTGCTGGTATGATCGCACCCGTAATGATATGCATCGCAAATATATTTGTATTTAAAACCCTTCCCGTTCTTAAGAATTTTGGAAAAAAAATTCACGAGTTTTTTCGCCTCGTTGCACAATTTATACACGTGAAACTAAAAACTACGAAAAATGTTTCTCGTAAATCGACATTCGCACGTATCTTTTGATCCGAATGGATTCACGTGACCCATAAGTGGTTTTCGGAAACCTATTTCCGAGCGGGCCGCAGCGGGCCTTGTTTTGCTTTACCAATTCATTTCTTGAACGCATAAAAAAATAAAAAAATAAATAACGAAAATGTGGGGTGCAACACGAGGACTTCCCAGGAGGTCACCCATCCTAGTACTACTCTCGCCCAAGCACGCTTAACTTCGGAGTTCTGATGGGATCCGGTGCATTAGTGCTGGTATGATCGCACCCGTAATGATATGCATCGCAAATATATTTGTATTTAAAACCCTTCCCGTTCTTAAGAATTTTGAAAAAAAAAATTCACGAGTTTTTTCGCCTCGTTGCACAATTTATACATGTGAAACTAAAAACTACGGAAAATGTTCCTCGTAAATCGACATTCGCACGTATCTTTTGATCCGAATGGATTCACGTGACCCATAAGTGGTTTTCGGAAACCTATTTCCGAGCGGGCCGCAGCGGGCCTTGTTTTGCTTTACCAATTCATTTCTTGAACGCATAAAAAAATAAAAAAATAAATAACGAAAATGTGGGGTGCAACACGAGGACTTCCCAGGAGGACACCCATCCTAGTACTACTCTCGCCCAAGCACGCTTAACTTCGGAGTTCTGATGGGATCCGGTGCATTAGTGCTGGTATGATCGCACCCGTAATGATATGCATCGCAAATATATTTGTATTTAAAACCCTTCCCGTTCTTAAGAATTTTGAATAAAAAAATTCACGAGTTTTTTCGCCTCGTTGCACAATTTATACACGTGAAACTAAAAACTACGAAAAATGTTTCTCGTAAATCGACATTCGCACGTATCTTTTGATCCGAATGGATTCACGTGACCCATAAGTGGTTTTCGGAAACCTATTTCCGAGCGGGCCGCAGCGGGCCTTGTTTTGCTTTACCAATTCATTTCTTGAACGCATAAAAAAATAAAAAAATAAATAACGAAAATGTGGGGTGCAACACGAGGACTTCCCAGGAGGTCACCCATCCTAGTACTACTCTCGCCCAAGCACGCTTAACTTCGGAGTTCTGATGGGATCCGGTGCATTAGTGCTGGTATGATCGCACCCGTAATGATATGCATCGCAAATATATTTGTATTTAAAACCCTTCCCGTTCTTAAGAATTTTGAAAAAAAAAATTCACGAGTTTTTTCGCCTCGTTGCACAATTTATACATGTGAAACTAAAAACTACGGAAAATGTTCCTCGTAAATCGACATTCGCACGTATCTTTTGATCCGAATGGATTCACGTGACCCATAAGTGGTTTTCGGAAACCTATTTCCGAGCGGGCCGCAGCGGGCCTTGTTTTGCTTTACCAATTCATTTCTTGAACGCATAAAAAAATAAAAAAATAAATAACGAAAATGTGGGGTGCAACACGAGGACTTCCCAGGAGGTCACCCATCCTAGTACTACTCTCGCCCAAGTACGCTTAACTTCGGAGTTCTGATGGGATCCGGTGCATTAGTGCTGGTATGATCGCACCCGTAATGATATGCATCGCAAATATATTTGTATTTAAAACCCTTCCCGTTCTTAAGAATTTTGAAAAAAAAAATTCACGAGTTTTTTCGCCTCATTGCACAATTTATACACGTGAAACTAAAAACTACGGAAAATGTTCCTCGTAAATCGACATTCGCACGTATCTTTTGATCCGAATGGATTCACGTGACCCATAAGTGCTTTTCGGAAACCTATTTCCGAGCGGGCCGCAGCGGGCCTTGTTTTGCTTTACCAATTCATTTCTTGAACGCATAAAAAAATAAAAAAATAAATAACGAAAATGTGGGGTGCAACACGAGGACTTCCCAGGAGGTCACCCATCCTAGTACTACTCTCGCCCAAGCACGCTTAACTTCGGAGTTCTGATGGGATCCGGTGCATTAGTGCTGGTATGATCGCACCCGTAATGATATGCATCGCAAATATATTTGTATTTAAAACCCTTCCCGTTCTTAAGAATTTTGGAAAAAAAAATTCACGAGTTTTTTCGCCTCATTGCACAATTTATACACGTGAAACTAAAAACTACGGAAAATGTTCCTCGTAAATCGACATTCGCACGTATCTTTTGATCCGAATGGATTCACGTGACCCATAAGTGCTTTTCGGAAACCTATTTCCGAGCGGGCCGCAGCGGGCCTTGTTTTGCTTTACCAATTCATTTCTTGAACGCATAAAAAAATAAAAAAATAAATAACGAAAATGTGGGGTGCAACACGAGGACTTCCCAGGAGGACACCCATCCTAGTACTACTCTCGCCCAAGCACGCTTAACTTCGGAGTTCTGATGGGATCCGGTGCATTAGTGCTGGTATGATCGCACCCGTAATGATATGCATCGCAAATATATTTGTATTTAAAACCCTTCCCGTTCTTAAGAATTTTGAATAAAAAAATTCACGAGTTTTTTCGCCTCGTTGCACAATTTATACACGTGAAACTAAAAACTATGGAAAATGTTACTCGTTAATCGACATTCGCACATATGTTTTGATCCGGATGTATTCACGTGACCCATAAGTGCTTTTCGGAAAGCTCTTTCCGAGCCGGCCGCATGGTCCTTTTTTTGGTTTACCAATTCATTTCTTGAACGCATAAAAAAATGAAAAAATAAATAAGAAAATGTGGGGTGCAACACGAGGACTTCCCAGGAGGTCACCCATCCTAGTACTACTCTCGCCCAAGCACGCTTAACTTCGGAGTTCTGATGGGATCCGGTGCATTAGTGCTGGTATAATCGCACCCGTAATGATATGCATCGCAAATATATTTGTATTTAAAACCCTTCCCGTTCTTAAGAATTTTGAAAAAAAAAATTCACGAGTTTTTTCGCCTCGTTGCACAATTTATACACGTGAAACTAAAAACTACGAAAAATGTTCCTCGTAAATCGACATTCGCTCGTATCTTTTGATCCGAATGGATTCACGTGACCCATAAGTGGTTTTCGGAAACCTATTTCCGAGCGGGCCGCAGCGGGCCTTGTTTTGCTTTACCAATTCATTTCTTGAACGCATAAAAAAATAAAAAAATAAATAACGAAAATGTGGGGTGCAACACGAGGACTTCCCAGGAGGTCACCCATCCTAGTACTACTCTCGCCCAAGCACGCTTAACTTCGGAGTTCTGATGGGATCCGGTGCATTAGTGCTGGTATGATCGCACCCGTAATGATATGCATCGCAAATATATTTGTATTTAAAACCCTTCCCGTTCTTAAGAATTTTGGAAAAAAAATTCACGAGTTTTTTCGCCTCGTTGCACAATTTATACACGTGAAACTAAAAACTACGAAAAATGTTTCTCGTAAATCGACATTCGCACGTATCTTTTGATCCGAATGGATTCACGTGACCCATAAGTGGTTTTCGGAAACCTATTTCCGAGCGGGCCGCAGCGGGCCTTGTTTTGCTTTACCAATTCATTTCTAGAACGCATAAAAAAATAAAAAAATAAATAACGAAAATGTGGGGTGCAACACGAGGACTTCCCAGGAGGTCACCCATCCTAGTACTACTCTCGCCCAAGCACGCTTAACTTCGGAGTTCTGATGGGATCCGGTGCATTAGTGCTGGTATGATCGCACCCGTAATGATATGCATCGCAAATATATTTATTTTTAAAACCCTTCCCGTTCTTAAGAATTTTGAAAAAAAAAATTCACGAGTTTTTTCGCCTCGTTGCACAATTTATACATGTGAAACTAAAAACTACGGAAAATGTTCCTCGTAAATCGACATTCGCACGTATCTTTTGATCCGAATGGATTCACGTGACCCATAAGTGGTTTTCGGAAACCTATTTCCGAGCGGGCCGCAGCGGGCCTTGTTTTGCTTTACCAATTCATTTCTTGAACGCATAAAAAAATAAAAAAATAAATAACGAAAATGTGGGGTGCAACACGAGGACTTCCCAGGAGGTCACCCATCCTAGTACTACTCTCGCCCAAGCACGCTTAACTTCGGAGTTCTGATGGGATCCGGTGCATTAGTGCTGGTATGATCGCACCCGTAATGATATGCATCGCAAATATATTTGTATTTAAAACCCTTCCCGTTCTTAAGAATTTTGGAAAAAAAATTCACGAGTTTTTTCGCCTCGTTGCACAATTTATACACGTGAAACTAAAAACTACGAAAAATGTTTCTCGTAAATCGACATTCGCACGTATCTTTTGATCCGAATGGATTCACGTGACCCATAAGTGGTTTTCGGAAACCTATTTCCGAGCGGGCCGCAGCGGGCCTTGTTTTGCTTTACCAATTCATTTCATGAACGCATAAAAAAATAAAAAAATAAATAACGAAAATGTGGGGTGCAACACGAGGACTTCCCAGGAGGTCACCCATCCTAGTACTACTCTCGCCCAAGCACGCTTAACTTCGGAGTTCTGATGGGATCCGGTGCATTAGTGCTGGTATGATCGCACCCGTAATGATATGCATCGCAAATATATTTGTATTTAAAACCCTTCCCGTTCTTAAGAATTTTGAAAAAAAAAATTCACGAGTTTTTTCGCCTCGTTGCACAATTTATACATGTGAAACTAAAAACTACGGAAAATGTTCCTCGTAAATCGACATTCGCACGTATCTTTTGATCCGAATGGATTCACGTGACCCATAAGTGGTTTTCGGAAACCTATTTCCGAGCGGGCCGCAGCGGGCCTTGTTTTGCTTTACCAATTCATTTCTTGAACGCATAAAAAAATAAAAAAATAAATAACGAAAATGTGGGGTGCAACACGAGGACTTCCCAGGAGGTCACCCATCCTAGTACTACTCTCGCCCAAGTACGCTTAACTTCGGAGTTCTGATGGGATCCGGTGCATTAGTGCTGGTATGATCGCACCCGTAATGATATGCATCGCAAATATATTTGTATTTAAAACCCTTCCCGTTCTTAAGAATTTTGAAAAAAAAAATTCACGAGTTTTTTCGCCTCATTGCACAATTTATACACGTGAAACTAAAAACTACGGAAAATGTTCCTCGTAAATCGACATTCGCACGTATCATTTGATCCGAATGGATTCACGTGACCCATAAGTGCTTTTCGGAAACCTATTTCCGAGCGGGCCGCAGCGGGCCTTGTTTTGCTTTACCAATTCATTTCTTGAACGCATAAAAAAATAAAAAAATAAATAACGAAAATGTGGGGTGCAACACGAGGACTTCCCAGGAGGTCACCCATCCTAGTACTACTCTCGCCCAAGCACGCTTAACTTCGGAGTTCTGATGGGATCCGGTGCATTAGTGCTGGTATGATCGCACCCGTAATGATATGCATCGCAAATATATTTGTATTTAAAACCCTTCCCGTTCTTAAGAATTTTGGAAAAAAAAATTCACGAGTTTTTTCGCCTCATTGCACAATTTATACACGTGAAACTAAAAACTACGGAAAATGTTCCTCGTAAATCGACATTCGCACGTATCTTTTGATCCGAATGGATTCACGTGACCCATAAGTGCTTTTCGGAAACCTATTTCCGAGCGGGCCGCAGCGGGCCTTGTTTTGCTTTACCAATTCATTTCTTGAACGCATAAAAAAATAAAAAAATAAATAACGAAAATGTGGGGTGCAACACGAGGACTTCCCAGGAGGTCACCCATCCTAGTACTACTCTCGCCCAAGCACGCTTAACTTCGGAGTTCTGATGGGATCCGGTGCATTAGTGCTGGTATGATCGCACCCGTAATGATATGCATCGCAAATATATTTGTATTTAAAACCCTTCCCGTTCTTAAGAATTTTGGAAAAAAAATTCACGAGTTTTTTCGCCTCGTTGCACAATTTATACATGTGAAACTAAAAACTACGGAAAATGTTCCTCGTAAATCGACATTCGCACGTATCTTTTGATCCGAATGGATTCACGTGACCCGTAAGTGGTTTTCGGAAACCTATTTCCGAGCGGGCCGCAGCGGGCCTTGTTTTGCTTTACCAATTCATTTCTTGAACGCATAAAAAAATAAAAAAATAAATAACGAAAATGTGGGGTGGAACACGAGGACTTCCCAGGAGGTCACCCATCCTAATACTACTCTCGCCCAAGCACGCTTAACTTCGGAGTTCTGATGGGATCCGGTGCATTAGTGCTGGTATGATCGCACCCGTAATGATATGCATCGCAAATATATTTGTATTTAAAACCCTTCCCGTTCTTAAGAATTTTGAATAAAAAAATTCACGAGTTTTTTCGCCTCGTTGCACAATTTATACACGTGAAACTAAAAACTATGGAAAATGTTACTCGTTAATCGACATTCGCACATATGTTTTGATCCGGATGTATTCACGTGACCCATAAGTGCTTTTCGGAAAGCTCTTTCCGAGCCGGCCGCATGGTCCTTTTTTTGGTTTACCAATTCATTTCTTGAACGCATAAAAAAATGAAAAAATAAATAAGAAAATGTGGGGTGCAACACGAGGACTTCCCAGGAGGTCACCCATCCTAGTACTACTCTCGCCCAAGCACGCTTAACTTCGGAGTTCTGATGGGATCCGGTGCATTAGTGCTGGTATAATCGCACCCGTAATGATATGCATCGCAAATATATTTGTATTTAAAACCCTTCCCGTTCTTAAGAATTTTGAAAAAAAAAATTCACGAGTTTTTTCGCCTCGTTGCACAATTTATACACGTGAAACTAAAAACTACGAAAAATGTTCCTCGTAAATCGACATTCGCTCGTATCTTTTGATCCGAATGGATTCACGTGACCCATAAGTGGTTTTCGGAAACCTATTTCCGAGCGGGCCGCAGCGGGCCTTGTTTTGCTTTACCAATTCATTTCTTGAACACATAAAAAAATAAAAAAATAAATAACGAAAATGTGGGGTGCAACACGAGGACTTCCCAGGAGGTCACCCATCCTAGTACTACTCTCGCCCAAGCACGCTTAACTTCGGAGTTCTGATGGGATCCGGTGCATTAGTGCTGGTATGATCGCACCCGTAATGATATGCATCGCAAATATATTTGTATTTAAAACCCTTCCCGTTCTTAAGAATTTTGGAAAAAAAATTCACGAGTTTTTTCGCCTCGTTGCACAATTTATACACGTGAAACTAAAAACTACGAAAAATGTTTCTCGTAAATCGACATTCGCACGTATCTTTTGATCCGAATGGATTCACGTGACCCATAAGTGGTTTTCGGAAACCTATTTCCGAGCGGGCCGCAGCGGGCCTTGTTTTGCTTTACCAATTCATTTCTTGAACGCATAAAAAAATAAAAAAATAAATAACGAAAATGTGGGGTGCAACACGAGGACTTCCCAGGAGGTCACCCATCCTAGTACTACTCTCGCCCAAGCACGCTTAACTTCGGAGTTCTGATGGGATCCGGTGCATTAGTGCTGGTATGATCGCACCCGTAATGATATGCATCGCAAATATATTTGTTTTTAAAACCCTTCCCGTTCTTAAGAATTTTGAAAAAAAAAATTCACGAGTTTTTTCGCCTCGTTGCACAATTTATACATGTGAAACTAAAAACTACGGAAAATGTTCCTCGTAAATCGACATTCGCACGTATCTTTTGATCCGAATGGATTCACGTGACCCATAAGTGGTTTTCGGAAACCTATTTCCGAGCGGGCCGCAGCGGGCCTTGTTTTGCTTTACCAATTCATTTCTTGAACGCATAAAAAAATAAAAAAATAAATAACGAAAATGTGGGGTGCAACACGAGGACTTCCCAGGAGGTCACCCATCCTAGTACTACTCTCGCCCAAGCACGCTTAACTTCGGAGTTCTGATGGGATCCGGTGCATTAGTGCTGGTATGATCGCACCCGTAATGATATGCATCGCAAATATATTTGTATTTAAAACCCTTCCCGTTCTTAAGAATTTTGGAAAAAAAATTCACGAGTTTTTTCGCCTCGTTGCACAATTTATACACGTGAAACTAAAAACTACGAAAAATGTTTCTCGTAAATCGACATTCGCACGTATCTTTTGATCCGAATGGATTCACGTGACCCATAAGTGGTTTTCGGAAACCTATTTCCGAGCGGGCCGCAGCGGGCCTTGTTTTGCTTTACCAATTCATTTCTTGAACGCATAAAAAAATAAAAAAATAAATAACGAAAATGTGGGGTGCAACACGAGGACTTCCCAGGAGGTCACCCATCCTAGTACTACTCTCGCCCAAGCACGCTTAACTTCGGAGTTCTGATGGGATCCGGTGCATTAGTGCTGGTATGATCGCACCCGTAATGATATGCATCGCAAATATATTTGTTTTTAAAACCCTTCCCGTTCTTAAGAATTTTGAAAAAAAAAATTCACGAGTTTTTTCGCCTCGTTGCACAATTTATACATGTGAAACTAAAAACTACGGAAAATGTTCCTCGTAAATCGACATTCGCACGTATCTTTTGATCCGAATGGATTCACGTGACCCATAAGTGGTTTTCGGAAACCTATTTCCGAGCGGGCCGCAGCGGGCCTTGTTTTGCTTTACCAATTCATTTCTTGAACGCATAAAAAAATAAAAAAATAAATAACGAAAATGTGGGGTGCAACACGAGGACTTCCCAGGAGGTCACCCATCCTAGTACTACTCTCGCCCAAGCACGCTTAACTTCGGAGTTCTGATGGGATCCGGTGCATTAGTGCTGGTATGATCGCACCCGTAATGATATGCATCGCAAATATATTTGTATTTAAAACCCTTCCCGTTCTTAAGAATTTTGGAAAAAAAATTCACGAGTTTTTTCGCCTCGTTGCACAATTTATACACGTGAAACTAAAAACTACGAAAAATGTTTCTCGTAAATCGACATTCGCACGTATCTTTTGATCCGAATGGATTCACGTGACCCATAAGTGGTTTTCGGAAACCTATTTCCGAGCGGGCCGCAGCGGGCCTTGTTTTGCTTTACCAATTCATTTCTTGAACGCATAAAAAAATAAAAAAATAAATAACGAAAATGTGGGGTGCAACACGAGGACTTCCCAGGAGGTCACCCATCCTAGTACTACTCTCGCCCAAGCACGCTTAACTTCGGAGTTCTGATGGGATCCGGTGCATTAGTGCTGGTATGATCGCACCCGTAATGATATGCATCGCAAATATATTTGTTTTTAAAACCCTTCCCGTTCTTAAGAATTTTGAAAAAAAAAATTCACGAGTTTTTTCGCCTCGTTGCACAATTTATACATGTGAAACTAAAAACTACGGAAAATGTTCCTCGTAAATCGACATTCGCACGTATCTTTTGATCCGAATGGATTCACGTGACCCATAAGTGGTTTTCGGAAACCTATTTCCGAGCGGGCCGCAGCGGGCCTTGTTTTGCTTTACCAATTCATTTCTTGAACGCATAAAAAAATAAAAAAATAAATAACGAAAATGTGGGGTGCAACACGAGGACTTCCCAGGAGGTCACCCATCCTAGTACTACTCTCGCCCAAGCACGCTTAACTTCGGAGTTCTGATGGGATCCGGTGCATTAGTGCTGGTATGATCGCACCCGTAATGATATGCATCGCAAATATATTTGTATTTAAAACCCTTCCCGTTCTTAAGAATTTTGAATAAAAAAATTCACGAGTTTTTTCGCCTCGTTGCACAATTTATACACGTGAAACTAAAAACTATGGAAAATGTTACTCGTTATTCGACATTCGCACATATCTTTTGATCCGGATGTATTCACGTAACCCATAAGTGCTTTTCGGAAAGCTCTTTCCGAGCCGGCCGCATGGTCATTTTTTTGGTTTACCAATTCATTTCTTGAACGCATAAAAAAATGAAAAAATAAATAAGAAAATGTGGGGTGCAACACGAGGACTTCCCAGGAGGTCACCCATCCTAGTACTACTCTCGCCCAAGCAGGCTTAACTTCGGAGTTCTGATGGGATCCGGTGCATTAGTGCTGGTATGATCGCACCCGTAATGATATGCATCGCAAATATATTTGTATTTAAAACCCTTCCCGTTCTTAAGAATTTTGAAAAAAAAAATTCACGAGTTTTTTCGCCTCGTTGCACAATTTATACATGTGAAACTAAAAACTACGGAAAATGTTCCTCGTAAATCGACATTCGCACGTATCTTTTGATCCGAATGGATTCACGTGACCCATAAGTGGTTTTCGGAAACCTATTTCCGAGCGGGCCGCAGCGGGCCTTGTTTTGCTTTACCAATTCATTTCTTGAACGCATAAAAAAATAAAAAAATAAATAACGAAAATGTGGGGTGCAACACGAGGACTTCCCAGGAGGTCACCCATCCTAGTACTACTCTCGCCCAAGCACGCTTAACTTCGGAGTTCTGATGGGATCCGGTGCATTAGTGCTGGTATGATCGCACCCGTAATGATATGCATCGCAAATATATTTGTATTTAAAACCCTTCCCGTTCTTAAGAATTTTGGAAAAAAAAATTCACGAGTTTTTTCGCCTCATTGCACAATTTATACACGTGAAACTAAAAACTACGGAAAATGTTCCTCGTAAATCGACATTCGCACGTATCTTTTGATCCGAATGGATTCACGTGACCCATAAGTGCTTTTCGGAAACCTATTTCCGAGCGGGCCGCAGCGGGCCTTGTTTTGCTTTACCAATTCATTTCTTGAACGCATAAAAAAATAAAAAAATAAATAACGAAAATGTGGGGTGCAACACGAGGACTTCCCAGGAGGTCACCCATCCTAGTACTACTCTCGCCCAAGCACGCTTAACTTCGGAGTTCTGATGGGATCCGGTGCATTAGTGCTGGTATGATCGCACCCGTAATGATATGCATCGCAAATATATTTGTATTTAAAACCCTTCCCGTTCTTAAGAATTTTGGAAAAAAAATTCACGAGTTTTTTCGCCTCGTTGCACAATTTATACATGTGAAACTAAAAACTACGGAAAATGTTCCTCGTAAATCGACATTCGCACGTATCTTTTGATCCGAATGGATTCACGTGACCCGTAAGTGGTTTTCGGAAACCTATTTCCGAGCGGGCCGCAGCGGGCCTTGTTTTGCTTTACCAATTCATTTCTTGAACGCATAAAAAAATAAAAAAATAAATAACGAAAATGTGGGGTGGAACACGAGGACTTCCCAGGAGGTCACCCATCCTAATACTACTCTCGCCCAAGCACGCTTAACTTCGGAGTTCTGATGGGATCCGGTGCATTAGTGCTGGTATGATCGCACCCGTAATGATATGCATCGCAAATATATTTGTATTTAAAACCCTTCCCGTTCTTAAGAATTTTGAATAAAAAAATTCACGAGTTTTTTCGCCTCGTTGCACAATTTATACACGTGAAACTACAAACTATGGAAAATGTTACTCGTTAATCGACATTCGCACATATGTTTTGATCCGGATGTATTCACGTGACCCATAAGTGCTTTTCGGAAAGCTCTTTCCGAGCCGGCCGCATGGTCCTTTTTTTGGTTTACCAATTCATTTCTTGAACGCATAAAAAAATGAAAAAATAAATAAGAAAATGTGGGGTGCAACACGAGGACTTCCCAGGAGGTCACCCATCCTAGTACTACTCTCGCCCAAGCACGCTTAACTTCGGAGTTCTGATGGGATCCGGTGCATTAGTGCTGGTATAATCGCACCCGTAATGATATGCATCGCAAATATATTTGTATTTAAAACCCTTCCCGTTCTTAAGAATTTTGAAAAAAAAAATTCACGAGTTTTTTCGCCTCGTTGCACAATTTATACACGTGAAACTAAAAACTACGAAAAATGTTCCTCGTAAATCGACATTCGCTCGTATCTTTTGATCCGAATGGATTCACGTGACCCATAAGTGGTTTTCGGAAACCTATTTCCGAGCGGGCCGCAGCGGGCCTTGTTTTGCTTTACCAATTCATTTCTTGAACACATAAAAAAATAAAAAAATAAATAACGAAAATGTGGGGTGCAACACGAGGACTTCCCAGGAGGTCACCCATCCTAGTACTACTCTCGCCCAAGCACGCTTAACTTCGGAGTTCTGATGGGATCCGGTGCATTAGTGCTGGTATGATCGCACCCGTAATGATATGCATCGCAAATATATTTGTATTTAAAACCCTTCCCGTTCTTAAGAATTTTGGAAAAAAAATTCACGAGTTTTTTCGCCTCGTTGCACAATTTATACACGTGAAACTAAAAACTACGAAAAATGTTTCTCGTAAATCGACATTCGCACGTATCTTTTGATCCGAATGGATTCACGTGACCCATAAGTGGTTTTCGGAAACCTATTTCCGAGCGGGCCGCAGCGGGCCTTGTTTTGCTTTACCAATTCATTTCTTGAACGCATAAAAAAATAAAAAAATAAATAACGAAAATGTGGGGTGCAACACGAGGACTTCCCAGGAGGTCACCCATCCTAGTACTACTCTCGCCCAAGCACGCTTAACTTCGGAGTTCTGATGGGATCCGGTGCATTAGTGCTGGTATGATCGCACCCGTAATGATATGCATCGCAAATATATTTGTTTTTAAAACCCTTCCCGTTCTTAAGAATTTTGAAAAAAAAAATTCACGAGATTTTTCGCCTCGTTGCACAATTTATACATGTGAAACTAAAAACTACGGAAAATGTTCCTCGTAAATCGACATTCGCACGTATCTTTTGATCCGAATGGATTCACGTGACCCATAAGTGGTTTTCGGAAACCTATTTCCGAGCGGGCCGCAGCGGGCCTTGTTTTGCTTTACCAATTCATTTCTTGAACGCATAAAAAAATAAAAAAATAAATAACGAAAATGTGGGGTGCAACACGAGGACTTCCCAGGAGGTCACCCATCCTAGTACTACTCTCGCCCAAGCACGCTTAACTTCGGAGTTCTGATGGGATCCGGTGCATTAGTGCTGGTATGATCGCACCCGTAATGATATGCATCGCAAATATATTTGTATTTAAAACCCTTCCCGTTCTTAAGAATTTTGGAAAAAAAATTCACGAGTTTTTTCGCCTCGTTGCACAATTTATACACGTGAAACTAAAAACTACGAAAAATGTTTCTCGTAAATCGACATTCGCACGTATCTTTTGATCCGAATGGATTCACGTGACCCATAAGTGGTTTTCGGAAACCTATTTCCGAGCGGGCCGCAGCGGGCCTTGTTTTGCTTTACCAATTCATTTCTTGAACGCATAAAAAAATAAAAAAATAAATAACGAAAATGTGGGGTGCAACACGAGGACTTCCCAGGAGGTCACCCATCCTAGTACTACTCTCGCCCAAGCACGCTTAACTTCGGAGTTCTGATGGGATCCGGTGCATTAGTGCTGGTATGATCGCACCCGTAATGATATGCATCGCAAATATATTTGTTTTTAAAACCCTTCCCGTTCTTAAGAATTTTGAAAAAAAAAATTCACGAGTTTTTTCGCCTCGTTGCACAATTTATACATGTGAAACTAAAAACTACGGAAAATGTTCCTCGTAAATCGACATTCGCACGTATCTTTTGATCCGAATGGATTCACGTGACCCATAAGTGGTTTTCGGAAACCTATTTCCGAGCGGGCCGCAGCGGGCCTTGTTTTGCTTTACCAATTCATTTCTTGAACGCATAAAAAAATAAAAAAATAAATAACGAAAATGTGGGGTGCAACACGAGGACTTCCCAGGAGGTCACCCATCCTAGTACTACTCTCGCCCAAGCACGCTTAACTTCGGAGTTCTGATGGGATCCGGTGCATTAGTGCTGGTATGATCGCACCCGTAATGATATGCATCGCAAATATATTTGTATTTAAAACCCTTCCCGTTCTTAAGAATTTTGAATAAAAAAATTCACGAGTTTTTTCGCCTCGTTGCACAATTTATACACGTGAAACTAAAAACTATGGAAAATGTTACTCGTTATTCGACATTCGCACATATCTTTTGATCCGGATGTATTCACGTAACCCATAAGTGCTTTTCGGAAAGCTCTTTCCGAGCCGGCCGCATGGTCCTTTTTTTGGTTTACCAATTCATTTCTTGAACGCATAAAAAAATGAAAAAATAAATAAGAAAATGTGGGGTGCAACACGAGGACTTCCCAGGAGGTCACCCATCCTAGTACTACTCTCGCCCAAGCAGGCTTAACTTCGGAGTTCTGATGGGATCCGGTGCATTAGTGCTGGTATGATCGCACCCGTAATGATATGCATCGCAAATATATTTGTATTTAAAACCCTTCCCGTTCTTAAGAATTTTGGAAAAAAAATTCACGAGTTTTTTCGCCTCGTTGCACAATTTATACACGTGAAACTAAAAACTACGAAAAATGTTCCTCGTAAATCGACATTCGCACGTATCTTTTGATCCGAATGGATTCACGTGACCCATAAGTGGTTTTCGGAGACCTATTTCCGAGCGGGCCGCAGCGGGCCTTGTTTTGCTTTACCAATTCATTTCTTGAACGCATAAAAAAATAAAAAAATAAATAACGAAAATGTGGGGTGCAACACGAGGACTTCCCAGGAGGTCACCCATCCTAGTACTACTCTCGCCCAAGCACGCTTAACTTCGGAGTTCTGATGGGATCCGGTGCATTAGTGCTGGTATGATCGCACCCGTAATGATATGCATCGCAAATATATTTGTATTTAAAACCCTTCCCGTTCTTAAGAATTTTGAAAAAAAAAATTCACGAGTTTTTTCGCCTCATTGCACAATTTATACACGTGAAACTAAAAACTACGGAAAATGTTCCTCGTAAATCGACATTCGCACGTATCTTTTGATCCGAATGGATTCACGTGACCCATAAGTGCTTTACGGAAAGCTATTTCCGAGCGGGCCGCAGCGGGCCTTGTTTTGCTTTACCAATTCATTTCTTGAACGCATAAAAAAATAAAAAAATAAATAACGAAAATGTGGGGTGCAACACGAGGACTTCCCAGGAGGTCACCCATCCTAGTACTACTCTCGCCCAAGCACGCTTAACTTCGGAGTTCTGATGGGATCCGGTGCATTAGTGCTGGTGTGATCGCACCCGTAATGATAGGCATCGCAAATATATTTGTATTTAAAACCCTTCACATTCTTAAGAATTTTGAAAAAAAAAAATTCATGAGTTTTTTCGCCTCGTTGCACAATTTATACACGTGAAACTAAAAACTACGAAAAATGTTCCTCGTAAATCGACATTCGCACGTGTCTTTTGATCCGAATGGATTCACGTGACCCATAAGTGCTTTTCGGAAAGCTATTTCCGAGCGGGCCGCAGCGGGCCTTGTTTTGCTTTACCAATTCATTTCTTGAACGCATAAAAAAATAAAAAAATAAATAACGAAAATGTGGGGTGCAACACGAGGACTTCCCAGGAGGTCACCCATCCTAGTACTACTCTCGCCCAAGCACGCTTAACTTCGGAGTTCTGATGGGATCCGGTGCATTAGTGCTGGTATGATCGCACCCGTAATGATATGCATCGCAAATATATTTGTATTTAAAACCCTTCCCGTTCTTAAGAATTTTGAAAAAAAAAATTCACGAGTTTTTTCGCCTCGTTGCACAATTTATACATGTGAAACTAAAAACTACGGAAAATGTTCCTCGTAAATCGACATTCGCACGTATCTTTTGATCCGAATGGATTCACGTGACCCATAAGTGGTTTTCGGAAACCTATTTCCGAGCGGGCCGCAGCGGGCCTTGTTTTGCTTTACCAATTCATTTCTTGAACGCATAAAAAAATAAAAAAATAAATAACGAAAATGTGGGGTGCAACACGAGGACTTCCCAGGAGGTCACCCATCCTAGTACTACTCTCGCCCAAGCACGCTTAACTTCGGAGTTCTGATGGGATCCGGTGCATTAGTGCTGGTATGATCGCACCCGTAATGATATGCATCGCAAATATATTTGTATTTAAAACCCTTCCCGTTCTTAAGAATTTTGGAAAAAAAATTCACGAGTTTTTTCGCCTCGTTGCACAATTTATACACGTGAAACTAAAAACTACGAAAAATGTTTCTCGTAAATCGACATTCGCACGTATCTTTTGATCCGAATGGATTCACGTGACCCATAAGTGGTTTTCGGAAACCTATTTCCGAGCGGGCCGCAGCGGGCCTTGTTTTGCTTTACCAATTCATTTCTTGAACGCATAAAAAAATAAAAAAATAAATAACGAAAATGTGGGGTGCAACACGAGGACTTCCCAGGAGGTCACCCATCCTAGTACTACTCTCGCCCAAGCACGCTTAACTTCGGAGTTCTGATGGGATCCGGTGCATTAGTGCTGGTATGATCGCACCTGTAATGATATGCATCGCAAATATATTTGTATTTAAAACCCTTCCCGTTCTT
Organism: Rhodomyrtus tomentosa; assembly: GCA_028455895.1. NCBI lineage: Eukaryota > Viridiplantae > Streptophyta > Magnoliopsida > Myrtales > Myrtaceae > Rhodomyrtus > Rhodomyrtus tomentosa. The sequence continues at coordinate 17,724,801 of JAPCWY010000001.1, forward strand.
AAGAATTTTGAAAAAAAAAATTCACGAGTTTTTTCGCCTCATTGCACAATTTATACACGTGAAACTAAAAACTACGGAAAATGTTCCTCGTAAATCGACATTCGCACGTATCTTTTGATCCGAATGGATTCACGTGACCCATAAGTGGTTTTCGGAAACCTATTTCCGAGCGGGCCGCAGCGGGCCTTGTTTTGCTTTACCAATTCATTTCTTGAACGCATAAAAAAATAAAAAAATAAATAACGAAAATGTGGGGTGCAACACGAGGACTTCCCAGGAGGTCACCCATCCTAGTACTACTCTCGCCCAAGCACGCTTAACTTCGGAGTACTGATGGGATCCGGTGCATTAGTGCTGGTATGATCGCACCCGTAATGATATGCATCGCAAATATATTTGTATTTAAAACCCTTCCCGTTCTTAAGAATTTTGAATAAAAAAATTCACGAGTTTTTTCGCCTCGTTGCACAATTTATACACGTGAAACTAAAAACTATGGAAAATGTTACTCGTTAATCGACATTCGCACATATCTTTTGATCCGGATGTATTCACGTGACCCATAAGTGCTTTTCGGAAAGCTCTTTCCGAGCCGGCCGCATGGTCCTTTTTTTGGTTTACCAATTCATTTCTTGAACGCATAAAAAAATGAAAAAATAAATAAGAAAATGTGGGGTGCAACACGAGGACTTCCCAGGAGGTCACCCATCCTAGTACTACTCTCGCCCAAGCACGCTTAACTTCGGAGTTCTGATGGGATCCGGTGCATTAGTGCTGGTATGATCGCACCCGTAATGATATGCATCGCAAATATATTTGTATTTAAAACCCTTCCCGTTCTTAAGAATTTTGGAAAAAAAATTCACGAGTTTTTTCGCCTCGTTGCACAATTTATACACGTGAAACTAAAAACTACGAAAAATGTTTCTCGTAAATCGACATTCGCACGTATCTTTTGATCCGAATGGATTCACGTGACCCATAAGTGGTTTTCGGAAACCTATTTCCGAGCGGGCCGCAGCGGGCCTTGTTTTGCTTTACCAATTCATTTCTTGAACGCATAAAAAAATAAAAAAATAAATAACGAAAATGTGGGGTGCAACACGAGGACTTCCCAGGAGGTCACCCATCCTAGTACTACTCTCGCCCAAGCACGCTTAACTTCGGAGTTCTGATGGGATCCGGTGCATTAGTGCTGGTATGATCGCACCCGTAATGATATGCATCGCAAATATATTTATTTTTAAAACCCTTCCCGTTCTTAAGAATTTTGAAAAAAAAAATTCACGAGTTTTTTCGCCTCGTTGCACAATTTATACATGTGAAACTAAAAACTACGGAAAATGTTCCTCGTAAATCGACATTCGCACGTATCTTTTGATCCGAATGGATTCACGTGACCCATAAGTGGTTTTCGGAAACCTATTTCCGAGCGGGCCGCAGCGGGCCTTGTTTTGCTTTACCAATTCATTTCTTGAACGCATAAAAAAATAAAAAAATAAATAACGAAAATGTGGGGTGCAACACGAGGACTTCCCAGGAGGTCACCCATCCTAGTACTACTCTCGCCCAAGCACGCTTAACTTCGGAGTTCTGATGGGATCCGGTGCATTAGTGCTGGTATGATCGCACCCGTAATGATATGCATCGCAAATATATTTGTATTTAAAACCCTTCCCGTTCTTAAGAATTTTGGAAAAAAAATTCACGAGTTTTTTCGCCTCGTTGCACAATTTATACACGTGAAACTAAAAACTACGAAAAATGTTTCTCGTAAATCGACATTCGCACGTATCTTTTGATCCGAATGGATTCACGTGACCCATAAGTGGTTTTCGGAAACCTATTTCCGAGCGGGCCGCAGCGGGCCTTGTTTTGCTTTACCAATTCATTTCATGAACGCATAAAAAAATAAAAAAATAAATAACGAAAATGTGGGGTGCAACACGAGGACTTCCCAGGAGGTCACCCATCCTAGTACTACTCTCGCCCAAGCACGCTTAACTTCGGAGTTCTGATGGGATCCGGTGCATTAGTGCTGGTATGATCGCACCCGTAATGATATGCATCGCAAATATATTTGTATTTAAAACCCTTCCCGTTCTTAAGAATTTTGAAAAAAAAAATTCACGAGTTTTTTCGCCTCGTTGCACAATTTATACATGTGAAACTAAAAACTACGGAAAATGTTCCTCGTAAATCGACATTCGCACGTATCTTTTGATCCGAATGGATTCACGTGACCCATAAGTGGTTTTCGGAAACCTATTTCCGAGCGGGCCGCAGCGGGCCTTGTTTTGCTTTACCAATTCATTTCTTGAACGCATAAAAAAATAAAAAAATAAATAACGAAAATGTGGGGTGCAACACGAGGACTTCCCAGGAGGTCACCCATCCTAGTACTACTCTCGCCCAAGTACGCTTAACTTCGGAGTTCTGATGGGATCCGGTGCATTAGTGCTGGTATGATCGCACCCGTAATGATATGCATCGCAAATATATTTGTATTTAAAACCCTTCCCGTTCTTAAGAATTTTGAAAAAAAAAATTCACGAGTTTTTTCGCCTCATTGCACAATTTATACACGTGAAACTAAAAACTACGGAAAATGTTCCTCGTAAATCGACATTCGCACGTATCATTTGATCCGAATGGATTCACGTGACCCATAAGTGCTTTTCGGAAACCTATTTCCGAGCGGGCCGCAGCGGGCCTTGTTTTGCTTTACCAATTCATTTCTTGAACGCATAAAAAAATAAAAAAATAAATAACGAAAATGTGGGGTGCAACACGAGGACTTCCCAGGAGGTCACCCATCCTAGTACTACTCTCGCCCAAGCACGCTTAACTTCGGAGTTCTGATGGGATCCGGTGCATTAGTGCTGGTATGATCGCACCCGTAATGATATGCATCGCAAATATATTTGTATTTAAAACCCTTCCCGTTCTTAAGAATTTTGGAAAAAAAAATTCACGAGTTTTTTCGCCTCATTGCACAATTTATACACGTGAAACTAAAAACTACGGAAAATGTTCCTCGTAAATCGACATTCGCACGTATCTTTTGATCCGAATGGATTCACGTGACCCATAAGTGCTTTTCGGAAACCTATTTCCGAGCGGGCCGCAGCGGGCCTTGTTTTGCTTTACCAATTCATTTCTTGAACGCATAAAAAAATAAAAAAATAAATAACGAAAATGTGGGGTGCAACACGAGGACTTCCCAGGAGGTCACCCATCCTAGTACTACTCTCGCCCAAGCACGCTTAACTTCGGAGTTCTGATGGGATCCGGTGCATTAGTGCTGGTATGATCGCACCCGTAATGATATGCATCGCAAATATATTTGTATTTAAAACCCTTCCCGTTCTTAAGAATTTTGGAAAAAAAATTCACGAGTTTTTTCGCCTCGTTGCACAATTTATACATGTGAAACTAAAAACTACGGAAAATGTTCCTCGTAAATCGACATTCGCACGTATCTTTTGATCCGAATGGATTCACGTGACCCGTAAGTGGTTTTCGGAAACCTATTTCCGAGCGGGCCGCAGCGGGCCTTGTTTTGCTTTACCAATTCATTTCTTGAACGCATAAAAAAATAAAAAAATAAATAACGAAAATGTGGGGTGGAACACGAGGACTTCCCAGGAGGTCACCCATCCTAATACTACTCTCGCCCAAGCACGCTTAACTTCGGAGTTCTGATGGGATCCGGTGCATTAGTGCTGGTATGATCGCACCCGTAATGATATGCATCGCAAATATATTTGTATTTAAAACCCTTCCCGTTCTTAAGAATTTTGAATAAAAAAATTCACGAGTTTTTTCGCCTCGTTGCACAATTTATACACGTGAAACTAAAAACTATGGAAAATGTTACTCGTTAATCGACATTCGCACATATGTTTTGATCCGGATGTATTCACGTGACCCATAAGTGCTTTTCGGAAAGCTCTTTCCGAGCCGGCCGCATGGTCCTTTTTTTGGTTTACCAATTCATTTCTTGAACGCATAAAAAAATGAAAAAATAAATAAGAAAATGTGGGGTGCAACACGAGGACTTCCCAGGAGGTCACCCATCCTAGTACTACTCTCGCCCAAGCACGCTTAACTTCGGAGTTCTGATGGGATCCGGTGCATTAGTGCTGGTATAATCGCACCCGTAATGATATGCATCGCAAATATATTTGTATTTAAAACCCTTCCCGTTCTTAAGAATTTTGAAAAAAAAAATTCACGAGTTTTTTCGCCTCGTTGCACAATTTATACACGTGAAACTAAAAACTACGAAAAATGTCTCTCGTAAATCGACATTCGCACGTATCTTTTGATCCGAATGGATTCACGTGACCCATAAGTGGTTTTCGGAAACCTATTTCCGAGCGGGCCGCAGCGGGCCTTGTTTTGCTTTACCAATTCATTTCTTGAACGCATAAAAAAATAAAAAAATAAATAACGAAAATGTGGGGTGCAACACGAGGACTTCCCAGGAGGTCACCCATCCTAGTACTACTCTCGCCCAAGCACGCTTAACTTCGGAGTTCTGATGGGATCCGGTGCATTAGTGCTGGTATGATCGCACCCGTAATGATATGCATCGCAAATATATTTATTTTTAAAACCCTTCCCGTTCTTAAGAATTTTGAAAAAAAAAATTCACGAGTTTTTTCGCCTCGTTGCACAATTTATACATGTGAAACTAAAAACTACGGAAAATGTTCCTCGTAAATCGACATTCGCACGTATCTTTTGATCCGAATGGATTCACGTGACCCATAAGTGGTTTTCGGAAACCTATTTCCGAGCGGGCCGCAGCGGGCCTTGTTTTGCTTTACCAATTCATTTCTTGAACGCATAAAAAAATAAAAAAATAAATAACGAAAATGTGGGGTGCAACACGAGGACTTCCCAGGAGGTCACCCATCCTAGTACTACTCTCGCCCAAGCACGCTTAACTTCGGAGTTCTGATGGGATCCGGTGCATTAGTGCTGGTATGATCGCACCCGTAATGATATGCATCGCAAATATATTTGTATTTAAAACCCTTCCCGTTCTTAAGAATTTTGGAAAAAAAATTCACGAGTTTTTTCGCCTCGTTGCACAATTTATACACGTGAAACTAAAAACTACGAAAAATGTTTCTCGTAAATCGACATTCGCACGTATCTTTTGATCCGAATGGATTCACGTGACCCATAAGTGGTTTTCGGAAACCTATTTCCGAGCGGGCCGCAGCGGGCCTTGTTTTGCTTTACCAATTCATTTCATGAACGCATAAAAAAATAAAAAAATAAATAACGAAAATGTGGGGTGCAACACGAGGACTTCCCAGGAGGTCACCCATCCTAGTACTACTCTCGCCCAAGCACGCTTAACTTCGGAGTTCTGATGGGATCCGGTGCATTAGTGCTGGTATGATCGCACCCGTAATGATATGCATCGCAAATATATTTGTATTTAAAACCCTTCCCGTTCTTAAGAATTTTGAAAAAAAAAATTCACGAGTTTTTTCGCCTCGTTGCACAATTTATACATGTGAAACTAAAAACTACGGAAAATGTTCCTCGTAAATCGACATTCGCACGTATCTTTTGATCCGAATGGATTCACGTGACCCATAAGTGGTTTTCGGAAACCTATTTCCGAGCGGGCCGCAGCGGGCCTTGTTTTGCTTTACCAATTCATTTCTTGAACGCATAAAAAAATAAAAAAATAAATAACGAAAATGTGGGGTGCAACACGAGGACTTCCCAGGAGGTCACCCATCCTAGTACTACTCTCGCCCAAGTACGCTTAACTTCGGAGTTCTGATGGGATCCGGTGCATTAGTGCTGGTATGATCGCACCCGTAATGATATGCATCGCAAATATATTTGTATTTAAAACCCTTCCCGTTCTTAAGAATTTTGAAAAAAAAAATTCACGAGTTTTTTCGCCTCATTGCACAATTTATACACGTGAAACTAAAAACTACGGAAAATGTTCCTCGTAAATCGACATTCGCACGTATCATTTGATCCGAATGGATTCACGTGACCCATAAGTGCTTTTCGGAAACCTATTTCCGAGCGGGCCGCAGCGGGCCTTGTTTTGCTTTACCAATTCATTTCTTGAACGCATAAAAAAATAAAAAAATAAATAACGAAAATGTGGGGTGCAACACGAGGACTTCCCAGGAGGTCACCCATCCTAGTACTACTCTCGCCCAAGCACGCTTAACTTCGGAGTTCTGATGGGATCCGGTGCATTAGTGCTGGTATGATCGCACCCGTAATGATATGCATCGCAAATATATTTGTATTTAAAACCCTTCCCGTTCTTAAGAATTTTGGAAAAAAAAATTCACGAGTTTTTTCGCCTCATTGCACAATTTATACACGTGAAACTAAAAACTACGGAAAATGTTCCTCGTAAATCGACATTCGCACGTATCTTTTGATCCGAATGGATTCACGTGACCCATAAGTGCTTTTCGGAAACCTATTTCCGAGCGGGCCGCAGCGGGCCTTGTTTTGCTTTACCAATTCATTTCTTGAACGCATAAAAAAATAAAAAAATAAATAACGAAAATGTGGGGTGCAACACGAGGACTTCCCAGGAGGTCACCCATCCTAGTACTACTCTCGCCCAAGCACGCTTAACTTCGGAGTTCTGATGGGATCCGGTGCATTAGTGCTGGTATGATCGCACCCGTAATGATATGCATCGCAAATATATTTGTATTTAAAACCCTTCCCGTTCTTAAGAATTTTGGAAAAAAAATTCACGAATTTTTTCGCCTCGTTGCACAATTTATACATGTGAAACTAAAAACTACGGAAAATGTTCCTCGTAAATCGACATTCGCACGTATCTTTTGATCCGAATGGATTCACGTGACCCGTAAGTGGTTTTCGGAAACCTATTTCCGAGCGGGCCGCAGCGGGCCTTGTTTTGCTTTACCAATTCATTTCTTGAACGCATAAAAAAATAAAAAAATAAATAACGAAAATGTGGGGTGGAACACGAGGACTTCCCAGGAGGTCACCCATCCTAATACTACTCTCGCCCAAGCACGCTTAACTTCGGAGTTCTGATGGGATCCGGTGCATTAGTGCTGGTATGATCGCACCCGTAATGATATGCATCGCAAATATATTTGTATTTAAAACCCTTCCCGTTCTTAAGAATTTTGAATAAAAAAATTCACGAGTTTTTTCGCCTCGTTGCACAATTTATACACGTGAAACTAAAAACTATGGAAAATGTTACTCGTTAATCGACATTCGCACATATGTTTTGATCCGGATGTATTCACGTGACCCATAAGTGCTTTTCGGAAAGCTCTTTCCGAGCCGGCCGCATGGTCCTTTTTTTGGTTTACCAATTCATTTCTTGAACGCATAAAAAAATGAAAAAATAAATAAGAAAATGTGGGGTGCAACACGAGGACTTCCCAGGAGGTCACCCATCCTAGTACTACTCTCGCCCAAGCACGCTTAACTTCGGAGTTCTGATGGGATCCGGTGCATTAGTGCTGGTATAATCGCACCCGTAATGATATGCATCGCAAATATATTTGTATTTAAAACCCTTCCCGTTCTTAAGAATTTTGAAAAAAAAAATTCACGAGTTTTTTCGCCTCGTTGCACAATTTATACACGTGAAACTAAAAACTACGAAAAATGTTCCTCGTAAATCGACATTCGCTCGTATCTTTTGATCCGAATGGATTCACGTGACCCATAAGTGGTTTTCGGAAACCTATTTCCGAGCGGGCCGCAGCGGGCCTTGTTTTGCTTTACCAATTCATTTCTTGAACACATAAAAAAATAAAAAAATAAATAACGAAAATGTGGGGTGCAACACGAGGACTTCCCAGGAGGTCACCCATCCTAGTACTACTCTCGCCCAAGCACGCTTAACTTCGGAGTTCTGATGGGATCCGGTGCATTAGTGCTGGTATGATCGCACCCGTAATGATATGCATCGCAAATATATTTGTATTTAAAACCCTTCCCGTTCTTAAGAATTTTGGAAAAAAAATTCACGAGTTTTTTCGCCTCGTTGCACAATTTATACACGTGAAACTAAAAACTACGAAAAATGTTTCTCGTAAATCGACATTCGCACGTATCTTTTGATCCGAATGGATTCACGTGACCCATAAGTGGTTTTCGGAAACCTATTTCCGAGCGGGCCGCAGCGGGCCTTGTTTTGCTTTACCAATTCATTTCTTGAACGCATAAAAAAATAAAAAAATAAATAACGAAAATGTGGGGTGCAACACGAGGACTTCCCAGGAGGTCACCCATCCTAGTACTACTCTCGCCCAAGCACGCTTAACTTCGGAGTTCTGATGGGATCCGGTGCATTAGTGCTGGTATGATCGCACCCGTAATGATATGCATCGCAAATATATTTGTTTTTAAAACCCTTCCCGTTCTTAAGAATTTTGAAAAAAAAAATTCACGAGTTTTTTCGCCTCGTTGCACAATTTATACATGTGAAACTAAAAACTACGGAAAATGTTCCTCGTAAATCGACATTCGCACGTATCTTTTGATCCGAATGGATTCACGTGACCCATAAGTGGTTTTCGGAAACCTATTTCCGAGCGGGCCGCAGCGGGCCTTGTTTTGCTTTACCAATTCATTTCTTGAACGCATAAAAAAATAAAAAAATAAATAACGAAAATGTGGGGTGCAACACGAGGACTTCCCAGGAGGTCACCCATCCTAGTACTACTCTCGCCCAAGCACGCTTAACTTCGGAGTTCTGATGGGATCCGGTGCATTAGTGCTGGTATGATCGCACCCGTAATGATATGCATCGCAAATATATTTGTATTTAAAACCCTTCCCGTTCTTAAGAATTTTGGAAAAAAAATTCACGAGTTTTTTCGCCTCGTTGCACAATTTATACACGTGAAACTAAAAACTACGAAAAATGTTTCTCGTAAATCGACATTCGCACGTATCTTTTGATCCGAATGGATTCACGTGACCCATAAGTGGTTTTCGGAAACCTATTTCCGAGCGGGCCGCAGCGGGCCTTGTTTTGCTTTACCAATTCATTTCTTGAACGCATAAAAAAATAAAAAAATAAATAACGAAAATGTGGGGTGCAACACGAGGACTTCCCAGGAGGTCACCCATCCTAGTACTACTCTCGCCCAAGCACGCTTAACTTCGGAGTTCTGATGGGATCCGGTGCATTAGTGCTGGTATGATCGCACCCGTAATGATATGCATCGCAAATATATTTGTTTTTAAAACCCTTCCCGTTCTTAAGAATTTTGAAAAAAAAAATTCACGAGTTTTTTCGCCTCGTTGCACAATTTATACATGTGAAACTAAAAACTACGGAAAATGTTCCTCGTAAATCGACATTCGCACGTATCTTTTGATCCGAATGGATTCACGTGACCCATAAGTGGTTTTCGGAAACCTATTTCCGAGCGGGCCGCAGCGGGCCTTGTTTTGCTTTACCAATTCATTTCTTGAACGCATAAAAAAATAAAAAAATAAATAACGAAAATGTGGGGTGCAACACGAGGACTTCCCAGGAGGTCACCCATCCTAGTACTACTCTCGCCCAAGCACGCTTAACTTCGGAGTTCTGATGGGATCCGGTGCATTAGTGCTGGTATGATCGCACCCGTAATGATATGCATCGCAAATATATTTGTATTTAAAACCCTTCCCGTTCTTAAGAATTTTGAATAAAAAAATTCACGAGTTTTTTCGCCTCGTTGCACAATTTATACACGTGAAACTAAAAACTATGGAAAATGTTACTCGTTAATCGACATTCGCACATATCTTTTGATCCGGATGTATTCACGTAACCCATAAGTGCTTTTCGGAAAGCTCTTTCCGAGCCGGCCGCATGGTCCTTTTTTTGGTTTACCAATTCATTTCTTGAACGCATAAAAAAATGAAAAAATAAATAAGAAAATGTGGGGTGCAACACGAGGACTTCCCAGGAGGTCACCCATCCTAGTACTACTCTCGCCCAAGCAGGCTTAACTTCGGAGTTCTGATGGGATCCGGTGCATTAGTGCTGGTATGATCGCACCCGTAATGATATGCATCGCAAATATATTTGTATTTAAAACCCTTCCCGTTCTTAAGAATTTTGGAAAAAAAATTCACGAGTTTTTTCGCCTCGTTGCACAATTTATACACGTGAAACTAAAAACTACGAAAAATGTTCCTCGTAAATCGACATTCGCACGTATCTTTTGATCCGAATGGATTCACGTGACCCATAAGTGGTTTTCGGAGACCTATTTCCGAGCGGGCCGCAGCGGGCCTTGTTTTGCTTTACCAATTCATTTCTTGAACGCATAAAAAAATAAAAAAATAAATAACGAAAATGTGGGGTGCAACACGAGGACTTCCCAGGAGGTCACCCATCCTAGTACTACTCTCGCCCAAGCACGCTTAACTTCGGAGTTCTGATGGGATCCGGTGCATTAGTGCTGGTATGATCGCACCCGTAATGATATGCATCGCAAATATATTTGTATTTAAAACCCTTCCCGTTCTTAAGAATTTTGAAAAAAAAAATTCACGAGTTTTTTCGCCTCATTGCACAATTTATACACGTGAAACTAAAAACTACGGAAAATGTTCCTCGTAAATCGACATTCGCACGTATCTTTTGATCCGAATGGATTCACGTGACCCATAAGTGCTTTACGGAAAGCTATTTCCGAGCGGGCCGCAGCGGGCCTTGTTTTGCTTTACCAATTCATTTCTTGAACGCATAAAAAAATAAAAAAATAAATAACGAAAATGTGGGGTGCAACACGAGGACTTCCCAGGAGGTCACCCATCCTAGTACTACTCTCGCCCAAGCACGCTTAACTTCGGAGTTCTGATGGGATCCGGTGCATTAGTGCTGGTGTGATCGCACCCGTAATGATAGGCATCGCAAATATATTTGTATTTAAAACCCTTCACATTCTTAAGAATTTTGAAAAAAAAAAATTCATGAGTTTTTTCGCCTCGTTGCACAATTTATACACGTGAAACTAAAAACTACGAAAAATGTTCCTCGTAAATCGACATTCGCACGTGTCTTTTGATCCGAATGGATTCACGTGACCCATAAGTGCTTTTCGGAAAGCTATTTCCGAGCGGGCCGCAGCGGGCCTTGTTTTGCTTTACCAATTCATTTCTTGAACGCATAAAAAAATAAAAAAATAAATAACGAAAATGTGGGGTGCAACACGAGGACTTCCCAGGAGGTCACCCATCCTAGTACTACTCTCGCCCAAGCACGCTTAACTTCGGAGTTCTGATGGGATCCGGTGCATTAGTGCTGGTATGATCGCACCCGTAATGATATGCATCGCAAATATATTTGTATTTAAAACCCTTCCCGTTCTTAAGAATTTTGGAAAAAAAATTCACGAGTTTTTTCGCCTCGTTGCACAATTTATACACGTGAAACTAAAAACTACGAAAAATGTTTCTCGTAAATCGACATTCGCACGTATCTTTTGATCCGAATGGATTCACGTGACCCATAAGTGGTTTTCGGAAACCTATTTCCGAGCGGGCCGCAGCGGGCCTTGTTTTGCTTTACCAATTCATTTCTTGAACGCATAAAAAAATAAAAAAATAAATAACGAAAATGTGGGGTGCAACACGAGGACTTCCCAGGAGGTCACCCATCCTAGTACTACTCTCGCCCAAGCACGCTTAACTTCGGAGTTCTGATGGGATCCGGTGCATTAGTGCTGGTATGATCGCACCCGTAATGATATGCATCGCAAATATATTTATTTTTAAAACCCTTCCCGTTCTTAAGAATTTTGAAAAAAAAAATTCACGAGTTTTTTCGCCTCGTTGCACAATTTATACATGTGAAACTAAAAACTACGGAAAATGTTCCTCGTAAATCGACATTCGCACGTATCTTTTGATCCGAATGGATTCACGTGACCCATAAGTGGTTTTCGGAAACCTATTTCCGAGCGGGCCGCAGCGGGCCTTGTTTTGCTTTACCAATTCATTTCTTGAACGCATAAAAAAATAAAAAAATAAATAACGAAAATGTGGGGTGCAACACGAGGACTTCCCAGGAGGTCACCCATCCTAGTACTACTCTCGCCCAAGCACGCTTAACTTCGGAGTTCTGATGGGATCCGGTGCATTAGTGCTGGTATGATCGCACCCGTAATGATATGCATCGCAAATATATTTGTATTTAAAACCCTTCCCGTTCTTAAGAATTTTGGAAAAAAAATTCACGAGTTTTTTCGCCTCGTTGCACAATTTATACACGTGAAACTAAAAACTACGAAAAATGTTTCTCGTAAATCGACATTCGCACGTATCTTTTGATCCGAATGGATTCACGTGACCCATAAGTGGTTTTCGGAAACCTATTTCCGAGCGGGCCGCAGCGGGCCTTGTTTTGCTTTACCAATTCATTTCATGAACGCATAAAAAAATAAAAAAATAAATAACGAAAATGTGGGGTGCAACACGAGGACTTCCCAGGAGGTCACCCATCCTAGTACTACTCTCGCCCAAGCACGCTTAACTTCGGAGTTCTGATGGGATCCGGTGCATTAGTGCTGGTATGATCGCACCCGTAATGATATGCATCGCAAATATATTTGTATTTAAAACCCTTCCCGTTCTTAAGAATTTTGAAAAAAAAAATTCACGAGTTTTTTCGCCTCGTTGCACAATTTATACATGTGAAACTAAAAACTACGGAAAATGTTCCTCGTAAATCGACATTCGCACGTATCTTTTGATCCGAATGGATTCACGTGACCCATAAGTGGTTTTCGGAAACCTATTTCCGAGCGGGCCGCAGCGGGCCTTGTTTTGCTTTACCAATTCATTTCTTGAACGCATAAAAAAATAAAAAAATAAATAACGAAAATGTGGGGTGCAACACGAGGACTTCCCAGGAGGTCACCCATCCTAGTACTACTCTCGCCCAAGTACGCTTAACTTCGGAGTTCTGATGGGATCCGGTGCATTAGTGCTGGTATGATCGCACCCGTAATGATATGCATCGCAAATATATTTGTATTTAAAACCCTTCCCGTTCTTAAGAATTTTGGAAAAAAAATTCACGAGTTTTTTCGCCTCGTTGCACAATTTATACACGTGAAACTAAAAACTACGAAAAATGTTTCTCGTAAATCGACATTCGCACGTATCTTTTGATCCGAATGGATTCACGTGACCCATAAGTGGTTTTCGGAAACCTATTTCCGAGCGGGCCGCAGCGGGCCTTGTTTTGCTTTACCAATTCATTTCATGAACGCATAAAAAAATAAAAAAATAAATAACGAAAATGTGGGGTGCAACACGAGGACTTCCCAGGAGGTCACCCATCCTAGTACTACTCTCGCCCAAGCACGCTTAACTTCGGAGTTCTGATGGGATCCGGTGCATTAGTGCTGGTATGATCGCACCCGTAATGATATGCATCGCAAATATATTTGTATTTAAAACCCTTCCCGTTCTTAAGAATTTTGAAAAAAAAAATTCACGAGTTTTTTCGCCTCGTTGCACAATTTATACATGTGAAACTAAAAACTACGGAAAATGTTCCTCGTAAATCGACATTCGCACGTATCTTTTGATCCGAATGGATTCACGTGACCCATAAGTGGTTTTCGGAAACCTATTTCCGAGCGGGCCGCAGCGGGCCTTGTTTTGCTTTACCAATTCATTTCTTGAACGCATAAAAAAATAAAAAAATAAATAACGAAAATGTGGGGTGCAACACGAGGACTTCCCAGGAGGTCACCCATCCTAGTACTACTCTCGCCCAAGTACGCTTAACTTCGGAGTTCTGATGGGATCCGGTGCATTAGTGCTGGTATGATCGCACCCGTAATGATATGCATCGCAAATATATTTGTATTTAAAACCCTTCCCGTTCTTAAGAATTTTGAAAAAAAAAATTCACGAGTTTTTTCGCCTCATTGCACAATTTATACACGTGAAACTAAAAACTACGGAAAATGTTCCTCGTAAATCGACATTCGCACGTATCATTTGATCCGAATGGATTCACGTGACCCATAAGTGCTTTTCGGAAACCTATTTCCGAGCGGGCCGCAGCGGGCCTTGTTTTGCTTTACCAATTCATTTCTTGAACGCATAAAAAAATAAAAAAATAAATAACGAAAATGTGGGGTGCAACACGAGGACTTCCCAGGAGGTCACCCATCCTAGTACTACTCTCGCCCAAGCACGCTTAACTTCGGAGTTCTGATGGGATCCGGTGCATTAGTGCTGGTATGATCGCACCCGTAATGATATGCATCGCAAATATATTTGTATTTAAAACCCTTCCCGTTCTTAAGAATTTTGGAAAAAAAAATTCACGAGTTTTTTCGCCTCATTGCACAATTTATACACGTGAAACTAAAAACTACGGAAAATGTTCCTCGTAAATCGACATTCGCACGTATCTTTTGATCCGAATGGATTCACGTGACCCATAAGTGCTTTACGGAAAGCTATTTCCGAGCGGGCCGCAGCGGGCCTTGTTTTGCTTTACCAATTCATTTCTTGAACGCATAAAAAAATAAAAAAATAAATAACGAAAATGTGGGGTGCAACACGAGGACTTCCCAGGAGGTCACCCATCCTAGTACTACTCTCGCCCAAGCACGCTTAACTTCGGAGTTCTGATGGGATCCGGTGCATTAGTGCTGGTGTGATCGCACCCGTAATGATAGGCATCGCAAATATATTTGTATTTAAAACCCTTCACATTCTTAAGAATTTTGAAAAAAAAAAATTCATGAGTTTTTTCGCCTCGTTGCACAATTTATACACGTGAAACTAAAAACTACGAAAAATGTTCCTCGTAAATCGACATTCGCACGTGTCTTTTGATCCGAATGGATTCACGTGACCCATAAGTGCTTTTCGGAAAGCTATTTCCGAGCGGGCCGCAGCGGGCCTTGTTTTGCTTTACCAATTCATTTCTTGAACGCATAAAAAAATAAAAAAATAAATAACGAAAATGTGGGGTGCAACACGAGGACTTCCCAGGAGGTCACCCATCCTAGTACTACTCTCGCCCAAGCACGCTTAACTTCGGAGTTCTGATGGGATCCGGTGCATTAGTGCTGGTATGATCGCACCCGTAATGATATGCATCGCAAATATATTTGTATTTAAAACCCTTCCCGTTCTTAAGAATTTTGGAAAAAAAATTCACGAGTTTTTTCGCCTCGTTGCACAATTTATACACGTGAAACTAAAAACTACGAAAAATGTTTCTCGTAAATCGACATTCGCACGTATCTTTTGATCCGAATGGATTCACGTGACCCATAAGTGGTTTTCGGAAACCTATTTCCGAGCGGGCCGCAGCGGGCCTTGTTTTGCTTTACCAATTCATTTCTTGAACGCATAAAAAAATAAAAAAATAAATAACGAAAATGTGGGGTGCAACACGAGGACTTCCCAGGAGGTCACCCATCCTAGTACTACTCTCGCCCAAGCACGCTTAACTTCGGAGTTCTGATGGGATCCGGTGCATTAGTGCTGGTATGATCGCACCCGTAATGATATGCATCGCAAATATATTTATTTTTAAAACCCTTCCCGTTCTTAAGAATTTTGAAAAAAAAAATTCACGAGTTTTTTCGCCTCGTTGCACAATTTATACATGTGAAACTAAAAACTACGGAAAATGTTCCTCGTAAATCGACATTCGCACGTATCTTTTGATCCGAATGGATTCACGTGACCCATAAGTGGTTTTCGGAAACCTATTTCCGAGCGGGCCGCAGCGGGCCTTGTTTTGCTTTACCAATTCATTTCTTGAACGCATAAAAAAATAAAAAAATAAATAACGAAAATGTGGGGTGCAACACGAGGACTTCCCAGGAGGTCACCCATCCTAGTACTACTCTCGCCCAAGCACGCTTAACTTCGGAGTTCTGATGGGATCCGGTGCATTAGTGCTGGTATGATCGCACCCGTAATGATATGCATCGCAAATATATTTGTATTTAAAACCCTTCCCGTTCTTAAGAATTTTGGAAAAAAAATTCACGAGTTTTTTCGCCTCGTTGCACAATTTATACACGTGAAACTAAAAACTACGAAAAATGTTTCTCGTAAATCGACATTCGCACGTATCTTTTGATCCGAATGGATTCACGTGACCCATAAGTGGTTTTCGGAAACCTATTTCCGAGCGGGCCGCAGCGGGCCTTGTTTTGCTTTACCAATTCATTTCATGAACGCATAAAAAAATAAAAAAATAAATAACGAAAATGTGGGGTGCAACACGAGGACTTCCCAGGAGGTCACCCATCCTAGTACTACTCTCGCCCAAGCACGCTTAACTTCGGAGTTCTGATGGGATCCGGTGCATTAGTGCTGGTATGATCGCACCCGTAATGATATGCATCGCAAATATATTTGTATTTAAAACCCTTCCCGTTCTTAAGAATTTTGAAAAAAAAAATTCACGAGTTTTTTCGCCTCGTTGCACAATTTATACATGTGAAACTAAAAACTACGGAAAATGTTCCTCGTAAATCGACATTCGCACGTATCTTTTGATCCGAATGGATTCACGTGACCCATAAGTGGTTTTCGGAAACCTATTTCCGAGCGGGCCGCAGCGGGCCTTGTTTTGCTTTACCAATTCATTTCTTGAACGCATAAAAAAATAAAAAAATAAATAACGAAAATGTGGGGTGCAACACGAGGACTTCCCAGGAGGTCACCCATCCTAGTACTACTCTCGCCCAAGTACGCTTAACTTCGGAGTTCTGATGGGATCCGGTGCATTAGTGCTGGTATGATCGCACCCGTAATGATATGCATCGCAAATATATTTGTATTTAAAACCCTTCCCGTTCTTAAGAATTTTGGAAAAAAAATTCACGAGTTTTTTCGCCTCGTTGCACAATTTATACACGTGAAACTAAAAACTACGAAAAATGTTTCTCGTAAATCGACATTCGCACGTATCTTTTGATCCGAATGGATTCACGTGACCCATAAGTGGTTTTCGGAAACCTATTTCCGAGCGGGCCGCAGCGGGCCTTGTTTTGCTTTACCAATTCATTTCATGAACGCATAAAAAAATAAAAAAATAAATAACGAAAATGTGGGGTGCAACACGAGGACTTCCCAGGAGGTCACCCATCCTAGTACTACTCTCGCCCAAGCACGCTTAACTTCGGAGTTCTGATGGGATCCGGTGCATTAGTGCTGGTATGATCGCACCCGTAATGATATGCATCGCAAATATATTTGTATTTAAAACCCTTCCCGTTCTTAAGAATTTTGAAAAAAAAAATTCACGAGTTTTTTCGCCTCGTTGCACAATTTATACATGTGAAACTAAAAACTACGGAAAATGTTCCTCGTAAATCGACATTCGCACGTATCTTTTGATCCGAATGGATTCACGTGACCCATAAGTGGTTTTCGGAAACCTATTTCCGAGCGGGCCGCAGCGGGCCTTGTTTTGCTTTACCAATTCATTTCTTGAACGCATAAAAAAATAAAAAAATAAATAACGAAAATGTGGGGTGCAACACGAGGACTTCCCAGGAGGTCACCCATCCTAGTACTACTCTCGCCCAAGCACGCTTAACTTCGGAGTTCTGATGGGATCCGGTGCATTAGTGCTGGTATGATCGCACCCGTAATGATATGCATCGCAAATATATTTGTATTTAAAACCCTTCCCGTTCTTAAGAATTTTGGAAAAAAAATTCACGAGTTTTTTCGCCTCGTTGCACAATTTATACACGTGAAACTAAAAACTACGAAAAATGTTTCTCGTAAATCGACATTCGCACGTATCTTTTGATCCGAATGGATTCACGTGACCCATAAGTGGTTTTCGGAAACCTATTTCCGAGCGGGCCGCAGCGGGCCTTGTTTTGCTTTACCAATTCATTTCATGAACGCATAAAAAAATAAAAAAATAAATAACGAAAATGTGGGGTGCAACACGAGGACTTCCCAGGAGGTCACCCATCCTAGTACTACTCTCGCCCAAGCACGCTTAACTTCGGAGTTCTGATGGGATCCGGTGCATTAGTGCTGGTATGATCGCACCCGTAATGATATGCATCGCAAATATATTTGTATTTAAAACCCTTCCCGTTCTTAAGAATTTTGAAAAAAAAAATTCACGAGTTTTTTCGCCTCGTTGCACAATTTATACATGTGAAACTAAAAACTACGGAAAATGTTCCTCGTAAATCGACATTCGCACGTATCTTTTGATCCGAATGGATTCACGTGACCCATAAGTGGTTTTCGGAAACCTATTTCCGAGCGGGCCGCAGCGGGCCTTGTTTTGCTTTACCAATTCATTTCTTGAACGCATAAAAAAATAAAAAAATAAATAACGAAAATGTGGGGTGCAACACGAGGACTTCCCAGGAGGTCACCCATCCTAGTACTACTCTCGCCCAAGCACGCTTAACTTCGGAGTTCTGATGGGATCCGGTGCATTAGTGCTGGTATGATCGCACCCGTAATGATATGCATCGCAAATATATTTGTATTTAAAACCCTTCCCGTTCTTAAGAATTTTGGAAAAAAAATTCACGAGTTTTTTCGCCTCGTTGCACAATTTATACACGTGAAACTAAAAACTACGAAAAATGTTTCTCGTAAATCGACATTCGCACGTATCTTTTGATCCGAATGGATTCACGTGACCCATAAGTGGTTTTCGGAAACCTATTTCCGAGCGGGCCGCAGCGGGCCTTGTTTTGCTTTACCAATTCATTTCATGAACGCATAAAAAAATAAAAAAATAAATAACGAAAATGTGGGGTGCAACACGAGGACTTCCCAGGAGGTCACCCATCCTAGTACTACTCTCGCCCAAGCACGCTTAACTTCGGAGTTCTGATGGGATCCGGTGCATTAGTGCTGGTATGATCGCACCCGTAATGATATGCATCGCAAATATATTTGTATTTAAAACCCTTCCCGTTCTTAAGAATTTTGAAAAAAAAAATTCACGAGTTTTTTCGCCTCGTTGCACAATTTATACATGTGAAACTAAAAACTACGGAAAATGTTCCTCGTAAATCGACATTCGCACGTATCTTTTGATCCGAATGGATTCACGTGACCCATAAGTGGTTTTCGGAAACCTATTTCCGAGCGGGCCGCAGCGGGCCTTGTTTTGCTTTACCAATTCATTTCTTGAACGCATAAAAAAATAAAAAAATAAATAACGAAAATGTGGGGTGCAACACGAGGACTTCCCAGGAGGTCACCCATCCTAGTACTACTCTCGCCCAAGCACGCTTAACTTCGGAGTTCTGATGGGATCCGGTGCATTAGTGCTGGTGTGATCGCACCCGTAATGATAGGCATCGCAAATATATTTGTATTTAAAACCCTTCACATTCTTAAGAATTTTGAAAAAAAAAAATTCATGAGTTTTTTCGCCTCGTTGCACAATTTATACACGTGAAACTAAAAACTACGAAAAATGTTCCTCGTAAATCGACATTCGCACGTGTCTTTTGATCCGAATGGATTCACGTGACCCATAAGTGCTTTTCGGAAAGCTATTTCCGAGCGGGCCGCAGCGGGCCTTGTTTTGCTTTACCAATTCATTTCTTGAACGCATAAAAAAATAAAAAAATAAATAACGAAAATGTGGGGTGCAACACGAGGACTTCCCAGGAGGTCACCCATCCTAGTACTACTCTCGCCCAAGCACGCTTAACTTCGGAGTTCTGATGGGATCCGGTGCATTAGTGCTGGTATGATCGCACCCGTAATGATATGCATCGCAAATATATTTGTATTTAAAACCCTTCCCGTTCTTAAGAATTTTGGAAAAAAAATTCACGAGTTTTTTCGCCTCGTTGCACAATTTATACACGTGAAACTAAAAACTACGAAAAATGTTTCTCGTAAATCGACATTCGCACGTATCTTTTGATCCGAATGGATTCACGTGACCCATAAGTGGTTTTCGGAAACCTATTTCCGAGCGGGCCGCAGCGGGCCTTGTTTTGCTTTACCAATTCATTTCTTGAACGCATAAAAAAATAAAAAAATAAATAACGAAAATGTGGGGTGCAACACGAGGACTTCCCAGGAGGTCACCCATCCTAGTACTACTCTCGCCCAAGCACGCTTAACTTCGGAGTTCTGATGGGATCCGGTGCATTAGTGCTGGTATGATCGCACCCGTAATGATATGCATCGCAAATATATTTATTTTTAAAACCCTTCCCGTTCTTAAGAATTTTGAAAAAAAAAATTCACGAGTTTTTTCGCCTCGTTGCACAATTTATACATGTGAAACTAAAAACTACGGAAAATGTTCCTCGTAAATCGACATTCGCACGTATCTTTTGATCCGAATGGATTCACGTGACCCATAAGTGGTTTTCGGAAACCTATTTCCGAGCGGGCCGCAGCGGGCCTTGTTTTGCTTTACCAATTCATTTCTTGAACGCATAAAAAAATAAAAAAATAAATAACGAAAATGTGGGGTGCAACACGAGGACTTCCCAGGAGGTCACCCATCCTAGTACTACTCTCGCCCAAGCACGCTTAACTTCGGAGTTCTGATGGGATCCGGTGCATTAGTGCTGGTATGATCGCACCCGTAATGATATGCATCGCAAATATATTTGTATTTAAAACCCTTCCCGTTCTTAAGAATTTTGGAAAAAAAATTCACGAGTTTTTTCGCCTCGTTGCACAATTTATACACGTGAAACTAAAAACTACGAAAAATGTTTCTCGTAAATCGACATTCGCACGTATCTTTTGATCCGAATGGATTCACGTGACCCATAAGTGGTTTTCGGAAACCTATTTCCGAGCGGGCCGCAGCGGGCCTTGTTTTGCTTTACCAATTCATTTCATGAACGCATAAAAAAATAAAAAAATAAATAACGAAAATGTGGGGTGCAACACGAGGACTTCCCAGGAGGTCACCCATCCTAGTACTACTCTCGCCCAAGCACGCTTAACTTCGGAGTTCTGATGGGATCCGGTGCATTAGTGCTGGTATGATCGCACCCGTAATGATATGCATCGCAAATATATTTGTATTTAAAACCCTTCCCGTTCTTAAGAATTTTGAAAAAAAAAATTCACGAGTTTTTTCGCCTCGTTGCACAATTTATACATGTGAAACTAAAAACTACGGAAAATGTTCCTCGTAAATCGACATTCGCACGTATCTTTTGATCCGAATGGATTCACGTGACCCATAAGTGGTTTTCGGAAACCTATTTCCGAGCGGGCCGCAGCGGGCCTTGTTTTGCTTTACCAATTCATTTCTTGAACGCATAAAAAAATAAAAAAATAAATAACGAAAATGTGGGGTGCAACACGAGGACTTCCCAGGAGGTCACCCATCCTAGTACTACTCTCGCCCAAGTACGCTTAACTTCGGAGTTCTGATGGGATCCGGTGCATTAGTGCTGGTATGATCGCACCCGTAATGATATGCATCGCAAATATATTTGTATTTAAAACCCTTCCCGTTCTTAAGAATTTTGGAAAAAAAATTCACGAGTTTTTTCGCCTCGTTGCACAATTTATACACGTGAAACTAAAAACTACGAAAAATGTTTCTCGTAAATCGACATTCGCACGTATCTTTTGATCCGAATGGATTCACGTGACCCATAAGTGGTTTTCGGAAACCTATTTCCGAGCGGGCCGCAGCGGGCCTTGTTTTGCTTTACCAATTCATTTCATGAACGCATAAAAAAATAAAAAAATAAATAACGAAAATGTGGGGTGCAACACGAGGACTTCCCAGGAGGTCACCCATCCTAGTACTACTCTCGCCCAAGCACGCTTAACTTCGGAGTTCTGATGGGATCCGGTGCATTAGTGCTGGTATGATCGCACCCGTAATGATATGCATCGCAAATATATTTGTATTTAAAACCCTTCCCGTTCTTAAGAATTTTGAAAAAAAAAATTCACGAGTTTTTTCGCCTCGTTGCACAATTTATACATGTGAAACTAAAAACTACGGAAAATGTTCCTCGTAAATCGACATTCGCACGTATCTTTTGATCCGAATGGATTCACGTGACCCATAAGTGGTTTTCGGAAACCTATTTCCGAGCGGGCCGCAGCGGGCCTTGTTTTGCTTTACCAATTCATTTCTTGAACGCATAAAAAAATAAAAAAATAAATAACGAAAATGTGGGGTGCAACACGAGGACTTCCCAGGAGGTCACCCATCCTAGTACTACTCTCGCCCAAGTACGCTTAACTTCGGAGTTCTGATGGGATCCGGTGCATTAGTGCTGGTATGATCGCACCCGTAATGATATGCATCGCAAATATATTTGTATTTAAAACCCTTCCCGTTCTTAAGAATTTTGAAAAAAAAAATTCACGAGTTTTTTCGCCTCATTGCACAATTTATACACGTGAAACTAAAAACTACGGAAAATGTTCCTCGTAAATCGACATTCGCACGTATCATTTGATCCGAATGGATTCACGTGACCCATAAGTGCTTTTCGGAAACCTATTTCCGAGCGGGCCGCAGCGGGCCTTGTTTTGCTTTACCAATTCATTTCTTGAACGCATAAAAAAATAAAAAAATAAATAACGAAAATGTGGGGTGCAACACGAGGACTTCCCAGGAGGTCACCCATCCTAGTACTACTCTCGCCCAAGCACGCTTAACTTCGGAGTTCTGATGGGATCCGGTGCATTAGTGCTGGTATGATCGCACCCGTAATGATATGCATCGCAAATATATTTGTATTTAAAACCCTTCCCGTTCTTAAGAATTTTGGAAAAAAAAATTCACGAGTTTTTTCGCCTCATTACACAATTTATACACGTGAAACTAAAAACTACGGAAAATGTTCCTCGTAAATCGACATTCGCACGTATCTTTTGATCCGAATGGATTCACGTGACCCATAAGTGCTTTTCGGAAACCTATTTCCGAGCGGGCCGCAGCGGGCCTTGTTTTGCTTTACCAATTCATTTCTTGAACGCATAAAAAAATAAAAAAATAAATAACGAAAATGTGGGGTGCAACACGAGGACTTCCCAGGAGGTCACCCATCCTAGTACTACTCTCGCCCAAGCACGCTTAACTTCGGAGTTCTGATGGGATCCGGTGCATTAGTGCTGGTATGATCGCACCCGTAATGATATGCATCGCAAATATATTTGTATTTAAAACCCTTCCCGTTCTTAAGAATTTTGGAAAAAAAATTCACGAGTTTTTTCGCCTCGTTGCACAATTTATACATGTGAAACTAAAAACTACGGAAAATGTTCCTCGTAAATCGACATTCGCACGTATCTTTTGATCCGAATGGATTCACGTGACCCGTAAGTGGTTTTCGGAAACCTATTTCCGAGCGGGCCGCAGCGGGCCTTGTTTTGCTTTACCAATTCATTTCTTGAACGCATAAAAAAATAAAAAAATAAATAACGAAAATGTGGGGTGGAACACGAGGACTTCCCAGGAGGTCACCCATCCTAATACTACTCTCGCCCAAGCACGCTTAACTTCGGAGTTCTGATGGGATCCGGTGCATTAGTGCTGGTATGATCGCACCCGTAATGATATGCATCGCAAATATATTTGTATTTAAAACCCTTCCCGTTCTTAAGAATTTTGAATAAAAAAATTCACGAGTTTTTTCGCCTCGTTGCACAATTTATACACGTGAAACTAAAAACTATGGAAAATGTTACTCGTTAATCGACATTCGCACATATGTTTTGATCCGGATGTATTCACGTGACCCATAAGTGCTTTTCGGAAAGCTCTTTCCGAGCCGGCCGCATGGTCCTTTTTTTGGTTTACCAATTCATTTCTTGAACGCATAAAAAAATGAAAAAATAAATAAGAAAATGTGGGGTGCAACACGAGGACTTCCCAGGAGGTCACCCATCCTAGTACTACTCTCGCCCAAGCACGCTTAACTTCGGAGTTCTGATGGGATCCGGTGCATTAGTGCTGGTATAATCGCACCCGTAATGATATGCATCGCAAATATATTTGTATTTAAAACCCTTCCCGTTCTTAAGAATTTTGAAAAAAAAAATTCACGAGTTTTTTCGCCTCGTTGCACAATTTATACACGTGAAACTAAAAACTACGAAAAATGTTCCTCGTAAATCGACATTCGCTCGTATCTTTTGATCCGAATGGATTCACGTGACCCATAAGTGGTTTTCGGAAACCTATTTCCGAGCGGGCCGCAGCGGGCCTTGTTTTGCTTTACCAATTCATTTCTTGAACACATAAAAAAATAAAAAAATAAATAACGAAAATGTGGGGTGCAACACGAGGACTTCCCAGGAGGTCACCCATCCTAGTACTACTCTCGCCCAAGCACGCTTAACTTCGGAGTTCTGATGGGATCCGGTGCATTAGTGCTGGTATGATCGCACCCGTAATGATATGCATCGCAAATATATTTGTATTTAAAACCCTTCCCGTTCTTAAGAATTTTGGAAAAAAAATTCACGAGTTTTTTCGCCTCGTTGCACAATTTATACACGTGAAACTAAAAACTACGAAAAATGTTTCTCGTAAATCGACATTCGCACGTATCTTTTGATCCGAATGGATTCACGTGACCCATAAGTGGTTTTCGGAAACCTATTTCCGAGCGGGCCGCAGCGGGCCTTGTTTTGCTTTACCAATTCATTTCTTGAACGCATAAAAAAATAAAAAAATAAATAACGAAAATGTGGGGTGCAACACGAGGACTTCCCAGGAGGTCACCCATCCTAGTACTACTCTCGCCCAAGCACGCTTAACTTCGGAGTTCTGATGGGATCCGGTGCATTAGTGCTGGTATGATCGCACCCGTAATGATATGCATCGCAAATATATTTGTTTTTAAAACCCTTCCCGTTCTTAAGAATTTTGAAAAAAAAAATTCACGAGTTTTTTCGCCTCGTTGCACAATTTATACATGTGAAACTAAAAACTACGGAAAATGTTCCTCGTAAATCGACATTCGCACGTATCTTTTGATCCGAATGGATTCACGTGACCCATAAGTGGTTTTCGGAAACCTATTTCCGAGCGGGCCGCAGCGGGCCTTGTTTTGCTTTACCAATTCATTTCTTGAACGCATAAAAAAATAAAAAAATAAATAACGAAAATGTGGGGTGCAACACGAGGACTTCCCAGGAGGTCACCCATCCTAGTACTACTCTCGCCCAAGCACGCTTAACTTCGGAGTTCTGATGGGATCCGGTGCATTAGTGCTGGTATGATCGCACCCGTAATGATATGCATCGCAAATATATTTGTATTTAAAACCCTTCCCGTTCTTAAGAATTTTGGAAAAAAAATTCACGAGTTTTTTCGCCTCGTTGCACAATTTATACACGTGAAACTAAAAACTACGAAAAATGTTTCTCGTAAATCGACATTCGCACGTATCTTTTGATCCGAATGGATTCACGTGACCCATAAGTGGTTTTCGGAAACCTATTTCCGAGCGGGCCGCAGCGGGCCTTGTTTTGCTTTACCAATTCATTTCTTGAACGCATAAAAAAATAAAAAAATAAATAACGAAAATGTGGGGTGCAACACGAGGACTTCCCAGGAGGTCACCCATCCTAGTACTACTCTCGCCCAAGCACGCTTAACTTCGGAGTTCTGATGGGATCCGGTGCATTAGTGCTGGTATGATCGCACCCGTAATGATATGCATCGCAAATATATTTGTTTTTAAAACCCTTCCCGTTCTTAAGAATTTTGAAAAAAAAAATTCACGAGTTTTTTCGCCTCGTTGCACAATTTATACATGTGAAACTAAAAACTACGGAAAATGTTCCTCGTAAATCGACATTCGCACGTATCTTTTGATCCGAATGGATTCACGTGACCCATAAGTGGTTTTCGGAAACCTATTTCCGAGCGGGCCGCAGCGGGCCTTGTTTTGCTTTACCAATTCATTTCTTGAACGCATAAAAAAATAAAAAAATAAATAACGAAAATGTGGGGTGCAACACGAGGACTTCCCAGGAGGTCACCCATCCTAGTACTACTCTCGCCCAAGCACGCTTAACTTCGGAGTTCTGATGGGATCCGGTGCATTAGTGCTGGTATGATCGCACCCGTAATGATATGCATCGCAAATATATTTGTATTTAAAACCCTTCCCGTTCTTAAGAATTTTGAATAAAAAAATTCACGAGTTTTTTCGCCTCGTTGCACAATTTATACACGTGAAACTAAAAACTATGGAAAATGTTACTCGTTAATCGACATTCGCACATATCTTTTGATCCGGATGTATTCACGTAACCCATAAGTGCTTTTCGGAAAGCTCTTTCCGAGCCGGCCGCATGGTCCTTTTTTTGGTTTACCAATTCATTTCTTGAACGCATAAAAAAATGAAAAAATAAATAAGAAAATGTGGGGTGCAACACGAGGACTTCCCAGGAGGTCACCCATCCTAGTACTACTCTCGCCCAAGCAGGCTTAACTTCGGAGTTCTGATGGGATCCGGTGCATTAGTGCTGGTATGATCGCACCCGTAATGATATGCATCGCAAATATATTTGTATTTAAAACCCTTCCCGTTCTTAAGAATTTTGGAAAAAAAATTCACGAGTTTTTTCGCCTCGTTGCACAATTTATACACGTGAAACTAAAAACTACGAAAAATGTTCCTCGTAAATCGACATTCGCACGTATCTTTTGATCCGAATGGATTCACGTGACCCATAAGTGGTTTTCGGAGACCTATTTCCGAGCGGGCCGCAGCGGGCCTTGTTTTGCTTTACCAATTCATTTCTTGAACGCATAAAAAAATAAAAAAATAAATAACGAAAATGTGGGGTGCAACACGAGGACTTCCCAGGAGGTCACCCATCCTAGTACTACTCTCGCCCAAGCACGCTTAACTTCGGAGTTCTGATGGGATCCGGTGCATTAGTGCTGGTATGATCGCACCCGTAATGATATGCATCGCAAATATATTTGTATTTAAAACCCTTCCCGTTCTTAAGAATTTTGAAAAAAAAAATTCACGAGTTTTTTCGCCTCATTGCACAATTTATACACGTGAAACTAAAAACTACGGAAAATGTTCCTCGTAAATCGACATTCGCACGTATCTTTTGATCCGAATGGATTCACGTGACCCATAAGTGCTTTACGGAAAGCTATTTCCGAGCGGGCCGCAGCGGGCCTTGTTTTGCTTTACCAATTCATTTCTTGAACGCATAAAAAAATAAAAAAATAAATAACGAAAATGTGGGGTGCAACACGAGGACTTCCCAGGAGGTCACCCATCCTAGTACTACTCTCGCCCAAGCACGCTTAACTTCGGAGTTCTGATGGGATCCGGTGCATTAGTGCTGGTGTGATCGCACCCGTAATGATAGGCATCGCAAATATATTTGTATTTAAAACCCTTCACATTCTTAAGAATTTTGAAAAAAAAAAATTCATGAGTTTTTTCGCCTCGTTGCACAATTTATACACGTGAAACTAAAAACTACGAAAAATGTTCCTCGTAAATCGACATTCGCACGTGTCTTTTGATCCGAATGGATTCACGTGACCCATAAGTGCTTTTCGGAAAGCTATTTCCGAGCGGGCCGCAGCGGGCCTTGTTTTGCTTTACCAATTCATTTCTTGAACGCATAAAAAAATAAAAAAATAAATAACGAAAATGTGGGGTGCAACACGAGGACTTCCCAGGAGGTCACCCATCCTAGTACTACTCTCGCCCAAGCACGCTTAACTTCGGAGTTCTGATGGGATCCGGTGCATTAGTGCTGGTATGATCGCACCCGTAATGATATGCATCGCAAATATATTTGTATTTAAAACCCTTCCCGTTCTTAAGAATTTTGAAAAAAAAAATTCACGAGTTTTTTCGCCTCGTTGCACAATTTATACATGTGAAACTAAAAACTACGGAAAATGTTCCTCGTAAATCGACATTCGCACGTATCTTTTGATCCGAATGGATTCACGTGACCCATAAGTGGTTTTCGGAAACCTATTTCCGAGCGGGCCGCAGCGGGCCTTGTTTTGCTTTACCAATTCATTTCTTGAACGCATAAAAAAATAAAAAAATAAATAACGAAAATGTGGGGTGCAACACGAGGACTTCCCAGGAGGTCACCCATCCTAGTACTACTCTCGCCCAAGCACGCTTAACTTCGGAGTTCTGATGGGATCCGGTGCATTAGTGCTGGTATGATCGCACCCGTAATGATATGCATCGCAAATATATTTGTATTTAAAACCCTTCCCGTTCTTAAGAATTTTGGAAAAAAAATTCACGAGTTTTTTCGCCTCGTTGCACAATTTATACACGTGAAACTAAAAACTACGAAAAATGTTTCTCGTAAATCGACATTCGCACGTATCTTTTGATCCGAATGGATTCACGTGACCCATAAGTGGTTTTCGGAAACCTATTTCCGAGCGGGCCGCAGCGGGCCTTGTTTTGCTTTACCAATTCATTTCTTGAACGCATAAAAAAATAAAAAAATAAATAACGAAAATGTGGGGTGCAACACGAGGACTTCCCAGGAGGTCACCCATCCTAGTACTACTCTCGCCCAAGCACGCTTAACTTCGGAGTTCTGATGGGATCCGGTGCATTAGTGCTGGTATGATCGCACCCGTAATGATATGCATCGCAAATATATTTGTATTTAAAACCCTTCCCGTTCTTAAGAATTTTGAAAAAAAAAATTCACGAGTTTTTTCGCCTCATTGCACAATTTATACACGTGAAACTAAAAACTACGGAAAATGTTCCTCGTAAATCGACATTCGCACGTATCTTTTGATCCGAATGGATTCACGTGACCCATAAGTGGTTTTCGGAAACCTATTTCCGAGCGGGCCGCAGCGGGCCTTGTTTTGCTTTACCAATTCATTTCTTGAACGCATAAAAAAATAAAAAAATAAATAACGAAAATGTGGGGTGCAACACGAGGACTTCCCAGGAGGTCACCCATCCTAGTACTACTCTCGCCCAAGCACGCTTAACTTCGGAGTTCTGATGGGATCCGGTGCATTAGTGCTGGTATGATCGCACCCGTAATGATATGCATCGCAAATATATTTGTATTTAAAACCCTTCCCGTTCTTAAGAATTTTGAATAAAAAAATTCACGAGTTTTTTCGCCTCGTTGCACAATTTATACACGTGAAACTAAAAACTATGGAAAATGTTACTCGTTAATCGACATTCGCACATATCTTTTGATCCGGATGTATTCACGTGACCCATAAGTGCTTTTCGGAAAGCTCTTTCCGAGCCGGCCGCATGGTCCTTTTTTTGGTTTACCAATTCATTTCTTGAACGCATAAAAAAATGAAAAAATAAATAAGAAAATGTGGGGTGCAACACGAGGACTTCCCAGGAGGTCACCCATCCTAGTACTACTCTCGCCCAAGCACGCTTAACTTCGGAGTTCTGATGGGATCCGGTGCATTAGTGCTGGTATGATCGCACCCGTAATGATATGCATCGCAAATATATTTGTATTTAAAACCCTTCCCGTTCTTAAGAATTTTGGAAAAAAAATTCACGAGTTTTTTCGCCTCGTTGCACAATTTATACACGTGAAACTAAAAACTACGAAAAATGTTTCTCGTAAATCGACATTCGCACGTATCTTTTGATCCGAATGGATTCACGTGACCCATAAGTGGTTTTCGGAAACCTATTTCCGAGCGGGCCGCAGCGGGCCTTGTTTTGCTTTACCAATTCATTTCTTGAACGCATAAAAAAATAAAAAAATAAATAACGAAAATGTGGGGTGCAACACGAGGACTTCCCAGGAGGTCACCCATCCTAGTACTACTCTCGCCCAAGCACGCTTAACTTCGGAGTTCTGATGGGATCCGGTGCATTAGTGCTGGTATGATCGCACCCGTAATGATATGCATCGCAAATATATTTGTATTTAAAACCCTTCCCGTTCTTAAGAATTTTGAAAAAAAAAAATTCATGAGTTTTTTCGCCTCGTTGCACAATTTATACACGTGAAACTAAAAACTACGAAAAATGTTCCTCGTAAATCGACATTCGCACGTGTCTTTTGATCCGAATGGATTCACGTGACCCATAAGTGCTTTTCGGAAAGCTATTTCCGTGCGGGCCGCAGCGGGCCTTGTTTTGCTTTACCAATTCATTTCTTGAACGCATAAAAAAATAAAAAAATAAATAACGAAAATGTGGGGTGCAACACGAGGACTTCCCAGGAGGTCACCCATCCTAGTACTACTCTCGCCCAAGCACGCTTAACTTCGGAGTTCTGATGGGATCCGGTGCATTAGTGCTGGTATGATCGCACCCGTAATGATATGCATCGCAAATATATTTGTATTTAAAACCCTTCCCATTCTTAAGAATTTTGAAAAAAAAAATTCACGAGTTTTTTCGCCTCATTGCACAATTTATACACGTGAAACTAAAAACTACGGAAAATGTTCCTCGTAAATCGACATTCGCACGTATCTTTTGATCCGAATGGATTCACGTGACCCATAAGTGGTTTTCGGAAACCTATTTCCGAGCGGGCCGCAGCGGGCCTTGTTTTGCTTTACCAATTCATTTCTTGAACGCATAAAAAAATAAAAAAATAAATAACGAAAATGTGGGGTGCAACACGAGGACTTCCCAGGAGGTCACCCATCCTAGTACTACTCTCGCCCAAGCACGCTTAACTTCGGAGTTCTGATGGGATCCGGTGCATTAGTGCTGGTATGATCGCACCCGTAATGATATGCATCGCAAATATATTTGTATTTAAAACCCTTCCCGTTCTTAAGAATTTTGAATAAAAAAATTCACGAGTTTTTTCGCCTCGTTGCACAATTTATACACGTGAAACTAAAAACTATGGAAAATGTTACTCGTTAATCGACATTCGCACATATCTTTTGATCCGGATGTATTCACGTGACCCATAAGTGCTTTTCGGAAAGCTCTTTCCGAGCCGGCCGCATGGTCCTTTTTTTGGTTTACCAATTCATTTCTTGAACGCATAAAAAAATGAAAAAATAAATAAGAAAATGTGGGGTGCAACACGAGGACTTCCCAGGAGGTCACCCATCCTAGTACTACTCTCGCCCAAGCACGCTTAACTTCGGAGTTCTGATGGGATCCGGTGCATTAGTGCTGGTATGATCGCACCCGTAATGATATGCATCGCAAATATATTTGTATTTAAAACCCTTCCCGTTCTTAAGAATTTTGGAAAAAAAATTCACGAGTTTTTTCGCCTCGTTGCACAATTTATACACGTGAAACTAAAAACTACGAAAAATGTTTCTCGTAAATCGACATTCGCACGTATCTTTTGATCCGAATGGATTCACGTGACCCATAAGTGGTTTTCGGAAACCTATTTCCGAGCGGGCCGCAGCGGGCCTTGTTTTGCTTTACCAATTCATTTCTTGAACGCATAAAAAAATAAAAAAATAAATAACGAAAATGTGGGGTGCAACACGAGGACTTCCCAGGAGGTCACCCATCCTAGTACTACTCTCGCCCAAGCACGCTTAACTTCGGAGTTCTGATGGGATCCGGTGCATTAGTGCTGGTATGATCGCACCCGTAATGATATGCATCGCAAATATATTTGTATTTAAAACCCTTCCCGTTCTTAAGAATTTTGAAAAAAAAAAATTCATGAGTTTTTTCGCCTCGTTGCACAATTTATACACGTGAAACTAAAAACTACGAAAAATGTTCCTCGTAAATCGACATTCGCACGTGTCTTTTGATCCGAATGGATTCACGTGACCCATAAGTGCTTTTCGGAAAGCTATTTCCGTGCGGGCCGCAGCGGGCCTTGTTTTGCTTTACCAATTCATTTCTTGAACGCATAAAAAAATAAAAAAATAAATAACGAAAATGTGGGGTGCAACACGAGGACTTCCCAGGAGGTCACCCATCCTAGTACTACTCTCGCCCAAGCACGCTTAACTTCGGAGTTCTGATGGGATCCGGTGCATTAGTGCTGGTATGATCGCACCCGTAATGATATGCATCGCAAATATATTTGTATTTAAAACCCTTCCCATTCTTAAGAATTTTGAAAAAAAAAATTCACGAGTTTTTTCGCCTCATTGCACAATTTATACACGTGAAACTAAAAACTACGGAAAATGTTCCTCGTAAATCGACATTCGCACGTATCTTTTGATCCGAATGGATTCACGTGACCCATAAGTGGTTTTCGGAAACCTATTTCCGAGCGGGCCGCAGCGGGCCTTGTTTTGCTTTACCAATTCATTTCTTGAACGCATAAAAAAATAAAAAAATAAATAACGAAAATGTGGGGTGCAACACGAGGACTTCCCAGGAGGTCACCCATCCTAGTACTACTCTCGCCCAAGCACGCTTAACTTCGGAGTTCTGATGGGATCCGGTGCATTAGTGCTGGTATGATCGCACCCGTAATGATATGCATCGC
This sequence comes from Rhodomyrtus tomentosa, assembly GCA_028455895.1. NCBI lineage: Eukaryota > Viridiplantae > Streptophyta > Magnoliopsida > Myrtales > Myrtaceae > Rhodomyrtus > Rhodomyrtus tomentosa. The sequence goes on from JAPCWY010000001.1 coordinate 17,757,225, forward strand.
AAATATATTTGTATTTAAAACCCTTCCCGTTCTTAAGAATTTTGAATAAAAAAATTCACGAGTTTTTTCGCCTCGTTGCACAATTTATACACGTGAAACTAAAAACTATGGAAAATGTTACTCGTTAATCGACATTCGCACATATCTTTTGATCCGGATGTATTCACGTGACCCATAAGTGCTTTTCGGAAAGCTCTTTCCGAGCCGGCCGCATGGTCCTTTTTTTGGTTTACCAATTCATTTCTTGAACGCATAAAAAAATGAAAAAATAAATAAGAAAATGTGGGGTGCAACACGAGGACTTCCCAGGAGGTCACCCATCCTAGTACTACTCTCGCCCAAGCACGCTTAACTTCGGAGTTCTGATGGGATCCGGTGCATTAGTGCTGGTATGATCGCACCCGTAATGATATGCATCGCAAATATATTTGTATTTAAAACCCTTCCCGTTCTTAAGAATTTTGGAAAAAAAATTCACGAGTTTTTTCGCCTCGTTGCACAATTTATACACGTGAAACTAAAAACTACGAAAAATGTTTCTCGTAAATCGACATTCGCACGTATCTTTTGATCCGAATGGATTCACGTGACCCATAAGTGGTTTTCGGAAACCTATTTCCGAGCGGGCCGCAGCGGGCCTTGTTTTGCTTTACCAATTCATTTCTTGAACGCATAAAAAAATAAAAAAATAAATAACGAAAATGTGGGGTGCAACACGAGGACTTCCCAGGAGGTCACCCATCCTAGTACTACTCTCGCCCAAGCACGCTTAACTTCGGAGTTCTGATGGGATCCGGTGCATTAGTGCTGGTATGATCGCACCCGTAATGATATGCATCGCAAATATATTTGTATTTAAAACCCTTCCCGTTCTTAAGAATTTTGAAAAAAAAAAATTCATGAGTTTTTTCGCCTCGTTGCACAATTTATACACGTGAAACTAAAAACTACGAAAAATGTTCCTCGTAAATCGACATTCGCACGTGTCTTTTGATCCGAATGGATTCACGTGACCCATAAGTGCTTTTCGGAAAGCTATTTCCGAGCGGGCCGCAGCGGGCCTTGTTTTGCTTTACCAATTCATTTCTTGAACGCATAAAAAAATAAAAAAATAAATAACGAAAATGTGGGGTGCAACACGAGGACTTCCCAGGAGGTCACCCATCCTAGTACTACTCTCGCCCAAGCACGCTTAACTTCGGAGTTCTGATGGGATCCGGTGCATTAGTGCTGGTATGATCGCACCCGTAATGATATGCATCGCAAATATATTTGTATTTAAAACCCTTCCCATTCTTAAGAATTTTGAAAAAAAAAATTCACGAGTTTTTTCGCCTCGTTGCACAATTTATACATGTGAAACTAAAAACTACGGAAAATGTTCCTCGTAAATCGACATTCGCACGTATCTTTTGATCCGAATGGATTCACGTGACCCATAAGTGGTTTTCGGAAACCTATTTCCGAGCGGGCCGCAGCGGGCCTTGTTTTGCTTTACCAATTCATTTCTTGAACGCATAAAAAAATAAAAAAATAAATAACGAAAATGTGGGGTGCAACACGAGGACTTCCCAGGAGGTCACCCATCCTAGTACTACTCTCGCCCAAGCACGCTTAACTTCGGAGTTCTGATGGGATCCGGTGCATTAGTGCTGGTATGATCGCACCCGTAATGATATGCATCGCAAATATATTTGTATTTAAAACCCTTCCCGTTCTTAAGAATTTTGAAAAAAAAAATTCACGAGTTTTTTCGCATCATTGCACAATTTATACACGTGAAACTAAAAACTACGGAAAATGTTCCTCGTAAATCGACATTCGCACGTATCTTTTGATCCGAATGGATTTACGTGACCCATAAGTGCTTTTCGGAAACCTATTTCCGAGCGGGCCGCAGCGGGCCTTGTTTTGCTTTACCAATTCATTTCTTGAACGCATAAAAAAATAAAAAAATAAATAACGAAAATGTGGGGTGCAACACGAGGACTTCCCAGGAGGTCACCCATCCTAGTACTACTCTCGCCCAAGCACGCTTAACTTCGGAGTTCTGATGGGATCCGGTGCATTAGTGCTGGTATGATCGCACCCGTAATGATATGCATCGCAAATATATTTGTATTTAAAACCCTTCTCGTTCTTAAGAATTTTGAAAAAAAAAATTCACGAGTTTTTTCGCCTCATTGCACAATTTATACACGTGAAACTAAAAACTACGGAAAATGTTCCTCGTAAATCGACATTCGCACGTATCTTTTGATCCGAATGGATTCACGTGACCCATAAGTGGTTTTCGGAAACCTATTTCCGAGCGGGCCGCAGCGGGCCTTGTTTTGCTTTACCAATTCATTTCTTGAACGCATAAAAAAATAAAAAAATAAATAACGAAAATGTGGGGTGCAACACGAGGACTTCCCAGGAGGTCACCCATCCTAGTACTACTCTCGCCCAAGCACGCTTAACTTCGGAGTTCTGATGGGATCCGGTGCATTAGTGCTGGTATGATCGCACCCGTAATGATATGCATCGCAAATATATTTGTATTTAAAACCCTTCCCGTTCTTAAGAATTTTGAATAAAAAAATTCACGAGTTTTTTCGCCTCGTTGCACAATTTATACACGTGAAACTAAAAACTATGGAAAATGTTACTCGTTAATCGACATTCGCACATATCTTTTGATCCGGATGTATTCACGTGACCCATAAGTGCTTTTCGGAAAGCTCTTTCCGAGCCGGCCGCATGGTCCTTTTTTTGGTTTACCAATTCATTTCTTGAACGCATAAAAAAATGAAAAAATAAATAAGAAAATGTGGGGTGCAACACGAGGACTTCCCAGGAGGTCACCCATCCTAGTACTACTCTCGCCCAAGCACGCTTAACTTCGGAGTTCTGATGGGATCCGGTGCATTAGTGCTGGTATGATCGCACCCGTAATGATATGCATCGCAAATATATTTGTATTTAAAACCCTTCCCGTTCTTAAGAATTTTGGAAAAAAAATTCACGAGTTTTTTCGTCTCGTTGCACAATTTATACACGTGAAACTAAAAACTACGAAAAATGTTTCTCGTAAATCGACATTCGCACGTATCTTTTGATCCGAATGGATTCACGTGACCCATAAGTGGTTTTCGGAAACCTATTTCCGAGCGGGCCGCAGCGGGCCTTGTTTTGCTTTACCAATTCATTTCTTGAACGCATAAAAAAATAAAAAAATAAATAACGAAAATGTGGGGTGCAACACGAGGACTTCCCAGGAGGTCACCCATCCTAGTACTACTCTCGCCCAAGCACGCTTAACTTCGGAGTTCTGATGGGATCCGGTGCATTAGTGCTGGTATGATCGCACCCGTAATGATATGCATCGCAAATATATTTGTATTTAAAACCCTTCCCGTTCTTAAGAATTTTGAAAAAAAAAATTCACGAGTTTTTTCGCCTCATTGCACAATTTATACACGTGAAACTAAAAACTACGGAAAATGTTCCTCGTAAATCGACATTCGCACGTATCTTTTGATCCGAATGGATTTACGTGACCCATAAGTGCTTTTCGGAAACCTATTTCCGAGCGGGCCGCAGCGGGCCTTGTTTTGCTTTACCAATTCATTTCTTGAACGCATAAAAAAATAAAAAAATAAATAACGAAAATGTGGGGTGCAACACGAGGACTTCCCAGGAGGTCACCCATCCTAGTACTACTCTCGCCCAAGCACGCTTAACTTCGGAGTTCTGATGGGATCCGGTGCATTAGTGCTGGTATGATCGCACCCGTAATGATATGCATCGCAAATATATTTGTATTTAAAACCCTTCCCGTTCTTAAGAATTTTGAAAAAAAAAATTCACGAGTTTTTTCGCCTCATTGCACAATTTATACACGTGAAACTAAAAACTACGGAAAATGTTCCTCGTAAATCGACATTCGCACGTATCTTTTGATCCGAATGGATTCACGTGACCCATAAGTGGTTTTCGGAAACCTATTTCCGAGCGGGCCGCAGCGGGCCTTGTTTTGCTTTACCAATTCATTTCTTGAACGCATAAAAAAATAAAAAAATAAATAACGAAAATGTGGGGTGCAACACGAGGACTTCCCAGGAGGTCACCCATCCTAGTACTACTCTCGCCCAAGCACGCTTAACTTCGGAGTTCTGATGGGATCCGGTGCATTAGTGCTGGTGTGATCGCACCCGTAATGATAGGCATCGCAAATATATTTGTATTTAAAACCCTTCACATTCTTAAGAATTTTGAAAAAAAAAAATTCACGAGTTTTTTCGCCTCGTTGCACAATTTATACACGTGAAACTAAAAACTACGAAAAATGTTCCTCGTAAATCGACATTCGCACGTGTCTTTTGATCCGAATGGATTCACGTGACCCATAAGTGCTTTTCGGAAAGCTATTTCCGAGCGGGCCGCAGCGGGCCTTGTTTTGCTTTACCAATTCATTTCTTGAACGCATAAAAAAATAAAAAAATAAATAACGAAAATGTGGGGTGCAACACGAGGACTTCCCAGGAGGTCACCCATCCTAGTACTACTCTCGCCCAAGCACGCTTAACTTCGGAGTTCTGATGGGATCCGGTGCATTAGTGCTGGTGTGATCGCACCCGTAATGATAGGCATCGCAAATATATTTGTATTTAAAACCCTTCACATTCTTAAGAATTTTGAAAAAAAAAAATTCACGAGTTTTTTCGCCTCGTTGCACAATTTATACACGTGAAACTAAAAACTACGAAAAATGTTCCTCGTAAATCGACATTCGCACGTGTCTTTTGATCCGAATGGATTCACGTGACCCATAAGTGCTTTTCGGAAAGCTATTTCCGAGCGGGCCGCAGCGGGCCTTGTTTTGCTTTACCAATTCATTTCTTGAACGCATAAAAAAATAAAAAAATAAATAACGAAAATGTGGGGTGCAACACGAGGACTTCCCAGGAGGTCACCCATCCTAGTACTACTCTCGCCCAAGCACGCTTAACTTCGGAGTTCTGATGGGATCCGGTGCATTAGTGCTGGTATGATCGCACCCGTAATGATATGCATCGCAAATATATTTGTATTTAAAACCCTTCCCGTTCTTAAGAATTTTGAATAAAAAAATTCACGAGTTTTTTCGCCTCGTTGCACAATTTATACACGTGAAACTAAAAACTATGGAAAATGTTACTCGTTAATCGACATTCGCACATATCTTTTGATCCGGATGTATTCACGTGACCCATAAGTGCTTTTCGGAAAGCTCTTTCCGAGCCGGCCGCATGGTCCTTTTTTTGGTTTACCAATTCATTTCTTGAACGCATAAAAAAATGAAAAAATAAATAAGAAAATGTGGGGTGCAACACGAGGACTTCCCAGGAGGTCACCCATCCTAGTACTACTCTCGCCCAAGCACGCTTAACTTCGGAGTTCTGATGGGATCCGGTGCATTAGTGCTGGTATGATCGCACCCGTAATGATATGCATCGCAAATATATTTGTATTTAAAACCCTTCCCGTTCTTAAGAATTTTGGAAAAAAAATTCACGAGTTTTTTCGCCTCGTTGCACAATTTATACACGTGAAACTAAAAACTACGAAAAATGTTTCTCGTAAATCGACATTCGCACGTATCTTTTGATCCGAATGGATTCACGTGACCCATAAGTGGTTTTCGGAAACCTATTTCCGAGCGGGCCGCAGCGGGCCTTGTTTTGCTTTACCAATTCATTTCTTGAACGCATAAAAAAATAAAAAAATAAATAACGAAAATGTGGGGTGTAACACGAGGACTTCCCAGGAGGTCACCCATCCTAGTACTACTCTCGCCCAAGCACGCTTAACTTCGGAGTTCTGATGGGATCCGGTGCATTAGTGCTGGTATGATCGCACCCGTAATGATATGCATTGCAAATATATTTGTATTTAAAACCCTTCCCGTTCTTAAGAATTTTGAAAAAAAAAATTCACGAGTTTTTTCGCCTCATTGCACAATTTATACACGTGAAACTAAAAACTACGGAAAATGTTCCTCGTAAATCGACATTCGCACGTATCTTTTGATCCGAATGGATTCACGTGACCCATAAGTGCTTTTCGGAAACCTATTTCCGAGCGGGCCGCAGCGGGCCTTGTTTTGCTTTACCAATTCATTTCTTGAACGCATAAAAAAATAAAAAAATAAATAACGAAAATGTGGGGTGCAACACGAGGACTTCCCAGGAGGTCACCCATCCTAGTACTACTCTCGCCCAAGCACGCTTAACTTCGGAGTTCTGATGGGATCCGGTGCATTAGTGCTGGTATGATCGCACCCGTAATGATATGCATCGCAAATATATTTGTATTTAAAACCCTTCCCGTTCTTAAGAATTTTGGAAAAAAAATTCACGAGTTTTTTCGCCTCGTTGCACAATTTATACACGTGAAACTAAAAACTACGAAAAATGTTTCTCGTAAATCGACATTCGCACGTATCTTTTGATCCGAATGGATTCACGTGATCCATAAGTGGTTTTCGGAAACCTATTTCCGAGCGGGCCGCAGCGGGCCTTGTTTTGCTTTACCAATTCATTTTTTGAACGCATAAAAAAATAAAAAAATAAATAACGAAAATGTGGGGTGCAACACGAGGACTTCCCAGGAGGTCACCCATCCTAGTACTACTCTCGCCCAAGCACGCTTAACTTCGGAGTTCTGATGGGATCCGGTGCATTAGTGCTGGTATGATCGCACCCGTAATGATATGCATCGCAAATATATTTGTATTTAAAACCCTTCCCGTTCTTAAGAATTTTGGAAAAAAAATTCACGAGTTTTTTCGTCTCGTTGCACAATTTATACACGTGAAACTAAAAACTACGAAAAATGTTTCTCGTAAATCGACATTCGCACGTATCTTTTGATCCGAATGGATTCACGTGACCCATAAGTGGTTTTCGGAAACCTATTTCCGAGCGGGCCGCAGCGGGCCTTGTTTTGCTTTACCAATTCATTTCTTGAACGCATAAAAAAATAAAAAAATAAATAACGAAAATGTGGGGTGCAACACGAGGACTTCCCAGGAGGTCACCCATCCTAGTACTACTCTCGCCCAAGCACGCTTAACTTCGGAGTTCTGATGGGATCCGGTGCATTAGTGCTGGTATGATCGCACCCGTAATGATATGCATCGCAAATATATTTGTATTTAAAACCCTTCCCGTTCTTAAGAATTTTGAAAAAAAAAATTCACGAGTTTTTTCGCCTCGTTGCACAATTTATACATGTGAAACTAAAAACTACGGAAAATGTTCCTCGTAAATCGACATTCGCACGTATCTTTTGATCCGAATGGATTCACGTGACCCATAAGTGGTTTTCGGAAACCTATTTCCGAGCGGGCCGCAGCGGGCCTTGTTTTGCTTTACCAATTCATTTCTTGAACGCATAAAAAAATAAAAAAATAAATAACGAAAATGTGGGGTGCAACACGAGGACTTCCCAGGAGGTCACCCATCCTAGTACTACTCTCGCCCAAGTACGCTTAACTTCGGAGTTCTGATGGGATCCGGTGCATTAGTGCTGGTATGATCGCACCCGTAATGATATGCATCGCAAATATATTTGTATTTAAAACCCTTCCCGTTCTTAAGAATTTTGAAAAAAAAAATTCACGAGTTTTTTCGCCTCATTGCACAATTTATACACGTGAAACTAAAAACTACGGAAAATGTTCCTCGTAAATCGACATTCGCACGTATCTTTTGATCCGAATGGATTCACGTGACCCATAAGTGCTTTTCGGAAACCTATTTCCGAGCGGGCCGCAGCGGGCCTTGTTTTGCTTTACCAATTCATTTCTTGAACGCATAAAAAAATAAAAAAATAAATAACGAAAATGTGGGGTGCAACACGAGGACTTCCCAGGAGGTCACCCATCCTAGTACTACTCTCGCCCAAGCACGCTTAACTTCGGAGTTCTGATGGGATCCGGTGCATTAGTGCTGGTATGATCGCACCCGTAATGATATGCATCGCAAATATATTTGTATTTAAAACCCTTCCCGTTCTTAAGAATTTTGGAAAAAAAAATTCACGAGTTTTTTCGCCTCATTGCACAATTTATACACGTGAAACTAAAAACTACGGAAAATGTTCCTCGTAAATCGACATTCGCACGTATCTTTTGATCCGAATGGATTCACGTGACCCATAAGTGCTTTTCGGAAACCTATTTCCGAGCGGGCCGCAGCGGGCCTTGTTTTGCTTTACCAATTCATTTCTTGAACGCATAAAAAAATAAAAAAATAAATAACGAAAATGTGGGGTGCAACACGAGGACTTCACAGGAGGTCACCCATCCTAGTACTACTCTCGCCCAAGCACGCTTAACTTCGGAGTTCTGATGGGATCCGGTGCATTAGTGCTGGTATGATCGCACCCGTAATGATATGCATCGCAAATATATTTGTATTTAAAACCCTTCCCGTTCTTAAGAATTTTGGAAAAAAAATTCACGAGTTTTTTCGCCTCGTTGCACAATTTATACATGTGAAACTAAAAACTACGGAAAATGTTCCTCGTAAATCGACATTCGCACGTATCTTTTGATCCGAATGGATTCACGTGACCCGTAAGTGGTTTTCGGAAACCTATTTCCGAGCGGGCCGCAGCGGGCCTTGTTTTGCTTTACCAATTCATTTCTTGAACGCATAAAAAAATAAAAAAATAAATAACGAAAATGTGGGGTGGAACACGAGGACTTCCCAGGAGGTCACCCATCCTAGTACTACTCTCGCCCAAGCACGCTTAACTTCGGAGTTCTGATGGGATCCGGTGCATTAGTGCTGGTATGATCGCACCCGTAATGATATGCATCGCAAATATATTTGTATTTAAAACCCTTCCCGTTCTTAAGAATTTTGAAAAAAAAAATTCACGAGTTTTTTCGCCTCGTTGCACAATTTATACATGTGAAACTAAAAACTACGGAAAATGTTCCTCGTAAATCGACATTCGCACGTATCTTTTGATCCGAATGGATTCACGTGACCCATAAGTGGTTTTCGGAAACCTATTTCCGAGCGGGCCGCAGCGGGCCTTGTTTTGCTTTACCAATTCATTTCTTGAACGCATAAAAAAATAAAAAAATAAATAACGAAAATGTGGGGTGCAACACGAGGACTTCCCAGGAGGTCACCCATCCTAGTACTACTCTCGCCCAAGTACGCTTAACTTCGGAGTTCTGATGGGATCCGGTGCATTAGTGCTGGTATGATCGCACCCGTAATGATATGCATCGCAAATATATTTGTATTTAAAACCCTTCCCGTTCTTAAGAATTTTGAAAAAAAAAATTCACGAGTTTTTTCGCCTCATTGCACAATTTATACACGTGAAACTAAAAACTACGGAAAATGTTCCTCGTAAATCGACATTCGCACGTATCTTTTGATCCGAATGGATTCACGTGACCCATAAGTGCTTTTCGGAAACCTATTTCCGAGCGGGCCGCAGCGGGCCTTGTTTTGCTTTACCAATTCATTTCTTGAACGCATAAAAAAATAAAAAAATAAATAACGAAAATGTGGGGTGCAACACGAGGACTTCCCAGGAGGTCACCCATCCTAGTACTACTCTCGCCCAAGCACGCTTAACTTCGGAGTTCTGATGGGATCCGGTGCATTAGTGCTGGTATGATCGCACCCGTAATGATATGCATCGCAAATATATTTGTATTTAAAACCCTTCCCGTTCTTAAGAATTTTGGAAAAAAAAATTCACGAGTTTTTTCGCCTCATTGCACAATTTATACACGTGAAACTAAAAACTACGGAAAATGTTCCTCGTAAATCGACATTCGCACGTATCTTTTGATCCGAATGGATTCACGTGACCCATAAGTGCTTTTCGGAAACCTATTTCCGAGCGGGCCGCAGCGGGCCTTGTTTTGCTTTACCAATTCATTTCTTGAACGCATAAAAAAATAAAAAAATAAATAACGAAAATGTGGGGTGCAACACGAGGACTTCACAGGAGGTCACCCATCCTAGTACTACTCTCGCCCAAGCACGCTTAACTTCGGAGTTCTGATGGGATCCGGTGCATTAGTGCTGGTATGATCGCACCCGTAATGATATGCATCGCAAATATATTTGTATTTAAAACCCTTCCCGTTCTTAAGAATTTTGGAAAAAAAATTCACGAGTTTTTTCGCCTCGTTGCACAATTTATACATGTGAAACTAAAAACTACGGAAAATGTTCCTCGTAAATCGACATTCGCACGTATCTTTTGATCCGAATGGATTCACGTGACCCGTAAGTGGTTTTCGGAAACCTATTTCCGAGCGGGCCGCAGCGGGCCTTGTTTTGCTTTACCAATTCATTTCTTGAACGCATAAAAAAATAAAAAAATAAATAACGAAAATGTGGGGTGGAACACGAGGACTTCCCAGGAGGTCACCCATCCTAATACTACTCTCGCCCAAGCACGCTTAACTTCGGAGTTCTGATGGGATCCGGTGCATTAGTGCTGGTATGATCGCACCCGTAATGATATGCATCGCAAATATATTTGTATTTAAAACCCTTCCCGTTCTTAAGAATTTTGAATAAAAAAATTCACGAGTTTTTTCGCCTCGTTGCACAATTTATACACGTGAAACTAAAAACTATGGAAAATGTTACTCGTTAATCGACATTCGCACATATGTTTTGATCCGGATGTATTCACGTGACCCATAAGTGCTTTTCGGAAAGCTCTTTCCGAGCCGGCCGCATGGTCCTTTTTTTGGTTTACCAATTCATTTCTTGAACGCATAAAAAAATGAAAAAATAAATAAGAAAATGTGGGGTGCAACACGAGGACTTCCCAGGAGGTCACCCATCCTAGTACTACTCTCGCCCAAGCACGCTTAACTTCGGAGTTCTGATGGGATCCGGTGCATTAGTGCTGGTATAATCGCACCCGTAATGATATGCATCGCAAATATATTTGTATTTAAAACCCTTCCCGTTCTTAAGAATTTTGAAAAAAAAAATTCACGAGTTTTTTCGCCTCGTTGCACAATTTATACACGTGAAACTAAAAACTACGAAAAATGTTCCTCGTAAATCGACATTCGCTCGTATCTTTTGATCCGAATGGATTCACGTGACCCATAAGTGGTTTTCGGAAACCTATTTCCGAGCGGGCCGCAGCGGGCCTTGTTTTGCTTTACCAATTCATTTCTTGAACGCATAAAAAAATAAAAAAATAAATAACGAAAATGTGGGGTGCAACACGAGGACTTCCCAGGAGGTCACCCATCCTAGTACTACTCTCGCCCAAGCACGCTTAACTTCGGAGTTCTGATGGGATCCGGTGCATTAGTGCTGGTATGATCGCACCCGTAATGATATGCATCGCAAATATATTTGTATTTAAAACCCTTCCCGTTCTTAAGAATTTTGAATAAAAAAATTCACGAGTTTTTTCGCCTCGTTGCACAATTTATATCGTGAAACTAAAAACTATGGAAAATGTTACTCGTTAATCGACATTCGCACGTATCTTTTGATCCGGATGTATTCACGCGACCCATAAGTGCTTTTCGGAAAGCTCTTTCCGAGCCGGCCGCATGGTCCTTTTTTTGGTTTACCAATTCATTTCTTGAACGCATAAAAAAATAAAAAAATAAATAACGAAAATGTGGGGTGCAACACGAGGACTTCCCAGGAGGTCACCCAACCTAGTACTACTCTCGCCCAAGCACGCTTAACTTCGGAGTTCTGATGGGATCCGGTGCATTAGTGCTGGTATGATCGCACCCGTAATGATATGCATCGCAAATATATTTGTATTTAAAACCCTTCCCGTTCTTAAGAATTTTGAAAAAAAAAATTCACGAGTTTTTTCGCCTCATTGCACAATTTATACACGTGAAACTAAAAACTACGGAAAATGTTCCTCGTAAATCGACATTCGCACGTATCTTTTGATCCGAATGGATTCACGTGACCCATAAGTGCTTTTCGGAAACCTATTTCCGAGCGGGCCGCAGCGGGCCTTGTTTTGCTTTACCAATTCATTTCTTGAACGCATAAAAAAATAAAAAAATAAATAACGAAAATGTGGGGTGCAACACGAGGACTTCCCAGGAGGTCACCCATCCTAGTACTACTCTCGCCCAAGCACGCTTAACTTCGGAGTTCTGATGGGATCCGGTGCATTAGTGCTGGTATGATCGCACCCGTAATGATAGGCATCGCAAATATATTTGTATTTAAAACCCTTCCCGTTCTTAAGAATTTTGAAAAAAAAAATTCACGAGTTTTTTCGCCTCGTTGCACAATTTATACATGTGAAACTAAAAACTACGAAAAATGTTCCTCGTAAATCGACATTCGCACGTATCTTTTGATCCGAATGGATTCACGTGACCCATAAGTGCTTTTCGGAAAGCTATTTCCGAGCGGGCCGCAGCGGGCCTTGTTTTGCTTTACCAATTCATTTCTTGAACGCATAAAAAAATAAAAAAATAAATAACGAAAATGTGGGGTGCAACACGAGGACTTCCCAGGAGGTCACCCATCCTAGTACTACTCTCGCCCAAGCACGCTTAACTTCGGAGTTCTGATGGAATCCGGTGCATTAGTGCTGGTATGATCGCACCCGTAATGATATGCATCGCAAATATATTTGTATTTAAAACCCTTCCCGTTCTTAAGAATTTTGAAAAAAAAAATTCACGAGTTTTTTCGCCTCATTGCACAATTTATACACGTGAAACTAAAAACTACGGAAAATGTTCCTCGTAAATCGACATTCGCACGTATCTTTTGATCCGAATGGATTCACGTGACCCATAAGTGCTTTTCGGAAACCTATTTCCGAGCGGGCCGCAGCGGGCCTTGTTTTGCTTTACCAATTCATTTCTTGAACGCATAAAAAAATAAAAAAATAAATAACGAAAATGTGGGGTGCAACACGAGGACTTCCCAGGAGGTCACCCATCCTAGTACTACTCTCGCCCAAGCACGCTTAACTTCGGAGTTCTGATGGGATCCGGTGCATTAGTGCTGGTATGATCGCACCCGTAATGATATGCATCGCAAATATATTTGTATTTAAAACCCTTCCCGTTCTTAAGAATTTTGGAAAAAAAATTCACGAGTTTTTTCGCCTCGTTGCACAATTTATACACGTGAAACTAAAAACTACGAAAAATGTTTCTCGTAAATCGACATTCGCACGTATCTTTTGATCCGAATGGATTCACGTGATCCATAAGTGGTTTTCGGAAACCTATTTCCGAGCGGGCCGCAGCGGGCCTTGTTTTGCTTTACCAATTCATTTCTTGAACGCATAAAAAAATAAAAAAATAAATAACGAAAATGTGGGGTGCAACACGAGGACTTCCCAGGAGGTCACCCATCCTAGTACTACTCTCGCCCAAGCACGCTTAACTTCGGAGTTCTGATGGGATCCGGTGCATTAGTGCTGGTATGATCGCACCCGTAATGATATGCATCGCAAATATATTTGTATTTAAAACCCTTCCCGTTCTTAAGAATTTTGGAAAAAAAATTCACGAGTTTTTTCGTCTCGTTGCACAATTTATACACGTGAAACTAAAAACTACGAAAAATGTTTCTCGTAAATCGACATTCGCACGTATCTTTTGATCCGAATGGATTCACGTGACCCATAAGTGGTTTTCGGAAACCTATTTCCGAGCGGGCCGCAGCGGGCCTTGTTTTGCTTTACCAATTCATTTCTTGAACGCATAAAAAAATAAAAAAATAAATAACGAAAATGTGGGGTGCAACACGAGGACTTCCCAGGAGGTCACCCATCCTAGTACTACTCTCGCCCAAGCACGCTTAACTTCGGAGTTCTGATGGGATCCGGTGCATTAGTGCTGGTATGATCGCACCCGTAATGATATGCATCGCAAATATATTTGTATTTAAAACCCTTCCCGTTCTTAAGAATTTTGAATAAAAAAATTCACGAGTTTTTTCGCTTCGTTGCACAATTTATATCGTGAAACTAAAAACTATGGAAAATGTTACTCGTTAATCGACATTCGCACGTATCTTTTGATCCGGATGTATTCACGCGACCCATAAGTGCTTTTCGGAAAGCTCTTTCCGAGCCGGCCGCATGGTCCTTTTTTTGGTTTACCAATTCATTTCTTGAACGCATAAAAAAATAAAAAAATAAATAACGAAAATGTGGGGTGCAACACGAGGACTTCCCAGGAGGTCACCCAACCTAGTACTACTCTCGCCCAAGCACGCTTAACTTCGGAGTTCTGATGGGATCCGGTGCATTAGTGCTGGTATGATCGCACCCGTAATGATATGCATCGCAAATATATTTGTATTTAAAACCCTTCCCGTTCTTAAGAATTTTGAAAAAAAAAATTCACGAGTTTTTTCGCCTCATTGCACAATTTATACACGTGAAACTAAAAACTACGGAAAATGTTCCTCGTAAATCGACATTCGCACGTATCTTTTGATCCGAATGGATTCACGTGACCCATAAGTGCTTTTCGGAAACCTATTTCCGAGCGGGCCGCAGCGGGCCTTGTTTTGCTTTACCAATTCATTTCTTGAACGCATAAAAAAATAAAAAAATAAATAACGAAAATGTGGGGTGCAACACGAGGACTTCCCAGGAGGTCACCCATCCTAGTACTACTCTCGCCCAAGCACGCTTAACTTCGGAGTTCTGATGGGATCCGGTGCATTAGTGCTGGTATGATCGCACCCGTAATGATAGGCATCGCAAATATATTTGTATTTAAAACCCTTCCCGTTCTTAAGAATTTTGAAAAAAAAAATTCACGAGTTTTTTCGCCTCGTTGCACAATTTATACATGTGAAACTAAAAACTACGAAAAATGTTCCTCGTAAATCGACATTCGCACGTATCTTTTGATCCGAATGGATTCACGTGACCCATAAGTGCTTTTCGGAAAGCTATTTCCGAGCGGGCCGCAGCGGGCCTTGTTTTGCTTTACCAATTCATTTCTTGAACGCATAAAAAAATAAAAAAATAAATAACGAAAATGTGGGGTGCAACACGAGGACTTCCCAGGAGGTCACCCATCCTAGTACTACTCTCGCCCAAGCACGCTTAACTTCGGAGTTCTGATGGAATCCGGTGCATTAGTGCTGGTATGATCGCACCCGTAATGATATGCATCGCAAATATATTTGTATTTAAAACCCTTCCCGTTCTTAAGAATTTTGAAAAAAAAAATTCACGAGTTTTTTCGCCTCATTGCACAATTTATACACGTGAAACTAAAAACTACGGAAAATGTTCCTCGTAAATCGACATTCGCACGTATCTTTTGATCCGAATGGATTCACGTGACCCATAAGTGCTTTTCGGAAACCTATTTCCGAGCGGGCCGCAGCGGGCCTTGTTTTGCTTTACCAATTCATTTCTTGAACGCATAAAAAAATAAAAAAATAAATAACGAAAATGTGGGGTGCAACACGAGGACTTCCCAGGAGGTCACCCATCCTAGTACTACTCTCGCCCAAGCACGCTTAACTTCGGAGTTCTGATGGGATCCGGTGCATTAGTGCTGGTATGATCGCACCCGTAATGATATGCATCGCAAATATATTTGTATTTAAAACCCTTCCCGTTCTTAAGAATTTTGGAAAAAAAATTCACGAGTTTTTTCGCCTCGTTGCACAATTTATACACGTGAAACTAAAAACTACGAAAAATGTTTCTCGTAAATCGACATTCGCACGTATCTTTTGATCCGAATGGATTCACGTGATCCATAAGTGGTTTTCGGAAACCTATTTCCGAGCGGGCCGCAGCGGGCCTTGTTTTGCTTTACCAATTCATTTCTTGAACGCATAAAAAAATAAAAAAATAAATAACGAAAATGTGGGGTGCAACACGAGGACTTCCCAGGAGGTCACCCATCCTAGTACTACTCTCGCCCAAGCACGCTTAACTTCGGAGTTCTGATGGGATCCGGTGCATTAGTGCTGGTATGATCGCACCCGTAATGATATGCATCGCAAATATATTTGTATTTAAAACCCTTCCCGTTCTTAAGAATTTTGGAAAAAAAATTCACGAGTTTTTTCGTCTCGTTGCACAATTTATACACGTGAAACTAAAAACTACGAAAAATGTTTCTCGTAAATCGACATTCGCACGTATCTTTTGATCCGAATGGATTCACGTGACCCATAAGTGGTTTTCGGAAACCTATTTCCGAGCGGGCCGCAGCGGGCCTTGTTTTGCTTTACCAATTCATTTCTTGAACGCATAAAAAAATAAAAAAATAAATAACGAAAATGTGGGGTGCAACACGAGGACTTCCCAGGAGGTCACCCATCCTAGTACTACTCTCGCCCAAGCACGCTTAACTTCGGAGTTCTGATGGGATCCGGTGCATTAGTGCTGGTATGATCGCACCCGTAATGATATGCATCGCAAATATATTTGTATTTAAAACCCTTCCCGTTCTTAAGAATTTTGAAAAAAAAAATTCACGAGTTTTTTCGCCTCGTTGCACAATTTATACATGTGAAACTAAAAACTACGGAAAATGTTCCTCGTAAATCGACATTCGCACGTATCTTTTGATCCGAATGGATTCACGTGACCCATAAGTGGTTTTCGGAAACCTATTTCCGAGCGGGCCGCAGCGGGCCTTGTTTTGCTTTACCAATTCATTTCTTGAACGCATAAAAAAATAAAAAAATAAATAACGAAAATGTGGGGTGCAACACGAGGACTTCCCAGGAGGTCACCCATCCTAGTACTACTCTCGCCCAAGTACGCTTAACTTCGGAGTTCTGATGGGATCCGGTGCAATAGTGCTGGTATGATCGCACCCGTAATGATATGCATCGCAAATATATTTGTATTTAAAACCCTTCCCGTTCTTAAGAATTTTGAAAAAAAAAATTCACGAGTTTTTTCGCCTCATTGCACAATTTATACACGTGAAACTAAAAACTACGGAAAATGTTCCTCGTAAATCGACATTCGCACGTATCTTTTGATCCGAATGGATTCACGTGACCCATAAGTGCTTTTCGGAAACCTATTTCCGAGCGGGCCGCAGCGGGCCTTGTTTTGCTTTACCAATTCATTTCTTGAACGCATAAAAAAATAAAAAAATAAATAACGAAAATGTGGGGTGCAACACGAGGACTTCCCAGGAGGTCACCCATCCTAGTACTACTCTCGCCCAAGCACGCTTAACTTCGGAGTTCTGATGGGATCCGGTGCATTAGTGCTGGTATGATCGCACCCGTAATGATATGCATCGCAAATATATTTGTATTTAAAACCCTTCCCGTTCTTAAGAATTTTGGAAAAAAAAATTCACGAGTTTTTTCGCCTCATTGCACAATTTATACACGTGAAACTAAAAACTACGGAAAATGTTCCTCGTAAATCGACATTCGCACGTATCTTTTGATCCGAATGGATTCACGTGACCCATAAGTGCTTTTCGGAAAGCTATTTCCGAGCGGGCCGCAGCGGGCCTTGTTTTGCTTTACCAATTCATTTCTTGAACGCATAAAAAAATAAAAAAATAAATAACGAAAATGTGGGGTGCAACACGAGGACTTCCCAGGAGGTCACCCATCCTAGTACTACTCTCGCCCAAGCACGCTTAACTTCGGAGTTCTGATGGAATCCGGTGCATTAGTGCTGGTATGATCGCACCCGTAATGATATGCATCGCAAATATATTTGTATTTAAAACCCTTCCCGTTCTTAAGAATTTTGAAAAAAAAAATTCACGAGTTTTTTCGCCTCATTGCACAATTTATACACGTGAAACTAAAAACTACGGAAAATGTTCCTCGTAAATCGACATTCGCACGTATCTTTTGATCCGAATGGATTCACGTGACCCATAAGTGCTTTTCGGAAACCTATTTCCGAGCGGGCCGCAGCGGGCCTTGTTTTGCTTTACCAATTCATTTCTTGAACGCATAAAAAAATAAAAAAATAAATAACGAAAATGTGGGGTGCAACACGAGGACTTCCCAGGAGGTCACCCATCCTAGTACTACTCTCGCCCAAGCACGCTTAACTTCGGAGTTCTGATGGGATCCGGTGCATTAGTGCTGGTATGATCGCACCCGTAATGATATGCATCGCAAATATATTTGTATTTAAAACCCTTCCCGTTCTTAAGAATTTTGGAAAAAAAATTCACGAGTTTTTTCGCCTCGTTGCACAATTTATACACGTGAAACTAAAAACTACGAAAAATGTTTCTCGTAAATCGACATTCGCACGTATCTTTTGATCCGAATGGATTCACGTGATCCATAAGTGGTTTTCGGAAACCTATTTCCGAGCGGGCCGCAGCGGGCCTTGTTTTGCTTTACCAATTCATTTCTTGAACGCATAAAAAAATAAAAAAATAAATAACGAAAATGTGGGGTGCAACACGAGGACTTCCCAGGAGGTCACCCATCCTAGTACTACTCTCGCCCAAGCACGCTTAACTTCGGAGTTCTGATGGGATCCGGTGCATTAGTGCTGGTATGATCGCACCCGTAATGATATGCATCGCAAATATATTTGTATTTAAAACCCTTCCCGTTCTTAAGAATTTTGGAAAAAAAATTCACGAGTTTTTTCGTCTCGTTGCACAATTTATACACGTGAAACTAAAAACTACGAAAAATGTTTCTCGTAAATCGACATTCGCACGTATCTTTTGATCCGAATGGATTCACGTGACCCATAAGTGGTTTTCGGAAACCTATTTCCGAGCGGGCCGCAGCGGGCCTTGTTTTGCTTTACCAATTCATTTCTTGAACGCATAAAAAAATAAAAAAATAAATAACGAAAATGTGGGGTGCAACACGAGGACTTCCCAGGAGGTCACCCATCCTAGTACTACTCTCGCCCAAGCACGCTTAACTTCGGAGTTCTGATGGGATCCGGTGCATTAGTGCTGGTATGATCGCACCCGTAATGATATGCATCGCAAATATATTTGTATTTAAAACCCTTCCCGTTCTTAAGAATTTTGAAAAAAAAAATTCACGAGTTTTTTCGCCTCGTTGCACAATTTATACATGTGAAACTAAAAACTACGGAAAATGTTCCTCGTAAATCGACATTCGCACGTATCTTTTGATCCGAATGGATTCACGTGACCCATAAGTGGTTTTCGGAAACCTATTTCCGAGCGGGCCGCAGCGGGCCTTGTTTTGCTTTACCAATTCATTTCTTGAACGCATAAAAAAATAAAAAAATAAATAACGAAAATGTGGGGTGCAACACGAGGACTTCCCAGGAGGTCACCCATCCTAGTACTACTCTCGCCCAAGTACGCTTAACTTCGGAGTTCTGATGGGATCCGGTGCAATAGTGCTGGTATGATCGCACCCGTAATGATATGCATCGCAAATATATTTGTATTTAAAACCCTTCCCGTTCTTAAGAATTTTGAAAAAAAAAATTCACGAGTTTTTTCGCCTCATTGCACAATTTATACACGTGAAACTAAAAACTACGGAAAATGTTCCTCGTAAATCGACATTCGCACGTATCTTTTGATCCGAATGGATTCACGTGACCCATAAGTGCTTTTCGGAAACCTATTTCCGAGCGGGCCGCAGCGGGCCTTGTTTTGCTTTACCAATTCATTTCTTGAACGCATAAAAAAATAAAAAAATAAATAACGAAAATGTGGGGTGCAACACGAGGACTTCCCAGGAGGTCACCCATCCTAGTACTACTCTCGCCCAAGCACGCTTAACTTCGGAGTTCTGATGGGATCCGGTGCATTAGTGCTGGTATGATCGCACCCGTAATGATATGCATCGCAAATATATTTGTATTTAAAACCCTTCCCGTTCTTAAGAATTTTGGAAAAAAAAATTCACGAGTTTTTTCGCCTCATTGCACAATTTATACACGTGAAACTAAAAACTACGGAAAATGTTCCTCGTAAATCGACATTCGCACGTATCTTTTGATCCGAATGGATTCACGTGACCCATAAGTGCTTTTCGGAAACCTATTTCCGAGCGGGCCGCAGCGGGCCTTGTTTTGCTTTACCAATTCATTTCTTGAACGCATAAAAAAATAAAAAAATAAATAACGAAAATGTGGGGTGCAACACGAGGACTTCCCAGGAGGTCACCCATCCTAGTACTACTCTCGCCCAAGCACGCTTAACTTCGGAGTTCTGATGGGATCCGGTGCATTAGTGCTGGTATGATCGCACCCGTAATGATATGCATCGCAAATATATTTGTATTTAAAACCCTTCCCGTTCTTAAGAATTTTGGAAAAAAAATTCACGAGTTTTTTCGCCTCGTTGCACAATTTATACATGTGAAACTAAAAACTACGGAAAATGTTCCTCGTAAATCGACATTCGCACGTATCTTTTGATCCGAATGGATTCACGTGACCCGTAAGTGGTTTTCGGAAACCTATTTCCGAGCGGGCCGCAGCGGGCCTTGTTTTGCTTTACCAATTCATTTCTTGAACGCATAAAAAAATAAAAAAATAAATAACGAAAATGTGGGGTGGAACACGAGGACTTCCCAGGAGGTCACCCATCCTAATACTACTCTCGCCCAAGCACGCTTAACTTCGGAGTTCTGATGGGATCCGGTGCATTAGTGCTGGTATGATCGCACCCGTAATGATATGCATCGCAAATATATTTGTATTTAAAACCCTTCCCGTTCTTAAGAATTTTGAATAAAAAAATTCACGAGTTTTTTCGCCTCGTTGCACAATTTATACACGTGAAACTAAAAACTATGGAAAATGTTACTCGTTAATCGACATTCGCACATATGTTTTGATCCGGATGTATTCACGTGACCCATAAGTGCTTTTCGGAAAGCTCTTTCCGAGCCGGCCGCATGGTCCTTTTTTTGGTTTACCAATTCATTTCTTGAACGCATAAAAAAATGAAAAAATAAATAAGAAAATGTGGGGTGCAACACGAGGACTTCCCAGGAGGTCACCCATCCTAGTACTACTCTCGCCCAAGCACGCTTAACTTCGGAGTTCTGATGGGATCCGGTGCATTAGTGCTGGTATAATCGCACCCGTAATGATATGCATCGCAAATATATTTGTATTTAAAACCCTTCCCGTTCTTAAGAATTTTGAAAAAAAAAATTCACGAGTTTTTTCGCCTCGTTGCACAATTTATACACGTGAAACTAAAAACTACGAAAAATGTTCCTCGTAAATCGACATTCGCTCGTATCTTTTGATCCGAATGGATTCACGTGACCCATAAGTGGTTTTCGGAAACCTATTTCCGAGCGGGCCGCAGCGGGCCTTGTTTTGCTTTACCAATTCATTTCTTGAACGCATAAAAAAATAAAAAAATAAATAACGAAAATGTGGGGTGCAACACGAGGACTTCCCAGGAGGTCACCCATCCTAGTACTACTCTCGCCCAAGCACGCTTAACTTCGGAGTTCTGATGGGATCCGGTGCATTAGTGCTGGTATGATCGCACCCGTAATGATATGCATCGCAAATATATTTGTATTTAAAACCCTTCCCGTTCTTAAGAATTTTGAATAAAAAAATTCACGAGTTTTTTCGCTTCGTTGCACAATTTATATCGTGAAACTAAAAACTATGGAAAATGTTACTCGTTAATCGACATTCGCACGTATCTTTTGATCCGGATGTATTCACGCGACCCATAAGTGCTTTTCGGAAAGCTCTTTCCGAGCCGGCCGCATGGTCCTTTTTTTGGTTTACCAATTCATTTCTTGAACGCATAAAAAAATAAAAAAATAAATAACGAAAATGTGGGGTGCAACACGAGGACTTCCCAGGAGGTCACCCAACCTAGTACTACTCTCGCCCAAGCACGCTTAACTTCGGAGTTCTGATGGGATCCGGTGCATTAGTGCTGGTATGATCGCACCCGTAATGATAGGCATCGCAAATATATTTGTATTTAAAACCCTTCACATTCTTAAGAATTTTGAAAAAAAAAAAATCACGAGTTTTTTCGCCTCGTTGCACAATTTATACACGTGAAACTAAAAACTACGAAAAATGTTCCTCGTAAATCGACATTCGCACGTGTCTTTTGATCCGAATGGATTCACGTGACTCATAAGTGCTTTTCGGAAAGCTATTTCCGAGCGGGCCGCAGCGGGCCTTGTTTTGCTTTACCAATTCATTTCTTGAACGCATAAAAAAATAAAAAAATAAATAACGAAAATGTGGGGTGCAACACGAGGACTTCCCAGGAGGTCACCCATCCTAGTACTACTCTCGCCCAAGCACGCTTAACTTCGGAGTTCTGATGGGATCCGGTGCATTAGTGCTGGTATGATCGCACCCGTAATGATATGCATCGCAAATATATTTGTATTTAAAACCCTTCCCGTTCTTAAGAATTTTGAAAAAAAAAATTCACGAGTTTTTTCGCCTCATTGCACAATTTATACACGTGAAACTAAAAACTACGGAAAATGTTCCTCGTAAATCGACATTCGCACGTATCTTTTGATCCGAATGGATTCACGTGACCCATAAGTGCTTTTCGGAAACCTATTTCCGAGCGGGCCGCAGCGGGCCTTGTTTTGCTTTACCAATTCATTTCTTGAACGCATAAAAAAATAAAAAAATAAATAACGAAAATGTGGGGTGCAACACGAGGACTTCCCAGGAGGTCACCCATCCTAGTACTACTCTCGCCCAAGCACGCTTAACTTCGGAGTTCTGATGGGATCCGGTGCATTAGTGCTGGTATGATCGCACCCGTAATGATAGGCATCGCAAATATATTTGTATTTAAAACCCTTCACATTCTTAAGAATTTTGAAAAAAAAAAATTCACGAGTTTTTTCGCCTCGTTGCACAATTTATACACGTGAAACTAAAAACTACGAAAAATGTTGCTCGTAAATCGACATTCGCACGTATCTTTTGATCCGAATGGATTCACGTGACCCATAAGTGCTTTTCGGAAAGCTATTTCCGAGCGGGCCGCAGCGGGCCTTGTTTTGCTTTACCAATTCATTTCTTGAACGCATAAAAAAATAAAAAAATAAATAACGAAAATGTGGGGTGCAACACGAGGACTTCCCAGGAGGTCACCCATCCTAGTACTACTCTCGCCCAAGCACGCTTAACTTCGGAGTTCTGATGGGATCCGATGCTTTAGTGCTGGTTGATCGCACCCGTAATGATATGCATCGCAAATATATTTGTATTTAAAACCCTTCCCGTTCTTAAGAATTTTGAAAAAAAAAATTCACGAGTTTTTTCGCCTCGTTGCACAATTTACACACGTGAAACTAAAAACTACGAAAAATGTTCCTCGTAAATCGACATTCGCACGTATCTTTTGATCCGAATGGATTCACGTGACCCACAAGTGCTTTTCGGAAACCTATTTCCGAGCGGGCCGCAGCGGGCCTTGTTTTGCTTTACCAATTCATTTCTTGAACGCATAAAAAAATAAAAAAATAAATAACGAAAATGTGGGGTACAACACGAGGACTTCCCAGGAGGTCACCCATCCTAGTACTACTCTCGCCCAAGCACGCTTAACTTCGGAGTTCTGATGGGATCCGGTGCATTAGTGCTGGTATGATCGCACCCGTAATGATAGGCATCGCAAATATATTTGTATTTAAAACCCTTCACATTCTTAAGAATTTTGAAAAAAAAAAATTCACGAGTTTTTTCGCCTCGTTGCACAATTTATACACGTGAAACTAAAAACTACGGAAAATGTTCCTCGTAAATCGACATTAGCATGTATCTTTTGATCCGGATGTATTCACGTGACCCATAAGTGCATTTCGGAAAGTTCTTTCCGGGCCGGCCGCATGGTCCCTGTTTTGCTTTACCAATTCATTTCTTGAACGTATAACAAAATGAAAAAATAAATAACGAAAATGTGGGGTGCAACACGAGGACTTCCCAGGAGGTCACCCATCCTAGTACTACTCTCGCCAAAGCACGCTTAACTTCGGAGTTCTGATGAGATCCGGTGCATTAGTGCTGGTATGATCGCACCCGTAATGATATGCATCGCAAAAATATTTGTATTTAAAACCCTTCACATTCTTAAAAATTTTGAAAAAAAAAATTCACGAGTTTTTTCGCCTCGTTGCACAATTTATACACGTGAAACTAAAAACTACGAAAAATGTTCCTCGTAAATCGACATTCGCACGTATCTTTTGATCCGAATGGATTCACGTGACCCATAAGTGCTTTTCGGAAAGCTATTTCCGAGCGGGCCGCAACGGGCCTTGTTTTGCTTTACCAATTCATTTCTTGAACGCATAAAAAAATAAAAAAATAAATAACGAAAATGTGGGGTGCAACACGAGGACTTCCCAGGAGGTCACCCATCCTAGTACTACTCTCGCCCAAGCACGCTTAACTTTGGAGTTCTGATGGGATCTGGTGCGTTAGTGCTGGTATGATCGCACCCGTAATGATATGTATCGCAAAAATATTTGTATTTAAAACCCTTCACATTCTTAAAAATTTTGAAAAAAAAAAAATTCACGAGTTTTTTCGCCTCGTTGCACAATTTATACACGTGAAACTAAAAACTACGAAAAATGTTACTCGTAAATCGACATTCGCACGTATCTTTTGATCCGAATGGATTCACGTGACCCATAAGTGCTTTTCGGAAAGCTATTTCCGAGCGGGCCGCAGCGGGCCTTGTTTTGCTTTACCAATTCATTTCTTGAACGCATAAAAAAATAAAAAAATAAATAACGAAAATGTGGGGTGCAACACGAGGACTTCCCAGGAGGTCACCCATCCTAGTACTACTCTCGCCCAAGCACGCTTAACTTCGGAGTTCTGATGGGATCCGGTGCATTAGTGCTGGTATGATCGCACCCGTAATGATAGGTATCCCAAATATATTTGTATTTAAAACCCTTCACATTCTTAAGAATTTTGAAAAAAAAAAATTCACGAGTTTTTTCGCCTCGTTGCACAATTTATACACGTGAAACTAAAAACTACGGAAAATGTTCCTCGTAAATCGACATTCGCACGTATCTTTTGATCCGGATGTATTCACGTGACCCATCAGTGCATTTCGGAAAGCTCTCTCCGGGCCGGCCGCATGGTCCCTGTTTTGCTTTACCAATTCATTTCTTGAACGTATAACAAAATGAAAAAATAAATAACGAAAATGTGGGGTGCAACACGAGGACTTCCCAGGAGGTCACCCATCCTAGTACTACTCTCGCCCAAGCACGCTTAAATTCGGAGTTCTGATGGGATCCGGTGCATTAGTGCTGGTATGATCGCACCCGTAATGATATGCATCGCAAAATATTTGTATTTAACACCCTTCACATTCTTAAGAATTTTGAAAAAAAAAAATTCACGAGTTTTTTCGCCTCGTTGCACAATTTATACACGTTAAACTAAAAACTACGGAAAATATTCCTCGTAAATCGACATTCGCACGTATCTTTTGATCCGGATGTATTCACGTGACCCATCAGTGCATTTCGGAAAGCTCTTTCCGGGCCGGCCGCATGGTCCCTGTTTTGCTTTACCAATTCATTTCTTGAACGCATAAAAAAATAAAAAAATAAATAACGAAAATGTGGGGTGCAACACGAGGACTTCCCAGGAGGTCACCCATCCTAGTACTACTCTCGCCCAAGCACACTTAACTTCGGAGTTCTGATGGGATCTGGTGCGTTAGTGCTGCTATGATCGCACCCGTAATGATATGCATCGCAAATATATTTGTATTTAAAACCCTTCCCGTTCTTAAGAATTTTGAAAAAAAAAATTCACGAGTTTTTTCGCCTCGTTGCACAATTTATACACGTGAAACTAAAAACTACGGAAAATGTTCCTCGTAAATCGACATTCGCACGTATCTTTTGATCCGGATGTATTCACGTGACCCATCAGTGCATTTCGGAAAGCTCTTTCCGGGCCGGCCGCATGGTCCCTGTTTTGCTTTACCAATTCATTTCTTGAACGCATAACAAAATGAAAAAATAAATAACGAAAATGTGGGGTGCAACACGAGGACTTCCCAGGAGGTCACCCATCCTAGTACTACTCTCGCCCAAGCACGCTTAACTTCGGAGTTCTGATGGGATCCGGTGCGTTAGTGCTGGTATGATCGCACCCGTAATGATATGCATCGCAAAATATTTGTATTTAACACCCTTCACCTTCGTAAAAATTTTGAAAAAAAAAAATTCACGAGTTTTTTCGTCTCGTTGCACAATTTATACACGTGAAACTAAAAACTACGAAAAAAGTTCCTCGTAAATCGACATTCGCACATATCTTTTGATCCGAATGGATTCACGTGACCCATAAGTGCTTTTCGGAAAGCTATTTCCGAGCGGGCCGCAGTGGGCCTAGTTTTGCTTTATCAATTCATTTCTTGAACGCATAAAAAAATAAAAAAATAAATAACGAAAATGTGGGGTGCAACACGAGGACTTCCCAGGAGGTCACCCATCCTAGTACTACTCTCGCCCAAGCACGCTCAACTTTGGAGTTCTGATGGGATCTGGTGCATTAGTGCTGGTATGATCGCACCCGTAATGATATGCATCGCAAAAATATTTGTATTTAAAACCCTTCACATTCTTAAAAATTTTGAAAAAAAAAAAATTCACGAGTTTTTTCGCCTCGTTGCACAATTTATACACGTGAAACTAAAAACTACGAAAAATGTTACTCGTAAATCGACATTCGCACGTATCTTTTGATCCGAATGGATTCACGTGACCCATAAGTGCTTTTCGGAAAGCTATTTCCGAGCGGGCCGCAGCGGGCCTTGTTTTGCTTTACCAATTCATTTCTTGAACGCATAAAAAAATAAAAAAATAAATAACGAAAATGTGGGGTGCAACACGAGGACTTCCCAGGAGGTCACCCATCCTAGTACTACTCTCGCCCAAGCACGCTTAACTTCGGAGTTCTGATGGGATCCGGTGCATTAGTGCTGGTATGATCGCACCCGTAATGATAGGTATCCCAAATATATTTGTATTTAAAACCCTTCACATTCTTAAGAATTTTGAAAAAAAAAAATTCACGAGTTTTTTCGCCTCGTTGCACAATTTATACACGTGAAACTAAAAACTACGGAAAATGTTCCTCGTAAATCGACATTCGCACGTATCTTTTGATCCGGATGTATTCACGTGACCCATCAGTGCATTTCGGAAAGCTCTTTCCGGGCCGGCCGCATGGTCCCTGTTTTGCTTTACCAATTCATTTCTTGAACGTATAACAAAATGAAAAAATAAATAACGAAAATGTGGGGTGCAACACGAGGACTTCCCAGGAGGTCACCCATCCTAGTACTACTCTCGCCCAAGCACGCTTAAATTCGGAGTTCTGATGGGATCCGGTGCATTAGTGCTGGTATGATCGCACCCGTAATGATATGCATCGCAAAATATTTGTATTTAACACCCTTCACATTCTTAAGAATTTTGAAAAAAAAAAATTCACGAGTTTTTTCGCCTCGTTGCACAATTTATACACGTTAAACTAAAAACTACGGAAAATATTCCTCGTAAATCGACATTCGCACGTATCTTTTGATCCGGATGTATTCACGTGACCCATCAGTGCATTTCGGAAAGCTCTTTCCGGGCCGGCCGCATGGTCCCTGTTTTGCTTTACCAATTCATTTCTTGAACGCATAAAAAAATAAAAAAATAAATAACGAAAATGTGGGGTGCAACACGAGGACTTCCCAGGAGGTCACCCATCCTAGTACTACTCTCGCCCAAGCACGCTTAACTTCGGAGTTCTGATGGGATCCGGTGCATTAGTGCTGGTATGATCGCACCCGTAATGATATGCATCGCAAATATATTTGTATTTAAAACCCTTCCCGTTCTTAAGAATTTTGAAAAAAAAAATTCACGAGTTTTTTTCGCCTCGTTGCACAATTTATACACGTGAAACTAAAAACTACGGAAAATGTTCCTCGTAAATCGACATTCGCACGTATCTTTTGATCCGAATGGATTCACGTGACCCATAAGTGCTTTTCGGAAACCTATTTCCGAGCGGGCCGCAGCGGGCCTTGTTTTGCTTTACCAATTCATTTCTTGAACGCATAAAAAAATAAAAAAATAAATAACGAAAATGTGGGGTGCAACACGAGGACTTCCCAGTAGGTCACCCATCCTAGTACTACTCTCGCCCAAGCACGCTTAACTTCGGAGTTCTGATGGGATCCGGTGCATTAGTGCTGGTATGATCGCACCCGTAATGATATGCATCGCAAATATATTTGTATTTAAAACCCTTCCCGTTCTTAAGAATTTTGAAAAAAAAAATTCACGAGTTTTTTCGCCTCGTTGCACAATTTATACACGTGAAACTAAAAACTACGGAAAATGTTCCTCGTAAATCGACATTCGCACGTATCTTTTGATCCGAATGGATTCACGTGACCCAAAAGTGCTTTTCGGAAACCTATTTCCGAGCGGGCCGCAGCGGGCCTTGTTTTGCTTTACCAATTCATTTCTTGAACGCATAAAAAAATAAAAAAATAAATAACGAAAATGTGGGGTGCAACACGAGGACTTCCCAGGAGGTCACCCATCCTAGTACTACTCTCGCCCAAGCACGCTTAACTTCGGAGTTCTGATGGGATCCGGTGCATTAGTGCTGGTATGATCGCACCCGTAATGATATGCATCGCAAAAATATTTGTATTTAAAACCCTTCACACTCTTAAAAATTTTGAAAAAAAAAAATTCACGTGTTTTTTCGCCTCGTTGCACAATTTATACACGTGAAACTAAAAACTACGAAAAATATTCCTCGTAAATCGACATTCGCACGTATCTTTTGATCCGAATGGATTCACGTGACCCATAAGTGCTTTTCGGAAAGCTCTTTCCGAGCGGGCCGCAGCGGGCCTTGTTTTGCTTTACCAATTCATTTCTTGAACGCATAAAAAAATAAAAATATAAATAACGAAAATGTGGGGTGCAACACGAGGACTTCCCAGGAGGTCACCCATCCTAGTACTACTCTCGCCCAAGCACGCTTAACTTCGGAGTTCTGATGGGATCCGCTGCATTAGTGCTGATATGATCGCACCCGTAATGATATGCATCGCAAATATATTTGTATTTAAAACCCTTCCCGTTCTTAAGAATTTTGAAAAAAAAAATTCACGAGTTTTTTCGCCTCGTTGCACAATTTACACACGTGAAACTAAAAACTACGGAAAATGTTCCTCGTAAATCGACATTCGCACGTATCTTTTGATCCGGATGTATTCACGTGACCCATAAGTGCTTTTCGGAAAGCTCTTTCCGAGCCGGCCGCATGGTCCCTGTTTTGCTTTACCAATTCATTTCTTGAACGTATAACAAAATGAAAAAATAAATAACGAAAATGTGGGGTGCAACACGAGGACTTCCCAGGAGGTCACCCATCCTAGTACTACTCTCGCCCAAGCACGCTTAACTTCGGAGTTCTGATGGGATCCGATGTTTTAGTGCTGGTTGATCGCACCCGTAATGATATGCATCGCAAATATATTTGTATTTAAAACCCTTCCCGTTCTTAAGAATTTTGAAAAAAAAAATTCACGAGTTTTTTCGCTTCGTTGCACAATTTATACACGTGAAACTAAAAACTATGGAAAATGTTACTCGTTAATCGACATTCGCACATATCTTTTGATCCGGATGTATTCACGCGACCCACAAGTGCTTTTCGGAAAGCTCTTTCCGAGCCGGCCGCATGGTCCTTTTTTAGGTTTACCAATTCATTTCTTGAACGCATAAAAAAATGAAAAAATAAATAAGAAAATGTGGGGTGCAACACGAGGACTTCCCAGGAGGTCACCCATCCTAGTACTACTCTCGCCCAAGCACGCTTAACTTCGGAGTTCTGATGGGATCCGGTGCATTAGTGCTGGTATGATCGCACCCGTAATGATAGGTATCCCAAATATATTTGTATTTAAAACCCTTCACATTCTTAAGAATTTTGAAAAAAAAAAATTCACGAGTTTTTTCGCCTCGTTGCACAATTTATACACGCGAAACTAAAAACTACGGAAAATGTTCCTCGTAAATCGACATTCGCACGTATCTTTTGATCCGAATGGATTCACGTGTTCCATAAGTGCTTTTCGGAAAGCTATTTCCGAGCGGGCCGCAGCGGGCCTTGTTTTGCTTTACCAATTCATTTCTTGAACGCATAAAAAAATAAAAAAATAAATAACGAAAATGTGGGGTGCAACACGAGGACTTCCCAGGAGGTCACCCATCCTAGTACTACTCTCGCCCAAGCACGCTTAACTTCGGAGTTCTGCTGGGATCCGGTGCATTAGTGCTGGTGTGATCGCACCCGTAATGATATGCATCGCAAATATATTTGTATTTAAAACCCTTCCCGTTCTTAAGAATTTTGAATAAAAAAATTCACGAGTTTTTTCGCCTCGTTGCACAATTTATACACGTAAAACTAAAAACTACGAAAAATGTTCCTCGTAAATCGACATTCGCACGTATCTTTTGATCCGAATGGATTCACGTGACCCATAAGTGCTTTTCGGAAAGCTATTTCCGAGCGGGCCGCAGCAGGCCTTGTTTTGCTTTACCAATTCATTTCTTGAACGCATAAAAAAATAAAAAAATAAATAACGAAAATGTGGGGTGCAACACGAGGACTTCCCAGGAGGTCACCCATCCTAGTACTACTCTCGCCCAAGCACGCTTAACTTCGGAGTTCTGATGAGATCCGGTGCATTAGTGCTGGTATGATCGCACCCGTAATGATATGCATCGCAAAAATATTTTTATTTAAAACCCTTCACATTCTTAAGAATTTTGAAAAAAAAAAATTCACGAGTTTTTTCGGCTCGTTGCACAATTTATATACGTGAAACTAAAAACTACGAAAAATGTTCCTTGTAAATCGACATTCGCACGTATCTTTTGATCCGGATGTATTCACGTGACCCATAAGTGCTTTTCGGAAAGCTATTTCCGAGCGGGCCGCATGGTCCCTGTTTTGCTTTACCAATTCATTTCTTGAACGCATAAAAAAATGAAAAAATAAATAACAAAAATGTGGGGTGCAACACGAGGACTTCCCAGGAGGTCACCCATCCTAGTACTACTCTCGCCCAAGCACGCTTAACTTCGGAGTTCTGATGGGATCCGGTGCATTAGTGCTGGTATGATCGCACCCATAATGATATGCATCGCAAAAATATTTGTATTTAAAACCCTTCCCGTCCTTAAGAATTTTGAAAAAAAAAATCACGAGTTTTTTCGCCTCGTTGCACAATTTATACACGTGAAACTAAAAACTACGGAAAATGTTCCTCGTAAATCGACATTCGCACGTATCTTTTGATCCGGATGTATTCACGTGACCCATCAGTGCATTTTGGAAAGCTCTTTCCGGGCCGGCCGCATGGTCCCTGTTTTGCATTACCAATTCATTTCTTGAACGCATAACAAAATGAAAAAATAAATAACGAAAATGTGGGGTGCAACACGAGGACTTCCCAGGAGGTCACCCATCCTAGTACTACTCTCGCCCAAGCACGCTTAACTTCGGAGTTCTGATGGGATCCGGTGCGTTAGTGCTGGTATGATCGCACCCGTAATGATATGCATCGCAAAATATTTGTATTTAACACCCTTCACATTCTTAAAAATTTTGAAAAAAAAAAATTCACGAGTTTTTTCGTCTCGTTGCACAATTTATACACGTGAAACTAAAAACTACGAAAAAAGTTCCTCGTAAATCGACATTCGCACGTATCTTTTGATCCGAATGGATTCACGTGACCCATAAGTGCTTTTCGGAAAGCTATTTCCGAGCGGGCCGCAGCGGGCCTTGTTTTGCTTTATCAATTCATTTCTTGAACGCATAAAAAAATAAAAAAATAAATAACGAAAATGTGGGGTGCAACACGAGGACTTCCCAGGAGGTCACCCATCCTAGTAATACTCTCGCCCAAGCACGCTTAACTTCGGAGTTCTGATGGGATCCGGTGCATTAGTGCTGGTATGATCGCACCCGTAATGATAGGCATCGCAAATATATTTGTATTTAAAACCCTTCACATTCTTAAGAATTTTGAAAAAAAAAAATTCACGAGTTTTTTCGCCTCGTTGCACAATTTATACACGTGAAACTAAAAACTACGAAAAAAGTTCCTCGTAAATCGACATTCGCACATATCTTTTGATCCGAATGGATTCACGTGACCCATAAGTGCTTTTCGGAAAGCTATTTCCGAGCGGGCCGCAGTGGGCCTAGTTTTGCTTTATCAATTCATTTCTTGAACGCATAAAAAAATAAAAAAATAAATAACGAAAATGTGGGGTGCAACACGAGGACTTCCCAGGAGGCCACCCATCCTAGTACTACTCTCGCCCAAGCACGCTTAACTTTGGAGTTCTGATGGGATCTGGTGCGTTAGTGCTGGTATGATCGCACCCGTAATGATATGCATCGCAAATATATTTGTATTTAAAACCCTTCCCGTTCTTAAGAATTTTGAATAAAAAAATTCACGAGTTTTTTCGCTTCGTTGCACAATTTATATCGTGAAACTAAAAACTATGGAAAATGTTACTCGTTAATCGACATTCGCACGTATCTTTTGATCCGGATGTATTCACGCGACCCATAAGTGCTTTTCGGAAAGCTCTTTCCGAGCCGGCCGCATGGTCCTTTTTTTGGTTTACCAATTCATTTCTTGAACGCATAAAAAAATGAAAAAATAAATAAGAAAATGTGGGGTGCAACACGAGGACTTCCCAGGAGGTCACCCATCCTAGTACTACTCTCGCCCAAGCACGCTTAACTTCGGAGTTCTGATGGGATCCGGTGCATTAGTGCTGGTATGATCGCACCCGTAATATTATGCATCGCAAAAATATTTGTATTTAAAACCCTTCACATTCTTAAAAATTTTGAAAAAAAAAAATTCACGAGTTTTTTCGCCTCGTTGCACAATTTATACACGTGAAACTAAAAACTACGAAAAATGTTCCTCGTAAATCGACATTCGCACGTATCTTTTGATCCGAATGGATTCACGTGACCCATAAGTGCTTTTCGGAAAGCTATTTCCGAGCGGGCCGCAGCGGGCCTTGTTTTGCTTTACCAATTCATTTCTTGAACGCATAAAAAAATAAAAAAATAAATAACGAAAATGTGGGGTGCAACACGAGGACTTCCCAGGAGGTCACCCATCCTAGTACTACTCTCGCCCAAGCACGCTTAACTTTGGAGTTCTGATGGGATCTGGTGCGTTAGTGCTGGTATGATCGCACCCGTAATGATATGCATCGCAATTATATTTGTATTTAAAACCCTTCCCGTTCTTAAGAATTTTGAAAAAAAAAATTCACGAATTTTTTCGCCTCGTTGCACAATTTATACACGTGAAACTAAAAACTACGGAAAATGTTCCTCGTAAATCGAGATTCGCACGTATCTTTTGATCCGAATGGATTCACGTGACCCATAAGTGCTTTTCGGAAACCTATTTCCGAGCGGGACGCAGCGGGCCTTGTTTTGCTTTACCAATTCATTTCTTGAACGCATAAAAAAATAAAAAAATAAATAACGAAAATGTGGGGTGCAACACGAGGACTTCCCAGGAGGCCACCCATCCTAGTACTACTCTCGCCCAAGCACGCTTAACTTTGGAGTTCTGATGGGATCTGGTGCGTTAGTGCTGGTATGATCGCACCCGTAATGATATGCATCGCAAATATATTTGTATTTAAAACCCTTTCCGTTCTTAAGAATTTTGAAAAAAAAAATTCACGAATTTTTTCGCCTCGTTGCACAATTTATACACGTGAAACTAAAAACTACGGAAAATGTTCCTCGTAAATCGACATTCGCACGTATCTTTTGATCCGAATGGATTCACGTGACCCATAAGTGCTTTTCGGAAACCTATTTCCGAGCGGGCCGCAGCGGGCCTTGTTTTGCTTTACCAATTCATTTCTTGAACGCATAAAAAAATAAAAAAATAAATAACGAAAATGTGGGATGCAACACGAGGACTTCCCAGAAGGTCACCCATCCTAGTACTACTCTCGCCCAGGCACGCTTAACTTCGGAGTTCTGATGGGATCCGGTGCATTAGTGCTGGTATGATCGCACCCGTAATGATATGCATCGCAAATATATTTGTATTTAAAACCCTTCCCGTTCTTAAGAATTTTGAATAAAAAAATTCACGAGTTTTTTCGCTTCGTTGCACAATTTATATCGTGAAACTAAAAACTATGGAAAATGTTACTCGTTAATCGACATTCGCACGTATCTTTTGATCCGGATGTATTCACGCGACCCATAAGTGCTTTTCGGAAAGCTCTTTCCGAGCCGGCCGCATGGTCCTTTTTTTGGTTTACCAATTCATTTCTTGAACGCATAAAAAAATGAAAAAATAAATAAGAAAATGTGGGGTGCAACACGAGGACTTCCCAGGAGGTCACTCATCCTAGTACTACTCTCGCCCAAGCATGCTTAACTTCGGAGTTCTGATGGGATCCGGTGCATTAGTGCTGGTATGATCGCACCCGTAATGATATGCATCGCAAAAATATTTGTATTTAAAACCCTTCACATTCTTAAAAATTTTGAAAAAAAAAAAATTCACGAGTTTTTTCGCCTCGTTGCACAATTTATACACGTGAAACTAAAAACTACGAAAAATGTTCCTCGTAAATTGACATTCGCACGTATCTTTTTATCCGAATGGATTCACGTGACCCATAAGTGCTTTTCGGAAAGCTATTTCCGAGCGGGCCGCAGCGGGCCTTGTTTTGCTTTACCAATTCATTTCTTGAACGCATAAAAAAATAAAAAAATAAATAACGAAAATGTGGGGTGCAACACGAGGACTTCCCAGGAGGTCACCCATCCTAGTACTACTCTCGCCCAAGCACGCTTAACTTCGGAGTTCTGATGGGATCCGGTGCATTAGTGCTGGTATGATCGCACCCGTAATGATAGGCATCGCAAATATATTTGTATTTAAAACCCTTCACATTCTTAAGAATTTTGAAAAAAAAAAATTCACGAGTTTTTTCGCCTCGTTGCACAATTTATACACGTGAAACTAAAAACTACGAAAAAAGTTCCTCGTAAATCGACATTCGCACATATCTTTTGATCCGAATGGATTCACGTGACCCATAAGTGCTTTTCGGAAAGCTATTTCCGAGCGGGCCGCAGTGGGCCTAGTTTTGCTTTATCAATTCATTTCTTGAACGCATAAAAAAATAAAAAAATAAATAACGAAAATGTGGGGTGCAACACGAGGACTTCCCAGGAGGCCACCCATCCTAGTACTACTCTCGCCCAAGCACGCTTAACTTTGGAGTTCTGATGGGATCTGGTGCGTTAGTGCTGGTATGATCGCACCCGTAATGATATGCATCGCAAATATATTTGTATTTAAAACCCTTCCCGTTCTTAAGAATTTTGAATAAAAAAATTCACGAGTTTTTTCGCTTCGTTGCACAATTTATATCGTGAAACTAAAAACTATGGAAAATGTTACTCGTTAATCGACATTCGCACGTATCTTTTGATCCGGATGTATTCACGCGACCCATAAGTGCTTTTCGGAAAGCTCTTTCCGAGCCGGCCGCATGGTCCTTTTTTTGGTTTACCAATTCATTTCTTGAACGCATAAAAAAATGAAAAAATAAATAAGAAAATGTGGGGTGCAACACGAGGACTTCCCAGGAGGTCACCCATCCTAGTACTACTCTCGCCCAAGCACGCTTAACTTCGGAGTTCTGATGGGATCCGGTGCATTAGTGCTGGTATGATCGCACCCGTAATATTATGCATCGCAAAAATATTTGTATTTAAAACCCTTCACATTCTTAAAAATTTTGCAAAAAAAAAATTCACGAGTTTTTTCGCCTCGTTGCACAGTTTATACACGTGAAACTAAAAACTACGAAAAATGTTCCTCGTAAATCGACATTCGCACGTATCTTTTGATCCGAATGGATTCACGTGACCCATAAGTGCTTTTCGGAAAGCTATTTCCGAGCGGGCCGCAGCGGGCCTTGTTTTGCTTTACCAATTCATTTCTTGAACGCATAAAAAAATAAAAAAATAAATAACGAAAATGTGGGGTGCAACACGAGGACTTCCCAGGAGGTCACCCATCCTAGTACTACTCTCGCCCAAGCACGCTTAACTTTGGAGTTCTGATGGGATCTGGTGCGTTAGTGCTGGTATGATCGCACCCGTAATGATATGCATCGCAATTATATTTGTATTTAAAACCCTTCCCGTTCTTAAGAATTTTGAAAAAAAAAATTCACGAATTTTTTCGCCTCGTTGCACAATTTATACACGTGAAACTAAAAACTACGGAAAATGTTCCTCGTAAATCGAGATTCGCACGTATCTTTTGATCCGAATGGATTCACGTGACCCATAAGTGCTTTTCGGAAACCTATTTCCGAGCGGGCCGCAGCGGGCCTTGTTTTGCTTTACCAATTCATTTCTTGAACGCATAAAAAAATAAAAAAATAAATAACGAAAATGTGGGGTGCAACACGAGGACTTCCCAGGAGGCCACCCATCCTAGTACTACTCTCGCCCAAGCACGCTTAACTTTGGAGTTCTGATGGGATCTGGTGCGTTAGTGCTGGTATGATCGCACCCGTAATGATATGCATCGCAAATATATTTGTATTTAAAACCCTTCCCGTTCTTAAGAATTTTGAAAAAAAAAATTCACGAATTTTTTCGCCTCGTTGCACAATTTATACACGTGAAACTAAAAACTACGGAAAATGTTCCTCGTAAATCGACATTCGCACGTATCTTTTGATCCGAATGGATTCACGTGACCCATAAGTGCTTTTCGGAAACCTATTTCCGAGCGGGCCGCAGCGGGCCTTGTTTTGCTTTACCAATTCATTTCTTGAACGCATAAAAAAATAAAAAAATAAATAACGAAAATGTGGGGTGCAACACGAGGACTTCCCAGAAGGTCACCCATCCTAGTACTACTCTCGCCCAGGCACGCTTAACTTCGGAGTTCTGATGGGATCCGGTGCATTAGTGCTGGTATGATCGCACCCGTAATGATATGCATCGCAAATATATTTGTATTTAAAACCCTTCCCGTTCTTAAGAATTTTGAATAAAAAAATTCACGAGTTTTTTCGCTTCGTTGCACAATTTATATCGTGAAACTAAAAACTATGGAAAATGTTACTCGTTAATCGACATTCGCACGTATCTTTTGATCCGGATGTATTCACGCGACCCATAAGTGCTTTTCGGAAAGCTCTTTCCGAGCCGGCCGCATGGTCCTTTTTTTGGTTTACCAATTCATTTCTTGAACGCATAAAAAAATGAAAAAATAAATAAGAAAATGTGGGGTGCAACACGAGGACTTCCCAGGAGGTCACTCATCCTAGTACTACTCTCGCCCAAGCATGCTTAACTTCGGAGTTCTGATGGGATCCGGTGCATTAGTGCTGGTATGATCGCACCCGTAATGATATGCATCGCAAAAATATTTGTATTTAAAACCCTTCACATTCTTAAAAATTTTGAAAAAAAAAAAATTCACGAGTTTTTTCGCCTCGTTGCACAATTTATACACGGGAAACTAAAAACTACGAAAAATGTTCCTCGTAAATTGACATTCGCACGTATCTTTTTATCCGAATGGATTCACGTGACCCATAAGTGCTTTTCGGAAAGCTATTTCCGAGCGGGCCGCAGCGGGCCTTGTTTTGCTTTACCAATTCATTTCTTGAACGCATAAAAAAATAAAAAAATAAATAACGAAAATGTGGGGTGCAACACGAGGACTTCCCAGGAGGTCACCCATCCTAGTACTACTCTCGCCCAAGCACGCTTAACTTCGGAGTTCTGATGGGATCCGGTGCATTAGTGCTGGTATGATCGCACCCGTAATGATAGGCATCGCAAATATATTTGTATTTAAAACCCTTCACATTCTTGAGAATTTTGAAAAAAAAAAATTCACGAGTTTTTT
This sequence comes from Rhodomyrtus tomentosa, assembly GCA_028455895.1. Classification (NCBI taxonomy): domain Eukaryota; kingdom Viridiplantae; phylum Streptophyta; class Magnoliopsida; order Myrtales; family Myrtaceae; genus Rhodomyrtus; species Rhodomyrtus tomentosa. The sequence goes on from JAPCWY010000001.1 coordinate 17,795,242, forward strand.
CGCCTCGTTGCACAATTTATACACGTGAAACTAAAAACTACGGAAAATGTTCCTCATAAATCGACATTCGCACGTATCTTTTGATCCGGATGTATTCACGTGACCCATAAGTGCTTTTCGGAAAGCTCTTTCCGAGCCGGCCGCATGGTCCCTGTTTTGCTTTACCAATTCATTTCTTGAACGTATAACAAAATGAAAAAATAAATAACGAAAATGTGGGGTGCCACACGAGGACTTCCCAGGAGGTCACCCATCCTAGTACTACTCTCGCCCAAGCACGCTTAACTTCGGAGTTCTGATGGGATCCGGTGCATTAGTGCTGGTATGATCGCACCCGTAATGATATGCATCGCAAATATATTTGTATTTAAAACCCTTCACATTCTTAAAAATTTTGAAAAAAAAAATTCACGAGTTTTTTCGCCTCGTTGCACAATTTATACACGTGAAACTAAAAACTACGAAAAATGTTCCTCGTAAATCGACATTCGCACGTATCTTTTGATCCAAATGGATTCACGTGACCCATAAGTGCTATTCGGAAAGCTATTTCCGAGCGGGCCGCAGCGGGCCTTGTTTTGCTTTACAAATTCATTTCTTGAACGCATAAAAAAATAAAAAAATAAATAACGAAAATGTGGGGTGCAACACGAGGACTTCCCAGGAGGTCACCCATCCTAGTACTACTCTCGCCCAAGCACGCTTAACTTCGGAGTTCTGATGGGATCCGGTGCATTAGTGCTGGTATGATCGCACCCGTAATGATAGGCATCGCAAATATATTTGTATTTAAAACCCTTCACATTCTTAAGAATTTTGAAAAAAAAAAATTCACGAGTTTTTTCGCCTCGTTGCACAATTTATACACGTGAAACTAAAAACTACGGAAAATGTTCCTCGTAAATCGACATTCGCACGTATCTTTTGATCCGAATGGATTCACGTGACCCATAAGTGCTTTTCGGAAAGCTATTTCCGAGCGGGCCGCAGCGGGCCTTGTTTTGCTTTACCAATTCATTTCTTGAACGCATAAAAAAATAAAAAAATAAATAACGAAAATGTGGGGTGCAACACGAGGACTTCCCAGGAGGTCACCCATCCTAGTACTACTCTCGCCCAAGCACGCTTAACTTCGGAGTTCTGATGGGATCCGGTGCATTAGTGCTGGTATGATCGCACCCGTAATATTATGCATCGCAAAAATATTTGTATTTAAAACCCTTCACATTCTTAAAAATTTTGAAAAAAAAAAATTCACGAGTTTTTTCGCCTCGTTGCACAATTTATACACGTGAAACTAAAAACTACGAAAAATATTCCTCGTAAATTGACATTCGCACGTATCTTTTTATCCGAATGGATTCACGTGACCCATAAGTGCTTTTCGGAAAGCTATTTCCGAGCGGGCCGCAGCGGGCCTTGTTTTGCTTTACCAATTCATTTCTTGAACGCATAAAAAAATAAAAAAATAAATAACGAAAATGTGGGGTGCAACACGAGGACTTCCCAGGAGGTCACCCATCCTAGTACTACTCTCGCCCAAGCACGCTTAACTTCGGAGTTCTGATGGGATCCGGTGCATTAGTGCTGGTATGATCGCACCCGTAATGATAGGCATCGCAAATATATTTGTATTTAAAACCCTTCACATTCTTGAGAATTTTGAAAAAAAAAAATTCACGAGTTTTTTCGCCTCGTTGCACAATTTATACACGTGAAACTAAAAACTACGGAAAATGTTCCTCATAAATCGACATTCGCACGTATCTTTTGATCCGGATGTATTCACGTGACCCATAAGTGCTTTTCGGAAAGCTCTTTCCGAGCCGGCCGCATGGTCCCTGTTTTGCTTTACCAATTCATTTCTTGAACGTATAACAAAATGAAAAAATAAATAACGAAAATGTGGGGTGCCACACGAGGACTTCCCAGGAGGTCACCCATCCTAGTACTACTCTCGCCCAAGCACGCTTAACTTCGGAGTTCTGATGGGATCCGGTGCATTAGTGCTGGTATGATCGCACCCGTAATGATATGCATCGCAAATATATTTGTATTTAAAACCCTTCACATTCTTAAAAATTTTGAAAAAAAAAATTCACGAGTTTTTTCGCCTCGTTGCACAATTTATACACGTGAAACTAAAAACTACGAAAAATGTTCCTCGTAAATCGACATTCGCACGTATCTTTTGATCCAAATGGATTCACGTGACCCATAAGTGCTATTCGGAAAGCTATTTCCGAGCGGGCCGCAGCGGGCCTTGTTTTGCTTTACAAATTCATTTCTTGAACGCATAAAAAAATAAAAAAATAAATAACGAAAATGTGGGGTGCAACATGAGGACTTCCCAGGAGGTCACCCATCCTAGTACTACTCTCGCCCAAGCACGCTTAACTTCGGAGTTCTGATGGGATCCGGTGCATTAGTGCTGGTATGATCGCACCCGTAATGATAGGCATCGCAAATATATTTGTATTTAAAACCCTTCACATTCTTAAGAATTTTGAAAAAAAAAAATTCACGAGTTTTTTCGCCTCGTTGCACAATTTATACACGTGAAACTAAAAACTACGGAAAATGTTCCTCGTAAATCGACATTCGCACGTATCTTTTGATCCGAATGGATTCACGTGACCCATAAGTGCTTTTCGGAAAGCTATTTCCGAGCGGGCCGCAGCGGGCCTTGTTTTGCTTTACCAATTCATTTCTTGAACGCATAAAAAAATAAAAAAATAAATAACGAAAATGTGGGGTGCAACACGAGGACTTCCCAGGAGGTCACCCATCCTAGTACTACTCTCGCCCAAGCACGCTTAACTTCGGAGTTCTGATGGGATCCGGTGCATTAGTGCTGGTATGATCGCACCCGTAATATTATGCATCGCAAAAATATTTGTATTTAAAACCCTTCACATTCTTAAAAATTTTGAAAAAAAAAAATTCACGAGTTTTTTCGCCTCGTTGCACAATTTATACACGTGAAACTAAAAACTACGAAAAATGTTCCTCGTAAATCGACATTCGCACGTATCTTTTGATCCGAATGGATTCACGTGACCCATAAGTGCTTTTCGGAAAGCTATTTCCGAGCGGGCCGCAGCGGGCCTTGTTTTGCTTTACCAATTCATTTCTTGAAAGCATAAAAAAATAAAAAAATAAATAACGAAAATGTGGGGTGCAACACGAGGACTTCCCAGGAGGTCACCCATCCTAGTACTACTCTCGCCCAAGCACGCTTAACTTTGGAGTTCTGATGGGATCTGGTGCGTTAGTGCTGGTATGATCGCACCCGTAATGATATGCATCGCAATTATATTTGTATTTAAAACCCTTCCCGTTCTTAAGAATTTTGAAAAAAAAAATTCACGAATTTTTTCGCCTCGTTGCACAATTTATACACGTGAAACTAAAAACTACGGAAAATGTTCCTCGTAAATCGACATTCGCACGTATCTTTTGATCCGAATGGATTCACGTGACCCATAAGTGCTTTTCGGAAACCTATTTCCGAGCGGGCCGCAGCGGGCCTTGTTCTGCTTTACCAATTCATTTCTTGAACGCATAAAAAAATAAAAAAATAAATAACGAAAATGTGGGGTGCAACACGAGGACTTCCCAGGAGGCCACCCATCCTAGTACTACTCTCGCCCAAGCACGCTTAACTTTGGAGTTCTGATGGGATCTGGTGCGTTAGTGCTGGTATGATCGCACCCGTAATGATATGCATCGCAAATATATTTGTATTTAAAACCCTTCCCGTTCTTAAGAATTTTGAAAAAAAAAATTCACGAATTTTTTCGCCTCGTTGCACAATTTATACACGTGAAACTAAAAACTACGGAAAATGTTCCTCGTAAATCGACATTCGCACGTATCTTTTGATCCGAATGGATTCACGTGACCCATAAGTGCTTTTCGGAAACCTATTTCCGAGCGGGCCGCAGCGGGCCTTGTTTTGCTTTACCAATTAATTTCTTGAACGCATAAAAAAATAAAAAAATAAATAACGAAAATGTGGGGTGCAACACGAGGACTTCCCAGAAGGTCACCCATCCTAGTACTACTCTCGCCCAGGCACGCTTAACTTCGGAGTTCTGATGGGATCCGGTGCATTAGTGCTGGTATGATCGCACCCGTAATGATATGCATCGCAAATATATTTGTATTTAAAACCCTTCCCGTTCTTAAGAATTTTGAATAAAAAAATTCACGAGTTTTTTCGCTTCGTTGCACAATTTATATCGTGAAACTAAAAACTATGGAAAATGTTACTCGTTAATCGACATTCGCACGTATCTTTTGATCCGGATGTATTCACGCGACCCATAAGTGCTTTTCGGAAAGCTCTTTCCGAGCCGGCCGCATGGTCCTTTTTTTGGTTTACCAATTCATTTCTTGAACGCATAAAAAAATAAAAAAATAAATAACGAAAATGTGGGGTGCAACACGAGGACTTCCCAGGAGGTCACCCATCCTAGTACTACTCTCGCCCAAGCACGCTTAACTTCAAAGTTCTGATGGGATCCGGTGCATTAGTGCTGGTATGATCGCACCCGTAATGATAGGCATCGCAAATATATTTGTATTTAAAACCCTTCACATTCTTAAGAATTTTGAAAAAAAAAAATTCACGAGTTTTTTCGCCTCATTGCACAATTTATACACGTGAAACTAAAAACTACGAAAAATGTTCCTCGTAAATCGACATTCGCACGTATCTTTTGATCCGAATGGATTCACGTGACCCATAAGTGCATTTCGGAAAGCTATTTCCGAGCGGGCCGCAGCGGGCCTTGTTTTGCTTTATCAATTCATTTCTTGAACGCATAAAAAAATAAAAAAATAAATAACGAAAATGTGGGGTGCAACACGAGGACTTCCCAGGAGGTCACCCATCCTAGTACTACTCTCGCCCAAGCACGCTTAACTTCGGAGTTCTGATGGGATCCGGTGCATTAGTGCTGGTATGATCGCACCCGTAATGATATGCATCGCAAATATATTTGTATTTAAAACCCTTCCCGTTCTTAAGAATTTTGAAAAAAAAAAATTCACGAGTTTTTTCGCCTCGTTGCACAATTTATACACGTGAAACTAAAAACTACGAAAAATGTTCCTCGTAAATCGACATTCGCACGTATCTTTTGATCCGAATGGATTCACGTGACCCATAAGTGCTTTTCGGAAAGCTATTTCCGAGCGGGCCGCAGCGGACCTTGTTTTGCTTTACCAATTCATTTCTTGAACGCATAAAAAAATAAAAAAATAAATAACGAAAATGTGGGGTGCAACACGAGGACTTCCCAGGAGGTCACCCATCCTAGTACTACTCTCGCCCAAGCACGCTTAACTTCGGAGTTCTGATGGGATCCGGTGCATTAGTGCTGGTATGATCGCACCCGTAATGATATGCATCGCAAATATATTTGTATTTAAAACCCTTCCCGTTCTTAAGAATTTTGAAAAAAAAAATTCACGAGTTTTTTCGCCTCGTTGCACAATTTACACACGTGAAACTAAAAACTACGGAAAATGTTCCTCGTAAATCGACATTCGCACGTATCTTTTGATCCGAATGGATTCACGTGTCCCACAAGTGCTTTTCGGAAACCTATTTCCGAGCGGGCCGCAGCGGGCCTTGTTTTGCTTTACCAATTCATTTCTTGAACGCATAAAAAAATAAAAAAATAAATAACGAAAATGTGGGGTGCAACACGAGGACTTCCCAGGAGGTCACCCATCCTAGTACTACTCTCGCCCAAGCACGCTTAACTTCGGAGTTCTGATGGGATCCGGTGCATTAGTGCTGGTATGATCGCACCCGTAATGATAGGCATCGCAAATATATTTGTATTTAAAACCCTTCACATTCTTAAGAATTTTGAAAAAAAAAAATTCACGAGTTTTTTCGCCTCGTTGCACAATTTATACACGTGAAACTAAAAACTACGAAAAATGTTCCTCGTAAATCGACATTCGCACGTATCTTTTGATCCGAATGGATTCACGTGACCCATAAGTGCTTTTCGGAAAGCTATTTCCGAGCGGGCCGCAGCGGGCCTTGTTTTGCTTTACCAATTCATTTCTTGAACGCATAAAAAAATAAAAAAATAAATAACGAAAATGTGGGGTGCAACACGAGGACTTCCCAGGAGGTCACCCATCCTAGTACTACTCTCGCCCAAGCACGCTTAACTTCGGAGTTCTGATGGGATCCGGTGCATTAGTGCTGGTATGATCGCACCCGTAATGATATGCATCGCAAATATATTTGTATTTAAAACCCTTCCCGTTCTTAAGAATTTTGAAAAAAAAATTCACGAGTTTTTTCGCCTCGTTGCACAATTTATACACGTGAAACTAAAAACTACGGAAAATGTTCCTCGTAAATCGACATTCGCACGTATCTTTTGATCCGAATGGATTCACGTGACCCACAAGTGCTTTTCGGAAACCTATTTCCGAGCGGGCCGCAGCGGGCCTTGTTTTGCTTTACCAATTCATTTCTTGAACGCATATAAAAATAAAAAAATAAATAACGAAAATGTGGGGTGCAACACGAGGACTTCCCAGGAGGTCACCCATCCTAGTACTACTCTCGCCTAAGCACGCTTAACTTCGGAGTTCTGATGGGATCCGGTGCATTAGTGCTGGTTGATCGCACCCGTAATGATATGCATCGCAAATATATTTGTATTTAAAACCCTTCCCGTTCTTAAGAATTTTGAAAAAAAAAATCACGAGTTTTTTCGCTTCGTTGCACAATTTATACACGTGAAACTAAAAACTATGGAAAATGTTACTCGTTAATCGACATTCGCACGTATCTTTTGATCCGGATGTATTCACGCGACCCATAAGTGCTTTTCGGAAAGCTCTTTCCGAGCCGGCCGCATGGTCCTTTTTTTGGTTTACCAATTCATTTTTTGAACGCATAAAAAAATGAAAAAATAAATAAGAAAATGTGGGGTGCAACACGAGGACTTCCCAGGAGGTCACCCATCCTAGTACTACTCTCTCCCAAGCACGCTTAACTTCGGAGTTCTGATGGGATCCGGTGCATTAGTGCTGGTAGGATCGCACCCGTAATGATATGCATCGCAAAAATATTTGTATTTAAAACCCTTCACATTCTTAAAAATTTTGAAAAAAAAAATTCACGTGTTTTTTCGCCTCGTTGCACAATTTATACACGTGAAACTAAAAACTACGAAAAATGTTCCTCGTAAATCGACATTCGCACGTATCTTTTGATCCGAATGGATTCACGTGACCCATAAGTGCTTTTCGGAAAGCTCTTTCCGAGCGGGCCGCAGCGGGCCTTGTTTTGCTTTACCAATTCATTTCTTGAACGCGTAAAAAAATAAAAATATAAATAACGAAAATGTTGGGTGCAACACGAGGACTGCCCAGGAGGTCACCCATCCTAGTACTACTCTCGCCCAAGCACGCTTAACTTCGGAGTTCTGATGGGATCCGGTGCATTAGTGCTGGTATGATCGCACCCGTAATGATAGGCATCGCAAATATATTTGTTTTTAAAACCCTTCACATTCTTAAGAATTTTGAAAAAAAAAAATTCACGAGTTTTTTTGCCTCGTTGCACAATTTACACACGTGAAACTAAAAACTACGGAAAATGTTCCTCGTAAATCGACATTCGCACGTATCTTTTGATCCGAATGGATTCACGTGACCCACAAGTGCTTTTCGGAAACCTATTTCCGAGCGGGCCGCAGCGGGCCTTGTTTTGCTTTACCAATTCATTTCTTGAACGCATAAAAAAATAAAAAAATAAATAACGAAAATGTGGGGTGCAACACGAGGACTTCCCAGGAGGTCACCCATCCTAGTACTACTCTCGCCTAAGCACGCTTAACTTCGGAGTTCTGATGGGATCCGGTGCATTAGTGCTGGTTGATCGCACCCGTAATGATATGCATCGCAAATATATTTGTATTTAAAACCCTTCCCGTTCTTAAGAATTTTGAAAAAAAAAATCACGAGTTTTTTCGCTTCGTTGCACAATTTATACACGTGAAACTAAAAACTATGGAAAATGTTACTCGTTAATCGACATTCGCACGTATCTTTTGATCCGGATGTATTCACGCGACCCATAAGTGCTTTTCGGAAAGCTCTTTCCGAGCCGGCCGCATGGTCCTTTTTTTGGTTTACCAATTCATTTCTTGAACGCATAAAAAAATGAAAAAATAAATAAGAAAATGTGGGGTGCAACACGAGGACTTCCCAGGAGGTCACCCATCCTAGTACTACTCTCTCCCAAGCACGCTTAACTTCGGAGTTCTGATGGGATCCGGTGCATTAGTGCTAGTATGATCGCACCCGTAATGATATGCATCGCAAAAATATTTGTATTTAAAACCCTTCACATTCTTAAAAATTTTGAAAAAAAAAATTCACGTGTTTTTTCGCCTCGTTGCACAATTTATACACGTGAAACTAAAAACTACGAAAAATGTTCCTCGTAAATCGACATTCGCACGTATCTTTTGATCCGAATGGATTCACGTGACCCATAAGTCCTTTTCGGAAAGCTCTTTCCGAGCGGGCCGCAGCGGGCCTTGTTTTGCTTTACCAATTCATTTCTTGAACGCATAAAAAAATAAAAATATAAATAACGAAAATGTGGGGTGCAACACGAGGACTTCCCAGAAGGTCACCCATCCTAGTACTACTCTCGCCCAAGCACGCTTAACTTCGGAGTTCTGATGGGATCCGGTGCATTAGTGCTGGTATGATCGCACCCGTAATGATAGGCATCGCAAATATATTTGTTTTTAAAACCCTTCACATTCTTAAGAATTTTGAAAAAAAAAAATTCACGAGTTTTTTTTCCTCGTTGCACAATTTACACACGTGAAACTAAAAACTACGGAAAATGTTCCTCGTAAATGGACATTCGCACGTATCTTTTGATCCGGATGTATTCACGTGACCCATAAGTGCTTTTCGGAAAGCTCTTTCCGAGCTGGACGCATGGTCCCTGTTTTGCTTTACCAATTCATTTCTTGAACGTATAACAAAATGAAAAAATAAATAACGAAAATGTGGGGTGCAACACGAGGACTTCCCAGGAGGTCACCCATCCTAGTACTACTCTCGCCCAAGCACTCTTAACTTCGGAGTTCTGATGGGATCCGGTGCATTAGTGCTAGTATGATTGCACCCGTAATGATATGCATCGCAGATATATTTGTATTTAAAACCCTTCCCGTTCTTAAGAATTTTGAAAAAAAAAATTCACGAGTTTTTTCGGCTCGTTGCACAATTTATACACGTGAAACTAAAAACTACGGAAAATGTTCCTCGTAAATCGACATTCGCACGTATCTTTTGATCCGAATGGATTCACGTGACCCACAAGTGCTTTTCGGAAACCTATTTCCGAGCGGGCCGCAGCGGGCCTTGTTTTGCTTTACCAATTCATTTCTTGAACGCATAAAAAAATAAAAAAATAAATAACGAAAATGTGGGGTGCAACACGAGGACTTCCCAGGAGGTCACCCATCCTAGTACTACTCTCGCCTAAGCACGCTTAACTTCGGAGTTCTGATGGGATCCGGTGCATTAGTGCTGGTTGATCGCACCCGTAATGATATGCATCGCAAATATATTTGTATTTAAAACCCTTCCCGTTCTTAAGAATTTTGAAAAAAAAAAATCACGAGTTTTTTCGCTTCGTTGCACAATTTATACACGTGAAACTAAAAACTATGGAAAATGTTACTCGTTAATCGACATTCGCACGTATCTTTTGATCCGGATGTATTCACGCGACCCATAAGTGCTTTTCGGAAAGCTCTTTCCGAGCCGGCCGCATGGTCCTTTTTTTGGTTTACCAATTCATTTTTTGAACGCATAAAAAAATGAAAAAATAAATAAGAAAATGTGGGGTGCAACACGAGGACTTCCCAGGAGGTCACCCATCCTAGTACTACTCTCTCCCAAGCACGCTTAACTTCGGAGTTCTGATGGGATCCGGTGCATTAGTGCTGGTAGGATCGCACCCGTAATGATATGCATCGCAAAAATATTTGTATTTAAAACCCTTCACATTCTTAAAAATTTTGAAAAAAAAAATTCACGTGTTTTTTCGCCTCGTTGCACAATTTATACACGTGAAACTAAAAACTACGAAAAATGTTCCTCGTAAATCGACATTCGCACGTATCTTTTGATCCGAATGGATTCACGTGACCCATAAGTGCTTTTCGGAAAGCTCTTTCCGAGCGGGCCGCAGCGGGCCTTGTTTTGCTTTACCAATTCATTTCTTGAACGCGTAAAAAAATAAAAATATAAATAACGAAAATGTTGGGTGCAACACGAGGACTTCCCAGGAGGTCACCCATCCTAGTACTACTCTCGCCCAAGCACGCTTAACTTCGGAGTTCTGATGGGATCCGGTGCATTAGTGCTGGTATGATCGCACCCGTAATGATAGGCATCGCAAATATATTTGTTTTTAAAACCCTTCACATTCTTAAGAATTTTGAAAAAAAAAAATTCACGAGTTTTTTTGCCTCGTTGCACAATTTACACACGTGAAACTAAAAACTACGGAAAATGTTCCTCGTAAATCGACATTTGCACGTATCTTTTGATCCGAATGGATTCACGTGACCCACAAGTGCTTTTCGGAAACCTATTTCCGAGCGGGCCGCAGCGGGCCTTGTTTTGCTTTACCAATTCATTTCTTGAACGCATAAAAAAATAAAAAAATAAATAACGAAAATGTGGGGTGCAACACGAGGACTTCCCAGGAGGTCACCCATCCTAGTACTACTCTCGCCTAAGCACGCTTAACTTCGGAGTTCTGATGGGATCCGGTGCATTAGTGCTGGTTGATCGCACCCGTAATGATATGCATCGCAAATATATTTGTATTTAAAACCCTTCCCGTTCTTAAGAATTTTGAAAAAAAAAATCACGAGTTTTTTCGCTTCGTTGCACAATTTATACACGTGAAACTAAAAACTATGGAAAATGTTACTCGTTAATCGACATTCGCACGTATCTTTTGATCCGGATGTATTCACGCGACCCATAAGTGCTTTTCGGAAAGCTCTTTCCGAGCCGGCCGCATGGTCCTTTTTTTGGTTTACCAATTCATTTCTTGAACGCATAAAAAAATGAAAAAATAAATAAGAAAATGTGGGGTGCAACACGAGGACTTCCCAGGAGGTCACCCATCCTAGTACTACTCTCTCCCAAGCACGCTTAACTTCGGAGTTCTGATGGGATCCGGTGCATTAGTGCTGGTATGATCGCACCCGTAATGATATGCATCGCAAAAATATTTGTATTTAAAACCCTTCACATTCTTAAAAATTTTGAAAAAGAAAATTCACGTGTTTTTTCGCCTCGTTGCACAATTTATACACGTGAAACTAAAAACTACGAAAAATGTTCCTCGTAAATCGACATTCACACGTATCTTTTGATCCGAATGGATTCACGTGACCCATAAGTCCTTTTCGGAAAGCTCTTTCCGAGCGGGCCGCAGCGGGCCTTGTTTTGCTTTACCAATTCATTTCTTGAACGCATAAAAAAATAAAAATATAAATAACGAAAATGTGGGGTGCAACACGAGGACTTCCCAGAAGGTCACCCATCCTAGTACTACTCTCGCCCAAGCACGCTTAACTTCGGAGTTCTGATGGGATCCGGTGCATTAGTGCTGGTATGATCGCACCCGTAATGATAGGCATCGCAAATATATTTGTTTTTAAAACCCTTCACATTCTTAAGAATTTTGAAAAAAAAAATTCACGAGTTTTTTTGCCTCGTTGCACAATTTACACACGTGAAACTAAAAACTACGGAAAATGTTCCTCGTAAATGGACATTCGCACGTATCTTTTGATCCGGATGTATTCACGTGACCCATAAGTGCTTTTCGGAAAGCTCTTTCCGAGCTGGACGCATGGTCCCTGTTTTGCTTTACCAATTCATTTCTTGAACGTATAACAAAATGAAAAAATAAATAACGAAAATGTGGGGTGCAACACGAGGACTTCCCAGGAGGTCACCCATCCTAGTACTACTCTCGCCCAAGCACTCTTAACTTCGGAGTTCTGATGGGATCCGGTGCATTAGTGCTGGTATGATCGCACCCGTAATGATATGCATCGCAGATATATTTGTATTTAAAACCCTTCCCGTTCTTAAGAATTTTGAAAAAAAAAATTCACGAGTTTTTTCGGCTCGTTGCACAATTTATACACGTGAAACTAAAAACTACGGAAAATGTTCCTCGTAAATCGACATTCGCACGTATCTTTTGATCCGAATGGATTCACGTGACCCATAAGTGCTTTTCGGAAAGCTATTTCCGAGCGGGCCGCAGCGGGCCTTGTTTTGCTTTACCAATTCATTTCTTGAACGCATAAAAAAATAAAAAAATAAATAACGAAAATGTGGGGTGCAACACGAGGACTTCCCAGGAGGTCACCCATCCTAGTACTACTCTCGCCCATGCACGCTTAACTTCGGAGTTCTGATGGGATCCGGTGCATTAGTGCTGGTATGATCGCACCCGTAATGATATGCATCGCAAATATATTTATATTTAAAACCCTTCCCGTTCTTAAGAATTTTGAATAAAAAAATTCACGAGTTTTTTCGCCTCGTTGCACAATTTATACACGTGAAACTAAAAACTACGGAAAATGTTCCTCGTAAATCGACATTCGCACGTATCTTTTGATCCGAATGGATTCACGTGACCCATAAGTGCTTTTCGGAAAGCTATTTCCGAGCGGGTCGCAGCTGGCCTTGTTTTGCTTTACCAATTCATTTCTTGAACGCATAAAAAAATAAAAAAATAAATAACGAAAATGTGGGGTGCAACACGAGGACTTCCCAGGAGGTCACCCATCCTAGTACTACTCTCGCCCAAGCACGCTTAACTTCGGAGTTCTGATGGGATCCGGTGCATTAGTGCTGGTATGATCGCACCCGTAATGATAGGTATCACAAATATATTTGTATTTAAAACCCTTCACATTCTTAAGAATTTTGAAAAAAAAAAATTCACGAGTTTTTTCGGCTCGTTGCACAATTTATACACGTGAAACTAAAAACTACGGAAAATGTTCCTCGTAAATCGACATTAGCATGTATCTTTTGATCCGGATGTATTCACGTGACCCATAAGTGCATTTCGAAAAGCTCTTTCCTGGCCGGCCGCATGGTCCCTGTTTTGCTTTACCAATTCATTTCTTGAACGTATAACAAAATGAAAAAATAAATAACGAAAATGTGGGGTGCAACACGAGGACTTCCCAGGAGGTCACCCATCCTAGTACTACTCTCGCCAAAGCACGCTTAACTTCGGAGTTCTGATGGGATCCGGTGCATTAGTGCTGGTATGATCGCACCCGTAATGATATGTATCGCAAAAATATTTGTATTTAAAACCCTTCACATTCTTAAAAATTTTGAAAAAAAAAAATTCACGAGTTTTTTCGCCTCGTTGCACAATTTATACACGTGAAACTAAAAACTATGAAAAATGTTCCTCGTAAATCGACATTCGCACGTATCTTTTGATCCGAATGGATTCACGTGACCCATAAGTGCTTTTCGGAAAGCTATTTCCGAGCGGGCCGCAGCGGGCCTTGTTTTGCTTTACCAATTCATTTCTTGAACGCATAAAAAAATAAAAAAATAAATAACGAAAATGTGGGGTGCAACACGAGGTCTTCCCAGGAGGTCACCCATCCTAGTACTACTCTCGCCCAAGCACGCTTAACTTTGGAGTTCTGATGGGATCTGGTGCATTAGTGCTGGTATGATCGCACCCATAATGATATGCATCGCAAATATATTTGTATTTAAAACCCTTCCCGTTCTTAAGAATTTTGAAAAAAAAAATTCACGAATTTTTTCGCCTCGTTGCACAATTTATACACGTGAAACTAAAAACTACGGAAAATGTTCCTCGTAAATCGACATTCGCACGTATCTTTTGATCCGAATGGATTCACGTGACCCATAAGTGCTTTTCGGAAACCTATTTCCGAGCGGGCCGCAGCGGGCCTTGTTTTGCTTTACCAATTCATTTCTTGAACACATAAAAAAATAAAAAAATAAATAACGAAAATGTGGGGTGCAACACGAGGACTTCCCAAAAGGTCACCCATCCTAGTACTACTCTCGCCCAAGCACGCTTAACTTCAAAGTTCTGATGGGATCCGGTGCATTAGTGCTGGTATGGTCGCACCCGTAATGATATGCATCGCAAATATATTTGTATTCAAAACCCTTCCCGTTCTTAAGAATTTTGAATAAAAAAATTCACGAGTTTTTTCGCTTCGTTGCACAATTTATATCGTGAAACTAAAAACTATGGAAAATGTTACTCGTTAATCGACATTCGCACGTATCTTTTGATCCGGATGTATTCACGTGACCCATAAGTGCTTTTCGGAAAGCTCTTTCCGAGCCGGCCGCATGGTCCTTTTTTTGGTTTACCAAATCATTTCTTGAACGCATAAAAAAATAAAAAAATAAATAACGAAAATGTGGGGTGCAACACGAGGACTTCCCAGGAGGTCACCCATCCTAGTACTACTCTCGCCCATGCACGCTTAACTTCGGAGTTCTGATGGGATCCGGTGCATTAGTGCTGGTATGATCGCACCCGTAATGATATGCATCGCAAATATATTTATATTTAAAACCCTTCCCGTTCTTAAGAATTTTGAATAAAAAAATTCACGAGTTTTTTCGCCTCGTTGCACAATTTATACACGTGAAACTAAAAACTACGGAAAATGTTCCTCGTAAATCGACATTCGCACGTATCTTTTGATCCGAATGGATTCACGTGACCCATAAGTGCTTTTCGGAAAGCTATTTCCGAGCGGGCCGCAGCAGGCCTTGTTTTGCTTTACCAATTCATTTCTTGAACGCATAAAAAAATAAAAAAATAAATAACGAAAATGTGGGGTGCAACACGAGGACTTCCCAGGAGGTCACCCATCCTAGTACTACTCTCGCCCATGCACGCTTAACTTCGGAGTTCTGATGGGATCCGGTGCATTAGTGCTGGTATGATCGCACCCGTAATGATATGCATCGCAAATATATTTATATTTAAAACCCTTCCCGTTCTTAAGAATTTTGAATAAAAAAATTCACGAGTTTTTTCGCCTCGTTGCACAATTTATACACGTGAAACTAAAAACTACGGAAAATGTTCCTCGTAAATCGACATTCGCACGTATCTTTTGATCCGAATGGATTCACGTGACCCATAAGTGCTTTTCGGAAAGCTATTTCCGAGCGGGTCGCAGCAGGCCTTGTTTTGCTTTACCAATTCATTTCTTGAACGCATAAAAAAATAAAAAAATAAATAACGAAAATGTGGGGTGCAACACGAGGACTTCCCAGGAGGTCACCCATCCTAGTACTACTCTCGCCCAAGCACGCTTAACTTCGGAGTTCTGATGGGATCCGGTGCATTAGTGCTGGTATGATCGCACCCGTAATGATAGGTATCACAAATATATTTGTATTTAAAACCCTTCACATTCTTAAGAATTTTGAAAAAAAAAAATTCACGAGTTTTTTCGGCTCGTTGCACAATTTATACACGTGAAACTAAAAACTACGGAAAATGTTCCTCGTAAATCGACATTAGCATGTATCTTTTGATCCGGATGTATTCACGTGACCCATAAGTGCATTTCGAAAAGCTCTTTCCTGGCCGGCCGCATGGTCCCTGTTTTGCTTTACCAATTCATTTCTTGAACGTATAACAAAATGAAAAAATAAATAACGAAAATGTGGGGTGCAACACGAGGACTTCCTAGGAGGTCACCCATCCTAGTACTACTCTCGCCAAAGCACGCTTAACTTCGGAGTTCTGATAAGATCCGGTGCATTAGTGCTGGTATGATCGCACCCGTAATGATATGCATCGCAAAAATATTTGTATTTAAAACCCTTCACATTCTTAAAAATTTTGAAAAAAAAAAATTCACGAGTTTTTTCGCCTCGTTGCACAATTTATACACGTGAAACTAAAAACTATGAAAAATGTTCCTCGTAAATCGACATTCGCACGTATCTTTTGATCCGAATGGATTCACGTGACCCATAAGTGCTTTTCGGAAACCTATTTCCGAGCGGGCCGCAGCGGGCCTTGTTTTGCTTTACCAATTCATTTCTTGAACACATAAAAAAATAAAAAAATAAATAACGAAAATGTGGGGTGCAACACGAGGACTTCCCAAAAGGTCACCCATCCTAGTACTACTCTCGCCCAAGCACGCTTAACTTCAAAGTTCTGATGGGATCCGGTGCATTAGTGCTGGTATGATCGCACCCGTAATGATATGCATCGCAAATATATTTGTATTTAAAACCCTTCCCGTTCTTAAGAATTTTGAATAAAAAAATTCACGAGTTTTTTCGCTTCGTTGCACAATTTATATCGTGAAACTAAAAACTATGGCAAATGTTACTCGTTAATCGACATTCGCACGTATCTTTTGATCCGGATGTATTCACGTGACCCATAAGTGCTTTTCGGAAAGCTCTTTCCGAGCCGGCCGCATGGTCCTTTTTTTGGTTTACCAAATCATTTCTTGAACGCATAAAAAAATGAAAAAATAAATAAGAAAATGTGGGGTGCAACACGAGGACTTCCCAGGAGGTCACCCATCCTAGTACTACTCTCGCCCAAGCACGCTTAACTTCGGAGTTCTGATGGGATCCGGTGCATTAGTGCTGGTATGATCGCACCCGCAATGATATGCATCGCAAAAATATTTGTATTTAAAACCCTTCACATTCTTCAAAATTTTGAAAAAAAAAAATTCACGAGTTTTTTCGCCTCGTTGCACAATTTATACACGTGAAACTAAAAACTACGAAAAATGTTCCTCGTAAATTGACATTCGCACGTATCTTTTTATCCGAATGGATTCACGTGACCCATAAGTGCTTTTCGGAAAGCTATTTCCGAGCGGGCCGCAGCGGGCCTTGTTTTGCTTTACCAATTCATTTCTTGAACGCATAAAAAAATAAAAAAATAAATAACGAAAATGTGGGGTGCAACACGAGGACTTCCCAGGAGGTCACCCATCCTAGTACTACTCTCGCCCAAGCACGCTTAACTTCGGAGTT
The DNA here is from genome assembly GCA_028455895.1 of Rhodomyrtus tomentosa. Taxonomy (NCBI): domain Eukaryota; kingdom Viridiplantae; phylum Streptophyta; class Magnoliopsida; order Myrtales; family Myrtaceae; genus Rhodomyrtus; species Rhodomyrtus tomentosa. The sequence goes on from JAPCWY010000001.1 coordinate 17,812,405, forward strand.
CTGATGGGATCCGGTGCATTAGTGCTGGTATGATCGCACCCGTAATGATAGGCATCGCAAATATATTTGTATTTAAAACCCTTCACTTTCTTGAGAATTTTGAAAAAAAAAAATTCACGAGTTTTTTCGCCTCGTTGCACAATTTATACACGTGAAACTAAAAACTACGGAAAATGTTCCTCATAAATCGACATTCGCACGTATCTTTTGATCCGGATGTATTCACGTGACCCATAAGTGCTTTTCGGAAAGCTCTTTCCGAGCCGGCCGCATGGTCCCTGTTTTGCTTTACCAATTCATTTCTTGAACGTATAACAAAATGAAAAAATAAATAACGAAAATGTGGGGTGCCACACGAGGACTTCCCAGGAGGTCACCCATCCTAGTACTACTCTCGCCCAAGCACGCTTAACTTCGGAGTTCTGATGGGATCCGGTGCATTAGTGCTGGTATGATCGCACCCGTAATGATATGCATCGCAAATATATTTGTATTTAAAACCCTTCACATTCTTAAAAAGTTTGAAAAAAAAAATTCACGAGTTTTTTCGCCTCGTTGCACAATTTATACACGTGAAACTAAAAACTACGAAAAATGTTCCTCGTAAATCGACATTCGCACGTATCTTTTGATCCAAATGGATTCACGTGACCCAAAAGTGCTATTCGGAAAGCTATTTCCGAGCGGGCCACAGCGGGCCTTGTTTTGCTTTACAAATTCATTTCTTGAACGCATAAAAAAATAAAAAAATAAATAACGAAAATGTGGGGTGCAACACGAGGACTTCCCAGGAGGTCACCCATCCTAGTACTACTCTCGCCCAAGCACGCTTAACTTCGGACTTCTGATGGGATCCGGTGCATTAGTGCTGGTATGATCGCACCCGTAATGATATGCATCGCAAATATATTTGTATTTAAAAACCTTCCCGTTATTAAGAATTTTGAAAAAAAAAATTCACGAGTTTTTTCGCCTCGTTGCACAATTTATACACGTGAAACTAAAAACTACGGAAAATGTTCCTCGTAAATCGACATTCGCACGTATCTTTTGATCCGGATGTATTCACGTGACCCATAAGTGCTTTTCGGAAAGCTCTTTCCGAGCCGGCCGCATGGTCCTTTTTTTGGTTTACCAATTCATTTCTTGAACGCATAAAAAAATGAAAAAATAAATAAGAAAATGTGGGGTGCAACACGAGGACTTCCCAGGAGGTCACCCATCCTAGTACTACTCTCGCCCAAGCACGCTTAACTTCGGAGTTCTGATGGGATCCGGTGCATTAGTGCTGGTACGATCGCACCCGTAATGATATGCATCGCAAAAATATTTGTATTTAAAACCCTTCACATTCTTAAAAATTTTGAAAAAAAAAAATTCACGAGTTTTTTCGCCTCGTTGCACAATTTATACACGTGAAACTAAAAACTACGAAAAATGTTCCTCGTAAATTGACATTCGCACGTATCTTTTTATCCGAATGGATTCACGTGACCCATAAGTGCTTTTCGGAAAGCTATTTCCGAGCGGGCCGCAGCGGGCCTTGTTTTGCTTTACCAATTCATTTCTTGAACGCATAAAAAAATAAAAAAATAAATAACGAAAATGTGGGGTGCAACACGAGGACTTCCCAGGAGGTCACCCATCCTAGTACTACTCTCGCCCAAGCACGCTAAACTTCGGAGTTCTGATGGGATCCGGTGCATTAGTGCTGGTATGATCGCACCCGTAATGATAGGCATCGCAAATATATTTGTATTTAAAACCCTTCACATTGTTGAGAATTTTGAAAAAAAAAAAATTCACGAGTTTTTTCGCCTCGTTGCACAATTTATACACGTGAAACTAAAAACTACGGAAAATGTTCCTCGTAAATCGACATTCGCACGAATCTTTTGATCCGGATGTATTCACGTGACCCATAAGTCCTTTTCGGAAAGCTCTTTCCGAGCCGGCCGCATGGTCCCAATTTTGCTTTACCAATTCATTTCTTGAACGTATAACAAAATGAAAAAATAAATAACGAAAATGTGGGGTGCAACACGAGGACTTCCCAGGAGGTCACCCATCCTAGTACTACTCTCGCCAAAGCACGCTTAACTTCGGAGTTCTGATGGGATCCGGTGCATTAGTGCTGGTATGATCGCACCAGTAATGATATGCATCGCAAAAATATTTGTATTTAAAACCCTTCACATTCTTAAAAATTTTGAAAAAAAAAAATTCACGAGTTTTTTCGCCTCGTTGCACAATTTATACACGTGAAACTAAAAACTACGAAAAATGTTCCTCGTAAATCGACATTCGCACGTATCTTTTGATCCGAATGGATTCACGTGACCCATAAGTGCATTTCGGAAAGCTATTTCCGAGCGGGCCGCAGCGGGCCTTGTTTTGCTTTACCAATTCATTTCTTGAACGCATAAAAAAATAAAAAAATAAATAACGAAAATGTGGGGTGCAACACGAGGACTTCCCAGGAGGTCACCCATCCTAGTACTACTCTCGCCCAAGCACGCTTAACTTTGGAGTTCTGATGGGATCTGGTGCATTAGTGCTGGTATGATCGCACCCATAATGATATGCATCGCAAATATATTTGTATTTAAAACCCTTCCAGTTCTTAAGAATTTTGAAAAAAAAAATTCACGAATTTTTTCGCCTCGTTGCACAATTTATACACGTGAAACTAAAAACTACGGAAAATGTTCCTCGTAAATCGACATTCGCACGTATCTTTTGATCCGAATGGATTCACGTGACCCATAAGTGCTTTTCGGAAACCTATTTTCGAGCGGGCCGCAGCGGGCCTTGTTTTGCTTTACCAATTCATTTCTTGAACGCATAAAAAAATAAAAAAATAAATAACGAAAATGTGGGGTGCAACACGAGGACTTCCCAAAAGGTCACCCATCCTAGTACTACTCTCGCCCAAGCACGCTTAACTTCGGAGTTCTGATGGGATCCGGTGCATTAGTGCTGGTATGATCGCACCCGTAATGATATGCATCGCAAATATATTTGTATTTAAAACCCTTCCCGTTCTTAAGAATTTTGAATAAAAAAATTCACGAGTTTTTTCGCTTCGTTGCACAATTTATATCGTGAAACTAAAAACTATGGAAAATGTTACTCGTTAATCGACATTCGCCCGTATCTTTTGATCCGGATGTATTCACGTGACCCATAAGTGCTTTTCGGAAAGCTCTTTCCGAGCCGGCCGCATGGTCCTTTTTTTGGTTTACCAAATCATTTCTTGAACGCATAAAAAAATGAAAAAATAAATAAGAAAATGTGGGGTGCAACACGAGGACTTCCCAGGAGGTCACCCATCCTAGTACTACTCTCGCCCAAGCACGCTTAACTTCGGAGTTCTGATGGGATCCGGTGCATTAGTGCTGGTATGATCGCACCCGTAATGATATGCATCGCAAAAATATTTGTATTTAAAACCCTTCACATTCTTCAAAATTTTGAAAAAAAAAATTCACGAGTTTTTTCGCCTCGTTGCACAATTTATACACGTGAAACTAAAAACTACGAAAAATGTTCCTCGTAAATTGACATTCGCACGTATCTTTTTATCCGAATGGATTCACGTGACCCATAAGTGCTTTTCGAAAAGCTATTTCCGAGCGGGCCGCAGCGGGCCTTGTTTTGCTTTACCAATTCATTTCTTGAACGCATAAAAAAATAAAAAAATAAATAACGAAAATGTGGGGTGCAACACGAGGACTTCCCAGGAGGTCACCCATCCTAGTACTACTCTCGCCCAAGCACGCTTAACTTCGGAGTTCTGATGGGATCCGGTGCATTAGTGCTGGTATGATCGCACCCGTAATGATAGGCATCGCAAATATATTTGTATTTAAAACCCTTCACATTCTTGAGAATTTTGAAAAAAAAAAATTCACGAGTTTTTTCGCCTCGTTGCACAATTTATACACGTGAAACTAAAAACTACGGAAAATGTTCCTCATAAATCGACATTCGCACGTATCTTTTGATCCGGATGTATTCACGTGACCCATAAGTGCTTTTCGGAAAGCTCTTTCCGAGCCGGCCGCATGGTCCCTGTTTTGCTTTACCAATTCATTTCTTGAACGTATAACAAAATGAAAAAATAAATAACGAAAATGTGGGGTGCCACACGAGGACTTCCCAGGAGGTCACCCATCCTAGTACTACTCTCGCCCAAGCACGCTTAACTTCGGAGTTCTGATGGGATCCGGTGCATTAGTGCTGGTATGATCGCACCCGTAATGATAGGCATCGCAAATATATTTGTATTTAAAACCCTTCACATTCTTGAGAATTTTGAAAAAAAAAAATTCACGAGTTTTTTCGCCTCGTTGCACAATTTATACACGTGAAACTAAAAACTACGGAAAATGTTCCTCATAAATCGACATTCGCACGTATCTTTTGATCCGGATGTATTCACGTGACCCATAAGTGCTTTTCGGAAAGCTCTTTCCGAGCCGGCCGCATGGTCCCTGTTTTGCTTTACCAATTCATTTCTTGAACGTATAACAAAATGAAAAAATAAATAACGAAAATGTGGGGTGCCACACGAGGACTTCCCAGGAGGTCACCCATCCTAGTACTACTCTCGCCCAAGCGCGCTTAACTTCGGAGTTCTGATGGGATCCGGTGCATTAGTGCTGGTATGATCGCACCCGTAATGATAGGCATCGCAAATATATTTGTATTTAAAACCCTTCACATTCTTGAGAATTTTGAAAAAAAAAAATTCACGAGTTTTTTCGCCTCGTTGCACAATTTATACACGTGAAACTAAAAACTACGGAAAATGTTCCTCATAAATCGACATTCGCACGTATCTTTTGATCCGGATGTATTCACGTGACCCATAAGTGCTTTTCGGAAAGCTCTTTCCGAGCCGGCCGCATGGTCCCTGTTTTGCTTTACCAATTCATTTCTTGAACGTATAACAAAATGAAAAAATAAATAACGAAAATGTGGGGTGCCACACGAGGACTTCCCAGGAGGTCACCCATCCTAGTACTACTCTCGCCCAAGCACGCTTAACTTCGGAGTTCTGATGGGATCCGGTGCATTAGTGCTGGTATGATCGCACCCGTAATGATAGGCATCGCAAATATATTTGTATTTAAAACCCTTCACATTCTTGAGAATTTTGAAAAAAAAAAATTCACGAGTTTTTTCGCCTCGTTGCACAATTTATACACGTGAAACTAAAAACTACGGAAAATGTTCCTCATAAATCGACATTCGCACGTATCTTTTGATCCGGATGTATTCACGTGACCCATAAGTGCTTTTCGGAAAGCTCTTTCCGAGCCGGCCGCATGGTCCCTGTTTTGCTTTACCAATTCATTTCTTGAACGTATAACAAAATGAAAAAATAAATAACGAAAATGTGGGGTGCCACACGAGGACTTCCCAGGAGGTCACCCATCCTAGTACTACTCTCGCCCAAGCGCGCTTAACTTCGGAGTTCTGATGGGATCCGGTGCATTAGTGCTGGTATGATCGCACCCGTAATGATATGCATCGCAAATATATTTGTATTTAAAACCCTTCACATTCTTAAAAATTTTGAAAAAAAAAATTCACGAGTTTTTTCGCCTCGTTGCACAATTTATACACGTGAAACTAAAAACTACGAAAAATGTTCCTCGTAAATCGACATTCGCACGTATCTTTTGATCCAAATGGATTCACGTGACCCATAAGTGCTATTCGGAAAGCTATTTCCGAGCGGGCCGCAGCGGGCCTTGTTTTGCTTTACAAATTCATTTCTTGAACGCATAAAAAAATAAAAAAATAAATAACGAAAATGTGGGGTGCAACACGAGGACTTCCCAGGAGGTCACCCATCCTAGTACTACTCTCGCCCAAGCACGCTTAACTTCGGACTTCTGATGGGATCCGGTGCATTAGTGCTGATATGATCGCACCCGTAATGATATGCATCGCAAATATATTTGTATTTAAAAACCTTCCCGTTCTTAAGAATTTTGAAAAAAAAAATTCACGAGTTTTTTCGCCTCGTTGCACAATTTATACACGTGAAACTAAAAACTACGGAAAATGTTCCTCGTAAATCGACATTCGCACGTATCTTTTGATCCGGATGTATTCACGTGACCCATAAGTGCTTTTCGGAAAGCTCTTTCCGAGCCGGCCGCATGGTCCTTTTTTTGGTTTACCAATTCATTTCTTGAACGCATAAAAAAATGAAAAAATAAATAAGAAAATGTGGGGTGCAACACGAGGACTTCCCAGGAGGTCACCCATCCTAGTACTACTCTCGCCCAAGCACGCTTAACTTCGGAGTTCTGATGGGATCCGGTGCATTAGTGCTGGTACGATCGCACCCGTAATGATATGCATCGCAAAAATATTTGTATTTAAAACCCTTCACATTCTTAAAAATTTTGAAAAAAAAAAATTCACGAGTTTTTTCGCATCGTTGCACAATTTATACACGTGAAACTAAAAACTACGAAAAATGTTCCTCGTAAATTGACATTCGCACGTATCTTTTTATCCGAATGGATTCACGTGACCCATAAGTGCTTTTCGGAAAGCTATTTCCGAGCGGGCCGCAGCGGGCCTTGTTTTGCTTTACCAATTCATTTCTTGAACGCATAAAAAAATAAAAAAATAAATAACGAAAATGTGGGGTGCAACACGAGGACTTCCCAGGAGGTCACCCATCCTAGTACTACTCTCGCCCAAGCACGCTAAACTTCGGAGTTCTGATGGGATCCGGTGCATTAGTGCTGGTATGATCGCACCCGTAATGATAGGCATCGCAAATATATTTGTATTTAAAACCCTTCACATTGTTGAGAATTTTGAAAAAAAAAAAATTCACGAGTTTTTTCGCCTCGTTGCACAATTTATACACGTGAAACTAAAAACTACGGAAAATGTTCCTCGTAAATCGACATTCGCACGAATCTTTTGATCCGGATGTATTCACGTGACCCATAAGTCCTTTTCGGAAAGCTCTTTCCGAGCCGGCCGCATGGTCCCAATTTTGCTTTACCAATTCATTTCTTGAACGTATAACAAAATGAAAAAATAAATAACGAAAATGTGGGGTGCAACACGAGGACTTCCCAGGAGGTCACCCATCCTAGTACTACTCTCGCCAAAGCACGCTTAACTTCGGAGTTCTGATGGGATCCGGTGCATTAGTGCTGGTATGATCGCACCAGTAATGATATGCATCGCAAAAATATTTGTATTTAAAACCCTTCACATTCTTAAAAATTTTGAAAAAAAAAAATTCACGAGTTTTTTCGCCTCGTTGCACAATTTATACACGTGAAACTAAAAACTACGAAAAATGTTCCTCGTAAATCGACATTCGCACGTATCTTTTGATCCGAATGGATTCACGTGACCCATAAGTGCATTTCGGAAAGCTATTTCCGAGCGGGCCGCAGCGGGCCTTGTTTTGCTTTACCAATTCATTTCTTGAACGCATAAAAAAATAAAAAAATAAATAACGAAAATGTGGGGTGCAACACGAGGACTTCCCAGGAGGTCACCCATCCTAGTACTACTCTCGCCCAAGCACGCTTAACTTTGGAGTTCTGATGGGATCTGGTGCATTAGTGCTGGTATGATCGCACCCATAATGATATGCATCGCAAATATATTTGTATTTAAAACCCTTCCAGTTCTTAAGAATTTTGAAAAAAAAAATTCACGAATTTTTTCGCCTCGTTGCACAATTTATACACGTGAAACTAAAAACTACGGAAAATGTTCCTCGTAAATCGACATTCGCACGTATCTTTTGATCCGAATGGATTCACGTGACCCATAAGTGCTTTTCGGAAACCTATTTCCGAGCGGGCCGCAGCGGGCCTTGTTTTGCTTTACCAATTCATTTCTTGAACGCATAAAAAAATAAAAAAATAAATAACGAAAATGTGGGGTGCAACACGAGGACTTCCCAAATGGTCACCCATCCTAGTACTACTCTCGCCCAAGCACGCTTAACTTCGGAGTTCTGATGGGATCCGGTGCATTAGTGCTGGTATGATCGCACCCGTAATGATATGCATCGCAAATATATTTGTATTTAAAACCCTTCCCGTTCTTAAGAATTTTGAATAAAAAAATTCACGAGTTTTTTCGCTTCGTTGCACAATTTATATCGTGAAACTAAAAACTATGGAAAATGTTACTCGTTAATCGACATTCGCCCGTATCTTTTGATCCGGATGTATTCACGTGACCCATAAGTGCTTTTCGGAAAGCTCTTTCCGAGCCGGCCGCATGGTCCTTTTTTTGGTTTACCAAATCATTTCTTGAACGCATAAAAAAATGAAAAAATAAATAAGAAAATGTGGGGTGCAACACGAGGACTTCCCAGGAGGTCACCCATCCTAGTACTACTCTCGCCCAAGCACGCTTAACTTCGGAGTTCTGATGGGATCCGGTGCATTAGTGCTGGTATGATCGCACCCGTAATGATATGCATCGCAAAAATATTTGTATTTAAAACCCTTCACATTCTTCAAAATTTTGAAAAAAAAAATTCACGAGTTTTTTCGCCTCGTTGCACAATTTATACACGTGAAACTAAAAACTACGAAAAATGTTCCTCGTAAATTGACATTCGCACGTATCTTTTTATCCGAATGGATTCACGTGACCCATAAGTGCTTTTCGAAAAGCTATTTCCGAGCGGGCCGCAGCGGGCCTTGTTTTGCTTTACCAATTCATTTCTTGAACGCATAAAAAAATAAAAAAATAAATAACGAAAATGTGGGGTGCAACACGAGGACTTCCCAGGAGGTCACCCATCCTAGTACTACTCTCGCCCAAGCACGCTTAACTTCGGAGTTCTGATGGGATCCGGTGCATTAGTGCTGGTATGATCGCACCCGTAATGATAGGCATCGCAAATATATTTGTATTTAAAACCCTTCACATTCTTGAGAATTTTGAAAAAAAAAAATTCACGAGTTTTTTCGCCTCGTTGCACAATTTATACACGTGAAACTAAAAACTACGGAAAATGTTCCTCATAAATCGACATTCGCACGTATCTTTTGATCCGGATGTATTCACGTGACCCATAAGTGCTTTTCGGAAAGCTCTTTCCGAGCCGGCCGCATGGTCCCTGTTTTGCTTTACCAATTCATTTCTTGAACGTATAACAAAATGAAAAAATAAATAACGAAAATGTGGGGTGCCACACGAGGACTTCCCAGGAGGTCACCCATCCTAGTACTACTCTCGCCCAAGCACGCTTAACTTCGGAGTTCTGATGGGATCCGGTGCATTAGTGCTGGTATGATCGCACCCGTAATGATAGGCATCGCAAATATATTTGTATTTAAAACCCTTCACATTCTTGAGAATTTTGAAAAAAAAAAATTCACGAGTTTTTTCGCCTCGTTGCACAATTTATACACGTGAAACTAAAAACTACGGAAAATGTTCCTCATAAATCGACATTCGCACGTATCTTTTGATCCGGATGTATTCACGTGACCCATAAGTGCTTTTCGGAAAGCTCTTTCCGAGCCGGCCGCATGGTCCCTGTTTTGCTTTACCAATTCATTTCTTGAACGTATAACAAAATGAAAAAATAAATAACGAAAATGTGGGGTGCCACACGAGGACTTCCCAGGAGGTCACCCATCCTAGTACTACTCTCGCCCAAGCGCGCTTAACTTCGGAGTTCTGATGGGATCCGGTGCATTAGTGCTGGTATGATCGCACCCGTAATGATATGCATCGCAAATATATTTGTATTTAAAACCCTTCACATTCTTAAAAATTTTGAAAAAAAAAATTCACGAGTTTTTTCGCCTCGTTGCACAATTTATACACGTGAAACTAAAAACTACGAAAAATGTTCCTCGTAAATCGACATTCGCACGTATCTTTTGATCCAAATGGATTCACGTGACCCATAAGTGCTATTCGGAAAGCTATTTCCGAGCGGGCCGCAGCGGGCCTTGTTTTGCTTTACAAATTCATTTCTTGAACGCATAAAAAAATAAAAAAATAAATAACGAAAATGTGGGGTGCAACACGAGGACTTCCCAGGAGGTCACCCATCCTAGTACTACTCTCGCCCAAGCACGCTTAACTTCGGACTTCTGATGGGATCCGGTGCATTAGTGCTGATATGATCGCACCCGTAATGATATGCATCGCAAATATATTTGTATTTAAAAACCTTCCCGTTCTTAAGAATTTTGAAAAAAAAAATTCACGAGTTTTTTCGCCTCGTTGCACAATTTATACACGTGAAACTAAAAACTACGGAAAATGTTCCTCGTAAATCGACATTCGCACGTATCTTTTGATCCGGATGTATTCACGTGACCCATAAGTGCTTTTCGGAAAGCTCTTTCCGAGCCGGCCGCATGGTCCTTTTTTTGGTTTACCAATTCATTTCTTGAACGCATAAAAAAATGAAAAAATAAATAAGAAAATGTGGGGTGCAACACGAGGACTTCCCAGGAGGTCACCCATCCTAGTACTACTCTCGCCCAAGCACGCGTAACTTCGGAGTTCTGATGGGATCCGGTGCATTAGTGCTGGTACGATCGCACCCGTAATGATATGCATCGCAAAAATATTTGTATTTAAAACCCTTCACATTCTTAAAAATTTTGAAAAAAAAAAATTCACGAGTTTTTTCGCCTCGTTGCACAATTTATACACGTGAAACTAAAAACTACGAAAAATGTTCCTCGTAAATTGACATTCGCACGTATCTTTTTATCCGAATGGATTCACGTGACCCATAAGTGCTTTTCGGAAAGCTATTTCCGAGCGGGCCGCAGCGGGCCTTGTTTTGCTTTACCAATTCATTTCTTGAACGCATAAAAAAATAAAAAAATAAATAACGAAAATGTGGGGTGCAACACGAGGACTTCCCAGGAGGTCACCCATCCTAGTACTACTCTCGCCCAAGCACGCTTAACTTCGGAGTTCTGATGGGATCCGGTGCATTAGTGCTGGTATGATCGCACCCGTAATGATATGCATCGCAAATATATTTGTATTTAAAACCCTTCCCGTTCTTAAGAATTTTGAAAAAAAAAATTCACGAGTTTTTTCGCCTCGTTGCACAATTTATACACGTGAAACTAAAAACTACGGAAAATGTTCCTCGTAAATCGACATTCGCACGTATCTTTTGATCCGAATGGATTCACGTGACCCATAAGTGCTTTTCGAAAAGCTATTTCCGAGCGGGCCGCAGCGGGCCTTGTTTTGCTTTACCAATTCATTTCTTGAACGTATAACAAAATGAAAAAATAAATAACGAAAATGTGGGGTGCAACACGAGGACTTCCCAGGAGGTCACCCATCCTAGTACTACTCTCGCCCAAGCACGCTTAACTTCGGAGTTCTGATAGGATCCGGTGCACTAGTGCTGGTATGATCGCACCCGTAATGATAGGCATCGCAAATATATTTGTATTTAAAACCCTTCACATTCTTAAGAATTTTGAAAAAAAAAATTCAAGAGTTTTTTCGGCTCGTTGCACAATTTATACACGTGAAACTAAAAACTACGGAAAATGTTCCTCGTAAATCGACATTCGCACGTATCTTTTGATCCGGATGTATTCACGTGACCCATAAGTGCTTTTCGGAAAGCTTTTTCCGAGCCGGCCGCTTGGTCCCTGTTTTGCTTTACCAATTCATTTCTTGAACGTATGACAAAATGAAAAAATAAATAACGAAAATGTGGTGTGCAACACGAGGACTTCCCAGGAGGTCACCCATCCTAGTACTACTCTCGCCCAAGCACGCTTAACTTCGGAGTTCTGATGGGATCCGGTGCATTAGTGCTGGTATGATCGCACCCGTAATGATATGCATCGCAAAATATTTGTATTTAACACCCTTCACATTCTTAAAAATTTTGAAAAAAAAAAAATTCACGAGTTTTTTCGCCTCGTTGCACAATTTATACACGTGAAACTAAAAACTACGGAAAATGTTCCTCGTAAATCGACATTCGCACGTATCTTTTGATCCGGATGTATTCACGTGACCCATAAGTGCTTTTCGGAAAGCTCTTTCCGAGCCGGCCGCATGGTCCCTGTTTTGCTTTACCAATTCATTTCTTGAACGTATAACAAAATGAAAAAATAAATAACGAAAATGTGGGGTGCAACACGAGGACTTCCCAGGAGGTCACCCATCCTAGTACTACTCTCGCCCAAGCACGCTTAACTTCGGAGTTCTGATGGGATCCGGTGCATTAGTGCTGGTATGATCGCACCCGTAATGATATGCATCGCAAAATATTTGTATTTAACACCCTTCACATTCTTAAAAATTTTGAAAAAACAAAAATTCACGAGTTTTTTCGCCTCGTTGCACAATTTATACACGTGAAACTAAAAACTACGGAAAATGTTTCTCGTAAATCGACATTCGCACGTATCTTTTGATCCGGATGTATTCACGTGACCCATAAGTGCTTTTCGGAAAGCTCTTTCCGAGCCGGCCGCATGGTCCCTGTTTTGCTTTACCAATTCATTTCTTGAACGTATAACAAAATGAAAAAATAAATAACGAAAATGTGGGGTGCAACACGAGGACTTCCCAGGAGGTCACCCATCCTAGTACTACTCTCGCCCAAGCACGCTTAACTTCGGAGTTCTGATGGGATCCGGTGCATTAGTGCTGGTATGATCGCACCCGTAATGATATGCATCGCAAATATATTTGTATTTAAAACCCTTCACATTCTTAAGAATTTTGAAAAAAAAAATTCACGAGTTTTTTCGCCTCGTTGCACAATTTATAAACGTGAAACTAAAAACTACGGAAAATGTTCGTCGTAAATCGACATTCGCACGTATCTTTTGATCCGGATGTATTCACGTGACCCATAAGTGCTTTTCGGAAAGCTCTTTCCGAGCCGGCCGCTTGGTCCCTGTTTTGCTTTACCAATTCATTTCTTGAACGTATGACAAAATGAAAAAATAAGTAACGAAAATGTGGGGTGCAACACGAGGACTTCCCAGGAGGTCACCCATCCTAGTACTACTCTCGCCCAAGCACGCTTAACTTCGGAGTTCTGATGGGATCCGGTGCATTAGTGCTGGTATGATCGCACCCGTAATGATATGCATCGCAAATATATTTGTATTTAAAACCCTTCACATTCTTAAAAATTTTGAAAAAAAAAATTCACGAGTTTTTTCGCCTCGTTGCACAATTTATACACGTGAAACTAAAAACTACGGAAAATGTTCCTCGTAAATCGACATTCGCACGTATCTTTTGATCCGAATGGATTCACGTGACCCATAAGTGCTTTTCGGAAAGCTATTTCCGAGCGGGCCGCTGCGGGCCTCGTTTTGCTTTACCAATTCATTTCTTGAACGCATAAAAAAATAAAAAAATAAATAACGAAAATGTGGGGTGCAACACGAGGACTTCCCAGGAGGTCACCCATCCTAGCACTACTCTCGTCTAAGCACGCTTAACTTCGGAGTTCTGATGGAATCCGATGCGTTAGTGCTGGTATGATCGCACCCGTAATGATATGCATCGCAAATATATTTGTTTTTAAAACCCTTCACATTCTTAAGAATTTTGAAAAAAAAAATTCACGAGTTTTTTCGCCTCGTTGCACAATTTATACACGTGAAACTAAAAACTACGGAAAATGTTCCTCGTAAATCGACATTCGCACGTATCTTTTGATCCGGATGTATTCACGTGACCCATAAGTGCTTTTCGGAAAGCTCTTTCCGAGCCGGCCGCATGGTCCCTGTTTTGCTTTACCAATTCATTTCTTGAACGTATAACAAAATGAAAAAATAAATAACGAAAATGTGGGGTGCAACACGAGGACTTCCCAGGAGGTCACCCATCCTAGTACTACTCTCGCCCAAGCACGCTTAACTTCGGAGTTCTGATGGGATCCGGTGCATTAGTGCTGGTATGATCGCACCCGTAATGATATGCATCGCAAAATATTTGTATTTAACACCCTTCACATTCTTAAAAATTTTGAAAAAAAAAAATTCACGAGTTTTTTCGCCTCGTTGCACAATTTATACACGTGAAACTAAAAACTCCGTAAAATGTTCCTCGTAAATCGACATTCGCACGTATCTTTTGATCCGAATGGATTCACGTGACCCATAAGTGCTTTTCGGAAAGCTATTTCCGAGCGGGCCGCAGCGTGCCTTGTTTTGCTTTACCAATTCATTTCTTGAACGCATAAAAAAATAAAAAAATAAATAACGAAAATGTGGGGTGCAACACGAGGACTTCCCAGGAGGTCACCCATCCTAGTATTACTCTCGCCCAAGCACGCTTAACTTCGGAGTTCTGATGGGATCCGGTGCATTAGTGCTGATATGATCGCACCCGTGATGATATGCATCGCAAATATATTTGTATTTAAAACCCTTCCCGTTCTTAAGAATTTTGAAAAAAAAAATTCACGAGTTTTTTCGCCTCGTTGCACAATTTATACACGTGAAACTAAAAACTACGGAAAATGTTCCTCGTAAATCGACATTCGCACGTATCTTTTGATCCGAATGGATTCACGTGACCCATAAGTGCTTTTCGGAAAGCTATTTCCGAGCGGGCCGCAGCGGGCCTTGTTTTGCTTTACCAATTCATTTCTTGAACTCATAAAAAAATAAAAAAATAAACAACGAAAATGTGGGGTGCAACAAGAGGACTTCCCAGGAGGTCACCCATCCTAGTACTACTCTCGCCCAAGCACGCTTAACTTGGGAGTTCTGATGGGATCCGGTGCCTTAGTGCTGGTATGATCGCACCCGTAATGATATGCATCGCAAATATATTTGTCTTTAAAACCCTTCCCGTTCTTAAGAATTTTGAAAAAAAAAATTCACAAATTTTTTCGCCTCGTTGCACAATTTATACACGTGAAACTAAAAACTACGGAAAATGTTCCTCGTAAATCGACATTCGCACGTATCTTTTGATCCGAATGGATTCACGTGACCCATAAGTGGTTTTCGGAAAGCTCTTTCCGAGCCGGCCGCTTGGTCCCTGTTTTGCTTTACCAATTCATTTCTTGAACGTATGACAAAATGAAAAAATAAATAACAAAAATGTGGGGTGCAACACGAGGACTTCCTAGGAGGTCACCCATCCTAGTACTACTCTCGCCCAAGCACGCTTAACTTCGGAGTTCTGATGGGATCCGGTGCATTAGTGCTGGTATGATCG
This sequence comes from Rhodomyrtus tomentosa, assembly GCA_028455895.1. Lineage (NCBI taxonomy): Eukaryota > Viridiplantae > Streptophyta > Magnoliopsida > Myrtales > Myrtaceae > Rhodomyrtus > Rhodomyrtus tomentosa. The sequence continues at coordinate 17,827,624 of JAPCWY010000001.1, forward strand.
CACCCGTAATGATATGCATCGCAAAATATTTGTATTTAACACCCTTCACATTCTTAAAAATTTTGAAAAAAAAAAATTCACGAGTTTTTTCGCCTCGTTGCACAATTTATACACGTGAAACTAAAAACTACGAAAAATGTTCCTCGTAAATCGACATTCGCACGTATCTTTTGATCCGAATGGATTCACGTGACCCATAAGTGCTTTTCGGAAAGCTATTTCCGAGCGGGGCGCAGCGGGCCTTGTTTTGCTTTACCAATTCATTTCTTGAAAGCATAAAAAAATAAAAAAATAAATAACAAAAATGTGGGGTGCAACACGAGGACTTCCCAGGAGGTCACCCATCCTAGTACTACTCTCGCCCAAGCACGCTTAACTTCGGAGTTCTGATGGGATCCAGTGCATTAGTGCTGGTATGATCGCACCCGTAATGATATGCATCGCAAATATATTTGTATTTAAAACCCTTCCCGTTCTTAAGAATTTTGAAAAAAAAAATTCACGAGTTTTTTCGCCTCGTTGCACAATTTATACACGTGAAACTAAAAACTACGGAAAATGTTCCTCGTAAATCGACATTCGCACGTATCTTTTGATCCGCATGTATTCACGTGACCCATAAGTGCTTTTCGGAAAGCTCTTTCCGAGCCGGCCGCATGGTCCTTTTTTTGGTTTACCAATTCATTTCTTGAACGCATAAAAAAATGAAAAAATAAATAAGAAAATGTGGGGTGCAACACGAGGACTTCCCAGGAGGTCACCCATCCTAGTACTACTCTCACCCAAGCACGCTTAACTTCGGAGTTCTAATGGGATCCGGTGCATTAGTGCTGGTATGATCGCACCCGTAATGATATGCATCGCAAAAATATTTGTATTTAAAACCCTTCACATTCTTAAAAATTTTGAAAAAAAAAAATTCACGAGTTTTTTCGCCTCGTTGCACAATTTATACACGTGAAACTAAAAACTACGAAAAATGTTCCTCGTAAATCGACATTCGCACGTATCTTTTGATCCGAATGGATTCACGTGACCCATAAGTGCTTTTCGGAAAGCTATTTCCGAGCGGGCCGCAGCGGGCCTTGTTTTGCTTTACCAATTCATTTCTTGAACGCATAAAAAAATAAAAAAATAAATAACGAAAATGTGGGGTGCAACACGAGGACTTCCCAGGAGGTCACCCATCCTAGTATTCCGGTGCATTAGTGCTGGTATGATCGCACCCGTAATGATAGGCATCGCAAATATATTTGTATTTAAAACCCTTCACATTCTTAAGAATTTTGAAAAAAAAAATTCACGAGTTTTTTCGCCTCGTTGCACAATTTATACACGTGAAACTAAAAACTACGGAAAATGTTCCTCGTAAATCGACATTCGCACGTATCTTTTGATCCGGATGTATTCACGTGACCCATAAGTGCTTTTCGGAAAGCTCTTTCCGAGCCGGCCGCTTGGTCCCTGTTTTGCTTTACCAATTCATTTCTTGAACATATGACAAAATGAAAAAATAAATAACGAAAATGTGGGGTGCAACACGAGGACTTCCCAGGAGGTCACCCATCCTAGTACTACTCTCGCCCAAGCACGCTTAACTTCGGAGTTCTGATGGGATCCGGTGCATTAGTGCTGGTATGATCGCACCCGTAATGATATGCATCGCAAAATATTTGTATTTAACACCCTTCACATTCTTAAAAATTTTGAAAAAAAAAAATTCACGAGTTTTTTCGCCTCGTTGCACAATTTATACACGTGAAACTAAAAACTACGAAAAATGTTCCTCGTAAATCGACATTCGCACGTATCTTTTGATCCGAATGGATTCACGTGACCCATAAGTGCTTTTCGGAAAGCTATTTCCGAGCGGGGCGCAGCGGGCCTTGTTTTGCTTTACCAATTCATTTCTTGAAAGCATAAAAAAATAAAAAAATAAATAACAAAAATGTGGGGTGCAACACGAGGACTTCCCAGGAGGTCACCCATCCTAGTACTACTCTCGCCCAAGCACGCTTAACTTCGGAGTTCTGATGGGATCCAGTGCATTAGTGCTGGTATGATCGCACCCGTAATGATATGCATCGCAAATATATTTGTATTTAAAACCCTTCCCGTTCTTAAGAATTTTGAAAAAAAAAATTCACGAGTTTTTTCGCCTCGTTGCACAATTTATACACGTGAAACTAAAAACTACGGAAAATGTTCCTCGTAAATCGACATTCGCACGTATCTTTTGATCCGCATGTATTCACGTGACCCATAAGTGCTTTTCGGAAAGCTCTTTCCGAGCCGGCCGCATGGTCCTTTTTTTGGTTTACCAATTCATTTCTTGAACGCATAAAAAAATGAAAAAATAAATAAGAAAATGTGGGGTGCAACACGAGGACTTCCCAGGAGGTCACCCATCCTAGTACTACTCTCACCCAAGCACGCTTAACTTCGGAGTTCTAATGGGATCCGGTGCATTAGTGCTGGTATGATCGCACCCGTAATGATATGCATCGCAAAAATATTTGTATTTAAAACCCTTCACATTCTTAAAAATTTTGAAAAAAAAAAATTCACGAGTTTTTTCGCCTCGTTGCACAATTTATACACGTGAAACTAAAAACTACGAAAAATGTTCCTCGTAAATCGACATTCGCACGTATCTTTTGATCCGAATGGATTCACGTGACCCATAAGTGCTTTTCGGAAAGCTATTTCCGAGCGGGCCGCAGCGGGCCTTGTTTTGCTTTACCAATTCATTTCTTGAACGCATAAAAAAATAAAAAAATAAATAACGAAAATGTGGGGTGCAACACGAGGACTTCCCAGGAGGTCACCCATCCTAGTATTCCGGTGCATTAGTGCTGGTATGATCGCACCCGTAATGATAGGCATCGCAAATATATTTGTATTTAAAACCCTTCACATTCTTAAGAATTTTGAAAAAAAAAATTCACGAGTTTTTTCGCCTCGTTGCACAATTTATACACGTGAAACTAAAAACTACGGAAAATGTTCCTCGTAAATCGACATTCGCACGTATCTTTTGATCCGGATGTATTCACGTGACCCATAAGTGCTTTTCGGAAAGCTCTTTCCGAGCCGGCCGCTTGGTCCCTGTTTTGCTTTACCAATTCATTTCTTGAACATATGACAAAATGAAAAAATAAATAACGAAAATGTGGGGTGCAACACGAGGACTTCCCAGGAGGTCACCCATCCTAGTACTACTCTCGCCCAAGCACGCTTAACTTCGGAGTTCTGATGGGATCCGGTGCATTAGTGCTGGTATGATCGCACCCGTAATGATATGCATCGCAAATATATTTGTATTTAAAACCCTTCACATTCTTAAAAATTTTGAAAAAAAAAAATTCACGAGTTTTTTCGCCTCGTTGCACAATTTATACACGTGAAACTAAAAACTACGAAAAATGTTCCTCGTAAATCGACATTCGCACGTATCTTTTGATCCGAATGGATTCACGTGACCCATAAGTGCTTTTCGGAAAGCTATTTCCGAGCGGGCCGCAGCGTGCCTTGTTTTGCTTTACCAATTCATTTCTTGAACGCATAAAAAAATAAAAAAATAAATAACGAAAATGTGGGGTGCAACACGAGGACTTCCCAGGAGGTCACCCATCCTAGTACTACTCTCGCCCAAGCACGCTTAACTTCGGAGTTCTGATGGGATCCGGTGCATTAGTGCTGATATGATCGCACCCGTGATGATATGCATCGCAAATATATTTGTATTTAAAACCCTTCCCGTTCTTAAGAATTTTGAAAAAAAAAATTCACGAGTTTTTTCGCCTCGTTGCACAATTTATACACGTGAAACTAAAAACTACGGAAAATGTTCCTCGTAAATCGACATTCGCACGTATCTTTTGATCCGAATGGATTCACGTGACCCATAAGTGCTTTTCGGAAAGCTATTTCCGAGCGGGCCGCTGCGGGCCTCGTTTAGCTTTACCAATTCATTTCTTGAACGCATGAAAAAATAAAAAAATAAATAACGAAAATGTGGGGTGCAACACGAAGACTTCCCAGGAGGTCACCCATCCTAGCACTACTCTCGCCTAAGGACGCTTAACTTCGGAGTTCTGATGGGATCCGATGCGTTAGTGCTGGTATGATCGCACCCGTAATGATATGCATCGCAAATATATTTGTTTTTAAAACCCTTCACATTCTTAAGAATTTTGAAAAAAAAAATTCACGAGTTTTTTCGCCTCGTTGCACAATTTATACACGTGAAACTAAAAACTACGGAAAATGTTCCTCGTAAATCGACATTCGCACGTATCTTTTGATCCGGATGTATTCACGTGACCCATAGGTGCTTTTCGGAAAGCTCTTTCCGAGCCGGCCGCATGGTCCTTTTTTTGGTTTACCAATTCATTTCTTGAACGCATAAAAAAAATGAAAAAATAAATAAGAAAATGTGGGGTGCAACACGAGGACTTCCCAGGAGGTCACCCATCCTAGTACTACTCTCACCCAAGCACGCTTAACTTCGGAGTTCTAATGGGATCCGGTGCATTAGTGCTGGTATGATCGCACCCGTAATGATATGCATCGCAAATATATTTGTATTTAAAACCCTTCCCGTTCTTAAGAATTTTGAAAAAAAAAATTCACGAGTTTTTTCGCCTCGTTGCACAATTTATACACGTGAAACTAAAAACTACGGAAAATGTTCCTCGTAAATCGACATTCGCACGTATCTTTTGATCCGAATGGATTCACGTGACCCATAAGTGCTCTTCGGAAAGCTATTTCCGAGCGGGCCGCAGCGGGCCTTGTTTTCCTTTACCAATTCATTTCTTGAACGCATAAAAAAATAAAAAAATAAATAACGAAAATGTGGGGTGCAACACGAGGACTTCTCAGGAGGTCACCCATCCTGGCACTACTCTCGCCTAAGCACGCTTAACTTCGGAGTTCTGATGGGATCCGATGCGTTAGTGCTGGTATGATCGCACCCGTAATGATATGCATCGCAAATATATTTGTTTTTAAAACCCTTCACATTCTTAAGAATTTTGAAAAAAAAAATTCACGAGTTTTTTCGCCTCGTTGCACAATTTATACACGTGAAACTAAAAACTACGGAAAATGTTCCTCGTAAATCGACATTCGCACGTATCTTTTGATCCGAATGGATTCACGTGACCCATAAGTGCTTTTCGGAAAGCTATTTCCGAGCGGGCCGCAGCGGGCCTTGTTTTGCTTTACCAATTCATTTCTTGAACGCATAAAAAAATAAAAAAATAAATAACGAAAATGTGGGGTGCAACACGAGGACTTCTCAGGAGGTCACCCATCCTAGCACTACTCTCGCCTAAGCACGCTTAACTTCGGAGTTCTGATGGGATCCGATGCGTTAGTGCTGGTATGATCGCACCCGTAATGATATGCATCGCAAATATATTTGTTTTTAAAACCCTTCACATTCTTAAGAATTTTGAAAAAAAAAATTCACGAGTTTTTTCGCCTCGTTGCACAATTTATACACGTGAAACTAAAAACTACGGAAAATGTTCCTCGTAAATCGACATTCGCACGTATCTTTTGATCCGGATGTATTCACGTGACCCATAGGCGCTTTTCGGAAAGCTCTTTCCGAGCCGGCCGCATGGTCCTTTTTTTGGTTTACCAATTCATTTCTTGAACGCATAAAAAAATGAAAAAATAAATAAGAAAATGTGGGGTGCAACACGAGGACTTCCCAGGAGGTCACCCATCCTAGTACTACTCTCACCCAAGCACGCTTAACTTCGGAGTTCTAATGGGATCCGGTGCATTAGTGCTGGTATGATCGCACCCGTAATGATATGCATCGCAAAAATATTTGTATTTAAAACCCTTCACATTCTTAAAAATTTTGAAAAAAAAAAATTCACGAGTTTTTTCGCCTCGTTGCACAATTTATACATGTGAAAGTAAAAACTACGAAAAATATTCCTCGTAAATCGACATTCGCACGTATCTTTTGATCCGAATGGATTCACGTGACCCATAAGTGCTTTTCGGAAAGCTATTTCCGAGCGGGCCGCAGCGGGCCTTGTTTTGCTTTACCAATTCATTTCTTGAACGCATAAAAAAATAAAAAAATAAATAACGAAAATGTGGGGTGCAACACGAGGACTTCCCAAGAGGTCACCCATCCTAGTACTCCGGTGCATTAGTGCTGGTATGATCGCACCCGTAATGATAGGCATCGCAAATATATTTGTATTTAAAACCCTTCACATTCTTAAGAATTTTGAAAAAAAAAATTCACGAGTTTTTTCGCCTCGTTGCACAATTTATACACGTGAAACTAAAAACTACGGAAAATGTTCCTCGTAAATCGACATTCGCACGTATCTTTTGATCCGAATGGACTCACGTGACCCATAAGTGCTTTTCGGAAAGCTCTTTCCGAGCCGGCCGCTTGGTCCCTGTTTTGCTTTACCAATTCATTTCTTGAACGTATGACAAAATGGAAAAATAAATAACGAAAATGTGGGGTGCAACACGAGGACTTCCCAGGAGGTCACCCATCCTAGTACTACTCTCGCCCAAGCACGCTTAACTTCGGAGTTCTGATGGGATCCGGTGCATTAGTGCTGGTATGATCGCACCCGTAATGATATGCATCGCAAATATATTTGTATTTAACACCCTTCACATTCTCAAAAATTTTGAAAAAAAAAAATTCACGAGTTTTTTCGGCTCGTTGCACAATTTATACACGTGAAACTAAAAACTACGGAAAATGTTCCTCGTAAATCGACATTCGCACGTATCTTTTGATCCGAATGGATTCACGTGACCCATAAGTGCTTTTCGGAAAGCTATTTCCGAGCGGGCCGCAGCGGGCCTTGTTTTCCTTTACCAATTCATTTCTTGAACGCATAAAAAAATAAAAAAATAAATAACGAAAATGTGGGGTGCAACACGAGGACTTCTCAGGAGGTCACCCATCCTAGCACTACTCTCGCCTAAGCACGCTTAACTTCGGAGTTCTGATGGGATCCGATGCGTTAGTGCTGGTATGATCGCACCCGTAATGATATGCATCGCAAATATATTTGTTTTTAAAACCCTTCACATTCTTAAGAATTTTGAAAAAAAAAAATCACGAGTTTTTTCGCCTCGTTGCACAATTTATACACGTGAAACTAAAAACTACGGAAAATGTTCCTCGTAAATCGACATTCGCACGTATCTTTTGATCCGGATGTATTCACGTGACCCATAGGCGCTTTTCGGAAAGCTCTTTCCGAGCCGGCCGCATGGTCCTTTTTTTGGTTTACCAATTCATTTCTTGAACGCATAAAAAAATGAAAAAATAAATAAGAAAATGTGGGGTGCAACACGAGGACTTCCCAGGAGGTCACCCATCCTAGTACTACTCTCACCCAAGCACGCTTAACTTCGGAGTTCTAATGGGATCCGGTGCATTAGTGCTGGTATGATCGCACCCGTAATGATATGCATCGCAAAAATATTTGTATTTAAAACCCTTCACATTCTTAAAAATTTTGAAAAAAAAAAATTCACGAGTTTTTTCGCCTCGTTGCACAATTTATACATGTGAAACTAAAAACTACGAAAAATGTTCCTCGTAAATCGACATTCGCACGTATCTTTTGATCCGAATGGATTCACGTGACCCATAAGTGCTTTTCGGAAAGCTATTTCCGAGCGGGCCGCAGCGGGCCTTGTTTTGCTTTACCAATTCATTTCTTGAACGCATAAAAAAATAAAAAAATAAATAACGAAAATGTGGGGTGCAACACGAGGACTTCCCAAGAGGTCACCCATCCTAGTACTCCGGTGCATTAGTGCTGGTATGATCGCACCCGTAATGATAGGCATCGCAAATATATTTGTATTTAAAACCCTTCACATTCTTAAGAATTTTGAAAAAAAAAATTCACGAGTTTTTTCGCCTCGTTGCACAATTTATACACGTGAAACTAAAAACTACGGAAAATGTTCCTCGTAAATCGACATTCGCACGTATCTTTTGATCCGAATGGACTCACGTGACCCATAAGTGCTTTTCGGAAAGCTCTTTCCGAGCCGGCCGCTTGGTCCCTGTTTTGCTTTACCAATTCATTTCTTGAACGTATGACAAAATGGAAAAATAAATAACGAAAATGTGGGGTGCAACACGAGGACTTCCCAGGAGGTCACCCATCCTAGTACTACTCTCGCCCAAGCACGCTTAACTTCGGAGTTCTGATGGGATCCGGTGCATTAGTGCTGGTATGATCGCACCCGTAATGATATGCATCGCAAATATATTTGTATTTAACACCCTTCACATTCTCAAAAATTTTGAAAAAAAAAAATTCACGAGTTTTTTCGGCTCGTTGCACAATTTATACACGTGAAACTAAAAACTACGGAAAATGTTCCTCGTAAATCGACATTCGCACGTATCTTTTGATCCGAATGGATTCACGTGACCCATAAGTGCTTTTCGGAAAGCTATTTCCGAGCGGGCCTTGTTTTCCTTTACCAATTCATTTCTTGAACGCATAAAAAAACAAAAAAATAAATAACGAAAATGTGGGGTGCAACACGAGGACTTCTCAGGAGGTCACCCATCCTAGCACTACTCTCGCCTAAGCACGCTTAACTTCGGAGTTCTGATGGGATCCGATGCGTTAGTGCTGGTATGATCGCACCCGTAATGATATGCATCGCAAATATATTTGTTTTTAAAACCCTTCACATTCTTAAGAATTTTGAAAAAAAAAATTCACGAGTTTTTTCGCCTCGTTGCACAATTTATACACGTGAAACTAAAAACTACGGAAAATGTTCCTCGTAAATCGACATTCGCACGTATCTTTTGATCCGGATGTATTCACGTGACCCATAGGCGCTTTTCGGAAAGCTCTTTCCGAGCCGGCCGCATGGTCCTTTTTTTGGTTTACCAATTCATTTCTTGAACGCATAAAAAAATGAAAAAATAAATAAGAAAATGTGGGGTGCAACACGAGGACTTCCCAGGAGGTCACCCATCCTAGTACTACTCTCACCCAAGCACGCTTAACTTCGGAGTTCTAATGGGATCCGGTGCATTAGTGCTGGTATGATCGCACCCGTAATGATATGCATCGCAAAAATATTTGTATTTAAAACCCTTCACATTCTTAAAAATTTTGAAAAAAAAAAATTCACGAGTTTTTTCGCCTCGTTGCACAATTTATACATGTGAAAGTAAAAACTACGAAAAATGTTCCTCGTAAATCGACATTCGCACGTATCTTTTGATCCGAATGGATTCACGTGACCCATAAGTGCTTTTCGGAAAGCTATTTCCGAGCGGGCCGCAGCGGGCCTTGTTTTGCTTTACCAATTCATTTCTTGAACGCATAAAAAAATAAAAAAATAAATAACGAAAATGTGGGGTGCAACACGAGGACTTCCCAAGAGGTCACCCATCCTAGTACTCCGGTGCATTAGTGCTGGTATGATCGCACCCGTAATGATAGGCATCGCAAATATATTTGTATTTAAAACCCTTCACATTCTTAAGAATTTTGAAAAAAAAAATTCACGAGTTTTTTCGCCTCGTTGCACAATTTATACACGTGAAACTAAAAACTACGGAAAATGTTCCTCGTAAATCGACATTCGCACGTATCTTTTGATCCGAATGGACTCACGTGACCCATAAGTGCTTTTCGGAAAGCTCTTTCCGAGCCGGCCGCTTGGTCCCTGTTTTGCTTTACCAATTCATTTCTTGAACGCATAACAAAATGAAAAAATAAATAACGAAAATGTGGGGGGCAACACGAGGACTTCCCAGGAGGTCACCCATCCTAGTACTACTCTCGCCCAAGCACGCTTAACTTCGGAGTTCTGATGGGATCCGGTGCATTAGTGCTGGTATGATCGCACCCGTAATGATATGCATCGCAAATATATTTGTATTTAAAACCCTTCCCGTTCTTAAGAATTTTGAAAAAAAAAAAATTCACGAGTTTTTTCGCCTCGTTGCACAATTTATACACGTGAAACTAAAAACTACGGAAAATGTTTCTCGTAAATCGACATTCGCACGTATCTTTTGATCCGGATGTATTCACGTGACCCATAGGTGCTTTTCGGAAAGCTCTTTCCGAGCCGGCCACATGGTCCCTGTTTTGCTTTACCAATTCATTTCTTGAACGTATAACAAAATGAAAAAATAAATAACGAAAATGTGGGGTGCAACACGAGGACTTCCCAGGAGGTCACCCATCCTAGTACTACTCTCGCCCAAGCACGCTTAACTTCGGAGTTCTGATGGGATCCGGTGCATTAGTGCTGGTATGATCGCACCCGTAATGATATGCATCGCAAATATATTTGTATTTAAAACCCTTCCCGCGCTTAAGAATTTTGAAAAAAAAAAATTCACGAGTTTTTTCGCCTCGTTGCACAATTTATACACGTGAAACTAAAAACTACGGAAAATGTTCCTCGTAAATCGACATTCGCACGTATCTTTTGATCCGGATGTATTCACGTGACCCATAAGTGCTTTTCGGAAAGCTCTTTCCGAGCCGGCCGCATGGTCCCTGTTTTGCTTTACCAATTCATTTCTTGAACGCATAACAAAATGAAAAAATAAATAACGAAAATGTGGGGGGCAACACGAGGACTTCCCAGGAGGTCACCCATCCTAGTACTACTCTCGCCCAAGCACGCTTAACTTCGGAGTTCTGATGGGATCCGGTGCATTAGTGCTGGTATGATCGCACCCGTAATGATATGCATTGCAAATATATTTGTATTTAAAACCCTTCCCGTTCTTAAGAATTTTGAAAAAAAAAAATTCACGAGTTTTTTCGCCTCGTTGCACAATTTATACACGTGAAACTAAAAACTACGGAAAATGTTCCTCGTAAATCGACATTCGCACGTATCTTTTGATCCGGATGTATTCACGTGACCCATAAGTGCTTTTCGGAAAGCTCTTTCCGAGCCGGCCGCATGGTCCCTGTTTTGCTTTACCAATTCATTTCTTGAACGCATAACAAAATGAAAAAATAAATAACGAAAATGTGGGGGGCAACACGAGGACTTCCCAGGAGGTCACCCATCCTAGTACTACTCTCGCCCAAGCATGCTTAACTTCGGAGTTCTGATGGGATCCGGTGCATTAGTGCTGGTATGATCGCACCCGTAATGATATGCATCGCAAATATATTTGTATTTAAAACCCTTCCCGTTCTTAAGAATTTTGAAAAAAAAAATTCACGAGTTTTTTCGCCTCGTTGCACAATTTATACACGTGAAACTAAAAACTACGGAAAATGTTCCTCGTAAATCGACATTCGCACGTATCTTTTGATCCGGATGTATTCACGTGACCCATAAGTGCTTTTCGGAAAGCTCTTTCCGAGCCGGCCGCATGGTCCCTGTTTTGCTTTACCAATTCATTTCTTGAACGTATAACAAAATGAAAAAATAAATAACGAAAATGTGGGCTGCAACACGAGGACTTCCCAGGAGGTCACCCATCCTAGTACTACTCTCGCCCAAGCACGCTTAACTTCGGAGTTCTGATGGGATCCGGTGCATTAGTGCTGGTATGATCGCACCCGTAATGATATGCATCGCAAATATATTTGTATTTAAAACCCTTCCCGCTCTTAAGAATTTTGAAAAAAAAAAATTCACGAGTTTTTTCGCCTCGTTGCACAATTTACACACGTGAAACTAAAAACTACGGAAAATGTTCCTCGTAAATCGACATTCGCACGTATCTTTTGATCCGGATGGACTCACGTGACCCATAAGTGCTTTTCGGAAAGCTCTTTCCGAGCCGGCCGCAGCGGGCCTTGTTTTGCTTTACCAATTCATTTCTTAAACGTATAATAAAATGAAAAAATAAATAACGAAAATGTGGGGTGCAACACGAGGACTTCCCAGGAGGTCAACCATCCTAGTACTACTCTCGCCCAAGCACGCTTAACTTCGGAGTTCTGATGGGATCCGGTGCATTAGTGCTGGTATGATCGCACCCGTAATGATATGCATCGCAAATATATTTGTATTTAAAACCCTTCCCGTTCTTAAGAATTTTGAAAAAAAAAATTCACGAGTTTTTTCGCCTCGTTGCACAATTTATACACGTGAAACTAAAAACTACGGAAAATGTTTCTCGTAAATCGACATTCGCACGTATCTTTTGATCCGGATGGACTCACGTGACCCATAAGTGCTTTTCGGAAAGCTCTTTCCGAGCCGGCCGCAGCGGGCCTTGTTTTGCTTTACCAATTCATTTCTTAAACGTATAATAAAATGGAAAAATAAATAACGAACATGTGGGGTGCAACACGAGGACTTCCCAGGAGGTCACCCATCCTAGTACAACTCTCGCCCAAGCACGCTTAACTTCGGAGTTCTGATGGGATCCGGTGCATTAGTGCTGGTATGATCGCACCCGTAATGATATGCATCGCAAATATATTTGTATTTAAAACCCTTCCCGTTATTAAGAATTTTGAAAAAAAAAATTCACGAGTTTTTTCGCCTCGTTGCAAAATTTATACACGTGAAACTAAAAACTACGGAAAATGTTTCTCGTAAATGGACATTCGCACGTATCTTTTGATCCGGATGGACTCACGTGACCCATAAGTGCTTTTCGGAAAGCTCTTTCCGAGCCGGCCGCAGCGGGCCTTGTTTTGCTTTACCAATTCATTTCTTAAACGTATAATAAAATGGAAAAATAAATAACGAACATGTGGAGTGCAACACGAGGACTTCCCAGGAGGTCACCCATCCTAGTACTACTCTCGCCCAAGCACGCTTAACTTCGGAGTTCTGATGGGATCCGGTGCATTAGTGCTGGTATGATCGCACCCGTAATGATATGCATCGCAAATATATTTGTATTTAAAACCCTTCCCGCTCTTAAGAATTTTGAAAAAAAAAAATTCACGAGTTTTTTCGCCTCGTTGCACAATTTATACACGTGAAACTAAAAACTACGGAAAATGTTCCTCGTAAATCGACATTCGCACGTATCTTTTGATCCGGATGTATTCACGTGACCCATAGGTGCTTTTCGGAAAGCTCTTTCCGAGCCGGCCACATGGTCCCTGTTTTGCTTTACCAATTCATTTCTTGAACGTATAACAAAATGAAAAAATAAATAACGAAAATGTGGGGTGCAACACGAGGACTTCCCAGGAGGTCACCCATCCTAGTACTACTCTCGCCCAAGCACGCTTAACTTCGGAGTTCTGATGGGATCCGGTGCATTAGTGCTGGTATGATCGCACCCGTAATGATATGCATCGCAAATATATTTGTATTTAAAACCCTTCCCGTTATTAAGAATTTTGAAAAAAAAAATTCACGAGTTTTTTCGCCTCGTTGCAAAATTTATACACGTGAAACTAAAAACTACGGAAAATGTTTCTCGTAAATGGACATTCGCACGTATCTTTTGATCCGGATGGACTCACGTGACCCATAAGTGCTTTTCGGAAAGCTCTTTCCGAGCCGGCCGCAGCGGGCCTTGTTTTGCTTTACCAATTCATTTCTTAAACGTATAATAAAATGGAAAAATAAATAACGAACATGTGGAGTGCAACACGAGGACTTCCCAGGAGGTCACCCATCCTAGTACTACTCTCGCCCAAGCACGCTTAACTTCGGAGTTCTGATGGGATCCGGTGCATTAGTGCTGGTATGATCGCACCCGTAATGATATGCATCGCAAATATATTTGTATTTAAAACCCTTCCCGCTCTTAAGAATTTTGAAAAAAAAAAATTCACGAGTTTTTTCGCCTCGTTGCACAATTTATACACGTGAAACTAAAAACTACGGAAAATGTTTCTCGTAAATCGACATTCGCACGTATCTTTTGATCCGGATGGACTCACGTGACCCATAAGTGCTATTCGGAAAGCTCTTTCCGAGCCGGCCGCAGCGGGCCTTGTTTTGCTTTACCAATTCATTTCTTAAACGTATAATAAAATGGAAAAATAAATAACGAACATGTGGGGTGCAACACGAGGACTTCCCAGGAGGTCACCCATCCTAGTACAACTCTCGCCCAAGCACGCTTAACTTCGGAGTTCTGATGGGATCCGGTGCATTAGTGCTGGTATGATCGCACCCGTAATGATATGCATCGCAGATATATTTGTATTTAAAACCCTTCCCGTTCTTAAGAATTTTGAAAAAAAAAATTCACGAGTTTTTTCGCCTCGTTGCACAATTTATACACGTGAAACTAAAAACTACGGAAAATGTTTCTCGTAAATCGACATTCGCACGTATCTTTTGATCCGGATGGACTCACGTGACCCATAAGTGCTTTTCGGAAAGCTCTTTCCGAGCCGGCCGCAGCGGGCCTTGTTTTGCTTTACCAATTCATTTCTTAAACGTATAATAAAATGGAAAAATAAATAACGAACATGTGGGGTGCAACACGAGGACTTCCCAGGAGGTCACCCATCCTAGTACAACTCTCGCCCAAGCACGCTTAACTTCGGAGTTCTGATGGGATCCGGTGCATTAGTGCTGGTATGATCGCACCCGTAATGATATGCATCGCAAATATATTTGTATTTAAAACCCTTCCCGTTATTAAGAATTTTGAAAAAAAAAATTCACGAGTTTTTTCGCCTCGTTGCAAAATTTATACACGTGAAACTAAAAACTACGGAAAATGTTTCTCGTAAATGGACATTCGCACGTATCTTTTGATCCGGATGGACTCACGTGACCCATAAGTGCTTTTCGGAAAGCTCTTTCCGAGCCGGCCGCAGCGGGCCTTGTTTTGCTTTACCAATTCATTTCTTAAACGTATAATAAAATGGAAAAATAAATAACGAACATGTGGAGTGCAACACGAGGACTTCCCAGGAGGTCACCCATCCTAGTACTACTCTCGCCCAAGCACGCTTAACTTCGGAGTTCTGATGGGATCCGGTGCATTAGTGCTGGTATGATCGCACCCGTAATGATATGCATCGCAAATATATTTGTATTTAAAACCCTTCCCGCTCTTAAGAATTTTGAAAAAAAAAAATTCACGAGTTTTTTCGCCTCGTTGCACAATTTATACACGTGAAACTAAAAACTACGGAAAATGTTCCTCGTAAATCGACATTCGCACGTATCTTTTGATCCGGATGTATTCACGTGACCCATAGGTGCTTTTCGGAAAGCTCTTTCCGAGCCGGCCACATGGTCCCTGTTTTGCTTTACCAATTCATTTCTTGAACGTATAACAAAATGAAAAAATAAATAACGAAAATGTGGGGTGCAACACGAGGACTTCCCAGGAGGTCACCCATCCTAGTACTACTCTCGCCCAAGCACGCTTAACTTCGGAGTTCTGATGGGATCCGGTGCATTAGTGCTGGTATGATCGCACCCGTAATGATATGCATCGCAAATATATTTGTATTTAAAACCCTTCCCGTTATTAAGAATTTTGAAAAAAAAAATTCACGAGTTTTTTCGCCTCGTTGCAAAATTTATACACGTGAAACTAAAAACTACGGAAAATGTTTCTCGTAAATGGACATTCGCACGTATCTTTTGATCCGGATGGACTCACGTGACCCATAAGTGCTTTTCGGAAAGCTCTTTCCGAGCCGGCCGCAGCGGGCCTTGTTTTGCTTTACCAATTCATTTCTTAAACGTATAATAAAATGGAAAAATAAATAACGAACATGTGGAGTGCAACACGAGGACTTCCCAGGAGGTCACCCATCCTAGTACTACTCTCGCCCAAGCACGCTTAACTTCGGAGTTCTGATGGGATCCGGTGCATTAGTGCTGGTATGATCGCACCCGTAATGATATGCATCGCAAATATATTTGTATTTAAAACCCTTCCCGCTCTTAAGAATTTTGAAAAAAAAAAATTCACGAGTTTTTTCGCCTCGTTGCACAATTTATACACGTGAAACTAAAAACTACGGAAAATGTTTCTCGTAAATCGACATTCGCACGTATCTTTTGATCCGGATGGACTCACGTGACCCATAAGTGCTATTCGGAAAGCTCTTTCCGAGCCGGCCGCAGCGGGCCTTGTTTTGCTTTACCAATTCATTTCTTAAACGTATAATAAAATGGAAAAATAAATAACGAACATGTGGGGTGCAACACGAGGACTTCCCAGGAGGTCACCCATCCTAGTACAACTCTCGCCCAAGCACGCTTAACTTCGGAGTTCTGATGGGATCCGGTGCATTAGTGCTGGTATGATCGCACCCGTAATGATATGCATCGCAGATATATTTGTATTTAAAACCCTTCCCGTTCTTAAGAATTTTGAAAAAAAAAATTCACGAGTTTTTTCGCCTCGTTGCACAATTTATACACGTGAAACTAAAAACTACGGAAAATGTTTCTCGTAAATCGACATTCGCACGTATCTTTTGATCCGGATGGACTCACGTGACCCATAAGTGCTTTTCGGAAAGCTCTTTCCGAGCCGGCCGCAGCGGGCCTTGTTTTGCTTTACCAATTCATTTCTTAAACGTATAATAAAATGGAAAAATAAATAACGAACATGTGGGGTGCAACACGAGGACTTCCCAGGAGGTCACCCATCCTAGTACAACTCTCGCCCAAGCACGCTTAACTTCGGAGTTCTGATGGGATCCGGTGCATTAGTGCTGGTATGATCGCACCCGTAATGATATGCATCGCAAATATATTTGTATTTAAAACCCTTCCCGTTATTAAGAATTTTGAAAAAAAAAATTCACGAGTTTTTTCGCCTCGTTGCAAAATTTATACACGTGAAACTAAAAACTACGGAAAATGTTTCTCGTAAATGGACATTCGCACGTATCTTTTGATCCGGATGGACTCACGTGACCCATAAGTGCTTTTCGGAAAGCTCTTTCCGAGCCGGCCGCAGCGGGCCTTGTTTTGCTTTACCAATTCATTTCTTAAACGTATAATAAAATGGAAAAATAAATAACGAACATGTGGAGTGCAACACGAGGACTTCCCAGGAGGTCACCCATCCTAGTACTACTCTCGCCCAAGCACGCTTAACTTCGGAGTTCTGATGGGATCCGGTGCATTAGTGCTGGTATGATCGCACCCGTAATGATATGCATCGCAAATATATTTGTATTTAAAACCCTTCCCGCTCTTAAGAATTTTGAAAAAAAAAAATTCACGAGTTTTTTCGCCTCGTTGCACAATTTATACACGTGAAACTAAAAACTACGGAAAATGTTCCTCGTAAATCGACATTCGCACGTATCTTTTGATCCGGATGTATTCACGTGACCCATAGGTGCTTTTCGGAAAGCTCTTTCCGAGCCGGCCACATGGTCCCTGTTTTGCTTTACCAATTCATTTCTTGAACGTATAACAAAATGAAAAAATAAATAACGAAAATGTGGGGTGCAACACGAGGACTTCCCAGGAGGTCACCCATCCTAGTACTACTCTCGCCCAAGCACGCTTAACTTCGGAGTTCTGATGGGATCCGGTGCATTAGTGCTGGTATGATCGCACCCGTAATGATATGCATCGCAAATATATTTGTATTTAAAACCCTTCCCGTTATTAAGAATTTTGAAAAAAAAAATTCACGAGTTTTTTCGCCTCGTTGCAAAATTTATACACGTGAAACTAAAAACTACGGAAAATGTTTCTCGTAAATGGACATTCGCACGTATCTTTTGATCCGGATGGACTCACGTGACCCATAAGTGCTTTTCGGAAAGCTCTTTCCGAGCCGGCCGCAGCGGGCCTTGTTTTGCTTTACCAATTCATTTCTTAAACGTATAATAAAATGGAAAAATAAATAACGAACATGTGGAGTGCAACACGAGGACTTCCCAGGAGGTCACCCATCCTAGTACTACTCTCGCCCAAGCACGCTTAACTTCGGAGTTCTGATGGGATCCGGTGCATTAGTGCTGGTATGATCGCACCCGTAATGATATGCATCGCAAATATATTTGTATTTAAAACCCTTCCCGCTCTTAAGAATTTTGAAAAAAAAAAATTCACGAGTTTTTTCGCCTCGTTGCACAATTTATACACGTGAAACTAAAAACTACGGAAAATGTTTCTCGTAAATCGACATTCGCACGTATCTTTTGATCCGGATGGACTCACGTGACCCATAAGTGCTTTTCGGAAAGCTCTTTCCGAGCCGGCCGCAGCGGGCCTTGTTTTGCTTTACCAATTCATTTCTTAAACGTATAATAAAATGGAAAAATAAATAACGAACATGTGGGGTGCAACACGAGGACTTCCCAGGAGGTCACCCATCCTAGTACAACTCTCGCCCAAGCACGCTTAACTTCGGAGTTCTGATGGGATCCGGTGCATTAGTGCTGGTATGATCGCACCCGTAATGATATGCATCGCAAATATATTTGTATTTAAAACCCTTCCCGTTATTAAGAATTTTGAAAAAAAAAATTCACGAGTTTTTTCGCCTCGTTGCAAAATTTATACACGTGAAACTAAAAACTACGGAAAATGTTTCTCGTAAATGGACATTCGCACGTATCTTTTGATCCGGATGGACTCACGTGACCCATAAGTGCTTTTCGGAAAGCTCTTTCCGAGCCGGCCGCAGCGGGCCTTGTTTTGCTTTACCAATTCATTTCTTAAACGTATAATAAAATGGAAAAATAAATAACGAACATGTGGGGTGCAACACGAGGACTTCCCAGGAGGTCACCCATCCTAGTACTACTCTCGCCCAAGCACGCTTAACTTCGGAGTTCTGATGGGATCCGGTGCATTAGTGCTGGTATGATCGCACCCGTAATGATATGGATCGCAAATATATTTGTATTTAAAACACTTCCCGCTCTTAAGAATTTTGAAAAAAAAAAATTCACGAGTTTTTTCGCCTCGTTGCACAATTTATACACGTGAAACTAAAAACTACGGAAAATGTTTCTCGTAAATCGACATTCGCACGTATCTTTTGATCCGGATGGACTCACGTGACCCATAGGTGCTTTTCGGAAAGCTCTTTCCGAGCCGGCCACATGGTCCCTGTTTTGCTTTACCAATTCATTTCTTGAACGTATAACAAAATGGAAAAATAAATAACGAAAATGTGGGGTGCAACACGAGGACTTCCCAGGAGGTCACCCATCCTAGTACTACTCTCGCCCAAGCACGCTTAACTTCGGAGTTCTGATGGGATCCGGTGCATTAGTGCTGGTATGATCGCACCCGTAATGATATGCATCGCAAATATATTTGTATTTAAAACCCTTCCCGTTCTTAAGAATTTTGAAAAAAAAAATTCACGACTTTTTTCGCCTCGTTGCACAATTTAGACACGTGAAACTAAAAACTACGGAAAATGTTGCTCGTAAATCGACATTCGCACGTATCTTTTGATCCGGATGTATTCACGTGACCCATAGGTGCTTTTCGGAATGCTCTTTCCGAGCCGGCCGCATGGTCCCTGTTTTGCTTTACAAATTCATTTCTTGAACGCATAACAAAATGAAAAAATAAATAACGAAAATGTGGGGTGCAACACGAGGACTTCCCAGGAGGTCACCCATCCTAGTACTACTCTCGCCCAAGCACGCTTAACTTCGGAGTTCTGATGGGATCCGGTGCATTAGTGCTGGTATGATCGCACCCGTAATGATATGCATGGCAAATATATTTGTATTTAAAACCCTTCCCGCTCTTAAGAATTTTGAAAAAAAAAAATTCACGAGTTTTTTCGCCTCGTTGCACAATTTATACACGTGAAACTAAAAACTACGGAAAATGTTCCTCGTAAATCGACATTCGCACGTATCTTTTGATCCGGATGTATTCACGTGACCCATAAGTGCTTTTCGGAAAGCTCTTTCCGAGCCGGCCGCATGGTCCCTGTTTTGCTTTACCAATTCATTTCTTGAACGCATAACAAAATGAAAAAATAAATAACGAAAATGTGGGGGGCAACACGAGGACTTCCCAGGAGGTCACCCATCCTAGTACTACTCTCGCCCAAGCACGCTTAACTTCGGAGTTCTGATGGGATCCGGTGCATTAGTGCTGGTATGATCGCACCCGTAATGATATGCAT
Organism: Rhodomyrtus tomentosa; assembly: GCA_028455895.1. Taxonomy (NCBI): domain Eukaryota; kingdom Viridiplantae; phylum Streptophyta; class Magnoliopsida; order Myrtales; family Myrtaceae; genus Rhodomyrtus; species Rhodomyrtus tomentosa. The sequence goes on from JAPCWY010000001.1 coordinate 17,847,674, forward strand.
CGCAAATATATTTGTATTTAAAACCCTTCCCGCTCTTAAGAATTTTGAAAAAAAAAATTCACGAGTTTTTTCGCCTCGTTGCACAATTTATACACGTGAAACTAAAAACTACGGAAAATGTTGCTCGTAAATCGACATTCGCACGTATCTTTTGATCCGGATGTATTCACGTGACCCATAAGTGCTTTTCGGAATGCTCTTTCCGAGCCGGCCGCATGGTCCCTGTTTTGCTTTACCAATTCATTTCTTGAACGCATAACAAAATGAAAAAATAAATAACGAAAATGTGGGGTGCAACACGAGGACTTCCCAGGAGGTCACCCATCCTAGTACTACTCTCGCCCAAGCACGCTTAACTTCGGAGTTCTGATGGGATCCGGTGCATTAGTGCTGGTATGATCGCACCCGTAATGATATGCATCGCAAATATATTTGTATTTAAAACCCTTCCCGCTCTTAAGAATTTTGAAAAAAAAAAATTCACGAGTTTTTTCGCCTCGTTGCACAATTTATACACGTGAAACTAAAAACTACGGAAAATGTTCCTCGTAAATCGACATTCGCACGTATCTTTTGATCCGGATGTATTCACGTGACCCATAAGTGCTTTTCGGAAAGCTCTTTCCGAGCCGGCCGCATGGTCCCTGTTTTGCTTTACCAATTCATTTCTTGAACGCATAACAAAATGAAAAAATAAATAACGAAAATGTGGGGTGCAACACGAGGACTTCCCAGGAGGTCACCCATCCTAGTAGTACTCTCGCCCAAGCACGCTTAACTTCGGAGTTCTGATGGGATCCGGTGCATTAGTGCGGGTATGATCGCACCCGTAATGATATGCATCGCAAATATATTTGTATTTAAAACCCCTCCCGCTCTTAAGAATTTTGAAAAAAAAAAATTCACGTGTTTTTTCGCCTCGTTGCACAATTTATACACGTGAAACTAAAAACTACGGAAAATGTTCCTCGTAAATCGACATTCGCACGTATCTTTTGATCCGGATGTATTCACGTGACCCATAAGTGCTTTTCGGAAAGCTCTTTCCGAGCCGGCCGCATGGTCCCTGTTTTGCATTACCAATTCATTTCTTGAACGCATAACAAAATGAAAAAATAAATAACGAAAATGTGGGGTGCAACACGAGGACTTCCCAGGAGGTCACCCATCCTAGTACAACTCTCGCCCAAGCACGCTTAACTTCGGAGTTCTGATGGGATCCGGTGCATTAGTGCTGGTATGATCGCACCCGTAATGATATGCATCGCAAATATATTTGTATTTAAAACCCTTCCCGTTCTTAAGAATTTTGAAAAAAAAATTCACGAGTTTTTTCGCCTCGTTGCACAATTTATACACGTGAAACTAAAAACTACGGAAAATGTTTCTCGTAAATCGACATTCGCACGTATCTTTTGATCCGGATGGACTCACGTGACCCATAAGTGCTTTTCGGAAAGCTCTTTCCGAGCCGGCCGCAGCGGGGCTTGTTTTGCTTTACCAATTCATTTCTTAAACGTATAATAAAATGGAAAAATAAATAACGAAAATGTGGGCTGCAACACGAGGACTTCCCAGGAGGTCACCCATCCTAGTACTACTCTCGCCCAAGCACGCTTAACTTCGGAGTTCTGATGGGATCCGGCGCATTAGTGCTGGTATGATCGCACCCGTAATGATATGCATCGCAAATATATTTGTATTTAAAACCCTTCCCGTTCTTAAGAATTTTGAAAAAAAAATTCACGAGTTTTTTCGCCTCGTTGCACAATTTATACACGTGAAACTAAAAACTACGGAAAATTTTCCTCGTAAATCGACATTCGCACGTATCTTTTGATCCGGATGTATTCACGTGACCCATAAGTGCTTTTCGGAAAGCTCTTTCCGAGCCGGCCGCATGGTCCCTGTTTTGCTTTACCAATTCATTTCTTGAACGCATAACAAAATGAAAAAATAAATAACGAAAATGTGGGGTGCAACACGAGGACTTCCCAGGAGGTCACCCATCCTAGTACTACTCTCGCCCAAGCACGCTTAACTTCGGAGTTCTGATGGGATCTGGTGCATTAGTGCTGGTATGATCGCACCCGTAATGATATGCATCGCAAATATATTTGTATTTAAAACCCTTCCCGCTCTTAAGAATTTTGAAAAAAAAAAATTCACGAGTTTTTTCGCCTCGTTGCACAATTTATACACGTGAAACTAAAAACTACGGAAAATGTTCCTCGTAAATCGACATTCGCACGTATCTTTTGATCCGGATGTATTCACGTGACCCATAAGTGCTTTTCGGAAAGCTCTTTCCGAGCCGGCCGCAGCGGGGCTTGTTTTGCTTTACCATTTCATTTTTTAAACGTATAATAAAATGGAAAAATAAATAACGAACATGTGGGGTGCAACACGAGGACTTCCCAGGAGGTCACCCATCCTAGTACAACTCTCGCCCAAGCACGCTTAACTTCGGAGTTCTGATGGGATCCGGTGCATTAGTGCTGGTATGATCGCACCCGTAATGATATGCATCGCAAATATATTTGTATTTAAAACCCTTCCCGTTCTTAAGAATTTTGAAAAAAAAAATCACGAGTTTTTTCGCCTCGTTGCACAATTTATACACGTGAAACTAAAAACTACGGAAAATGTTTCTCGTAAATCGACATTCGCACGTATCTTTTGATCCGGATGGACTCACGTGACCCATAAGTGCTTTTCGGAAAGCTCTTTCCGAGCCGGCCGCAGCGGGGCTTGTTTTGCTTTACCAATTCATTTCTTAAACGTATAATAAAATGGAAAAATAAATAACGAAAATGTGGGCTGCAACACGAGGACTTCCCAGGAGGTCACCCATCCTAGTACTACTCTCGCCCAAGCACGCTTAACTTCGGAGTTCTGATGGGATCCGGTGCATTAGTGCTGGTATGATCGCACCCGTAATGATATGCATCGCAAATATATTTGTATTTAAAACCCTTCCCGCTCTTAAGAATTTTGAAAAAAAAAATTCACGAGTTTTTTCGCCTCGTTGCACAATTTATACACGTGAAACTAAAAACTACGGAAAATGTTCCTCGTAAATCGACATTCGCACGTATCTTTTGATCCGGATGTATTCACGTGACCCATAAGTGCTTTTCGGAAAGCTCTTTCCGAGCCGGCCGCATGGTCCCTGTTTTGCTTTACCAATTCATTTCTTGAACGCATAACAAAATGAAAAAATAAATAACGAAAATGTGGGGGGCAACACGAGGACTTCCCAGGAGGTCACCCATCCTAGTACTACTCTCGCCCAAGCACGCTTAACTTCGGAGTTCTGATGGGATCCGGTGCATTAGTGCTGGTATGATCGCACCCGTAATGATATGCATCGCAAATATATTTGTATTTAAAACCCTTCCCGTTCTTAAGAATTTTGAAAAAAAAAATTCACGAGTTTTTTCGCCTCGTTGCACAATTTATACACGTGAAACTAAAAACTACGGAAAATGTTCCTCGTAAATCGACATTCGCACGTATCTTTTGATCCGGATGTATTCACGTGACCCATAAGTGCTTTTCGGAAAGCTCTTTCCGAGCCGGCCGCATGGTCCCTGTTTTGCTTTACCAATTCATTTCTTGAACGTATAACAAAATGAAAAAATAAATAACGAAAATGTGGGCTGCAACACGAGGACTTCCCAGGAGGTCACCCATCCTAGTACTACTCTCGCCCAAGCACGCTTAACTTCGGAGTTCTGATGGGATCCGGTGCATTAGTGCTGGTATGATCGCACCCGTAATGATATGCATCGCAAATATATTTGTATTTAAAACCCTTCCCGCTCTTAAGAATTTTGAAAAAAAAAATTCACGAGTTTTTTCGCCTCGTTGCACAATTTACACACGTGAAACTAAAAACTACGGAAAATGTTTCTCGTAAATGGACATTCGCACGTATCTTTTGATCCGGATGGACTCACGTGACCCATAAGTGCTTTTCGGAAAGCTCTTTCCGAGCCGGCCGCAGCGGGCCTTGTTTTGCTTTACCAATTCATTTCTTAAACGTATAATAAAATGGAAAAATAAATAACGAACATGTGGGGTGCAACACGAGGACTTCCCAGGAGGTCACCCATCCTAGTACAACTCTCGCCCAAGCACGCTTAACTTCGGAGTTCTGATGGGATCCGGTGCATTAGTGCTGGTATGATCGCACCCGTAATGATATGGATCGCAAATATATTTGTATTTAAAACCCTTCCCGTTCTTAAGAATTTTGAAAAAAAAATTCACGAGTTTTTTCGCCTCGTTGCACAATTTATACACGTGAAACTAAAAACTACGGAAAATGTTTCTCGTAAATCGACATTCGCACGTATCTTTTGATCTGGATGGACTCACGTGACCCATAAGTGCTTTTCGGAAAGCTCTTTCCGAGCCGGCCGCAGCGGGCCTTGTTTTGCTTTACCAATTCATTTCTTAAACGTATAATAAAATGGAAAAATAAATAACGAAAATGTGGGGTGCAACACGAGGACTTCCCAGGAGGTCACCCATCCTAGTACTACTCTCGCCCAAGCACGCTTAACTTCGGAGTTCTGATGGGATCCGGTGCATTAGTGCTGGTATGATCGCACCCGTAATGATATGCATCGCAAATATATTTGTATTTAAAACCCTTCCCGCTCTTAAGAATTTTGAAAAAAAAAATTCACGAGTTTTTTCGCCTCGTTGCACAATTTATACACGTGAAACTAAAAACTACGGAAAATGTTGCTCGTAAATCGACATTCGCACGTATCTTTTGATCCGGATGTATTCACGTGACCCATAAGTGCTTTTCGGAATGCTCTTTCCGAGCCGGCCGCATGGTCCCTGTTTTGCTTTACCAATTCATTTCTTGAACGCATAACAAAATGAAAAAATAAATAACGAAAATGTGGAGGGCAACACGAGGACTTCCCAAGAGGTCACCCATCCTAGTACTACTCTCGCCCAAGCACGCTTAACTTCGGAGTTCTGATGGGATCCGGTGCATTAGTGCTGGTATGATCGCACCCGTAATGATATGCATTGCAAATATATTTGTATTTAAAACCCTTCCCGTTCTTAAGAATTTTGAAAAAAAAAAATTCACGAGTTTTTTCGCCTCGTTGCACAATTTATACACGTGAAACTAAAAACTACGGAAAATGTTGCTCGTAAATCGACATTCGCACGTATCTTTTGATCCGGATGTATTCACGTGACCCATAGGTGCTTTTCGGAATGCTCTTTCCGAGCCGGCCGCATGGTCCCTGTTTTGCTTTACAAATTCATTTCTTGAACGCATAACAAAATGAAAAAATAAATAACGAAAATGTGGGGTGCAACACGAGGACTTCCCAGGAGGTCACCCATCCTAGTACTACTCTCGCCCAAGCACGCTTAACTTCGGAGTTCTGATGGGATCCGGTGCATTAGTGCTGGTATGATCGCACCCGTAATGATATGCATGGCAAATATATTTGTATTTAAAACCCTTCCCGCTCTTAAGAATTTTGAAAAAAAAAAATTCACGAGTTTTTTCGCCTCGTTGCACAATTTATACACGTGAAACTAAAAACTACGGAAAATGTTCCTCGTAAATCGACATTCGCACGTATCTTTTGATCCGGATGTATTCACGTGACCCATAAGTGCTTTTCGGAAAGCTCTTTCCGAGCCGGCCGCATGGTCCCTGTTTTGCTTTACCAATTCATTTCTTGAACGCATAACAAAATGAAAAAATAAATAACGAAAATGTGGGGGGCAACACGAGGACTTCCCAGGAGGTCACCCATCCTAGTACTACTCTCGCCCAAGCACGCTTAACTTCGGAGTTCTGATGGGATCCGGTGCATTAGTGCTGGTATGATCGCACCCGTAATGATATGCATCGCAAATATATTTGTATTTAAAACCCTTCCCGCTCTTAAGAATTTTGAAAAAAAAAATTCACGAGTTTTTTCGCCTCGTTGCACAATTTATACACGTGAAACTAAAAACTACGGAAAATGTTGCTCGTAAATCGACATTCGCACGTATCTTTTGATCCGGATGTATTCACGTGACCCATAAGTGCTTTTCGGAATGCTCTTTCCGAGCCGGCCGCATGGTCCCTGTTTTGCTTTACCAATTCATTTCTTGAACGTATAACAAAATGAAAAAATAAATAACGAAAATGTGGGGTGCAACACGAGGACTTCCCAGGAGGTCACCCATCCTAGTACTACTCTCGCCCAAGCACGCTTAACTTCGGAGTTCTGATGGGATCCGGTGCATTAGTGCTGGTATGATCGCACCCGTAATGATATGCATCGCAAATATATTTGTATTTAAAACCCTTCCCGCTCTTAAGAATTTTGAAAAAAAAAATTCACGAGTTTTTTCGCCTCGTTGCACAATTTACACACGTGAAACTAAAAACTACGGAAAATGTTCCTCGTAAATCGACATTCGCACGTATCTTTTGATCCGGATGGACTCACGTGACCCATAAGTGCTTTTCGGAAAGCTCTTTCCGAGCCGGCCGCATGGTCCCTGTTTTGCTTTACCAATTCATTTCTTGAACGCATAACAAAATGAAAAAATAAATAACGAAAATGTGGGGTGCAACACGAGGACTTCCCAGGAGGTCACCCATCCTAGTACTACTCTCGCCCAAGCACGCTTAACTTCGGAGTTCTGATGGGATCCGGTGCATTAGTGCTGGTATGATCGCACCCGTAATGATATGCATCGCAAATATATTTGTATTTAAAACCCTTCCCGCTCTTAAGAATTTTGAAAAAAAAAAATTCACGAGTTTTTTCGCCTCGTTGCACAATTTATACACGTGAAACTAAAAACTACGGAAAATGTTCCTCGTAAATCGACATTCGCACGTATCTTTTGATCCGGATGTATTCACGTGACCCATAAGTGCTTTTCGGAAAGCTCTTTCCGAGCCGGCCGCATGGTCCCTGTTTTGCTTTACCAATTCATTTCTTGAACGCATAACAAAATGAAAAAATAAATAACGAAAATGTGGGGTGCAACACGAGGACTTCCCAGGAGGTCACCCATCCTAGTAGTACTCTCGCCCAAGCACGCTTAACTTCGGAGTTCTGATGGGATCCGGTGCATTAGTGCGGGTATGATCGCACCCGTAATGATATGCATCGCAAATATATTTGTATTTAAAACCCCTCCCGCTCTTAAGAATTTTGAAAAAAAAAAATTCACGTGTTTTTTCGCCTCGTTGCACAATTTATACACGTGAAACTAAAAACTACGGAAAATGTTCCTCGTAAATCGACATTCGCACGTATCTTTTGATCCGGATGTATTCACGTGACCCATAAGTGCTTTTCGGAAAGCTCTTTCCGAGCCGGCCGCATGGTCCCTGTTTTGCTTTACCAATTCATTTCTTGAACGCATAACAAAATGAAAAAATAAATAACGAAAATGTGGGGTGCAACACGAGGACTTCCCAGGAGGTCACCCATCCTAGTACAACTCTCGCCCAAGCACGCTTAACTTCGGAGTTCTGATGGGATCCGGTGCATTAGTGCTGGTATGATCGCACCCGTAATGATATGCATCGCAAATATATTTGTATTTAAAACCCTTCCCGTTCTTAAGAATTTTGAAAAAAAAATTCACGAGTTTTTTCGCCTCGTTGCACAATTTATACACGTGAAACTAAAAACTACGGAAAATGTTTCTCGTAAATCGACATTCGCACGTATCTTTTGATCCGGATGGACTCACGTGACCCATAAGTGCTTTTCGGAAAGCTCTTTCCGAGCCGGCCGCAGCGGGGCTTGTTTTGCTTTACCAATTCATTTCTTAAACGTATAATAAAATGGAAAAATAAATAACGAAAATGTGGGCTGCAACACGAGGACTTCCCAGGAGGTCACCCATCCTAGTACTACTCTCGCCCAAGCACGCTTAACTTCGGAGTTCTGATGGGATCCGGCGCATTAGTGCTGGTATGATCGCACCCGTAATGATATGCATCGCAAATATATTTGTATTTAAAACCCTTCCCGTTCTTAAGAATTTTGAAAAAAAAATTCACGAGTTTTTTCGCCTCGTTGCACAATTTATACACGTGAAACTAAAAACTACGGAAAATTTTCCTCGTAAATCGACATTCGCACGTATCTTTTGATCCGGATGTATTCACGTGACCCATAAGTGCTTTTCGGAAAGCTCTTTCCGAGCCGGCCGCATGGTCCCTGTTTTGCTTTACCAATTCATTTCTTGAACGCATAACAAAATGAAAAAATAAATAACGAAAATGTGGGGTGCAACACGAGGACTTCCCAGGAGGTCACCCATCCTAGTACTACTCTCGCCCAAGCACGCTTAACTTCGGAGTTCTGATGGGATCTGGTGCATTAGTGCTGGTATGATCGCACCCGTAATGATATGCATCGCAAATATATTTGTATTTAAAACCCTTCCCGCTCTTAAGAATTTTGAAAAAAAAAAATTCACGAGTTTTTTCGCCTCGTTGCACAATTTATACACGTGAAACTAAAAACTACGGAAAATGTTCCTCGTAAATCGACATTCGCACGTATCTTTTGATCCGGATGTATTCACGTGACCCATAAGTGCTTTTCGGAAAGCTCTTTCCGAGCCGGCCGCAGCGGGGCTTGTTTTGCTTTACCATTTCATTTTTTAAACGTATAATAAAATGGAAAAATAAATAACGAACATGTGGGGTGCAACACGAGGACTTCCCAGGAGGTCACCCATCCTAGTACAACTCTCGCCCAAGCACGCTTAACTTCGGAGTTCTGATGGGATCCGGTGCATTAGTGCTGGTATGATCGCACCCGTAATGATATGCATCGCAAATATATTTGTATTTAAAACCCTTCCCGTTCTTAAGAATTTTGAAAAAAAAAATCACGAGTTTTTTCGCCTCGTTGCACAATTTATACACGTGAAACTAAAAACTACGGAAAATGTTTCTCGTAAATCGACATTCGCACGTATCTTTTGATCCGGATGGACTCACGTGACCCATAAGTGCTTTTCGGAAAGCTCTTTCCGAGCCGGCCGCAGCGGGGCTTGTTTTGCTTTACCAATTCATTTCTTAAACGTATAATAAAATGGAAAAATAAATAACGAAAATGTGGGCTGCAACACGAGGACTTCCCAGGAGGTCACCCATCCTAGTACTACTCTCGCCCAAGCACGCTTAACTTCGGAGTTCTGATGGGATCCGGTGCATTAGTGCTGGTATGATCGCACCCGTAATGATATGCATCGCAAATATATTTGTATTTAAAACCCTTCCCGCTCTTAAGAATTTTGAAAAAAAAAATTCACGAGTTTTTTCGCCTCGTTGCACAATTTATACACGTGAAACTAAAAACTACGGAAAATGTTCCTCGTAAATCGACATTCGCACGTATCTTTTGATCCGGATGTATTCACGTGACCCATAAGTGCTTTTCGGAAAGCTCTTTCCGAGCCGGCCGCATGGTCCCTGTTTTGCTTTACCAATTCATTTCTTGAACGCATAACAAAATGAAAAAATAAATAACGAAAATGTGGGGGGCAACACGAGGACTTCCCAGGAGGTCACCCATCCTAGTACTACTCTCGCCCAAGCACGCTTAACTTCGGAGTTCTGATGGGATCCGGTGCATTAGTGCTGGTATGATCGCACCCGTAATGATATGCATCGCAAATATATTTGTATTTAAAACCCTTCCCGTTCTTAAGAATTTTGAAAAAAAAAATTCACGAGTTTTTTCGCCTCGTTGCACAATTTATACACGTGAAACTAAAAACTACGGAAAATGTTCCTCGTAAATCGACATTCGCACGTATCTTTTGATCCGGATGTATTCACGTGACCCATAAGTGCTTTTCGGAAAGCTCTTTCCGAGCCGGCCGCATGGTCCCTGTTTTGCTTTACCAATTCATTTCTTGAACGTATAACAAAATGAAAAAATAAATAACGAAAATGTGGGCTGCAACACGAGGACTTCCCAGGAGGTCACCCATCCTAGTACTACTCTCGCCCAAGCACGCTTAACTTCGGAGTTCTGATGGGATCCGGTGCATTAGTGCTGGTATGATCGCACCCGTAATGATATGCATCGCAAATATATTTGTATTTAAAACCCTTCCCGCTCTTAAGAATTTTGAAAAAAAAAATTCACGAGTTTTTTCGCCTCGTTGCACAATTTACACACGTGAAACTAAAAACTACGGAAAATGTTTCTCGTAAATGGACATTCGCACGTATCTTTTGATCCGGATGGACTCACGTGACCCATAAGTGCTTTTCGGAAAGCTCTTTCCGAGCCGGCCGCAGCGGGCCTTGTTTTGCTTTACCAATTCATTTCTTAAACGTATAATAAAATGGAAAAATAAATAACGAACATGTGGGGTGCAACACGAGGACTTCCCAGGAGGTCACCCATCCTAGTACAACTCTCGCCCAAGCACGCTTAACTTCGGAGTTCTGATGGGATCCGGTGCATTAGTGCTGGTATGATCGCACCCGTAATGATATGGATCGCAAATATATTTGTATTTAAAACCCTTCCCGTTCTTAAGAATTTTGAAAAAAAAATTCACGAGTTTTTTCGCCTCGTTGCACAATTTATACACGTGAAACTAAAAACTACGGAAAATGTTTCTCGTAAATCGACATTCGCACGTATCTTTTGATCCGGATGGACTCACGTGACCCATAAGTGCTTTTCGGAAAGCTCTTTCCGAGCCGGCCGCAGCGGGCCTTGTTTTGCTTTACCAATTCATTTCTTAAACGTATAATAAAATGGAAAAATAAATAACGAAAATGTGGGGTGCAACACGAGGACTTCCCAGGAGGTCACCCATCCTAGTACTACTCTCGCCCAAGCACGCTTAACTTCGGAGTTCTGATGGGATCCGGTGCATTAGTGCTGGTATGATCGCACCCGTAATGATATGCATCGCAAATATATTTGTATTTAAAACCCTTCCCGCTCTTAAGAATTTTGAAAAAAAAAATTCACGAGTTTTTTCGCCTCGTTGCACAATTTATACACGTGAAACTAAAAACTACGGAAAATGTTGCTCGTAAATCGACATTCGCACGTATCTTTTGATCCGGATGTATTCACGTGACCCATAAGTGCTTTTCGGAATGCTCTTTCCGAGCCGGCCGCATGGTCCCTGTTTTGCTTTACCAATTCATTTCTTGAACGCATAACAAAATGAAAAAATAAATAACGAAAATGTGGAGGGCAACACGAGGACTTCCCAAGAGGTCACCCATCCTAGTACTACTCTCGCCCAAGCACGCTTAACTTCGGAGTTCTGATGGGATCCGGTGCATTAGTGCTGGTATGATCGCACCCGTAATGATATGCATTGCAAATATATTTGTATTTAAAACCCTTCCCGTTCTTAAGAATTTTGAAAAAAAAAATTCACGAGTTTTTTCGCCTCGTTGCACAATTTATACACGTGAAACTAAAAACTACGGAAAATGTTCCTCGTAAATCGACATTCGCACGTATCTTTTGATCCGGATGTATTCACGTGACCCATAAGTGCTTTTCGGAAAGCTCTTTCCGAGCCGGCCGCATGGTCCCTGTTTTGCTTTACCAATTCATTTCTTGAACGTATAACAAAATGAAAAAATAAATAACGAAAATGTGGGGTGCAACACGAGGACTTCCCAGGAGGTCACCCATCCTAGTACTACTCTCGCCCAAGCACGCTTAACTTCGGAGTTCTGATGGGATCCGGTGCATTAGTGCTGGTATGATCGCACCCGTAATGATATGCATCGCAAATATATTTGTATTTAAAACCCTTCCCGTTCTTAAGAATTTTGAAAAAAAAAATTCACGAGTTTTTTCGCCTCGTTGCACAATTTATACACGTGAAACTAAAAACTACGGAAAATGTTCCTCGTAAATCGACATTCGCACGTATCTTTTGATCCGGATGTATTCACGTGACCCATAAGTGCTTTTCGGAAAGCTCTTTCCGAGCCGGCCGCATGGTCCCTGTTTTGCTTTACCAATTCATTTCTTGAACGTATAACAAAATGAAAAAATAAATAACGAAAATGTGGGCTGCAACACGAGGACTTCCCAGGAGGTCACCCATCCTAGTACTACTCTCGCCCAAGCACGCTTAACTTCGGAGTTCTGATGGGATCCGGTGCATTAGTGCTGGTATGATCGCACCCGTAATGATATGCATCGCAAATATATTTGTATTTAAAACCCTTCCCGCTCTTAAGAATTTTGAAAAAAAAAATTCACGAGTTTTTTCGCCTCGTTGCACAATTTACACACGTGAAACTAAAAACTACGGAAAATGTTCCTCGTAAATCGACATTCGCACGTATCTTTTGATCCGGATGTATTCACGTGACCCATAAGTGCTTTTCGGAAAGCTCTTTCCGAGCCGGCCGCATGGTCCCTGTTTTGCTTTACCAATTCATTTCTTGAACGCATAACAAAATGAAAAAATAAATAACGAAAATGTGGGGGGCAACACGAGGACTTCCCAAGAGGTCACCCATCCTAGTACTACTCTCGCCCAAGCACGCTTAACTTCGGAGTTCTGATGGGATCCGGTGCATTAGTGCTGGTATGATCGCACCCGTAATGATATGCATTGCAAATATATTTGTATTTAAAACCCTTCCCGTTCTTAAGAATTTTGAAAAAAAAAAATTCACGAGTTTTTTCGCCTCGTTGCACAATTTATACACGTGAAACTAAAAACTACGGAAAATGTTCCTCGTAAATCGACATTCGCACGTATCTTTTGATCCGGATGTATTCACGTGACCCATAAGTGCTTTTCGGAAAGCTCTTTCCGAGCCGGCCGCATGGTCCCTGTTTTGCTTTACCAATTCATTTCTTGAACGTATAACAAAATGAAAAAATAAATAACGAAAATGTGGGGTGCAACACGAGGACTTCCCAGGAGGTCACCCATCCTAGTACTACTCTCGCCCAAGCACGCTTAACTTCGGAGTTCTGATGGGATCCGGTGCATTAGTGCTGGTATGATCGCACCCGTAATGATATGCATCGCAAATATATTTGTATTTAAAACCCTTCCCGCTCTTAAGAATTTTGAAAAAAAAAATTCACGAGTTTTTTCGCCTCGTTGCACAATTTATACACGTGAAACTAAAAACTACGGAAAATGTTCCTCGTAAATCGACATTCGCACGTATCTTTTGATCCGGATGTATTCACGTGACCCATAAGTGCTTTTCGGAAAGCTCTTTCCGAGCCGGCCGCATGGTCCCTGTTTTGCTTTACCAATTCATTTCTTGAACGCATAACAAAATGAAAAAATAAATAACGAAAATGTGGGGGGCAACACGAGGACTTCCCAGGAGGTCACCCATCCTAGTACTACTCTCGCCCAAGCACGCTTAACTTCGGAGTTCTGATGGGATCCGGTGCATTAGTGCTGGTATGATCGCACCCGTAATGATATGCATCGCAAATATATTTGTATTTAAAACCCTTCCCGTTCTTAAGAATTTTGAAAAAAAAAATTCACGAGTTTTTTCGCCTCGTTGCACAATTTATACACGTGAAACTAAAAACTACGGAAAATGTTCCTCGTAAATCGACATTCGCACGTATCTTTTGATCCGGATGTATTCACGTGACCCATAAGTGCTTTTCGGAAAGCTCTTTCCGAGCCGGCCGCATGGTCCCTGTTTTGCTTTACCAATTCATTTCTTGAACGTATAACAAAATGAAAAAATAAATAACGAAAATGTGGGCTGCAACACGAGGACTTCCCAGGAGGTCACCCATCCTAGTACTACTCTCGCCCAAGCACGCTTAACTTCGGAGTTCTGATGGGATCCGGTGCATTAGTGCTGGTATGATCGCACCCGTAATGATATGCATCGCAAATATATTTGTATTTAAAACCCTTCCCGCTCTTAAGAATTTTGAAAAAAAAAATTCACGAGTTTTTTCGCCTCGTTGCACAATTTACACACGTGAAACTAAAAACTACGGAAAATGTTTCTCGTAAATGGACATTCGCACGTATCTTTTGATCCGGATGGACTCACGTGACCCATAAGTGCTTTTCGGAAAGCTCTTTCCGAGCCGGCCGCAGCGGGCCTTGTTTTGCTTTACCAATTCATTTCTTAAACGTATAATAAAATGGAAAAATAAATAACGAACATGTGGGGTGCAACACGAGGACTTCCCAGGAGGTCACCCATCCTAGTACAACTCTCGCCCAAGCACGCTTAACTTCGGAGTTCTGATGGGATCCGGTGCATTAGTGCTGGTATGATCGCACCCGTAATGATATGGATCGCAAATATATTTGTATTTAAAACCCTTCCCGTTCTTAAGAATTTTGAAAAAAAAATTCACGAGTTTTTTCGCCTCGTTGCACAATTTATACACGTGAAACTAAAAACTACGGAAAATGTTTCTCGTAAATCGACATTCGCACGTATCTTTTGATCCGGATGGACTCACGTGACCCATAAGTGCTTTTCGGAAAGCTCTTTCCGAGCCGGCCGCAGCGGGCCTTGTTTTGCTTTACCAATTCATTTCTTAAACGTATAATAAAATGGAAAAATAAATAACGAAAATGTGGGGTGCAACACGAGGACTTCCCAGGAGGTCACCCATCCTAGTACTACTCTCGCCCAAGCACGCTTAACTTCGGAGTTCTGATGGGATCCGGTGCATTAGTGCTGGTATGATCGCACCCGTAATGATATGCATCGCAAATATATTTGTATTTAAAACCCTTCCCGCTCTTAAGAATTTTGAAAAAAAAAATTCACGAGTTTTTTCGCCTCGTTGCACAATTTATACACGTGAAACTAAAAACTACGGAAAATGTTGCTCGTAAATCGACATTCGCACGTATCTTTTGATCCGGATGTATTCACGTGACCCATAAGTGCTTTTCGGAATGCTCTTTCCGAGCCGGCCGCATGGTCCCTGTTTTGCTTTACCAATTCATTTCTTGAACGCATAACAAAATGAAAAAATAAATAACGAAAATGTGGAGGGCAACACGAGGACTTCCCAAGAGGTCACCCATCCTAGTACTACTCTCGCCCAAGCACGCTTAACTTCGGAGTTCTGATGGGATCCGGTGCATTAGTGCTGGTATGATCGCACCCGTAATGATATGCATTGCAAATATATTTGTATTTAAAACCCTTCCCGTTCTTAAGAATTTTGAAAAAAAAAATTCACGAGTTTTTTCGCCTCGTTGCACAATTTATACACGTGAAACTAAAAACTACGGAAAATGTTCCTCGTAAATCGACATTCGCACGTATCTTTTGATCCGGATGTATTCACGTGACCCATAAGTGCTTTTCGGAAAGCTCTTTCCGAGCCGGCCGCATGGTCCCTGTTTTGCTTTACCAATTCATTTCTTGAACGTATAACAAAATGAAAAAATAAATAACGAAAATGTGGGGTGCAACACGAGGACTTCCCAGGAGGTCACCCATCCTAGTACTACTCTCGCCCAAGCACGCTTAACTTCGGAGTTCTGATGGGATCCGGTGCATTAGTGCTGGTATGATCGCACCCGTAATGATATGCATCGCAAATATATTTGTATTTAAAACCCTTCCCGTTCTTAAGAATTTTGAAAAAAAAAATTCACGAGTTTTTTCGCCTCGTTGCACAATTTATACACGTGAAACTAAAAACTACGGAAAATGTTCCTCGTAAATCGACATTCGCACGTATCTTTTGATCCGGATGTATTCACGTGACCCATAAGTGCTTTTCGGAAAGCTCTTTCCGAGCCGGCCGCATGGTCCCTGTTTTGCTTTACCAATTCATTTCTTGAACGTATAACAAAATGAAAAAATAAATAACGAAAATGTGGGCTGCAACACGAGGACTTCCCAGGAGGTCACCCATCCTAGTACTACTCTCGCCCAAGCACGCTTAACTTCGGAGTTCTGATGGGATCCGGTGCATTAGTGCTGGTATGATCGCACCCGTAATGATATGCATCGCAAATATATTTGTATTTAAAACCCTTCCCGCTCTTAAGAATTTTGAAAAAAAAAATTCACGAGTTTTTTCGCCTCGTTGCACAATTTACACACGTGAAACTAAAAACTACGGAAAATGTTCCTCGTAAATCGACATTCGCACGTATCTTTTGATCCGGATGTATTCACGTGACCCATAAGTGCTTTTCGGAAAGCTCTTTCCGAGCCGGCCGCATGGTCCCTGTTTTGCTTTACCAATTCATTTCTTGAACGCATAACAAAATGAAAAAATAAATAACGAAAATGTGGGGGGCAACACGAGGACTTCCCAAGAGGTCACCCATCCTAGTACTACTCTCGCCCAAGCACGCTTAACTTCGGAGTTCTGATGGGATCCGGTGCATTAGTGCTGGTATGATCGCACCCGTAATGATATGCATTGCAAATATATTTGTATTTAAAACCCTTCCCGTTCTTAAGAATTTTGAAAAAAAAAAATTCACGAGTTTTTTCGCCTCGTTGCACAATTTATACACGTGAAACTAAAAACTACGGAAAATGTTCCTCGTAAATCGACATTCGCACGTATCTTTTGATCCGGATGTATTCACGTGACCCATAAGTGCTTTTCGGAAAGCTCTTTCCGAGCCGGCCGCATGGTCCCTGTTTTGCTTTACCAATTCATTTCTTGAACGTATAACAAAATGAAAAAATAAATAACGAAAATGTGGGGTGCAACACGAGGACTTCCCAGGAGGTCACCCATCCTAGTACTACTCTCGCCCAAGCACGCTTAACTTCGGAGTTCTGATGGGATCCGGTGCATTAGTGCTGGTATGATCGCACCCGTAATGATATGCATCGCAAATATATTTGTATTTAAAACCCTTCCCGCTCTTAAGAATTTTGAAAAAAAAAAATTCACGAGTTTTTTCGCCTCGTTGCACAATTTACACACGTGAAACTAAAAACTACGGAAAATGTTCCTCGTAAATCGACATTCGCACGTATCTTTTGATCCGGATGGACTCACGTGACCCATAAGTGCTTTTCGGAAAGCTCTTTCCGAGCCGGCCGCAGCGGGCCTTGTTTTGCTTTACCAATTCATTTCTTAAACGTATAATAAAATGAAAAAATAAATAACGAAAATGTGGGGTGCAACACGAGGACTTCCCAGGAGGTCAACCATCCTAGTACTACTCTCGCCCAAGCACGCTTAACTTCGTAGTTCTGATGGGATCCGGTGCATTAGTGCTGGTATGATCGCACCCGTAATGATATGCATCGCAAATATATTTGTATTTAAAACCCTTCCCGTTCTTAAGAATTTTGAAAAAAAAAATTCACGAGTTTTTTCGCCTCGTTGCACAATTTATACACGTGAAACTAAAAACTACGGAAAATGTTTCTCGTAAATCGACATTCGCACGTATCTTTTGATCCGGATGGACTCACGTGACCCATAAGTGCTATTCGGAAAGCTCTTTCCGAGCCGGCCGCAGCGGGGCTTGTTTTGCTTTACCATTTCATTTTTTAAACGTATAATAAAATGGAAAAATAAATAACGAACATGTGGGGTGCAACACGAGGACTTCCCAGGAGGTCACCCATCCTAGTACAACTCTCGCCCAAGCACGCTTAACTTCGGAGTTCTGATGGGATCCGGTGCATTAGTGCTGGTATGATCGCACCCGTAATGATATGCATCGCAAATATATTTGTATTTAAAACCCTTCCCGTTCTTAAGAATTTTGAAAAAAAAATTCACGAGTTTTTTCGCCTCGTTGCACAATTTATACACGTGAAACTAAAAACTACGGAAAATGTTCCTCGTAAATCGACATTCGCACGTATCTTTTGATCCGGATGGACTCACGTGACCCATAAGTGCTTTTCGGAAAGCTCTTTCCGAGCCGGCCGCAGCGGGCCTTGTTTTGCTTTACCAATTCATTTCTTAAACGTATAATAAAATGAAAAAATAAATAACGAAAATGTGGGGTGCAACACGAGGACTTCCCAGGAGGTCAACCATCCTAGTACTACTCTCGCCCAAGCACGCTTAACTTCGGAGTTCTGATGGGATCCGGTGCATTAGTGCTGGTATGATCGCACCCGTAATGATATGCATCGCAAATATATTTGTATTTAAAACCCTTCCCGTTCTTAAGAATTTTGAAAAAAAAAATTCACGAGTTTTTTCGCCTCGTTGCACAATTTATACACGTGAAACTAAAAACTACGGAAAATGTTTCTCGTAAATCGACATTCGCACGTATCTTTTGATCCGGATGGTCTCACGTGACCCATAAGTGCTATTCGGAAAGCTCTTTCCGAGCCGGCCGCAGCGGGCCTTGTTTTGCTTTACCATTTCATTTCTTAAACGTATAATAAAATGGAAAAATAAATAACGAACATGTGGGGTGCAACACGAGGACTTCCCAGGAGGTCACCCATCCTAGTACAACTCTCGCCCAAGCACGCTTAACTTCGGAGTTCTGATGGGATCCGGTGCATTAGTGCTGGTATGATCGCACCCGTAATGATATGGATCGCAAATATATTTGTATTTAAAACCCTTCCCGTTCTTAAGAATTTTGAAAAAAAAATTCACGAGTTTTTTCGCCTCGTTGCACAATTTATACACGTGAAACTAAAAACTACGGAAAATGTTTCTCGTAAATCGACATTCGCACGTATCTTTTGATCCGGATGGACTCACGTGACCCATAAGTGCTTTTCGGAAAGCTCTTTCCGAGCCGGCCGCAGCGGGCCTTGTTTTGCTTTACCAATTCATTTCTTAAACGTATAATAAAATGGAAAAATAAATAACGAAAATGTGGGGTGCAACACGAGGACTTCCCAGGAGGTCACCCATCCTAGTACTACTCTCGCCCAAGCACGCTTAACTTCGGAGTTCTGATGGGATCCGGTGCATTAGTGCTGGTATGATCGCACCCGTAATGATATGCATCGCAAATATATTTGTATTTAAAACCCTTCCCGCTCTTAAAAATTTTGAAAAAAAAAATTCACGAGTTTTTTCGCCTCGTTGCACAATTTATACACGTGAAACTAAAAACTACGGAAAATGTTGCTCGTAAATCGACATTCGCACGTATCTTTTGATCCGGATGTATTCACGTGACCCATAAGTGCTTTTCGGAAAGCTCTTTCCGAGCCGGCCGCATGGTCCCTGTTTTGCTTTACCAATTCATTTCTTGAACGCATAACAAAATGAAAAAATAAATAACGAAAATGTGGGGGGCAACACGAGGACTTCCCAAGAGGTCACCCATCCTAGTACTACTCTCGCCCAAGCACGCTTAACTTCGGAGTTCTGATGGGATCCGGTGCATTAGTGCTGGTATGATCGCACCCGTAATGATATGCATGGCAAATATATTTGTATTTAAAACCCTTCCCGTTCTTAAGAATTTTGAAAAAAAAAATTCACGAGTTTTTTCGCCTCGTTGCACAATTTATACACGTGAAACTAAAAACTACGGAAAATGTTCCTCGTAAATCGACATTCGCACGTATCTTTTGATCCGGATGTATTCACGTGACCCATAAGTGCTTTTCGGAAAGCTCTTTCCGAGCCGGCCGCATGGTCCCTGTTTTGCTTTACCAATTCATTTCTTGAACGTATAACAAAATGAAAAAATAAATAACGAAAATGTGGGGTGCAACACGAGGACTTCCCAGGAGGTCACCCATCCTAG
Source organism: Rhodomyrtus tomentosa (assembly GCA_028455895.1). NCBI lineage: Eukaryota > Viridiplantae > Streptophyta > Magnoliopsida > Myrtales > Myrtaceae > Rhodomyrtus > Rhodomyrtus tomentosa. Next base: position 17,867,387 of record JAPCWY010000001.1, read on the forward strand.
TACTACTCTCGCCCAAGCACGCTTAACTTCGGAGTTCTGATGGGATCCGGTGCATTAGTGCTGGTATGATCGCACCCGTAATGATATGCATCGCAAATATATTTGTATTTAAAACCCTTCCCGCTCTTAAGAATTTTGAAAAAAAAAAATTCACGAGTTTTTTCGCCTCGTTGCACAATTTACACACGTGAAACTAAAAACTACGGAAAATGTTCCTCGTAAATCGACATTCGCACGTATCTTTTGATCCGGATGGACTCACGTGACCCATAAGTGCTTTTCGGAAAGCTCTTTCCGAGCCGGCCGCAGCGGGCCTTGTTTTGCTTTACCAATTCATTTCTTAAACGTATAATAAAATGAAAAAATAAATAACGAAAATGTGGGGTGCAACACGAGGACTTCCCAGGAGGTCAACCATCCTAGTACTACTCTCGCCCAAGCACGCTTAACTTCGTAGTTCTGATGGGATCCGGTGCATTAGTGCTGGTATGATCGCACCCGTAATGATATGCATCGCAAATATATTTGTATTTAAAACCCTTCCCGTTCTTAAGAATTTTGAAAAAAAAATTCACGAGTTTTTTCGTCTCGTTGCACAATTTATACACGTGAAACTAAAAACTACGGAAAATGTTTCTCGTAAATCGACATTCGCACGTATCTTTTGATCCGGATGGACTCACGTGACCCATAAGTGCTATTCGGAAAGCTCTTTCCGAGCCGGCCGCAGCGGGGCTTGTTTTGCTTTACCATTTCATTTTTTAAACGTATAATAAAATGGAAAAATAAATAACGAACATGTGGGGTGCAACACGAGGACTTCCCAGGAGGTCACCCATCCTAGTACAACTCTCGCCCAAGCACGCTTAACTTCGGAGTTCTGATGGGATCCGGTGCATTAGTGCTGGTATGATCGCACCCGTAATGATATGCATCGCAAATATATTTGTATTTAAAACCCTTCCCGTTCTTAAGAATTTTGAAAAAAAAATTCACGAGTTTTTTCGCCTCGTTGCACAATTTATACACGTGAAACTAAAAACTACGGAAAATGTTCCTCGTAAATCGACATTCGCACGTATCTTTTGATCCGGATGTATTCACGTGACCCATAAGTGCTTTTCGGAAAGCTCTTTCCGAGCCGGCCGCATGGTCCCTGTTTTGCTTTACCAATTCATTTCTTGAACGCATAACAAAATGAAAAAATAAATAACGAAAATGTGGGGTGCAACACGAGGACTTCCCAGGAGGTCACCCATCCTAGTACTACTCTCGCCCAAGCACGCTTAACTTCGGAGTTCTGATGGGATCCGGTGCATTAGTGCTGGTATGATCGCACCCGTAATGATATGCATCGCAAATATATTTGTATTTAAAACCCTTCCCGCTCTTAAGAATTTTGAAAAAAAAAAATTCACGAGTTTTTTCGCCTCGTTGCACAATTTATACACGTGAAACTAAAAACTACGGAAAATGTTCCTCGTAAATCGACATTCGCACGTATCTTTTGATCCGGATGTATTCACGTGACCCATAAGTGCTTTTCGGAAAGCTCTTTCCGAGCCGGCCGCATGGTCCCTGTTTTGCTTTACCAATTCATTTCTTGAACGCATAACAAAATGAAAAAATAAATAACGAAAATGTGGGGTGCAACACGAGGACTTCCCAGGAGGTCACCCATCCTAGTAGTACTCTCGCCCAAGCACGCTTAACTTCGGAGTTCTGATGGGATCCGGTGCATTAGTGCGGGTATGATCGCACCCGTAATGATATGCATCGCAAATATATTTGTATTTAAAACCCCTCCCGCTCTTAAGAATTTTGAAAAAAAAAAATTCACGTGTTTTTTCGCCTCGTTGCACAATTTATACACGTGAAACTAAAAACTACGGAAAATGTTCCTCGTAAATCGACATTCGCACGTATCTTTTGATCCGGATGTATTCACGTGACCCATAAGTGCTTTTCGGAAAGCTCTTTCCGAGCCGGCCGCATGGTCCCTGTTTTGCTTTACCAATTCATTTCTTGAACGCATAACAAAATGAAAAAATAAATAACGAAAATGTAGGGTGCAACACGAGGACTTCCCAGGAGGTCACCCATCCTAGTACTACTCTCGCCCAAGCACGCTTAACTTCGGAGTTCTGATGGGATCCGGTGCATTAGTGCTGGTATGATCGCACCCGTAATGATATGCATCGCAAATATATTTGTATTTAAAACCCTTCCCGCTCTTAAGAATTTTGAAAAAAAAAATTCACGAGTTTTTTCGCCTCGTTGCACAATTTATACACGTGAAACTAAAAACTACGGAAAATGTTCCTCGTAAATCGACATTCGCACGTATCTTTTGATCCGGATGTATTCACGTGACCCATAAGTGCTTTTCGGAAAGCTCTTTCCGAGCCGGCCGCATGGTCCCTGTTTTGCTTTACCAATTCATTTCTTGAACGCATAACAAAATGAAAAAATAAATAACGAAAATGTGGGGTGCAACACGAGGACTTCCCAGGAGGTCACCCATCCTAGTACTACTCTCGCCCAAGCACGCTTAACTTCGGAGTTCTGATGGGATCCGGTGCATTAGTGCGGGTATGATCGCACCCGTAATGATATGCATCGCAAATATATTTGTATTTAAAACCCCTCCCGCTCTTAAGAATTTTGAAAAAAAAAAATTCACGTGTTTTTTCGCCTCGTTGCACAATTTATACACGTGAAACTAAAAACTACGGAAAATGTTCCTCGTAAATCGACATTCGCACGTATCTTTTGATCCGGATGTATTCACGTGACCCATAAGTGCTTTTCGGAAAGCTCTTTCCGAGCCGGCCGCATGGTCCCTGTTTTGCTTTACCAATTCATTTCTTGAACGCATAACAAAATGAAAAATAAATAACGAAAATGTGGGGTGCAACACGAGGACTTCCCAGGAGGTCACCCATCCTAGTACTACTCTCGCCCAAGCACGCTTAACTTCGGAGTTCTGATGGGATCCGGTGCATTAGTGCTGGTATGATCGCACCCGTAATGATATGCATCGCAAATATATTTGTATTTAAAACCCTTCCCGCTCTTAAGAATTTTGAAAAAAAAAAATTCACGAGTTTTTTCGCCTCGTTGCACAATTTACACACGTGAAACTAAAAACTACGGAAAATGTTCCTCGTAAATCGACATTCGCACGTATCTTTTGATCCGGATGGACTCACGTGACCCATAAGTGCTTTTCGGAAAGGTCTTTCCGAGCCGGCCGCAGCGGGCCTTGTTTTGCTTTACCAATTCATTTCTTAAACGTATAATAAAATGAAAAAATAAATAACGAAAATGTGGGGTGCAACACGAGGACTTCCCAGGAGGTCAACCATCCTAGTACTACTCTCGCCCAAGCACGCTTAACTTCGGAGTTCTGATGGGATCCGGTGCATTAGTGCTGGTATGATCGCAACCGTAATGATATGCATCGCAAATAAATTTGTATTTAAAACCCTTCCCGTTCTTAAGAATTTTGAAAAAAAAAATTCACGAGTTTTTTCGCATCGTTGCACAATTTATACACGTGAAACTAAAAACTACGGAAAATGTTGCTCGTTAATCGACATTCGCACGTATCTTTTGATTTGGATGTATTCACGTGACCCATAAGTGCTTTTTGGAAAGCTCTTTCCGAGCCGGCCGCATGGTCCTTTTTTTGGTTTACCAATTCATTTCTTGAACGCATAAAAAAATGAAAAAATAAATAAGAAAATGTGGGGTGCAACACGAGGACTTCCCAGGAGGTCACCCATCCTAGTACTACTCTCGCCCAAGCACGCTTAACTTTGGAGTTCTGATGGGATCCGGTGCATTAGTGCTGGTATGATCGCACCCGTAATGATATGCATCGCAAATATATTTGTATTTAAAACCCTTCACAATCTTAAGAATTTTGAAAAAAAAAAATTCACGAGTTTTTTCGCCTCGTTGCACAATTTATACACGTGAAACTAAAAACTACGGAAAATGTTTCTCGTAAATCGACATTCGCACGTATCTTTTGATCCGGATGGACTCACGTGACCCATAAGTGCTTTTCGGAAAGCTCTTTCCGAGCCGGCCGCAGCGGGCCTTGTTTTGCTTTACCAATTCATTTCTTAAACGTATAATAAAATGGAAAAATAAATAACGAAAATGTGGGGTGCAACACGAGGACTTCCCAGGAGGTCACCCATCCTAGTACTACTCTCGCCCAAGCACGCTTAACTTCGGAGTTCTGATAGGATCCGGTGCATTAGTGCTGGTATGATCGCACCCGTAATGATATGCATCGCAAATATATTTGTATTTAAAACCCTTCCCGCTCTTAAGAATTTTGAAAAAAAAAATTCACGAGTTTTTTCGCCTCGTTGCACAATTTATACACGTGAAACTAAAAACTACGGAAAATGTTCCTCGTAAATCGACATTCGCACGTATCTTTTGATCCGGATGTATTCACGTGACCCATAAGTGCTTTTCGGAAAGCTCTTTCCGAGCCGGCCGCATGGTCCCTGTTTTGCTTTACCAATTCATTTCTTGAACGCATAAAAAAATGAAAAAATAAATAACGAAAATGTGGGGGGCAACACGAGGACTTTCCAGGAGGTCACCCATCCTAGTACTACTCTCGCCCAAGCACGCTTAACTTCGGAGTTCTGATGGGATCCGGTGCATTAGTGCTGGTATGATCGCACCCGTAATGATATGCATCGCAAATATATTTGTATTTAAAACCCTTCCCGTTCTTAAGAATTTTGAAAAAAAAATTCACGAGTTTTTTCGCCTCGTTGCACAATTTATACACGTGAAACTAAAAACTACGGAAAATGTTCCTCGTAAATCGACATTCGCACGTATCTTTTGATCCGGATGTATTCACGTGACCCATAAGTGCTTTTCGGAAAGCTCTTTCCGAGCCGGCCGCATGGTCCCTGTTTTGCTTTACCAATTCATTTCTTGAACGCATAACAAAATGAAAAAATAAATAACGAAAATGTGGGGTGCAACACGAGGACTTCCCAGGAGGTCACCCATCCTAGTACTACTCTCGCCCAAGCACGCTTAACTTCGGAGTTCTGATGGGATCCGGTGCATTAGTGCTGGTATGATCGCACCCGTAATGATATGCATCGCAAATATATTTGTATTTAAAACCCTTCCCGCTCTTAAGAATTTTGAAAAAAAAAAATTCACGAGTTTTTTCGCCTCGTTGCACAATTTATACACGTGAAACTAAAAACTACGGAAAATGTTCCTCGTAAATCGACATTCGCACGTATCTTTTGATCCGGATGTATTCACGTGACCCATAAGTGCTTTTCGGAAAGCTCTTTCCGAGCCGGCCGCATGGTCCCTGTTTTGCTTTACCAATTCATTTCTTGAACGCATAACAAAATGAAAAAATAAATAACGAAAATGTGGGGTGCAACACGAGGACTTCCCAGGAGGTCACCCATCCTAGTACTACTCTCGCCCAAGCACGCTTAACTTCGGAGTTCTGATGGGATCCGGTGCATTAGTGCTGGTATGATCGCACCCGTAATGATATGCATCGCAAATATATTTGTATTTAAAACCCTTCCCGCTCTTAAGAATTTTGAAAAAAAAAATTCACGAGTTTTTTCGCCTCGTTGCACAATTTACACACGTGAAACTAAAAACTACGGAAAATGTTCCTCGTAAATCGACATTCGCACGTATCTTTTGATCCGGATGGACTCACGTGACCCATAAGTGCTTTTCGGAAAGCTCTTTTCGAGCCGGCCGCAGCGGGCCTTGTTTTGCTTTACCAATTCATTTCTTAAACGTATAATAAAATGAAAAAATAAATAACGAAAATGTGGGGTGCAACACGAGGACTTCCCAGGAGGTCACCCATCCTAGTACTACTCTCGCCCAAGCACGCTTAACTTCGGAGTTCTGATGGGATCCGGTGCATTAGTGCTGGTATGATCGCACCCGTAATGATATGCATCGCAAATATATTTGTATTTAAAACCCTTCCCGCTCTTAAGAATTTTGAAAAAAAAAAATTCACGAGTTTTTTCGCCTCGTTGCACAATTTATACACGTGAAACTAAAAACTACGGAAAATGTTCCTCGTAAATCGACATTCGCACGTATCTTTTGATCCGGATGTATTCACGTGACCCATAAGTGCTTTTCGGAAAGCTCTTTCCGAGCCGGCCGCATGGTCCCTGTTTTGCTTTACCAATTCATTTCTTGAACGCATAACAAAATGAAAAAATAAATAACGAAAATGTGGGGTGCAACACGAGGACTTCCCAGGAGGTCACCCATCCTAGTACTACTCTCGCCCAAGCACGCTTAACTTCGGAGTTCTGATGGGATCCGGTGCATTAGTGCTGGTATGATCGCACCCGTAATGATATGCATCGCAAATATATTTGTATTTAAAACCCTTCCCGCTCTTAAGAATTTTGAAAAAAAAAATTCACGAGTTTTTTCGCCTCGTTGCACAATTTACACACGTGAAACTAAAAACTACGGAAAATGTTCCTCGTAAATCGACATTCGCACGTATCTTTTGATCCGGATGGACTCACGTGACCCATAAGTGCTTTTCGGAAAGCTCTTTTCGAGCCGGCCGCAGCGGGCCTTGTTTTGCTTTACCAATTCATTTCTTAAACGTATAATAAAATGAAAAAATAAATAACGAAAATGTGGGGTGCAACACGAGGACTTCCCAGGAGGTCACCCATCCTAGTACTACTCTCGCCCAAGCACGCTTAACTTCGGAGTTCTGATGGGATCCGGTGCATTAGTGCTGGTATGATCGCAACCGTAATGATATGCATCGCAAATATATTTGTATTTAAAACCCTTCCCGTTCTTAAGAATTTTGAAAAAAAAAATTCACGAGTTTTTTCGCCTCGTTGCACAATTTATACACGTGAAACTAAAAACTACGGAAAATGTTCCTCGTAAATCGACATTCGCACGTATCTTTTGATCCGGATGTATTCACGTGACCCATAAGTGCTTTTCGGAAAGCTCTTTCCGAGCCGGCCACATGGTCCCTGTTTTGCTTTACCAATTCATTTCTTGAACGTATAACAAAATGAAAAAATAAATAACGAAAATGTGGGGTGCAACACGAGGACTTCCCAGGAGGTCACCCATCCTAGCACTACTCTCGCCCAAGCACGCTTAACTTCGGAGTTCTGATGGGATCCGGTGCATTAGTGCTGGTATGATCGCACCCGTAATGATATGCATCGCAAATATATTTGTATTTAAAACCCTTCCCGCTCTTAAGAATTTTGAAAAAAAAAAATTCACGAGTTTTTTCGCCTCGTTGCACAATTTACACACGTGAAACTAAAAACTACGGAAAATGTTCCTCGTAAATCGACATTCGCACGTATCTTTTGATCCGGATGGACTCACGTGACCCATAAGTGCTTTTCGGAAAGCTCTTTCCGAGCCGGCCGCATGGTCCCTGTTTTGCTTTACCAATTCATTTCTTAAACGTATAATAAAATGGAAAAATAAATAACGAAAATGTGGGGTGCAACACGAGGACTTCCCAGGAGGTCACCCATCCTAGTACTACTCTCGCCCAAGCACGCTTAACTTCGGAGTTCTGATAGGATCCGGTGCATTAGTGCTGGTATGATCGCACCCGTAATGATATGCATCGCAAATATATTTGTATTTAAAACCCTTCCCGCTCTTAAGAATTTTGAAAAAAAAAATTCACGAGTTTTTTCGCCTCGTTGCACAATTTATACACGTGAAACTAAAAACTACGGAAAATGTTCCTCGTAAATCGACATTGGCACGTATCTTTTGATCCGGATGTATTCACGTGACCCATAAGTGCTTTTCGGAAAGCTCTTTCCGAGCCGGCCGCATGGTCCCTGTTTTGCTTTACCAATTCATTTCTTGAACGCAAAACAAAATGAAAAAATAAATAACGAAAATGTGGGGGGCAACACGAGGACTTCCCAGGAGGTCACCCATCCTAGTACTACTCTCGCCCAAGCACGCTTAACTTCGGAGTTCTGATGGGATCCGGTGCATTAGTGCTGGTATGATCGCACCCGTAATGATATGCATCGCAAATATATTTGTATTTAAAACCCTTCCCGCTCTTAAGAATTTTGAAAAAAAAAATTCACGAGTTTTTTCGCCTCGTTGCACAATTTACACACGTGAAACTAAAAACTACGGAAAATGTTCCTCGTAAATCGACATTCGCACGTATCTTTTGATCCGGATGGACTCACGTGACCCATAAGTGCTTTTCGGAAAGCTCTTTTCGAGCCGGCCGCAGCGGGCCTTGTTTTGCTTTACCAATTCATTTCTTAAACGTATAATAAAATGAAAAAATAAATAACGAAAATGTGGGGTGCAACACGAGGACTTCCCAGGAGGTCACCCATCCTAGTACTACTCTCGCCCAAGCACGCTTAACTTCGGAGTTCTGATGGGATCCGGTGCATTAGTGCTGGTATGATCGCAACCGTAATGATATGCATCGCAAATATATTTGTATTTAAAACCCTTCCCGTTCTTAAGAATTTTGAAAAAAAAAATTCACGAGTTTTTTCGCCTCGTTGCACAATTTATACACGTGAAACTAAAAACTACGGAAAATGTTCCTCGTAAATCGACATTCGCACGTATCTTTTGATCCGGATGTATTCACGTGACCCATAAGTGCTTTTCGGAAAGCTCTTTCCGAGCCGGCCACATGGTCCCTGTTTTGCTTTACCAATTCATTTCTTGAACGTATAACAAAATGAAAAAATAAATAACGAAAATGTGGGGTGCAACACGAGGACTTCCCAGGAGGTCACCCATCCTAGCACTACTCTCGCCCAAGCACGCTTAACTTCGGAGTTCTGATGGGATCCGGTGCATTAGTGCTGGTATGATCGCACCCGTAATGATATGCATCGCAAATATATTTGTATTTAAAACCCTTCCCGCTCTTAAGAATTTTGAAAAAAAAAAATTCACGAGTTTTTTCGCCTCGTTGCACAATTTACACACGTGAAACTAAAAACTACGGAAAATGTTCCTCGTAAATCGACATTCGCACGTATCTTTTGATCCGGATGGACTCACGTGACCCATAAGTGCTTTTCGGAAAGCTCTTTCCGAGCCGGCCGCATGGTCCCTGTTTTGCTTTACCAATTCATTTCTTAAACGTATAATAAAATGGAAAAATAAATAACGAAAATGTGGGGTGCAACACGAGGACTTCCCAGGAGGTCACCCATCCTAGTACTACTCTCGCCCAAGCACGCTTAACTTCGGAGTTCTGATAGGATCCGGTGCATTAGTGCTGGTATGATCGCACCCGTAATGATATGCATCGCAAATATATTTGTATTTAAAACCCTTCCCGCTCTTAAGAATTTTGAAAAAAAAAATTCACGAGTTTTTTCGCCTCGTTGCACAATTTATACACGTGAAACTAAAAACTACGGAAAATGTTCCTCGTAAATCGACATTGGCACGTATCTTTTGATCCGGATGTATTCACGTGACCCATAAGTGCTTTTCGGAAAGCTCTTTCCGAGCCGGCCGCATGGTCCCTGTTTTGCTTTACCAATTCATTTCTTGAACGCAAAACAAAATGAAAAAATAAATAACGAAAATGTGGGGGGCAACACGAGGACTTCCCAGGAGGTCACCCATCCTAGTACTACTCTCGCCCAAGCACGCTTAACTTCGGAGTTCTGATGGGATCCGGTGCATTAGTGCTGGTATGATCGCACCCGTAATGATATGCATTGCAAATATATTTGTATTTAAAACCCTTCCCGTTCTTAAGAATTTTGAAAAAAAAAAATTCACGAGTTTTTTCGCCTCGTTGCACAATTTATACACGTGAAACTAAAAACTACGGAAAATGTTCCTCGTAAATCGACATTCGCACGTATCTTTTGATCCGGATGTATTCACGTGACCCATAAGTGCTTTTCGGAAAGCTCTTTCCGAGCCGGCCGCATGGTCCCTGTTTTGCTTTACCAATTCATTTCTTGAACGTATAACAAAATGAAAAAATAAATAACGAAAATGTGGGGTGCAACACGAGGACTTCCCAGGAGGTCACCCATCCTAGTACTACTCTCGCCCAAGCACGCTTAACTTCGGAGTTCTGATGGGATCCGGTGCATTAGTGCTGGTATGATCGCACCCGTAATGATATGCATCGCAAATATATTTGTATTTAAAACCCTTCCCGCTCTTAAGAATTTTGAAAAAAAAAAATTCACGAGTTTTTTCGCCTCGTTGCACAATTTACACACGTGAAACTAAAAACTACGGAAAATGTTCCTCGTAAATCGACATTCGCACGTATCTTTTGATCCGGATGGACTCACGTGACCCATAAGTGCTTTTCGGAAAGCTCTTTCCGAGCCGGCCGCAGCGGGCCTTGTTTTGCTTTACCAATTCATTTCTTAAACGTATAATAAAATGAAAAAATAAATAACGAAAATGTGGGGTGCAACACGAGGACTTCCCAGGAGGTCACCCATCCTAGTACTACTCTCGCCCAAGCACGCTTAACTTCGGAGTTCTGATGGGATCCGGTGCATTAGTGCTGGTATGATCGCAACCGTAATGATATGCATCGCAAATATATTTGTATTTAAAACCCTTCCCGTTCTTAAGAATTTTGAAAAAAAAAATTCACGAGTTTTTTCGCATCGTTGCACAATTTATACACGTGAAACTAAAAACTACGGAAAATGTTGCTCGCTAATCGACATTCGCACGTATCTTTTGATCTGGATGTATTCACGTGACCCATAAGTGCTTTTTGGAAAGCTCTTTCCGAGCCGGCCGCATGGTCCTTTTTTTGGTTTACCAATTCATTTCTTGAACGCATAAAAAAATGAAAAAATAAATAAGAAAATGTGGGGTGCAACACGAGGACTTCCCAGGAGGTCACCCATCCTAGTACTACTCTCGCCCAAGCACGCTTAACTTCGGAGTTCTGATGGGATCCGGTGCATTAGTGCTGGTATGATCGCACCCGTAATGATATGCATCGCAAATATATTTCTATTTAAAACCCTTCACAATCTTAAGAATTTTGAAAAAAAAAAATTCACGAGTTTTTTCGCCTCGTTGCACAATTTATACACGTGAAACTAAAAACTACGGAAAATGTTGCTCGTTAATCGACATTCGCACGTATCTTTTGATCTGGATGTATTCACGTGACCCATAAGTGCTTTTTGGAAAGCTCTTTACGAGCCGGCCGCATGGTCCTTTTTTTGGTTTACCAATTCATTTCTTGAACGCATAAAAAAATGAAAAAATAAATAAGAAAATGTGGGGTGCAACACGAGGACTTCCCAGGAGGTCACCCATCCTAGTACTACTCTCGCCCAAGCACGCTTAACTTCGGAGTTCTGATGGGATCCGGTGCATTAGTGCTGGTATGATCGCACCCGTAATGATATGGATCGCAAATATATTTGTATTTAAAACCCTTCCCGTTCTTAAGAATTTTGAAAAAAAAATTCACGAGTTTTTTCGCCTCGTTGCACAATTTATACACGTGAAACTAAAAACTACGGAAAATGTTTCTCGTAAATCGACATTCGCACGTATCTTTTGATCCGGATGGACTCACGTGACCCATAAGTGCTTTTCGGAAAGCTCTTTCCGAGCCGGCCGCAGCGGGCCTTGTTTTGCTTTACCAATTCATTTCTTAAACGTATAATAAAATGGAAAAATAAATAACGAAAATGTGGGGTACAACACGAGGACTTCCCAGGAGGTCACCCATCCTAGTACTACTCTCGCCCAAGCACGCTTAACTTCGGAGTTCTGATGGGATCCGGTGCATTAGTGCTGGTATGATCGCACCCGTAATGATATGCATCGCAAATATATTTGTATTTAAAACCCTTCCCGCTCTTAAGAATTTTGAAAAAAAAAATTCACGAGTTTTTTCGCCTCGTTGCACAATTTATACACGTGAAACTAAAAACTACGGAAAATGTTGCTCGTAAATCGACATTCGCACGTATCTTTTGATCCGGATGTATTCACGTGACCCATAAGTGCTTTTCGGAAAGCTCTTTCCGAGCCGGCCGCATGGTCCCTGTTTTGCTTTACCAATTCATTTCTTGAACGCATAACAAAATGAAAAAATAAATAACGAAAATGTGGGGGGCAACACGAGGACTTCCCAAGAGGTCACCCATCCTAGTACTACTCTCGCCCAAGCACGCTTAACTTCGGAGTTCTGATGGGATCCGGTGCATTAGTGCTGGTATGATCGCACCCGTAATGATATGCATTGCAAATATATTTGTATTTAAAACCCTTCCCGTTCTTAAGAATTTTGAAAAAAAAAAATTCACGAGTTTTTTCGCCTCGTTGCACAATTTATACACGTGAAACTAAAAACTACGGAAAATGTTCCTCGTAAATCGACATTCGCACGTATCTTTTGATCCGGATGTATTCACGTGACCCATAAGTGCTTTTCGGAAAGCTCTTTCCGAGCCGGCCGCATGGTCCCTGTTTTGCTTTACCAATTCATTTCTTGAACGTATAACAAAATGAAAAAATAAATAACGAAAATGTGGGGTGCAACACGAGGACTTCCCAGGAGGTCACCCATCCTAGTACTACTCTCGCCCAAGCACGCTTAACTTCGGAGTTCTGATGGGATCCGGTGCATTAGTGCTGGTATGATCGCACCCGTAATGATATGCATCGCAAATATATTTGTATTTAAAACCCTTCCCGCTCTTAAGAATTTTGAAAAAAAAAAATTCACGAGTTTTTTCGCCTCGTTGCACAATTTACACACGTGAAACTAAAAACTACGGAAAATGTTCCTCGTAAATCGACATTCGCACGTATCTTTTGATCCGGATGGACTCACGTGACCCATAAGTGCTTTTCGGAAAGCTCTTTCCGAGCCGGCCGCAGCGGGCCTTGTTTTGCTTTACCAATTCATTTCTTAAACGTATAATAAAATGAAAAAATAAATAACGAAAATGTGGGGTGCAACACGAGGACTTCCCAGGAGGTCACCCATCCTAGTACTACTCTCGCCCAAGCACGCTTAACTTCGGAGTTCTGATGGGATCCGGTGCATTAGTGCTGGTATGATCGCACCCGTAATGATATGCATCGCAAATATATTTCTATTTAAAACCCTTCACAATCTTAAGAATTTTGAAAAAAAAAAATTCACGAGTTTTTTCGCCTCGTTGCACAATTTATACACGTGAAACTAAAAACTACGGAAAATGTTGCTCGTTAATCGACATTCGCACGTATCTTTTGATCTGGATGTATTCACGTGACCCATAAGTGCTTTTTGGAAAGCTCTTTACGAGCCGGCCGCATGGTCCTTTTTTTGGTTTACCAATTCATTTCTTGAACGCATAAAAAAATGAAAAAATAAATAAGAAAATGTGGGGTGCAACACGAGGACTTCCCAGGAGGTCACCCATCCTAGTACTACTCTCGCCCAAGCACGCTTAACTTCGGAGTTCTGATGGGATCCGGTGCATTAGTGCTGGTATGATCGCACCCGTAATGATATGGATCGCAAATATATTTGTATTTAAAACCCTTCCCGTTCTTAAGAATTTTGAAAAAAAAATTCACGAGTTTTTTCGCCTCGTTGCACAATTTATACACGTGAAACTAAAAACTACGGAAAATGTTTCTCGTAAATCGACATTCGCACGTATCTTTTGATCCGGATGGACTCACGTGACCCATAAGTGCTTTTCGGAAAGCTCTTTCCGAGCCGGCCGCAGCGGGCCTTGTTTTGCTTTACCAATTCATTTCTTAAACGTATAATAAAATGGAAAAATAAATAACGAAAATGTGGGGTGCAACACGAGGACTTCCCAGGAGGTCACCCATCCTAGTACTACTCTCGCCCAAGCACGCTTAACTTCGGAGTTCTGATGGGATCCGGTGCATTAGTGCTGGTATGATCGCACCCGTAATGATATGCATCGCAAATATATTTGTATTTAAAACCCTTCCCGCTCTTAAGAATTTTGAAAAAAAAAATTCACGAGTTTTTTCGCCTCGTTGCACAATTTATACACGTGAAACTAAAAACTACGGAAAATGTTGCTCGTAAATCGACATTCGCACGTATCTTTTGATCCGGATGTATTCACGTGACCCATAAGTGCTTTTCGGAAAGCTCTTTCCGAGCCGGCCGCATGGTCCCTGTTTTGCTTTACCAATTCATTTCTTGAACGCATAACAAAATGAAAAAATAAATAACGAAAATGTGGGGGGCAACACGAGGACTTCCCAAGAGGTCACCCATCCTAGTACTACTCTCGCCCAAGCACGCTTAACTTCGGAGTTCTGATGGGATCCGGTGCATTAGTGCTGGTATGATCGCACCCGTAATGATATGCATTGCAAATATATTTGTATTTAAAACCCTTCCCGTTCTTAAGAATTTTGAAAAAAAAAAATTCACGAGTTTTTTCGCCTCGTTGCACAATTTATACACGTGAAACTAAAAACTACGGAAAATGTTCCTCGTAAATCGACATTCGCACGTATCTTTTGATCCGGATGTATTCACGTGACCCATAAGTGCTTTTCGGAAAGCTCTTTCCGAGCCGGCCGCATGGTCCCTGTTTTACTTTACCAATTCATTTCTTGAACGTATAACAAAATGAAAAAATAAATAACGAAAATGTGGGGTGCAACACGAGGACTTCCCAGGAGGTCACCCATCCTAGTACTACTCTCGCCCAAGCACGCTTAACTTCGGAGTTCTGATGGGATCCGGTGCATTAGTGCTGGTATGATCGCACCCGTAATGATATGCATCGCAAATATATTTGTATTTAAAACCCTTCCCGCTCTTAAGAATTTTGAAAAAAAAAAATTCACGAGTTTTTTCGCCTCGTTGCACAATTTACACACGTGAAACTAAAAACTACGGAAAATGTTCCTCGTAAATCGACATTCGCACGTATCTTTTGATCCGGATGGACTCACGTGACCCATAAGTGCTTTTCGGAAAGCTCTTTCCGAGCCGGCCGCAGCGGGCCTTGTTTTGCTTTACCAATTCATTTCTTAAACGTATAATAAAATGAAAAAATAAATAACGAAAATGTGGGGTGCAACACGAGGACTTCCCAGGAGGTCAACCATCCTAGTACTACTCTCGCCCAAGCACGCTTAACTTCGTAGTTCTGATGGGATCCGGTGCATTAGTGCTGGTATGATCGCACCCGTAATGATATGCATCGCAAATATATTTGTATTTAAAACCCTTCCCGTTCTTAAGAATTTTGAAAAAAAAAAATCACGAGTTTTTTCGCCTCGTTGCACAATTTATACACGTGAAACTAAAAACTACGGAAAATGTTTCTCGTAAATCGACATTCGCACGTATCTTTTGATCCGGATGGACTCACGTGACCCATAAGTGCTATTCGGAAAGCTCTTTCCGAGCCGGCCGCAGCGGGGCTTGTTTTGCTTTACCATTTCATTTTTTAAACGTATAATAAAATGGAAAAATAAATAACGAACATGTGGGGTGCAACACGAGGACTTCCCAGGAGGTCACCCATCCTAGTACAACTCTCGCCCAAGCACGCTTAACTTCGGAGTTCTGATGGGATCCGGTGCATTAGTGCTGGTATGATCGCACCCGTAATGATATGCATCGCAAATATATTTGTATTTAAAACCCTTCCCGTTCTTAAGAATTTTGAAAAAAAAATTCACGAGTTTTTTCGCCTCGTTGCACAATTTATACACGTGAAACTAAAAACTACGGAAAATGTTTCTCGTAAATCGACATTCGCACGTATCTTTTGATCCGGATGGACTCACGTGACCCATAAGTGCTTTTCGGAAAGCTCTTTCCGAGCCGGCCGCAGCGGGGCTTGTTTTGCTTTACCAATTCATTTCTTAAACGTATAATAAAATGGAAAAATAAATAACGAAAATGTGGGCTGCAACACGAGGACTTCCCAGGAGGTCACCCATCCTAGTACTACTCTCGCCCAAGCACGCTTAACTTCGGAGTTCTGATGGGATCCGGCGCATTAGTGCTGGTATGATCGCACCCGTAATGATATGCATCGCAAATATATTTGTATTTAAAACCCTACCCGTTCTTAAGAATTTTGAAAAAAAAATTCACGAGTTTTTTCGCCTCGTTGCACAATTTATACACGTGAAACTAAAAACTACGGAAAATTTTCCTCGTAAATCGACATTCGCACGTATCTTTTGATCCGGATGTATTCACGTGACCCATAAGTGCTTTTCGGAAAGCTCTTTCCGAGCCGGCCGCATGGTCCCTGTTTTGCTTTACCAATTCATTTCTTGAACGCATAACAAAATGAAAAAATAAATAACGAAAATGTGGGGTGCAACACGAGGACTTCCCAGGAGGTCACCCATCCTAGTACTACTCTCGCCCAAGCACGCTTAACTTCGGAGTTCTGATGGGATCCGGTGCATTAGTGCTGGTATGATCGCACCCGTAATGATATGCATCGCAAATATATTTGTATTTAAAACCCTTCCCGCTCTTAAGAATTTTGAAAAAAAAAAATTCACGAGTTTTTTCGCCTCGTTGCACAATTTATACACGTGAAACTAAAAACTACGGAAAATGTTCCTCGTAAATCGACATTCGCACGTATCTTTTGATCCGGATGTATTCACGTGACCCATAAGTGCTTTTCGGAAAGCTCTTTCCGAGCCGGCCGCATGGTCCCTGTTTTGCTTTACCAATTCATTTCTTGAACGCATAACAAAATGAAAAAATAAATAACGAAAATGTGGGGTGCAACACGAGGACTTCCCAGGAGGTCACCCATCCTAGTAGTACTCTCGCCCAAGCACGCTTAACTTCGGAGTTCTGATGGGATCCGGTGCATTAGTGCGGGTATGATCGCACCCGTAATGATATGCATCGCAAATATATTTGTATTTAAAACCCCTCCCGCTCTTAAGAATTTTGAAAAAAAAAAATTCACGTGTTTTTTCGCCTCGTTGCACAATTTATACACGTGAAACTAAAAACTACGGAAAATGTTCCTCGTAAATCGACATTCGCACGTATCTTTTGATCCGGATGTATTCACGTGACCCATAAGTGCTTTTCGGAAAGCTCTTTCCGAGCCGGCCGCATGGTCCCTGTTTTGCTTTACCAATTCATTTCTTGAACGCATAACAAAATGAAAAAATAAATAACGAAAATGTGGGGTGCAACACGAGGACTTCCCAGGAGGTCACCCATCCTAGTACTACTCTCGCCCAAGCACGCTTAACTTCGGAGTTCTGATGGGATCCGGTGCATTAGTGCTGGTATGATCGCACCCGTAATGATATGCATCGCAAATATATTTGTATTTAAAACCCTTCCCGCTCTTAAGAATTTTGAAAAAAAAAAATTCACGAGTTTTTTCGCCTCGTTGCACAATTTACACACGTGAAACTAAAAACTACGGAAAATGTTCCTCGTAAATCGACATTCGCACGTATCTTTTGATCCGGATGGACTCACGTGACCCATAAGTGCTTTTCGGAAAGGTCTTTCCAAGCCGGCCGCAGCGGGCCTTGTTTTGCTTTACCAATTCATTTCTTAAACGTATAATAAAATGAAAAAATAAATAACGAAAATGTGGGGTGCAACACGAGGACTTCCCAGGAGGTCAACCATCCTAGTACTACTCTCGCCCAAGCACGCTTAACTTCGGAGTTCTGATGGGATCCGGTGCATTAGTGCTGGTATGATCGCACCCGTAATGATATGCATCGCAAATATATTTGTATTTAAAACCCTTCCCGTTCTTAAGAATTTTGAAAAAAAAATTCACGAGTTTTTTCGCCTCGTTGCACAATTTATACACGTGAAACTAAAAACTACGGAAAATGTTTCTCGTAAATCGACATTCGCACGTATCTTTTGATCCGGATGGACTCACGTGACCCATAAGTGCTTTTCGGAAAGCTCTTTCCGAGCCGGCCGCAGCGGGGCTTGTTTTGCTTTACCAATTCATTTCTTAAACGTATAATAAAATGGAAAAATAAATAACGAAAATGTGGGCTGCAACACGAGGACTTCCCAGGAGGTCACCCATCCTAGTACTACTCTCGCCCAAGCACGCTTAACTTCGGAGTTCTGATGGGATCCGGTGCATTAGTGCTGGTATGATCGCACCCGTAATGATATGCATCGCAAATATATTTGTATTTAAAACCCTTCCCGTTCTTAAGAATTTTGAAAAAAAAATTCACGAGTTTTTTCGCCTCGTTGCACAATTTATACACGTGAAACTAAAAACTACGGAAAATGTTCCTCGTAAATCGACATTCGCACGTATCTTTTGATCCGGATGTATTCACGTGACCCATAAGTGCTTTTCGGAAAGCTCTTTCCGAGCCGGCCGCATGGTCCCTGTTTTGCTTTACCAATTCATTTCTTGAACGCATAACAAAATGAAAAAATAAATAACGAAAATGTGGGGTGCAACACGAGGACTTCCCAGGAGGTCACCCATCCTAGTACTACTCTCGCCCAAGCACGCTTAACTTCGGAGTTCTGATGGGATCCGGTGCATTAGTGCTGGTATGATCGCACCCGTAATGATATGCATCGCAAATATATTTGTATTTAAAACCCTTCCCGCTCTTAAGAATTTTGAAAAAAAAAAAATTCACGAGTTTTTTCGCCTCGTTGCACAATTTATACACGTGAAACTAAAAACTACGGAAAATGTTCCTCGTAAATCGACATTCGCACGTATCTTTTGATCCGGATGTATTCACGTGACCCATAAGTGCTTTTCGGAAAGCTCTTTCCGAGCCGGCCGCATGGTCCCTGTTTTGCTTTACCAATTCATTTCTTGAACGCATAACAAAATGAAAAAATAAATAACGAAAATGTGGGGTGCAACACGAGGACTTCCCAGGAGGTCACCCATCCTAGTAGTACTCTCGCCCAAGCACGCTTAACTTCGGAGTTCTGATGGGATCCGGTGCATTAGTGCGGGTATGATCGCACCCGTAATGATATGCATCGCAAATATATTTGTATTTAAAACCCCTCCCGCTCTTAAGAATTTTGAAAAAAAAAAATTCACGTGTTTTTTCGCCTCGTTGCACAATTTATACACGTGAAACTAAAAACTACGGAAAATGTTCCTCGTAAATCGACATTCGCACGTATCTTTTGATCCGGATGTATTCACGTGACCCATAAGTGCTTTTCGGAAAGCTCTTTCCGAGCCGGCCGCATGGTCCCTGTTTTGCTTTACCAATTCATTTCTTGAACGCATAACAAAATGAAAAAATAAATAACGAAAATGTGGGGTGCAACACGAGGACTTCCCAGGAGGTCACCCATCCTAGTACTACTCTCGCCCAAGCACGCTTAACTTCGGAGTTCTGATGGGATCCGGTGCATTAGTGCTGGTATGATCGCACCCGTAATGATATGCATCGCAAATATATTTGTATTTAAAACCCTTCCCGCTCTTAAGAATTTTGAAAAAAAAAAATTCACGAGTTTTTTCGCCTCGTTGCACAATTTACACACGTGAAACTAAAAACTACGGAAAATGTTCCTCGTAAATCGACATTCGCACGTATCTTTTGATCCGGATGGACTCACGTGACCCATAAGTGCTTTTCGGAAAGGTCTTTCCGAGCCGGCCGCAGCGGGCCTTGTTTTGCTTTACCAATTCATTTCTTAAACGTATAATAAAATGAAAAAATAAATAACGAAAATGTGGGGTGCAACACGAGGACTTCCCAGGAGGTCAACCATCCTAGTACTACTCTCGCCCAAGCACGCTTAACTTCGGAGTTCTGATGGGATCCGGTGCATTAGTGCTGGTATGATCGCAACCGTAATGATATGCATCGCAAATAAATTTGTATTTAAAACCCTTCCCGTTCTTAAGAATTTTGAAAAAAAAAATTCACGAGTTTTTTCGCATCGTTGCACAATTTATACACGTGAAACTAAAAACTACGGAAAATGTTGCTCGTTAATCGACATTCGCACGTATATTTTGATTTGGATGTATTCACGTGACCCATAAGTGCTTTTTGGAAAGCTCTTTCCGAGCCGGCCGCATGGTCCTTTTTTTGGTTTACCAATTCATTTCTTGAACGCATAAAAAAATGAAAAAATAAATAAGAAAATGTGGGGTGCAACACGAGGACTTCCCAGGAGGTCACCCATCCTAGTACTACTCTCGCCCAAGCACGCTTAACTTTGGAGTTCTGATGGGATCCGGTGCATTAGTGCTGGTATGATCGCACCCGTAATGATATGCATCGCAAATATATTTGTATTTAAAACCCTTCACAATCTTAAGAATTTTGAAAAAAAAAAATTCACGAGTTTTTTCGCCTCGTTGCACAATTTATACACGTGAAACTAAAAACTACGGAAAATGTTTCTCGTAAATCGACATTCGCACGTATCTTTTGATCCGGATGGACTCACGTGACCCATAAGTGCTTTTCGGAAAGCTCTTTCCGAGCCGGCCGCAGCGGGCCTTGTTTTGCTTTACCAATTCATTTCTTAAACGTATAATAAAATGGAAAAATAAATAACGAAAATGTGGGGTGCAACACGAGGACTTCCCAGGAGGTCACCCATCCTAGTACTACTCTCGCCCAAGCACGCTTAACTTCGGAGTTCTGATAGGATCCGGTGCATTAGTGCTGGTATGATCGCACCCGTAATGATATGCATCGCAAATATATTTGTATTTAAAACCCTTCCCGCTCTTAAGAATTTTGAAAAAAAAAATTCACGAGTTTTTTCGCCTCGTTGCACAATTTATACACGTGAAACTAAAAACTACGGAAAATGTTCCTCGTAAATCGACATTCGCACGTATCTTTTGATCCGGATGTATTCACGTGACCCATAAGTGCTTTTCGGAAAGCTCTTTCCGAGCCGGCCGCATGGTCCCTGTTTTGCTTTACCAATTCATTTCTTGAACGCATAAAAAAATGAAAAAATAAATAACGAAAATGTGGGGGGCAACACGAGGACTTTCCAGGAGGTCACCCATCCTAGTACTACTCTCGCCCAAGCACGCTTAACTTCGGAGTTCTGATGGGATCCGGTGCATTAGTGCTGGTATGATCGCACCCGTAATGATATGCATCGCAAATATATTTGTATTTAAAACCCTTCCCGTTCTTAAGAATTTTGAAAAAAAAATTCACGAGTTTTTTCGCCTCGTTGCACAATTTATACACGTGAAACTAAAAACTACGGAAAATGTTCCTCGTAAATCGACATTCGCACGTATCTTTTGATCCGGATGTATTCACGTGACCCATAAGTGCTTTTCGGAAAGCTCTTTCCGAGCCGGCCGCATGGTCCCTGTTTTGCTTTACCAATTCATTTCTTGAACGCATAACAAAATGAAAAAATAAATAACGAAAATGTGGGGTGCAACACGAGGACTTCCCAGGAGGTCACCCATCCTAGTACTACTCTCGCCCAAGCACGCTTAACTTCGGAGTTCTGATGGGATCCGGTGCATTAGTGCTGGTATGATCGCACCCGTAATGATATGCATCGCAAATATATTTGTATTTAAAACCCTTCCCGCTCTTAAGAATTTTGAAAAAAAAAAATTCACGAGTTTTTTCGCCTCGTTGCACAATTTATACACGTGAAACTAAAAACTACGGAAAATGTTCCTCGTAAATCGACATTCGCACGTATCTTTTGATCCGGATGTATTCACGTGACCCATAAGTGCTTTTCGGAAAGCTCTTTCCGAGCCGGCCGCATGGTCCCTGTTTTGCTTTACCAATTCATTTCTTGAACGCATAACAAAATGAAAAAATAAATAACGAAAATGTGGGGTGCAACACGAGGACTTCCCAGGAGGTCACCCATCCTAGTACTACTCTCGCCCAAGCACGCTTAACTTCGGAGTTCTGATGGGATCCGGTGCATTAGTGCTGGTATGATCGCAACCGTAATGATATGCATCGCAAATATATTTGTATTTAAAACCCTTCCCGTTCTTAAGAATTTTGAAAAAAAAAATTCACGAGTTTTTTCGCCTCGTTGCACAATTTATACACGTGAAACTAAAAACTACGGAAAATGTTCCTCGTAAATCGACATTCGCACGTATCTTTTGATCCGGATGGACTCACGTGACCCATAAGTGCTTTTCGGAAAGCTCTTTCCGAGCCGGCCGCAGCGGGCCTTGTTTTGCTTTACCAATTCATTTCTTAAACGTATAATAAAATGGAAAAATAAATAACGAAAATGTGGGGTGCAACACGAGGACTTCCCAGGAGGTCACCCATCCTAGTACTACTCTCGCCCAAGCACGCTTAACTTCGGAGTTCTGATAGGATCCGGTGCATTAGTGCTGGTATGATCGCACCCGTAATGATATGCATCGCAAATATATTTGTATTTAAAACCCTTCCCGCTCTTAAGAATTTTGAAAAAAAAAATTCACGAGTTTTTTCGCCTCGTTGCATAATTTATACACGTGAAACTAAAAACTACGGAAAATGTTCCTCGTAAATCGACATTCGCACGTATCTTTTGATCCGGATGTATTCACGTGACCCATAAGTGCTTTTCGGAAAGCTCTTTCCGAGCCGGCCGCATGGTCCCTGTTTTGCTTTACCAATTCATTTCTTGAACGCATAAAAAAATGAAAAAATAAATAACGAAAATGTGGGGGGCAACACGAGGACTTTCCAGGAGGTCACCCATCCTAGTACTACTCTCGCCCAAGCACGCTTAACTTCGGAGTTCTGATGGGATCCGGTGCATTAGTGCTGGTATGATCGCACCCGTAATGATATGCATCGCAAATATATTTGTATTTAAAACCCTTCCCGTTCTTAAGAATTTTGAAAAAAAAATTCACGAGTTTTTTCGCCTCGTTGCACAATTTATACACGTGAAACTAAAAACTACGGAAAATGTTCCTCGTAAATCGACATTCGCACGTATCTTTTGATCCGGATGTATTCACGTGACCCATAAGTGCTTTTCGGAAAGCTCTTTCCGAGCCGGCCGCATGGTCCCTGTTTTGCTTTACCAATTCATTTCTTGAACGCATAACAAAATGAAAAAATAAATAACGAAAATGTGGGGTGCAACACGAGGACTTCCCAGGAGGTCACCCATCCTAGTACTACTCTCGCCCAAGCACGCTTAACTTCGGAGTTCTGATGGGATCCGGTGCATTAGTGCTGGTATGATCGCACCCGTAATGATATGCATCGCAAATATATTTGTATTTAAAACCCTTCCCGCTCTTAAGAATTTTGAAAAAAAAAAATTCACGAGTTTTTTCGCCTCGTTGCACAATTTATACACGTGAAACTAAAAACTACGGAAAATGTTCCTCGTAAATCGACATTCGCACGTATCTTTTGATCCGGATGTATTCACGTGACCCATAAGTGCTTTTCGGAAAGCTCTTTCCGAGCCGGCCGCATGGTCCCTGTTTTGCTTTACCAATTCATTTCTTGAACGCATAACAAAATGAAAAAATAAATAACGAAAATGTGGGGTGCAACACGAGGACTTCCCAGGAGGTCACCCATCCTAGTACTACTCTCGCCCAAGCACGCTTAACTTCGGAGTTCTGATGGGATCCGGTGCATTAGTGCTGGTATGATCGCAACCGTAATGATATGCATCGCAAATATATTTGTATTTAAAACCCTTCCCGTTCTTAAGAATTTTGAAAAAAAAAATTCACGAGTTTTTTCGCCTCGTTGCACAATTTATACACGTGAAACTAAAAACTACGGAAAATGTTCCTCGTAAATCGACATTCGCACGTATCTTTTGATCCGGATGGACTCACGTGACCCATAAGTGCTTTTCGGAAAGCTCTTTTCGAGCCGGCCGCAGCGGGCCTTGTTTTGCTTTACCAATTCATTTCTTAAACGTATAATAAAATGAAAAAATAAATAACGAAAATGTGGGGTGCAACACGAGGACTTCCCAGGAGGTCACCCATCCTAGTACTACTCTCGCCCAAGCACGCTTAACTTCGGAGTTCTGATGGGATCCGGTGCATTAGTGCTGGTATGATCGCAACCGTAATGATATGCATCGCAAATATATTTGTATTTAAAACCCTTCCCGTTCTTAAGAATTTTGAAAAAAAAAATTCACGAGTTTTTTCGCCTCGTTGCACAATTTATACACGTGAAACTAAAAACTACGGAAAATGTTCCTCGTAAATCGACATTCGCACGTATCTTTTGATCCGGATGTATTCACGTGACCCATAAGTGCTTTTCGGAAAGCTCTTTCCGAGCCGGCCGCATGGTCCCTGTTTTGCTTTACCAATTCATTTCTTGAACGTATAACAAAATGAAAAAATAAATAACGAAAATGTGGGGTGCAACACGAGGACTTCCCAGGAGGTCACCCATCCTAGCACTACTCTCGCCCAAGCATGCTTAACTTCGGAGTTCTGATGGGATCCGGTGCATTAGTGCTGGTATGATCGCACCCGTAATGATATGCATCGCAAATATATTTGTATTTAAAACCCTTCCCGCTCTTAAGAATTTTGAAAAAAAAAAATTCACGAGTTTTTTCGCCTCGTTGCACAATTTACACACGTGAAACTAAAAACTACGGAAAATGTTCCTCGTAAATCGACATTCGCACGTATCTTTTGATCCGGATGGACTCACGTGACCCATAAGTGCTTTTCGGAAAGCTCTTTCCGAGCCGGCCGCATGGTCCCTGTTTTGCTTTACCAATTCATTTCTTAAACGTATAATAAAATGGAAAAATAAATAACGAAAATGTGGGGTGCAACACGAGGACTTCCCAGGAGGTCACCCATCCTAGTACTACTCTCGCCCAAGCACGCTTAACTTCGGAGTTCTGATAGGATCCGGTGCATTAGTGCTGGTATGATCGCACCCGTAATGATATGCATCGCAAATATATTTGTATTTAAAACCCTTCCCGCTCTTAAGAATTTTGAAAAAAAAAATTCACGAGTTTTTTCGCCTCGTTGCACAATTTATACACGTGAAACTAAAAACTACGGAAAATGTTCCTCGTAAATCGACATTCGCACGTATCTTTTGATCCGGATGTATTCACGTGACCCATAAGTGCTTTTCGGAAAGCTCTTTCCGAGCCGGCCGCATGGTCCCTGTTTTGCTTTACCAATTCATTTCTTGAACGCAAAACAAAATGAAAAAATAAATAACGAAAATGTGGGGGGCAACACGAGGACTTCCCAGGAGGTCACCCATCCTAGTACTACTCTCGCCCAAGCACGCTTAACTTCGGAGTTCTGATGGGATCCGGTGCATTAGTGCTGGTATGATCGCACCCGTAATGATATGCATTGCAAATATATTTGTATTTAAAACCCTTCCCGTTCTTAAGAATTTTGAAAAAAAAAAATTCACGAGTTTTTTCGCCTCGTTGCACAATTTATACACGTGAAACTAAAAACTACGGAAAATGTTCCTCGTAAATCGACATTCGCACGTATCTTTTGATCCGGATGTATTCACGTGACCCATAAGTGCTTTTCGGAAAGCTCTTTCCGAGCCGGCCGCATGGTCCCTGTTTTGCTTTACCAATTCATTTCTTGAACGTATAACAAAATGAAAAAATAAATAACGAAAATGTGGGGTGCAACACGAGGACTTCCTAGGAGGTCACCCATCCTAGTACTACTCTCGCCCAAGCACGCTTAACTTCGGAGTTCTGATGGGATCCGGTGCATTAGTGCTGGTATGATCGCACCCGTAATGATATGCATCGCAAATATATTTGTATTTAAAACCCTTCCCGCTCTTAAGAATTTTGAAAAAAAAAAATTCACGAGTTTTTTCGCCTCGTTGCACAATTTACACACGTGAAACTAAAAACTACGGAAAATGTTCCTCGTAAATCGACATTCGCACGTATCTTTTGATCCGGATGGACTCACGTGACCCATAAGTGCTTTTCGGAAAGCTCTTTCCGAGCCGGCCGCAGCGGGCCTTGTTTTGCTTTACCAATTCATTTCTTAAACGTATAATAAAATGAAAAAATAAATAACGAAAATGTGGGGTGCAACACGAGGACTTCCCAGGAGGTCACCCATCCTAGTACTACTCTCGCCCAAGCACGCTTAACTTCGGAGTTCTGATGGGATCCGGTGCATTAGTGCTGGTATGATCGCAACCGTAATGATATGCATCGCAAATATATTTGTATTTAAAACCCTTCCCGTTCTTAAGAATTTTGAAAAAAAAAATTCACGAGTTTTTTCGCATCGTTGCACAATTTATACACGTGAAACTAAAAACTACGGAAAATGTTGCTCGCTAATCGACATTCGCACGTATCTTTTGATCTGGATGTATTCACGTGACCCATAAGTGCTTTTTGGAAAGCTCTTTCCGAGCCGGCCGCATGGTCCTTTTTTTGGTTTACCAATTCATTTCTTGAACGCATAAAAAAATGAAAAAATAAATAAGAAAATGTGGGGTGCAACACGAGGACTTCCCAGGAGGTCACCCATCCTAGTACTACTCTCGCCCAAGCACGCTTAACTTCGGAGTTCTGATGGGATCCGGTGCATTAGTGCTGGTATGATCGCACCCGTAATGATATGCATCGCAAATATATTTCTATTTAAAACCCTTCACAATCTTAAGAATTTTGAAAAAAAAAAATTCACGAGTTTTTTCGCCTCGTTGCACAATTTATACACGTGAAACTAAAAACTACGGAAAATGTTGCTCGTTAATCGACATTCGCACGTATCTTTTGATCTGGATGTATTCACGTGACCCATAAGTGCTTTTTGGAAAGCTCTTTACGAGCCGGCCGCATGGTCCTTTTTTTGGTTTACCAATTCATTTCTTGAACGCATAAAAAAATGAAAAAATAAATAAGAAAATGTGGGGTGCAACACGAGGACTTCCCAGGAGGTCACCCATCCTAGTACTACTCTCGCCCAAGCACGCTTAACTTCGGAGTTCTGATGGGATCCGGTGCATTAGTGCTGGTATGATCGCACCCGTAATGATATGCATCGCAAATATATTTGTATTTAAAACCCTTCCCGCTCTTAAGAATTTTGAAAAAAAAAAATTCACGAGTTTTTTCGCCTCGTTGCACAATTTACACACGTGAAACTAAAAACTACGGAAAATGTTCCTCGTAAATCGACATTCGCACGTATCTTTTGATCCGGATGGACTCACGTGACCCATAAGTGCTTTTCGGAAAGCTCTTTCCGAGCCGGCCGCAGCGGGCCTTGTTTTGCTTTACCAATTCATTTCTTAAACGTATAATAAAATGAAAAAATAAATAACGAAAATGTGGGGTGCAACACGAGGACTTCCCAGGAGGTCACCCATCCTAGTACTACTCTCGCCCAAGCACGCTTAACTTCGGAGTTCTGATGGGATCCGGTGCATTAGTGCTGGTATGATCGCAACCGTAATGATATGCATCGCAAATATATTTGTATTTAAAACCCTTCCCGTTCTTAAGAATTTTGAAAAAAAAAATTCACGAGTTTTTTCGCCTCGTTGCACAATTTATACACGTGAAACTAAAAACTACGGAAAATGTTCCTCGTAAATCGACATTCGCACGTATCTTTTGATCCGGATGTATTCACGTGACCCATAAGTGCTTTTCGGAAAGCTCTTTCCGAGCCGGCCGCATGGTCCCTGTTTTGCTTTACCAATTCATTTCTTGAACGTATAACAAAATGAAAAAATAAATAACGAAAATGTGGGGTGCAACACGAGGACTTCCCAGGAGGTCACCCATCCTAGCACTACTCTCGCCCAAGCACGCTTAACTTCGGAGTTCTGATGGGATCCGGTGCATTAGTGCTGGTATGATCGCACCCGTAATGATATGCATCGCAAATATATTTGTATTTAAAACCCTTCCCGCTCTTAAGAATTTTGAAAAAAAAAATTCACGAGTTTTTTCGCCTCGTTGCACAATTTACACACGTGAAACTAAAAACTACGGAAAATGTTACTCGTAAATCGACATTCGCACGTATCTTTTGATCCGGATGGACTCACGTGACCCATAAGTGCTTTTCGGAAAGCTCTTTCCGAGCCGGCCGCATGGTCCCTGTTTTGCTTTACCAATTCATTTCTTAAACGTATAATAAAATGGAAAAATAAATAACGAAAATTTGGGGTGCAACACGAGGACTTCCCAGGAGGTCACCCATCCTAGTACTACTCTCGCCCAAGCACGCTTAACTTCGGAGTTCTGATAGGATCCGGTGCATTAGTGCTGGTATGATCGCACCCGTAATGATATGCATCGCAAATATATTTGTATTTAAAACCCTTCCCGCTCTTAAGAATTTTGAAAAAAAAAATTCACGAGTTTTTTCGCCTCGTTGCACAATTTATACACGTGAAACTAAAAACTACGGAAAATGTTCCTCGTAAATCGACATTCGCACGTATCTTTTGATCCGGATGTATTCACGTGACCCATAAGTGCTTTTCGGAAAGCTCTTTCCGAGCCGGCCGCATGGTCCCTGTTTTGCTTTACCAATTCATTTCTTGAACGCATAACAAAATGAAAAAATAAATAACGAAAATGTGGGGGGCAACACGAGGACTTCCCAGGAGGTCACCCATCCTAGTACTACTCTCGCCCAAGCACGCTTAACTTCGGAGTTCTGATGGGATCCGGTGCATTAGTGCTGGTATGATCGCACCCGTAATGATATGCATTGCAAATATATTTGTATTTAAAACCCTTCCCGTTCTTAAGAATTTTGAAAAAAAAAAATTCACGAGTTTTTTCGCCTCGTTGCACAATTTATACACGTGAAACTAAAAACTACGGAAAATGTTCCTCGTAAATCGACATTCGCACGTATCTTTTGATCCGGATGTATTCACGTGACCCATAAGTGCTTTTCGGAAAGCTCTTTCCGAGCCGGCCGCATGGTCCCTGTTTTGCTTTACCAATTCATTTCTTGAACGTATAACAAAATGAAAAAATAAATAACGAAAATGTGGGGTGCAACACGAGGACTTCCCAGGAGGTCACCCATCCTAGTACTACTCTCGCCCAAGCACGCTTAACTTCGGAGTTCTGATGGGATCCGGTGCATTAGTGCTGGTATGATCGCACCCGTAATGATATGCATCGCCAATATATTTGTATTTAAAACCCTTCCCGCTCTTAAGAATTTTGAAAAAAAAAAATTCACGAGTTTTTTCGCCTCGTTGCACAATTTACACACGTGAAACTAAAAACTACGGAAAATGTTCCTCGTAAATCGACATTCGCACGTATCTTTTGATCCGGATGGACTCACGTGACCCATAAGTGCTTTTCGGAAAGCTCTTTCCGAGCCGGCCGCAGCGGGCCTTGTTTTGCTTTACCAATTCATTTCTTAAACGTATAATAAAATGAAAAAATAAATAACGAAAATGTGGGGTACAACACGAGGACTTCCCAGGAGGTCACCCATCCTAGTACTACTCTCGCCCAAGCACGCTTAACTTCGGAGTTCTGATGGGATCCGGTGCATTAGTGCTGGTATGATCGCAACCGTAATGATATGCATCGCAAATATATTTATATTTAAAACCCTTTCCGTTCTTAAGAATTTTGAAAAAAAAAATTCACGAGTTTTTTCGCATCGTTGCACAATTTATACACGTGAAACTAAAAACTACGGAAAATGTTGCTCGCTAATCGACATTCGCACGTATCTTTTGATCGGGATGTATTCACGTGACCCATAAGTGCTTTTTGGAAAGCTCTTTCCGAGCCGGCCGCATGGTCCTTTTTTTGGTTTACCAATTCATTTCTTGAACGCATAAAAAAATGAAAAAATAAATAAGAAAATGTGGGGTGCAACACGAGGACTTCCCAGGAGGTCACCCATCCTAGTACTACTCTCGCCCAAGCACGCTTAACTTCGGAGTTCTGATGGGATCCGGTGCATTAGTGCTGGTATGATCGCACCCGTAATGATATGCATCGCAAATATATTTCTATTTAAAACCCTTCACAATCTTAAGAATTTTGAAAAAAAAAAATTCACGAGTTTTTTCGCCTCGTTGCACAATTTATACACGTGAAACTAAAAACTACGGAAAATGTTGCTCGTTAATCGACATTCGCACGTATCTTTTGATCTGGATGTATTCACGTGACCCATAAGTGCTTTTTGGAAAGCTCTTTACGAGCCGGCCGCATGGTCCTTTTTTTGGTTTACCAATTCATTTCTTGAACGCATAAAAAAATGAAAAAATAAATAAGAAAATGTGGGGTGCAACACGAGGACTTCCCAGGAGGTCACCCATCCTAGTACTACTCTCGCCCAAGCACGCTTAACTTCGGAGTTCTGATGGGATCCGGTGCATTAGTGCTGGTATGATCGCACCCGTAATGATATGCATCGCAAATATATTTGTATTTAAAACCCTTCACAATCTTAAGAATTTTGAAAAAAAAAAATTCACGAGTTTTTTCGCCTCGTTGCACAATTTATACACGTGAAACTAAAAACTACGGAAAATGTTACTCGTAAATCGACATTCGCACGTATCTTTTGATCTGGATGTATTCACGTGACCCATAAGTGCTTTTTGGAAAGCTGTTTCCGAGCCGGCCGCATGGTCCTTTTTTTGGTTTACCAATTCATTTCTTGAACGCATAAAAAAATGAAAAAATAAATAAGAAAATGTGGGGTGCAACACGAGGACTTCCCAGGAGGTCACCCATCCTAGTACTACTCTCGCCCAAGCACGCTTAACTTCGGAGTTCTGATGGGATCCGGTGCATTAGTGCTGGTATGATCGCACCCGTAATGATATGCATCGCAAATATATTTGTATTTAAAACCCTTCACAATCTTAAGAATTTTGAAAAAAAAAAATTCACGAGTTTTTTCGCCTCGTTGCACAATTTATACACGTGAAACTAAAAACTACGGAAAATGTTTCTCGTAAATCGACATTCGCACGTATCTTTTGATCCGGATGGACTCACGTGACCCATAAGTGCTTTTCGGAAAGCTCTTTCCGAGCCGGCCGCAGCGGGCCTTGTTTTGCTTTACCAATTCATTTCTTAAACGTATAATAAAATGGAAAAATAAATAACGAAAATGTGGGGTGCAACACGAGGACTTCCCAGGAGGTCACCCATCCTAGTACTACTCTCGCCCAAGCACGCTTAACTTCGGAGTTCTGATGGGATCCGGTGCATTAGTGCTGGTATGATCGCACCCGTAATGATATGCATCGCAAATATATTTGTATTTAAAACCCTTCCCGCTCTTAAGAATTTTGAAAAAAAAAATTCACGAGTTTTTTCGCCTCGTTGCACAATTTATACACGTGAAACTAAAAACTACGAAAAATGTTCCTCGTAAATCGACATTCGCACGTATCTTTTGATCCGGATGTATTCACGTGACCCATAAGTGCTTTTCGGAAAGCTCTTTCCGAGCCGGCCGCATGGTCCCTGTTTTGCTTTACCAATTCATTTCTTGAACGTATAACAAAATGAAAAAATAAATAACGAAAATGTGGGGTGCAACACGAGGACTTCCCAGGAGGTCACCCATCCTAGTACTACTCTCGCCCAAGCACGCTTAACTTCGGAGTTCTGATGGGATCCGGTGCATTAGTGCTGGTATGATCGCACCCGTAATGATATGCATCGCAAATATATTTGTATTTAAAACCCTTCCCGCTCTTAAGAATTTTGAAAAAAAAAATTCACGAGTTTTTTCGCCTCGTTGCACAATTTACACACGTGAAACTAAAAACTACGGAAAATGTTCCTCGTAAATCGACATTCGCACGTATCTTTTGATCCGGATGGACTCACGTGACCCATAAGTGCTTTTCGGAAAGCTCTTTCCGAGCCGGCCGCAGCGGGCCTTGTTTTGCTTTACCAATTCATTTCTTAAACGTATAATAAAATGAAAAAATAAATAACGAAAATGTGGGGTGCAACACGAGGACTTCCCAGGAGGTCACCCAACCTAGTACTACTCTCGCCCAAGCACGCTTAACTTCGGAGTTCTGATGGGATCCGGTGCATTAGTGCTGGTATGATCGCAACCGTAATGATATGCATCGCAAATATATTTGTATTTAAAACCCTTCCCGTTCTTAAGAATTTTGAAAAAAAAAATTCACGAGTTTTTTCGCATCGTTGCACAATTTATACACGTGAAACTAAAAACTACGGAAAATGTTGCTCGCTAATCGACATTCGCACGTATCTTTTGATCTGGATGTATTCACGTGACCCATAAGTGCTTTTTGGAAAGCTCTTTCCGAGCCGGCCGCATGGTCCTTTTTTTGGTTTACCAATTCATTTCTTGAACGCATAAAAAAATGAAAAAATAAATAAGAAAATGTGGGGTGCAACACGAGGACTTCCCAGGAGGTCACCCATCCTAGTACTACTCTCGCCCAAGCACGCTTAATTTCGGAGTTCTGATGGGATCCGGTGCATTAGTGCTGGTATGATCGCACCCGTAATGATATGCATCGCAAATATATTTCTATTTAAAACCCTTCACAATCTTAAGAATTTTGAAAAAAAAAAATTCACGAGTTTTTTCGCCTCGTTGCAAAATTTATACACGTGAAACTAAAAACTACGGAAAATGTTGCTCGTTAATCGACATTCGCACGTATCTTTTGATCTGGATGTATTCACGTGACCCATAAGTGCTTTTTGGAAAGCTCTTTACGAGCCGGCCGCATGGTCCTTTTTTTGGTTTACCAATTCATTTCTTGAACGCATAAAAAAATGAAAAAATAAATAAGAAAATGTGGAGTGCAACACGAGGACTTCCCAGGAGGTCACCCATCCTAGTACTACTCTCGCCCAAGCACGCTTAACTTCGGAGTTCTGATGGGATCCAGTGCATTAGTGCTGGTATGATCGCACCCGTAATGATATGCATCGCAAATATATTTGTATTTAAAACCCTTCCCGCTCTTAAGAATTTTGAAAAAAAAAAATTCACGAGTTTTTTCGCCTCGTTGCACAATTTACACACGTGAAACTAAAAACTACGGAAAATGTTCCTCGTAAATCGACATTCGCACGTATCTTTTGATCCGGATGGACTCACGTGACCCATAAGTACTTTTCGGAAAGCTCTTTCCGAGCCGGCCGCAGCGGGCCTTGTTTTGCTTTACCAATTCATTTCTTAAACGTATAATAAAATGAAAAAATAAATAACGAAAATGTGGGGTGCAACACGAGGACTTCCCAGGAGGTCACCCATCCTAGTACTACTCTCGCCCAAGCACGCTTAACTTCGGAGTTCTGATGGGATCCGGTGCATTAGTGCTGGTATGATCGCAACCGTAATGATATGCATCGCAAATATATTTGTATTTAAAACCCTTCCCGTTCTTAAGAATTTTGAAAAAAAAAATTCACGAGTTTTTTCGCCTCGTTGCACAATTTATACACGTGAAACTAAAAACTACGGAAAATGTTCCTCGTAAATCGACATTCGCACGTATCTTTTGATCCGGATGTATTCACGTGACCCATAAGTGCTTTTCGGAAAGCTCTTTCCGAGCCGGCCGCATGGTCCCTGTTTTGCTTTACCAATTCATTTCTTGAACGTATAACAAAATGAAAAAATAAATAACGAAAATGTGGGGTGCAACACGAGGACTTCCCAGGAGGTCACCCATCCTAGCACTACTCTCGCCCAAGCACGCTTAACTTCGGAGTTCTGATGGGATCCGGTGCATTAGTGCTGGTATGATCGCACCCGTAATGATATGCATCGCAAATATATTTGTATTTAAAACCCTTCCCGCTCTTAAGAATTTTGAAAAAAAAAAATTCACGAGTTTTTTCGCCTCGTTGCACAATTTACACACGTGAAACTAAAAACTACGGAAAATGTTACTCGTAAATCGACATTCGCACGTATCTTTTGATCCGGATGGACTCACGTGACCCATAAGTGCTTTTCGGAAAGCTCTTTCCGAGCCGGCCGCATGGTCCCTGTTTTGCTTTACCAATTCATTTCTTAAACGTATAATAAAATGCAAAAATAAATAACGAAAATTTGGGGTGCAACACGAGGACTTCCCAGGAGGTCACCCATCCTAGTACTACTCTCGCCCAAGCACGCTTAACTTCGGAGTTCTGATAGGATCCGGTGCATTAGTGCTGGTATGATCGCACCCGTAATGATATGCATCGCAAATATATTTGTATTTAAAACCCTTCCCGCTCTTAAGAATTTTGAAAAAAAAAATTCACGAGTTTTTTCGCCTCGTTGCACAATTTATACACGTGAAACTAAAAACTACGGAAAATGTTCCTCGTAAATCGACATTCGCACGTATCTTTTGATCCGGATGTATTCACGTGACCCATAAGTGCTTTTCGGAAAGCTCTTTCCGAGCCGGCCGCATGGTCCCTGTTTTGCTTTACCAATTCATTTCTTGAACGCATAACAAAATGAAAAAATAAATAACGAAAATGTGGGGGGCAACACGAGGACTTCCCAGGAGGTCACCCATCCTAGTACTACTCTCGCCCAAGCACGCTTAACTTCGGAGTTCTGATGGGATCCGGTGCATTAGTGCTGGTATGATCGCACCCGTAATGATATGCATTGCAAATATATTTGTATTTAAAACCCTTCCCGTTCTTAAGAATTTTGAAAAAAAAAAAATTCACGAGTTTTTTCGCCTCGTTGCACAATTTATACACGTGAAACTAAAAACTACGGAAAATGTTCCTCGTAAATCGACATTCGCACGTATCTTTTGATCCGGATGTATTCACGTGACCCATAAGTGCTTTTCGGAAAGCTCTTTCCGAGCCGGCCGCATGGTCCCTGTTTTGCTTTACCAATTCATTTCTTGAACGCATAAAAAAATGAAAAAATAAATAAGAAAATGTGGGGTGCAACACGAGGACTTCCCAGGAGGTCACCCATCCTAGTACTACTCTCGCCCAAGCACGCTTAACTTCGGAGTTCTGATGGGATCCGGTGCATTAGTGCTGGTATGATCGCAACCGTAATGATATGCATCGCAAATATATTTGTATTTAAAACCCTTCCCGTTCTTAAGAATTTTGAAAAAAAAAATTCACGAGTTTTTTCGCATCGTTGCACAATTTATACACGTGAAACTAAAAACTACGGAAAATGTTGCTCGCTAATCGACATTCGCACGTATCTTTTGATCTGGATGTATTCACGTGACCCATAAGTGCTTTTTGGAAAGCTCTTTCCGAGCCGGCCGCATGGTCCTTTTTTTGGTTTACCAATTCATTTCTTGAACGCATAAAAAAATGAAAAAATAAATAAGAAAATGTGGGGTACAACACGAGGACTTCCCAGGAGGTCACCCATCCTAGTACTACTCTCGCCCAAGCACGCTTAACTTCGGAGTTCTGATGGGATCCGGTGCATTAGTGCTGGTATGATCGCACCCGTAATGATATGCATCGCAAATATATTTCTATTTAAAACCCTTCACAATCTTAAGAATTTTGAAAAAAAAAAATTCACGAGTTTTTTCGCCTCGTTGCACAATTTATACACGTGAAACTAAAAACTACGGAAAATGTTGCTCGTTAATCGACATTCGCACGTATCTTTTGATCTGGATGTATTCACGTGACCCATAAGTGCTTTTTGGAAAGCTCTTTACGAGCCGGCCGCATGGTCCTTTTTTTGGTTTACCAATTCATTTCTTGAACGCATAAAAAAATGAAAAAATAAATAAGAAAATGTGGGGTGCAACACGAGGACTTCCCAGGTGGTCACCCATCCTAGTACTACTCTCGCCCAAGCACGCTTAACTTCGGAGTTCTGATGGGATTCGGTGCATTAGTGCTGGTATGATCGCACCCGTAATGATATGCATCGCAAATATATTTGTATTTAAAACCCTTCACAATCTTAAGAATTTTGAAAAAAAAAAATTCACGAGTTTTTTCGCCTCGTTGCACAATTTATACACGTGAAACTAAAAACTACGGAAAATGTTTCTCGTAAATCGACATTCGCACGTATTTTTTGATCTGGATGTATTCACGTGACCCATAAGTGCTTTTTGGAAAGCTGTTTCCGAGCCGGCCGCATGGTCCTTTTTTTGGTTTACCAATTCATTTCTTGAACGCATAAAAAAATGAAAAAATAAATAAGAAAATGTGGGGTGCAACACGAGGACTTCCCAGGAGGTCACCCATCCTAGTACTACTCTCGCCCAAGCACGCTTAACTTCGGAGTTCTGATGGGATCCGGTGCATTAGTGCTGGTATGATCGCACCCGTAATGATATGCATCGCAAATATATTTGTATTTAAAACCCTTCACAATCTTAAGAATTTTGAAAAAAAAAAATTCACGAGTTTTTTCGCCTCGTTGCACAATTTATACACGTGAAACTAAAAACTACGGAAAATGTTTCTCGTAAATCGACATTCGCACGTATCTTTTGATCCGGATGGACTCACGTGACCCATAAGTGCTTTTCGGAAAGCTCTTTCCGAGCCGGCCGCAGCGGGCCTTGTTTTGCTTTACCAATTCATTTCTTAAACGTATAATAAAATGGAAAAATAAATAACGAAAATGTGGGGTGCAACACGAGGACTTCCCAGGAGGTCACCCATCCTTGTACTACTCTCGCCCAAGCACGCTTAACTTCGGAGTTCTGATGGGATCCGGTGCATTAGTGCTGGTATGATCGCACCCGTAATGATATGCATGGCAAATATATTTGTATTTAAAACCCTTCCCGCTCTTAAGAATTTTGAAAGAAAAAATTCACGAGTTTTTTCGCCTCGTTGCACAATTTATACACGTGAAACTAAAAACTACGGAAAATGTTCCTCGTAAATCGACATTCGCACGTATCTTTTGATCCGGATGTATTCACGTGACCCATAAGTGCTTTTCGGAAAGCTCTTTCCGAGCCGGCCGCATGGTCCCTGTTTTGCTTTACCAATTCATTTCTTGAACGTATAACAAAATGAAAAAATAAATAACGAAAATGTGGGGTGCAACACGAGGACTTCCCAGGAGGTCACCCATCCTAGTACTACTCTCGCCCAAGCACGCTTAACTTCGGAGTTCTGATGGGATCCGGTGCATTAGTGCTGGTATGATCGCACCCGTAATGATATGCATCGCAAATATATTTGTATTTAAAACCCTTCCCGCTCTTAAGAATTTTGAAAAAAAAAAATTCACGAGTTTTTTCGCCTCGTTGCACAATTTACACACGTGAAACTAAAAACTACGGAAAATGTTCCTCGTAAATCGACATTCGCACGTATCTTTTGATCCGGATGGACTCACGTGACCCATAAGTGCTTTTCGGAAAGCTCTTTCCGAGCCGGCCGCAGCGGGCCTTGTTTTGCTTTACCAATTCATTTCTTAAACGTATAATAAAATGAAAAAATAAATAACGAAAATGTGGGGTGCAACACGAGGACTTCCCAGGAGGTCACCCATCCTAGTACTACTCTCGCCCAAGCACGCTTAACTTCGGAGTTCTGATGGGATCCGGTGCATTAGTGCTGGTATGATCGCAACCGTAATGATATGCATCGCAAATATATTTGTATTTAAAACCCTTCCCGTTCTTAAGAATTTTGAAAAAAAAAATTCACGAGTTTTTTCGCATCGTTGCACAATTTATACACGTGAAACTAAAAACTACGGAAAATGTTGCTCGCTAATCGACATTCGCACGTATCTTTTGATCTGGATGTATTCACGTGACCCATAAGTGCTTTTTGGAAAGCTCTTTCCGAGCCGGCCGCATGGTCCTTTTTTTGGTTTACCAATTCATTTCTTGAACGCATAAAAAAATGAAAAAATAAATAAGAAAATGTGGGGTGCAACACGAGGACTTCCCAGGAGGTCACCCATCCTAGTACTACTCTCGCCCAAGCACGCTTAACTTCGGAGTTCTGATGGGATCCGGTGCATTAGTGCTGGTATGATCGCACCCGTAATGATATGCATCGCAAATATATTTGTATTTAAAACCCTTCACAATCTTAAGAATTTTGAAAAAAAAAAATTCACGAGTTTTTTCGCCTCGTTGCACAATTTATACACGTGAAACTAAAAACTACGGAAAATGTTTCTCGTAAATCGACATTCGCACGTATCTTTTGATCCGGATGGACTCACGTGACCCATAAGTGCTTTTCGGAAAGCTCTTTCCGAGCCGGCCGCAGCGGGCCTTGTTTTGCTTTACCAATTCATTTCTTAAACGTATAATAAAATGGAAAAATAAATAACGAAAATGTGGGGTGCAACACGAGGACTTCCCAGGAGGTCACCCATCCTAGTACTACTCTCGCCCAAGCACGCTTAACTTCGGAGTTCTGATGGGATCCGGTGCATTAGTGCTGGTATGATCGCACCCGTAATGATATGCATCGCAAATATATTTGTATTTAAAACCCTTCACAATCTTAAGAATTTTGAAAAAAAAAAATTCACGAGTTTTTTCGCCTCGTTGCACAATTTATACACGTGAAACTAAAAACTACGGAAAATGTTTCTCGTAAATCGACATTCGCACGTATCTTTTGATCCGGATGGACTCACGTGACCCATAAGTGCTTTTCGGAAAGCTCTTTCCGAGCCGGCCGCAGCGGGCCTTGTTTTGCTTTACCAATTCATTTCTTAAACGTATAATAAAATGGAAAAATAAATAACGAAAATGTGGGGTGCAACACGAGGACTTCCCAGGAGGTCACCCATCCTAGTACTACTCTCGCCCAAGCACGCTTAACTTCGGAGTTCTGATGGGATCCGGTGCATTAGTGCTGGTATGATCGCACCCGTAATGATATGCATCGCAAATATATTTGTATTTAAAACCCTTCACAATCTTAAGAATTTTGAAAAAAAAAAATTCACGAGTTTTTTCGCCTCGTTGCACAATTTATACACGTGAAACTAAAAACTACGGAAATTGTTTCTCGTAAATCGACATTCGCACGTATCTTTTGATCCGGATGGACTCACGTGACCCATAAGTGCTTTTCGGAAAGCTCTTTCCGAGCCGGCCGCAGCGGGCCTTGTTTTGCTTTACCAATTCATTTCTTAAACGTATAATAAAATGGAAAAATAAATAACGAAAATGTGGGGTGCAACACGAGGACTTCCCAGGAGGTCACCCATCCTAGTACTACTCTCGCCCAAGCACGCTTAACTTCGGAGTTCTGATGGGATCCGGTGCATTAGTGCTGGTATGATCGCACCCGTAATGATATGCATGGCAAATGTATTTGTATTTAAAACCCTTCCCGCTCTTAAGAATTTTGAAAAAAAAAATTCACGAGTTTTTTCGCCTCGTTGCACAATTTATACACGTGAAACTAAAAACTACGGAAAATGTTCCTCGTAAATCGACATTCGCACGTATCTTTTGATCCGGATGTATTCACGTGACCCATAAGTGCTTTTCGGAAAGCTCTTTCCGAGCCGGCCGCATGGTCCCTGTTTTGCTTTACCAATTCATTTCTTGAACGTATAACAAAATGAAAAAATAAATAACGAAAATGTGGGGTGCAACACGAGGACTTCCCAGGAGGTCACCCATCCTAGTACTACTCTCGCCCAAGCACGCTTAACTTCGGAGTTCTGATGGGATCCGGTGCATTAGTGCTGGTATGATCGCACCCGTAATGATATGCATCGCAAATATATTTGTATTTAAAACCCTTCCCGCTCTTAAGAATTTTGAAAAAAAAAAAATTCACGAGTTTTTTCGCCTCGTTGCACAATTTACACACGTGAAACTAAAAACTACGGAAAATGTTCCTCGTAAATCGACATTCGCACGTATCTTTTGATCTGGATGGACTCACGTGACCCATAAGTGCTTTTCGGAAAGCTCTTTCCGAGCCGGCCGCAGCGGGCCTTGTTTTGCTTTACCAATTCATTTCTTAAACGTATAATAAAATGAAAAAATAAATAACGAAAATGTGGGGTTCAACACGAGGACTTCCCAGGAGGTCACCCATCCTAGTACTACTCTCGCCCAAGCACGCTTAACTTCGGAGTTCTGATGGGATCCGGTGCATTAGTGCTGGTATGATCGCAACCGTAATGATATGCATCGCAAATATATTTGTATTTAAAACCCTTCCCGTTCTTAAGAATTTTGAAAAAAAAAATTCACGAGTTTTTTCGCATCGTTGCACAATTTATACACGTGAAACTAAAAACTACGGAAAATGTTGCTCGCTAATCGACATTCGCACGTATCTTTTGATCTGGATGTATTCACGTGACCCATAAGTGCTTTTTGGAAAGCTCTTTCCGAGCCGGCCGCATGGTCCTTTTTTTGGTTTACCAATTCATTTCTTGAACGCATAAAAAAATGAAAAAATAAATAAGAAAATGTGGGGTGCAACACGAGGACTTCCCAGGAGGTCACCCATCCTAGTACTACTCTCGCCCAAGCACGCTTAACTTCGGAGTTCTGATGGGATCCGGTGCATTAGTGCTGGTATGATCGCACCCGTAATGATATGCATCGCAAATATATTTCTATTTAAAACCCTTCACAATCTTAAGAATTTTGAAAAAAAAAAATTCACGAGTTTTTTCGCCTCGTTGCACAATTTATACACGTGAAACTAAAAACTACGGAAAATGTTGCTCGTTAATCGACATTCGCACGTATCTTTTGATCTGGATGTATTCACGTGACCCATAAGTGCTTTTTGGAAAGCTCTTTACGAGCCGGCCGCATGGTCCTTTTTTTGGTTTACCAATTCATTTCTTGAACGCATAAAAAAATGAAAAAATAAATAAGAAAATGTGGGGTGCAACACGAGGACTTCCCAGGAGGTCACCCATCCTAGTACTACTCTCGCCCAAGCACGCTTAACTTCGGAGTT
Source organism: Rhodomyrtus tomentosa (assembly GCA_028455895.1). NCBI lineage: Eukaryota > Viridiplantae > Streptophyta > Magnoliopsida > Myrtales > Myrtaceae > Rhodomyrtus > Rhodomyrtus tomentosa. The sequence continues at coordinate 17,908,314 of JAPCWY010000001.1, forward strand.
CTGATGGGATCCGGTGCATTAGTACTGGTATGATCGCACCCGTAATGATATGCATCGCAAATATATTTGTATTTAAAACCCTTCACAATCTTAAGAATTTTGAAAAAAAAAAATTCACGAGTTTTTTCGCCTCGTTGCACAATTTATACACGTGAAACTAAAAACTACGGAAAATGTTTCTCGTAAATCGACATTCGCACGTATCTTTTGATCTGGATGTATTCACGTGACCCATAAGTGCTTTTTGGAAAGCTGTTTCCGAGCCGGCCGCATGGTCCTTTTTTTGGTTTACCAATTCATTTCTTGAACGCATAAAAAAATGAAAAAATAAATAAGAAAATGTGGGGTGCAACACGAGGACTTCCCAGGAGGTCACCCATCCTAGTACTACTCTCGCCCAAGCACGCTTAACTTCGGAGTTCTGATGGGATCCGGTGCATTAGTGCTGGTATGATCGCACCCGTAATGATATGCATCGCAAATATATTTGTATTTAAAACCCTTCACAATCTTAAGAATTTTGAAAAAAAAAAATTCACGAGTTTTTTCGCCTCGTTGCACAATTTATACACGTGAAACTAAAAACTACGGAAAATGTTTCTCGTAAATCGACATTCGCACGTATCTTTTGATCCGGATGGACTCACGTGACCCATAAGTGCTTTTCGGAAAGCTCTTTCCGAGCCGGCCGCAGCGGGCCTTGTTTTGCTTTACCAATTCATTTCTTAAACGTATAATAAAATGGAAAAATAAATAACGAAAATGTGGGGTGCAACACGAGGACTTCCCAGGAGGTCACCCATCCTAGTACTACTCTCGCCCAAGCACGCTTAACTTCGGAGTTCTGATGGGATCCGGTGCATTAGTGCTGGTATGATCGCACCCGTAATGATATGCATCGCAAATATATTTGTATTTAAAACCCTTCCCGCTCTTAAGAATTTTGAAAAAAAAAATTCACGAGTTTTTTCGCCTCGTTGCACAATTTATACACGTGAAACTAAAAACTACGGAAAATGTTCCTCGTAAATCGACATTCGCACGTATCTTTTGATCCGAATGTATTCACGTGACCCATAAGTGCTTTTCGGAAAGCTCTTTCCGAGCCGGCCGCATGGTCCCTGTTTTGCTTTACCAATTCATTTCTTGAACGCATAACAAAATGAAAAAATAAATAACGAAAATGTGGGGGGCAACACGAGGACTTCCCAGGAGGTCACCCATCCTAGTACTACTCTCGCCCAAGCACGCTTAACTTCGGAGTTCTGATGGGATCCGGTGCATTAGTGCTGGTATGATCGCACCCGTAATGATATGCATTGCAAATATATTTGTATTTAAAACCCTTCCCGTTCTTAAGAATTTTGAAAAAAAAAAATTCACGAGTTTTTTCGCCTCGTTGCACAATTTATACACGTGAAACTAAAAACTACGGAAAATGTTCCTCGTAAATCGACATTCGCACGTATCTTTTGATCCGGATGTATTCACGTGACCCATAAGTGCTTTTCGGAAAGCTCTTTCCGAGCCGGCCGCATGGTCCCTGTTTTGCTTTACCAATTCATTTCTTGAACGGATAACAAAATGAAAAAATAAATAACGAAAATGTGGGGTGCAACACGAGGACTTCCCAAGAGGTCACCCATCCTAGTACTACTCTCGCCCAAGCACGCTTAACTTCGGAGTTCTGATGGGATCCGGTGCATTAGTGCTGGTATGATCGCACCCGTAATGATATGCATCGCAAATATATTTGTATTTAAAACCCTTCCCGCTCTTAAGAATTTTGAAAAAAAAAAATTCACGAGTTTTTTCGCCTCGTTGCACAATTTACACACGTGAAACTAAAAACTACGGAAAATGTTCCTCGTAAATCGACATTCGCACGTATCTTTTGATCCGGATGGACTCACGTGACCCATAAGTGCTTTTCGGAAAGCTCTTTCCGAGCCGGCCGCAGCGGGCCTTGTTTTGCTTTATCAATTCATTTCTTAAACGTATAATAAAATGAAAAAATAAATAACGAAAATGTGGGGTGCAACACGAGGACTTCCCAGGAGGTCAACCATCCTAGTACTACTCTCGCCCAAGCACGCTTAACTTCGGAGTTCTGATGGGATCCGGTGCATTAGTGCTGGTATGATCGCACCCGTAATGATATGCATCGCAAATATATTTGTATTTAAAACCCTTCCCGTTCTTAAGAATTTTGAAAAAAAAAATTCACGAGTTTTTTCGCCTCGTTGCACAATTTATACACGTGAAACTAAAAACTACGGAAAATGTTTCTCGTAAATCGACATTCGCACGTATCTTTTGATCCGGATGGACTCACGTGACCCATAAGTGCTTTTCGGAAAGCTCTTTCCGAGCCGGCCGCAGCGGCGCTTGTTTTGCTTTACCAATTCATTTCTTAAACGTATAATAAAATGGAAAAATAAATAACGAAAATGTGGGGTGCAACACGAGGACTTCCCAGGAGGTCACCCATCCTAGTACTACTATCGCCCAAGCACGCTTAACTTCGGAGTTCTGATGGGATCCGGTGCATTAGTGCTGGTATGATCGCACCCGTAATGATATGCATCGCAAATATATTTGTATTTAAAACCCTTCCCGCTCTTAAGAATTTTGAAAAAAAAAAATTCACGAGTTTTTTCGCCTCGTTGCACAATTTATACACGTGAAACTAAAAACTACGGAAAATGTTCCTCGTAAATCGACATTCGCACATATCTTTTGATCCGGATGTATTCACGTGACCCATAAGTGCTTTTCGGAAAGCTCTTTCCGAGCCGGCCGCATGGTCCCTGTTTTGCTTTACCAATTCATTTCATGAACGTATAATAAAATGAAAAAATAAATAACGAAAATGTGGGGTGCAACACGAGGACTTCCCAGGAGGTCACCCATCCTAGTACTACTCTCGCCCAAGCACGCTTAACTTCGGAGTTCTGATGGGATCCGGTGCATTAGTGCTGGTATGATCGCAACCGTAATGATATGCATCGCAAATATATTTGTATTTAAAACCCTTCCCGTTCTTAAGAATTTTGAAAAAAAAAATTCACGAGTTTTTTCGCATCGTTGCACAATTTATACACGTGAAACTAAAAACTACGGAAAATGTTGCTCGCTAATCGACATTCGCACGTATCTTTGGATCTGGATGTATTCACGTGACCCATAAGTGCTTTTTGGAAAGCTCTTTCCGAGCCGGCCGCATGGTCCTTTTTTTGGTTTACCAATTCATTTCTTGAACGCATAAAAAAATGAAAAAATAAATAAGAAAATGTGGGGTGCAACACGAGGACTTCCCAGGAGGTCACCCATCCTAGTACTACTCTCGCCCAAGCACGCTTAACTTCGGAGTTCTGATGGGATCCGGTGCATTAGTGCTGGTATGATCGCACCCGTAATGATATGCATCGCAAATATATTTCTATTTAAAACCCTTCACAATCTTAAGAATTTTGAAAAAAAAAAATTCACGAGTTTTTTCGCCTCGTTGCACAATTTATACACGTGAAACTAAAAACTACGGAAAATGTTTCTCGTAAATCGACATTCGCACGTATCTTTTGATCCGGATGGACTCACGTGACCCATAAGTGCTTTTCGGAAAGCTCTTTCCGAGCCGGCCGCAGCGGGCCTTGTTTTGCTTTACCAATTCATTTCTTGAACGTATAATAAAATGAAAAAATAAATAACGAAAATGTGGGGTGCAACACGAGGACTTCCCAGGAGGTCAACCATCCTAGTACTACTCTCGCCCAAGCACGCTTAACTTCGGAGTTCTGATGGGATCCGGTGCATTAGTGCTGGTATGATCGCACCCGTAATGATATGCATCGCAAATATATTTGTATTTAAAACCCTTCCCGTTCTTAAGAATTTTGAAAAAAAAAATTCACGAGTTTTTTCGCCTCGTTGCACAATTTATACACGTGAAACTAAAAACTACGGAAAATGTTTCTCGTAAATCGACATTCGCACGTATCTTTTGATCCGGATGGACTCACGTGACCCATAAGTGCTTTTCGGAAAGCTCTTTCCGAGCCGGCCGCAGCGGCGCTTGTTTTGCTTTACCAATTCATTTCTTAAACGTATAATAAAATGGAAAAATAAATAACGAAAATGTGGGGTGCAACACGAGGACTTCCCAGGAGGTCACCCATCCTAGTACTACTATCGCCCAAGCACGCTTAACTTCGGAGTTCTGATGGGATCCGGTGCATTAGTGCTGGTATGATCGCACCCGTAATGATATGCATCGCAAATATATTTGTATTTAAAACCCTTCCCGCTCTTAAGAATTTTGAAAAAAAAAAATTCACGAGTTTTTTCGCCTCGTTGCACAATTTATACACGTGAAACTAAAAACTACGGAAAATGTTCCTCGTAAATCGACATTCGCACGTATCTTTTGATCCGGATGTATTCACGTGACCCACAAGTGCTTTTCGGAAAGCTCTTTCCGAGCCGGCCGCATGGTCCCTGTTTTGCTTTACCAATTCATTTCATGAACGCATAACAAAATGAAAAAATAAATAACGAAAATGTGGGGTGCAACACGAGGACTTCCCAGGAGGTCACCCATCCTAGTACTACTCTCGCCCAAGCACGCTTAACTTCGGAGTTCTGATGGGATCCGGTGCATTAGTGCTGGTATGATCGCACCCGTAATGATATGCATCGCAAATATATTTGTATTTAAAACCCTTCCCGCTCTTAAGAATTTTGAAAAAAAAAATTCACGAGTTTTTTCGCCTCGTTGCACAATTTATACACGTGAAACTAAAAACTACGGAAAATGTTCCTCATAAATCGACATTCGCACGTATCTTTTGATCCGGATGTATTCACGTGACCCATAAGTGCTTTTCGGAAAGCTCTTTCCGAGCCGGCCGCATGGTCCCTGTTTTGCTTTACCAATTCATTTCTTGAACGCATAACAAAATGAAAAAATAAATAACGAAAATGTGGGGTGCAACACGAGGACTTCCCAGGAGGTCACCCATCCTAGTACTACTCTCGCCCAAGCACGCTTAACTTCGGAGTTCTGATGGGATCCGGTGCATTAGTGCTGGTATGATCGCACCCGTAATGATATGCATCGCAAATATATTTGTATTTAAAACCCTTCCCGCTCTTAATAATTTTGAAAAAAAAAAATTCACGAGTTTTTTCGCCTCGTTGCACAATTTACACACGTGAAACTAAAAACTACGGAAAATGTTCCTCGTAAATCGACATTCGCACGTATCTTTTGATCCGGATGGACTCACGTGACCCATAAGTGCTTTTCGGAAAGCTCTTTCCGAGCCGGCCGCAGCGGGCCTTGTTTTGCTTTACCAATTCATTTCTTAAACGTATAATAAAATGAAAAAATAAATAACGAAAATGTGGGGTGCAACACGAGGACTTCCCAGGAGGTCACCCATCCTAGTACTACTTTCGCCCAAGCACGCTTAACTTCGGAGTTCTGATGGGATCCGGTGCATTAGTGCTGGTATGATCGCAACCGTAATGATATGCATCGCAAATATATTTGTATTTAAAACCCTTCCCGTTCTTAAGAATTTTGAAAAAAAAAATTCACGAGTTTTTTCGCATCGTTGCACAATTTATACACGTGAAACTAAAAACTACGGAAAATGTTGCTCGCTAATCGACATTCGCACGTATCTTTTGATCTGGATGTATTCACGTGACCCATAAGTGCTTTTTGGAAAGCTCTTTCCGAGCCGGCCGCATGGTCCTTTTTTTGGTTTACCAATTCATTTCTTGAACGCATAAAAAAATGAAAAAATAAATAAGAAAATGTGGGGTGCAACACGAGGACTTCCCAGGAGGTCACCCATCCTAGTACTACTCTCGCCCAAGCACGCTTAACTTCGGAGTTCTGATGGGATCCGGTGCATTAGTGCTGGTATGATCGCACCCGTAATGATATGCATCGCAAATATATTTCTATTTAAAACCCTTCACAATCTTAAGAATTTTGAAAAAAAAAAATTCACGAGTTTTTTCGCCTCGTTGCACAATTTATACACGTGAAACTAAAAACTACGGAAAATGTTTCTCGTAAATCGACATTCGCACGTATCTTTTGATCCGGATGGACTCACGTGACCCATAAGTGCTTTTCGGAAAGCTCTTTCCGAGCCGGCCGCAGCGGGCCTTGTTTTGCTTTACCAATTCATTTCTTAAACGTATAATAAAATGAAAAAATAAATAACGAAAATGTGGGGTGCAACACGAGGACTTCCCAGGAGGTCAACCATCCTAGTACTACTCTCGCCCAAGCACGCTTAACTTCGGAGTTCTGATGGGATCCGGTGCATTAGTGCTGGTATGATCGCACCCGTAATGATATGCATCGCAAATATATTTGTATTTAAAACCCTTCCCGTTCTTAAGAATTTTGAAAAAAAAAAATTCACGAGTTTTTTCGCCTCGTTGCACAATTTATACACGTGAAACTAAAAACTACGGAAAATGTTCCTCGTAAATCGACATTCGCACGTATCTTTTGATCCGGATGTATTCACGTGACCCATAAGTGCTTTTCGGAAAGCTCTTTCCGAGCCGGCCGCATGGTCCCTGTTTTGCTTTACCAATTCATTTCTTGAACGGATAACAAAATGAAAAAATAAATAACGAAAATGTGGGGTGCAACACGAGGACTTCCCAAGAGGTCACCCATCCTAGTACTACTCTCGCCCAAGCACGCTTAACTTCGGAGTTCTGATGGGATCCGGTGCATTAGTGCTGGTATGATCGCACCCGTAATGATATGCATCGCAAATATATTTGTATTTAAAACCCTTCCCGCTCTTAAGAATTTTGAAAAAAAAAAATTCACGAGTTTTTTCGCCTCGTTGCACAATTTACACACGTGAAACTAAAAACTACGGAAAATGTTCCTCGTAAATCGACATTCGCACGTATCTTTTGATCCGGATGGACTCACGTGACCCATAAGTGCTTTTCGGAAAGCTCTTTCCGAGCCGGCCGCAGCGGGCCTTGTTTTGCTTTATCAATTCATTTCTTAAACGTATAATAAAATGAAAAAATAAATAACGAAAATGTGGGGTGCAACACGAGGACTTCCCAGGAGGTCAACCATCCTAGTACTACTCTCGCCCAAGCACGCTTAACTTCGGAGTTCTGATGGGATCCGGTGCATTAGTGCTGGTATGATCGCACCCGTAATGATATGCATCGCAAATATATTTGTATTTAAAACCCTTCCCGTTCTTAAGAATTTTGAAAAAAAAAATTCACGAGTTTTTTCGCCTCGTTGCACAATTTATACACGTGAAACTAAAAACTACGGAAAATGTTTCTCGTAAATCGACATTCGCACGTATCTTTTGATCCGGATGGACTCACGTGACCCATAAGTGCTTTTCGGAAAGCTCTTTCCGAGCCGGCCGCAGCGGCGCTTGTTTTGCTTTACCAATTCATTTCTTAAACGTATAATAAAATGGAAAAATAAATAACGAAAATGTGGGGTGCAACACGAGGACTTCCCAGGAGGTCACCCATCCTAGTACTACTATCGCCCAAGCACGCTTAACTTCGGAGTTCTGATGGGATCCGGTGCATTAGTGCTGGTATGATCGCACCCGTAATGATATGCATCGCAAATATATTTGTATTTAAAACCCTTCCCGCTCTTAAGAATTTTGAAAAAAAAAAATTCACGAGTTTTTTCGCCTCGTTGCACAATTTATACACGTGAAACTAAAAACTACGGAAAATGTTCCTCGTAAATCGACATTCGCACGTATCTTTTGATCCGGATGTATTCACGTGACCCATAAGTGCTTTTCGGAAAGCTCTTTCCGAGCCGGCCGCATGGTCCCTGTTTTGCTTTACCAATTCATTTCATGAACGCATAACAAAATGAAAAAATAAATAACGAAAATGTGGGGTGCAACACGAGGACTTCCCAGGAGGTCACCCATCCTAGTACTACTCTCGCCCAAGCACGCTTAACTTCGGAGTTCTGATGGGATCCGGTGCATTAGTGCTGGTATGATCGCACCCGTAATGATATGCATCGCAAATATATTTGTATTTAAAACCCTTCCCGCTCTTAAGAATTTTGAAAAAAAAAAATTCACGAGTTTTTTCGCCTCGTTGCACAATTTATACACGTGAAACTAAAAACTACGGAAAATGTTCCTCATAAATCGACATTCGCACGTATCTTTTGATCCGGATGTATTCACGTGACCCATAAGTGCTTTTCGGAAAGCTCTTTCCGAGCCGGCCGCATGGTCCCTGTTTTGCTTTACCAATTCATTTCTTGAACGCATAACAAAATAAAAAAATAAATAACGAAAATGTGGGGTGCAACACGAGGACTTCCCAGGAGGTCACCCATCCTAGTACTACTCTCGCCCAAGCACGCTTAACTTCGGAGTTCTGATGGGATCCGGTGCATTAGTGCTGGTATGATCGCACCCGTAATGATATGCATCGCAAATATATTTGTATTTAAAACCCTTCCCGCTCTTAATAATTTTGAAAAAAAAAAATTCACGAGTTTTTTCGCCTCGTTGCACAATTTACACACGTGAAACTAAAAACTACGGAAAATGTTCCTCGTAAATCGACATTCGCACGTATCTTTTGATCCGGATGGACTCACGTGACCCATAAGTGCTTTTCGGAAAGCTCTTTCCGAGCCGGCCGCAGCGGGCCTTGTTTTGCTTTACCAATTCATTTCTTAAACGTATAATAAAATGAAAAAATAAATAACGAAAATGTGGGGTGCAACACGAGGACTTCCCAGGAGGTCACCCATCCTAGTACTACTTTCGCCCAAGCACGCTTAACTTCGGAGTTCTGATGGGATCCGGTGCATTAGTGCTGGTATGATCGCAACCGTAATGATATGCATCGCAAATATATTTGTATTTAAAACCCTTCCCGTTCTTAAGAATTTTGAAAAAAAAAATTCACGAGTTTTTTCGCATCGTTGCACAATTTATACACGTGAAACTAAAAACTACGGAAAATGTTGCTCGCTAATCGACATTCGCACGTATCTTTTGATCTGGATGTATTCACGTGACCCATAAGTGCTTTTTGGAAAGCTCTTTCCGAGCCGGCCGCATGGTCCTTTTTTTGGTTTACCAATTCATTTCTTGAACGCATAAAAAAATGAAAAAATAAATAAGAAAATGTGGGGTGCAACACGAGGACTTCCCAGGAGGTCACCCATCCTAGTACTACTCTCGCCCAAGCACGCTTAACTTCGGAGTTCTGATGGGATCCGGTGCATTAGTGCTGGTATGATCGCACCCGTAATGATATGCATCGCAAATATATTTCTATTTAAAACCCTTCACAATCTTAAGAATTTTGAAAAAAAAAAATTCACGAGTTTTTTCGCCTCGTTGCACAATTTATACACGTGAAACTAAAAACTACGGAAAATGTTTCTCGTAAATCGACATTCGCACGTATCTTTTGATCCGGATGGACTCACGTGACCCATAAGTGCTTTTCGGAAAGCTCTTTCCGAGCCGGCCGCAGCGGGCCTTGTTTTGCTTTACCAATTCATTTCTTAAACGTATAATAAAATGAAAAAATAAATAACGAAAATGTGGGGTGCAACACGAGGACTTCCCAGGAGGTCAACCATCCTAGTACTACTCTCGCCCAAGCACGCTTAACTTCGGAGTTCTGATGGGATCCGGTGCATTAGTGCTGGTATGATCGCACCCGTAATGATATGCATCGCAAATATATTTGTATTTAAAACCCTTCCCGTTCTTAAGAATTTTGAAAAAAAAAATTCACGAGTTTTTTCGCCTCGTTGCACAATTTATACACGTGAAACTAAAAACTACGGAAAATGTTTCTCGTAAATCGACATTCGCACGTATCTTTTGATCCGGATGGACTCACGTGACCCATAAGTGCTTTTCGGAAAGCTCTTTCCGAGCCGGCCGCAGCGGCGCTTGTTTTGCTTTACCAATTCATTTCTTAAACGTATAATAAAATGGAAAAATAAATAACGAAAATGTGGGGTGCAACACGAGGACTTCCCAGGAGGTCACCCATCCTAGTACTACTCTCGCCCAAGCACGCTTAACTTCGGAGTTCTGACGGGATCCGGTGCATTAGTGCTGGTATGATCGCACCCGTAATGATATGCATCGCAAATATATTTGTATTTAAAACCCTTCCCGCTCTTAAGAATTTTGAAAAAAAAAATTCACGAGTTTTTTCGCCTCGTTGCACAATTTATACACGTGAAACTAAAAACTACGGAAAATGTTCCTCGTAAATCGACATTCGCACGTATCTTTTGATCCGGATGTATTCACGTGACCCATAAGTGCTTTTCGGAAAGCTCTTTCCGAGCCGGCCGCATGGTCCCTGTTTTGCTTTACCAATTCATTTCTTGAACGCATAACAAAATGAAAAAATAAATAACGAAAATGTGGGGTGCAACACGAGGACTTCCCAGGAGGTCACCCATCCTAGTACTACTCTCGCCCAAGCACGCTTAACTTCGGAGTTCTGATGGGATCCGGTGCATTAGTGCTGGTATGATCGCACCCGTAATGATATGCATCGCAAATATATTTGTATTTAAAACCCTTCCCGCTCTTAAGAATTTTGAAAAAAAAAATTCACGAGTTTTTTCGCCTCGTTGCACAATTTATACACGTGAAACTAAAAACTACGGAAAATGTTCCTCGTAAATCGACATTCGCACGTATCTTTTGATCCGGATGTATTCACGTGACCCATAAGTGCTTTTCGGAAAGCTCTTTCCGAGCCGGCCGCATGGTCCCTGTTTTGCTTTACCAATTCATTTCTTGAACGCATAACAAAATGAAAAAATAAATAACGAAAATGTGTGTGCAACACGAGGACTTCCCAGGAGGTCACCCATCCTAGTACTACTCTCGCCCAAGCACGCTTAACTTCGGAGTTCTGATTGGATCCGGTGCATTAGTGCTGGTATGATCGCACCCGTAATGATATGCATCGCAAATATATTTGTATTTAAAACCCTTCCCGCTCTTAAGAATTTTGAAAAAAAAAATTCACGAGTTTTTTCGCCTCGTTGCACAATTTACACACGTGAAACTAAAAACTACGGAAAATGTTCCTCGTAAATCGACATTCGCACGTATCTTTTGATCCGGATGGACTCACGTGACCCATAAGTGCTTTTCGGAAAGCTCTTTCCGAGCCGGCCGCAGCGGGCCTTGTTTTGCTTTACCAATTCATTTCTTAAACGTATAATAAAATGAAAAAATAAATAACGAAAATGTGGGGTGCAACACGAGGACTTCCCCGGAGGTCACCCATCCTAGTACTACTCTCGCCCAAGCACGCTTAACTTCGGAGTTCTGATGGGATCCGGTGCATTAGTGCTGGTATGATCGCACCCGTAATGATATGCATCGCAAATATATTTGTATTTAAAATCCTTCACAATCTTAAGAATTTTGAAAAAAAAAATTCACGAGTTTTTTCGCCTCGTTGCACAATTTATACACGTGAAACTAAAAACTACGGAAAATGTTTCTCGTAAATCGACATTCGCACGTATCTTTTGATCCGGATGGACTCACGTGACCCATAAGTGCTATTCGGAAAGCTCTTTCCGAGCCGGCCGCAGCGGGCCTTATTTTGCTTTACCAATTCATTTCTTAAACGTATAATAAAATGGAAAAATAAATAACGAACATGTGGGGTGCAACACGAGGACTTCCCAGGAGGTCACCCATCCTAGTACAACTCTCGCCCAAGCACGCTTAACTTCGGAGTTCTGATGGGATCCGGTGCATTAGTGCTGGTATGATCGCACCCGTAATGATATGCATCGCAAATATATTTGTATTTAAAACCCTTCCCGTTCTTAAGAATTTTGAAAAAAAAAATTCACGAGTTTTTTCGCCTCGTTGCACAATTTATACACGTGAAACTAAAAACTACGGAAAATGTTTCTCGTAAATCGACATTCGCACGTATCTTTTGATCCGGATGGACTCACGTGACCCATAAGTGCTTTTCGGAAAGCTCTTTCCGAGCCGGCCGCAGCGGGCCTTGTTTTGCTTTACCAATTCATTTCTTAAACGTATAATAAAATGGAAAAATAAATAACGAAAATGTGGGGTGCAACACGAGGACTTCCCAGGAGGTCACCCATCCTAGTACTACTCTCGCCCAAGCACGCTTAACTTCGGAGTTCTGATGGGATCCGGTGCATTAGTGCTGGTATGATCGCACCCGTAATGATATGCATCGCAAATATATTTGTATTTAAAACCCTTCCCGCTCTTAAGAATTTTGAAAAAAAAAATTCACGAGTTTTTTCGCCTCGTTGCACAATTTATACACGTGAAACTAAAAACTACGGAAAATGTTTCTCGTAAATCGACATTCGCACGTATCTTTTGATCCGGATGGACTCACGTGACCCATAAGTGCTTTTCGGAAAGCTCTTTCCGAGCCGGCCGCAGCGGGCCTTGTTTTGCTTTACCAATTCATTTCTTAAACGTATAATAAAATGGAAAAATAAATAACGAAAATGTGGGGTGCAACACGAGGACTTCCCAGGAGGTCACCCATCCTAGTACTACTCTCGCCCAAGCACGCTTAACTTCGGAGTTCTGATGGGATCCGGTGCATTAGTGCTGGTATGATCGCACCCGTAATGATATGCATCGCAAATATATTTGTATTTAAAACCCTTCCCGCTCTTAAGAATTTTGAAAAAAAAAATTCACGAGTTTTTTCGCCTCGTTGCACAATTTATACACGTGAAACTAAAAACTACGGAAAATGTTCCTCGTAAATCGACATTCGCACGTATCTTTTGATCCGGATGTATTCACGTGACCCATAAGTGCTTTTCGGAAAGCTCTTTCCGAGCCGGCCGCATGGTCCCTGTTTTGCTTTACCAATTCATTTCTTGAACGCATAACAAAATGAAAAATTAAATAACGAAAATGTGGGGGGCAACACGAGGACTTCCCAGGAGGTCACCCATCCTAGTACTACTCTCGCCCAAGCACGCTTAACTTCGGAGTTCTGATGGGATCCGGTGCATTAGTGCTGGTATGATCGGAACCGTAATGATATGCATCGCAAATATATTTGTATTTAAAACCCTTCCCGTTCTTAAGAATTTTGAAAAAAAAAATTCACGAGTTTTTTCGCCTCGTTGCAAAATTTATACACGTGAAACTAAAAACTACGGAAAATGTTCCTCGTAAATCGACATTCGCACGTATCTTTTGATCCGGATGTGTTCACGTGACCCATAAGTGCTTTTCGGAAAGCTCTTTCCGAGCCGGCCGCATGGTCCCTGTTTTGCTTTACCAATTCATTTCTTGAACGTATAACAAAATGAAAAAATAAATAACGAAAATGTGGGGTGCAACACGAGGACTTCCCAGGAGGTCACCCATCCTAGCACTACTCTCGCCCAAGCACGCTTAACTTCGGAGTTCTGATGGGATCCGGTGCATTAGTGCTGGTATGATCGCACCCGTAATGATATGCATCGCAAATATATTTGTATTTAAAACCCTTCCCGCTCTTAAGAATTTTGAAAAAAAAAAATTCACGAGTTTTTTCGCCTCGTTGCACAATTTACACACGTGAAACTAAAAACTACGGAAAATGTTCCTCGTAAATCGACATTCGCACGTATCTTTTGATCCGGATGGACTCACGTGACCCATAAGTGCTTTTCGGAAAGCTCTTTCCGAGCCGGCCGCATGGTCCCTGTTTTGCTTTACCAATTCATTTCTTAAACGTATAATAAAATGGAAAAATAAATAAAGAAAATGTGGGGTGCAACACGAGGACTTCCCAGGAGGTCACCCATCCTAGTACTACTCTCGCCCAAGCACGCTTAACTTCGGAGTTCTGATAGGATCCGGTGCATTAGTGCTGGTATGATCGCACCCGTAATGATATGCATCGCAAATATATTTGTATTTAAAACCCTTCCCGCTCTTAAGAATTTTGAAAAAAAAAATTCACGAGTTTTTTCGCCTCGTTGCACAATTTATACACGTGAAACTAAAAACTACGGAAAATGTTCCTCGTAAATCGACATTCGCACGTATCTTTTGATCCGGATGTATTCACGTGACCCATAAGTGCTTTTCGGAAAGCTCTTTCCGAGCCGGCCGCATGGTCCCTGTTTTGCTTTACCAATTCATTTCTTGAACGCATAAAAAAATGAAAAAATAAATAACGAAAATGTGGGGGGCAACACGAGGACTTCCCAGGAGGTCACCCATCCTAGTACTACTCTCGCCCAAGCACGCTTAACTTCGGAGTTCTGATGGGATCCGGTGCATTAGTGCTGGTATGATCGCACCCGTAATGATATGCATTGCAAATATATTTGTATTTAAAACCCTTCCCGTTCTTAAGAATTTTGAAAAAAAAAAATTCACGAGTTTTTTCGCCTCGTTGCACAATTTATACACGTGAAACTAAAAACTACGGAAAATGTTCCTCGTAAATCGACATTCGCACGTATCTTTTGATCCGGATGTATTCACGTGACCCATAAGTGCTTTTCGGAAAGCTCTTTCCGAGCCGGCCGCATGGTCCCTGTTTTGCTTTACCAATTCATTTCTTGAACGTATAACAAAATGAAAAAATAAATAACGAAAATGTGGGGTGCAACACGAGGACTTCCCAGGAGGTCACCCATCCTAGTACTACTCTCGCCCAAGCACGCTTAACTTCGGAGTTCTGATGGGATCCGGTGCATTAGTGCTGGTATGATCGCACCCGTAATGATATGCATCGCAAATATATTTGTATTTAAAACCCTTCCCGCTCTTAAGAATTTTGAAAAAAAAAAATTCACGAGTTTTTTCGCCTCGTTGCACAATTTACACACGTGAAACTAAAAACTACAGAAAATGTTCCTCGTAAATCGACATTCGCACGTATCTTTTGATCCGGATGGACTCACGTGACCCATAAGTGCTTTTCGGAAAGCTCTTTCCGAGCCGGCCGCAGCGGGCCTTGTTTTGCTTTACCAATTCATTTCTTAAACGTATAATAAAATGAAAAAATAAATAACGAAAATGTGGGGTGCAACACGAGGACTTCCCAGGAGGTCACCCATCCTAGTACTACTCTCGCCCAAGCACGCTTAACTTCGGAGTTCTGATGGGATCCGGTGCATTAGTGCTGGTATGATCGCAACCGTAATGATATGCATCGCAAATATATTTGTATTTAAAACCCTTCCCGTTCTTAAGAATTTTGAAAAAAAAAAATTCACGAGTTTTTTCGCATCGTTGCACAATTTATACACGTGAAACTAAAAACTACGGAAAATGTTGCTCGCTAATCGACATTCGCACGTATCTTTTGATCTGGATGTATTCACGTGACCCATAAGTGCTTTTTGGAAAGCTCTTTCCGAGCCGGCCGCATGGTCCTTTTTTTGGTTTACCAATTCATTTCTTGAACGCATAAAAAAATGAAAAAATAAATAAGAAAATGTGGGGTGCAACACGAGGACTTCCCAGGAGGTCACCCATCCTAGTACTACTCTCGCCCAAGCACGCTTAACTTCGGAGTTCTGATGGGATCCGGTGCATTAGTGCTGGTATGATCGCACCCGTAATGATATGCATCGCAAATATATTTCTATTTAAAACCCTTCACAATCTTAAGAATTTTGAAAAAAAAAATTCACGAGTTTTTTCGCCTCGTTGCACAATTTATACACGTGAAACTAAAAACTACGGAAAATGTTGCTCGTTAATCGACATTCGCACGTATCTTTTGATCTGGATGTATTCACGTGACCCATAAGTGCTTTTTGGAAAGCTCTTTACGAGCCGGCCGCATGGTTCTTTTTTTGGTTTACCAATTCATTTCTTGAACGCATAAAAAAATGAAAAAATAAATAAGAAAATGTGGGGTGCAACACGAGGACTTCCCAGGAGGTCACCCATCCTAGTACTACTCTCGCCCAAGCACGCTTAACTTCGGAGTTCTGATGGGATCCGGTGCATTAGTGCTGGTATGATCGCACCCGTAATGATATGCATCGCAAATATATTTCTATTTAAAACCCTTCACAATCTTAAGAATTTTGAAAAAAAAAAATTCACGAGTTTTTTCGCCTCGTTGCACAATTTATACACGTGAAACTAAAAACTACGGAAAATGTTGCTCGTTAATCGACATTCGCACGTATCTTTTGATCTGGATGTATTCACGTGACCCATAAGTGCTTTTTGGAAAGCTCTTTACGAGCCGGCCGCATGGTCCTTTTTTTGGTTTACCAATTCATTTCTTGAACGCATAAAAAAATGAAAAAATAAATATGAAAATGTGGGGTGCAACACGAGGACTTCCCAGGAGGTCACCCATCCTAGTACTACTCTCGCCCAAGCACGCTTAACTTCGGAGTTCTGATGGGATGCGGTGCATTAGTGCTGGTATGATCGCACCCGTAATGATATGCATCGCAAATATATTTGTATTTAAAACCCTTCACAATCTTAAGAATTTTGAAAAAAAAAAATTCACGAGTTTTTTCGCCTCGTTGCACAATTTATACACGTGAAACTAAAAACTACGGAAAATGTTTCTCGTAAATCGACATTCGCACGTATCTTTTGATCTGGATGTATTCACGTGACCCATAAGTGCTTTTTGGAAAGCTGTTTCCGAGCCGGCCGCATGGTCCTTTTTTTGGTTTACCAATTCATTTCTTGAACGCATAAAAAAATGAAAAAATAAATAAGAAAATGTGGGGTGCAACACGAGGACTTCCCAGGAGGTCACCCATCCTAGTACTACTCTCGCCCAAGCACGCTTAACTTCGGAGTTCTGATGGGATCCGGTGCATTAGTGCTGGTATGATCGCACCCGTAATGATATGCATCGCAAATATATTTGTATTTAAAACCCTTCACAATCTTAAGAATTTTGAAAAAAAAAATTCACGAGTTTTTTCGCCTCGTTGCACAATTTATACACGTGAAACTAAAAACTACGGAAAATGTTGCTCGTTAATCGACATTCGCACGTATCTTTTGATCTGGATGTATTCACGTGACCCATAAGTGCTTTTTGGAAAGCTCTTTACGAGCCGGCCGCATGGTTCTTTTTTTGGTTTACCAATTCATTTCTTGAACGCATAAAAAAATGAAAAAATAAATAAGAAAATGTGGGGTGCAACACGAGGACTTCCCAGGAGGTCACCCATCCTAGTACTACTCTCGCCCAAGCACGCTTAACTTCGGAGTTCTGATGGGATCCGGTGCATTAGTGCTGGTATGATCGCACCCGTAATGATATGCATCGCAAATATATTTGTATTTAAAACCCTTCCCGCTCTTAAGAATTTTGAAAAAAAAAAATTCACGAGTTTTTTCGCCTCGTTGCACAATTTACACACGTGAAACTAAAAACTACGGAAAATGTTCCTCGTAAATCGACATTCGCACGTATCTTTTGATCCGGATGGACTCACGTGACCCATAAGTGCTTTTCGGAAAGCTCTTTCCGAGCCGGCCGCAGCGGGCCTTGTTTTGCTTTACCAATTCATTTCTTAAACGTATAATAAAATGGAAAAATAAATAACGAAAATGTGGGGTGCAACACGAGGACTTCCCAGGAGGTCACCCATCCTAGTACTACTTTCGCCCAAGCACGCTTAACTTCGGAGTTCTGATGGGATCCGGTGCATTAGTG
The DNA here is from genome assembly GCA_028455895.1 of Rhodomyrtus tomentosa. NCBI lineage: Eukaryota > Viridiplantae > Streptophyta > Magnoliopsida > Myrtales > Myrtaceae > Rhodomyrtus > Rhodomyrtus tomentosa. Next base: position 17,926,050 of record JAPCWY010000001.1, read on the forward strand.
CTGGTATGATCGCAACCGTAATGATATGCATCGCAAATATATTTGTATTTAAAACCCTTCCCGTTCTTAAGAATTTTGAAAAAAAAAATTCACGAGTTTTTTCGCATCGTTGCACAATTTATACACGTGAAACTAAAAACTACGGAAAATGTTGCTCGCTAATCGACATTCGCACGTATCTTTTGATCTGGATGTATTCACGTGACCCATAAGTGCTTTTTGGAAAGCTCTTTCCGAGCCGGCCGCATGGTCCTTTTTTTGGTTTACCAATTCATTACTTGAACGCATAAAAAAATGAAAAAATAAATAAGAAAATGTGGGGTGCAACACGAGGACTTCCCAGGAGGTCACCCATCCTAGTACTACTCTCGCCCAAGCACGCTTAACTTCGGAGTTCTGATGGGATCCGGTGCATTAGTGCTGGTATGATCGCACCCGTAATGATATGCATCGCAAATATATTTCTATTTAAAACCCTTCACAATCTTAAGAATTTTGAAAAAAAAAAATTCACGAGTTTTTTCGCCTCGTTGCACAATTTATACACGTGAAACAAAAAACTACGGAAAATGTTTCTCGTAAATCGACATTCGCACGTATCTTTTGATCCGGATGGACTCACGTGACCCATAAGTGCTTTTCGGAAAGCTCTTTCCGAGCCGGCCGCAGCGGGCCTTGTTTTGCTTTACCAATTCATTTCTTAAACGTATAATAAAATGAAAAAATAAATAACGAAAATGTGGGGTGCAACACGAGGACTTCCCAGGAGGTCAACCATCCTAGTACTACTCTCGCCCAAGCACGCTTAACTTCGGAGTTCTGATGGGATCCGGTGCATTAGTGTTGGTATGATCGCACCCGTAATGATATGCATCGCACATATATTTGTATTTAAAACCCTTCCCGTTCTTAAGAATTTTGAAAAAAAAAATTCACGAGTTTTTTCGCCTCGTTGCACAATTTATACACGTGAAACTAAAAACTACGGAAAATGTTTCTCGTAAATCGACATTCGCACGTATCTTTTGATCCGGATGGACTCACGTGACCCATAAGTGCTTTTCGGAAAGCTCTTTCCGAGCCGGCCGCAGCGGCGCTTGTTTTGCTTTACCAATTCATTTCTTAAACGTATAATAAAATGGAAAAATAAATAACGAAAATGTGGGGTGCAACACGAGGACTTCCCAGGAGGTCACCCATCCTAGTACTACTCTCGCCCAAGCACGCTTAACTTCGGAGTTCTGATGGGATCCGGTGCATTAGTGCTGGTATGATCGCACCCGTAATAATATGCATCGCAAATATATTTGTATTTAAAACCCTTCCCGCTCTTAAGAATTTTGAAAAAAAAAATTCACGAGTTTTTTCGCCTCGTTGCACAATTTATACACGTGAAACTAAAAACTACGGAAAATGTTCCTCGTAAATCGACATTCGCACGTATCTTTTGATCCGGATGTATTCACGTGACCCATAAGTGCTTTTCGGAAAGCTCTTTCCGAGCCGGCCGCATGGTCCCTGTTTTGCTTTACCAATTCATTTCTTGAACGCATAACAAAATAAAAAAATAAATAACGAAAATGTGGGGTGCAACACGAGGACTTCCCAGGAGGCCACCCATCCTAGTACTACTCTCGCCCAAGCACGCTTAACTTCGGAGTTCTGATGGGATCCGGTGCATTAGTGCTGGTATGATCGCACCCGTAATGATATGCATCGCAAATATATTTGTATTTAAAACCCTTCCCGCTCTTAAGAATTTTGAAAAAAAAAAATTCACGAGTTTTTTCGCCTCGTTGCACAATTTATACACGTGAAACTAAAAACTACGGAAAATGTTCCTCGTAAATCGACATTCGCACGTATCTTTTGATCCGGATGTATTCACGTGACCCATAAGTGCTTTTCGGAAAGCTCTTTCCGAGCCGGCCGCATGGTCCCTGTTTTGCTTTACCAATTCATTTCTTGAACGCATAACAAAATGAAAAAATAAATAACGAAAATGTGGGGTGCAACACGAGGACTTCCCAGGAGGTCACCCATCCTAGTACTACTCTCGCCCAAGCACGCTTAACTTCGGAGTTCTGATGGGATCCGGTGCATTAGTGCTGGTATGATCGCACCCGTAATGATATGCATCGCAAATATATTTGTATTTAAAACCCTTCCCGCTCTTAAGAATTTTGAAAAAAAAAAATTCACGAGTTTTTTCGCCTCGTTGCACAATTTATACACGTGAAACTAAAAACTACGGAAAATGTTGCTCGTAAATCGACATTCGCACGTATCTTTTGATCCGGATGTATTCACGTGACCCATAAGTGCTTTTCGGAAAGCTCTTTCCGAGCCGGCCGCATGGTCCCTGTTTTGCTTTACCAATTCATTTCTTGAACGCATAACAAAATGGAAAAATAAATAACGAAAATGTGGGGTGCAACACGAGGACTTCCCAGGAGGTCACCCATCCTAGTACTACTCTCGCCCAAGCACGCTTAACTTCGGAGTTCTGTGGGATCCGGTGCATTAGTGCTGGTATGATCGCACCCGTAATGATATGCATCGCAAATATATTTGTATTTAAAACCCTTCCCGTTCTTAAGAATTTTGAAAAAAAAAAATTCACGAGTTTTTTCGCCTCGTTGCACAATTTATACACGTGAAACTAAAAACTACGGAAAATGTTCCTCGTAAATCGACATTCGCACGTATCTTTTGATCCGGATGTATTCACGTGACCCATAAGTGCTTTTCGGAAAGCTCTTTCCGAGCCGGCCGCATGGTCCCTGTTTTGCTTTACCAATTCATTTCTTGAACGCATAACAAAATGGAAAAATAAATAACGAAAATGTGGGGTGCAACACGAGGACTTCCCAGGAGGTCACCCATCCTAGTACTACTCTCGCCCAAGCACGCTTAACTTCGGAGTTCTGATGGGATCCGGTGCATTAGTGCTGGTATGATCGCACCCGTAATGATATGCATCGCAAATATATTTGTATTTAAAACCCTTCCCGCTCTTAAGAATTTTGAAAAAAAAAATTCACGAGTTTTTTCGCCTCGTTGCACAATTTATACACGTGAAACTAAAAACTACGGAAAATGTTTCTCGTAAATCGACATTCGCACGTATCTTTTGATCCGGATGGACTCACGTGACCCATAAGTGCTATTCGGAAAACTCTTTCCGAGCCGGCCGCAGCGGGCCTTATTTTGCTTTACCAATTCATTTCTTAAACGTATAATAAAATGGAAAAATAAATAACGAACATGTGGGGTGCAACACGAGGACTTCCCAGGAGGTCACCCATCCTAGTACAACTCTCGCCCAAGCACGCTTAACTTCGGAGTTCTGATGGGATCCGGTGCATTAGTGCTGGTATGATCGCTCCCGTAATGATATGCATCGCAAATATATTTGTATTTAAAACCCTTCCCGTTCTTAAGAATTTTGAAAAAAAAAATTCACGAGTTTTTTCGCCTCGTTGCACAATTTATACACGTGAAACTAAAAACTACGGAAAATGTTTCTCGTAAATCGACATTCGCACGTATCTTTTGATCCGGATGGACTCACGTGACCCATAAGTGCTTTTCGGAAAGCTCTTTCCGAGCCGGCCGCAGCGGGCCTTGTTTTGCTTTACCAATTCATTTCTTAAACGTATAATAAAATGGAAAAATAAATAACGAAAATGTGGGGTGCAACACGAGGACTTCCCAGGAGGTCACCCATCCTAGTACTACTCTCGCCCAAGCACGCTTAACTTCGGAGTTCTGATGGGATCCGGTGCATTAGTGCTGGTATGATCGCACCCGTAATGATATGCATCGCAAATATATTTGTATTTAAAACACTTCCCGCTCTTAAGAATTTTGAAAAAAAAAAAATTCACGAGTTTTTTCGCCTCGTTGCACAATTTATACACGTGAAACTAAAAACTACGGAAAATGTTGCTCGTAAATCGACATTCGCACGTATCTTTTGATCCGGATGTATTCACGTGACCCATAAGTGCTTTTCGGAAAGCTCTTTCCGAGCCGGACGCATGGTCCCTGTTTTGCTTTACCAATTCATTTCTTGAACGCATAACAAAATGGAAAAATAAATAACGAAAATGTGGGGTGCAACACGAGGACTTCCCAGGAGGTCACCCATCCTAGTACTACTCTCGCCCAAGCACGCTTAACTTCGGAGTTCTGATGGGATCCGGTGCATTAGTGCTGGTATGATCGCACCCGTAATGATATGCATCGGAAATATATTTGTATTTAAAATCCTTCACAATCTTAAGAATTTTGAAAAAAAAAATTCACGAGTTTTTTCGCCTCGTTGCACAATTTATACACGTGAAACTAAAAACTACGGAAAATGTTTCTCGTAAATCGACATTCGCACGTATCTTTTGATCCGGATGGACTCACGTGACCCATAAGTGCTATTCGGAAAGCTCTTTCCGAGCCGGCCGCAGCGGGCCTTATTTTGCTTTACCAATTCATTTCTTAAACGTATAATAAAATGGAAAAATAAATAACGAACATGTGGGGTGCAACACGAGGACTTCCCAGGAGGTCACCCATCCTAGTACAACTCTCGCCCAAGCACGCTTAACTTCGGAGTTCTGATGGGATCCGGTGCATTAGTGCTGGTATGATCGCACCCGTAATGATATGCATCGCAAATATATTTGTATGTAAAACCCTTCCCGTTCTTAAGAATTTTGAAAAAAAAAATTCACGAGTTTTTTCGCCTCGTTGCAAAATTTATACACGTGAAACTAAAAACTACGGAAAATGTTTCTCGTAAATCGACATTCGCACGTATCTTTTGATCCGGATGGACTCACGTGACCCATAAGTGCTTTTCGGAAAGCTCTTTCCGAGCCGGCCGCAGCGGGCCTTATTTTGCTTTACCAATTCATTTCTTAGACGTATAATAAAATGGAAAAATAAATAACGAACATGTGGGGTGCAACACGAGGACTTCCCAGGAGGTCACCCATCCTAGTACAACTCTCGCCCAAGCACGCTTAACTTCGGAGTTCTGATGGGATCCGGTGCATTAGTGCTGGTATGATCGCACCCGTAATGATATGCATCGCAAATATATTTGTATTTAAAACCCTTCCCGTTCTTAAGAATTTTGAAAAAAAAAATTCACGAGTTTTTTCGCCTCGTTGCACAATTTATACACGTGAAACTAAAAACTACGGAAAATGTTTCTCGTAAATCGACATTCGCACGTATCTTTTGATCCGGATGGACTCACGTGACCCATAAGTGCTTTTCGGAAAGCTCTTTCCGAGCCGGCCGCAGCGGGCCTTGTTTTGCTTTACCAATTCATTTCTTAAACGTATAATAAAATGGAAAAATAAATAACGAAAATGTGGGGTGCAACACGAGGACTTCCCAGGAGGTCACCCATCCTAGTACTACTCTCGCCCAAGCACGCTTAACTTCGGAGTTCTGATGGGATCCGGTGCATTAGTGCTGGTATGATCGCACCCGTAATGATATGCATCGCAAATATATTTGTATTTAAAACCCTTCCCGCTCTTAAGAATTTTGAAAAAAAAAAATTCACGAGTTTTTTCGCCTCGTTGCACAATTTATACACGTGAAACTAAAAACTACGGAAAATGTTCCTCGTAAATCGACATTCGCACGTATCTTTTGATCCGGATGTATTCACGTGACCCATAAGTGCTTTTCGGAAAGCTCTTTCCGAGCCGGCCGCATGGTCCCTATTTTGCTTTACCAATTCATTTCTTGAACGCATAACAAAATGAAAAAATAAATAACGAAAATGTGGGGGGCAACACGAGGACTTCCCAGGAGGTCACCCATCCTAGTACTACTCTCGCCCAAGCACGCTTAACTTCGGAGTTCTGATGGGATCCGGTGCATTAGTGCTGGTATGATCGCACCCGTAATGATATGCATCGCAAATATATTTGTATTTAAAACCCTTCCCGTTCTTAAGAATTTTGAAAAAAAAAAATTCACGAGTTTTTTCGCCTCGTTGCACAATTTATACACGTGAAACTAAAAACTACGGAAAATGTTCCTCGTAAATCGACATTCGCACGTATCTTTTGATCTGGATGTATTCACGTGACCCATAAGTGCTTTTTGGAAAGCTCTTCCCGAGCCGGCCGCATGGTCCTTTTTTTGGTTTACCAATTCATTTCTTGAACGCATAAAAAAATGAAAAAATAAATAAGAAAATGTGGGGTGCAACACGAGGACTTCCCAGGAGGTCACCCATCCTAGTACTACTCTCGCCCAAGCACGCTTAACTTCGGAGTTTTGATGGGATCCGGTGCATTAGTGCTGGTATGATCGCACCCGTAATGATATGCATCGCAAATATATTTGTATTTAAAACCCTTCACAATCTTAAGAATTTTGAAAAAAAAAAATTCACGAGTTTTTTCGACTCGTTGCACAATTTATACACGTGAAACTAAAAACTACGGAAAATGTTTCTCGTAAATCGACATTCGCACGTATCTTTTGATCCGGATGGACTCACGTGACCCATAAGTGCTATTCGGAAAGCTCTTTCCGAGCCGGCCGCAGCGGGCCTTATTTTGCTTTACCAATTCATTTCTTAAACGTTTAATAAAATGGAAAAATAAATAACGAACATGTGGGGTGCAACACGAGGACTTCCCAGGAGGTCACCCATCCTAGTACAACTCTCGCCCAAGCACGCTTAACTTCGGAGTTCTGATGGGATCCGGTGCATTAGTGCTGGTATGATCGCACCCGTAATGATATGCATCGCAAATATATTTGTATTTAAAACCCTTCCCGCTCTTAAGAATTTTGAAAAAAAAAAATTCACGAGTTTTTTCGCCTCGTTGCACAATTTATACACGTGAAACTAAAAACTACGGAAAATGTTGCTCGTAAATCGACATTCGCACGTATCTTTTGATCCGGATGTATTCACGTGACCCATAAGTGCTTTTCGGAAAGCTCTTTCCGAGCCGGCCGCATGGTCCCTGTTTTGCTTTACCAATTCATTTCTTGAACGCATAACAAAATGAAAAAATAAATAACGAAAATGTGGGGGGCAACACGAGGACTTCCCCGGAGGTCACCCATCCTAGTACTACTCTCGCCCAAGCACGCTTAACTTCGGAGTTCTGATGGGATCCGGTGCATTAGTGCTGGTATGATCGCACCCGTAATGATATGCATCGCAAATATATTTGTATTTAAAACCCTTCACAATCTTAAGAATTTTGAAAAAAAAAAATTCACGAGTTTTTTCGACTCGTTGCACAATTTATACACGTGAAACTAAAAACTACGGAAAATGTTTCTCGTAAATCGACATTCGCACGTATCTTTTGATCCGGATGGACTCACGTGACCCATAAGTGCTATTCGGAAAGCTCTTTCCGAGCCGGCCGCAGCGGGCCTTATTTTGCTTTACCAATTCATTTCTTAAACGTATAATAAAATGGAAAAATAAATAACGAACATGTGGGGTGCAACACGAGGACTTCCCAGGAGGTCACCCATCCTAGTACAACTCTCGCCCAAGCACGCTTAACTTCGGAGTTCTGATGGGATCCGGTGCATTAGTGCTGGTATGATCGCACCCGTAATGATATGCATCGCAAATATATTTGTATTTAAAACCCTTCCCGCTCTTAAGAATTTTGAAAAAAAAAAATTCACGAGTTTTTTCGCCTCGTTGCACAATTTATACACGTGAAACTAAAAACTACGGAAAATGTTGCTCGTAAATCGACATTCGCACGTATCTTTTGATCCGGATGTATTCACGTGACCCATAAGTGCTTTTCGGAAAGCTCTTTCCGAGCCGGCCGCATGGTCCCTGTTTTGCTTTACCAATTCATTTCTTGAACGCATAACAAAATGGAAAAATAAATAACGAAAATGTGGGGTGCAACACGAGGACTTCCCAGGAGGTCACCCATCCTAGTACTACTCTCGCCCAAGCACGCTTAACTTCGGAGTTCTGATGGGATCCGGTGCATTAGTGCTGGTATGATCGCACCCGTAATGATATGCATCGCAAATATATTTGTATTTAAAATCCTTCACAATCTTAAGAATTTTGAAAAAAAAAATTCACGAGTTTTTTCGACTCGTTGCACAATTTATACACGTGAAACTAAAAACTACGGAAAATGTTTCTCGTAAATCGACATTCGCACGTATCTTTTGATCCGGATGGACTCACGTGACCCATAAGTGCTATTCGGAAAGCTCTTTCCGAGCCGGCCGCAGCGGGCCTTATTTTGCTTTACCAATTCATTTCTTAAACGTTTAATAAAATGGAAAAATAAATAACGAACATGTGGGGTGCAACACGAGGACTTCCCAGGAGGTCACCCATCCTAGTACAACTCTCGCCCAAGCACGCTTAACTTCGGAGTTCTGATGGGATCCGGTGCATTAGTGCTGGTATGATCGCACCCGTAATGATATGCATCGCAAATATATTTGTATTTAAAACCCTTCCCGCTCTTAAGAATTTTGAAAAAAAAAAATTCACGAGTTTTTTCGCCTCGTTGCACAATTTATACACGTGAAACTAAAAACTACGGAAAATGTTGCTCGTAAATCGACATTCGCACGTATCTTTTGATCCGGATGTATTCACGTGACCCATAAGTGCTTTTCGGAAAGCTCTTTCCGAGCCGGCCGCATGGTCCCTGTTTTGCTTTACCAATTCATTTCTTGAACGCATAACAAAATGAAAAAATAAATAACGAAAATGTGGGGGGCAACACGAGGACTTCCCCGGAGGTCACCCATCCTAGTACTACTCTCGCCCAAGCACGCTTAACTTCGGAGTTCTGATGGGATCCGGTGCATTAGTGCTGGTATGATCGCACCCGTAATGATATGCATCGCAAATATATTTGTATTTAAAACCCTTCACAATCTTAAGAATTTTGAAAAAAAAAAATTCACGAGTTTTTTCGACTCGTTGCACAATTTATACACGTGAAACTAAAAACTACGGAAAATGTTTCTCGTAAATCGACATTCGCACGTATCTTTTGATCCGGATGGACTCACGTGACCCATAAGTGCTATTCGGAAAGCTCTTTCCGAGCCGGCCGCAGCGGGCCTTATTTTGCTTTACCAATTCATTTCTTAAACGTATAATAAAATGGAAAAATAAATAACGAACATGTGGGGTGCAACACGAGGACTTCCCAGGAGGTCACCCATCCTAGTACAACTCTCGCCCAAGCACGCTTAACTTCGGAGTTCTGATGGGATCCGGTGCATTAGTGCTGGTATGATCGCACCCGTAATGATATGCATCGCAAATATATTTGTATTTAAAACCCTTCCCGCTCTTAAGAATTTTGAAAAAAAAAAATTCACGAGTTTTTTCGCCTCGTTGCACAATTTATACACGTGAAACTAAAAACTACGGAAAATGTTGCTCGTAAATCGACATTCGCACGTATCTTTTGATCCGGATGTATTCACGTGACCCATAAGTGCTTTTCGGAAAGCTCTTTCCGAGCCGGCCGCATGGTCCCTGTTTTGCTTTACCAATTCATTTCTTGAACGCATAACAAAATGGAAAAATAAATAACGAAAATGTGGGGTGCAACACGAGGACTTCCCAGGAGGTCACCCATCCTAGTACTACTCTCGCCCAAGCACGCTTAACTTCGGAGTTCTGATGGGATCCGGTGCATTAGTGCTGGTATGATCGCACCCGTAATGATATGCATCGCAAATATATTTGTATTTAAAATCCTTCACAATCTTAAGAATTTTGAAAAAAAAAATTCACGAGTTTTTTCGCCTCGTTGCACAATTTATACACGTGAAACTAAAAACTACGGAAAATGTTGCTCGTAAATCGACATTCGCACGTATCTTTTGATCCGGATGTATTCACGTGACCCATAAGTGCTTTTCGGAAAGCTCTTTCCGAGCCGGCCGCATGGTCCCTGTTTTGCTTTACCAATTCATTTCTTGAACGCATAACAAAATGGAAAAATAAATAACGAAAATGTGGGGTGCAACACGAGGACTTCCCAGGAGGTCACCCATCCTAGTACTACTCTCGCCCAAGCACGCTTAACTTCGGAGTTCTGATGGGATCCGGTGCATTAGTGCTGGTATGATCGCACCCGTAATGATATGCATCGCAAATATATTTGTATTTAAAATCCTTCACAATCTTAAGAATTTTGAAAAAAAAAATTCACGAGTTTTTTCGCCTCGTTGCACAATTTATACACGTGAAACTAAAAACTACGGAAAATGTTTCTCGTAAATCGACATTCGCACGTATCTTTTGATCCGGATGGACTCACGTGACCCATAAGTGCTATTCGGAAAACTCTTTCCGAGCCGGCCGCAGCGGGCCTTATTTTGCTTTACCAATTCATTTCTTAAACGTATAATAAAATGGAAAAATAAATAACGAACATGTGGGGTGCAACACGAGGACTTCCCAGGAGGTCACCCATCCTAGTACAACTCTCGCCCAAGCACGCTTAACTTCGGAGTTCTGATGGGATCCGGTGCATTAGTGCTGGTATGATCGCACCCGTAATGATATGCATCGCAAATATATTTGTATTTAAAACCCTTCCCGTTCTTAAGAATTTTGAAAAAAAAAATTCACGAGTTTTTTCGCCTCGTTGCACAATTTATACACGTGAAACTAAAAACTACGGAAAATGTTTCTCGTAAATCGACATTCGCACGTATCTTTTGATCCGGATGGACTCACGTGACCCATAAGTGCTTTTCGGAAAGCTCTTTCCGAGCCGGCCGCAGCGGGCCTTGTTTTGCTTTACCAATTCATTTCTTAAACGTATAATAAAATGGAAAAATAAATAACGAAAATGTGGGGTGCAACACGAGGACTTCCCAGGAGGTCACCCATCCTAGTACTACTCTCGCCCAAGCACGCTTAACTTCGGAGTTCTGATGGGATCCGGTGCATTAGTGCTGGTATGATCGCACCCGTAATGATATGCATCGCAAATATATTTGTATTTAAAACCCTTCCCGCTCTTAAGAATTTTGAAAAAAAAAAATTCACGAGTTTTTTCGCCTCGTTGCACAATTTATACACGTGAAACTAAAAACTACGGAAAATGTTGCTCGTAAATCGACATTCGCACGTATCTTTTGATCCGGATGTATTCACGTGACCCATAAGTGCTTTTCGGAAAGCTCTTTCCGAGCCGGCCGCATGGTCCCTGTTTTGCTTTACCAATTCATTTCTTGAACGCATAACAAAATGGAAAAATAAATAACGAAAATGTGGGGTGCAACACGAGGACTTCCCAGGAGGTCACCCATCCTAGTACTACTCTCGCCCAAGCACGCTTAACTTCGGAGTTCTGATGGGATCCGGTGCATTAGTGCTGGTATGATCGCACCCGTAATGATATGCATCGCAAATATATTTGTATTTAAAACCCTTCCCGCTCTTAAGAATTTTGAAAAAAAAAATTCACGAGTTTTTTCGCCTCGTTGCACAATTTATACACGTGAAACTAAAAACTACGGAAAATGTTTCTCGTAAATCGACATTCGCACGTATCTTTTGATCCGGATGGACTCACGTGACCCATAAGTGCTATTCGGAAAACTCTTTCCGAGCCGGCCGCAGCGGGCCTTATTTTGCTTTACCAATTCATTTCTTAAACGTATAATAAAATGGAAAAATAAATAACGAACATGTGGGGTGCAACACGAGGACTTCCCAGGAGGTCACCCATCCTAGTACAACTCTCGCCCAAGCACGCTTAACTTCGGAGTTCTGATGGGATCCGGTGCATTAGTGCTGGTATGATCGCACCCGTAATGATATGCATCGCAAATATATTTGTATTTAAAACCCTTCCCGTTCTTAAGAATTTTGAAAAAAAAAATTCACGAGTTTTTTCGCCTCGTTGCACAATTTATACACGTGAAACTAAAAACTACGGAAAATGTTTCTCGTAAATCGACATTCGCACGTATCTTTTGATCCGGATGGACTCACGTGACCCATAAGTGCTTTTCGGAAAGCTCTTTCCGAGCCGGCCGCAGCGGGCCTTGTTTTGCTTTACCAATTCATTTCTTAAACGTATAATAAAATGGAAAAATAAATAACGAAAATGTGGGGTGCAACACGAGGACTTCCCAGGAGGTCACCCATCCTAGTACTACTCTCGCCCAAGCACGCTTAACTTCGGAGTTCTGATGGGATCCGGTGCATTAGTGCTGGTATGATCGCACCCGTAATGATATGCATCGCAAATATATTTGTATTTAAAACCCTTCACAATCTTAAGAATTTTGAAAAAAAAAAATTCACGAGTTTTTTCGACTCGTTGCACAATTTATACACGTGAAACTAAAAACTACGGAAAATGTTTCTCGTAAATCGACATTCGCACGTATCTTTTGATCCGGATGGACTCACGTGACCCATAAGTGCTATTCGGAAAGCTCTTTCCGAGCCGGCCGCAGCGGGCCTTATTTTGCTTTACCAATTCATTTCTTAAACGTTTAATAAAATGGAAAAATAAATAACGAACATGTGGGGTGCAACACGAGGACTTCCCAGGAGGTCACCCATCCTAGTACAACTCTCGCCCAAGCACGCTTAACTTCGGAGTTCTGATGGGATCCGGTGCATTAGTGCTGGTATGATCGCACCCGTAATGATATGCATCGCAAATATATTTGTATTTAAAACCCTTCCCGCTCTTAAGAATTTTGAAAAAAAAAAATTCACGAGTTTTTTCGCCTCGTTGCACAATTTATACACGTGAAACTAAAAACTACGGAAAATGTTGCTCGTAAATCGACATTCGCACGTATCTTTTGATCCGGATGTATTCACGTGACCCATAAGTGCTTTTCGGAAAGCTCTTTCCGAGCCGGCCGCATGGTCCCTGTTTTGCTTTACCAATTCATTTCTTGAACGCATAACAAAATGGAAAAATAAATAACGAAAATGTGGGGTGCAACACGAGGACTTCCCAGGAGGTCACCCATCCTAGTACTACTCTCGCCCAAGCACGCTTAACTTCGGAGTTCTGATGGGATCCGGTGCATTAGTGCTGGTATGATCGCACCCGTAATGATATGCATCGCAAATATATTTGTATTTAAAATCCTTCACAATCTTAAGAATTTTGAAAAAAAAAATTCACGAGTTTTTTCGCCTCGTTGCACAATTTATACACGTGAAACTAAAAACTACGGAAAATGTTTCTCGTAAATCGACATTCGCACGTATCTTTTGATCCGGATGGACTCACGTGACCCATAAGTGCTATTCGGAAAACTCTTTCCGAGCCGGCCGCAGCGGGCCTTATTTTGCTTTACCAATTCATTTCTTAAACGTATAATAAAATGGAAAAATAAATAACGAACATGTGGGGTGCAACACGAGGACTTCCCAGGAGGTCACCCATCCTAGTACAACTCTCGCCCAAGCACGCTTAACTTCGGAGTTCTGATGGGATCCGGTGCATTAGTGCTGGTATGATCGCACCCGTAATGATATGCATCGCAAATATATTTGTATTTAAAACCCTTCCCGTTCTTAAGAATTTTGAAAAAAAAAATTCACGAGTTTTTTCGCCTCGTTGCACAATTTATACACGTGAAACTAAAAACTACGGAAAATGTTTCTCGTAAATCGACATTCGCACGTATCTTTTGATCCGGATGGACTCACGTGACCCATAAGTGCTTTTCGGAAAGCTCTTTCCGAGCCGGCCGCAGCGGGCCTTGTTTTGCTTTACCAATTCATTTCTTAAACGTATAATAAAATGGAAAAATAAATAACGAAAATGTGGGGTGCAACACGAGGACTTCCCAGGAGGTCACCCATCCTAGTACAACTCTCGCCCAAGCACGCTTAACTTCGGAGTTCTGATGGGATCCGGTGCATTAGTGCTGGTATGATCGCACCCGTAATGATATGCATCGCAAATATATTTGTATTTAAAACCCTTCCCGCTCTTAAGAATTTTGAAAAAAAAAAATTCACGAGTTTTTTCGCCTCGTTGCACAATTTATACACGTGAAACTAAAAACTACGGAAAATGTTGCTCGTAAATCGACATTCGCACGTATCTTTTGATCCGGATGTATTCACGTGACCCATAAGTGCTTTTCGGAAAGCTCTTTCCGAGCCGGCCGCATGGTCCCTGTTTTGCTTTACCAATTCATTTCTTGAACGCATAACAAAATGGAAAAATAAATAACGAAAATGTGGGGTGCAACACGAGGACTTCCCAGGAGGTCACCCATCCTAGAACTACTCTCGCCCAAGCACGCTTAACTTCGGAGTTCTGATGGGATCCGGTGCATTAGTGCTGGTATGATCGCACCCGTAATGATATGCATCGCAAATATATTTGTATTTAAAATCCTTCACAATCTTAAGAATTTTGAAAAAAAAAATTCACGAGTTTTTTCGCCTCGTTGCACAATTTATACACGTGAAACTAAAAACTACGGAAAATGTTTCTCGTAAATCGACATTCGCACGTATCTTTTGATCCGGATGGACTCACGTGACCCATAAGTGCTATTCGTAAAACTCTTTCCGAGCCGGCCGCAGCGGGCCTTATTTTGCTTTACCAATTCATTTCTTAAACGTATAATAAAATGGAAAAATAAATAACGAACATGTGGGGTGCAACACGAGGACTTCCCAGGAGGTCACCCATCCTAGTACAACTCTCGCCCAAGCACGCTTAACTTCGGAGTTCTGATGGGATCCGGTGCATTAGTGCTGGTATGATCGCACCCGTAATGATATGCATCGCAAATATATTTGTATTTAAAACCCTTCCCGTTCTTAAGAATTTTGAAAAAAAAAATTCACGAGTTTTTTCGCCTCGTTGCACAAATTATACACGTGAAACTAAAAACTACGGAAAATGTTTCTCGTAAATCGACATTCGCACGTATCTTTTGATCCGGATGGACTCACGTGACCCATAAGTGCTTTTCGGAAAGCTCTTTCCGAGCCGGCCGCAGCGGGCCTTGTTTTGCTTTACCAATTCATTTCTTAAACGTATAATAAAATGGAAAAATAAATAACGAAAATGTGGGGTGCAACACGAGGACTTCCCAGGAGGTCACCCATCCTAGTACTACTCTCGCCCAAGCACGCTTAACTTCGGAGTTCTGATGGGATCCGGTGCATTAGTGCTGGTATGATCGCACCCGTAATGATATGCATCGCAAATATATTTGTATTTAAAACCCTTCCCGCTCTTAAGAATTTTGAAAAAAAAAAATTCACGAGTTTTTTCGCCTCGTTGCACAATTTATACACGTGAAACTAAAAACTACGGAAAATGTTGCTCGTAAATCGACATTCGCACGTATCTTTTGATCCGGATGTATTCACGTGACCCATAAGTGCTTTTCGGAAAGCTCTTTCCGAGCCGGCCGCATGGTCCCTGTTTTGCTTTACCAATTCATTTCTTGAACGCATAACAAAATGGAAAAATAAATAACGAAAATGTGGGGTGCAACACGAGGACTTCCCAGGAGGTCACCCATCCTAGTACTACTCTCGCCCAAGCACGCTTAACTTCGGAGTTCTGATGGGATCCGGTGCATTAGTGCTGGTATGATCGCACCCGTAATGATATGCATCGCAAATATATTTGTATTTAAAACCCTTCCCGCTCTTAAGAATTTTGAAAAAAAAAATTCACGAGTTTTTTCGCCTCGTTGCACAATTTATACACGTGAAACTAAAAACTACGGAAAATGTTTCTCGTAAATCGACATTCGCACGTATCTTTTGATCCGGATGGACTCACGTGACCCATAAGTGCTATTCGGAAAACTCTTTCCGAGCCGGCCGCAGCGGGCCTTATTTTGCTTTACCAATTCATTTCTTAAACGTATAATAAAATGGAAAAATAAATAACGAACATGTGGGGTGCAACACGAGGACTTCCCAGGAGGTCACCCATCCTAGTACAACTCTCGCCCAAGCACGCTGAACTTCGGAGTTCTGATGGGATCCGGTGCATTAGTGCTGGTATGATCGCACCCGTAATGATATGCATCGCAAATATATTTGTATTTAAAACCCTTCCCGTTCTTAAGAATTTTGAAAAAAAAAATTCACGAGTTTTTTCGCCTCGTTGCACAATTTATACACGTGAAACTAAAAACTACGGAAAATGTTTCTCGTAAATCGACATTCGCACGTATCTTTTGATCCGGATGGACTCACGTGACCCATAAGTGCTTTTCGGAAAGCTCTTTCCGAGCCGGCCGCAGCGGGCCTTGTTTTGCTTTACCAATTCATTTCTTAAACGTATAATAAAATGGAAAAATAAATAACGAAAATGTGGGGTGCAACACGAGGACTTCCCAGGAGGTCACCCATCCTAGTACTACTCTCGCCCAAGCACGCTTAACTTCGGAGTTCTGATGGGATCCGGTGCATTAGTGCTGGTATGATCGCACCCGTAATGATATGCATCGCAAATATATTTGTATTTAAAACACTTCCCGCTCTTAAGAATTTTGAAAAAAAAAAAATTCACGAGTTTTTTCGCCTCGTTGCACAATTTATACACGTGAAACTAAAAACTACGGAAAATGTTGCTCGTAAATCGACATTCGCACGTATCTTTTGATCCGGATGTATTCACGTGACCCATAAGTGCTTTTCGGAAAGCTCTTTCCGAGCCGGACGCATGGTCCCTGTTTTGCTTTACCAATTCATTTCTTGAACGCATAACAAAATGGAAAAATAAATAACGAAAATGTGGGGTGCAACACGAGGACTTCCCAGGAGGTCACCCATCCTAGTACTACTCTCGCCCAAGCACGCTTAACTTCGGAGTTCTGATGGGATCCGGTGCATTAGTGCTGGTATGATCGCACCCGTAATGATATGCATCGCAAATATATTTGTATTTAAAATCCTTCACAATCTTAAGAATTTTGAAAAAAAAAATTCACGAGTTTTTTCGCCTCGTTGCACAATTTATACACGTGAAACTAAAAACTACGGAAAATGTTTCTCGTAAATCGACATTCGCACGTATCTTTTGATCCGGATGGACTCACGTGACCCATAAGTGCTATTCGGAAAGCTCTTTCCGAGCCGGCCGCAGCGGGCCTTATTTTGCTTTACCAATTCATTTCTTAAACGTATAATAAAAGGGAAAAATAAATAACGAACATGTGGGGTGCAACACGAGGACTTCCCAGGAGGTCACCCATCCTAGTACAACTCTCGCCCAAGCACGCTTAACTTCGGAGTTCTGATGGGATCCGGTGCATTAGTGCTGGTATGATCGCACCCGTAATGATATGCATCGCAAATATATTTGTATTTAAAACCCTTCCCGTTCTTAAGAATTTTGAAAAAAAAAATTCACGAGTTTTTTCGCCTCTTTGCACAATTTATACACGTGAAACTAAAAACTACGGAAAATGTTTCTCGTAAATCGACATTCGCACGTATCTTTTGATCCGGATGGACTCACGTGACCCATAAGTGCTTTTCGGAAAGCTCTTTCCGAGCCGGCCGCAGCGGGCCTTATTTTGCTTTACCAATTCATTTCTTAGACGTATAATAAAATGGAAAAATAAATAACGAACATGTGGGGTGCAACACGAGGACTTCCCAGGAGGTCACCCATCCTAGTACAACTCTCGCCCAAGCACGCTTAACTTCGGAGTTCTGATGGGATCCAGTGCATTAGTGCTGGTATGATCGCACCCGTAATGATATGCATCGCAAATATATTTGTATTTAAAACCCTTCCCGTTCTTAAGAATTTTGAAAAAAAAAATTCACGAGTTTTTTCGCCTCGTTGCACAATTTATACACGTGAAACTAAAAACTACGGAAAATGTTTCTCGTAAATCGACATTCGCACGTATCTTTTGATCCGGATGGACTCACGTGACCCATAAGTGCTTTTCGGAAAGCTCTTTCCGAGCCGGCCGCAGCGGGCCTTGTTTTGCTTTACCAATTCATTTCTTAAACGTATAATAAAATGGAAAAATAAATAACGAAAATGTGGGGTGCAACACGAGGACTTCCCAGGAGGTCACCCATCCTAGTACAACTCTCGCCCAAGCACGCTTAACTTCGGAGTTCTGATGGGATCCGGTGCATTAGTGCTGGTATGATCGCACCCGTAATGATATGCATCGCAAATATATTTGTATTTAAAACCCTTCCCGCTCTTAAGAATTTTGAAAAAAAAAAATTCACGAGTTTTTTCGCCTCGTTGCACAATTTATACACGTGAAACTAAAAACTACGGAAAATGTTGCTCGTAAATCGACATTCGCACGTATCTTTTGATCCGGATGTATTCACGTGACCCATAAGTGCTTTTCGGAAAGCTCTTTCCGAGCCGGCCGCATGGTCCCTGTTTTGCTTTACCAATTCATTTCTTGAACGCATAACAAAATGGAAAAATAAATAACGAAAATGTGGGGTGCAACACGAGGACTTCCCAGGAGGTCACCCATCCTAGTACTACTCTCGCCCAAGCACGCTTAACTTCGGAGTTCTGATGGGATCCGGTGCATTAGTGCTGGTATGATCGCACCCGTAATGATATGCATCGCAAATATATTTGTATTTAAAATCCTTCACAATCTTAAGAATTTTGAAAAAAAAAATTCACGAGTTTTTTCGCCTCGTTGCACAATTTATACACGTGAAACTAAAAACTACGGAAAATGTTTCTCGTAAATCGACATTCGCACGTATCTTTTGATCCGGATGGACTCACGTGACCCATAAGTGCTATTCGGAAAACTCTTTCCGAGCCGGCCGCAGCGGGCCTTATTTTGCTTTACCAATTCATTTCTTAAACGTATAATAAAATGGAAAAATAAATAACGAACATGTGGGGTGCAACACGAGGACTTCCCAGGAGGTCACCCATCCTAGTACAACTCTCGCCCAAGCACGCTTAACTTCGGAGTTCTGATGGGATCCGGTGTATTAGTGCTGGTATGATCGCACCCGTAATGATATGCATCGCAAATATATTTGTATTTAAAACCCTTCCCGTTCTTAAGAATTTTGAAAAAAAAAATTCACGAGTTTTTTCGCCTCGTTGCACAATTTATACACGTGAAACTAAAAACTACGGAAAATGTTTCTCGTAAATCGACATTCGCACGTATCTTTTGATCCGGATGGACTCACGTGACCCATAAGTGCTTTTCGGAAAGCTCTTTCCGAGCCGGCCGCAGCGGGCCTTGTTTTGCTTTACCAATTCATTTCTTAAACGTATAATAAAATGGAAAAATAAATAACGAAAATGTGGGGTGCAACACGAGGACTTCCCAGGAGGTCACCCATCCTAGTACTACTCTCGCCCAAGCACGCTTAACTTCGGAGTTCTGATGGGATCCGGTGCATTAGTGCTGGTATGATCGCACCCGTAATGATATGCATCGCAAATATATTTGTATTTAAAACCCTTCCCGCTCTTAAGAATTTTGAAAAAAAAAAATTCACGAGTTTTTTCGCCTCGTTGCACAATTTATACACGTGAAACTAAAAACTACGGAAAATGTTGCTCGTAAATCGACATTCGCACGTATCTTTTGATCCGGATGTATTCACGTGACCCATAAGTGCTTTTCGGAAAGCTCTTTCCGAGCCGGCCGCATGGTCCCTGTTTTGCTTTACCAATTCATTTCTTGAACGCATAACAAAATGGAAAAATAAATAACGAAAATGTGGGGTGCAACACGAGGACTTCCCAGGAGGTCACCCATCCTAGTACTACTCTCGCCCAAGCACGCTTAACTTCGGAGTTCTGATGGGATCCGGTGCATTAGTGCTGGTATGATCGCACCCGTAATGATATGCATCGCAAATATATTTGTATTTAAAACACTTCCCGCTCTTAAGAATTTTGAAAAAAAAAAAATTCACGAGTTTTTTCGCCTCGTTGCACAATTTATACACGTGAAACTAAAAACTACGGAAAATGTTGCTCGTAAATCGACATTCGCACGTATCTTTTGATCCGGATGTATTCACGTGACCCATAAGTGCTTTTCGGAAAGCTCTTTCCGAGCCGGCCGCATGGTCCCTGTTTTGCTTTACCAATTCATTTCTTGAACGCATAACAAAATGGAAAAATAAATAACGAAAATGTGGGGTGCAACACGAGGACTTCCCAGGAGGTCACCCATCCTAGTACTACTCTCGCCCAAGCACGCTTAACTTCGGAGTTCTGATGGGATCCGGTGCATTAGTGCAGGTATGATCGCACCCGTAATGATATGCATCGCAAATATATTTGTATTTAAAATCCTTCACAATCTTAAGAATTTTGAAAAAAAAAATTCACGAGTTTTTTCGCCTCGTTGCACAATTTATACACGTGAAACTAAAAACTACGGAAAATGTTTCTCGTAAATCGACATTCGCACGTATCTTTTGATCCGGATGGACTCACGTGACCCATAAGTGCTATTCGGAAAACTCTTTCCGAGCCGGCCGCAGCGGGCCTTATTTTGCTTTACCAATTCATTTCTTAAACGTATAATAAAATGGAAAAATAAATAACGAACATGTGGGGTGCAACACGAGGACTTCCCAGGAGGTCACCCATCCTAGTACAACTCTCGCCCAAGCACGCTTAACTTCGGAGTTCTGATGGGATCCGGTGTATTAGTGCTGGTATGATCGCACCCGTAATGATATGCATCGCAAATATATTTGTATTTAAAACCCTTCCCGTTCTTAAGAATTTTGAAAAAAAAAATTCACGAGTTTTTTCGCCTCGTTGCACAATTTATACACGTGAAACTAAAAACTACGGAAAATGTTTCTCGTAAATCGACATTCGCACGTATCTTTTGATCCGGATGGACTCACGTGACCCATAAGTGCTTTTCGGAAAGCTCTTTCCGAGCCGGCCGCAGCGGGCCTTGTTTTGCTTTACCAATTCATTTCTTAAACGTATAATAAAATGGAAAAATAAATAACGAAAATGTGGGGTGCAACACGAGGACTTCCCAGGAGGTCACCCATCCTAGTACTACTCTCGCCCAAGCACGCTTAACTTCGGAGTTCTGATGGGATCCGGTGCATTAGTGCTGGTATGATCGCACCCGTAATGATATGCATCGCAAATATATTTGTATTTAAAACCCTTCCCGCTCTTAAGAATTTTGAAAAAAAAAAATTCACGAGTTTTTTCGCCTCGTTGCACAATTTATACACGTGAAACTAAAAACTACGGAAAATGTTGCTCGTAAATCGACATTCGCACGTATCTTTTGATCCGGATGTATTCACGTGACCCATAAGTGCTTTTCGGAAAGCTCTTTCCGAGCCGGCCGCATGGTCCCTGTTTTGCTTTACCAATTCATTTCTTGAACGCATAACAAAATGGAAAAATAAATAACGAAAATGTGGGGTGCAACACGAGGACTTCCCAGGAGGTCACCCATCCTAGTACTACTCTCGCCCAAGCACGCTTAACTTCGGAGTTCTGATGGGATCCGGTGCATTAGTGCTGGTATGATCGCACCCGTAATGATATGCATCGCAAATATATTTGTATTTAAAACACTTCCCGCTCTTAAGAATTTTGAAAAAAAAAAAATTCACGAGTTTTTTCGCCTCGTTGCACAATTTATACACGTGAAACTAAAAACTACGGAAAATGTTGCTCGTAAATCGACATTCGCACGTATCTTTTGATCCGGATGTATTCACGTGACCCATAAGTGCTTTTCGGAAAGCTCTTTCCGAGCCGGACGCATGGTCCCTGTTTTGCTTTACCAATTCATTTCTTGAACGCATAACAAAATGGAAAAATAAATAACGAAAATGTGGGGTGCAACACGAGGACTTCCCAGGAGGTCACCCATCCTAGTACTACTCTCGCCCAAGCACGCTTAACTTCGGAGTTCTGATGGGATCCGGTGCATTAGTGCTGGTATGATCGCACCCGTAATGATATGCATCGCAAATATATTTGTATTTAAAATCCTTCACAATCTTAAGAATTTTGAAAAAAAAAAATTCACGAGTTTTTTCGCCTCGTTGCACAATTTATACACGTGAAACTAAAAACTACGGAAAATGTTTCTCGTAAATCGACATTCGCACGTATCTTTTGATCCGGATGGACTCACGTGACCCATAAGTGCTATTCGGAAAGCTCTTTCCGAGCCGGCCGCAGCGGGCCTTATTTTGCTTTACCAATTCATTTCTTAAACGTATAATAAAATGGAAAAATAAATAACGAACATGTGGGGTGCAACACGAGGACTTCCCAGGAGGTCACCCATCCTAGTACAACTCTCGCCCAAGCACGCTTAACTTCGGAGTTCTGATGGGATCCGGTGCATTAGTGCTGGTATGATCGCACCCGTAATGATATGCATCGCAAATATATTTGTATTTAAAACCCTTCCCGTTCTTAAGAATTTTGAAAAAAAAAATTCACGAGTTTTTTCGCCTCTTTGCACAATTTATACATGTGAAACTAAAAACTACGGAAAATGTTTCTCGTAAATCGACATTCGCACGTATCTTTTGATCCGGATGGACTCACGTGACCCATAAGTGCTTTTCGGAAAGCTCTTTCCGAGCCGGCCGCAGCGGGCCTTATTTTGCTTTACCAATTCATTTCTTAGACGTATAATAAAATGGAAAAATAAATAACGAACATGTGGGGTGCAACACGAGGACTTCCCAGGAGGTCACCCATCCTAGTACAACTCTCGCCCAAGCACGCTTAACTTCGGAGTTCTGATGGGATCCAGTGCATTAGTGCTGGTATGATCGCACCCGTAATGATATGCATCGCAAATATATTTGTATTTAAAACCCTTCCCGTTCTTAAGAATTTTGAAAAAAAAAATTCACGAGTTTTTTCGCCTCGTTGCACAATTTATACACGTGAAACTAAAAACTACGGAAAATGTTTCTCGTAAATCGACATTCGCACGTATCTTTTGATCCGGATGGACTCACGTGACCCATAAGTGCTATTCGGAAAGCTCTTTCCGAGCCGGCCGCAGCGGGCCTTATTTTGCTTTACCAATTCATTTCTTAAACGTTTAATAAAATGGAAAAATAAATAACGAACATGTGGGGTGCAACACGAGGACTTCCCAGGAGGTCACCCATCCTAGTACAACTCTCGTCCAAGCACGCTTAACTTCGGAGTTCTGATGGGATCCGGTGCATTAGTGCTGGTATGATCGCACCCGTAATGATATGCATCGCAAATATATTTGTATTTAAAACCCTTCCCGTTCTTAAGAATTTTGAAAAAAAAAATTCACGAGTTTTTTCGCCTCGTTGCACAATTTATACACGTGAAACTAAAAACTACGGAAAATGTTCCTCGTAAATCGACATTCGCACGTATCTTTTGATCTGGATGTATTCACGTGACCCATAAGTGCTTTTTGGAAAGCTCTTCCCGAGCCGGCCGCATGGTCCTTTTTTTGGTTTACCAATTCATTTCTTGAACGCATAAAAAAATGAAAAAATAAATAAGAAAATGTGGGGTGCAACACGAGGACTTCCCAGGAGGTCACCCATCCTAGTACTACTCTCGCCCAAGCACGCTTAACTTCGGAGTTTTGATGGGATCCGGTGCATTAGTGCTGGTATGATCGCACCCGTAATGATATGCATCGCAAATATATTTGTATTTAAAACCCTTCACAATCTTAAGAATTTTGAAAAAAAAAAATTCACGAGTTTTTTCGACTCGTTGCACAATTTATACACGTGAAACTAAAAACTACGGAAAATGTTTCTCGTAAATCGACATTCGCACGTATCTTTTGATCCGGATGGACTCACGTGACCCATAAGTGCTATTCGGAAAGCTCTTTCCGAGCCGGCCGCAGCGGGCCTTATTTTGCTTTACCAATTCATTTCTTAAACGTTTAATAAAATGGAAAAATAAATAACGAACATGTGGGGTGCAACACGAGGACTTCCCAGGAGGTCACCCATCCTAGTACAACTCTCGCCCAAGCACGCTTAACTTCGGAGTTCTGATGGGATCCGGTGCATTAGTGCTGGTATGATCGCACCCGTAATGATATGCATCGCAAATATATTTGTATTTAAAACCCTTCCCGCTCTTAAGAATTTTGAAAAAAAAAATTCACGAGTTTTTTCGCCTCGTTGCACAATTTATACACGTGAAACTAAAAACTACGGAAAATGTTGCTCGTAAATCGACATTCGCACGTATCTTTTGATCCGGATGTATTCACGTGACCCATAAGTGCTTTTCGGAAAGCTCTTTCCGAGCCGGCCGCATGGTCCCTGTTTTGCTTTACCAATTCATTTCTTGAACGCATAACAAAATGGAAAAATAAATAACGAAAATGTGGGGTGCAACACGAGGACTTCCCAGGAGGTCACCCATCCTAGTACTACTCTCGCCCAAGCACGCTTAACTTCGGAGTTCTGATGGGATCCGGTGCATTAGTGCTGGTATGATCGCACCCGTAATGATATGCATCGCAAATATATTTGTATTTAAAATCCTTCACAATCTTAAGAATTTTGAAAAAAAAAATTCACGAGTTTTTTCGCCTCGTTGCACAATTTATACACGTGAAACTAAAAACTACGGAAAATGTTTCTCGTAAATCGACATTCGCACGTATCTTTTGATCCGGATGGACTCACGTGACCCATAAGTGCTATTCGGAAAACTCTTTCCGAGCCGGCCGCAGCGGGCCTTATTTTGCTTTACCAATTCATTTCTTAAACGTATAATAAAATGGAAAAATAAATAACGAACATGTGGGGTGCAACACGAGGACTTCCCAGGAGGTCACCCATCCTAGTACAACTCTCGCCCAAGCACGCTTAACTTCGGAGTTCTGATGGGATCCGGTGCATTAGTGCTGGTATGATCGCACCCGTAATGATATGCATCGCAAATATATTTGTATTTAAAACCCTTCCCGTTCTTAAGAATTTTGAAAAAAAAAATTCACGAGTTTTTTCGCCTCGTTGCACAATTTATACACGTGAAACTAAAAACTACGGAAAATGTTTCTCGTAAATCGACATTCGCACGTATCTTTTGATCCGGATGGACTCACGTGACCCATAAGTGCTTTTCGGAAAGCTCTTTCCGAGCCGGCCGCAGCGGGCCTTGTTTTGCTTTACCAATTCATTTCTTAAACGTATAATAAAATGGAAAAATAAATAACGAAAATGTGGGGTGCAACACGAGAACTTCCCAGGAGGTCACCCATCCTAGTACTACTCTCGCCCAAGCACGCTTAACTTCGGAGTTCTGATGGGATCCGGTGCATTAGTGCTGGTATGATCGCACCCGTAATGATATGCATCGCAAATATATTTGTATTTAAAACCCTTCCCGCTCTTAAGAATTTTGAAAAAAAAAAATTCACGAGTTTTTTCGCCTCGTTGCACAATTTATACACGTGAAACTAAAAACTACGGAAAATGTTGCTCGTAAATCGACATTCGCACGTATCTTTTGATCCGGATGTATTCACGTGACCCATAAGTGCTTTTCGGAAAGCTCTTTCCGAGCCGGACGCATGGTCCCTGTTTTGCTTTACCAATTCATTTCTTGAACGCATAACAAAATGGAAAAATAAATAACGAAAATGTGGGGTGCAACACGAGGACTTCCCAGGAGGTCACCCATCCTAGTACTACTCTCGCCCAAGCACGCTTAACTTCGGAGTTCTGATGGGATCCGGTGCATTAGTGCTGGTATGATCGCACCCGTAATGATATGCATCGCAAATATATGTGTATTTAAAATCCTTCACAATCTTAAGAATTTTGAAAAAGAAAATTCACGAGTTTTTTCGCCTCATTGCACAATTTATACACGTGAAACTAAAAACTACGGAAAATGTTTCTCGTAAATCGACATTCGCACGTATCTTTTGATCCGGATGGACTCACGTGACCCATAAGTGCTATTCGGAAAACTCTTTCCGAGCCGGCCGCAGCGGGCCTTATTTTGCTTTACCAATTCATTTCTTAAACGTATAATAAAATGGAAAAATAAATAACGAACATGTGGGGTGCAACACGAGGACTTCCCAGGAGGTCACCCATCCTAGTACAACTCTCGCCCAAGCACGCTTAACTTCGGTGTTCTGATGGGATCCGGTGCATTAGTGCTGGTATGATCGCACCCGTAATGATATGCATCGCAAATATATTTGTATTTAAAACCCTTCCCGTTCTTAAGAATTTTGAAAAAAAAAATTCACGAGTTTTTTCGCCTCGTTGCACAATTTATACACGTGAAACTAAAAACTACGGAAAATGTTTCTCGTAAATCGACATTCGCACGTATCTTTTGATCCGGATGGACTCACGTGACCCATAAGTGCTTTTCGGAAAGCTCTTTCCGAGCCGGCCGCAGCGGGCCTTGTTTTGCTTTACCAATTCATTTCTTAAACGTATAATAAAATGGAAAAATAAATAACGAAAATGTGGGGTGCAACACGAGGACTTCCCAGGAGGTCACCCATCCTAGTACTACTCTCGCCCAAGCACGCTTAACTTCGGAGTTCTGATGGGATCCGGTGCATTAGTGCTGGTATGATCGCACCCGTAATGATATGCATCGCAAATATATTTGTATTTAAAACCCTTCCCGCTCTTAAGAATTTTGAAAAAAAAAATTCACGAGTTTTTTCGCCTCGTTGCACAATTTATACACGTGAAACTAAAAACTACGGAAAAAGTTCCTCGTAAATCGACATTCGCACGTATCTTTTGATCCGGATGTATTCACGTGACCCATAAGTGCTTTTCGGAAAGCTCTTTCCGAGCCGGCCGCATGGTCCCTGTTTTGCTTTACCAATTCATTTCTTGAACGCATAACAAAATGAAAAAATAAATAACGAAAATGTGGGGGGCAACACGAGGACTTCCCCGGAGGTCACCCATCCTAGTACTACTCTCGCCCAAGCACGCTTAACTTCGGAGTTCTGATGGGATCCGGTGCATTAGTGCTGGTATGATCGCACCCGTAATGATATGCATCGCAAATATATTTGTATTTAAAACCCTTCCCGTTCTTAAGAATTTTGAAAAAAAAAATTCCCGAGTTTTTTCGGCTCGTTGCACAATTTATACACGTGAAACTAAAAACTACGGAAAATGTTCCTCGTAAATCGACATTCGCACGTATCTTTTGAGCTGGATGTATTCACGTGACCCATAAGTGCGTTTTGGAAAGCTCTTTCCGAGCCGGCCGCATGGTCCTTTTTTTGGTTTACCAATTCATTTCTTGAACGCATAAAAAAATGAAAAAATAAATAAGAAAATGTGGGGTGCAACACGAGGACTTCCAAGGAGGTCACCCATCCTAGTACTACTCTCGCCCAAGCACGCTTAACTTCGGAGTTCTGATGGGATCCGGTGCATTAGTGCTGGTATGATCGCACCCGTAATGATATGCATCGCAAATATATTTGTATTTAAAACCCTTCCCGCTCTTAAGAATTTTGAAAAAAAAAATTCACGAGTTTTTTCGCCTCGTTGCACAATTTATACACGTGAAACTAAAAACTACGGAAAATGTTCCTCGTAAATCGACATTCGCACGTATCTTTTGATCCGGATGTATACACGTGACCCATAAGTGCTTTTCGGAAAGCTCTTTCCGAGCCGGCCGCATGGTCCCTGTTTTGCTTTACCAATTCATTTCTTGAACGCATAACAAAATGAAAAAATAAATAACGAAAATGTGGGGGGCAACACGAGGACTTCCCCGGAGGTCACCCATCCTAGTACTACTCTCGCCCAAGCACGCTTAACTTCGGAGTTCTGATGGGATCCGGTGCATTAGTGCTGGTATGATCGCACCCGTAATGATATGCATCGCAAATATATTTGTATTTAAAACCCTTCCCGTTCTTAAGAATTTTGAAAAAAAAAATTCACGAGTTTTTTCGCCTCGTTGCACAATTTATACACGTGAAACTAAAAACTACGGAAAATGTTCCTCGTAAATCGACATTCGCACGTATCTTTTGATCTGGATGTATTCACGTGACCCAAAAGTGCTTTTTGGAAAGCTCTTTCCGAGCCGGCCGCATGGTCCTTTTTTTGGTTTACCAATTCATTTCTTGAACGCATAAAAAAATGAAAAAATAAATAAGAAAATGTGGGGTGCAACACGAGGACTTCCCAGGAGGTCACCCATCCTAGTACTACTCTCGCCCAAGCACGCTTAACTTCGGAGTTCTGATGGGATCCCGTGCATTAGTGCTGGTATGATCGCACCCGTAATGATATGCATCGCAAATATATTTGTATTTAAAACCCTTCACCATCTTAAGAATTTTGGAAAAAAAAAATTCACGAGTTTTTTCGCCTCGTTGCACAATTTATACACGTGAAACTAAAAACTACGGAAAATGTTTCTCGTAAATCGACATTCGCACGTATCTTTTGATCCGGATGGACGCACGTGACCCATAAGTGCTATTCGGAAAGCTCTTTCCGAGCCGGCCGCAGCGGGCCTTATTTTGCTTTACCAATTCATTTCTTAAACGTATAATAAAATGGAAAAATAAATAACGAACATGTGGGGTGCAACACGAGGACTTCCCAGGAGGTCACCCATCCTAGTACAACTCTCGCCCAAGCACGCTTAACTTCGGAGTTCTGATGGGATCCGGTCCATTAGTGCTGGTATGATCGCACCCGTAATGATATGCATCGCAAATATATTTGTATTTAAAACCCTTCCCGTTCTTAAGAATTTTGAAAAAAAAAATTCACGAGTTTTTTCGCCTCGTTGCACAATTTATACACGTGAAACTAAAAACTACGGAAAATGTTTCTCGTAAATCGACATTCGCACGTATCTTTTGATCCGGATGGACTCACGTGACCCATAAGTGCTTTTCGGAAAGCTCTTTCCGAGCCGGCCGCAGCGGGCCTTATTTTGCTTTACCAATTCATTTCTTAAACGTATAATAAAATGGAAAAATAAATAACGAAAATGTGGTGTGCAACACGAGGACTTCCCAGGAGGTCACCCATCCTAGTACTACTCTCGCCCAAGCACGCTTAACTTCGGAGTTCTGATGGGATCCGGTGCATTAGTGCTGGTATGATCGCACCCGTAATGATATGCATCGCAAATATATTTGTATTTAAAACCCTTCCCGCTCTTAAGAATTTTGAAAAAAAAAATTCACGAGTTTTTTCGCCTCGTTGCACAATTTATACACGTGAAACTAAAAACTACGGAAAATGTTCCTCGTAAATCGACATTCGCACGTATCTTTTGATCCGGATGTATTCACGTGACCCATAAGTGCTTTTCGGAAAGCTCTTTCCGAGCCGGCCGCATGGTCCCTGTTTTGCTTTACCAATTCATTTCTTGAACGCATAACAAAATGAAAAAATAAATAACGAAAATGTGGGGGGCAACACGAGGACTTCCCCGGAGGTCACCCATCCTAGTACTACTCTCGCCCAAGCACGCTTAACTTCGGAGTTCTGATGGGATCCGGTGCATTAGTGCTGGTATGATCGCACCCGTAATGATATGCATCGCAAATATATTTGTATTTAAAACCCTTCCCGTTCTTAAGAATTTTGAAAAAAAAAATTCACGAGTTTTTTCGCCTCGTTGCACAATTTATACACGTGAAACTAAAAACTACGGAAAATGTTCCTCGTAAATCGACATTCGCACGTATCTTTTGATCTGGATGTATTCACGTGACCCATAAGTGCTTTTTGGAAAGCTCTTTCCGAGCCGGCCGCATGGTCCTTTTTTTGGTTTACCAATTCATTTCTTGAACGCATAAAAAAATGAAAAAATAAATAAGAAAATGTGGGGTGCAACACGAGGACTTCCCAGGAGGTCACCCATCCTAGTACTACTCTCGCCCAAGCACGCTTAACTTCGGAGTTCTGATGGGATCCGGTGCATTAGTGCTGGTATGATCGCACCCGTAATGATATGCATCGCAAATATATTTGTATTTAAAACCCTTCACAATCTTAAGAATTTTGGAAAAAAAAAATTCACGAGTTTTTTCGCCTCGTTGCACAATTTATACACGTGAAACTAAAAACTACGGAAAATGTTTCTCGTAAATCGACATTCGCACGTATCTTTTGATCCGGATGGACTCACGTGACCCATAAGTGCTATTCGGAAAGCTCTTTCCGAGCCGGCCGCAGCGGGCCTTATTTTGCTTTACCAATTCATTTCTTAAACGTATAATAAAATGGAAAAATAAATAACGAACATGTGGGGTGCAACACGAGGACTTCCCAGGAGGTCACCCATCCTAGTACAACTCTCGCCCAAGCACGCTTAACTTCAGAGTTCTGATGGGATCCGGTGCATTAGTGCAGGTATGATCGCACCCGTAATGATATGCATCGCAAATATATTTGTATTTAAAACCCTTCACAATCTTAAGAATTTTGAAAAAAAAAATTCACGAGTTTTTTCGCCTCGTTGCACAATTTATACACGTGAAACTAAAAACTACGGAAAATGTTCCTCGTAAATCGACATTCGCACGTATCTTTTGATCCGGATGTATTCACGTGACCCATAAGTGCTTTTCGGAAAGCTCTTTCCGAGCCGGCCGCATGGTCCCTGTTTTGCTTTACCAATTCATTTCTTGAACGCATAACAAAATGAAAAAATAAATAACGAAAATGTGGGGGGCAACACGAGGACTTCCCAGGAGGTCACCCATCCTAGTACTACTCTCGCCCAAGCACGCTTAACTTCGGAGTTCTGATGGGATCCGGTGCATTAGTGCTGGTATGATCGCACCCGTAATGATATGCATCGTAAATATATTTGTATTTAAAACCCTTCCCGTTCTTAAGAATTTTGAAAAAAAAAAATTCACGAGTTTTTTCGCCTCGTTGCACAATTTATACACGTGAAACTAAAAACTACGGAAAATGTTCCTCGTAAATCGACATTCGCACGTATCTTTTGATCCGGATGTATTCACGTGACCCATAAGTGCTTTTCGGAAAGCTCTTTCCGAGCCGGCCGCATGGTCCCTGTTTTGCTTTACCAATTCATTTCTTGAACGTATAACAAAATGAAAAAATAAATAACGAAAATGTGGGGTGCAACACGAGGACTTCCCAGGAGGTCACCCATCCTAGTACTACTCTCGCCCAAGCACGCTTAACTTCGGAGTTCTGATGGGATCCGGTGCATTAGTGCTGGTATGATCGCACCCGTAATGATATGCATCGCAAATATATTTGTATTTAAAACCCTTCCCGTTCTTAAGAATTTTGAAAAAAAAAATTCACGAGTTTTTTCGCCTCGTTGCACAATTTATACACGTGAAACTAAAAACTACGGAAAATGTTCCTCGTAAATCGACATTCGCACGTATCTTTTGATCCGGATGTATTCACGTGACCCATAAGTGCTTTTCGGAAAGCTCTTTCCGAGCCGGCCGCATGGTCCCTGTTTTGCTTTACCAATTCATTTCTTGAACGCATAACAAAATGAAAAAATAAATAACGAAAATGTGGGGGGCAACACGAGGACTTCCCAGGAGGTCACCCATCCTAGTACTACTCTCGCCCAAGCACGCTTAACTTCGGAGTTCTGATGGGATCCGGTGCATTAGTGCAGGTATGATCGCACCCGTAATGATATGCATCGCAAATATATTTGTATTTAAAACCCTTCACAATCTTAACAATTTTGAAAAAAAAAAAATTCACGAGTTTTTTCGCCTCGTTGCACAATTTATACACGTGAAACTAAAAACTACGGAAAATGTTCCTCGTAAATCGACATTCGCACGTATCTTTTGATCCGGATGTATTCACGTGACCCATAAGTGCTTTTCGGAAAGCTCTTTCCGAGCCGGCCACATGGTCCCTGTTTTGCTTTGCCAATTCATTTCTTGAACACATAACAAAATGAAAAAATAAATAAGAAAATGTGGGGTGCAACACGAGGACTTCCCAGGAGGTCACCCATCCTAGTACTACTCTCGCCCAAGCACGCTTAACTTCGGAGTTCTGATGGGATCCGGTGCATTAGTGCAGGTATGATCGCACCCGTAATGATATGCATCGCAAATATATTTGTATTTAAAACCCTTCACAATCTTAAGAATTTTGAAAAAAAAAATTCACGAGTTTTTTCGCCTCGTTGCACAATTTATACACGTGAAACTAAAAACTACGGAAAATGTTTCTCGTAAATCGACATTCGCACGTATCTTTTGATCCGGATGGACTCACGTGACCCATAAGTGCTATTCGAAAAGCTCTTTCCGAGCCGGCCGCAGCGGGCCTTATTTTGCTTTACCAATTCATTTCTTAAACGTATAATAAAATGGAAAAATAAATAACGAACATGTGGGGTGCAACACGAGGACTTCCCAGGAGGTCACCCATCCTAGTACAACTCTCGCCCAAGTACGCTTATTTTCGGAGTTCTGATGGGATCCGGTGCATTAGTGCTGGTATGATCGCACCCGTAATGATATGCATCGCAAATATATTTGTATTTAAAACCCTTCCCGTTCTTAAGAATTTTGAAAAAAAAATTCACGAGTTTTTTCGCCTCGTTGCACAATTTATACACGTGAAACTAAAAACTACGGAAAATGTTTCTCGTAAATCGACATTCGCACGTATCTTTTGATCCGGATGGACTCACGTGACCCATAAGTGCTATTCGGAAAGCTCTTTCCGAGCCGGCCGCAGCGGGCCTTATTTTGCTTTACCAATTCATTTCTTAAACGTATAATAAAATGGAAAAATAAATAACGAACATGTGGGGTGCAACACGAGGACTTCCCAGGAGGTCACCCATCCTAGTACAACTCTCGCCCAAGCACGCTTAACTTCGGAGTTCTGATGGGATCCGGTGCATTAGTGCTGGTATGATCGCACCCGTAATGATATGCATCGCAAATATATTTGTATTTAAAACCCTTCACAATCTTAAGAATTTTGAAAAAAAAAAATTCACGAGTTTTTTCGCCTCGTTGCACAATTTATACACGTGAAACTAAAAACTACGGAAAATGTTTCTCGTAAATCGACATTCGCACGTATCTTTTGATCCGGATGGACTCACGTGACCCATAAGTGCTATTCGGAAAGCTCTTTCCGAGCCGGCCGCAGCGGGCCTTATTTTGCTTTACCAATTCATTTCTTAAACGTATAATAAAATGGAAAAATAAATAACGAACATGTGGGGTGCAACACGAGGACTTCCCAGGAGGTCACCCATCCTAGTACAACTCTCGCCCAAGCACGCTTAACTTCGGAGTTCTGATGGGATCCGGTGCATTAGTGCTGGTATGATCGCACCCGTAATGATATGCATCGCAAATATATTTGTATTTAAAACCCTTCCCGTTCTTAAGAATTTTGAAAAAAAAAATTCACGAGTTTTTTCGCCTCGTTGCACAATTTATACACGTGAAACTAAAAACTACGGAAAATGTTTCTCGTAAATCGACATTCGCACGTATCTTTTGATCCGGATGGACTCACGTGACCCATAAGTGCTTTTCGGAAAGCTCTTTCCGAGCCGGCCGCAGCGGGCCTTGTTTTGCTTTACCAATTCATTTCTTAAACGTATAATAAAATGGAAAAATAAATAACGAAAATGTGGGGTGCAACACGAGGACTTCCCAGGAGGTCACCCATCCTAGTACTACTCTCGCCCAAGCACGCTTAACTTCGGAGTTCTGATGGGATCCGGTGCATTAGTGCTGGTACGATCGCACCCGTAATGATATGCATCGCAAATATATTTGTATTTAAAACCCTTCCCGCTCTTAAGAATTTTGAAAAAAAAAATTCACGAGTTTTTTCGCCTCGTTGCACAATTTATACACGTGAAACTAAAAACTACGGAAAATGTTCCTCGTAAATCGACATTCGCACGTATCTTTTGATCCGGATGTATTCACGTGACCCATAAGTGCTTTTCGGAAAGCTCTTTCCGAGCCGGCCGCATGGTCCCTGTTTTGCTTTACCAATTCATTTCTTGAACGCATAACAAAATGAAAAAATAAATAACGAAAATGTGGGGGGCAACACGAGGACTTCCCCGGAGGTCACCCATCCTAGTACTACTCTCGCCCAAGCACGCTTAACTTCGGAGTTCTGATGGGATCCGGTGCATTAGTGCTGGTATGATCGCACCCGTAATGATATGCATCGCAAATATATTTGTATTTAAAACCCTTCCCGTTCTTAAGAATTTTGAAAAAAAAAATTCACGAGTTTTTTCGCCTCGTTGCACAATTTATACACGTGAAACTAAAAACTACGGAAAATGTTTCTCGTAAATCGACATTCGCACGTATCTTTTGATCCAGATGGACTCACGTGACCCATAAGTGCTATTCGGAAAGCTCTTTCCGAGCCGGCCGCAGCGGGCCTTATTTTGCTTTACCAATTCATTTCTTAAACGTATAATAAAATGGAAAAATAAATAATGAACATGTGGGGTGCAACACGAGGACTTCCCAGGAGGTCACCCATCCTAGTACAACTCTCGCCCAAGCACGCTTAACTTCGGAGTTCTGATGGGATCCGGTGCATTAGTGCTGGTATGATCGCACCCGTAATGATATGCATCGCAAATATATTTGTATTTAAAACCCTTCCC
The DNA here is from genome assembly GCA_028455895.1 of Rhodomyrtus tomentosa. Classification (NCBI taxonomy): domain Eukaryota; kingdom Viridiplantae; phylum Streptophyta; class Magnoliopsida; order Myrtales; family Myrtaceae; genus Rhodomyrtus; species Rhodomyrtus tomentosa. The sequence continues at coordinate 17,960,708 of JAPCWY010000001.1, forward strand.
GTTCTTAAGAATTTTGAAAAAAAAAATTCACGAGTTTTTTCGCCTCGTTGCACAATTTATACACGTGAAACTAAAAACTACGGAAAATGTTTCTCGTAAATCGACATTCGCACGTATCTTTTGATCCGGATGGACTCACGTGACCCATAAGTGCTTTTCGGAAAGCTCTTTCTGAGCCGGCCGCAGCGGGCCTTGTTTTGCTTTACCAATTCATTTCTTAAACGTATAATAAAATGGAAAAATAAATAACGAAAATGTGGGGTGCAACACGAGGACTTCCCAGGAGGTCACCCATCCTAGTACTACTCTCGCCCAAGCACGCTTAACTTCGGAGTTCTGATGGGATCCGGTGCATTAGTGCTGGTATGATCGCACCCGTAATGATATGCATCGCAAATATATTTGTATTTAAAACCCTTCCCGCTCTTAAGAATTTTGAAAAAAAAAATTCACGAGTTTTTTCGCCTCGTTGCACAATTTATACACGTGAAACTAAAAACTACGGAAAATGTTCCTCGTAAATCGACATTCGCACGTATCTTTTGATCCGGATGTATTCACGTGACCCATAAGTGCTTTTCGGAAAGCTCTTTCCGAGCCGGCCGCATGGTCCCTGTTTTGCTTTACCAATTCATTTCTTGAACGCATAACAAAATGAAAAAATAAATAACGAAAATGTGGGGGGCAACACGAGGACTTCCCCGGAGGTCACCCATCCTAGTACTACTCTCGCCCAAGCACGCTTAACTTCGGAGTTCTGATGGGATCCGGTGCATTAGTGCTGGTATGATCGCACCCGTAATGATATGCATCGCAAATATATTTGTATTTAAAACCCTTCCCGTTCTTAAGAATTTTGAAAAAAAAAATTCACGAGTTTTTTCGCCTCGTTGCACAATTTATACACGTGAAACTAAAAACTACGGAAAATGTTCCTCGTAAATCGACATTCGCACGTATCTTTTGATCTGGATGTATTCACGTGACCCATAAGTGCTTTTTGGAAAGCTCTTTCCGAGCCGGCCGCATGGTCCTTTTTTTGGTTTACCAATTCATTTCTTGAACGCATAAAAAAATGAAAAAATAAATAAGAAAATGTGGGGTGCAACACGAGGACTTCCCAGGAGGTCACCCATCCTAGTACTACTCTCGCCCAAGCACGCTTAACTTCGGAGTTCTGATGGGATCCGGTGCATTAGTGCTGGTATGATCGCACCCGTAATGATATGCATCGCAAATATATTTGTATTTAAAACCCTTCACAATCTTAAGAATTTTGGAAAAAAAAAAATTCACGAGTTTTTTCGCCTCGTTGCACAATTTATACACGTGAAACTAAAAACTACGGAAAATGTTTCTCGTAAATCGACATTCGCACGTATCTTTTGATCCGGATGGACTCACGTGACCCATAAGTGCTATTCGGAAAGCTCTTTCCGAGCCGGCCGCAGCGGGCCTTGTTTTGCTTTACCAATTCATTTCTTAAACGTATAATAAAATGGAAAAATAAATAACGAACATGTGGGGTGCAACACGAGGACTTCCCAGGAGGTCACTCATCCTAGTACAACTCTCGCCCAAGTACGCTTAACTTCGGAGTTCTGATGGGATCCGGTGCATTAGTGCTGGTATGATCGCACCCGTAATGATATGCATCGCAAATATATTTGTATTTAAAACCCTTCCCGTTCTTAAGAATTTTGAAAAAAAAATTCACGAGTTTTTTCGCCTCGTTGCACAATTTATACACGTGAAACTAAAAACTACGGAAAATGTTTCTCGTAAATCGACATTCGCACGTATCTTTTGATCCGGATGGACTCACGTGACCCATAAGTGCTATTCGGAAAGCTCTTTCCGAGCCGGCCGCAGCGGGCCTTATTTTGCTTTACCAATTCATTTCTTAAACGTATAATAAAATGGAAAAATAAATAACGAACATGTGGGGTGCAACACGAGGACTTCCCAGGAGGTCACCCATCCTAGTAGTACTCTCGCCCAAGCACGCTTAACTTCGGAGTTCTGATGGGATCCGGTGCATTAGTGCGGGTATGATCGCACCCGTAATGATATGCATCGCAAATATATTTGTATTTAAAACCCTTCCCGCTCTTAAGAATTTTGAAAAAAAAAATTCACGAGTTTTTTCGCCTCGTTGCACAATTTATACACGTGAAACTAAAAACTACGGAAAATGTTTCTCGTAAATCGACATTCGCACGTATCTTTTGATCCGGATGGACTCACGTGACCCATAAGTGCTTTTCGGAAAGCTCTTTCCGAGCCGGCCGCAGCGGGCCTTATTTTGCTTTACCAATTCATTTCTTAAACGTATAATAAAATGGAAAAATAAATAACGAACATGTGGGGTGCAACACGAGGACTTCCCAGGAGGTCACCCATCCTAGTACAACTCTCGCCCAAGCACGCTTAACTTCGGAGTTCTGATGGGATCCGGTGCATTAGTGCTGGTATGATCGCACCCGTAATGATATGCATCGCAAATATATTTGTATTTAAAACCCTTCACAATCTTAAGAATTTTGAAAAAAAAAAATTCACGAGTTTTTTCGCCTCGTTGCACAATTTATACACGTGAAACTAAAAACTACGGAAAATGTTTCTCGTAAATCGACATTCGCACGTATCTTTTGATCCGGATGGACTCACGTGACCCATAAGTGCTATTCGGAAAGCTCTTTCCGAGCCGGCCGCAGCGGGCCTTATTTTGCTTTACCAATTCATTTCTTAAACGTATAATAAAATGGAAAAATAAATAACGAACATGTGGGGTGCAACACGAGGACTTCCCAGGAGGTCACCCATCCTAGTACAACTCTCGCCCAAGCACGCTTAACTTCGGAGTTCTGATGGGATCCGGTGCATTAGTGCTGGTATGATCGCACCCGTAATGATATGCATCGCAAATATATTTGTATTTAAAACCCTTCCCGTTCTTAAGAATTTTGAAAAAAAAATTCACGAGTTTTTTCGCCTCGTTGCACAATTTATACACGTGAAACTAAAAACTACGGAAAATGTTTCTCGTAAATCGACATTCGCACGTATCTTTTGATCCGGATGGACTCACGTGACCCATAAGTGCTTTTCGGAAAGCTCTTTCCGAGCCGGCCGCAGCGGGCCTTGTTTTGCTTTACCAATTCATTTCTTAAACGTATAATAAAATGGAAAAATAAATAACGAAAATGTGGGGTGCAACACGAGGACTTCCCAGGAGGTCACCCATCCTAGTACTACTCTCGCCCAAGCACGCTTAACTTCGGAGTTCTGATGGGATCCGGTGCATTAGTGCTGGTACGATCGCACCCGTAATGATATGCATCGCAAATATATTTGTATTTAAAACCCTTCCCGCTCTTAAGAATTTTGAAAAAAAAAATTCACGAGTTTTTTCGCCTCGTTGCACAATTTATACACGTGAAACTAAAAACTACGGAAAATGTTCCTCGTAAATCGACATTCGCACGTATCTTTTGATCCGGATGTATTCACGTGACCCATAAGTGCTTTTCGGAAAGCTCTTTCCGAGCCGGCCGCATGGTCCCTGTTTTGCTTTACCAATTCATTTCTTGAACGCATAACAAAATGAAAAAATAAATAACGAAAATGTGGGGGGCAACACGAGGACTTCCCCGGAGGTCACCCATCCTAGTACTACTCTCGCCCAAGCACGCTTAACTTCGGAGTTCTGATGGGATCCGGTGCATTAGTGCTGGTATGATCGCACCCGTAATGATATGCATCGCAAATATATTTGTATTTAAAACCCTTCCCGTTCTTAAGAATTTTGAAAAAAAAAATTCACGAGTTTTTTCGCCTCGTTGCACAATTTATACACGTGAAACTAAAAACTACGGAAAATGTTTCTCGTAAATCGACATTCGCACGTATCTTTTGATCCAGATGGACTCACGTGACCCATAAGTGCTATTCGGAAAGCTCTTTCCGAGCCGGCCGCAGCGGGCCTTATTTTGCTTTACCAATTCATTTCTTAAACGTATAATAAAATGGAAAAATAAATAATGAACATGTGGGGTGCAACACGAGGACTTCCCAGGAGGTCACCCATCCTAGTACAACTCTCGCCCAAGCACGCTTAACTTCGGAGTTCTGATGGGATCCGGTGCATTAGTGCTGGTATGATCGCACCCGTAATGATATGCATCGCAAATATATTTGTATTTAAAACCCTTCCCGTTCTTAAGAATTTTGAAAAAAAAAATTCACGAGTTTTTTCGCCTCGTTGCACAATTTATACACGTGAAACTAAAAACTACGGAAAATGTTTCTCGTAAATCGACATTCGCACGTATCTTTTGATCCGGATGGACTCACGTGACCCATAAGTGCTTTTCGGAAAGCTCTTTCTGAGCCGGCCGCAGCGGGCCTTGTTTTGCTTTACCAATTCATTTCTTAAACGTATAATAAAATGGAAAAATAAATAACGAAAATGTGGGGTGCAACACGAGGACTTCCCAGGAGGTCACCCATCCTAGTACTACTCTCGCCCAAGCACGCTTAACTTCGGAGTTCTGATGGGATCCGGTGCATTAGTGCTGGTATGATCGCACCCGTAATGATATGCATCGCAAATATATTTGTATTTAAAACCCTTCCCGCTCTTAAGAATTTTGAAAAAAAAAATTCACGAGTTTTTTCGCCTCGTTGCACAATTTATACACGTGAAACTAAAAACTACGGAAAATGTTCCTCGTAAATCGACATTCGCACGTATCTTTTGATCCGGATGTATTCACGTGACCCATAAGTGCTTTTCGGAAAGCTCTTTCCGAGCCGGCCGCATGGTCCCTGTTTTGCTTTACCAATTCATTTCTTGAACGCATAACAAAATGAAAAAATAAATAACGAAAATGTGGGGGGCAACACGAGGACTTCCCCGGAGGTCACCCATCCTAGTACTACTCTCGCCCAAGCACGCTTAACTTCGGAGTTCTGATGGGATCCGGTGCATTAGTGCTGGTATGATCGCACCCGTAATGATATGCATCGCAAATATATTTGTATTTAAAACCCTTCCCGTTCTTAAGAATTTTGAAAAAAAAAATTCACGAGTTTTTTCGCCTCGTTGCACAATTTATACACGTGAAACTAAAAACTACGGAAAATGTTCCTCGTAAATCGACATTCGCACGTATCTTTTGATCTGGATGTATTCACGTGACCCATAAGTGCTTTTTGGAAAGCTCTTTCCGAGCCGGCCGCATGGTCCTTTTTTTGGTTTACCAATTCATTTCTTGAACGCATAAAAAAATGAAAAAATAAATAAGAAAATGTGGGGTGCAACACGAGGACTTCCCAGGAGGTCACCCATCCTAGTACTACTCTCGCCCAAGCACGCTTAACTTCGGAGTTCTGATGGGATCCGGTGCATTAGTGCTGGTATGATCGCACCCGTAATGATATGCATCGCAAATATATTTGTATTTAAAACCCTTCACAATCTTAAGAATTTTGGAAAAAAAAAAATTCACGAGTTTTTTCGCCTCGTTGCACAATTTATACACGTGAAACTAAAAACTACGGAAAATGTTTCTCGTAAATCGACATTCGCACGTATCTTTTGATCCGGATGGACTCACGTGACCCATAAGTGCTATTCGGAAAGCTCTTTCCGAGCCGGCCGCAGCGGGCCTTGTTTTGCTTTACCAATTCATTTCTTAAACGTATAATAAAATGGAAAAATAAATAACGAACATGTGGGGTGCAACACGAGGACTTCCCAGGAGGTCACTCATCCTAGTACAACTCTCGCCCAAGTACGCTTAACTTCGGAGTTCTGATGGGATCCGGTGCATTAGTGCTGGTATGATCGCACCCGTAATGATATGCATCGCAAATATATTTGTATTTAAAACCCTTCCCGTTCTTAAGAATTTTGAAAAAAAAATTCACGAGTTTTTTCGCCTCGTTGCACAATTTATACACGTGAAACTAAAAACTACGGAAAATGTTTCTCGTAAATCGACATTCGCACGTATCTTTTGATCCGGATGGACTCACGTGACCCATAAGTGCTTTTCGGAAAGCTCTTTCCGAGCCGGCCGCAGCGGGCCTTGTTTTGCTTTACCAATTCATTTCTTAAACGTATAATAAAATGGAAAAATAAATAACGAAAATGTGGGGTGCAACACGAGGACTTCCCAGGAGGTCACCCATCCTAGTACTACTCTCGCCCAAGCACGCTTAACTTCGGAGTTCTGATGGGATCCGGTGCATTAGTGCTGGTACGATCGCACCCGTAATGATATGCATCGCAAATATATTTGTATTTAAAACCCTTCCCGCTCTTAAGAATTTTGAAAAAAAAAATTCACGAGTTTTTTCGCCTCGTTGCACAATTTATACACGTGAAACTAAAAACTACGGAAAATGTTCCTCGTAAATCGACATTCGCACGTATCTTTTGATCCGGATGTATTCACGTGACCCATAAGTGCTTTTCGGAAAGCTCTTTCCGAGCCGGCCGCATGGTCCCTGTTTTGCTTTACCAATTCATTTCTTGAACGCATAACAAAATGAAAAAATAAATAACGAAAATGTGGGGGGCAACACGAGGACTTCCCCGGAGGTCACCCATCCTAGTACTACTCTCGCCCAAGCACGCTTAACTTCGGAGTTCTGATGGGATCCGGTGCATTAGTGCTGGTATGATCGCACCCGTAATGATATGCATCGCAAATATATTTGTATTTAAAACCCTTCCCGTTCTTAAGAATTTTGAAAAAAAAAATTCACGAGTTTTTTCGCCTCGTTGCACAATTTATACACGTGAAACTAAAAACTACGGAAAATGTTTCTCGTAAATCGACATTCGCACGTATCTTTTGATCCAGATGGACTCACGTGACCCATAAGTGCTATTCGGAAAGCTCTTTCCGAGCCGGCCGCAGCGGGCCTTATTTTGCTTTACCAATTCATTTCTTAAACGTATAATAAAATGGAAAAATAAATAATGAACATGTGGGGTGCAACACGAGGACTTCCCAGGAGGTCACCCATCCTAGTACAACTCTCGCCCAAGCACGCTTAACTTCGGAGTTCTGATGGGATCCGGTGCATTAGTGCTGGTATGATCGCACCCGTAATGATATGCATCGCAAATATATTTGTATTTAAAACCCTTCCCGTTCTTAAGAATTTTGAAAAAAAAAATTCACGAGTTTTTTCGCCTCGTTGCACAATTTATACACGTGAAACTAAAAACTACGGAAAATGTTTCTCGTAAATCGACATTCGCACGTATCTTTTGATCCGGATGGACTCACGTGACCCATAAGTGCTTTTCGGAAAGCTCTTTCTGAGCCGGCCGCAGCGGGCCTTGTTTTGCTTTACCAATTCATTTCTTAAACGTATAATAAAATGGAAAAATAAATAACGAAAATGTGGGGTGCAACACGAGGACTTCCCAGGAGGTCACCCATCCTAGTACTACTCTCGCCCAAGCACGCTTAACTTCGGAGTTCTGATGGGATCCGGTGCATTAGTGCTGGTATGATCGCACCCGTAATGATATGCATCGCAAATATATTTGTATTTAAAACCCTTCCCGCTCTTAAGAATTTTGAAAAAAAAAATTCACGAGTTTTTTCGCCTCGTTGCACAATTTATACACGTGAAACTAAAAACTACGGAAAATGTTCCTCGTAAATCGACATTCGCACGTATCTTTTGATCCGGATGTATTCACGTGACCCATAAGTGCTTTTCGGAAAGCTCTTTCCGAGCCGGCCGCATGGTCCCTGTTTTGCTTTACCAATTCATTTCTTGAACGCATAACAAAATGAAAAAATAAATAACGAAAATGTGGGGGGCAACACGAGGACTTCCCCGGAGGTCACCCATCCTAGTACTACTCTCGCCCAAGCACGCTTAACTTCGGAGTTCTGATGGGATCCGGTGCATTAGTGCTGGTATGATCGCACCCGTAATGATATGCATCGCAAATATATTTGTATTTAAAACCCTTCCCGTTCTTAAGAATTTTGAAAAAAAAAATTCACGAGTTTTTTCGCCTCGTTGCACAATTTATACACGTGAAACTAAAAACTACGGAAAATGTTCCTCGTAAATCGACATTCGCACGTATCTTTTGATCTGGATGTATTCACGTGACCCATAAGTGCTTTTTGGAAAGCTCTTTCCGAGCCGGCCGCATGGTCCTTTTTTTGGTTTACCAATTCATTTCTTGAACGCATAAAAAAATGAAAAAATAAATAAGAAAATGTGGGGTGCAACACGAGGACTTCCCAGGAGGTCACCCATCCTAGTACTACTCTCGCCCAAGCACGCTTAACTTCGGAGTTCTGATGGGATCCGGTGCATTAGTGCTGGTATGATCGCACCCGTAATGATATGCATCGCAAATATATTTGTATTTAAAACCCTTCACAATCTTAAGAATTTTGGAAAAAAAAAATTCACGAGTTTTTTCGCCTCGTTGCACAATTTATACACGTGAAACTAAAAACTACGGAAAATGTTTCTCGTAAATCGACATTCGCACGTATCTTTTGATCCGGATGGACTCACGTGACCCATAAGTGCTATTCGGAAAGCTCTTTCCGAGCCGGCCGCAGCGGGCCTTGTTTTGCTTTACCAATTCATTTCTTAAACGTATAATAAAATGGAAAAATAAATAACGAACATGTGGGGTGCAACACGAGGACTTCCCAGGAGGTCACTCATCCTAGTACAACTCTCGCCCAAGTACGCTTAACTTCGGAGTTCTGATGGGATCCGGTGCATTAGTGCTGGTATGATCGCACCCGTAATGATATGCATCGCAAATATATTTGTATTTAAAACCCTTCCCGTTCTTAAGAATTTTGAAAAAAAAATTCACGAGTTTTTTCGCCTCGTTGCACAATTTATACACGTGAAACTAAAAACTACGGAAAATGTTTCTCGTAAATCGACATTCGCACGTATCTTTTGATCCGGATGGACTCACGTGACCCATAAGTGCTATTCGGAAAGCTCTTTCCGAGCCGGCCGCAGCGGGCCTTATTTTGCTTTACCAATTCATTTCTTAAACGTATAATAAAATGGAAAAATAAATAACGAACATGTGGGGTGCAACACGAGGACTTCCCAGGAGGTCACCCATCCTAGTAGTACTCTCGCCCAAGCACGCTTAACTTCGGAGTTCTGATGGGATCCGGTGCATTAGTGCGGGTATGATCGCACCCGTAATGATATGCATCGCAAATATATTTGTATTTAAAACCCTTCCCGCTCTTAAGAATTTTGAAAAAAAAAATTCACGAGTTTTTTCGCCTCGTTGCACAATTTATACACGTGAAACTAAAAACTACGGAAAATGTTTCTCGTAAATCGACATTCGCACGTATCTTTTGATCCGGATGGACTCACGTGACCCATAAGTGCTTTTCGGAAAGCTCTTTCCGAGCCGGCCGCAGCGGGCCTTGTTTTGCTTTACCAATTCATTTCTTAAACGTATAATAAAATGGAAAAATAAATAACGAACATGTGGGGTGCAACACGAGGACTTCCCAGGAGGTCACCCATCCTAGTACTACTCTCGCCCAAGCACGCTTAACTTCGGAGTTCTGATGGGATCCGGTGCATTAGTGCTGGTATGATCGCACCCGTAATGATATGCATCGCAAATATATTTGTATTTAAAACCCTTCCCGTTCTTAAGAATTTTGAAAAAAAAATTCCCGAGTTTTTTCGCCTCGTTGCACAATTTATACACGTGAAACTAAAAACTACGGAAAATGTTTCTCGTAAATCGACATTCGCACGTATCTTTTGATCCGGATGGACTCACGTGACCCATAAGTGCTTTTCGAAAAGCTCTTTCCGAGCCGGCCGCAGCGGGCCTTGTTTTGCTTTACCAATTCATTTCTTAAACGTATAATAAAATGGAAAAATAAATAACGAAAATGTGGGGTGCAACACGCGGACTTCCCAGGAGGTCACCCATCCTAGTACTACTCTCGCCCAAGCACGCTTAACTTCGGAGTTCTGATGGGATCCGGTGCATTAGTGCTGGTATGATCGCACCCGTAATGATATGCATCGCAAATATATTTGTATTTAAAACCCTTCCCGCTCTTAAGAATTTTGAAAAAAAAAATTCACGAGTTTTTTCGCCTCGTTGCACAATTTATACACGTGAAACTAAAAACTACGGAAAATGTTCCTCGTAAATCGACATTCGCACGTATCTTTTGATCCGGATGTATTCACGTGACCCATAAGTGCTTTTCGGAAAGCTCTTTCCGAGCCGGCCGCATGGTCCCTGTTTTGCTTTACCAATTCATTTCTTGAACGCATAACAAAATGAAAAAATAAATAACGAAAATGTGGGGGGCAACACGAGGACTTCCCAGGAGGTCACCCATCCTAGTACTACTCTCGCCCAAGCACGCTTAACTTCGGAGTTCTGATGGGATCCGGTGCATTAGTGCTGGTATGATCGCACCCGTAATGATATGCATCGCAAATATATTTGTATTTAAAACCCTTCCCGTTCTTAAGAATTTTGAAAAAAAAAATTCACGAGTTTTTTCGCCTCGTTGCACAATTTATACACGTGAAACTAAAAACTACGGAAAATGTTCCTCGTAAATCGACATTCGCACGTATCTTTTGATCCGGATGTAACGTGACCCATAAGTGCTTTTCGGAAAGCTCTTTCCGAGCCGGCCGCATGGTCCCTGTTTTGCTTTACCAATTCATTTCTTGAACGTATAACAAAATGAAAAAATAAATAACGAAAATGTGGGGTGCAACACGAGGACTTCCCAGGAGGTCACCCATCCAAGTACTACTCTCGCCCAAGCACGCTTAACTTCGGAGTTCTGATGGGATCCGGTGCATTAGTGCTGGTATGATCGCACCCGTAATGATATGCATCGCAAATATATTTGTATTTAAAACCCTTCCCGCTCTTAAGAATTTTGAAAAAAAAAAAATTCACGAGTTTTTTCGCCTCGTTGCACAATTTATACACGTGAAACTAAAAACTACGGAAAATGTTGCTCGTAAATCGACATTCGCACGTATCTTTTGATCCGGATGTATTCACGTGACCCATAAGTGCTTTTCGGAAAGCTCTTTCCGAGCCGGCCGCATGGTCCCTGTTTTGCTTTACCAATTCATTTCTTGAACGCATAACAAAATGGAAAAATAAATAACGAAAATGTGCGGTGCAACACGAGGACTTCCCAGGAGGTCACCCATCCTAGTACTACTCTCGCCCAAGCACGCTTAACTTCGGAGTTCTGATGGGATCCGGTGCATTAGTGCTGGTATGATCGCACCCGTAATGATATGCATCGCAAATATATTTGTATTTAAAATCCTTCACAATCTTAAGAATTTTGAAAAAAAAAAATTCACGAGTTTTTTCGCCTCGTTGCACAATTTATACACGTGAAACTAAAAACTACGGAAAATGTTTCTCGTAAATCGACATTCGCACGTATCTTTTGATCCGGATGGACTGACGTGACCCATAAGTGCTTTTCGGAAAGCTCTTTCCGAGCCGGCCGCAGCGGGGCTTGTTTTGCTTTACCAATTCATTTCTTAAACGTATAATAAAATGGAAAAATAAATAACGAAAATGTGGGGTGCAACACGAGGACTTCCCAGGAGGTCACCCATCCTAGTACTACTCTCGCCCAAGCACGCTTAACTTCGGAGTTCTGATGGGATCCGGTGCATTAGTGCTGGTATGATCGCACCCGTAATGATATGCATCGCAAATATATTTGTATTTAAAACCCTTCCCGCTCTTAAGAATTTTGAAAAAAAAAAATTCACTAGTTTTTTCGCCTCGTTGCACAATTTATACACGTGAAACTAAAAACTACGGAAAATGTTCCTCGTAAATCGACATTCGCACGTATCTTTTGATCCGGATGTATTCACGTGACCCATAAGTGCTTTTCGGAAAGCTCTTTCCGAGCCGGCCGCATGGTCCCTGTTTTGCTTTACCAATTCATTTCTTGAACGCATAACAAAATGAAAAAATAAATAACGAAAATGTGGGGTGCAACACGAGGACTTCCTAGGAGGTCACCCATCCTAGTACTACTCTCGCCCAAGCACGCTTAACTTCGGAGTTCTGATGGGATCCGATGCATTAGTGCTGGTATGATCGCACCCGTAATGATATGCATCGTAAATATATTTGTATTTAAAACCCTTCCCGCTCTTAAGAATTTTGAAAAAAAAAAATTCACGTGTTTTTTCGCCTCGTTGCACAATTTATACACGTGAAACTAAAAACTACGGAAAATGTTCCTCGTAAATCGACATTCGCACGTATCTTTTGATCCGGATGGACTCACGTGACCCATAAGTGCTTTTCGGAAAGCTCTTTCCGAGCCGGCCGCAGCGGGCCTTGTTTTGCTTTACCAATTCATTTCTTAAACGTATAATAAAATGGAAAAATAAATAACGAAAATGTGGGGTGCAACACGAGGTCTTCCTAGGAGGTCACCCATCCTAGTACTACTCTCGCCCAAGCACGCTTAACTTCGGAGTTCTGATGGGATCTGGTGCATTAGTGCTGGTATGATCGCACCCGTAATGATATGCATCGCAAATATATTTGTATTTAAAACCCTTCCCGTTCTTAAGAATTTTGAAAAAAAAAATTCACGAGTTTTTTCGCATCGTTGCACAATTTATACACGTGAAACTAAAAACTACGGAAAATGTTACTCGTTAATCGACATTCGCACGTATCTTTTGATCCGGATGCATTCACGTGACCCATAAGTGCTTTTCGGAAAGCTCTTTCCGAGCCGGCCGCATGGTCCTTTTTTTGGTTTACCAATTCATTTCTTGAACGCATAAAAAAATGAAAAAATAAATAAGAAAATGTGGGGTGCAACACGAGGACTTCCCAGGAGGTCACCCATCCTAGTACTACTCTCGCCCAAGCACGCTTAACTTCGGAGTTCTGATGGGATCCGGTGCATTAGTGCTGGTATGATCGCACCCGTAATGATATGCATCGCAAATATATTTGTATTTAAAACCCTTCACAATCTTAAGAATTTTGAAAAAAAAAATTCACGAGTTTTTTCGCCTCGTTGCACAATTTATACACGTGAAACTAAAAACTACGGAAAATGTTTCTCGTCAATCGACATTCGCACGTATCTTTTGATCCGGATGGACTCACGTGACCCATAAGTGCTATTCGGAAAGCTCTTTCCGAGCCGGCCGCAGCGGGCCTTGTTTTGCTTTACCAATTCATTTCTTAAACGCATAATAAAATGGAAAAATAAATAACGAACATGTGGGGTGCAACACGAGGACTTCCCAGGAGGTCACCCATCCTAGTACAACTCTCGTCCAAGCACGCTTAACTTCGGAGTTCTGATGGGATCCGGTGCATTAGTGCTGGTATGATCGCACCCGTAATGATATGCATCGCAAATATATTTGTATTTAAAACCCTTCCCATTCTTAAGAATTTTGAAAAAAAAAAATTCACGAGTTTTTTTGCCTCGTTGCACAATTTATACACGTGAAACTAAAAACTACGGAAAATGTTTCTCGTAAATCGACATTCGCACGTATCTTTTGATCCGGATGGACTCACGTGACCCATAAGTGCTATTCGGAAAGCTCTTTCCGAGCCGGCCGCAGCGGGCCTTGTTTTGCTTTACCAATTCATTTCTTAAACGTATAATAAAATGGAAAAATAAATAACGAACATGTGGGGTGCAACACGAGGACTTCCCAGGAGGTCACCAATCCTAGTACAGCTCTCGCCCAAGCACGCTTAACTTCGGAGTTCTGATGGGATCCGGTGCATTAGTGCTGGTATGATCGCACCCGTAATGATATGCATCGCAAATATATTTGTATTTAAAACCCTTCCCGTTCTTAAGAATTTTGAAAAAAAAATTCACGAGTTTTTTCGCCTCGTTGCACAATTTATACACGTGAAACTAAAAACTACGGAAAATGTTTCTCGTAAATCGACATTCGCACGTATCTTTTGATCCGGATGGACTCACGTGACCCATAAGTGCTTTTCGGAAAGCTCTTTCCGAGCCGGCCGCAGCGGGGCTTGTTTTGCTTTACCATTTCATTTCTTAAACGTATAATAAAATGGAAAAATAAATAACGAAAATGTGGGGTGCAACACGAGGACTTCCCAGGAGGTCACCCATCCTAGTAGTACTCTCGCCCAAGCACGCTTAACTTCGGAGTTCTGATGGGATCCGGTGCATTAGTGCGGGTATGATCGCACCCGTAATGATATGCATCGCAAATATATTTGTATTTAAAACCCTTCCCGCTCTTAAGAATTTTGAAAAAAAAAAATTCACGAGTTTTTTCGCCTCGTTGCACAATTTATACACGTGAAACTAAAAACTACGGAAAATGTTCCTCGTAAATCGACATTCGCACGTATCTTTTGATCCGGATGTATTCACGTGACCCATAAGTGCTTTTCGGAAAGCTCTTTCCGAGCCGGCCGCATGGTCCCTGTTTTGCTTTACCAATTCATTTCTTGAACGCATAACAAATTGAAAAAATAAATAAGAAAATGTGGGGTGCAACACGAGGACTTCCCAGGAGGTCACCCATCCTAGTACTACTCTCGCCCAAGCACGCTTAACTTCGGAGTTCTGATGGGATCCGGTGCATTAGTGCTGGTATGATCGCACCCGTAATGATATGCATCGCAAATATATTTGTATTTAAAACCCTTCACAATCTTAAGAATTTTGAAAAAAAAAAAATTCACGAGTTTTTTCGCCTCGTTGCACAATTTATACACGTGAAACTAAAAACTACGGAAAATGTTTCTCGTAAATCGACATTCGCACGTATCTTTTGATCCGGATGGACTCACGTGACCCATAAGTGCTATTCGGAAAGCTCTTTCCGAGCCGGCCGCAGCGGGCCTTGTTTTGCTTTACCAATTCATTTCTTAAACGTATAATAAAATGGAAAAATAAATAACGAACATGTGGGGTGCAACACGAGGACTTCCCAGGAGGTCACCCATCCTAGTACAACTCTCGCCCAAGCACGCTTAACTTCGGAGTTCTGATGGGATCCGGTGCATTAGTGCTGGTATGATCGCACCCGTAATGATATGCATCGCAAATATATTTGTATTTAAAACCCTTCCCGTTCTTAAGAATTTTGAAAAAAAAATTCACGAATTTTTTCGCCTCGTTGCACAATTTATACACGTGAAACTAAAAACTACGGAAAATGTTTCTCGTAAATCGACATTCGCACGTATCTTTTGATCCGGATGGACTCACGTGACCCATAAGTGCTTTTCGGAAAGCTCTTTCCGAGCCGGCCGCAGCGGGGCTTGTTTTGCTTTACCAATTCATTTCTTAAACGTATAATAAAATGGAAAAATAAATAACGAAAATGTGGGGTGCAACACGAGGACTTCCCAGGAGGTCACCCATCCTAGTAGTACTCTCGCCCAAGCACGCTTAACTTCGGAGTTCTGATGGGATCCGGTGCATTAGTGCGGGTATGATCGCACCCGTAATGATATGCATCGCAAATATATTTGTATTTAAAACCCCTCCCGCTCTTAAGAATTTTGAAAAAAAAAAATTCACGTGTTTTTTCGCCTCGTTGCACAATTTATACACGTGAAACTAAAAACTACGGAAAATGTTCCTCGTAAATCGACATTCGCACGTATCTTTTGATCCGGATGTATTCACGTGACCCATAAGTGCTTTTCGGAAAGCTCTTTCCGAGCCGGCCGCATGGTCCCTGTTTTGCTTTACCAATTCATTTCTTGAACGCATAACAAAATGAAAAAATAAATAACGAAAATGTGGGGTGCAACACGAGGACTTCCCAGGAGGTCACCCATCCTAGTACTACTCTCGCCCAAGCACGCTTAACTTCGGAGTTCTGATGGGATCCGGTGCATTAGTGCTGGTATGATCGCACCCGTAATGATATGCATCGCAAATATATTTGTATTTAAAACCCTTCCCGCTCTTAAGAATTTTGAAAAAAAAAAATTCACGAGTTTTTTCGCCTCGTTGCACAATTTATACACGTGAAACTAAAAACTACGGAAAATGTTCCTCGTAAATCGACATTCGCACGTATCTTTTGATCCGGATGTATTCACGTGACCCATAACTGCTTTTCGGAAAGCTCTTTCCGAGCCGGCCGCATGATCCCTGTTTTGCTTTACCAATTCATTTCTTGAACGCATAACAAAATGGAAAAATAAATAACGAAAATGTGGGGTGCAACACGAGGACTTCCCAGGAGGTCACCCATCCTAGTACTACTATCGCCCAAGCACGCTTAACTTCGGAGTTCTGATGGGATCCGGTGCATTAGTGCTGGTATGATCGCAACCGTAATGATATGCATCGCAAATATATTTGTATTTAAAACCCTTCACAATCTTAAGAATTTTGAAAAAAAAAAATTCACGAGTTTTTTCGCCTCGTTGCACAATTTATACACGTGAAACTAAAAACTACGGAAAATGTTTCTCGTAAATCGACATTCGCACGTATCTTTTGATCCGGATGGACTCACGTGACCCATAAGTGCTATTCGGAAAGCTCTTTCCGAGCCGGCCGCATGGTCCCTGTTTTGCTTTACCAATTCATTTCTTGAACGCATAACAAATTGAAAAAATAAATAACGAAAATGTGGGGTGCAACACGAGGACTTCCTAGGAGGTCACCCATCCTAGTACTACTCTCGCCCAAGCACGCTTAACTTCGGAGTTCTGATGGGATCCGATGCATTAGTGCTGGTATGATCGCACCCGTAATGATATACATCGCAAATATATTTGTATTTAAAACCCTTCCCGCTCTTAAGAATTTTGAAAAAAAAAATTCACGTGTTTTTTCGCCTCGTTGCACAATTTATACACGTGAAACTAAAAACTACGGAAAATGTTCCTCGTAAATCGACATTCGCACGTATCTTTTGATCCGGATGAACTCACGTGACCCATAAGTGCTTTTCGGAAAGCTCTTTCCGAGCCGGCCGCAGCGGGCCTTGTTTTGCTTTACTAATTCATTTCTTAAACGTATAATAAAATGGAAAAATAAATAACGAAAATGTGGGGTGCAACACGAGGACTTCCTAGGAGGTCACCCATCCTAGTACTACTCTCGCCCAAGCACGCTTAACTTCGGAGTTCTGATGGGATCCGGTGCATTAGTGCTGGTATGATCGCACCCGTAATGATATGCATCGCAAATATATTTGTATTTAAAACCCTTCCCGTTCTTAAGAATTTTGAAAAAAAATATTCACGAGTTTTTTCGCCTCGTTGCACAATTTATACACGTGAAACTAAAAACTACGGAAAATGTTACTCGTTAATCGACATTCGCACGTATCTTTTGATCCGGATGTATTCACGTGACCCATAAGTGCTTTTCGGAAAGCTCTTTCCGAGCCGGCCGCATGGTCCTTTTTTTGGTTTACCAATTCATTTCTTGAACGCATAAAAAAATGAAAAAATAAATAAGAAAATGTGGGGTGCAACACGAGGACTTCCCAGGAGGTCACCCATCCTAGTACTACTCTCGCCCAAGCACGCTTAACTTCGGAGTTCTGATGGGATCCGGTGCATTAGTGCTGGTATGATCGCACCCGTAATGATATGCATCGCAAATATATTTGTATTTAAAACCCTTCACAATCTTAAGAATTTTGAAAAAAAAAATTCACGAGTTTTTTCGCCTCGTTGCACAATTTATACACGTGAAACTAAAAACTACGGAAAATGTTCCTCGTAAATCGACATTCGCACGTATCTTTTGATCCGGATGTATTCACGTGACCCATAAGTGCTTTTCGGAAAGCTCTTTCCGAGCCGGCCGCATGGTCCCTGTTTTGCTTTACCAATTCATTTCTTGAACGCATAACAAATTGAAAAAATAAATAAGAAAATGTGGGGTGCAACACGAGGACTTCCCAGGAGGTCACCCATCCTAGTACTACTCTCGCCCAAGCACGCTTAACTTCGGAGTTCTGATGGGATCCGGTGCATTAGTGCTGGTATGATCGCACCCGTAATGATATGCATCGCAAATATATTTGTATTTAAAACCCTTCACAATCTTAAGAATTTTGAAAAAAAAAAAATTCACGAGTTTTTTCGCCTCGTTGCACAATTTATACACGTGAAACTAAAAACTACGGAAAATGTTTCTCGTAAATCGACATTCGCACGTATCTTTTGATCCGGATGGACTCACGTGACCCATAAGTGCTATTCGGAAAGCTCTTTCCGAGCCGGCCGCAGCGGGCCTTGTTTTGCTTTACCAATTCATTTCTTAAACGTATAATAAAATGGAAAAATAAATAACGAACATGTGGGGTGCAACACGAGGACTTCCCAGGAGGTCACCCATCCTAGTACAACTCTCGCCCAAGCACGCTTAACTTCGGAGTTCTGATGGGATCCGGTGCATTAGTGCTGGTATGATCGCACCCGTAATGATATGCATCGCAAATATATTTGTATTTAAAACCCTTCCCGTTCTTAAGAATTTTGAAAAAAAAATTCACGAATTTTTTCGCCTCGTTGCACAATTTATACACGTGAAACTAAAAACTACGGAAAATGTTTCTCGTAAATCGACATTCGCACGTATCTTTTGATCCGGATGGACTCACGTGACCCATAAGTGCTTTTCGGAAAGCTCTTTCCGAGCCGGCCGCAGCGGGGCTTGTTTTGCTTTACCAATTCATTTCTTAAACGTATAATAAAATGGAAAAATAAATAACGAAAATGTGGGGTGCAACACGAGGACTTCCCAGGAGGTCACCCATCCTAGTAGTACTCTCGCCCAAGCACGCTTAACTTCGGAGTTCTGATGGGATCCGGTGCATTAGTGCGGGTATGATCGCACCCGTAATGATATGCATCGCAAATATATTTGTATTTAAAACCCCTCCCGCTCTTAAGAATTTTGAAAAAAAAAAATTCACGTGTTTTTTCGCCTCGTTGCACAATTTATACACGTGAAACTAAAAACTACGGAAAATGTTCCTCGTAAATCGACATTCGCACGTATCTTTTGATCCGGATGTATTCACGTGACCCATAAGTGCTTTTCGGAAAGCTCTTTCCGAGCCGGCCGCATGGTCCCTGTTTTGCTTTACCAATTCATTTCTTGAACGCATAACAAAATGAAAAAATAAATAACGAAAATGTGGGGTGCAACACGAGGACTTCCCAGGAGGTCACCCATCCTAGTACTACTCTCGCCCAAGCACGCTTAACTTCGGAGTTCTGATGGGATCCGGTGCATTAGTGCTGGTATGATCGCACCCGTAATGATATGCATCGCAAATATATTTGTATTTAAAACCCTTCCCGCTCTTAAGAATTTTGAAAAAAAAAAATTCACGAGTTTTTTCGCCTCGTTGCACAATTTATACACGTGAAACTAAAAACTACGGAAAATGTTCCTCGTAAATCGACATTCGCACGTATCTTTTGATCCGGATGTATTCACGTGACCCATAACTGCTTTTCGGAAAGCTCTTTCCGAGCCGGCCGCATGATCCCTGTTTTGCTTTACCAATTCATTTCTTGAACGCATAACAAAATGGAAAAATAAATAACGAAAATGTGGGGTGCAACACGAGGACTTCCCAGGAGGTCACCCATCCTAGTACTACTATCGCCCAAGCACGCTTAACTTCGGAGTTCTGATGGGATCCGGTGCATTAGTGCTGGTATGATCGCAACCGTAATGATATGCATCGCAAATATATTTGTATTTAAAACCCTTCACAATCTTAAGAATTTTGAAAAAAAAAAATTCACGAGTTTTTTCGCCTCGTTGCACAATTTATACACGTGAAACTAAAAACTACGGAAAATGTTTCTCGTAAATCGACATTCGCACGTATCTTTTGATCCGGATGGACTCACGTGACCCATAAGTGCTATTCGGAAAGCTCTTTCCGAGCCGGCCGCATGGTCCCTGTTTTGCTTTACCAATTCATTTCTTGAACGCATAACAAATTGAAAAAATAAATAACGAAAATGTGGGGTGCAACACGAGGACTTCCTAGGAGGTCACCCATCCTAGTACTACTCTCGCCCAAGCACGCTTAACTTCGGAGTTCTGATGGGATCCGATGCATTAGTGCTGGTATGATCGCACCCGTAATGATATACATCGCAAATATATTTGTATTTAAAACCCTTCCCGCTCTTAAGAATTTTGAAAAAAAAAATTCACGTGTTTTTTCGCCTCGTTGCACAATTTATACACGTGAAACTAAAAACTACGGAAAATGTTCCTCGTAAATCGACATTCGCACGTATCTTTTGATCCGGATGAACTCACGTGACCCATAAGTGCTTTTCGGAAAGCTCTTTCCGAGCCGGCCGCAGCGGGCCTTGTTTTGCTTTACTAATTCATTTCTTAAACGTATAATAAAATGGAAAAATAAATAACGAAAATGTGGGGTGCAACACGAGGACTTCCTAGGAGGTCACCCATCCTAGTACTACTCTCGCCCAAGCACGCTTAACTTCGGAGTTCTGATGGGATCCGGTGCATTAGTGCTGGTATGATCGCACCCGTAATGATATGCATCGCAAATATATTTGTATTTAAAACCCTTCCCGTTCTTAAGAATTTTGAAAAAAAATATTCACGAGTTTTTTCGCCTCGTTGCACAATTTATACACGTGAAACTAAAAACTACGGAAAATGTTACTCGTTAATCGACATTCGCACGTATCTTTTGATCCGGATGTATTCACGTGACCCATAAGTGCTTTTCGGAAAGCTCTTTCCGAGCCGGCCGCATGGTCCTTTTTTTGGTTTACCAATTCATTTCTTGAACGCATAAAAAAATGAAAAAATAAATAAGAAAATGTGGGGTGCAACACGAGGACTTCCCAGGAGGTCACCCATCCTAGTACTACTCTCGCCCAAGCACGCTTAACTTCGGAGTTCTGATGGGATCCGGTGCATTAGTGCTGGTATGATCGCACCCGTAATGATATGCATCGCAAATATATTTGTATTTAAAACCCTTCACAATCTTAAGAATTTTGAAAAAAAAAATTCACGAGTTTTTTCGCCTCGTTGCACAATTTATACACGTGAAACTAAAAACTACGGAAAATGTTTCTCGTAAATCGACATTCGCACGTATCTTTTGATCCGGATGGACTCACGTGACCCATAAGTGCTTTTCGGAAAGCTCTTTCCGAGCCGACCGCAGCGGGCCTTGTTTTGCTTTACCAATTCATTTCTTAAACGTATAATAAAATGGAAAAATAAATAACGAACATGTGGGGTGCAACACGAGGACTTCCCAGGAGGTCACCCATCCTAGTACAACTCTCGCCCAAGCACGCTTAACTTCGGAGTTCTGATGGGATCCGGTGCATTAGTGCTGGTATGATCGCACCCGTAATGATATGCATCGCAAATATATTTGTATTTAAAACCCTTCCCATTCTTAAGAATTTTGAAAAAAAAAAATTCACGAGTTTTTTCGCCTCGTTGCACAATTTATACACGTGAAACTAAAAACTACGGAAAATGTTTCTCGTAAATCGACATTCGCACGTATCTTTTGATCCGGATGGACTCACGTGACCCATAAGTGCTATTCGGAAAGCTCTTTCCGAGCCGGCCGCAGCGGGCCTTGTTTTGCTTTACCAATTCATTTCTTAAACGTATAATAAAATGGAAAAATAAATAAAGAACATGTGGGGTGCAACACGAGGACTTCCCAGGAGGTCACCCATCCTAGTACAACTCTCGCCCAAGCACGCTTAACTTCGGAGTTCTGATGGGATCCGGTGCATTAGTGCTGGTATGATCGCACCCGTAATGATATGCATCGCAAATATATTTGTATTTAAAACCCTTCCCGTTCTTAAGAATTTTGAAAAAAAAATTCACGAGTTTTTTCGCCTCGTTGCACAATTTATACACGTGAAACTAAAAACTACGGAAAATGTTTCTCGTAAATCGACATTCGCACGTATCTTTTGATCCGGATGGACTCACGTGACCCATAAGTGCTTTTCGGAAAGCTCTTTCCGAGCCGGCCGCAGCGGGGCTTGTTTTGCTTTACCATTTCATTTCTTAAACGTATAATAAAATGGAAAAATAAATAACGAAAATGTGGGGTGCAACACGAGGACTTCCCAGGAGGTCACCCATCCTAGTAGTACTCTCGCCCAAGCACGCTTAACTTCGGAGTTCTGATGGGATCCGGTGCATTAGTGCGGGTATGATCGCACCCGTAATGATATGCATCGCAAATATATTTGTATTTAAAACCCTTCCCGCTCTTAAGAATTTTGAAAAAAAAAAATTCACGAGTTTTTTCGCCTCGTTGCACAATTTATACACGTAAAACTAAAAACTACGGAAAATGTTTCTCGTAAATCGACATTCGCACGTATCTTTTGATCCGGATGGACTCACGTGACCCATAAGTGCTATTCGGAAAGCTCTTTCCGAGCCGGCCGCAGCGGGCCTTGTTTTGCTTTACCAATTCATTTCTTAAACGTATAATAAAATGGAAAAATAAATAACGAACATGTGGGGTGCAACACGAGGACTTCCCAGGAGGTCACCCATCCTAGTACAACTCTCGCCCAAGCACGCTTAACTTCGGAGTTCTGATGGGATCCGGTGCATTAGTGCTGGTATGATCGCACCCGTAATGATATGCATCGCAAATATATTTGTATTTAAAACCCTTCCCGTTCTTAAGAATTTTGAAAAAAAAAATTCACGAATTTTTTCGCCTCGTTGCACAATTTATACACGTGAAACTAAAAACTACGGAAAATGTTTCTCGTAAATCGACATTCGCACGTATCTTTTGATCCGGATGGACTCACGTGACCCATAAGTGCTTTTCGGAAAGCTCTTTCCGAGCCGGCCGCAGCGGGGCTTGTTTTGCTTTACCAATTCATTTCTTAAACGTATAATAAAATGGAAAAATAAATAACGAAAATGTGGGGTGCAACACGAGGACTTCCCAGGAGGTCACCCATCCTAGTAGTACTCTCGCCCAAGCACGCTTAACTTCGGAGTTCTGATGGGATCCGGTGCATTAGTGCGGGTATGATCGCACCCGTAATGATATGCATCGCAAATATATTTGTATTTAAAACCCCTCCCGCTCTTATGAATTTTGAAAAAAAAAAATTCACGTGTTTTTTCGCCTCGTTGCACAATTTATACACGTGAAACTAAAAACTACGGAAAATGTTCCTCGTAAATCGACATTCGCACGTATCTTTTGATCCGGATGTTTTCACGTGACCCATAAGTGCTTTTCGGAAAGCTCTTTCCGAGCCGGCCGCATGGTCCCTGTTTTGCTTTACCAATTCATTTCTTGAACGCATAACAAAATGAAAAAATAAATAACGAAAATGTGGGGTGCAACACGAGGACTTCCCAGGAGGTCACCCATCCTAGTACTACTCTCGCCCAAGCACGCTTAACTTCGGAGTTCTGATGGGATCCGGTGCATTAGTGCTGGTATGATCGCACCCGTAATGATATGCATCGCAAATATATTTGTATTTAAAACCCTTCCCGCTCTTAAGAATTTTGAAAAAAAAAAATTCACGAGTTTTTTCGCCTCGTTGCACAATTTATACACGTGAAACTAAAAACTACGGAAAATGTTCCTCGTAAATCGACATTCGCACGTATCTTTTGATCCGGATGTATTCACGTGACCCATAACTGCTTTTCGGAAAGCTCTTTCCGAGCCGGCCGCATGATCCCTGTTTTGCTTTACCAATTCATTTCTTGAACGCATAACAAAATGGAAAAATAAATAACGAAAATGTGGGGTGCAACACGAGGACTTCCCAGGAGGTCACCCATCCTAGTACTACTATCGCCCAAGCACGCTTAACTTCGGAGTTCTGATGGGATCCGGTGCATTAGTGCTGGTATGATCGCAACCGTAATGATATGCATCGCAAATATATTTGTATTTAAAACCCTTCACAATCTTAAGAATTTTGAAAAAAAAAAATTCACGAGTTTTTTCGCCTCGTTGCACAATTTACACACGTGAAACTAAAAACTACGGAAAATGTTTCTCGTAAATCGACATTCGCACGTATCTTTTGATCCGGATGGACTCACGTGACCCATAAGTGCTATTCGGAAAGCTCTTTCCGAGCCGGCCGCATGGTCCCTGTTTTGCTTTACCAATTCATTTCTTGAACGCATAACAAAATGAAAAAATAAATAACGAAAATGTGGGGTGCAACACGAGGACTTCCTAGGAGTTCACCCATCCTAGTACTACTCTCGCCCAAGCACGCTTAACTTCGGAGTTCTGATGGGATCCGATGCATTAGTGCTGGTATGATCGCACCCGTAATGATATGCATCGCAAATATATTTGTATTTAAAACCCTTCCCGCTCTTAAGAATTTTGAAAAAAAAATTCACGTGTTTTTTCGCCTCGTTGCACAATTTATACACGTGAAACTAAAAACTACGGAAAATGTTCCTCGTAAATCGACATTCGCACGTATCTTTTGATCCGGATGGACTCACGTGACCCATAAGTGCTTTTCGGAAAGCGCTTTCCGAGCCGGCCGCAGCGGGCCTTGTTTTGCTTTACCAATTCATTTCTTAAACGTATAATAAAATGGAAAAATAAATAACGAAAATGTGGGGTGCAACACGAGGACTTCCTAGGAGGTCACCCATCCTAGTACTACTCTCGCCCAAGCACGCTTAACTTCGGAGTTCTGATGGGATCCGGTGCATTAGTGCTGGTATGATCGCACCCGTAATGATATGCATCGCAAATATATTTGTATTTAAAACCCTTCCCGTTCTTAAGAATTTTGAAAAAAAAAATTCACGAGTTTTTTCGCATCGTTGCACAATTTAGACACGTGAAACTAAAAACTACGGAAAATGTTACTCGTTAATCGACATTCGCACGTATCTTTTGATCCGGATGTATTCACGTGACCCATAAGTGCTTTTCGGAAAGCTCTTTCCGAGCCGGCCGCATGGTCCTTTTTTTGGTTTACCAATTCATTTCTTGAACGCATAAAAAAATGAAAAAATAAATAAGAAAATGTGGGGTGCAACACGAGGACTTCCCAGGAGGTCACCCATCCTAGTACTACTCTCGCCCAAGCACGCTTAACTTCGGAGTTCTGATGGGATCCGGTGCATTAGTGCTGGTATGATCGCACCCGTAATGATATGCATCGCAAATATATTTGTATTTAAAACCCTTCACAATCTTAAGAATTTTGAAAAAAAAAATTCACGAGTTTTTTCGCCTCGTTGCACAATTTATACACGTGAAACTAAAAACTACGGAAAATGTTTCTCGTAAATCGACATTCGCACGTATCTTTTGATCCGGATGGACTCACGTGACCCATAAGTGCTATTCGGAAAGCTCTTTCCGAGCCGGCCGCAGCGGGCCATGTTTTGCTTTACCAATTCATTTCTTAAACGTATAATAAAATGGAAAAATAAATAACGAACATGTGGGGTGCAACACGAGGACTTCCCAGGAGGTCACCCATCCTAGTACAACTCTCGCCCAAGCACGCTTAACTTCGGAGTTCTGATGGGATCCGGTGCATTAGTGCTGGTATGATCGCACCCGTAATGATATGCATCGCAAATATATTTGTATTTAAAACCCTTCCCATTCTTAAGAATTTTGAAAAAAAAAAATTCACGAGTTTTTTCGCCTCGTTGCACAATTTATACACGTGAAACTAAAAACTACGGAAAATGTTGCTCGTAAATCGACATTCGCACGTATCTTTTGATCCGGATGGACTCACGTGACCCATAAGTGCTATTCGGAAAGCTCTTTCCGAGCCGGCCGCAGCGGGCCTTGTTTTGCTTTACCAATTCATTTCTTAAACGTATAATAAAATGGAAAAATAAATAACGAACATGTGGGGTGCAACACGAGGACTTCCCAGGAGGTCACCCATCCTAGTACAACTCTCGCCCAAGCACGCTTAACTTCGGAGTTCTGATGGGATCCGGTGCATTAGTGCTGGTATGATCGCACCCGTAATGATATGCATCGCAAATATATTTGTATTTAAAACCCTTCCCATTCTTAAGAATTTTGAAAAAAAAAAATTCACGAGTTTTTTTGCCTCGTTGCACAATTTATACACGTGAAACTAAAAACTACGGAAAATGTTCCTCGTAAATCGACATTCGCACGTATCTCTTGATCCGGATGGACTCACGTGACCCATAAGTTCTTTTCGGAAAGCTCTTTCCGAGCCGGCCGCAGCGGGCCTTGTTTTGCTTTACCAATTCATTTCTTAAACGTATAATAAAATGGAAAAATAAATAACGAAAATGTGGGGTGCAACACGAGGACTTCCTAGGAGGTCACCCATCCTAGTACTACTCTCGCCCAAGCACGCTTAACTTCGGAGTTCTGATGGGATCCGGTGCATTAGTGCTGGTATGATCGCACCCGTAATGATATGCATCGCAAATATATTTGTATTTAAAACCCTTCCCGTTCTTAAGAATTTTGAAAAAAAAAATTCACGAGTTTTTTCGCATCGTTGCACAATTTATACACGTGAAACTAAAAACTACGGAAAATGTTACTCGTTAATCGACATTCGCACGTATCTTTTGATCCGGATGTATTCACGTGACCCATAAGTGCTTTTCGGAAAGCTCTTTCCGAGCCGGCCGCATGGTCCTTTTTTTGGTTTACCAATTCATTTCTTGAACGCATAAAAAAATGAAAAAATAAATAAGAAAATGTGGGGTGCAACACGAGGACTTCCCAGGAGGTCACCCATCCTAGTACTACTCTCGCCCAAGCACGCTTAACTTCGGAGTTCTGATGGGATCCGGTGCATTAGTGCTGGTATGATCGCACCCGTAATGATATGCATCGCAAATATATTTGTATTTAAAACCCTTCACAATCTTAAGAATTTTGAAAAAAAAAAATTCACGAGTTTTTTCGCCTCGTTGCACAATTTATACACGTGAAACTAAAAACTACGGAAAATGTTTCTCGTAAATCGACATTCGCACGTATCTTTTGATCCGGATGGACTCACGTGACCCATAAGTGCTATTCGGAAAGCTCTTTCCGAGCCGGCCGCAGCGGGCCTTGTTTTGCTTTACCAATTCATTTCTTAAACGTATAATAAAATGGAAAAATAAATAACGAACATGTGGGGTGCAACACGAGGACTTCCCAGGAGGTCACCCATCCTAGTACAACTCTCGCCCAAGCACGCTTAACTTCGGAGTTCTGATGGGATCCGGTGCATTAGTGCTGGTATGATCGCACCCGTAATGATATGCATCGCAAATATATTTGTATTTAAAACCCTTCCCGTTCTTAAGAATTTTGAAAAAAAAATTCACGAGTTTTTTCGCCTCGTTGCACAATTTATACACGTGAAACTAAAAACTACGGAAAATGTTTCTCGTAAATCGACATTCGCACGTATCTTTTGATCCGGATGGACTCACGTGACCCATAAGTGCTTTTCGGAAAGCTCTTTCCGAGCCGGCCGCAGCGGGCCTTGTTTTGCTTTACCAATTCATTTCTTAAACGTATAATAAAATGGAAAAATAAATAACGAACATGTGGGGTGCAACACGAGGACTTCCCAGGAGGTCACCCATCCTAGTACAACTCTCGCCCAAGCACGCTTAACTTCGGAGTTCTGATGGGATCCGGTGCATTAGTGCTGGTATGATCGCACCCGTAATGATATGCATCGCAAATATATTTGTATTTAAAACCCTTCCCGCTCTTAAGAATTTTGAAAAAAAAAATTCACGAGTTTTTTCGCCTCGTTGCACAATTTACACACGTGAAACTAAAAACTACGGAAAATGTTCCTCGTAAATCGACATTCGCACGTATCTTTTGATCCGGATGGACTCACGTGACCCATAAGTTCTTTTCGGAAAGCTCTTTCCGAGCCGGCCGCAGCGGGCCTTGTTTTGCTTTACCAATTCATTTCTTAAACGTATAATAAAATGGAAAAATAAATAACGAAAATGTGGGGTGCAACACGAGGACTTCCTAGGAGGTCACCCATCCTAGTACTACTCTCGCCCAAGCACGCTTAACTTCGGAGTTCTGATGGGATCCGGTGCATTAGTGCTGGTATGATCGCACCCGTAATGATATGCATCGCAAATATATTTGTATTTAAAACCCTTCCCGTTCTTAAGAATTTTGAAAAAAAAAATTCACGAGTTTTTTCGCATCGTTGCACAATTTATACACGTGAAACTAAAAACTACGGAAAATGTTACTCGTTAATCGACATTCGCACGTATCTTTTGATCCGGATGTATTCACGTGACCCATAAGTGCTTTTCGGAAAGCTCTTTCCGAGCCGGCCGCATGGTCCTTTTTTTGGTTTACCAATTCATTTCTTGAACGCATAAAAAAATGAAAAAATAAATAAGAAAATGTGGGGTGCAACACGAGGACTTCCCAGGAGGTCACCCATCCTAGTACTACTCTCGCCCAAGCACGCTTAACTTCGGAGTTCTGATGGGATCCGGTGCATTAGTGCTGGTATGATCGCACCCGTAATGATATGCATCGCAAATATATTTGTATTTAAAACCCTTCACAATCTTAAGAATTTTGAAAAAAAAAAATTCACGAGTTTTTTCGCCTCGTTGCACAATTTATACACGTGAAACTAAAAACTACGGAAAATGTTTCTCGTAAATCGACATTCGCACGTATCTTTTGATCCGGATGGACTCACGTGACCCATAAGTGCTATTCGGAAAGCTCTTTCCGAGCCGGCCGCAGCGGGCCTTGTTTTGCTTTACCAATTCATTTCTTAAACGTATAATAAAATGGAAAAATAAATAACGAACATGTGGGGTGCAACACGAGGACTTCCCAGGAGGTCACCCATCCTAGTACAACTCTCGCCCAAGCACGCTTAACTTCGGAGTTCTGATGGGATCCGGTGCATTAGTGCTGGTATGATCGCACCCGTAATGATATGCATCGCAAATATATTTGTATTTAAAACCCTTCCCGTTCTTAAGAATTTTGAAAAAAAAATTCACGAGTTTTTTCGCCTCGTTGCACAATTTATACACGTGAAACTAAAAACTACGGAAAATGTTTCTCGTAAATCGACATTCGCACGTATCTTTTGATCCGGATGGACTCACGTGACCCATAAGTGCTTTTCGGAAAGCTCTTTCCGAGCCGGCCGCAGCGGGCCTTGTTTTGCTTTACCAATTCATTTCTTAAACGTATAATAAAATGGAAAAATAAATAACGAACATGTGGGGTGCAACACGAGGACTTCCCAGGAGGTCACCCATCCTAGTACAACTCTCGCCCAAGCACGCTTAACTTCGGAGTTCTGATGGGATCCGGTGCATTAGTGCTGGTATGATCGCACCCGTAATGATATGCATCGCAAATATATTTGTATTTAAAACCCTTCCCGTTCTTAAGAATTTTGAAAAAAAAAATTCACGAGTTTTTTCGCATCGTTGCACAATTTATACACGTGAAACTAAAAACTACGGAAAATGTTACTCGTTAATCGACATTCGCACGTATCTTTTGATCCGGATGTATTCACGTGACCCATAAGTGCTTTTCGGAAAGCTCTTTCCGAGCCGGCCGCATGGTCCTTTTTTTGGTTTACCAATTCATTTCTTGAACGCATAAAAAAATGAAAAAATAAATAAGAAAATGTGGGGTGCAACACGAGGACTTCCCAGGAGGTCACCCATCCTAGTACTACTCTCGCCCAAGCACGCTTAACTTCGGAGTTCTGATGGGATCCGGTGCATTAGTGCTGGTATGATCGCACCCGTAATGATATGCATCGCAAATATATTTGTATTTAAAACCCTTCACAATCTTAAGAATTTTGAAAAAAAAAAATTCACGAGTTTTTTCGCCTCGTTGCACAATTTATACACGTGAAACTAAAAACTACGGAAAATGTTTCTCGTAAATCGACATTCGCACGTATCTTTTGATCCGGATGGACTCACGTGACCCATAAGTGCTATTCGGAAAGCTCTTTCCGAGCCGGCCGCAGCGGGCCTTGTTTTGCTTTACCAATTCATTTCTTAAACGTATAATAAAATGGAAAAATAAATAACGAACATGTGGGGTGCAACACGAGGACTTCCCAGGAGGTCACCCATCCTAGTACAACTCTCGCCCAAGCACGCTTAACTTCGGAGTTCTGATGGGATCCGGTGCATTAGTGCTGGTATGATCGCACCCGTAATGATATGCATCGCAAATATATTTGTATTTAAAACCCTTCCCGTTCTTAAGAATTTTGAAAAAAAAATTCACGAGTTTTTTCGCCTCGTTGCACAATTTATACACGTGAAACTAAAAACTACGGAAAATGTTTCTCGTAAATCGACATTCGCACGTATCTTTTGATCCGGATGGACTCACGTGACCCATAAGTGCTTTTCGGAAAGCTCTTTCCGAGCCGGCCGCAGCGGGCCTTGTTTTGCTTTACCAATTCATTTCTTAAACGTATAATAAAATGGAAAAATAAATAACGAACATGTGGGGTGCAACACGAGGACTTCCCAGGAGGTCACCCATCCTAGTACAACTCTCGCCCAAGCACGCTTAACTTCGGAGTTCTGATGGGATCCGGTGCATTAGTGCTGGTATGATCGCACCCGTAATGATATGCATCGCAAATATATTTGTATTTAAAACCCTTCCCGCTCTTAAGAATTTTGAAAAAAAAAAATTCACGAGTTTTTTCGCCTCGTTGCACAATTTACACACGTGAAACTAAAAACTACGGAAAATGTTCCTCGTAAATCGACATTCGCACGTATCTTTTGATCCGGATGTATTCACGTGACCCATAAGTGCTTTTCGGAAAGCTCTTTCCGAGCCGGCCGCATGGTCCTTTTTTTGGTTTACCAATTCATTTCTTGAACGCATAAAAAAATGAAAAAATAAATAAGAAAATGTGGGGTGCAACACGAGGACTTCCCAGGAGGTCACCCATCCTAGTACTACTCTCGCCCAAGCACGCTTAACTTCGGAGTTCTGATGGGATCCGGTGCATTAGTGCTGGTATGATCGCACCCGTAATGATATGCATCGCAAATATATTTGTATTTAAAACCCTTCCCGTTCTTAAGAATTTTGAAAAAAAAATTCACGAGTTTTTTCGCCTCGTTGCACAATTTATACACGTGAAACTAAAAACTACGGAAAATGTTTCTCGTAAATCGACATTCGCACGTATCTTTTGATCCGGATGGACTCACGTGACCCATAAGTGCTTTTCGGAAAGCTCTTTCCGAGCCGGCCGCAGGGGGCCTTGTTTTGCTTTACCAATTCATTTCTTAAACGTATAATAAAATGGAAAAATAAATAACGAACATGTGGGGTGCAACACGAGGACTTCCCAGGAGGTCACCCATCCTAGTACAACTCTCGCCCAAGCACGCTTAACTTCGGAGTTCTGATGGGATCCGGTGCATTAGTGCTGGTATGATCGCACCCGTAATGATATGCATCGCAAATATATTTGTATTTAAAACCCTTCCCGCTCTTAAGAATTTTGAAAAAAAAAAATTCACGAGTTTTTTCGCCTCGTTGCACAATTTACACACGTGAAACTAAAAACTACGGAAAATGTTCCTCGTAAATCGACATTCGCACGTATCTTTTGATCCGGATGTATTCACGTGACCCATAAGTGCTTTTCGGAAAGCTCTTTCCGAGCCGGCCGCATGGTCCTTTTTTTGGTTTACCAATTCATTTCTTGAACGCATAAAAAAATGAAAAAATAAATAAGAAAATGTGGGGTGCAACACGAGGACTTCCCAGGAGGTCACCCATCCTAGTACTACTCTCGCCCAAGCACGCTTAACTTCGGAGTTCTGATGGGATCCGGTGCATTAGTGCTGGTATGATCGCACCCGTAATGATATGCATCGCAAATATATTTGTATTTAAAACCCTTCCCATTCTTAAGAATTTTGAAAAAAAAAAATTCACGAGTTTTTTTGCCTCGTTGCACAATTTATACACGTGAAACTAAAAACTACGGAAAATGTTCCTCGTAAATCGACATTCGCACGTATCTTTTGATCCGGATGGACTCACGTGACCCATAAGTTCTTATCGGAAAGCTCTTTCCGAGCCGGCCGCAGCGGGCCTTGTTTTGCTTTACCAATTCATTTCTTAAACGTATAATAAAATGGAAAAATAAATAACGAAAATGTGGGGTGCAACACGAGGACTTCCTAGGAGGTCACCCATCCTAGTACTACTCTCGCCCAAGCACGCTTAACTTCGGAGTTCTGATGGGATCCGGTGCATTAGTGCTGGTATGATCGCACCCGTAATGATATGCATCGCAAATATATTTGTATTTAAAACCCTTCCCGTTCTTAAGAATTTTGAAAAAAAAAAATTCACGAGTTTTTTCGCATCGTTGCACAATTTATACACGTGAAACTAAAAACTACGGAAAATGTTACTCGTTAATCGACATTCGCACGTATCTTTTGATCCGGATGTATTCACGTGACCCATAAGTGCTTTTCGGAAAGCTCTTTCCGAGCCGGCCGCATGGTCCTTTTTTTGGTTTACCAATTCATTTCTTGAACGCATAAAAAAATGAAAAAATAAATAAGAAAATGTGGGGTGCAACACGAGGACTTCCCAGGAGGTCACCCATCCTAGTACTACTCTCGCCCAAGCACGCTTAACTTCGGAGTTCTGATGGGATCCGGTGCATTAGTGCTGGTATGATCGCACCCGTAATGATATGCATCGCAAATATATTTGTATTTAAAACCCTTCACAATCTTAAGAATTTTGAAAAAAAAAAATTCACGAGTTTTTTCGCCTCGTTGCACAATTTATACACGTGAAACTAAAAACTACGGAAAATGTTTTTCGTAAATCGACATTCGCACGTATCTTTTGATCCGGATGGACTCACGTGACCCATAAGTGCTATTCGGAAAGCTCTTTCCGAGCCGGCCGCAGCGGGCCTTGTTTTGCTTTACCAATTCATTTCTTAAACGTATAATAAAATGGAAAAATAAATAACGAACATGTGGGGTGCAACACGAGGACTTCCCAGGAGGTCACCCATCCTAGTACAACTCTCGCCCAAGCACGCTTAACTTCGGAGTTCTGATGGGATCCGGTGCATTAGTGCTGGTATGATCGCACCCGTAATGATATGCATCGCAAATATATTTGTATTTAAAACCCTTCCCGTTCTTAAGAATTTTGAAAAAAAAATTCACGAGTTTTTTCGCCTCGTTGCACAATTTATACACGTGAAACTAAAAACTACGGAAAATGTTTCTCGTAAATCGACATTCGCACGTATCTTTTGATCCGGATGGACTCACGTGACCCATAAGTGCTTTTCGGAAAGCTCTTTCCGAGCCGGCCGCAGCGGGGCTTGTTTTGCTTTACCATTTCATTTCTTAAACGTATAATAAAATGGAAAAATAAATAACGAAAATGTGGGGTGCAACACGAGGACTTCCCAGGAGGTCACCCATCCTAGTAGTACTCTCGCCCAAGCACGCTTAACTTCGGAGTTCTGATGGGATCCGGTGCATTAGTGCGGGTATGATCGCACCCGTAATGATATGCATCGCAAATATATTTGTATTTAAAACCCTTCCCGCTCTTAAGAATTTTGAAAAAAAAAAAATTCACGAGTTTTTTCGCCTCGTTGCACAATTTATACACGTGAAACTAAAAACTACGGAAAATGTTCCTCGTAAATCGACATTCGCACGTATCTTTTGATCCGGATGTATTCACGTGACCCATAAGTGCTCTTCGGAAAGCTCTTTCCGAGCCGGCCGCATGGTCCCTGTTTTGCTTTACCAATTCATTTCTTGAACGCATAACAAAATGAAAAAATAAATAAGAAAATGTGGGGTGCAACACGAGGACTTCCCAGGAGGTCACCCATCCTAGTACTACTCTCGCCCAAGCACGCTTAACTTCGGAGTTCTGATGGGATCCGGTGCATTAGTGCTGGTATGATCGCACCCGTAATGATATGCATCGCAAATATATTTGTATTTAAAACCCTTCACAATCTTAAGAATTTTGAAAAAAAAAAATTCACGAGTTTTTTCGCCTCGTTGCACAATTTATACACGTGAAACTAAAAACTACGGAAAATATTTCTCGTAAATCGACATTCGCACGTATCTTTTGATCCGGATGGACTCACGTGACCCATAAGTGCTATTCGGAAAGCTCTTTCCGAGCCGGCCGCAGCGGGCCTTGTTTTGCTTTACCAATTCATTTCTTAAACGTATAATAAAATGGAAAAATAAATAACGAAAATGTGGGGTGCAACACGAGGACTTCCCAGGAGGTCACCCATCCTAGTACTACTCTCGCCCAAGCACGCTTAACTTCGGAGTTCTGATGGGATCCGGTGCATTAGTGCTGGTATGATCGCACCCGTCATGATATGCATCGCAAATATATTTGTATTTAAAACCCTTCACAATCTTAAGAATTTTGAAAAAAAAAAATTCACGAGTTTTTTCGTCTCGTTGCACAATTTATACACGTGAAACTAAAAACTACGGAAAATGTTTCTCGTAAATCGACATTCGCACGTATCTTTTGATCCGGATGGACTCACGTGACCCATAAGTGCTATTCGGAAAGCTCTTTCCGAGCCGGCCGCAGCGGGCCTTGTTTTGCTTTACCAATTCATTTCTTAAACGTATAATAAAATGGAAAAATAAATAACGAACATGTGGGGTGCAACACGAGGACTTCCCAGGAGGTCACCCATCCTAGTACAACTCTCGCCCAAGCACGCTTAACTTCGGAGTTCTGATGGGATCCGGTGCATTAGTGCTGGTATGATCGCACCCGTAATGATATGCATCGCAAATATATTTGTATTTAAAACCCTTCCCGTTCTTAAGAATTTTGAAAAAAAAATTCACGAGTTTTTTCGCCTCGTTGCACAATTTATACACGTGAAACTAAAAACTACGGAAAATGTTTCTCGTAAATCGACATTCGCACGTATCTTTTGATCCGGATGGACTCACGTGACCCATAAGTGCTTTTCGGAAAGCTCTTTCCGAGCCGGCCGCAGCGGGGCTTGTTTTCCTTTACCATTTCATTTCTTAAACGTATAATAAAATGGAAAAATAAATAACGAAAATGTGGGGTGCAACACGAGGACTTCCCAGGAGGTCACCCATCCTAGTACAACTCTCGCCCAAGCACGCTTAACTTCGGAGTTCTGATGGGATCCGGTGCATTAGTGCTGGTATGATCGCACCCGTAATGATATGCATCGCAAATATATTTGTATTTAAAACCCTTCCCGTTCTTAAGAATTTTGAAAAAAAAATTCACGAGTTTTTTCGCCTCGTTGCACAATTTATACACGTGAAACTAAAAACTACGGAAAATGTTTCTCGTAAATCGACATTCGCACGTATCTTTTGATCCGGATGGACTCACGTGACCCATAAGTGCTTTTCGGAAAGCTCTTTCCGAGCCGGCCGCAGCGGGCCTTGTTTTGCTTTACCAATTCATTTCTTAAACGTATAATAAAATGGAAAAATAAATAACGAACATGTGGGGTGCAACACGAGGACTTCCCAGGAGGTCACCCATCCTAGTACAACTCTCGCCCAAGCACGCTTAACTTCGGAGTTCTGATGGGATCCGGTGCATTAGTGCTGGTATGATCGCACCCGTAATGATATGCATCGCAAATATATTTGTATTTAAAACCCTTCCCGCTCTTAAGAATTTTGAAAAAAAAAAATTCACGAGTTTTTTCGCCTCGTTGCACAATTTACACACGTGAAACTAAAAACTACGGAAAATGTTCCTCGTAAATCGACATTCGCACGTATCTTTTGATCCGGATGTATTCACGTGACCCATAAGTGCTTTTCGGAAAGCTCTTTCCGAGCCGGCCGCATGGTCCTTTTTTTGGTTTACCAATTCATTTCTTGAACGCATAAAAAAATGAAAAAATAAATAAGAAAATGTGGGGTGCAACACGAGGACTTCCCAGGAGGTCACCCATCCTAGTACTACTCTCGCCCAAGCACGCTTAACTTCGGAGTTCTGATGGGATCCGGTGCATTAGTGCTGGTATGATCGCACCCGTAATGATATGCATCGCAAATATATTTGTATTTAAAACCCTTCCCGTTCTTAAGAATTTTGAAAAAAAAATTCACGAGTTTTTTCGCCTCGTTGCACAATTTATACACGTGAAACTAAAAACTACGGAAAATGTTTCTCGTAAATCGACATTCGCACGTATCTTTTGATCCGGATGGACTCACGTGACCCATAAGTGCTTTTCGGAAAGCTCTTTCCGAGCCGGCCGCAGGGGGCCTTGTTTTGCTTTACCAATTCATTTCTTAAACGTATAATAAAATGGAAAAATAAATAACGAACATGTGGGGTGCAACACGAGGACTTCCCAGGAGGTCACCCATCCTAGTACAACTCTCGCCCAAGCACGCTTAACTTCGGAGTTCTGATGGGATCCGGTGCATTAGTGCTGGTATGATCGCACCCGTAATGATATGCATCGCAAATATATTTGTATTTAAAACCCTTCCCGCTCTTAAGAATTTTGAAAAAAAAAAATTCACGAGTTTTTTCGCCTCGTTGCACAATTTACACACGTGAAACTAAAAACTACGGAAAATGTTCCTCGTAAATCGACATTCGCACGTATCTTTTGATCCGGATGTATTCACGTGACCCATAAGTGCTTTTCGGAAAGCTCTTTCCGAGCCGGCCGCATGGTCCTTTTTTTGGTTTACCAATTCATTTCTTGAACGCATAAAAAAATGAAAAAATAAATAAGAAAATGTGGGGTGCAACACGAGGACTTCCCAGGAGGTCACCCATCCTAGTACTACTCTCGCCCAAGCACGCTTAACTTCGGAGTTCTGATGGGATCCGGTGCATTAGTGCTGGTATGATCGCACCCGTAATGATATGCATCGCAAATATATTTGTATTTAAAACCCTTCCCATTCTTAAGAATTTTGAAAAAAAAAAATTCACGAGTTTTTTTGCCTCGTTGCACAATTTATACACGTGAAACTAAAAACTACGGAAAATGTTCCTCGTAAATCGACATTCGCACGTATCTTTTGATCCGGATGGACTCACGTGACCCATAAGTTCTTTTCGGAAAGCTCTTTCCGAGCCGGCCGCAGCGGGCCTTGTTTTGCTTTACCAATTCATTTCTTAAACGTATAATAAAATGGAAAAATAAATAACGAAAATGTGGGGTGCAACACGAGGACTTCCTAGG
The DNA here is from genome assembly GCA_028455895.1 of Rhodomyrtus tomentosa. NCBI lineage: Eukaryota > Viridiplantae > Streptophyta > Magnoliopsida > Myrtales > Myrtaceae > Rhodomyrtus > Rhodomyrtus tomentosa. Next base: position 17,998,098 of record JAPCWY010000001.1, read on the forward strand.
AGGTCACCCATCCTAGTACTACTCTCGCCCAAGCACGCTTAACTTCGGAGTTCTGATGGGATCCGGTGCATTAGTGCTGGTATGATCGCACCCGTAATGATATGCATCGCAAATATATTTGTATTTAAAACCCTTCCCGTTCTTAAGAATTTTGAAAAAAAAAAATTCACGAGTTTTTTCGCATCGTTGCACAATTTATACACGTGAAACTAAAAACTACGGAAAATGTTACTCGTTAATCGACATTCGCACGTATCTTTTGATCCGGATGTATTCACGTGACCCATAAGTGCTTTTCGGAAAGCTCTTTCCGAGCCGGCCGCATGGTCCTTTTTTTGGTTTACCAATTCATTTCTTGAACGCATAAAAAAATGAAAAAATAAATAAGAAAATGTGGGGTGCAACACGAGGACTTCCCAGGAGGTCACCCATCCTAGTACTACTCTCGCCCAAGCACGCTTAACTTCGGAGTTCTGATGGGATCCGGTGCATTAGTGCTGGTATGATCGCACCCGTAATGATATGCATCGCAAATATATTTGTATTTAAAACCCTTCACAATCTTAAGAATTTTGAAAAAAAAAAATTCACGAGTTTTTTCGCCTCGTTGCACAATTTATACACGTGAAACTAAAAACTACGGAAAATGTTTCTCGTAAATCGACATTCGCACGTATCTTTTGATCCGGATGGACTCACGTGACCCATAAGTGCTATTCGGAAAGCTCTTTCCGAGCCGGCCGCAGCGGGCCTTGTTTTGCTTTACCAATTCATTTCTTAAACGTATAATAAAATGGAAAAATAAATAACGAACATGTGGGGTGCAACACGAGGACTTCCCAGGAGGTCACCCATCCTAGTACAACTCTCGCCCAAGCACGCTTAACTTCGGAGTTCTGATGGGATCCGGTGCATTAGTGCTGGTATGATCGCACCCGTAATGATATGCATCGCAAATATATTTGTATTTAAAACCCTTCCCGTTCTTAAGAATTTTGAAAAAAAAATTCACGAGTTTTTTCGCCTCGTTGCACAATTTATACACGTGAAACTAAAAACTACGGAAAATGTTTCTCGTAAATCGACATTCGCACGTATCTTTTGATCCGGATGGACTCACGTGACCCATAAGTGCTTTTCGGAAAGCTCTTTCCGAGCCGGCCGCAGCGGGGCTTGTTTTGCTTTACCATTTCATTTCTTAAACGTATAATAAAATGGAAAAATAAATAACGAAAATGTGGGGTGCAACACGAGGACTTCCCAGGAGGTCACCCATCCTAGTAGTACTCTCGCCCAAGCACGCTTAACTTCGGAGTTCTGATGGGATCCGGTGCATTAGTGCGGGTATGATCGCACCCGTAATGATATGCATCGCAAATATATTTGTATTTAAAACCCTTCCCGCTCTTAAGAATTTTGAAAAAAAAAAAATTCACGAGTTTTTTCGCCTCGTTGCACAATTTATACACGTGAAACTAAAAACTACGGAAAATGTTCCTCGTAAATCGACATTCGCACGTATCTTTTGATCCGGATGTATTCACGTGACCCATAAGTGCTTTTCGGAAAGCTCTTTCCGAGCCGGCCGCATGGTCCCTGTTTTGCTTTACCAATTCATTTCTTGAACGCATAACAAAATGAAAAAATAAATAAGAAAATGTGGGGTGCAACACGAGGACTTCCCAGGAGGTCACCCATCCTAGTACTACTCTCGCCCAAGCACGCTTAACTTCGGAGTTCTGATGGGATCCGGTGCATTAGTGCTGGTATGATCGCACCCGTAATGATATGCATCGCAAATATATTTGTATTTAAAACCCTTCACAATCTTAAGAATTTTGAAAAAAAAAAATTCACGAGTTTTTTCGCCTCGTTGCACAATTTATACACGTGAAACTAAAAACTACGGAAAATATTTCTCGTAAATCGACATTCGCACGTATCTTTTGATCCGGATGGACTCACGTGACCCATAAGTGCTATTCGGAAAGCTCTTTCCGAGCCGGCCGCAGCGGGCCTTGTTTTGCTTTACCAATTCATTTCTTAAACGTATAATAAAATGGAAAAATAAATAACGAAAATGTGGGGTGCAACACGAGGACTTCCCAGGAGGTCACCCATCCTAGTACTACTCTCGCCCAAGCACGCTTAACTTCGGAGTTCTGATGGGATCCGGTGCATTAGTGCTGGTATGATCGCACCCGTCATGATATGCATCGCAAATATATTTGTATTTAAAACCCTTCACAATCTTAAGAATTTTGAAAAAAAAAAATTCACGAGTTTTTTCGTCTCGTTGCACAATTTATACACGTGAAACTAAAAACTACGGAAAATGTTTCTCGTAAATCGACATTCGCACGTATCTTTTGATCCGGATGGACTCACGTGACCCATAAGTGCTATTCGGAAAGCTCTTTCCGAGCCGGCCGCAGCGGGCCTTGTTTTGCTTTACCAATTCATTTCTTAAACGTATAATAAAATGGAAAAATAAATAACGAACATGTGGGGTGCAACACGAGGACTTCCCAGGAGGTCACCCATCCTAGTACAACTCTCGCCCAAGCACGCTTAACTTCGGAGTTCTGATGGGATCCGGTGCATTAGTGCTGGTATGATCGCACCCGTAATGATATGCATCGCAAATATATTTGTATTTAAAACCCTTCCCGTTCTTAAGAATTTTGAAAAAAAAATTCACGAGTTTTTTCGCCTCGTTGCACAATTTATACACGTGAAACTAAAAACTACGGAAAATGTTTCTCGTAAATCGACATTCGCACGTATCTTTTGATCCGGATGGACTCACGTGACCCATAAGTGCTTTTCGGAAAGCTCTTTCCGAGCCGGCCGCAGCGGGCCTTGTTTTGCTTTACCAATTCATTTCTTAAACGTATAATAAAATGGAAAAATAAATAACGAACATGTGGGGTGCAACACGAGGACTTCCCAGGAGGTCACCCATCCTAGTACAACTCTCGCCCAAGCACGCTTAACTTCGGAGTTCTGATGGGATCCGGTGCATTAGTGCTGGTATGATCGCACCCGTAATGATATGCATCGCAAATATATTTGTATTTAAAACCCTTCCCGCTCTTAAGAATTTTGAAAAAAAAAAATTCACGAGTTTTTTCGCCTCGTTGCACAATTTACACACGTGAAACTAAAAACTACGGAAAATGTTCCTCGTAAATCGACATTCGCACGTATCTTTTGATCCGGATGTATTCACGTGACCCATAAGTGCTTTTCGGAAAGCTCTTTCCGAGCCGGCCGCATGGTCCTTTTTTTGGTTTACCAATTCATTTCTTGAACGCATAAAAAAATGAAAAAATAAATAAGAAAATGTGGGGTGCAACACGAGGACTTCCCAGGAGGTCACCCATCCTAGTACTACTCTCGCCCAAGCACGCTTAACTTCGGAGTTCTGATGGGATCCGGTGCATTAGTGCTGGTATGATCGCACCCGTAATGATATGCATCGCAAATATATTTGTATTTAAAACCCTTCCCGTTCTTAAGAATTTTGAAAAAAAAATTCACGAGTTTTTTCGCCTCGTTGCACAATTTATACACGTGAAACTAAAAACTACGGAAAATGTTTCTCGTAAATCGACATTCGCACGTATCTTTTGATCCGGATGGACTCACGTGACCCATAAGTGCTTTTCGGAAAGCTCTTTCCGAGCCGGCCGCAGGGGGCCTTGTTTTGCTTTACCAATTCATTTCTTAAACGTATAATAAAATGGAAAAATAAATAACGAACATGTGGGGTGCAACACGAGGACTTCCCAGGAGGTCACCCATCCTAGTACAACTCTCGCCCAAGCACGCTTAACTTCGGAGTTCTGATGGGATCCGGTGCATTAGTGCTGGTATGATCGCACCCGTAATGATATGCATCGCAAATATATTTGTATTTAAAACCCTTCCCGCTCTTAAGAATTTTGAAAAAAAAAAATTCACGAGTTTTTTCGCCTCGTTGCACAATTTACACACGTGAAACTAAAAACTACGGAAAATGTTCCTCGTAAATCGACATTCGCACGTATCTTTTGATCCGGATGTATTCACGTGACCCATAAGTGCTTTTCGGAAAGCTCTTTCCGAGCCGGCCGCATGGTCCTTTTTTTGGTTTACCAATTCATTTCTTGAACGCATAAAAAAATGAAAAAATAAATAAGAAAATGTGGGGTGCAACACGAGGACTTCCCAGGAGGTCACCCATCCTAGTACTACTCTCGCCCAAGCACGCTTAACTTCGGAGTTCTGATGGGATCCGGTGCATTAGTGCTGGTATGATCGCACCCGTAATGATATGCATCGCAAATATATTTGTATTTAAAACCCTTCCCATTCTTAAGAATTTTGAAAAAAAAAAATTCACGAGTTTTTTTGCCTCGTTGCACAATTTATACACGTGAAACTAAAAACTACGGAAAATGTTCCTCGTAAATCGACATTCGCACGTATCTTTTGATCCGGATGGACTCACGTGACCCATAAGTTCTTTTCGGAAAGCTCTTTCCGAGCCGGCCGCAGCGGGCCTTGTTTTGCTTTACCAATTCATTTCTTAAACGTATAATAAAATGGAAAAATAAATAACGAAAATGTGGGGTGCAACACGAGGACTTCCTAGGAGGTCACCCATCCTAGTACTACTCTCGCCCAAGCACGCTTAACTTCGGAGTTCTGATGGGATCCGGTGCATTAGTGCTGGTATGATCGCACCCGTAATGATATGCATCGCAAATATATTTGTATTTAAAACCCTTCCCGTTCTTAAGAATTTTGAAAAAAAAAAATTCACGAGTTTTTTCGCATCGTTGCACAATTTATACACGTGAAACTAAAAACTACGGAAAATGTTACTCGTTAATCGACATTCGCACGTATCTTTTGATCCGGATGTATTCACGTGACCCATAAGTGCTTTTCGGAAAGCTCTTTCCGAGCCGGCCGCATGGTCCTTTTTTTGGTTTACCAATTCATTTCTTGAACGCATAAAAAAATGAAAAAATAAATAAGAAAATGTGGGGTGCAACACGAGGACTTCCCAGGAGGTCACCCATCCTAGTACTACTCTCGCCCAAGCACGCTTAACTTCGGAGTTCTGATGGGATCCGGTGCATTAGTGCTGGTATGATCGCACCCGTAATGATATGCATCGCAAATATATTTGTATTTAAAACCCTTCACAATCTTAAGAATTTTGAAAAAAAAAAATTCACGAGTTTTTTCGCCTCGTTGCACAATTTATACACGTGAAACTAAAAACTACGGAAAATGTTTCTCGTAAATCGACATTCGCACGTATCTTTTGATCCGGATGGACTCACGTGACCCATAAGTGCTATTCGGAAAGCTCTTTCCGAGCCGGCCGCAGCGGGCCTTGTTTTGCTTTACCAATTCATTTCTTAAACGTATAATAAAATGGAAAAATAAATAACGAACATGTGGGGTGCAACACGAGGACTTCCCAGGAGGTCACCCATCCTAGTACAACTCTCGCCCAAGCACGCTTAACTTCGGAGTTCTGATGGGATCCGGTGCATTAGTGCTGGTATGATCGCACCCGTAATGATATGCATCGCAAATATATTTGTATTTAAAACCCTTCCCGTTCTTAAGAATTTTGAAAAAAAAATTCACGAGTTTTTTCGCCTCGTTGCACAATTTATACACGTGAAACTAAAAACTACGGAAAATGTTTCTCGTAAATCGACATTCGCACGTATCTTTTGATCCGGATGGACTCACGTGACCCATAAGTGCTTTTCGGAAAGCTCTTTCCGAGCCGGCCGCAGCGGGGCTTGTTTTGCTTTACCATTTCATTTCTTAAACGTATAATAAAATGGAAAAATAAATAACGAAAATGTGGGGTGCAACACGAGGACTTCCCAGGAGGTCACCCATCCTAGTAGTACTCTCGCCCAAGCACGCTTAACTTCGGAGTTCTGATGGGATCCGGTGCATTAGTGCGGGTATGATCGCACCCGTAATGATATGCATCGCAAATATATTTGTATTTAAAACCCTTCCCGCTCTTAAGAATTTTGAAAAAAAAAAAATTCACGAGTTTTTTCGCCTCGTTGCACAATTTATACACGTGAAACTAAAAACTACGGAAAATGTTCCTCGTAAATCGACATTCGCACGTATCTTTTGATCCGGATGTATTCACGTGACCCATAAGTGCTTTTCGGAAAGCTCTTTCCGAGCCGGCCGCATGGTCCCTGTTTTGCTTTACCAATTCATTTCTTGAACGCATAACAAAATGAAAAAATAAATAAGAAAATGTGGGGTGCAACACGAGGACTTCCCAGGAGGTCACCCATCCTAGTACTACTCTCGCCCAAGCACGCTTAACTTCGGAGTTCTGATGGGATCCGGTGCATTAGTGCTGGTATGATCGCACCCGTAATGATATGCATCGCAAATATATTTGTATTTAAAACCCTTCACAATCTTAAGAATTTTGAAAAAAAAAAATTCACGAGTTTTTTCGCCTCGTTGCACAATTTATACACGTGAAACTAAAAACTACGGAAAATATTTCTCGTAAATCGACATTCGCACGTATCTTTTGATCCGGATGGACTCACGTGACCCATAAGTGCTATTCGGAAAGCTCTTTCCGAGCCGGCCGCAGCGGGCCTTGTTTTGCTTTACCAATTCATTTCTTAAACGTATAATAAAATGGAAAAATAAATAACGAAAATGTGGGGTGCAACACGAGGACTTCCCAGGAGGTCACCCATCCTAGTACTACTCTCGCCCAAGCACGCTTAACTTCGGAGTTCTGATGGGATCCGGTGCATTAGTGCTGGTATGATCGCACCCGTCATGATATGCATCGCAAATATATTTGTATTTAAAACCCTTCACAATCTTAAGAATTTTGAAAAAAAAAAATTCACGAGTTTTTTCGTCTCGTTGCACAATTTATACACGTGAAACTAAAAACTACGGAAAATGTTTCTCGTAAATCGACATTCGCACGTATCTTTTGATCCGGATGGACTCACGTGACCCATAAGTGCTATTCGGAAAGCTCTTTCCGAGCCGGCCGCAGCGGGCCTTGTTTTGCTTTACCAATTCATTTCTTAAACGTATAATAAAATGGAAAAATAAATAACGAACATGTGGGGTGCAACACGAGGACTTCCCAGGAGGTCACCCATCCTAGTACAACTCTCGCCCAAGCACGCTTAACTTCGGAGTTCTGATGGGATCCGGTGCATTAGTGCTGGTATGATCGCACCCGTAATGATATGCATCGCAAATATATTTGTATTTAAAACCCTTCCCGTTCTTAAGAATTTTGAAAAAAAAATTCACGAGTTTTTTCGCCTCGTTGCACAATTTATACACGTGAAACTAAAAACTACGGAAAATGTTTCTCGTAAATCGACATTCGCACGTATCTTTTGATCCGGATGGACTCACGTGACCCATAAGTGCTTTTCGGAAAGCTCTTTCCGAGCCGGCCGCAGCGGGGCTTGTTTTCCTTTACCATTTCATTTCTTAAACGTATAATAAAATGGAAAAATAAATAACGAAAATGTGGGGTGCAACACGAGGACTTCCCAGGAGGTCACCCATCCTAGTAGTACTCTCGCCCAAGCACGCTTAACTTCGGAGTTCTGATGGGATCCGGTGCATTAGTGCGGGTATGATCGCACCCGTAATGATATGCATCGCAAATATATTTGTATTTAAAACCCTTCCCGCTCTTAAGAATTTTGAAAAAAAAAAATTCACGAGTTTTTTCGCCTCGTTGCACAATTTATACACGTGAAACTAAAAACTACGGAAAATGTTCCTCGTAAATCGACATTCGCACGTATCTTTTGATCCGGATGTATTCACGTGACCCATAAGTGCTTTTCGGAAAGCTCTTTCCGAGCCGGCCGCATGGTCCCTGTTTTGCTTTACCAATTCATTTCTTGAACGCATAACAAAATGAAAAAATAAATAAGAAAATGTGGGGTGCAACACGAGGACTTCCCAGGAGGTCACCCATCCTAGTACTACTCTCGCCCAAGCACGCTTAACTTCGGAGTTCTGATGGGATCCGGTGCATTAGTGCTGGTATGATCGCACCCGTAATGATATGCATCGCAAATATATTTGTATTTAAAACCCTTCACAATCTTAAGAATTTTGAAAAAAAAAAATTCACGAGTTTTTTCGCCTCGTTGCACAATTTATACACGTGAAACTAAAAACTACGGAAAATGTTTCTCGTAAATCGACATTCGCACGTATCTTTTGATCCGGATGGACTCACGTGACCCATAAGTGCTATTCGGAAAGCTCTTTCCGAGCCGGCCGCAGCGGGCCTTGTTTTGCTTTACCAATTCATTTCTTAAACGTATAATAAAATGGAAAAATAAATAACGAAAATGTGGGGTGCAACACGAGGACTTCCCAGGAGGTCACCCATCCTAGTACTACTCTCGCCCAAGCACGCTTAACTTCGGAGTTCTGATGGGATCCGGTGCATTAGTGCTGGTATGATCGCACCCGTAATGATATGCATCGCAAATATATTTGTATTTAAAACCCTTCACAATCTTAAGAATTTTGAAAAAAAAAAATTCACGAGTTTTTTCGTCTCGTTGCACAATTTATACACGTGAAACTAAAAACTACGGAAAATGTTTCTCGTAAATCGACATTCGCACGTATCTTTTGATCCGGATGGACTCACGTGACCCATAAGTGCTATTCGGAAAGCTCTTTCCGAGCCGGCCGCGGCGGGCCTTGTTTTGCTTTACCAATTCATTTCTTAAACGTATAATAAAATGGAAAAATAAATAACGAACATGTGGGGTGCAACACGAGGACTTCCCAGGAGGTCACCCATCCTAGTACAACTCTCGCCCAAGCACGCTTAACTTCGGAGTTCTGATGGGATCCGGTGCATTAGTGCTGGTATGATCGCACCCGTAATGATATGCATCGCAAATATATTTGTATTTAAAACCCTTCCCGTTCTTAAGAATTTTGAAAAAAAAATTCACGAGTTTTTTCGCCTCGTTGCACAATTTATACACGTGAAACTAAAAACTACGGAAAATGTTTCTCGTAAATCGACATTCGCACGTATCTTTTGATCCGGATGGACTCACGTGACCCATAAGTGCTTTTCGGAAAGCTCTTTCCGAGCCGGCCGCAGCGGGGCTTGTTTTCCTTTACCATTTCATTTCTTAAACGTATAATAAAATGGAAAAATAAATAACGAAAATGTGGGGTGCAACACGAGGACTTCCCAGGAGGTCACCCATCCTAGTAGTACTCTCGCCCAAGCACGCTTAACTTCGGAGTTCTGATGGGATCCGGTGCATTAGTGCGGGTATGATCGCACCCGTAATGATATGCATCGCAAATATATTTGTATTTAAAACCCTTCCCGCTCTTAAGAATTTTGAAAAAAAAAAATTCACGAGTTTTTTCGCCTCGTTGCACAATTTATACACGTGAAACTAAAAACTACGGAAAATGTTCCTCGTAAATCGACATTCGCACGTATCTTTTGATCCGGATGTATTCACGTGACCCATAAGTGCTTTTCGGAAAGCTCTTTCCGAGCCGGCCGCATGGTCCCTGTTTTGCTTTACCAATTCATTTCTTGAACGCATAACAAAATGAAAAAATAAATAAGAAAATGTGGGGTGCAACACGAGGACTTCCCAGGAGGTCACCCATCCTAGTACTACTCTCGCCCAAGCACGCTTAACTTCGGAGTTCTGATGGGATCCGGTGCATTAGTGCTGGTATGATCGCACCCGTAATGATATGCATCGCAAATATATTTGTATTTAAAACCCTTCACAATCTTAAGAATTTTGAAAAAAAAAAATTCACGAGTTTTTTCGCCTCGTTGCACAATTTATACACGTGAAACTAAAAACTACGGAAAATGTTTCTCGTAAATCGACATTCGCACGTATCTTTTGATCCGGATGGACTCACGTGACCCATAAGTGCTATTCGGAAAGCTCTTTCCGAGCCGGCCGCAGCGGGCCTTGTTTTGCTTTACCAATTCATTTCTTAAACGTATAATAAAATGGAAAAATAAATAACGAACATGTGGGGTGCAACACGAGGACTTCCCAGGAGGTCACCCATCCTAGTACTACTCTCGCCCAAGCACGCTTAACTTCGGAGTTCTGATGGGATCCGGTGCATTAGTGCTGGTATGATCGCACCCGTAATGATATGCATCGCAAATATATTTGTATTTAAAACCCTTCCCGCTCTTAAGAATTTTGAAAAAAAAAAATTCACGAGTTTTTTCGCCTCGTTGCACAATTTATACACGTGAAACTAAAAACTACGGAAAATGTTTCTCGTAAATCGACATTCGCACGTATCTTTTGATCCGGATGGACTCACGTGACCCATAAGTGCTTTTCGGAAAGCTCTTTCCGAGCCGGCCGCAGCGGGGCTTGTTTTCCTTTACCATTTCATTTCTTAAACGTATAATAAAATGGAAAAATAAATAACGAAAATGTGGGGTGCAACACGAGGACTTCCCAGGAGGTCACCCATCCTAGTAGTACTCTCGCCCAAGCACGCTTAACTTCGGAGTTCTGATGGGATCCGGTGCATTAGTGCGGGTATGATCGCACCCGTAATGATATGCATCGCAAATATATTTGTATTTAAAACCCTTCCCGCTCTTAAGAATTTTGAAAAAAAAAAATTCACGAGTTTTTTCGCCTCGTTGCACAATTTATACACGTGAAACTAAAAACTACGGAAAATGTTCCTCGTAAATCGACATTCGCACGTATTTTTTGATACGGATGTATTCACGTGACCCATAAGTGCTTTTCGGAAAGCTCTTTCCGAGCCGGCCGCATGGTCCCTGTTTTGCTTTACCAATTCATTTCTTGAACGCATAACAAAATGAAAAAATAAATAAGAAAATGTGGGGTGCAACACGAGGACTTCCCAGGAGGTCACCCATCCTAGTACTACTCTCGCCCAAGCACGCTTAACTTCGGAGTTCTGATGGGATCCGGTGCATTAGTGCTGGTATGATCGCACCCGTAATGATATGCATCGCAAATATATTTGTATTTAAAACCCTTCACAATCTTAAGAATTTTGAAAAAAAAAAATTCACGAGTTTTTTCGCCTCGTTGCACAATTTATACACGTGAAACTAAAAACTACGGAAAATGTTTCTCGTAAATCGACATTCGCACGTATCTTTTGATCCGGATGGACTCACGTGACCCATAAGTGCTATTCGGAAAGCTCTTTCCGAGCCGGCCGCAGCGGGCCTTGTTTTGCTTTACCAATTCATTTCTTAAACGTATAATAAAATGGAAAAATAAATAACGAACATGTGGGGTGCAACACGAGGACTTCCCAGGAGGTCACCCATCCTAGTACTACTCTCGCCCAAGCACGCTTAACTTCGGAGTTCTGATGGGATCCGGTGCATTAGTGCTGGTATGATCGCACCCGTAATGATATGCATCGCAAATATATTTGTATTTAAAACCCTTCCCGCTCTTAAGAATTTTGAAAAAAAAAAATTCACGAGTTTTTTCGCCTCGTTGCACAATTTATACACGTGAAACTAAAAACTACGGAAAATGTTCCTCGTAAATCGACATTCGCACGTATCTTTTGATCCGGATGTATTCACGTGACCCATAAGTGCTTTTCGGAAAGCTCTTTCCGAGCCGGCCGCATGGTCCCTGTTTTGCTTTACCAATTCATTTCTTGAACGCATAACAAAATGAAAAAATAAATAACGAAAATGTGGGGTGCAACACGAGGACTTCCCAGGAGGTCACCCATCCTAGTACTACTCTCGCCCAAGCACGCTTAACTTCGGAGTTCTGATGGGATCCGGTGCATTAGTGCTGGTATGATCGCACCCGTAATGATATGCATCGCAAATATATTTGTATTTAAAACCCTTCCCGCTCTTAAGAATTTTGAAAAAAAAAAATTCACGAGTTTTTTCGCCTCGTTGCACAATTTATACACGTGAAACTAAAAACTACGGAAAATGTTCCTCGTAAATCGACATTCGCACGTATCTTTTGATCCGGATGTATTCACGTGACCCATAACTGCTTTTCGGAAAGCTCTTTCCGAGCCGGCCGCATGATCCCAGTTTTGCTTTACCAATTCATTTCTTGAACGCATAACAAAATGGAAAAATAAATAACGAAAATGTGGGGTGCAACACGAGGACTTCCCAGGAGGTCACCCATCCTAGTACTACTCTCGCCCAAGCACGCTTAACTTCGGAGTTCTGATGGCATCCGTTGCATTAGTGCTGGTATGATCGCACCCGTAATGATATGCATCGCAAATATATTTGTATTTAAAACCCTTCACAATCTTAAGAATTTTGAAAAAAAAAAAATTCACGAGTTTTTTCGCCTCGTTGCACAATTTATACACGTGAAACTAAAAACTACGGAAAATGTTTCTCGTAAATCGACATTCGCACGTATCTTTTGATCCGGATGGACTCACGTGACCCATAAGTGCTATTCGGAAAGCTCTTTCCGAGCCGGCCGCAGCGGGCCTTGTTTTGCTTTACCAATTCATTTCTTAAACGTATAATAAAATGGAAAAATAAATAACGAACATGTGGGGTGCAACACGAGGACTTCCCAGGAGGTCACCCATCCTAGTACAACTCTCGCCCAAGCACGCTTAACTTCGGAGCTCTGATGGGATCCGGTGCATTAGTGCTGGTATGATCGCACCCGTAATGATATGCATCGCAAATATATTTGTATTTAAAACCCTTCCCGGTCTTAAGAATTTTGAAAAAAAAATTCACGAGTTTTTTCGCCTCGTTGCACAATTTATACACGTGAAACTAAAAACTACGGAAAATGTTTCTCGTAAATCGACATTCGCACGTATCTTTTGATCCGGATGGACTCACGTGACCCATAAGTGCTTTTCGGAAAGCTCTTTCCGAGCCGGCCGCAGCGGGGCTTGTTTTGCTTTACCAATTCATTTCTTAAACGTATAATAAAATGGAAAAATAAATAACGAAAATGTGGGGTGCAACACGAGGACTTCCCAGGAGGTCACCCATCCTAGTAGTACTCTCGCCCAAGCACGCTTAACTTCGGAGTTCTGATGGGATCCGGTGCATTAGTGCGGGTATGATCGCACCCGTAATGATATGTATCGCAAATATATTTGTATTTAAAACCCCTCCCGCTCTTAAGAATTTTGAAAAAAAAAAATTCACGAGTTTTTTCGCCTCGTTGCACAATTTATACACGTGAAACTAAAAACTACGGAAAATGTTCCTCGTAAATCGACATTCGCACGTATCTTTTGATCCGGATGTATTCACGTGACCCATAAGTGCTTTTCGGAAAGCTCTTTCCGAGCCGGCCGCATGGTCCCTGTTTTGCTTTACCAATTCATTTCTTGAACGCATAACAAAATGAAAAAATAAATAACGAAAATGTGGGGTGCAACACGAGGACTTCCCAGGAGGTCACCCATCCTAGTACTACTCTCGCCCAAGCACGCTTAACTTCGGAGTTCTGATGGGATCCGGTGCATTAGTGCTGGTATGATCGCACCCGTAATGATATGCATCGCAAATATATTTGTATTTAAAACCCTTCCCGCTCTTAAGAATTTTGAAAAAAAAAAATTCACGTGTTTTTTCGCCTCGTTGCACAATTTATACACGTGAAACTAAAAACTACGGAAAATGTTCCTCGTAAATCGACATTCGCACGTATCTTTTGATCCGGATGTATTCACGTGACCCATAACTGCTTTTCGGAAAGCTCTTTCCGAGCCGGCCGCATGATCCCAGTTTTGCATTACCAATTCATTTCTTGAACGCATAACAAAATGGAAAAATAAATAACGAAAATGTGGGGTGCAACACGAGGACTTCCCAGGAGGTCACCCATCCTAGTACTACTCTCGCCCAAGCACGCTTAACTTCGGAGTTCTGATGGCATCCGTTGCATTAGTGCTGGTATGATCGCACCCGTAATGATATGCATCGCAAATATATTTGTATTTAAAACCCTTCCCGTTCTTAAGAATTTTGAAAAAAAAAATTCACGAGTTTTTTCGCCTCGTTGCACAATTTATACACGTGAAACTAAAAACTACGGAAAATGTTTCTCGTAAATCGACATTCGCACGTATCTTTTGATCCGAATGGACTCACGTGACCCATAAGTGCTTTTCGGAAAGCTCTTTCCGAGCCGGCCGCAGCGGGCCTTGTTTTGCTTTACCAATTCATTTCTTAAACGTATAATAAAATGGAAAAATAAATAACGAAAATGTGGGGTGCAACACGAGGACTTCCCAGGAGGTCACCCATCCTAGTACTACTCTCGCCCAAGCACGCTTAACTTCGGAGTTCTGATGGCATCCGGTGCATTAGTGCTGGTATGATCGCACCCGTAATGATATGCATCGCAAATATATTTGTATTTAAAACCCTTCCCGCTCTTAAGAATTTTGAAAAAAAAAAAATTCACGTGTTTTTTCGCCTCGTTGCACAATTTATACACGTGAAACTAAAAACTACGGAAAATGTTCCTCGTAAATCGACATTCGCACGTATCTTTTGATCCGGATGGACTCACGTGACCCATAAGTGCTTTTCGGAAAGCTCTTTCCGAGCCGGCCGCAGCGGGCCTTGTTTTGCTTTACCAATTCATTTCTTAAACGTATAATAAAATGGAAAAATAAATAACGAAAATGTGGGGTGCAACACGAGGACTTCCCAGGAGGTCACCCATCCTAGTACTACTCTCGCCCAAGCACGCTTAACTTCGGAGTTCTGATGGCATCCGTTGCATTAGTGCTGGTATGATCGCACCCGTAATGATATGCATCGCAAATATATTTGTATTTAAAACCCTTCCCATTCTTAAGAATTTTGAAAAAAAAAATTCACGAGTTTTTTCGCCTCGTTGCACAATTTATACACGTGAAACTAAAAACTACGGAAAATGTTTCTCGTAAATCGACATTCGCACGTATCTTTTGATCCGAATGGACTCACGTGACCCATAAGTGCTTTTCGGAAAGCTCTTTCCGAGCCGGCCGCAGCGGGCCTTGTTTTGCTTTACCAATTCATTTCTTAAACGTATAATAAAATGGAAAAATAAATAACGAAAATGTGGGGTGCAACACGAGGACTTCCCAGGAGGTCACCCATCCTAGTACTACTCTCGCCCAAGCACGCTTAACTTCGGAGTTCTGATGGCATCCGGTGCATTAGTGCTGGTATGATCGCACCCGTAATGATATGCATCGCAAATATATTTGTATTTAAAACCCTTCCCGCTCTTAAGAATTTTGAAAAAAAAAAATTCACGAGTTTTTTCGCCTCGTTGCACAATTTATACACGTGAAACTAAAAACTACGGAAAATGTTCCTCGTAAATCGACATTCGCACGTATCTTTTGATCCGGATGGACTCACGTGACCCATAAGTGCTATTCGGAAAGCTCTTTCCGAGCCGGCCGCAGCGGGCCTTGTTTTGCTTTACCAATTCATTTCTTAAACGTATAATAAAATGGAAAAATAAATAACGAAAATGTGGGGTGCAACACGAGGACTTCCCAGGAGGTCACCCATCCTAGTACTACTCTCGCCCAAGCACGCTTAACTTCGGAGTTCTGATGGGATCCGGTGCATTAGTGCTGGTATGATCGCACCCGTAATGATATGCATCGCAAATATATTTGTATTTAAAACCCTTCCCGCTCTTAAGAATTTTGAAAAAAAAAAATTCACGTGTTTTTTCGCCTCGTTGCACAATTTATACACGTGAAACTAAAAACTACGGAAAATGTTCCTCGTAAATCGACATTCGCACGTATCTTTTGATCCGGATGGACTCACGTGACCCATAAGTGCTTTTCGGAAAGCTCTTTCCGAGCCGGCCGCAGCGGGCCTTGTTTTGCTTTACCAATTCATTTCTTAAACGTATAATAAAATGGAAAAATAAATAACGAAAATGTGGGGTGCAACACGAGGACTTCCCAGGAGGTCACCCATCCTAGTACTACTCTCGCCCAAGCACGCTTAACTTCGGAGTTCTGATGGGATCCGGTGCATTAGTGCTGGTATGATCGCACCCGTAATGATATGCATCGCAAATATATTTGTATTTAAAACCCTTCCCGCTCTTAAGAATTTTGAAAAAAAAAAATTCACGTGTTTTTTCGCCTCGTTGCACAATTTATACACGTGAAACTAAAAACTACGGAAAATGTTCCTCGTAAATCGACATTCGCACGTATCTTTTGATCCGGATGGACTCACGTGACCCATAAGTGCTTTTCGGAAAGCTCTTTCCGAGCCGGCCGCAGCGGGCCTTGTTTTGCTTTACCAATTCATTTCTTAAACGTATAATAAAATGGAAAAATAAATAACGAAAATGTGGGGTGCAACACGAGGACTTCCCAGGAGGTCACCCATCCTAGTAGTACTCTCGCCCAAGCACGCTTAACTTCGGAGTTCTGATGGGATCCGGTGCATTAGTGCGGGTATGATCGCACCCGTAATGATATGTATCGCAAATATATTTGTATTTAAAACCCCTCCCGCTCTTAAGAATTTTGAAAAAAAAAAATTCACGAGTTTTTTCGCCTCGTTGCACAATTTATACACGTGAAACTAAAAACTACGGAAAATGTTCCTCGTAAATCGACATTCGCACGTATCTTTTGATCCGGATGTATTCACGTGACCCATAAGTGCTTTTCGGAAAGCTCTTTCCGAGCCGGCCGCAGCGGGCCTTGTTTTGCTTTACCAATTCATTTCTTAAACGTATAATAAAATGGAAAAATAAATAACGAAAATGTGGGGTGCAACACGAGGACTTCCCAGGGGGTCACCCATCCTAGTACTACTCTCGCCCAAGCACGCTTAACTTCGGAGTTCTGATGGCATCCGTTGCATTAGTGCTGGTATGATCGCACCCGTAATGATATGCATCGCAAATATATTTGTATTTAAAACCCTTCCCGTTCTTAAGAATTTTGAAAAAAAAAATTCACGAGTTTTTTCGCCTCGTTGCACAATTTATACACGTGAAACTAAAAACTGCGGAAAATGTTTCTCGTAAATCGACATTCGCACGTATCTTTTGATCCGAATGGACTCACGTGACCCATAAGTGCTTTTCGGAAAGCTCTTTCCGAGCCGGCCGCAGCGGGCCTTGTTTTGCTTTACCAATTCATTTCTTAAACGTATAATAAAATGGAAAAATAAATAACGAAAATGTGGGGTGCAACACGAGGACTTCCCAGGAGGTCACCCATCCTAGTACTACTCTCGCCCAAGCACGCTTAACTTCGGAGTTCTGATGGCATCCGGTGCATTAGTGCTGGTATGATCGCACCCGTAATGATATGCATCGCAAATATATTTGTATTTAAAACCCTTCCCGCTCTTAAGAATTTTGAAAAAAAAAAATTCACGAGTTTTTTCGCCTCGTTGCACAATTTATACACGTGAAACTAAAAACTACGGAAAATGTTCCTCGTAAATCGACATTCGCACGTATCTTTTGATCCGGATGGACTCACGTGACCCATAAATGCTATTCGGAAAGCTCTTTCCGAGCCGGCCGCAGCGGGCCTTGTTTTGCTTTACCAATTCATTTCTTAAACGTATAATAAAATGGAAAAATAAATAACGAAAATGTGGGGTGCAACACGAGGACTTCCCAGGAGGTCACCCATCCTAGTACTACTCTCGCCCAAGCACGCTTAACTTCGGAGTTCTGATGGCATCCGGTGCATTAGTGCTGGTATGATCGCACCCGTAATGATATGCATCGCAAATATATTTGTATTTAAAACCCTTCCCGCTCTTAAGAATTTTGAAAAAAAAAAATTCACGAGTTTTTTCGCCTCGTTGCCCAATTTATACACGTGAAACTAAAAACTACGGAAAATGTTCCTCGTAAATCGACATTCGCACGTATCTTTTGATCCGGATGGACTCACGTGACCCATAAGTGCTTTTCGGAAAGCTCTTTCCGAGCCGGCCGCAGCGGGGCTTGTTTTGCTTTACCAATTCATTTCTTAAACGTATAATAAAATGGAAAAATAAATAACGAAAATGTGGGGTGCAACACGAGGACTTCCCAGGAGGTCACCCATCCTAGTACTACTCTCGCCCAAGCACGCTTAACTTCGGAGTTCTGATGGGATCCGGTGCATTAGTGCTGGTATGATCGCACCCGTAATGATATGCATCGCAAATATATTTGTATTTAAAACCCTTCCCGCTCTTAAGAATTTTGAAAAAAAAAAATTCACGTGTTTTTTCGCCTCGTTGCACAATTTATACACGTGAAACTAAAAACTACGGAAAATGTTACTCGTAAATCGACATTCGCACGTATCTTTTGATCCGGATGGACTCACGTGACCCATAAGTGCTATTCGGAAAGCTCTTTCCGAGCCGGCCGCAGCGGGCCTTGTTTTGCTTTACCAATTCATTTCTTAAACGTATAATAAAATGGAAAAATAAATAACGAAAATGTGGGGTGCAACACGAGGACTTCCCAGGAGGTCACCCATCCTAGTACTACTCTCGCCCAAGCACGCTTAACTTCGGAGTTCTGATGGCATCCGTTGCATTAGTGCTGGTATGATCCCACCCGTAATGATATGCATCGCAAATATATTTGTATTTAAAACCCTTCCCGTTCTTAAGAATTTTGAAAAAAAAAATTCACGAGTTTTTTCGACTCGTTGCACAATTTATACACGTGAAACTAAAAACTACGGAAAATGTTTCTCGTAAATCGACATTCGCACGTATCTTTTGATCCGGATGGACTCACGTGACCCATAAGTGCTTTTCGGAAAGCTCTTTCCGAGCCGGCCGCAGCGGGGCTTGTTTTGCTTTACCAATTCATTTCTTAAACGTATAATAAAATGGAAAAATAAATAACGAAAATGTGGGGTGCAACACGAGGACTTCCCAGGAGGTCACCCATCCTAGTACTACTCTCGCCCAAGCACGCTTAACTTCGGAGTTCTGATTGGATCCGGTGCATTAGTGCTGGTATGATCGCACCCGTAATGATATGCATCGCAAATATATTTGTATTTAAAACCCTTCCCGCTCTTAAGAATTTTGAAAAAAAAAAATTCACGTGTTTTTTCGACTCGTTGCACAATTTATACACGTGAAACTAAAAACTACGGAAAATGTGCCTCGTAAATCGACATTCGCACGTATCTTTTGATCCGGATGGACTCACGTGACCCATAAGTGCTTTTCGGAAAGCTCTTTCCGAGCCGGCCGCAGCGGGCCTTGTTTTGCTTTACCAATTCATTTGTTAAACGTATAATAAAATGGAAAAATAAATAACGAAAATGTGAGGTGCAACACGAGGACTTCCCAGGAGGTCACCCATCCTAGTACTACTCTCGCCCAAGCACGCTTAACTTCGGAGTTCTGATGGCATCCGTTGCATTAGTGCTGGTATGATCGCACCCGTAATGATATGCATCGCAAATATATTTGTATTTAAAACCCTTCCCGTTCTTAAGAATTTTGAAAAAAAAAAAATCACGTGTTTTTTCGCCTCGTTGCACAATTTATACACGTGAAACTAAAAACTACGGAAAATGTTCCTCGTAAATCGACATTCGCACGTATCTTTTGATCCGGATGGACTCACGTGACCCATAAGTGCTTTTCGGAAAGCTCTTTCCGAGCCGGCCGCAGCGGGCCTTGTTTTGCTTTACCAATTCATTTCTTAAACGTATAATAAAATGGAAAAATAAATAACGAAAATGTGGGGTGCAACACGAGGACTTCCCAGGAGGTCACCCATCCTAGTACTACTCTCGCCCAAGCACGCTTAACTTCGGAGTTCTGATGGGATCCGGTTCATTAGTGCTGGTATGATCGCACCCGTAATGATATGCATCGCAAATATATTTGTATTTAAAACCCTTCCCGCTCTTAAGAATTTTGAAAAAAAAAAATTCACGAGTTTTTTCGCCTCGTTGCACAATTTATACACGTGAAACTAAAAACTACGGAAAATGTTCCTCGTAAATCGACATTCGCACGTATCTTTTGATCCGGATGTATTTACGTGACCCATAAGTGCTTTTCGGAAAGCTCTTTCCGAGCCGGCCGCATGGTCCCTGTTTTGCTTTACCAATTCATTTCTTGAACGCATAACAAAATGAAAAAATAAATAACGAAAATGTGGGGTGCAACACGAGGACTTCCAAGGAGGTCACCCATCCTAGTACTACTCTCGCCCAAGCACGCTTAACTTCGGAGTTCTGATGGGATCCGGTGTATTAGTGCTGGTATGATCGCACCCGTAATGATATGCATCGTAAATATATTTGTATTTAAAACCCTTCCCGCTCTTAAGAATTTTGAAAAAAAAAATTCACGAGTTTTTTCGCCTCGTTGCACAATTTATACACGTGAAACTAAAAACTACGGAAAATGTTTCTCGTAAATCGACATTCGCACGTATCTTTTGATCCGGATGGACTCACGTGACCCATAAGTGCTTTTCGGAAAGCTCTTTCCGAGCCGGCCGCAGCGGGGCTTGTTTTGCTTTACCAATTCATTTCTTGAACGCATAACAAAATGAAAAAATAAATAACGAAAATGTGGGGTGCAACACGAGGACTTCCCAGGAGGTCACCCATCCTAGTACTACTCTCGCCCAAGCACGCTTAACTTCGGAGTTCTGATGGGATCCGGTGCATTAGTGCTGGTATGATCACACCCGTAATGATATGCATCGCAAATATATTTGTATTTAAAACCCTTCACAATCTTAAGAATTTTGAAAAAAAAAAATTCACGAGTCTTTTCGCCTCGTTGCACAATTTATACACGTGAAACTAAAAACTACGGAAAATGTTTCTCGTAAATCGACATTCGCACGTATCTTTTGATCCGGATGGACTCACGTGACCCATAAGTGCTATTCGGAAAGCTCTTTCCGAGCCGGCCGCAGCGGGCCTTGTTTTGCTTTACCAATTCATTTCTTAAACGTATAATAAAATGGAAAAATAAATAACGAACATGTGGGGTGCAACACGAGGACTTCCCAGGAGGTCACCCATCCTAGTACAACTCTCGCCCAAGTACGCTTAACTTCGGAGTTCTGATGGGATCCGGTGCATTAGTGCTGGTATGATCGCACCCGTAATGATATGCATCGCAAATATATTTGTATCTAAAACCCTTCCCGTTCTTAAGAATTTTGAAAAAAAAAATTCACGAGTTTTTCGCCTCGTTGCACAATTTATACACGTGAAACTAAAAACTACGGAAAATGTTTCTCGTAAATCGACATTCGCACGTATCTTTTGATCCGGATGGACTCACGTGACCCATAAGTGCTTTTCGGAAAGCTCTTTCCGAGCCGGCCGCAGCGGGCCTTGTTTTGCTATACCAATTCATTTCTTAAACGTATAATAAAATGGAAAAATAAATAACGAACATGTGGGGTGCAACACGAGGACTTCCAAGGAGGTCACCCATCCTAGTACAACTCTCGCCCAAGCACGCTTAACTTCGGAGTTCTGATGGGATCCAGTGCATTAGTGCTGGTATGATCGCACCCGTAATGATATGCATCGCAAATATATTTGTATTTAAAACCCTTCCCGTTCTTAAGAATTTTGAAAAAAAAAATTCACGAGTTTTTTCGCCTCGTTGCACAATTTATACACGTGAAACTAAAAACTACGGAAAATGTTTCTCGTAAATCGACATTCGCACGTATCTTTTGATCCGGATGGACTCACGTGACCCATAAGTGCTATTCGGAAAGCTCTTTCCGAGCCGGCCGCAGCGGGCCTTGTTTTGCTTTACCAATTCATTTCTTAAAAATTTTGAAAAAAAAAAAATTCACGTGTTTTTTCGCCTCGTTGCACAATTTATACACGTGAAACTAAAAAATACGGAAAATGTTCCTCGTAAATCGACATTCGCACGTATCTTTTGATCCGGATGTATTGACGTGACCCATAAGTGCTTTTCGGAAAGCTCTTTCCGAGCCGGCCGCATGGTCCCTGTTTTGCTTTACCAATTCATTTCTTGAACGCATAACAAAATGAAAAAATAAATAACGAAAATGTGGGGTGCAACACGAGGACTTCCCAGGAGGTCACCCATCCTAGTACTACTCTCGCCCAAGCACGCTTAACTTCGGAGTTCTGATGGGATCGGGTGTATTAGTGCTGGTATGATCGCACCCGTAATGATATGCATCGCAAATATATTTGTATTTAAAACCCTTCACATTCTTAAAAATTTTGAAAAAAAAAAATTCACGAGTTTTTTCGCCTCGTTGCACAATTTATACACGTGAAACTAAAAACTACGGAAAATGTTTCTCGTAAATCGACATTCGCACGTATCTTTTGATCCGGATGGACTCACGTGACCCATAAGTGCTATTCGGAAAGCTCTTTCCGAGCCGGCCGCAGCGGGCCTTGTTTTGCTTTACCAATTCATTTCTTAAAAATTTTGAAAAAAAAAAAATTCACGTGTTTTTTCGCCTCGTTGCACAATTTATACACGTGAAACTAAAAAATACGGAAAATGTTCCTCGTAAATCGACATTCGCACGTATCTTTTGATCCGGATGTATTGACGTGACCCATAAGTGCTTTTCGGAAAGCTCTTTCCGAGCCGGCCGCATGGTCCCTGTTTTGCTTTACCAATTCATTTCTTGAACGCATAACAAAATGAAAAAATAAATAACGAAAATGTGGGGTGCAACACGAGGACTTCCCAGGAGGTCACCCATCCTAGTACTACTCTCGCCCAAGCACGCTTAACTTCGGAGTTCTGATGGGATCGGGTGTATTAGTGCTGGTATGATCGCACCCGTAATGATATGCATCGCAAATATATTTGTATTTAAAACCCTTCACATTCTTAAAAATTTTGAAAAAAAAAAATTCACGAGTTTTTTCGCCTCGTTGCACAATTTATACACGTGAAACTAAAAACTACGGAAAATGTTTCTCGTAAATCGACATTCGCACGTATCTTTTGATCCGGATGGACTCACGTGACCCATAAGTGCTATTCGGAAAGCTCTTTCCGAGCCGGCCGCAGCGGGCCTTGTTTTGCTTTACCAATTCATTTCTTAAAAATTTTGAAAAAAAAAAAATTCACGTGTTTTTTCGCCTCGTTGCACAATTTATACACGTGAAACTAAAAAATACGGAAAATGTTCCTCGTAAATCGACATTCGCACGTATCTTTTGATCCGGATGTATTGACGTGACCCATAAGTGCTTTTCGGAAAGCTCTTTCCGAGCCGGCCGCATGGTCCCTGTTTTGCTTTACCAATTCATTTCTTGAACGCATAACAAAATGAAAAAATAAATAACGAAAATGTGGGGTGCAACACGAGGACTTCCCAGGAGGTCACCCATCCTAGTACTACTCTCGCCCAAGCACGCTTAACTTCGGAGTTCTGATGGGATCGGGTGTATTAGTGCTGGTATGATCGCACCCGTAATGATATGCATCGCAAATATATTTGTATTTAAAACCCTTCACATTCTTAAAAATTTTGAAAAAAAAAAATTCACGAGTTTTTTCGCCTCGTTGCACAATTTATACACGTGAAACTAAAAAATACGGAAAATGTTCCTCGTAAATCGACATTCGCACGTATCTTTTGATCCGGATGTATTGACGTGACCCATAAGTGCTTTTCGGAAAGCTCTTTCCGAGCCGGCCGCATGGTCCCTGTTTTGCTTTACCAATTCATTTCTTGAACGCATAATAAAATGGAAAAATAAATAACGAAAATGTGGGGTGCAACACGAGGACTTCCCAGGGGGTCACCCATCCTAGTACTACTCTCGCCCAAGCACGCTTAACTTCGGAGTTCTGATGGGATCCGGTTCATTAGTGCTGGTATGATCACACCCGTAATGATATGCATCGCAAATATATTTGTATTTAAAACCCTTCCCACTCTTAAGAATTTTGAAAAAAAAAAATTCACGAGTTTTTTCGCCTCGTTGCACAATTTATACACGTGAAACTAAAAACTACGAAAAATGTTCCTCGTAAATCGACATTCGCACGTATCTTTTGATCCGGATGTATTCACGTGACCCATAAGTGCTTTTCGGAAAGCTCTTTCCGAGCCGGCCGCATGGTCCCTGTTTTGCTTTACCAATTCATTTCTTGAACGCATAACAAAATGAAAAAATAAATAACGAAAATGTGGGGTGCAACACGAGGACTTCCAAGGAGGTCACCCATCCTAGTACTACTCTCGCCCAAGCACGCTTAACTTCGGAGTTCTGATGGGATCCGGTGTATTAGTGCTGGTATGATCGCACCCGTAATGATATGCATCGCAAATATATTTGTATTTAAAACCCTTCCCGTTCTTAAGAATTTTGAAAAAAAAAATTCACGAGTTTTTTCGCCTCGTTGCACAATTTATACACGTGAAACTAAAAACTACGGAAAATGTTTCTCGTAAATCGACATTCGCACGTATCTTTTGATCCGGATGGACTCACGTGACCCATAAGTGCTATTCGGAAAGCTCTTTCCGAGCCGGCCGCAGCGGGCCTTGTTTTGCTTTACCAATTCATTTCTTAAAAATTTTGAAAAAAAAAAAATTCACGTGTTTTTTCGCCTCGTTGCACAATTTATACACGTGAAACTAAAAAATACGGAAAATGTTCCTCGTAAATCGACATTCGCACGTATCTTTTGATCCGGATGTATTGACGTGACCCATAAGTGCTTTTCGGAAAGCTCTTTCCGAGCCGGCCGCATGGTCCCTGTTTTGCTTTACCAATTCATTTCTTGAACGCATAACAAAATGAAAAAATAAATAACGAAAATGTGGGGTGCAACACGAGGACTTCCCAGGAGGTCACCCATCCTAGTACTACTCTCGCCCAAGCACGCTTAACTTCGGAGTTCTGATGGGATCGGGTGTATTAGTGCTGGTATGATCGCACCCGTAATGATATGCATCGCAAATATATTTGTATTTAAAACCCTTCACATTCTTAAAAATTTTGAAAAAAAAAAATTCACGAGTTTTTTCGCCTCGTTGCACAATTTATACACGTGAAACTAAAAACTACGGAAAATGTTTCTCGTAAATCGATATTCGCACGTATCTTTTGATCCGGATGGACTCACGTGACCCATAAGTGCTTTTCGGAAAGCTCTTTCCGAGCCGGCCGCAGCGGGCCTTGTTTTGCTTTACCAATTCATTTCTTAAACGTATAATAAAATGGAAAAATAAATAACGAAAATGTGGGGTGCAACACGAGGACTTCCCAGGAGGTCACCCATCCTAGTACTACTCTCGCCCAAGCACGCTTAACTTCGGAGTTCTGATGGGATCCGGTTCATTAGTGCTGGTATGATCACACCCGTAATGATATGCATCGCAAATATATTTGTATTTAAAACCCTTCCCGCTCTTAAGAATTTTGAAAAAAAAAAATTCACGAGTTTTTTCGCCTCGTTGCACAATTTATACACGTGAAACTAAAAACTACGAAAAATGTTCCTCGTAAATCGACATTCGCACGTATCTTTTGATCCGGATGTATTCACGTGACCCATAAGTGCTTTTCGGAAAGCTCTTTCCGAGCCGGCCGCATGGTCCCTGTTTTGCTTTACCAATTCATTTCTTGAACGCATAACAAAATGAAAAAATAAATAACGAAAATGTGGGGTGCAACACGAGGACTTCCAAGGAGGTCACCCATCCTAGTACTACTCTCGCCCAAGCACGCTTAACTTCGGAGTTCTGATGGGATCGGGTGTATTAGTGCTGGTATGATCGCACCCGTAATGATATGCATCGCAAATATATTTGTATTTAAAACCCTTCCCGCTCTTAAGAATTTTGAAAAAAAAAAATTGACGTGTTTTTCGCCTCGTTGCACAATTTATACACGTGAAACTAAAAACTACGGAAAATGTTCCTCGTAAATCGACATTCGCACGTATCTTTTGATCCGGATGTATTGACGTGACCCATAAGTGCTTTTCGGAAAGCTCTTTCCGAGCCGGCCGCATGGTCCCTGTTTTGCTTTACCAATTCATTTCTTGAACGCATAACAAAATGAAAAAATAAATAACGAAAATGTGGGGTGCAACACGAGGACTTCCCAGGAGGTCACCCATCCTAGTACTACTCTCGCCCAAGCACGCTTAACTTCGGAGTTCTGATGGGATCGGGTGTATTAGTGCTGGTATGATCGCACCCGTAATGATATGCATCGCAAATATATTTGTATTTAAAACCCTTCACATTCTTAAAAATTTTGAAAAAAAAAAAATTCACGAGTTTTTTCGCCTCGTTGCACAATTTATACACGTGAAACTAAAAACTACGGAAAATGTTTCTCGTAAATCGACATTCGCACGTATCTTTTGATCCGGATGGACTCACGTGACCCATAAGTGCTTTTCGGAAAGCTCTTTCCGAGCCGGCCGCAGCGGGCCTTGTTTTGCTTTACCAATTCATTTCTTAAACGTATAATAAAATGGAAAAATAAATAACGAAAATGTGGGATGCAACACGAGGACTTCCCTAGAGGTCACCCATCCTAGTACTACTCTCGCCCAAGCACGCTTAACTTCGGAGTTCTGATGGGATCCGGTGCATTAGTGCAGGTATGATCGCACACGTAATGATATGCATCGCAAATATATTTGTATTTAAAACCCTTCACAATCTTAAGAATTTTGAAAAAAAAAATTCACGAGTTTTTTCGCCTCGTTGCACAATTTATACACGTGAAACTAAAAACTACGGAAAATGTTTCTCGTAAATCGACATTCGCACGTATCTTTTGATCCGGATGGACTCACGTGACCCATAAGTGCTATTCGGAAAGCTCTTTCCGAGCCGGCCGCAGCGGGCCTTATTTTGCTTTACCAATTCATTTCTTAAACGTATAATAAAATGGAAAAATAAATAACGAACATGTGGGGTGCAACACGAGGACTTCCCAGGAGGTCACCCATCCTAGTACAACTCTCGCCCAAGCACGCTTAACTTCGGAGTTCTGATGGGATCCGGTGCATTAGTGCTGGTATGATCGCACCCGTAATGATAGGCATCGCAAATATATTTGTATTTAAAACCCTTCACAATCTTAAGAATTTTGAAAAAAAAAAATTCACGAGTTTTTTCGCCTCGTTGCACAATTTATACACGTGAAACTAAAAACTACGAAAAATGTTCCTCGTAAATCGACATTCGCACGTATCTTTTGATCCGGATGTATTCACGTGACCCATAAGTGCTTTTCGGAAAGCTCTTTCCGAGCCGGCCGCATGGTCCCTGTTTTGCTTTACCAATTCATTTCTTGAACGTATAACAAAATGAAAAAATAAATAACGAAAATGTGGGGTGCAACACAAGGACTTCCCAGGAGGTCACCCATCCTAGTACTACTCTCGCCCAAGCACGCTTAACTTCGGAGTTCTGATGGGATCCGGTGCATTAGTGCTGGTATGATCGCACCCGTAATGATATACATCGCAAATATATTTGTATTTAAAACCCTTCACATTCTTAAAAATTTTGAAAAAAAAATTTCACGAGTTTTTTCGCCTCGTTGCTCAATTTATACACGTGAAACTAAAAACTACGAAAAATGTTCCTCGTAAATCGACATTCGCACGTCTCTTTTGATCCGAATGGATTGACGTGACCCGTAAGTGCTTTTGGGAAAGCTATTTCCGAGCGGGCCGCAGCGGGCCTTGTTTTGCTTTACCAATTCATTTCTTGAACGCATGAAAAAATTAAAAAATAAATAACGAAAATGTGGGGTGCAACACGAGGACTTCCCAGGAGGTCACCCATCCTAGTACTACTCTCGCCCAAGCACGCTTAAATTCGGAGTTCTGATGGGATCCGGTGCATTAGTGCTGGTATGATCGCACCCGTAATGATATGCATCGCATATATATTTGTATTTAAAACCCTTCCCGTTCTTAAGAATTTTGAAAAAAAAAAATTCACGAGTTTTTTCGCATCGTTGCACAATTTATACACGTGAAACTAAAAACTACGGAAAATGTTCCTCGTAAATCGACATTCGCACGTATCTTTAGATCCGGATGTATTCACGTGACCCATAAGTGCTTTTCGGAAAGCTCTTTCCGAGCCGGCCGCATGGTCCTTTTTTTGGTTTACCAATTCATTTCTTGAACGCATAAAAAAATGAAAAAATAAATAAGAAAAT
Organism: Rhodomyrtus tomentosa; assembly: GCA_028455895.1. Classification (NCBI taxonomy): domain Eukaryota; kingdom Viridiplantae; phylum Streptophyta; class Magnoliopsida; order Myrtales; family Myrtaceae; genus Rhodomyrtus; species Rhodomyrtus tomentosa. The sequence goes on from JAPCWY010000001.1 coordinate 18,026,370, forward strand.
GTGCGGTGCAACACGAGGACTTCCCAGGAGGTCACCCATCCTAGTACTACTCTCGCCCAAGCACGCTTAACTTCGGAGTTCTGATGGGATCCGGTGCATTAGTGCTGGTATGATCGCACCCGTAATGATAGGCATCGCAAATATATTTGTATTTAAAACCCTTCACAATCTTAAGAATTTTGAAAAAAAAAAATTAACGAGTTTTTTCGCCTCGTTGCACAATTTATACACGTGAAACTAAAAACTACGGAAAATGTTCCTCGTAAATCGACATTCGCACGTATCTTTTGATCCGGATGTATTCACGTGACCCATAAGTGCTTTTCGGAAAGCTCTTTCCGAGCCGGCCGCATGGTCCCTGTTTTGCTTTACCAATTCATTTCTTGAACGTATAACAAAATGAAAAAATAAATAACGAAAATGTGGGGTGCAACACAAGGACTTCCCAGGAGGTCACCCATCCTAGTACTACTCTCGCCCAAGCACGCTTAACTTCGGAGTTCTGATGGGATCCGGTGCATTAGTGCTGGTATGATCGCACCCGTAATGATATACATCGCAAATATATTTGTATTTAAAACCCTTCACATTCTTAAAAATTTTGAAAAAAAAATTTCACGAGTTTTTTCGCCTCGTTGCTCAATTTATACACGTGAAACTAAAAACTACGAAAAATGTTCCTCGTAAATCGACATTCGCACGTCTCTTTTGATCCGAATGGATTGACGTGACCCGTAAGTGCTTTTGGGAAAGCTATTTCCGAGCGGGCCGCAGCGGGCCTTGTTTTGCTTTACCAATTCATTTCTTGAACGCATGAAAAAATTAAAAAATAAATAACGAAAATGTGGGGTGCAACACGAGGACTTCCCAGGAGGTCACCCATCCTAGTACTACTCTCGCCCAAGCACGCTTAAATTCGGAGTTCTGATGGGATCCGGTGCATTAGTGCTGGTATGATCGCACCCGTAATGATATGCATCGCATATATATTTGTATTTAAAACCCTTCCCGTTCTTAAGAATTTTGAAAAAAAAAAATTCACGAGTTTTTTCGCATCGTTGCACAATTTATACACGTGAAACTAAAAACTACGGAAAATGTTCCTCGTAAATCGACATTCGCACGTATCTTTAGATCCGGATGTATTCACGTGACCCATAAGTGCTTTTCGGAAAGCTCTTTCCGAGCCGGCCGCATGGTCCTTTTTTTGGTTTACCAATTCATTTCTTGAACGCATAAAAAAATGAAAAAATAAATAAGAAAATGTGCGGTGCAACACGAGGACTTCCCAGGAGGTCACCCATCCTAGTACTACTCTCGCCCAAGCACGCTTAACTTCGGAGTTCTGATGGGATCCGGTGCATTAGTGCTGGTATGATCGCACCCGTAATGATAGGCATCGCAAATATATTTGTATTTAAAACCCTTCACAATCTTAAGAATTTTGAAAAAAAAAAATTCACGAGTTTTTTCGCCTCGTTGCACAATTTATACACGTGAAACTAAAAACTACGGAAAATGTTCCTCGTAAATCGACATTCGCACGTATCTTTTGATCCGGATGTATTCACGTGACCCATAAGTGCTTTTCGGAAAGCTCTTTCCGAGCCGGCCGCATGGTCCCTGTTTTGCTTTACCAATTCATTTCTTGAACGTATAACAAAATGAAAAAATAAATAACGAAAATGTGGGGTGCAACACAAGGACTTCCCAGGAGGTCACCCATCCTAGTACTACTCTCGCCCAAGCACGCTTAACTTCGGAGTTCTGATGGGATCCGGTGCATTAGTGCTGGTATGATCGCACCCGTAATGATATACATCGCAAATATATTTGTATTTAAAACCCTTCACATTCTTAAAAATTTTGAAAAAAAAATTTCACGAGTTTTTTCGCCTCGTTGCTCAATTTATACACGTGAAACTAAAAACTACGAAAAATGTTCCTCGTAAATCGACATTCGCACGTCTCTTTTGATCCGAATGGATTGACGTGACCCGTAAGTGCTTTTGGGAAAGCTATTTCCGAGCGGGCCGCAGCGGGCCTTGTTTTGCTTTACCAATTCATTTCTTGAACGCATAAAAAAATTAAAAAATAAATAACGAAAATGTGGGGTGCAACACGAGGACTTCCCAGGAGGTCACCCATCCTAGTACTACTCTCGCCCAAGCACGCTTAAATTCGGAGTTCTGATGGGATCCGGTGCATTAGTGCTGGTATGATCGCACCCGTAATGATATGCATCGCATATATATTTGTATTTAAAACCCTTCCCGTTCTTAAGAATTTTGAAAAAAAAAAATTCACGAGTTTTTTCGCATCGTTGCACAATTTATACACGTGAAACTAAAAACTACGGAAAATGTTCCTCGTAAATCGACATTCGCACGTATCTTTAGATCCGGATGTATTCACGTGACCCATAAGTGCTTTTCGGAAAGCTCTTTCCGAGCCGGCCGCATGGTCCTTTTTTTGGTTTACCAATTCATTTCTTGAACGCATAAAAAAATGAAAAAATAAATAAGAAAATGTGCGGTGCAACACGAGGACTTCCCAGGAGGTCACCCATCCTAGTACTACTCTCGCCCAAGCACGCTTAACTTCGGAGTTCTGATGGGATCCGGTGCATTAGTGCTGGTATGATCGCACCCGTAATGATAGGCATCGCAAATATATTTGTATTTAAAACCCTTCACAATCTTAAGAATTTTGAAAAAAAAAATTCACGAGTTTTTTCGCCTCGTTGCACAATTTATACACGTGAAACTAAAAACTACGGAAAATGTTTCTCGTAAATCGACATTCGCACGTATCTTTTGATCCGGATGGCCTTCTTTTGCTTTACCAATTCATTTCTTGAACGCATAAAAAAATAAAAAAATAAATAACGAACATGTGGGGTGCAACACGAGGACTTCCCAGGAGGTCACCCATCCTAGTACTACTCTCGCCCAAGCACGCTTAACTTCGGAGTTCTGATGGGATCCGGTGCATTAGTGCTGGTATGATCGCACCCGTAATGATAGGCATCGCAAATATATTTGTATTTAAAACCCTTCACAATCTTAAGAATTTTGAAAAAAAAAAATTCACGAGTTTTTTCGCCTCGTTGCACAATTTATACACGTGAAACTAAAAACTACGAAAAATGTTCCTCGTAAATCGACATTCGCACGTATCTTTTGATCCGGATGTATTCACGTGACCCATAAGTGCTTTTCGGAAAGCTCTTTCCGAGCCGGCCGCATGGTCCCTGTTTTGCTTTACCAATTCATTTCTTGAACGTATAACAAAATGAAAAAATAAATAACGAAAATGTGGGGTGCAACACAAGGACTTCCCAGGAGGTCACCCATCCTAGTACTACTCTCGCCCAAGCACGCTTAACTTCGGAGTTCTGATGGGATCCGGTGCATTAGTGCTGGTATGATCGCACCCGTAATGATATACATCGCAAATATATTTGTATTTAAAACCCTTCACATTCTTAAAAATTTTGAAAAAAAAATTTCACGAGTTTTTTCGCCTCGTTGCTCAATTTATACACGTGAAACTAAAAACTACGAAAAATGTTCCTCGTAAATCGACATTCGCACGTCTCTTTTGATCCGAATGGATTGACGTGACCCGTAAGTGCTTTTGGGAAAGCTATTTCCGAGCGGGCCGCAGCGGGCCTTGTTTTGCTTTACCAATTCATTTCTTGAACGCATAAAAAAATTAAAAAATAAATAACGAAAATGTGGGGTGCAACACGAGGACTTCCCAGGAGGTCACCCATCCTAGTACTACTCTCGCCCAAGCACGCTTAAATTCGGAGTTCTGATGGGATCCGGTGCATTAGTGCTGGTATGATCGCACCCGTAATGATATGCATCGCATATATATTTGTATTTAAAACCCTTCCCGTTCTTAAGAATTTTGAAAAAAAAAAATTCACGAGTTTTTTCGCATCGTTGCACAATTTATACACGTGAAACTAAAAACTACGGAAAATGTTCCTCGTAAATCGACATTCGCACGTATCTTTAGATCCGGATGTATTCACGTGACCCATAAGTGCTTTTCGGAAAGCTCTTTCCGAGCCGGCCGCATGGTCCTTTTTTTGGTTTACCAATTCATTTCTTGAACGCATAAAAAAATGAAAAAATAAATAAGAAAATGTGCGGTGCAACACGAGGACTTCCCAGGAGGTCACCCATCCTAGTACTACTCTCGCCCAAGCACGCTTAACTTCGGAGTTCTGATGGGATCCGGTGCATTAGTGCTGGTATGATCGCACCCGTAATGATAGGCATCGCAAATATATTTGTATTTAAAACCCTTCACAATCTTAAGAATTTTGAAAAAAAAAAATTCACGAGTTTTTTCGCCTCGTTGCACAATTTATACACGTGAAACTAAAAACTACGGAAAATGTTTCTCGTAAATCGACATTCGCACGTATCTTTTGATCCGGATGGCCTTGTTTTGCTTTACCAATTCATTTCTTGAACGCATAAAAAAATAAAAATATAAATAACGAACATGTGGGGTGCAACACGAGGACTTCCCAGGAGGTCACCCATCCTAGTACTACTCTCGCCCAAGCACGCTTAACTTCGGAGTTCTGATGGGATCCGGTGCATTAGTGCTGGTATGATCGCACCCGTAATGATAGGCATCGCAAATATATTTGTATTTAAAACCCTTCACAATCTTAAGAATTTTGAAAAAAAAAAATTCACGAGTTTTTTCGCCTCGTTGCACAATTTATACACGTGAAGCTAAAAACTACGGAAAATGTTTCTCGTAAATCGACATTCGCACGTATCTTTTGATCCGGATGGACTCACGTGAACCATAAGTGCTTTTCGGAAAGCTCTTTCCGAGACGGCCGCAGCGGGCCTTGTTTTGCTTTACCAATTCATTTCTTAAACATATAATAAAATAGAAAAATAAATAACGAAAATGTGGGTTGCAACACGAGGACTTCCCAGGAGGTCACCCATCCTAGTACTACTCTCGCCCAAGCACGCTTAACTTCGAATTCTGATGGGATCCGGTGCGTTAGTGCTGGAATGATCGCACCCGTAATGATATGCATCGCAAATATATTTGTATTTAAAACCCTTCCCGCTCTTAAGAATTTTGGAAAAAAAAAATTCACGAGTTTTTTCGCCTCGTTGCACAATTGATACACGTGAAACTAAAAACTACGGAAAATGTTCCTCGTAAATCGACATTCGCACGTATCTTTTGATCCGGATGTATTCACGTGACCCATAAGTGCTTTTCGGAAAGCTCTTTCCGAGCCGGCCGCATGGTCCCTGTTTTGCTTTACCAATTCATTTCTTGAACGCATAACAAAATGAAAAAATAAATAACGAAAATGTGGGGTGCAACCCGAGGACTTCCCAGGAGGTCACCCATCCTAGTACAACTCTCGCCCAAGCACGCTTAACTTCGGAGTTCTGATGGGATCCGGTGCATTAGTGCTGGTATGATCGCACCCGTAATGATATGCATCGCAAATATATTTGTATTTAAAACCCTTCCCGTTCTTAAGAATTTTGAAAAAAAAAATTCACGAGTTTTTTCGCCTCGTTGCACAATTTATACACGTGAAACTAAAAACTACGGAAAATGTTACTCGTTAATCGACATTCGCACGTATCTTTTGATCCGGATGTATTCACGTGACCCATAAGTGCTTTTCGGAAAGCTCTTTCCGAGCCGGCCGCATGGTCCTTTTTTTGGTTTACCAATTCATTTCTTGAACGCATACAAAAATGAATAAATAAATAAGAAAATGTGGGGTGCAACACGAGGACTTCCCAGGAGGTCACCCATCCTAGTACTACTCTCGCCCAAGCATGCTTAACTTCGGAGTTCTGATGGGATCCGGTGCATTAGTACTGGTATGATCGCACCCGTAATGATAGGCATCGCAAATATATTTGTATTTAAAACCCTTCACAATCTTAAGAATTTTGAAAAAAAAAAGTTCACGAGTTTTTTCGCCTCGTTGCACAATTTATACACGTGAAACTTAAAACTACGGAAAATGGTACTCGTAAATCGACATTCGCACCTATCTTTTGATCTGGATGGACTCACGTGACCCATAAGTGCTTTTCGGAAAGCTCTTTCCGAGCCGGCCGCAGCGGGCCTTGTTTTGCTTTACCAATTCATTTCTTGAAAGCATAAAAAAATAAAAAAATAAATAACGAACATGTGGGGTGCAACACGAGGACTTCCCAGGAGGTCACCCATCCTAGTACAACTCTCGCCCAAGCACGCTTAACTTCGGAGTTCTGATGGGATCGGGTGCATTAGTGCTGGTATGATCGCACCCGTAATGATATGCATCGCAAATATATTTGTATTTAAAACCCTTCCCGTTCTTAAGAATTTTGAAAAAAAAAATTCACGAGTTTTTTCGCATCGTTGCACAATTTATACACGTGAAACTAAAAACTACGGAAAATGTTACTCGTTAATCGACATTCGCACGTATCTTTTGATCCGGATGTATTCACGTGACCCATAAGTGCTTTTCGGAAAGCTCTTTCCGAGCCGGCCGCATGGTCCTTTTTTTGGTTTACCAATTCATTTCTTGAACGCATTAAAAAAATGAAAAAATAAATAAGAAAATGTGGGGTGCAACACGAGGACTTCCCAGGAGGTCACCCATCCTAGTACTACTCTCGCCAAAGCACGCTTAACTTCGGAGTTCTGATGGGATCCGGTGCATTAGTGCTGGTATGATCGCACCCGTAACGATATGCATCGCAAATATATTTGTATTTAAAACCCATCACAATCTTAAGAATTTTGAAAAAAAAAAATTCACGAGTTTTTTCGCCTCGTTGCACAATTTATACACGTGAAACTAAAAACTACGGAAAATGTTTCTCGTAAATCGACATTCGCACGTATCTTTTGATCCGGATGGACTCACGTGACCCATAAGTGCTATTCGGAAAGCTCTTTCCGAGCCGGCCGCAGCGGGCCTTGTTTTGCTTTACCAATTCATTTCTTAAACGTATAATAAAATGGAAAAATAAATAACGAACATGTGGGGTGCAACACGAGGACTTCCCAGGAGGTCACCCATCCTAGTACAACTCTCGCCCAAGCACGCTTAACTTCGGAGTTCTGATGGGATCCGGTGCATTAGTGCTGGTATGATCGCACCCGTATTGATATGCATCGCAAATATATTTGTATTTAAAACCCTTCACAATCTTAAGAATTTTGAAAAAAAAAATTCACGAGTTTTTTCGCCTCGTTGCACAATTTATACACGTGAAACTTAAAACTACGGAAAATGGTACTCGTAAATCGACATTCGCACCTATCTTTTGATCCGGATGGACTCACGTGACCCATAAGTGCTTTTCGGAAAGCTCTTTCCGAGCCGGCCGCAGCGGGCCTTGTTTTGCTTTACCAATTCATTTCTTGAAAGCATAAAAAAATAAAAAAATAAATAACGAACATGTGGGGTGCAACACGAGGACTTCCCAGGAGGTCACCCATCCTAGTACAACTCTCGCCCAAGCACGCTTAACTTCGGAGTTCTGATGGGATCGGGTGCATTAGTGCTGGTATGATCGCACCCGTAATGATATGCATCGCAAATATATTTGTATTTAAAACCCTTCCCGTTCTTAAGAATTTTGAAAAAAAAAATTCACGAGTTTTTTCGCATCGTTGCACAATTTATACACGTGAAACTAAAAACTACGGAAAATGTTACTCGTTAATCGACATTCGCACGTATCTTTTGATCCGGATGTATTCACGTGACCCATAAGTGCTTTTCGGAAAGCTCTTTCCGAGCCGGCCGCATGGTCCTTTTTTTGGTTTACCAATTCATTTCTTGAACGCATTAAAAAAATGAAAAAATAAATAAGAAAATGTGGGGTGCAACACGAGGACTTCCCAGGAGGTCACCCATCCTAGTACTACTCTCGCCAAAGCACGCTTAACTTCGGAGTTCTGATGGGATCCGGTGCATTAGTGCTGGTATGATCGCACCCGTAACGATATGCATCGCAAATATATTTGTATTTAAAACCCTTCACAATCTTAAGAATTTTGAAAAAAAAAAATTCACGAGTTTTTTCGCCTCGTTGCACAATTTATACACGTGAAACTAAAAACTACGGAAAATGTTTCTCGTAAATCGACATTCGCACGTATCTTTTGATCCGGATGGACTCACGTGACCCATAAGTGCTATTCGGAAAGCTCTTTCCGAGCCGGCCGCAGCGGGCCTTGTTTTGCTTTACCAATTCATTTCTTAAACGTATAATAAAATGGAAAAATAAATAACGAACATGTGGGGTGCAACACGAGGACTTCCCAGGAGGTCACCCATCCTAGTACAACTCTCGCCCAAGCACGCTTAACTTCGGAGTTCTGATGGGATCCGGTGCATTAGTGCTGGTATGATCGCACCCGTAATGATATGCATCGCAAATATATTTGTATTTAAAACCCTTCACAATCTTAAGAATTTTGAAAAAAAAAATTCACGAGTTTTTTCGCCTCGTTGCACAATTTATACACGTGAAACTTAAAACTACGGAAAATGGTACTCGTAAATCGACATTCGCACCTATCTTTTGATCCGGATGGACTCACGTGACCCATAAGTGCTTTTCGGAAAGCTCTTTCCGAGCCGGCCGCAGCGGGCCTTGTTTTGCTTTACCGATTCATTTCTTGAAAGCATAAAAAAATAAAAAAATAAATAACGAACATGTGGGGTGCAACACGAGGACTTCCCAGGAGGTCACCCATCCTAGTACAACTCTCGCCCAAGCACGCTTAACTTCGGAGTTCTGATGGGATCGGGTGCATTAGTGCTGGTATGATCGCACCCGTAATGATATGCATCGCAAATATATTTGTATTTAAAACCCTTCCCGTTCTTAAGAATTTTGAAAAAAAAAATTCACGAGTTTTTTCGCATCGTTGCACAATTTATACACGTGAAACTAAAAACTACGGAAAATGTTACTCGTTAATCGACATTCGCACGTATCTTTTGATCCGGATGTATTCACGTGACCCATAAGTGCTTTTCGGAAAGCTCTTTCCGAGCCGGCCGCATGGTCCTTTTTTTGGTTTACCAATTCATTTCTTGAACGCATTAAAAAAATGAAAAAATGAATAAGAAAATGTGGGGTGCAACACGAGGACTTCCCAGGAGGTCACCCATCCTAGTACTACTCTCGCCAAAGCACGCTTAACTTCGGAGTTCTGATGGGATCCGGTGCATTAGTGCTGGTATGATCGCACCCGTAACGATATGCATCGCAAATATATTTGTATTTAAAACCCTTCACAATCTTAAGAATTTTGAAAAAAAAAAATTCACGAGTTTTTTCGCCTGGTTGCACAATTTATACACGTGAAACTAAAAACTACGGAAAATGTTTCTCGTAAATCGACATTCGCACGTATCTTTTGATCCGGATGGACTCACGTGACCCATAAGTGCTTTTCGGAAAGCTCTTTCCGAGACGGCCGCAGCGGGCCTTGTTTTGCTTTACCAATTCATTTCTTAAACATATATTAAAATGGAAAAATAAATAACGAAAATGTGGGGTGCAACACGAGGACTTCCCAGGAGGTCACCCATCCTAGTACTACTCTCGCCCAAGCACGCTTAACTTCGGAGTTCTGAAGGGATCCGGTGCGTTAGTGCTGGTATGATCGCACCCGTAATGATATGCATCGCAAATATATTTGTATTTAAAACGCTTCACGTTCTTTAGAATTTTGAAAAAAAAAAATTCACGAGTTTTTTCGCCTCGTTGCACAATTTATACACGTGAAACTAAAAACTACGAAAAATGTTCCTCGTAAATCGACATTCGCACGTATCTTTTGATCCGAATGGATTGACGAGACCCATAAGTGCTTTTCGGAAAGCTATTTCCGAGCGGGCCGCAGTGGGCCTTGTTTTGCTTTACCAATTCATTTCTTGAACGCATAATAAAATGGAAAAATAAATAACGAAAATGTGGGGTGCAACACGAGGACTTCCCAGGAGGTCACCCATCCTACTACTACTCTCGCCCAAGCACGCTTAACTTCGGAGTTCTGATCGGATCCGGTGCATTAGTGCTGGTATGATCGCACCCGTAATGATATGCATCGCAAATATATTTGTATTTAAAACCCTTCACATTCTTAAGAATTTTGAAAAAAAAAAATTCACGAGTTTTTTCGCCTCGTTGCACAATTTATACACGTGAAACTAAAAACTACGAAAAATGTTCCTCGTAAATCGACATTCGCACGTATCTTTTGATCCGAATGGATTGACGTGACCCGTAAGTGCATTTTGGAAAGCTATTTCCGAGCGGGCCGCAGCGGGCCTTGTTTTGCTTTACCAATTCATTTCTTGAACGCATAAAAAAATAAAAAAATAAATAACGAACATGTGGGGTGCAACACGAGGACTTCCCAGGAGGTCACCCATCCTAGTACAACTCTCGCCCAAGCACGCTTAACTTCGGAGTTCTGAGGGGATCGGGTGCATTAGTGCTGGTATGATCGCAACCGTAATGATATGCATCGCAAATATATTTGTATTTAAAACCCTTCCCGTTCTTAAGAATTTTGAAAAAAAAAATTCACAAGTTTTTTCGCATCGTTGCACAATTTATACACGTGAAACTAAAACCTACGGAAAATGTTACTCGTTAATCGACATTCGCACGTATCTTTTGATCCGGATGTATTCACGTGACCCATAAGTGCTTTTCGGAAAGCTCTTTCCGAGCCGGCCGCATGGTCCTTTTTTTGGTTTACCAATTCATTTCTTGAACGCATAAAAAAATGAAAAAATAAATAAGAAAATGTGGGGTGCAACACGAGGACTTCCCAGGAGGTCACCCATCCTAGTACTACTCTCGCCCAAGCACGCTTAACTTCGGAGTTCTGATGGGATCCGGTGCATTAGTACTGGTATGATCGCACCCGTAATGATAGGCATCGCAAATATATTTGTATTTAAAACCCTTCACAATCTTAAGAATTTTGAAAAAAAAAAATTCACGAGTTTTTTCGCCTCGTTGCACAATTTATACACGTGAAACTTAAAACTACGGAAAATGGTACTCGTAAATCGACATTCGCACCTATCTTTTGATCCGGATGGACTCACGTGACCCATAAGTGCTTTTCGGAAAGCTCTTTCCGAGCCGGCCGCAGCGGGCCTTGTTTTGCTTTGCCAATTCATTTCTTGAAAGCATAAAAAAATAAAAAAATAAATAACGAACATGTGGGGTGCAACACGAGGACTTCCCAGGAGGTCACCCATCCTAGTACAACTCTCGCCCAAGCACGCTTAACTTCGGAGTTCTGATGGGATCCGGTGCATTAGTACTGGTATGATCGCACCCGTAATGATAGGCATCGCAAATATATTTGTATTTAAAACCCTTCACAATCTTAAGAATTTTGAAAAAAAAAATTCACGAGTTTTTTCGCCTCGTTGCACAATTTATACACGTGAAACTAAAAACTACGGAAAATGTTTCTCGTAAATCGACATTCGCACGTATCTTTTGATCCGGATGTATTGACGTGACCCATAAGTGCTTTTCGGAAAGCTCTTTCCGAGCCGGCCGCATGGTCCCTGTTTTGCTTTACCAATTCATTTCTTGAACGCATAAAAAAATTAAAAAATAAATAACGAAAATGTGGGGTGCAACACGAGGACTTCCCAGGAGGTCACCCATCCTAGTACTACTCTCGCCCAAGCACGCTTAACTTCGGAGTTCTGATGGGATCCGGTGCATTAGTGCTGGTATGATCGCACCCATAATGATATGCATCGCAAATATATTTGTATTTAAAACCCTTCCCGTTCTTAAGAATTTTGAAAAAAAAAATTCACGAGTTTTTTCGCCTCGTTGCACAATTTATACCCGTGAAACTAAAAACTACGGAAAATGTTACTCGTTAATCGACATTCGCACGTATCTTTTGATCCGGATGTATTCACGTGACCCATAAGTGCTTTTCGGAAAGCTCTTTCCGAGCCGGCCGCATGGTCCTTTTTTTGGTTTACCAATTCATTTCTTGAACGCATTAAAAAAATGAAAAAATAAATAAGAAAATGTGGGGTGCAACACGAGGACTTCCCAGGAGGTCACCCATCCTAGTACTACTCTCGCCCAAGCACGCTTAACTTCGGAGTTCTGATGGGATCCGGTGCATTAGTGCTGGTATGATCGCACCCGTAATGATATGCATCGCAAATATATTTATATTTAAAACCCTTCACATTCTTAAAAATTTTGAAAAAAAAAATTCACGAGTTTTTTCGCCTCGTTGCACAATTTATACACGTGAAACTAAAAACTACGAAAAATGTTCCTCGTAAATCGACATTCGCACGTATCTTTTGATCCGAATGGATTGACGTGACCCGTAAGTGCTTTTGGGAAAGCTATTTCCGAGCGGGCCGCAGCGGGCCTTGTTTTGCTTTACCAATTCATTTCTTGAACGCATAAAAAAATAAAAAAAATAAATAACGAAAATGTGGGGTGCAACACGAGGACTTCCCAGGAGGTCACCCATCCTAGTACTACTCTCGCCCAAGCACGCTTAACTTCGGAGTTCTGAAGGGATCCGGTGCATTAGTGCTGGTATGATCGCACCCGTAATGATATGCATCGCAAATATATTTGTATTTAAAACGCTTCACGTTCTTTAGAATTTTGAAAAAAAAAAATTCACGAGTTTTTTCGCCTCGTTGCACAATTTATACACGTGAAACTAAAAACTACGAAAAATGTTCCTCGTAAATCGACATTCGCACGTATCTTTTGATCCGAATGGATTGACGTGACCCATAAGTGCTTTTCGGAAAGCTATTTCCGAGCGGGCCGCAGTGGGCCTTGTTTTGCTTTACCAATTCATTTCTTGAACGCATAATAAAATGGAAAAATAAATAACGAAAATGTGGGGTGCAACACGAGGACTTCCCAGGAGGTCACCCATCCTACTACTACTCTCGCCCAAGCACGCTTAACTTCGGAGTTCTGATCGGATCCGGTGCATTAGTGCTGGTATGATCGCACCCGTAATGATATGCATCGCAAATATATTTGTATTTAAAACCCTTCACATTCTTAAGAAATTTGAAAAAAAAAATTCACGAGTTTTTTCGCCTCGTTGCACAATTTATACACGTGAAACTAAAAACTACGAAAAATGTTCCTCGTAAATCGACATTCGCACGTATCTTTTGATCCGAATGGATTGACGTGACCCGTAAGTGCTTTTTGGAAAGCTATTTCCGAGCGGGCCGCAGCGGGCCTTGTTTTGCTTTACCAATTCATTTCTTGAACGCATAAAAAAATAAAAAAATAAATAACGAACATGTGGGGTGCAACACGAGGACTTCCCAGGAGGTCACCCATCCTAGTACAACTCTCGCCCAAGCACGCTTAACTTCGGAGTTCTGAGGGGATCGGGTGCATTAGTGCTGGTATGATCGCACCCGTAATGATATGCATCGCAAATATATTTGTATTTAAAACCCTTCCCGTTCTTAAGAATTTTGAAAAAAAAAATTCACAAGTTTTTTCGCATCGTTGCACAATTTATACACGTGAAACTAAAAACTACGGAAAATGTTACTCGTTAATCGACATTCGCACGTATCTTTTGATCCGGATGTATTCACGTGACCCATAAGTGCTTTTCGGAAAGCTCTTTCCGAGCCGGCCGCATGGTCCTTTTTTTGGTTTACCAATTCATTTCTTGAACGCATAAAAAAATGAAAAAATAAATAAGAAAATGTGGGGTGCAACGCGAGGACTTCCCAGGAGGTCACCCATCCTAGTACTACTCTCGCCCAAGCACGCTTAACTTCGGAGTTCTGATGGGATCCGGTGCATTAGTACTGGTATGATCGCACCCGTAATGATAGGCATCGCAAATATATTTGTATTTAAAACCCTTCACAATCTTAAGAATTTTGAAAAAAAAAAATTCACGAGTTTTTTCGCCTCGTTGCACAATTTATACACGTGAAACTTAAAACTACGGAAAATGGTACTCGTAAATCGACATTCGCACCTATCTTTTGATCCGGATGGACTCACGTGACCCATAAGTGCTTTTCGGAAAGCTCTTTCCGAGCCGGCCGCAGCGGGCCTTGTTTTGCTTTACCAATTCATTTCTTGAAAGCATAAAAAAATAAAAAAATAAATAACGAACATGTGGGGTGCAACACGAGGACTTCCCAGGAGGTCACCCATCCTAGTACAACTCTCGCCCAAGCACGCTTAACTTCGGAGTTCTGAGGGGATCGGGTGCATTAGTGCTGGTATGATCGCACCCGTAATGATATGCATCGCAAATATATTTGTATTTAAAACCCTTCCCGTTCTTAAGAATTTTGAAAAAAAAATTCACGAGTTTTTTCGCATCGTTGCACAATTTATACACGTGAAACTAAAAACTACGGAAAATGTTACTCGTTAATCGACATTCGCACGTATCTTTTGATCCGGATGTATTCACGTGACCCATAAGTGCTTTTCGGAAAGCTCTTTCCGAGCCGGCCGCATGGTCCTTTTTTTGGTTTACCAATTCATTTCTTGAACGCATTAAAAAAATGAAAAAATAAATAAGAAAATGTGGGGTGCAACACGAGGACTTCCCAGGAGGTCACCCATCCTAGTATTACTCTCGCCCAAGCACGCTTAACTTCGGAGTTCTGATGGGATCCGGTGCATTAGTGCTGGTATGATCGCACCCGTAATGATATGCATCGCAAATATATTTGTATTTAAAACCCTTCACAATCTTAAGAATTTTGAAAAAAAAAAATTCACGAGTTTTTTCGCCTCGTTGCACAATTTATACACGTGAAACTAAAAACTACGGAAAATGTTTCTCGTAAATCGACATTCGCACGTATCTTTTGATCCGGATGGACTCACGTGACCCATAAGTGCTATTCGGAAAGCTCTTTCCGAGCCGGCCGCAGCGGGCCTTGTTTTGCTTTACCAATTCATTTCTTAAACGTATAATAAAATGGAAAAATAAATAACGAACATGTGGGGTGCAACACGAGGACTTCCCAGGAGGTCACCCATCCTAGTACAACTCTCGCCCAAGCACGCTTAACTTCGGAGTTCTGATGGGATCCGGTGCATTAGTGCTGGTATGATCGCACCCGTAATGATATGCATCGCAAATATATTTGTATTTAAAACCCTTCCCGTTCTTAAGAATTTTGAAAAAAAAAATTCACGAGTTTTTTCGCCTCGTTGCACAATTTATACACGTGAAACTAAAAACTACGGAAAATGTTTCTCGTAAATCGACATTCGCACGTATCTTTTGATCCGGATGGACTCACGTGACCCATAAGTGCTTTTCGGAAAGCTCTTTCCGAGCCGGCCGCAGCGGGCCTTGTTTTGCTTTACCAATTCATTTCTTAAACGTATAATAAAATGGAAAAATAAATAACGAACATGTGGGGTGCAACACGAGGACTTCCAAGGAGGTCACCCATCCTAGTACAACTCTCGCCGAAGCACGCTTAACTTCGGAGTTCTGATGGGATCCGGTGCATTAGTGCTGGTATGATCGCACCCGTAATGATATGCATCGCAAATATATTTGTATTTAAAACCCTTCACATTCTTAAGAATTTTGAAAAAAAAAATTCACGAGTTTTTTCGCCTCGTTGCACAATTTATACACGTGAAACTAAAAACTACGAAAAATGTTCCTCGTAAATCGACATTCGCACGTATCTTTTGATACGAATGGATTGACGTGACCCGTAAGTGCTTTTGGGAAAGCTATTTCCGAGCGGGCCGCAGCGGGCCTTGTTTTGCTTTACCAATTCATTTCTTGAACGCATAAAAAAATAAAAAAAATAAATAACGAAAATGTGGGGTGCAACACGAGGACTTCCCAGGAGGTCACCCATCCTAGTACTACTCTCGCCCAAGCACGCTTTACTTCGGAGTTCTGAAGGGATCCGGTGCATTAGTGCTGGTATGATCGCACCCGTAATGATATGCATCGCAAATATATTTGTATTTAAAACGCTTCACGTTCTTTAGAATTTTGAAAAAAAAAAATTCACGAGTTTTTTCGCCTCGTTGCACAATTTATACACGTGAAACTAAAAACTACGAAAAATGTTCCTCGTAAATCGACATTCGCACGTATCTTTTGATCCGAATGGATTGACGTGACCCATAAGTGCTTTTCGGAAAGCTATTTCCGAGCGGGCCGCAGTGGGCCTTGTTTTGCTTTACCAATTCATTTCTTGAACGCATAATAAAATGGAAAAATAAATAACGAAAATGTGGGGTGCAACACGAGGACTTCCCAGGAGGTCACCCATCCTACTACTGCTCTCGCCCAAGCACGCTTAACTTCGGAGTTCTGATCGGATCCGGTGCATTAGTGCTGGTATGATCGCACCCGTAATGATATGCATCGCAAATATATTTGTATTTAAAACCCTTCACATTCTTAAGAATTTTGAAAAAAAAAATTCACGAGTTTTTTCGCCTCGTTGCACAATTTATACACGTGAAACTAAAAACTACGAAAAATGTTCCTCGTAAATCGACATTCGCACGTATCTTTCGATCCGAATGGATTGACGTGACCCGTAAGTGCTTTTTGGAAAGCTATTTCCGAGCGGGCCGCAGCGGGCCTTGTTTTGCTTTACCAATTCATTTCTTGAACGCATAAAAAAATAAAAAAATAAATAACGAAAATGTGGGGTGCAACACGAGGACTTCCCAGGAGGTCACCCATCCTAGTACTACTCTCGCCCAAGCACGCTTAACTTCGGAGTTCTGATAGGATCCGGTGCATTAGTGCTGGTATGATCGCACCCGTAATGATATGCATCGCAAATATATTTGTATTTAAAACCCTTCCCGTTCTTAAGAATTTTGAAAAAAAAAATTCACAAGTTTTTTCGCATCGTTGCACAATTTATACACGTGAAACTAAAAACTACGGAAAATGTTACTCGTTAATCGACATTCGCACGTATCTTTTGATCCGGATGTATTCACGTGACCCATAAGTGCTTTTCGGAAAGCTCCTTCCGAGCCGGCCTCATGGTCCTTTTTTTGGTTTACCAATTCATTTCTTGAACGCATAAAAAAATGAAAAAATAAATAAGAAAATGTGGGGTGCAACACGAGGACTTCCCAGGAGGTCACCCATCCTAGTACTACTCTCGCCCAAGCACGCTTAACTTCGGAGTTCTGATGGGATCCGGTGCATTAGTGCTGGTGTGATCGCACCCGTAATGATATGCATCGCAAATATATTTGTATTTAAAACCCTTCACAATCTTAAGAATTTTGAAAAAAAAAAATTCACGAGTTTTTTCGCCTCGTTGCACAATTTATACACGTGAAACTTAAAACTACGGAAAATGGTACTCGTAAATCGACATTCGCACCTATCTTTTGATCCGGATGGACTCACGTGACCCATAAGTGCTTTTCGGAAAGCTCTTTCCGAGCCGGCCGCAGCGGGCCTTGTTTTGCTTTACCAATTCATTTCTTGAAAGCATAAAAAAATAAAAAAATAAATAACGAACATGTGGGGTGCAACACGAGGACTTCCCAGGAGGTCACCCATCCTAGTACAACTCTCGCCCAAGCACGCTTAACTTCGGAGTTCTGAGGGGATCGGGTGCATTAGTGCTGGTATGATCGCACCCGTAATGATATGCATCGCAAATATATTTGTATTTAAAACCCTTCCCGTTCTTAAGAATTTTGAAAAAAAAAATTCACGAGTTTTTTCGCATCGTTGCACAATTTATACACGTGAAACTAAAAACTACGGAAAATGTTACTCGTTAATCGACATTCGCACGTATCTTTTGATCCGGATGTATTCACGTGACCCATAAGTGCTTTTCGGAAAGCTCTTTCCGAGCCGGCCGCATGGTCCTTTTTTTGGTTTACCAATTCATTTCTTGAACGCATTAAAAAAATGAAAAAATAAATAAGAAAATGTGGGGTGCAACACGAGGACTTCCCAGGAGGTCACCCATCCTAGTACTACTCTCGCCCAAGCACGCTTAACTTCGGAGTTCTGATGGGATCCGGTGCATTAGTGCTGGTATGATCGCACCCGTAATGATATGCATCGCAAATATATTTGTATTTAAAACCCTTCACATTCTTAAAAATTTTGAAAAAAAAAATTCACGAGTTTTTTCGCCTCGTTGCACAATTTATACACGTGAAACTAAAAACTACGAAAAATGTTCCTCGTAAATCGACATTCACACGTCTCTTTTGATCCAAATGGATTGACGTGACCCGTAAGTGCTTTTCGGAAAGCTATTTCCGAGCGGGCCGCAGCGGGCCTTGTTTTGCTTTACCAATTCATTTCTTGAACGCATAAAAAAATTAAAAAATAAATAACGAAAATGTGGGGTGCAACACGAGGACTTCCCAGGAGGTCACCCATCCTAGTACTACTCTCGCCCAAGCACGCTTAACTTCGGAGTTCTGATGGGATCCGGTGCATTAGTGCTGGTATGATCGCACCCGTAATGATATGCATCGCATATATATTTGTATTTAAAACCCTTCCCGTTCTTAAGAATTTTGAAAAAAAAAATTCACGAGTTTTTTCGCATCGTTGCACAATTTATACACGTGAAACTAAAAACTACGGAAAATGTTCCTCGTAAATCGACATTCGCACGTATCTTTTGATCCGGATGTATTCACGTGACCCATAAGTGCTTTTCGGAAAGCTCTTTCCGAGCCGGCCGCATGGTCCTTTTTTTGGTTTACCAATTCATTTCTTGAACGCATAAAAAAATGAAAAAATAAATAAGAAAATGTGGGGTGCAACACGAGGACTTCCCAGGAGGTCACCCATCCTAGTACTACTCTCGCCCAAGCACGCTTAACTTCGAAGTTCTGATGGGATCCGGTGCATTAGTGCTGGTATGATCGCACCCGTAATGATAGGCATCGCAAATATATTTGTATTTAAAACCCTTCACAATCTTAAGAATTTTGAAAAAAAAAAATTCACGAGTTTTTTCGCCTCGTTGCACAATTTATACACGTGAAACTAAAAACTACGGAAAATGTTTCTCGTAAATCGACATTCGCACGTATCTTTTGATCCGGATGTCCTTGTTTTGCTTTACCAATTCATTTCTTGAACGCATAAAAAAATAAAAAAATAAATAACGAACATGTGGGGTGCAACACGAGGACTTCCCAGGAGGTCACCCATCCTAGTACTACTCTCGCCCAAGCACGCTTAACTTCGGAGTTCTGATGGGATCCGGTGCATTAGTGCTGGTATGATCGCACCCGTAATGATAGGCATCGCAAATATATTTGTATTTAAAACCCTTCACAATCTTAAGAATTTTGAAAAAAAAAATTCACGAGTTTTTTCGCCTCGTTGCACAATTTATACACGTGAAACTAAAAACTACGGAAAATGTTTCTCGTAAATCGACATTCGCACGTATCTTTTGATCCGGATGGACTCACGTGACCCATAAGTGCTTTTCGGAAAGCTCTTTCCGAGACGGCCGCAGCGGGCCTTGTTTTGCCTTACCAATTCATTTCTTAAACATATAATAAAATGGAAAAATAAATAACGAAAATGTGGGGTGCAACACGAGGACTTCCCAGGAGGTCACCCATCCTAGTACTACTCTCGCCCAAGCACGCTTAACTTCGAATTCTGATGGGATCCGGTGCGTTAGTGCTGGAATGATCGCACCCGTAATGATATGCATCGCAAATATATTTGTATTTAAAACCCTTCTCGCTCTTAAGAATTTTGAAAAAAAAAAATTCACGAGTTTTTTCGCCTCGTTGCACAATTTATACACGTGAAACTAAAAACTACGGAAAATGTTCCTCGTAAATCGACATTCGCACGTATCTTTTGATCCGGATGTATTCACGTGACCCATAATTGCTTTTCGGAAAGCTCTTTCCGAGCCGGCCGCATGGTCCCTGTTTTGCTTTACCAATTCATTTCTTGAACGCATAACAAAATGAAAAAATAAATAACGAAAATGTGGGGTGCAACACGAGGACTTCCCAGGAGGTCACCCATCCTAGTACTACTCTCGCCCAAGCACGCTTAACTTCGGAGTTCCGATGGGATCTGGTGCATTAGTGCTGGTATGATCGCACCCGTAATGATATGCATCGCAAATATATTTGTATTTAAAACCCTTCACATTCTTAAAAATTTTGAAGAAAAAAATTCACGAGTTTTTTCGCCTCGTTGCACAATTTATACACGTGAAACTAAAAACTACGGAAAATGTTCCTCGTAAATCGACATTCGCACGTATCTTTTGATCCGGATGTATTGACGTGACCCATAAGTGCTTTTCGGAAAGCTCTTTCCGAGCCGGCCGCATGGTCCCTGTTTTGCTTTACCAATTCATTTCTTGAACTCATAAAAAAATTAAAAAATAAATAACGAAAACGTGGGGTGCAACACGAGGACTTCCCAGGAGGTCACCCATCCTAGTACTACTCTCGCCCAAGCACGCTTAACTTCGGAGTTCTGATCGGATCCGGTGCATTAGTGCTGGTATGATCGCACCCGTAATGATATGCATCGCAAATATATTTATATTTAAAACCCTTCACATTCTTAAAAATTTTGAAAAAAAAAATTCACGAGTTTTTTCGCCTCGTTGCACAATTTATACACGTGAAACTAAAAACTACGAAAAATGTTCCTCGTAAATCGACATTCGCACGTATCTTTTGATCCGAATGGATTGACGTGACCCGTAAGTGCTTTTGGGAAAGCTATTTCCGAGCCGGCCGCGGCGGGCCTTGTTTTGCTTTACCAATTCATTTATTGAACGCATAAAAAAATAAAAAAAATAAATAACGAAAATGTGGGGTGCAACACGAGGACTTCCCAGGAGGTCACCCATCCTAGTACTACTCTCGCCCAAGCACGCTTTACTTCGGAGTTCTGAAGGGATCCGGTGCATTAGTGCTGGTATGATCGCACCCGTAATGATATGCATCGCAAATATATTTGTATTTAAAACGCTTCACGTTCTTTAGAATTTTGAAAAAAAAAAATTCACGAGTTTTTTCGCCTCGTTGCACAATTTATACACGTGAAACTAAAAACTACGAAAAATGTTCCTCGTAAATCGACATTCGCACGTATCTTTTGATCCGAATGGATTGACGTGACCCATAAGTGCTTTTCGGAAAGCTATTTCCGAGCGGGCCGCAGTGGGCCTTGTTTTGCTTTACCAATTCATTTCTTGAACGCATAATAAAATGGAAAAATAAATAACGAAAATGTGGGGTGCAACACGAGGACTTCCCAGGAGGTCACCCATCTTACTACTACTCTCGCCCAAGCACGCTTAACTTCGGAGTTCTGATCGGATCCGGTGCATTAGTGCTGGTATGATCGCACCCGTAATGATATGCATCGCAAATATATTTGTATTTAAAACCCTTCACATTCTTAAGAATTTTGAAAAAAAAAATTCACGAGTTTTTTCGCCTCGTTGCACAATTTATACACGTGAAACTAAAAACTACGAAAAATGTTCCTCGTAAATCGACATTCGCACGTATCTTTCGATCCGAATGGATTGACGTGACCCGTAAGTGCTTTTTGGAAAGCTATTTCCGAGCGGGCCGCAGCGGGCCTTGTTTTGCTTTACCAATTCATTTCTTGAACGCATAAAAAAATGAAAAAATAAATAAGAAAATGTGGGGTGCAACACGAGGACTTCCCAGGAGGTCACCCATTCTAGTACTACTCTCGCCCAAGCACGCTTAACTTCGAAGTTCTGATGGGATCCGGTGCATTAGTGCTGGTATGATCGCACCCGTAATGATAGGCATCGCAAATATATTTGTATTTAAAACCCTTCACAATCTTAAGAATTTTGAAAAAAAAAAATTCACGAGTTTTTTCGCCTCGTTGCACAATTTATACACGTGAAACTAAAAACTACGGAAAATGTTTCTTGTAAATCGACATTCGCACGTATCTTTTGATCCGGATGGACTCACGTGACCCATAAGTGCTTTTCGGAAAGCTCTTTCCGAGACGGCAGCAGCGGGCCTTGTTTTGCTTTACCAATTCATTTCTTAAACATATAATAAAATGGAAAAATAAATAACGAAAATGTGGGGTGCAACACGAGGACTTCCCAGGAGGTCACCCATCCTTGTACTACTCTCGCCCAAGCACGCTTAACTTCGAATTCTGATGGGATCCGGTGCGTTAGTGCTGGAATGATCGCACCCGTAATGATATGCATCGCAAATATATTTGTATTTAAAACCCTTCTCGCTCTTAAGAATTTTGAAAAAAAAAAATTCACGAGTTTTTTCGCCTCGTTGCACAATTTATACACGTGAAACTAAAAACTACGGAAAATGTTCCTCGTAAATCGACATTCGCACGTATCTTTTGATCCGGATGTATTCACGTGACCCATAATTGCTTTTCGGAAAGCTCTTTCCGAGCCGGCCGCATGGTCCCTGTTTTGCTTTACCAATTCATTTCTTGAACGCATAACAAAATGAAAAAATAAATAACGAAAATGTGGGGTGCAACACGAGGACTTCCCAGGAGGTCACCCATCCTAGTACTACTCTCGCCCAAGCACGCTTAACTTCGGAGTTCCGATGGGATCTGGTGCATTAGTGCTGGTATGATCGCACCCGTAATGATATGCATCGCAAATATATTTGTATTTAAAACCCTTCACATTCTTAAAAATTTTGAAGAAAAAAATTCACGAGTTTTTTCGCCTCGTTGCACAATTTATACACGTGAAACTAAAAACTACGGAAAATGTTCCTCGTAAATCGACATTCGCACGTATCTTTTGATCCGGATGTATTGACGTGACCCATAAGTGCTTTTCGGAAAGCTCTTTCCGAGCCGGCCGCATGGTCCCTGTTTTGCTTTACCAATTCATTTCTTGAACTCATAAAAAAATTAAAAAATAAATAACGAAAACGTGGGGTGCAACACGAGGACTTCCCAGGAGGTCACCCATCCTAGTACTACTCTCGCCCAAGCACGCTTAACTTCGGAGTTCTGATGGGATCCGGTGCATTAGTGCTGGTATGATCGCACCCGTAATGATATGCATCGCAAATATATTTATATTTAAAACCCTTCACATTCTTAAAAATTTTGAAAAAAAAAATTCACGAGTTTTTTCGCCTCGTTGCACAATTTATACACGTGAAACTAAAAACTACGAAAAATGTTCCTCGTAAATCGACATTCGCACGTATCTTTTGATCCGAATGGATTGACGTGACCCGTAAGTGCTTTTGGGAAAGCTATTTCCGAGCCGGCCGCGGCGGGCCTTGTTTTGCTTTACCAATTCATTTCTTGAACGCATAAAAAAATAAAAAAAATAAATAACGAAAATGTGGGGTGCAACACGAGGACTTCCCAGGAGGTCACCCATCCTAGTACTACTCTCGCCCAAGCACGCTTTACTTCGGAGTTCTGAAGGGATCCGGTGCATTAGTGCTGGTATGATCGCACCCGTAATGATATGCATCGCAAATATATTTGTATTTAAAACGCTTCACGTTCTTTAGAATTTTGAAAAAAAAAAATTCACGAGTTTTTTCGCCTCGTTGCACAATTTATACACGTGAAACTAAAAACTACGAAAAATGTTCCTCGTAAATCGACATTCGCACGTATCTTTTGATCCGAATGGATTGACGTGACCCATAAGTGCTTTTCGGAAAGCTATTTCCGAGCGGGCCGCAGTGGGCCTTGTTTTGCTTTACCAATTCATTTCTTGAACGCATAATAAAATGGAAAAATAAATAACGAAAATGTGGGGTGCAACACGAGGACTTCCCAGGAGGTCACCCATCTTACTACTACTCTCGCCCAAGCACGCTTAACTTCGGAGTTCTGATCGGATCCGGTGCATTAGTGCTGGTATGATCGCACCCGTAATGATATGCATCGCAAATATATTTGTATTTAAAACCCTTCACATTCTTAAGAATTTTGAAAAAAAAAATTCACGAGTTTTTTCGCCTCGTTGCACAATTTATACACGTGAAACTAAAAACTACGAAAAATGTTCCTCGTAAATCGACATTCGCACGTATCTTTCGATCCGAATGGATTGACGTGACCCGTAAGTGCTTTTTGGAAAGCTATTTCCGAGCGGGCCGCAGCGGGCCTTGTTTTGCTTTACCAATTCATTTCTTGAACGCATAAAAAAATGAAAAAATAAATAAGAAAATGTGGGGTGCAACACGAGGACTTCCCAGGAGGTCACCCATTCTAGTACTACTCTCGCCCAAGCACGCTTAACTTCGAAGTTCTGATGGGATCCGGTGCATTAGTGCTGGTATGATCGCACCCGTAATGATAGGCATCGCAAATATATTTGTATTTAAAACCCTTCACAATCTTAAGAATTTTGAAAAAAAAAAATTCACGAGTTTTTTCGCCTCGTTGCACAATTTATACACGTGAAACTAAAAACTACGGAAAATGTTTCTCGTAAATCGACATTCGCACGTATCTTTTGATCCGGATGTCCTTGTTTTGCTTTACCAATTCATTTCTTGAACGCATAAAAAAATAAAAAAATAAATAACGAACATGTGGGGTGCAACACGAGGACTTCCCAGGAGGTCACCCATCCTAGTACTACTCTCGCCCAAGCACGCTTAACTTTGGAGTTCTGATGGGATCCGGTGCATTAGTGCTGGTATGATCGCACCCGTAATGATAGGCATCGCAAATATATTTGTATTTAAAACCCTTCACAATCTTAAGAATTTTGAAAAAAAAAAATTCACGAGTTTTTTCGCCTCGTTGCACAATTTATACACGTGAAACTAAAAACTACGGAAAATGTTTCTCGTAAATCGACATTCGCACGTATCTTTTGATCCGGATGGACTCACGTGACCCATAAGTGCTTTTCGGAAAGCTCTTTCCGAGACGGCCGCAGCGGGCCTTGTTTTGCTTTACCAATTCATTTCTTAAACATATAATAAAATGGAAAAATAAATAACGAAAATGTGGGGTGCAACACGAGGACTTCCCAGGAGGTCACCCATCCTAGTACTACTCTCGCCCAAGCACGCTTTACTTCGGAGTTCTGAAGGGATCCGGTGCATTAGTGCTGGTATGATCGCACCCGTAATGATATGCATCGCAAATATATTTGTATTTAAAACGCTTCACGTTCTTTAGAATTTTGAAAAAAAAAAATTCACGAGTTTTTTCGCCTCGTTGCACAATTTATACACGTGAAACTAAAAACTACGAAAAATGTTCCTCGTAAATCGACATTCGCACGTATCTTTTGATCCGAATGGATTGACGTGACCCATAAGTGCTTTTCGGAAAGCTATTTCCGAGCGGGCCGCAGTGGGCCTTGTTTTGCTTTACCAATTCATTTCTTGAACGCATAATAAAATGGAAAAATAAATAACGAAAATGTGGGGTGCAACACGAGGACTTCCCAGGAGGTCACCCATCTTACTACTACTCTCGCCCAAGCACGCTTAACTTCGGAGTTCTGATCGGATCCGGTGCATTAGTGCTGGTATGATCGCACCCGTAATGATATGCATCGCAAATATATTTGTATTTAAAACCCTTCACATTCTTAAGAATTTTGAAAAAAAAAATTCACGAGTTTTTTCGCCTCGTTGCACAATTTATACACGTGAAACTAAAAACTACGAAAAATGTTCCTCGTAAATCGACATTCGCACGTATCTTTCGATCCGAATGGATTGACGTGACCCGTAAGTGCTTTTTGGAAAGCTATTTCCGAGCGGGCCGCAGCGGGCCTTGTTTTGCTTTACCAATTCATTTCTTGAACGCATAAAAAAATGAAAAAATAAATAAGAAAATGTGGGGTGCAACACGAGGACTTCCCAGGAGGTCACCCATTCTAGTACTACTCTCGCCCAAGCACGCTTAACTTCGAAGTTCTGATGGGATCCGGTGCATTAGTGCTGGTATGATCGCACCCGTAATGATAGGCATCGCAAATATATTTGTATTTAAAACCCTTCACAATCTTAAGAATTTTGAAAAAAAAAAATTCACGAGTTTTTTCGCCTCGTTGCACAATTTATACACGTGAAACTAAAAACTACGGAAAATGTTTCTCGTAAATCGACATTCGCACGTATCTTTTGATCCGGATGTCCTTGTTTTGCTTTACCAATTCATTTCTTGAACGCATAAAAAAATAAAAAAATAAATAACGAACATGTGGGGTGCAACACGAGGACTTCCCAGGAGGTCACCCATCCTAGTACTACTCTCGCCCAAGCACGCTTAACTTTGGAGTTCTGATGGGATCCGGTGCATTAGTGCTGGTATGATCGCACCCGTAATGATAGGCATCGCAAATATATTTGTATTTAAAACCCTTCACAATCTTAAGAATTTTGAAAAAAAAAAATTCACGAGTTTTTTCGCCTCGTTGCACAATTTATACACGTGAAACTAAAAACTACGGAAAATGTTTCTCGTAAATCGACATTCGCACGTATCTTTTGATCCGGATGGACTCACGTGACCCATAAGTGCTTTTCGGAAAGCTCTTTCCGAGACGGCCGCAGCGGGCCTTGTTTTGCTTTACCAATTCATTTCTTAAACATATAATAAAATGGAAAAATAAATAACGAAAATGTGGGGTGCAACACGAGGACTTCCCAGGAGGTCACCCATCCTAGTACTACTCTCGCCCAAGCACGCTTAACTTCGAATTCTGATGGGATCCGGTGCGTTAGTGCTGGAATGATCGCACCCGTAATGATATGCATCGCAAATATATTTGTATTTAAAACCCTTCTCGCTCTTAAGAATTTTGAAAAAAAAAAATTCACGAGTTTTTTCGCCTCGTTGCACAATTTATACACGTGAAACTAAAAACTACGGAAAATGTTCCTCGTAAATCGACATTCGCACGTATCTTTTGATCCGGATGTATTCACGTGACCCATAATTGCTTTTCGGAAAGCTCTTTCCGAGCCGGCCGCATGGTCCCTGTTTTGCTTTACCAATTCATTTCTTGAACGCATAACAAAATCAAAAAATAAATTACGAAAATGTGGGGTGCAACACGAGGACTTCCCAGGAGGTCACCCATCCTAGTACTACTCTCGCCCAAGCACGCTTAACTTCGGAGTTCCGATGGGATCTGGTGCATTAGTGCTGGTATGATCGCACCCGTAATGATATGCATCGCAAATATATTTGTATTTAAAACCCTTCACATTCTTAAAAATTTTGAAGAAAAAAATTCACGAGTTTTTTCGCCTCGTTGCACAATTTATACACGTGAAACTAAAAACTACGGAAAATGTTCCTCGTAAATCGACATTCGCACGTATCTTTTGATCCGGATGTATTGACGTGACCCATAAGTGCTTTTCGGAAAGCTCTTTCCGAGCCGGCCGCATGGTCCCTGTTTTGCTTTACCAATTCATTTCTTGAACTCATAAAAAAATTAAAAAATAAATAACGAAAACGTGGGGTGCAACACGAGGACTTCCCAGGAGGTCACCCATCCTAGTACTACTCTCGCCCAAGCACGCTTAACTTCGGAGTTCTGATGGGATCCGGTGCATTAGTGCTGGTATGATCGCACCCGTAATGATATGCATCGCAAATATATTTATATTTAAAACCCTTCACATTCTTAAAAATTTTGAAAAAAAAAATTCACGAGTTTTTTCGCCTCGTCGCACAATTTATACACGTGAAACTAAAAACTACGAAAAATGTTCCTCGTAAATCGACATTCGCACGTATCTTTTGATCCGAATGGATTGACGTGACCCGTAAGTGCTTTTGGGAAAGCTATTTCCGAGCGGGCCGCAGCGGGCCTTGTTTTGCTTTACCAATTCATTTCTTGAACGCATAAAAAAATAAAAAAAATAAATAACGAAAATGAGGGGTGCAACACGAGGACTTCCCAGGAGGTCACCCATCCTAGTACTACTCTCGCCCAAGCACGCTTTACTTCGGAGTTCTGAAGGGATCCGGTGCATTAGTGCTGGTATGATCGCACCCGTAATGATATGCATCGCAAATATATTTGTATTTAAAACGCTTCACGTTCTTTAGAATTTTGAAAAAAAAAAATTCACGAGTTTTTTCGCCTCGTTGCACAATTTATACACGTGAAACTAAAAACTACGGAAAATGTTTCTCGTAAATCGACATTCGCACGTATCTTTTGATCCGGATGTCCTTGTTTTGCTTTACCAATTCATTTCTTGAACGCATAAAAAAATAAAAAAATAAATAACGAACATGTGGGGTGCAACACGAGGACTTCCCAGGAGGTCACCCATCCTAGTACTACTCTCGCCCAAGCACGCTTAACTTTGGAGTTCTGATGGGATCCGGTGCATTAGTGCTGGTATGATCGCACCCGTAATGATAGGCATCGCAAATATATTTGTATTTAAAACCCTTCACAATCTTAAGAATTTTGAAAAAAAAAAATTCACGAGTTTTTTCGCCTCGTTGCACAATTTATACACGTGAAACTAAAAACTACGGAAAATGTTTCTCGTAAATCGACATTCGCACGTATCTTTTGATCCGGATGGACTCACGTGACCCATAAGTGCTTTTCGGAAAGCTCTTTCCGAGACGGCCGCAGCGGGCCTTGTTTTGCTTTACCAATTCATTTCTTAAACATATAATAAAATGGAAAAATAAATAACGAAAATGTGGGGTGCAACACGAGGACTTCCCAGGAGGTCACCCATCCTAGTACTACTCTCGCCCAAGCACGCTTAACTTCGAATTCTGATGGGATCCGGTGCGTTAGTGCTGGAATGATCGCACCCGTAATGATATGCATCGCAAATATATTTGTATTTAAAACCCTTCTCGCTCTTAAGAATTTTGAAAAAAAAAAATTCACGAGTTTTTTCGCCTCGTTGCACAATTTATACACGTGAAACTAAAAACTACGGAAAATGTTCCTCGTAAATCGACATTCGCACGTATCTTTTGATCCGGATGTATTCACGTGACCCATAATTGCTTTTCGGAAAGCTCTTTCCGAGCCGGCCGCATGGTCCCTGTTTTGCTTTACCAATTCATTTCTTGAACGCATAACAAAATCAAAAAATAAATTACGAAAATGTGGGGTGCAACACGAGGACTTCCCAGGAGGTCACCCATCCTAGTACTACTCTCGCCCAAGCACGCTTAACTTCGGAGTTCCGATGGGATCTGGTGCATTAGTGCTGGTATGATCGCACCCGTAATGATATGCATCGCAAATATATTTGTATTTAAAACCCTTCACATTCTTAAAAATTTTGAAGAAAAAAATTCACGAGTTTTTTCGCCTCGTTGCACAATTTATACACGTGAAACTAAAAACTACGAAAAATGTTCCTCGTAAATCGACATTCGCACGTATCTTTTGATCCGAATGGATTGACGTGACCCATAAGTGCTTTTCGGAAAGCTATTTCCGAGCGGGCCGCAGTGGGCCTTGTTTTGCTTTACCAATTCATTTCTTGAACGCATAATAAAATGGAAAAATAAATAACGAAAATGTGGGGTGCAACACGAGGACTTCCCAGGAGGTCACCCATCTTACTACTACTCTCGCCCAAGCACGCTTAACTTCGGAGTTCTGATCGGATCCGGTGCATTAGTGCTGGTATGATCGCACCCGTAATGATATGCATCGCAAATATATTTGTATTTAAAACCCTTCACATTCTTAAGAATTTTGAAAAAAAAAATTCACGAGTTTTTTCGCCTCGTTGCACAATTTATACACGTGAAACTAAAAACTACGAAAAATGTTCCTCGTAAATCGACATTCGCACGTATCTTTCGATCCGAATGGATTGACGTGACCCGTAAGTGCTTTTTGGAAAGCTATTTCCGAGCGGGCCGCAGCGGGCCTTGTTTTGCTTTACCAATTCATTTCTTGAACGCATAAAAAAATGAAAAAATAAATAAGAAAATGTGGGGTGCAACACGAGGACTTCCCAGGAGGTCACCCATTCTAGTACTACTCTCGCCCAAGCACGCTTAACTTCGAAGTTCTGATGGGATCCGGTGCATTAGTGCTGGTATGATCGCACCCGTAATGATAGGCATCGCAAATATATTTGTATTTAAAACCCTTCACAATCTTAAGAATTTTGAAAAAAAAAAATTCACGAGTTTTTTCGCCTCGTTGCACAATTTATACACGTGAAACTAAAAACTACGGAAAATGTTTCTCGTAAATCGACATTCGCACGTATCTTTTGATCCGGATGTCCTTGTTTTGCTTTACCAATTCATTTCTTGAACGCATAAAAAAATAAAAAAATAAATAACGAACATGTGGGGTGCAACACGAGGACTTCCCAGGAGGTCACCCATCCTAGTACTACTCTCGCCCAAGCACGCTTAACTTTGGAGTTCTGATGGGATCCGGTGCATTAGTGCTGGTATGATCGCACCCGTAATGATAGGCATCGCAAATATATTTGTATTTAAAACCCTTCACAATCTTAAGAATTTTGAAAAAAAAAAATTCACGAGTTTTTTCGCCTCGTTGCACAATTTATACACGTGAAACTAAAAACTACGGAAAATGTTTCTCGTAAATCGACATTCGCACGTATCTTTTGATCCGGATGGACTCACGTGACCCATAAGTGCTTTTCGGAAAGCTCTTTCCGAGACGGCCGCAGCGGGCCTTGTTTTGCTTTACCAATTCATTTCTTAAACATATAATAAAATGGAAAAATAAATAACGAAAATGTGGGGTGCAACACGAGGACTTCCCAGGAGGTCACCCATCCTAGTACTACTCTCGCCCAAGCACGCTTAACTTCGAATTCTGATGGGATCCGGTGCGTTAGTGCTGGAATGATCGCACCCGTAATGATATGCATCGCAAATATATTTGTATTTAAAACCCTTCTCGCTCTTAAGAATTTTGAAAAAAAAAAATTCACGAGTTTTTTCGCCTCGTTGCACAATTTATACACGTGAAACTAAAAACTACGGAAAATGTTCCTCGTAAATCGACATTCGCACGTATCTTTTGATCCGGATGTATTCACGTGACCCATAATTGCTTTTCGGAAAGCTCTTTCCGAGCCGGCCGCATGGTCCCTGTTTTGCTTTACCAATTCATTTCTTGAACGCATAACAAAATCAAAAAATAAATTACGAAAATGTGGGGTGCAACACGAGGACTTCCCAGGAGGTCACCCATCCTAGTACTACTCTCGCCCAAGCACGCTTAACTTCGGAGTTCCGATGGGATCTGGTGCATTAGTGCTGGTATGATCGCACCCGTAATGATATGCATCGCAAATATATTTGTATTTAAAACCCTTCACATTCTTAAAAATTTTGAAGAAAAAAATTCACGAGTTTTTTCGCCTCGTTGCACAATTTATACACGTGAAACTAAAAACTACGGAAAATGTTCCTCGTAAATCGACATTCGCACGTATCTTTTGATCCGGATGTATTGACGTGACCCATAAGTGCTTTTCGGAAAGCTCTTTCCGAGCCGGCCGCATGGTCCCTGTTTTGCTTTACCAATTCATTTCTTGAACTCATAAAAAAATTAAAAAATAAATAACGAAAACGTGGGGTGCAACACGAGGACTTCCCAGGAGGTCACCCATCCTAGTACTACTCTCGCCCAAGCACGCTTAACTTCGGAGTTCTGATGGGATCCGGTGCATTAGTGCTGGTATGATCGCACCCGTAATGATATGCATCGCAAATATATTTATATTTAAAACCCTTCACATTCTTAAAAATTTTGAAAAAAAAAATTCACGAGTTTTTTCGCCTCGTCGCACAATTTATACACGTGAAACTAAAAACTACGAAAAATGTTCCTCGTAAATCGACATTCGCACGTATCTTTTGATCCGAATGGATTGACGTGACCCGTAAGTGCTTTTGGGAAAGCTATTTCCGAGCGGGCCGCAGCGGGCCTTGTTTTGCTTTACCAATTCATTTCTTGAACGCATAAAAAAATAAAAAAAATAAATAACGAAAATGAGGGGTGCAACACGAGGACTTCCCAGGAGGTCACCCATCCTAGTACTACTCTCGCCCAAGCACGCTTTACTTCGGAGTTCTGAAGGGATCCGGTGCATTAGTGCTGGTATGATCGCACCCGTAATGATATGCATCGCAAATATATTTGTATTTAAAACGCTTCACGTTCTTTAGAATTTTGAAAAAAAAAAATTCACGAGTTTTTTCGCCTCGTTGCACAATTTATACACGTGAAACTAAAAACTACGGAAAATGTTTCTCGTAAATCGACATTCGCACGTATCTTTTGATCCGGATGTCCTTGTTTTGCTTTACCAATTCATTTCTTGAACGCATAAAAAAATAAAAAAATAAATAACGAACATGTGGGGTGCAACACGAGGACTTCCCAGGAGGTCACCCATCCTAGTACTACTCTCGCCCAAGCACGCTTAACTTTGGAGTTCTGATGGGATCCGGTGCATTAGTGCTGGTATGATCGCACCCGTAATGATAGGCATCGCAAATATATTTGTATTTAAAACCCTTCACAATCTTAAGAATTTTGAAAAAAAAAAATTCACGAGTTTTTTCGCCTCGTTGCACAATTTATACACGTGAAACTAAAAACTACGGAAAATGTTTCTCGTAAATCGACATTCGCACGTATCTTTTGATCCGGATGGACTCACGTGACCCATAAGTGCTTTTCGGAAAGCTCTTTCCGAGACGGCCGCAGCGGGCCTTGTTTTGCTTTACCAATTCATTTCTTAAACATATAATAAAATGGAAAAATAAATAACGAAAATGTGGGGTGCAACACGAGGACTTCCCAGGAGGTCACCCATCCTAGTACTACTCTCGCCCAAGCACGCTTAACTTCGAATTCTGATGGGATCCGGTGCGTTAGTGCTGGAATGATCGCACCCGTAATGATATGCATCGCAAATATATTTGTATTTAAAACCCTTCTCGCTCTTAAGAATTTTGAAAAAAAAAAATTCACGAGTTTTTTCGCCTCGTTGCACAATTTATACACGTGAAACTAAAAACTACGGAAAATGTTCCTCGTAAATCGACATTCGCACGTATCTTTTGATCCGGATGTATTCACGTGACCCATAATTGCTTTTCGGAAAGCTCTTTCCGAGCCGGCCGCATGGTCCCTGTTTTGCTTTACCAATTCATTTCTTGAACGCATAACAAAATCAAAAAATAAATTACGAAAATGTGGGGTGCAACACGAGGACTTCCCAGGAGGTCACCCATCCTAGTACTACTCTCGCCCAAGCACGCTTAACTTCGGAGTTCCGATGGGATCTGGTGCATTAGTGCTGGTATGATCGCACCCGTAATGATATGCATCGCAAATATATTTGTATTTAAAACCCTTCACATTCTTAAAAATTTTGAAGAAAAAAATTCACGAGTTTTTTCGCCTCGTTGCACAATTTATACACGTGAAACTAAAAACTACGGAAAATGTTCCTCGTAAATCGACATTCGCACGTATCTTTTGATCCGGATGTATTGACGTGACCCATAAGTGCTTTTCGGAAAGCTCTTTCCGAGCCGGCCGCATGGTCCCTGTTTTGCTTTACCAATTCATTTCTTGAACTCATAAAAAAATTAAAAAATAAATAACGAAAACGTGGGGTGCAACACGAGGACTTCCCAGGAGGTCACCCATCCTAGTACTACTCTCGCCCAAGCACGCTTAACTTCGGAGTTCTGATGGGATCCGGTGCATTAGTGCTGGTATGATCGCACCCGTAATGATATGCATCGCAAATATATTTATATTTAAAACCCTTCACATTCTTAAAAATTTTGAAAAAAAAAATTCACGAGTTTTTTCGCCTCGTCGCACAATTTATACACGTGAAACTAAAAACTACGAAAAATGTTCCTCGTAAATCGACATTCGCACGTATCTTTTGATCCGAATGGATTGACGTGACCCGTAAGTGCTTTTGGGAAAGCTATTTCCGAGCGGGCCGCAGCGGGCCTTGTTTTGCTTTACCAATTCATTTCTTGAACGCATAAAAAAATAAAAAAAATAAATAACGAAAATGAGGGGTGCAACACGAGGACTTCCCAGGAGGTCACCCATCCTAGTACTACTCTCGCCCAAGCACGCTTTACTTCGGAGTTCTGAAGGGATCCGGTGCATTAGTGCTGGTATGATCGCACCCGTAATGATATGCATCGCAAATATATTTGTATTTAAAACGCTTCACGTTCTTTAGAATTTTGAAAAAAAAAAATTCACGAGTTTTTTCGCCTCGTTGCACAATTTATACACGTGAAACTAAAAACTACGAAAAATGTTCCTCGTAAATCGACATTCGCACGTCTCTTTTGATCCAAATGGATTGACGTGACCCGTAAGTGCTTTTCGGAAAGCTATTTCCTAGCGGGCCGCAGCGGGCCTTGTTTTGCTTTACCAATTCATTTCTTGAACGCATAAAAAAATTAAAAAATAAATAACGAAAATGTGGGGTGCAACAGGAGGACTTCCCAGGAGGTCACCCATCCTAGTACTACTCTCGCCCAAGCACGCTTAACTTCGGAGTTCTGATGGGATCCGGTGCATTAGTGCTGGTATGATCGCACCCGTAATGATATGCATCGCATATATATTTGTATTTAAAACCCTTCCCGTTCTTAAGAATTTTGAAAAAAAAAATTCACGAGTTTTTTCGCATCGTTGCACAATTTATACACGTGAAACTAAAAACTACGGAAAATGTTCCTCTTAAATCGACATTCGCACGTATCTTTTGATCCGGATGTATTCACGTGACCCATAAGTGCTTTTCGGAAAGCTCTTTCCGAGCCGGCCGCATGGTCCTTTTTTTGGTTTACCAATTCATTTCTTGAACGCATAAAAAAATGAAAAAATAAATAAGAAAATGTGGGGTGCAACACGAGGACTTCCCAGGAGGTCACCCATCCTAGTACTACTCTCGCCCAAGCACGCTTAACTTCGAAGTTCTGATGGGATCCGGTGCATTAGTGCTGGTATGATCGCACCCGTAATGATAGGCATCGCAAATATATTTGTATTTAAAACCCTTCACAATCTTAAGAATTTTGAAAAAAAAAAATTCACGAGTTTTTTCGCCTCGTTGCACAATTTATACACGTGAAACTAAAAACTACGGAAAATGTTTCTCGTAAATCGACATTCGCACGTATCTTTTGATCCGGATGGACTCACGTGACCCATAAGTGCTTTTCGGAAAGCTCTTTCCGAGACGGCCGCAGCGGGACTTGTTTTGCTTTACCAATTCATTTCTTAAACATATAATAAAATGGAAAAATAAATAACGAAAATGTGGGGTGCAACACGAGGACTTCCCAGGAGGTCACCCATCCTTGTACTACTCTCGCCCAAGCACGCTTAACTTCGAATTCTGATGGGATCCGGTGCGTTAGTGCTGGAATGATCGCACCCGTAATGATATGCATCGCAAATATATTTGTATTTAAAACCCTTCTCGCTCTTAAGAATTTTGAAAAAAAAAAATTCACGAGTTTTTTCGCCTCGTTGCACAATTTATACACGTGAAACTAAAAACTACGGAAAATGTTCCTCGTAAATCGACATTCGCACGTATCTTTTGATCCGGATGTATTCACGTGACCCATAATTGCTTTTCGGAAAGCTCTTTCCGAGCCGGCCGCATGGTCCCTGTTTTGCTTTACCAATTCATTTCTTGAACGCATAACAAAATGAAAAAATAAATAACGAAAATGTGGGGTGCAACACGAGGACTTCCCAGGAGGTCACCCATCCTAGTACTACTCTCGCCCAAGCACGCTTAACTTCGGAGTTCCGATGGGATCTGGTGCATTAGTGCTGGTATGATCGCACCCGTAATGATATGCATCGCAAATATATTTGTATTTAAAACCCTTCACATTCTTAAAAATTTTGAAAAAAAAAATTCACGAGTTTTTTCGCCTCGTTGCACAATTTATACACGTGAAACTAAAAACTACGGAAAATGTTCCTCGTAAATCGACATTCGCACGTATCTTTTGATCCGGATGTATTGACGTGACCCATAAGTGCTTTTCGGAAAGCTCTTTCCGAGCCGGCCGCATGGTCCCTGTTTTGCTTTACAAATTCATTTCTTGAACTCATAAAAAAATTGAAAAATAAATAACGAAAATGTGGGGTGCAACACGAGGACTTCCCAGGAGGTCACCCATCCTAGTACTACTCTCGCCCAAGCACGCTTAACTTCGGAGTTCTGATGGGATCGGGTGCATTAGTGCTGGTATGATCGCACCCGTAATGATATGCATCGCAAATATATTTGTATTTAAAACCCTTCCCGTTCTTAATAATTTTGAAAAAAAAAATTCACGAGTTTTTTCGCATCGTTGCACAATTTATACACGTGAAACTAAAAACTACGGAAAATGTTACTCGTTAATCGACATTCGCACGTATCTGTTGATCCGGATGTATTCACGTGACCCATAAGTGCTTTTCGGAAAGCACTTTCCGAGCCGGCCGCATGGTCCTTTTTTTGGTTTACCAATTCATTTCTTGAACGCATTAAAAAAATGAAAAAATAAATAAGAAAATGTGGGGTGCAACACGAGGACTTCCCAGGAGGTCACCCATCCTAGTACTACTCTCGCCCAAGCACGCTTAACTTCGGAGTTCTGATGGGATCCGGTGCATTAGTGCTGGTATGATCGCACCCGTAATGATATGCATCGCAAATATATTTGTATTTAAAACCCTTCACAATCTTAAGAATTTCGAAAAAAAAAAATTCACGAGTTTTTTCGCCTCGTTGCACAATTTATACACGTGAAACTAAAAACTACGGAAAATGTTTCTCGTAAATCGACATTCGCACGTATCTTTTGATCTGGATGGACTCACGTGACCCATAAGTGCTATTCGGAAAGCTCTTTCCGAGCCGGCCGCAGCGGGCCTTGTTTTGCTTTACCAATTCATTTCTTAAACGTATAATAAAATGGAAAAATAAATAACGAACATGTGGGGTGCAACACGAGGACTTCCCAGGAGGTCACCCATCCTAGTACAACTCTCGCCCAAGCACGCTTAACTTCGGAGTTCTGATGGGATCCGGTGCATTAGTGCTGGTATGATCGCACCCGTAATGATATGCATCGCAAATATATTTATATTTAAAACCCTTCACATTCTTAAAAATTTTGAAAAAAAAAATTCACGAGTTTTTTCGCCTCGTTGCACAATTTATACACGTGAAACTAAAAACTACGAAAAATGTTCCTCGTAAATCGACATTCGCACGTATCTTTTGATCCGAATGGATTGACGTGACCCGTAAGTGCTTTTGGGAAAGCTATTTCCGAGCGGGCGGCAGCGGGCCTTGTTTTGCTTTACCAATTCATTTCTTGAACGCATAAAAAAATAAAAAAAATAAATAACGAAAATGAGGGGTGCAACACGAGGACTTCCCAGGAGGTCACCCATCCTAGTACTACTCTCGCCCAAGCACGCTTTACTTCGGAGTTCTGAAGGGATCCGGTGCATTAGTGCTGGTATGATCGCACCCGTAATGATATGCATCGCAAATATATTTGTATTTAAAACGCTTCACGTTCTTTAGAATTTTGAAAAAAAAAAATTCACGAGTTTTTTCGCCTCGTTGCACAATTTATACACGTGAAACTAAAAACTACGAAAAATGTTCCTCGTAAATCGACATTCGCACGTCTCTTTTGATCCAAATGGATTGACGTGACCCGTAAGTGCTTTTCGGAAAGCTATTTCCTAGCGGGCCGCAGCGGGCCTTGTTTTGCTTTACCCATTCATTTCTTGAACGCATAAAAAAATTAAAAAATAAATAACGAAAATGTGGGGTGCAACAGGAGGACTTCCCAGGAGGTCACCCATCCTAGTACTACTCTCGCCCAAGCACGCTTAACTTCGGAGTTCTGATGGGATCCGGTGCATTAGTGCTGGTATGATCGCACCCGTAATGATATGCATCGCATATATATTTGTATTTAAAACCCTTCCCGTTCTTAAGAATTTTGAAAAAAAAAATTCACGAGTTTTTTCGCATCGTTGCACAATTTATACACGTGAAACTAAAAACTACGGAAAATGTTCCTCTTAAATCGACATTCGCACGTATCTTTTGATCCGGATGTATTCACGTGACCCATAAGTGCTTTTCGGAAAGCTCTTTCCGAGCCGGCCGCATGGTCCTTTTTTTGGTTTACCAATTCATTTCTTGAACGCATAAAAAAATGAAAAAATAAATAAGAAAATGTGGGGTGCAACACGAGGACTTCCCAGGAGGTCACCCATCCTAGTACTACTCTCGCCCAAGCACGCTTAACTTCGAAGTTCTGATGGGATCCGGTGCATTAGTGCTGGTATGATCGCACCCGTAATGATAGGCATCGCAAATATATTTGTATTTAAAACCCTTCACAATCTTAAGAATTTTGAAAAAAAAAAATTCACGAGTTTTTTCGCCTCGTTGCACAATTTATACACGTGAAACTAAAAACTACGGAAAATGTTTCTCGTAAATCGACATTCGCACGTATCTTTTGATCCGGATGGACTCACGTGACCCATAAGTGCTTTTCGGAAAGCTCTTTCCGAGACGGCCGCAGCGGGACTTGTTTTGCTTTACCAATTCATTTCTTAAACATATAATAAAATGGAAAAATAAATAACGAAAATGTGGGGTGCAACACGAGGACTTCCCAGGAGGTCACCCATCCTTGTACTACTCTCGCCCAAGCACGCTTAACTTCGAATTCTGATGGGATCCGGTGCGTTAGTGCTGGAATGATCGCACCCGTAATGATATGCATCGCAAATATATTTGTATTTAAAACCCTTCTCGCTCTTAAGAATTTTGAAAAAAAAAAATTCACGAGTTTTTTCGCCTCGTTGCACAATTTATACACGTGAAACTAAAAACTACGGAAAATGTTCCTCGTAAATCGACATTCGCACGTATCTTTTGATCCGGATGTATTCACGTGACCCATAATTGCTTTTCGGAAAGCTCTTTCCGAGCCGGCCGCATGGTCCCTGTTTTGCTTTACCAATTCATTTCTTGAACGCATAACAAAATGAAAAAATAAATAACGAAAATGTGGGGTGCAACACGAGGACTTCCCAGGAGGTCACCCATCCTAGTACTACTCTCGCCCAAGCACGCTTAACTTCGGAGTTCCGATGGGATCTGGTGCATTAGTGCTGGTATGATCGCACCCGTAATGATATGCATCGCAAATATATTTGTATTTAAAACCCTTCACATTCTTAAAAATTTTGAAAAAAAAAATTCACGAGTTTTTTCGCCTCGTTGCACAATTTATACACGTGAAACTAAAAACTACGGAAAATGTTCCTCGTAAATCGACATTCGCACGTATCTTTTGATCCGGATGTATTGACGTGACCCATAAGTGCTTTTCGGAAAGCTCTTTCCGAGCCGGCCGCATGGTCCCTGTTTTGCTTTACAAATTCATTTCTTGAACTCATAAAAAAATTGAAAAATAAATAACGAAAATGTGGGGTGCAACACGAGGACTTCCCAGGAGGTCACCCATCCTAGTACTACTCTCGCCCAAGCACGCTTAACTTCGGAGTTCTGATGGGATCGGGTGCATTAGTGCTGGTATGATCGCACCCGTAATGATATGCATCGCAAATATATTTGTATTTAAAACCCTTCCCGTTCTTAAGAATTTTGAAAAAAAAAATTCACGAGTTTTTTCGCATCGTTGCACAATTTATACACGTGAAACTAAAAACTACGGAAAATGTTACTCGTTAATCGACATTCGCACGTATCTGTTGATCCGGATGTATTCACGTGACCCATAAGTGCTTTTCGGAAAGCACTTTCCGAGCCGGCCGCATGGTCCTTTTTTTGGTTTACCAATTCATTTCTTGAACGCATTAAAAAAATGAAAAAATAAATAAGAAAATGTGGGGTGCAACACGAGGACTTCCCAGGAGGTCACCCATCCTAGTACTACTCTCGCCCAAGCACGCTTAACTTCGGAGTTCTGATGGGATCCGGTGCATTAGTGCTGGTATGATCGCACCCGTAATGATATGCATCGCAAATATATTTGTATTTAAAACCCTTCACAATCTTAAGAATTTCGAAAAAAAAAAATTCACGAGTTTTTTCGCCTCGTTGCACAATTTATACACGTGAAACTAAAAACTACGGAAAATGTTTCTCGTAAATCGACATTCGCACGTATCTTTTGATCCGGATGGACTCACGTGACCCATAAGTGCTATTCGGAAAGCTCTTTCCGAGCCGGCCGCAGCGGGCCTTGTTTTGCTTTACCAATTCATTTCTTAAACGTATAATAAAATGGAAAAATAAATAACGTACATGTGGGGTGCAACACGAGGACTTCCCAGGAGGTCACCCATCCTAGTACAACTCTCGCCCAAGCACGCTTAACTTCGGAGTTCTGATGGGATCCGGTGCATTAGTGCTGGTATGATCGCACCCGTAATGATATGCATCGCAAATATATTTGTATTTAAAACCCTTCCCGTTCTTAAGAATTTTGAAAAAAAAAATTCACGAGTTTTTTCGCATCGTTGCACAATTTATACACGTGAAACTAAAAACTACGGAAAATGTTACTCGTTAATCGACATTCGCACGTATCTGTTGATCCGGATGTATTCACGTGACCCATAAGTGCTTTTCGGAAAGCACTTTCCGAGCCGGCCGCATGGTCCTTTTTTTGGTTTACCAATTCATTTCTTGAACGCATTAAAAAAATGAAAAAATAAATAAGAAAATGTGGGGTGCAACACGAGGACTTCCCAGGAGGTCACCCATCCTAGTACTACTCTCGCCCAAGCACGCTTAACTTCGGAGTTCTGATGGGATCCGGTGCATTAGTGCTGGTATGATCGCACCCGTAATGATATGCATCGCAAATATATTTGTATTTAAAACCCTTCACAATCTTAAGAATTTCGAAAAAAAAAAATTCACGAGTTTTTTCGCCTCGTTGCACAATTTATACACGTGAAACTAAAAACTACGGAAAATGTTTCTCGTAAATCGACATTCGCACGTATCTTTTGATCTGGATGGACTCACGTGACCCATAAGTGCTATTCGGAAAGCTCTTTCCGAGCCGGCCGCAGCGGGCCTTGTTTTGCTTTACCAATTCATTTCTTAAACGTATAATAAAATGGAAAAATAAATAACGAACATGTGGGGTGCAACACGAGGACTTCCCAGGAGGTCACCCATCCTAGTACAACTCTCGCCCAAGCACGCTTAACTTCGGAGTTCTGATGGGATCCGGTGCATTAGTGCTGGTATGATCGCACCCGTAATGATATGCATCGCAAATATATTTATATTTAAAACCCTTCACATTCTTAAAAATTTTGAAAAAAAAAATTCACGAGTTTTTTCGCCTCGTTGCACAATTTATACACGTGAAACTAAAAACTACGAAAAATGTTCCTCGTAAATCGACATTCGCACGTATCTTTTGATCCGAATGGATTGACGTGACCCGTAAGTGCTTTTGGGAAAGCTATTTCCGAGCGGGCGGCAGCGGGCCTTGTTTTGCTTTACCAATTCATTTCTTGAACGCATAAAAAAATAAAAAAAATAAATAACGAAAATGAGGGGTGCAACACGAGGACTTCCCAGGAGGTCACCCATCCTAGTACTACTCTCGCCCAAGCACGCTTTACTTCGGAGTTCTGAAGGGATCCGGTGCATTAGTGCTGGTATGATCGCACCCGTAATGATATGCATCGCAAATATATTTGTATTTAAAACGCTTCACGTTCTTTAGAATTTTGAAAAAAAAAAATTCACGAGTTTTTTCGCCTCGTTGCACAATTTATACACGTGAAACTAAAAACTACGGAAAATGTTTCTCGTAAATCGACATTCGCACGTATCTTTTGATCCGGATGGACTCACGTGACCCATAAGTGCTTTTCGGAAAGCTCTTTCCGAGCCGGCCGCAGCGGGCCTTGTTTTGCTTTACCAATTCATTTCTTAAACGTATAATAAAATGAAAAAATAAATAACGAAAATGTGGGGTGCAACAGGAGGACTTCCCAGGAGGTCACCCATCCTAGTACTACTCTCGCCCAAGCACGCTTAACTTCGGAGTTCTGATGGGATCCGGTGCATTAGTGCTGGTATGATCGCACCCGTAATGATATGCATCGCATATATATTTGTATTTAAAACCCTTCCCGTTCTTAAGAATTTTGAAAAAAAAAATTCACGAGTTTTTTCGCATCGTTGCACAATTTATACACGTGAAACTAAAAACTACGGAAAATGTTCCTCTTAAATCGACATTCGCACGTATCTTTTGATCCGGATGTATTCACGTGACCCATAAGTGCTTTTCGGAAAGCTCTTTCCGAGCCGGCCGCATGGTCCTTTTTTTGGTTTACCAATTCATTTCTTGAACGCATAAAAAAATGAAAAAATAAATAAGAAAATGTGGGGTGCAACACGAGGACTTCCCAGGAGGTCACCCATCCTAGTACTACTCTCGCCCAAGCACGCTTAACTTCGAAGTTCTGATGGGATCCGGTGCATTAGTGCTGGTATGATCGCACCCGTAATGATAGGCATCGCAAATATATTTGTATTTAAAACCCTTCACAATCTTAAGAATTTTGAAAAAAAAAAATTCACGAGTTTTTTCGCCTCGTTGCACAATTTATACACGTGAAACTAAAAACTACGGAAAATGTTTCTCGTAAATCGACATTCGCACGTATCTTTTGATCCGGATGGACTCACGTGACCCATAAGTGCTTTTCGGAAAGCTCTTTCCGAGACGGCCGCAGCGGGACTTGTTTTGCTTTACCAATTCATTTCTTAAACATATAATAAAATGGAAAAATAAATAACGAAAATGTGGGGTGCAACACGAGGACTTCCCAGGAGGTCACCCATCCTTGTACTACTCTCGCCCAAGCACGCTTAACTTCGAATTCTGATGGGATCCGGTGCGTTAGTGCTGGAATGATCGCACCCGTAATGATATGCATCGCAAATATATTTGTATTTAAAACCCTTCTCGCTCTTAAGAATTTTGAAAAAAAAAAATTCACGAGTTTTTTCGCCTCGTTGCACAATTTATACACGTGAAACTAAAAACTACGGAAAATGTTCCTCGTAAATCGACATTCGCACGTATCTTTTGATCCGGATGTATTCACGTGACCCATAATTGCTTTTCGGAAAGCTCTTTCCGAGCCGGCCGCATGGTCCCTGTTTTGCTTTACCAATTCATTTCTTGAACGCATAACAAAATGAAAAAATAAATAACGAAAATGTGGGGTGCAACACGAGGACTTCCCAGGAGGTCACCCATCCTAGTACTACTCTCGCCCAAGCACGCTTAACTTCGGAGTTCCGATGGGATCTGGTGCATTAGTGCTGGTATGATCGCACCCGTAATGATATGCATCGCAAATATATTTGTATTTAAAACCCTTCACATTCTTAAAAATT
This sequence comes from Rhodomyrtus tomentosa, assembly GCA_028455895.1. Classification (NCBI taxonomy): domain Eukaryota; kingdom Viridiplantae; phylum Streptophyta; class Magnoliopsida; order Myrtales; family Myrtaceae; genus Rhodomyrtus; species Rhodomyrtus tomentosa. The sequence goes on from JAPCWY010000001.1 coordinate 18,069,977, forward strand.
TTGAAAAAAAAAATTCACGAGTTTTTTCGCCTCGTTGCACAATTTATACACGTGAAACTAAAAACTACGGAAAATGTTCCTCGTAAATCGACATTCGCACGTATCTTTTGATCCGGATGTATTGACGTGACCCATAAGTGCTTTTCGGAAAGCTCTTTCCGAGCCGGCCGCATGGTCCCTGTTTTGCTTTACAAATTCATTTCTTGAACTCATAAAAAAATTGAAAAATAAATAACGAAAATGTGGGGTGCAACACGAGGACTTCCCAGGAGGTCACCCATCCTAGTACTACTCTCGCCCAAGCACGCTTAACTTCGGAGTTCTGATGGGATCGGGTGCATTAGTGCTGGTATGATCGCACCCGTAATGATATGCATCGCAAATATATTTGTATTTAAAACCCTTCCCGTTCTTAATAATTTTGAAAAAAAAAATTCACGAGTTTTTTCGCATCGTTGCACAATTTATACACGTGAAACTAAAAACTACGGAAAATGTTACTCGTTAATCGACATTCGCACGTATCTGTTGATCCGGATGTATTCACGTGACCCATAAGTGCTTTTCGGAAAGCACTTTCCGAGCCGGCCGCATGGTCCTTTTTTTGGTTTACCAATTCATTTCTTGAACGCATTAAAAAAATGAAAAAATAAATAAGAAAATGTGGGGTGCAACACGAGGACTTCCCAGGAGGTCACCCATCCTAGTACTACTCTCGCCCAAGCACGCTTAACTTCGGAGTTCTGATGGGATCCGGTGCATTAGTGCTGGTATGATCGCACCCGTAATGATATGCATCGCAAATATATTTGTATTTAAAACCCTTCACAATCTTAAGAATTTCGAAAAAAAAAAATTCACGAGTTTTTTCGCCTCGTTGCACAATTTATACACGTGAAACTAAAAACTACGGAAAATGTTTCTCGTAAATCGACATTCGCACGTATCTTTTGATCCGGATGGACTCACGTGACCCATAAGTGCTATTCGGAAAGCTCTTTCCGAGCCGGCCGCAGCGGGCCTTGTTTTGCTTTACCAATTCATTTCTTAAACGTATAATAAAATGGAAAAATAAATAACGAACATGTGGGGTGCAACACGAGGACTTCCCAGGAGGTCACCCATCCTAGTACAACTCTCGCCCAAGCACGCTTAACTTCGGAGTTCTGATGGGATCCGGTGCATTAGTGCTGGTATGATCGCACCCGTAATGATATGCATCGCAAATATATTTGTATTTAAAACCCTTCCCGTTCTTAAGAATTTTGAAAAAAAAAATTCACGAGTTTTTTCGCCTCGTTGCACAATTTATACACGTGAAACTAAAAACTACGGAAAATGTTTCTCGTAAATCGACATTCGCACGTATCTTTTGATCCGGATGGACTCACGTGACCCATAAGTGCTTTTCGGAAAGCTCTTTCCGAGCCGGCCGCAGCGGGCCTTGTTTTGCTTTACCAATTCATTTCTTAAACGTATAATAAAATGAAAAAATAAATAACGAAAATGTGGGGTGCAACACGAGGACTTCCCAGGAGGTCACCCATCCTAGTACTACTCTCGCCCAAGCACGCTTAACTTCGGAGTTCTGATGGGATCCGGTTCATTAGTGCTGGTATGATCGCACCCGTAATGATATGCATCGCAAATATATTTGTATTTAAAACCCTTCCCGCTCTTAAGAATTTTGAAAAAAAAAAATTCACGAGTTTTTTCGCCTCGTTGCACAATTTATACACGTGAAACTAAAAACTACGGAAAATGTTCCTCGTAAATCGACATTCGCACGTATCTTTTGATCCGGATGTATTCACGTGACCCATAAGTGCTTTTCGGAAAGCTCTTTCCGAGCCGGCCGCATGGTCCCTGTTTTGCTTTACCAATTCATTTCTTGAACGCACAACAAAATGAAAAAATAAATAACGAAAATGTGGGGTGCAACACGAGGACTTCCAAGGAGGTCACCCATCCTAGTACTACTCTCGCCCAAGCACGCTTAACTTCGGAGTTCTGATGGGATCCGGTGTATTAGTGCTGGTATGATCGCACCCGTAATGATATGCATCGCAAATATATTTGTATTTAAAACCCTTCCCGCTCTTAAGAATTTTGAAAAAAAAAAATTCACGTGTTTTTTCGCCTCGTTGCACAATTTATACACGTGAAACTAAAAACTACGGAAAATGTTCCTCGTAAATCGACATTCGCACGTATCTTTTGATCCGGATGTATTGACGTGACCCATAAGTGCTTTTCGGAAAGCTCTTTCCGAGCCGGCCGCATGGTCCCTGTTTTGCTTTACCAATTCATTTCTTGAACGTATAACAAAATGAAAAAATAAATAACGAAAATGTGGGGTGCAACACGAGGACTTCCCAGGAGGTCACCCATCCTAGTACTACTCTCGCCCAAGCACGCTTAACTTCGGAGTTCTGATGGGATCCGGTGCATTAGTGCTGGTATGATCGCACCCGTAATGATATACATCGCAAATATATTTGTATTTAAAACCCTTCACATTCTTAAAAATTTTGAAAAAAAAAATTCACGAGTTTTTTCGCCTCGTTGCACAATTTATACACGTGAAACTAAAAACTATGAAAAATGTTCCTCGTAAATCGACATTCGCACGTCTCTTTTGATCCAAATGGATTGACGTGACCCGTAAGTGCTTTTCGGAAAGCTATTTCCGAGCGGGCCGCAGCGGGCCTTGTTTTGCTTTACCAATTCATTTCTTGAACGCATAAAAAAATTAAAAAATAAATAACGAAAATGTGGGGTGCAACACGAGGACTTCCCAGGAGGTCACCCATCCTAGTACTACTCTCGCCCAAGCACGCTTAACTTCGGAGTTCTGATGGGATCCGGTGCATTAGTGCTGGTATGATCGCACCCGTAATGATATGCATCGCATATATATTTGTATTTAAATCCCTTCCCGTTCTTAAGAATTTTGAAAAAAAAAAATTCACGAGTTTTTTCGCATCGTTGCACAATTTATACACGTGAAACTAAAAACTAGGGAAAATGTTCCTCGTAAATCGACATTCGCACGTATCTTTTGATCCGGATGTATTCACGTGACCCATAAGTGCTTTTCGGAAAGCTCTTTCCGAGCCGGCCGCATGGTCCTTTTTTTGGTTTACCAATTCATTTCTTGAACGCATAAAAAAATGAAAAAATAAATAAGAAAATGTGGGGTGCAACACGAGGACTTCCCAGGAGGTCACCCATCCTAGTACTACTCTCGCCCAAGCACGCTTAACTTCGGAGTTCTGATGGGATCCGGTGCATTAGTACTGGTATGATCGCACCCGTAATGATAGGCATCGCAAATATATTTGTATTTAAAACCCTTCACAATCTTAAGAATTTTGAAAAAAAAAAATTCACGAGTTTTTTCGCCTCGTTGCACAATTTATACACGTGAAACTTGAAACTACGGAAAATGGTACTCGTAAATCGACATTCGCACGTATCTTTTGATCCGGATGTCCTTGTTTTGCTTTACCAATTCATTTCTTGAACGCATAAAAAAATAAAAAAATAAATAACGAACATGTGGGGTGCAACACGAGGACTTCCCAGGAGGTCACCCATCCTAGTACTACTCTCGCCCAAGCACGCTTAACTTCGGAGTTCTCATGGGATCCGGTGCATTAGTGCTGGTATGATCGCACCCGTAATGATAGGCATCGCAAATATATTTGTATTTAAAACCCTTCACAATCTTAAGAATTTCGAAAAAAAAAAATTCACGAGTTTTTTCGCCTCGTTGCACAATTTATACACGTGAAACTAAAAACTACGGAAAATGTTTCTCGTAAATCGACATTCGCACGTATCTTTTGATCCGGATGGACTCATGTGACCCATAAGTGCTTTTCGGAAAGCTCTTTCCGAGACGGCCGCAGCGGGCCTTGTTTTGCTTTACCAATTCATTTCTTGAACGCATAACAAAATGAAAAAATAAATAACGAAAATGTGGGGTGCAACACGAGGACTTCCCAGGAGGTCACCCATCCTAGTACTACTCTCGCCCAAGCACGCTTGACTTCGGAGTTCTGATGGGATCGGGTGTATTAGTGCTGGTATGATCGCACCCGTAATGATATGCATCGCAAATATATTTGTATTTAAAACCCTTCACATTCTTAAAAATTTTGAAAAAAAAAAAATTCACGAGTTTTTTCGCCTCGTTGCACAATTTATACACGTGAAACTAAAAACTACGAAAAATGTTCCTCGTAAATCGACATTCGCACGTATCTTTTGATCCGAATGGATTGACGTGACCCATAAGTGCTTTTCGGAAAGCTATTTCCGAGCGGGCCGCAGTGGGCCTTGTTTTGCTTTACCAATTCATTTCTTGAACGCATAATAAAATGGAAAAATAAATAACGAAAATGTGGGGTGCAACACGAGGACTTCCCAGGAGGTCACCCATCCTACTACTACTCTCGCCCAAGCACGCTTAACTTCGGAGTTCTGATGGGATCCGGTGCATTAGTGCTGGTATGATCGCACCCGTAATGATAGGCATCGCAAATATATTTGTATTTAAAACCCTTCACAATCTTAAGAATTTCGAAAAAAAAAAATTCACGACTTTTTTCGCCTCGTTGCACAATTTATACACGTGAAACTAAAAACTACGGAAAATGTTTCTCGTAAATCGACATTCGCACGTATCTTTTGATCCGGATGGACTCATGTGACCCATAGGTGCTTTTCGGAAAGCTCTTTCCGAGACGGCCGCAGCGGGCCTTGTTTTGCTTTACCAATTCATTTCTTAAACATATAATAAAATGGAAAAATAAATAACGAAAATGTGGGGTGCAACACGAGGACTTCCCAGGAGGTCACCCATCCTAGTACTACTCTCGCCCAAGCACGCTTAACTTCGAATTCTGATGGGATCCGGTGCGTTAGTGCTGGAATGATCGCACCCGTAATGATATGCATCGCAAATATATTTGTATTTAAAACCCTTCCCGCTCTTAAGAATTTTGAAAAAAAAAAATTCACGAGTTTTTTCGCCTCGTTGCACAATTTATACACGTGAAACTAAAAACTACGGAAAATGTTCTTCGTAAATCGACATTCGCACGTATCTTTTGATCCGGATGTATTCACGTGACCCATAATTGCTTTTCGGAAAGCTCTTTCCGAGCCGGCCGCATGGTCTCTGTTTTGCTTTACCAATTCATTTCTTGAACGCATAACAAAATGAAAAAATAAATAACGAAAATGTGGGGTGCAACACGAGGACTTCCCAGGAGGTCACCCATCCTAGTACTACTCTCGCCCAAGCACGCTTAACTTCGGAGTTCTGATGGGATCTGGTGCATTAGTGCTGGTATGATCGCACCCGTAATGATATGCATCGCAAATATATTTGTATTTAAAACCCTTCACGTTCTTAAGAATTTTGAAAAAAAAAATTCACGAGTTTTTTCGCCTGGTTGCACAATTTATACACGTGAAACTAAAAACTATGGAAAATGTTCCTCGTAAATCGACATTCGCACGTATCTTTTGATCCGGATGTATTGACGTGACCCATAAGTGCTTTTCGGAAAGCTCTTTCCGAGCCGGCCGCATGGTCCCTGTTTTGCTTTACCAATTCATTTCTTGAACGCATAAAAAAATGAAAAAATAAATAAGAAAATGTGGGGTGCAACACGAGGACTTCCCAGGAGGTCACCCATCCTAGTACTACTCTCGCCCAAGCACGCTTAACTTCGAAGTTCTGATGGGATCCGGTGCATTAGTGCTGGTATGATCGCACCCGTAATGATAGGCATCGCAAATATATTTGTATTTAAAACCCTTCACAATCTTAAGAATTTTGAAAAAAAAAAATTCACGAGTTTTTTCGCCTCGTTGCACAATTTATACACGTGAAACTAAAAACTACGGAAAATGTTTCTCGTAAATCGACATTCGCACGTATCTTTTGATCCGGATGGACTCACGTGACCCATAAGTGCTTTTCGGAAAGCTCTTTCCGAGACGGCCGCAGCGGGCCTTGTTTTGCTTTACCAATTCATTTCTTAAACATATAATAAAATGGAAAAATAAATAACGAAAATGTGGGGTGCAACACGAGGACTTCCCAGGAGGTCACCCATCCTTGTACTACTCTCGCCCAAGCACGCTTAACTTCGAATTCTGATGGGATCCGGTGCGTTAGTGCTGGAATGATCGCACCCGTAATGATATGCATCGCAAATATATTTGTATTTAAAACCCTTCTCGCTCTTAAGAATTTTGAAAAAAAAAAATTCACGAGTTTTTTCGCCTCGTTGCACAATTTATACACGTGAAACTAAAAACTACGGAAAATGTTCCTCGTAAATCGACATTCGCACGTATCTTTTGATCCGGATGTATTCACGTGACCCATAATTGCTTTTCGGAAAGCTCTTTCCGAGCCGGCCGCATGGTCCCTGTTTTGCTTTACCAATTCATTTCTTGAACGCATAACAAAATGAAAAAATAAATAACGAAAATGTGGGGTGCAACACGAGGACTTCCCAGGAGGTCACCCATCCTAGTACTACTCTCGCCCAAGCACGCTTAACTTCGGAGTTCCGATTGGATCTGGTGCATTAGTGCTGGTATGATCGCACCCGTAATGATATGCATCGCAAATATATTTGTATTTAAAACCCTTCACATTCTTAAAAATTTTGAAAAAAAAAATTCACGAGTTTTTTCGCCTCGTTGCACAATTTATACACGTGAAACTAAAAACTACGGAAAATGTTCCTCGTAAATCGACATTCGCACGTATCTTTTGATCCGGATGTATTGACGTGACCCATAAGTGCTTTTCGGAAAGCTCTTTCCGAGCCGGCCGCATGGTCCCTGTTTTGCTTTACAAATTCATTTCTTGAACTCATAAAAAAATTGAAAAATAAATAACGAAAATGTGGGGTGCAACACGAGGACTTCCCAGGAGGTCACCCATCCTAGTACTACTCTCGCCCAAGCACGCTTAACTTCGGAGTTCTGATGGGATCGGGTGCATTAGTGCTGGTATGATCGCACCCGTAATGATATGCATCGCAAATATATTTGTATTTAAAACCCTTCCCGTTCTTAAGAATTTTGAAAAAAAAAATTCACGAGTTTTTTCGCATCGTTGCACAATTTATACACGTGAAACTAAAAACTACGGAAAATGTTACTCGTTAATCGACATTCGCACGTATCTTTTGATCCGGATGTATTCACGTGACCCATAAGTGCTTTTCGGAAAGCACTTTCCGAGCCGGCCGCATGGTCCTTTTTTTGGTTTACCAATTCATTTCTTGAACGCATTAAAAAAATGAAAAAATAAATAAGAAAATGTGGGGTGCAACACGAGGACTTCCCAGGAGGTCACCCATCCTAGTACTACTCTCGCCCAAGCACGCTTAACTTCGGAGTTCTGATGGGATCCGGTGCATTAGTGCTGGTATGATCGCACCCGTAATGATATGCATCGCAAATATATTTGTATTTAAAACCCTTCACAATCTTAAGAATTTTGAAAAAAAAAAATCACGAGTTTTTTCGCCTCGTTGCACAATTTATACACGTGAAACTAAAAACTACGGAAAATGTTTCTCGTAAATCGACATTCGCACGTATCTTTTGATCCGGATGGACTCACGTGACCCATAAGTGCTATTCGGAAAGCTCTTTCCGAGCCGGCCGCAGCGGGCCTTGTTTTGCTTTACCAATTCATTTCTTAAACGTATAATAAAATGGAAAAATAAATAACGAACATGTGGGGTGCAACACGAGGACTTCCCAGGAGGTCACCCATCCTAGTACAACTCTCGCCCAAGCACGCTTAACTTCGGAGTTCTGATGGGATCCGGTGCATTAGTGCTGGTATGATCGCACCCGTAATGATATGCATCGCAAATATATTTGTATTTAAAACCCTTCCCGTTCTTAAGAATTTTGAAAAAAAAAATTCACGAGTTTTTTCGCCTCGTTGCACAATTTATACACGTGAAACTAAAAACTACGGAAAATGTTTCTCGTAAATCGACATTCGCACGTATCTTTTGATCCGGATGGACTCACGTGACCCATAAGTGCTTTTCGGAAAGCTCTTTCCGAGCCGGCCGCAGCGGGCCTTGTTTTGCTTTACCAATTCATTTCTTAAACGTATAATAAAATGGAAAAATAAATAACGAACATGTGGGGTGCAACACGAGGACTTCCAAGGAGGTCACCCATCCTAGTACAACTCTCGCCCAAGCACGCTTAACTTCGGAGTTCTGATGGGATCCGGTGCATTAGTGCTGGTATGATCGCACCCGTAATGATATGCATCGCAAATATATTTGTATTTAAAACCCTTCACATTCTTAAAAATTTTGAAAAAAAAAAAATTCACGAGTTTTTTCGCCTCGTTGCACAATTTATACACGTGAAACTAAAAACTACGAAAAATGTTCCTCGTAAATCGACATTCGCACGTATCTTTTGATCCGGATGGACTCATGTGACCCATAAGTGCTTTTCGGAAAGCTCTTTCCGAGACGGCCGCAGCGGGCCTTGTTTTGCTTTACCAATTCATTTCTTGAACGCATAACAAAATGAAAAAATAAATAACGAAAATGTGGGGTGCAACACGAGGACTTCCCAGGAGGTCACCCATCCTAGTACTACTCTCGCCCAAGCACGCTTGACTTCGGAGTTCTGATGGGATCGGGTGTATTAGTGCTGGTATGATCGCACCCGTAATGATATGCATCGCAAATATATTTGTATTTAAAACCCTTCACATTCTTAAAAATTTTGAAAAAAAAAAAATTCACGAGTTTTTTCGCCTCGTTGCACAATTTATACACGTGAAACTAAAAACTACGAAAAATGTTCCTCGTAAATCGACATTCGCACGTATCTTTTGATCCGAATGGATTGACGTGACCCATAAGTGCTTTTCGGAAAGCTATTTCCGAGCGGGCCGCAGTGGGCCTTGTTTTGCTTTACCAATTCATTTCTTGAACGCATAATAAAATGGAAAAATAAATAACGAAAATGTGGGGTGCAACACGAGGACTTCCCAGGAGGTCACCCATCCTACTACTACTCTCGCCCAAGCACGCTTAACTTCGGAGTTCTGATGGGATCCGGTGCATTAGTGCTGGTATGATCGCACCCGTAATGATAGGCATCGCAAATATATTTGTATTTAAAACCCTTCACAATCTTAAGAATTTCGAAAAAAAAAAATTCACGACTTTTTTCGCCTCGTTGCACAATTTATACACGTGAAACTAAAAACTACGGAAAATGTTTCTCGTAAATCGACATTCGCACGTATCTTTTGATCCGGATGGACTCATGTGACCCATAGGTGCTTTTCGGAAAGCTCTTTCCGAGACGGCCGCAGCGGGCCTTGTTTTGCTTTACCAATTCATTTCTTAAACATATAATAAAATGGAAAAATAAATAACGAAAATGTGGGGTGCAACACGAGGACTTCCCAGGAGGTCACCCATCCTAGTACTACTCTCGCCCAAGCACGCTTAACTTCGAATTCTGATGGGATCCGGTGCGTTAGTGCTGGAATGATCGCACCCGTAATGATATGCATCGCAAATATATTTGTATTTAAAACCCTTCCCGCTCTTAAGAATTTTGAAAAAAAAAAATTCACGAGTTTTTTCGCCTCGTTGCACAATTTATACACGTGAAACTAAAAACTACGGAAAATGTTTCTCGTAAATCGACATTCGCACGTATCTTTTGATCCGGATGGACTCATGTGACCCACAAGTGCTTTTCGGAAAGCTCTTTCCGAGACGGCCGCAGCGGGCCTTGTTTTGCTTTACCAATTCATTTCTTAAACATATAATAAAATGGAAAAATAAATAACGAAAATGTGGGGTGCAACACGAGGACTTCCCAGGAGGTCACCCATCCTAGTACTACTCTCGCCCAAGCACGCTTAACTTCGAATTCTGATGGGATCCGGTGCGTTAGTGCTGGAATGATCGCACCCGTAATGATATGCATCGCAAATATATTTGTATTTAAAACCCTTCCCGCTCTTAAGAATTTTGAAAAAAAAAAATTCACGAGTTTTTTCGCCTCGTTGCACAATTTATACACGTGAAACTAAAAACTACGGAAAATGTTCTTCGTAAATCGACATTCGCACGTATCTTTTGATCCGGATGTATTCACGTGACCCATAATTGCTTTTCGGAAAGCTCTTTCCGAGCCGGCCGCATGGTCTCTGTTTTGCTTTACCAATTCATTTCTTGAACGCATAACAAAATGAAAAAATAAATAACGAAAATGTGGGGTGCAACACGAGGACTTCCCAGGAGGTCACCCATCCTAGTACTACTCTCGCCCAAGCACGCTTTACTTCGGAGTTCTGATGGGATCTGGTGCATTAGTGCTGGTATGATCGCACCCGTAATGATATGCATCGCAAATATATTTGTATTTAAAACCCTTCACGTTCTTAAGAATTTTGAAAAAAAAAATTCACGAGTTTTTTCGCCTGGTTGCACAATTTATACACGTGAAACTAAAAACTATGGAAAATGTTCCTCGTAAATCGACATTCGCACGTATCTTTTGATCCGGATGTATTGACGTGACCCATAAGTGCTTTTCGGAAAGCTCTTTCCGAGCCGGCCGCATGGTCCCTGTTTTGCTTTACCAATTCATTTCTTGAACGCATAAAAAAATGAAAAAATAAATAAGAAAATGTGGGGTGCAACACGAGGACTTCCCAGGAGGTCACCCATCCTAGTACTACTCTCGCCCAAGCACGCTTAACTTCGAAGTTCTGATGGGATCCGGTGCATTAGTGCTGGTATGATCGCACCCGTAATGATAGGCATCGCAAATATATTTGTATTTAAAACCCTTCACAGTCTTAAGAATTTCGAAAAAAAAAAATTCACGAGTTTTTTCGCCTCGTTGCACAATTTATACACGTGAAACTAAAAACTACGGAAAATGTTTCTCGTAAATCGACATTCGCACGTATCTTTTGATCCGGATGGACTCATGTGACCCATAAGTGCTTTTCGGAAAGCTCTTTCCGAGACGGCCGCAGCGGGCCTTGTTTTGCTTTACCAATTCATTTCTTAAACATATAATAAAATGGAAAAATAAATAACGAAAATGTGGGGTGCAACACGAGGACTTCCCAGGAGGTCACCCATCCTAGTACTACTCTCGCCCAAGCACGCTTAACTTCGGAGTTCCGATTGGATCTGGTGCATTAGTGCTGGTATGATCGCACCCGTAATGATATGCATCGCAAATATATTTGTATTTAAAACCCTTCACATTCTTAAAAATTTTGAAAAAAAAAATTCACGAGTTTTTTCGCCTCGTTGCACAATTTATACACGTGAAACTAAAAACTACGGAAAATGTTCCTCGTAAATCGACATTCGCACGTATCTTTTGATCCGGATGTATTGACGTGACCCATAAGTGCTTTTCGGAAAGCTCTTTCCGAGCCGGCCGCATGGTCCCTGTTTTGCTTTACAAATTCATTTCTTGAACTCATAAAAAAATTGAAAAATAAATAACGAAAATGTGGGGTGCAACACGAGGACTTCCCAGGAGGTCACCCATCCTAGTACTACTCTCGCCCAAGCACGCTTAACTTCGGAGTTCTGATGGGATCGGGTGCATTAGTGCTGGTATGATCGCACCCGTAATGATATGCATCGCAAATATATTTGTATTTAAAACCCTTCCCGTTCTTAAGAATTTTGAAAAAAAAAATTCACGAGTTTTTTCGCATCGTTGCACAATTTATACACGTGAAACTAAAAACTACGGAAAATGTTACTCGTTAATCGACATTCGCACGTATCTTTTGATCCGGATGTATTCACGTGACCCATAAGTGCTTTTCGGAAAGCACTTTCCGAGCCGGCCGCATGGTCCTTTTTTTGGTTTACCAATTCATTTCTTGAACGCATTAAAAAAATGAAAAAATAAATAAGAAAATGTGGGGTGCAACACGAGGACTTCCCAGGAGGTCACCCATCCTAGTACTACTCTCGCCCAAGCACGCTTAACTTCGGAGTTCTGATGGGATCCGGTGCATTAGTGCTGGTATGATCGCACCCGTAATGATATGCATCGCAAATATATTTGTATTTAAAACCCTTCACAATCTTAAGAATTTTGAAAAAAAAAAATCACGAGTTTTTTCGCCTCGTTGCACAATTTATACACGTGAAACTAAAAACTACGGAAAATGTTTCTCGTAAATCGACATTCGCACGTATCTTTTGATCCGGATGGACTCACGTGACCCATAAGTGCTATTCGGAAAGCTCTTTCCGAGCCGGCCGCAGCGGGCCTTGTTTTGCTTTACCAATTCATTTCTTAAACGTATAATAAAATGGAAAAATAAATAACGAACATGTGGGGTGCAACACGAGGACTTCCCAGGAGGTCACCCATCCTAGTACAACTCTCGCCCAAGCACGCTTAACTTCGGAGTTCTGATGGGATCCGGTGCATTAGTGCTGGTATGATCGCACCCGTAATGATATGCATCGCAAATATATTTGTATTTAAAACCCTTCCCGTTCTTAAGAATTTTGAAAAAAAAAATTCACGAGTTTTTTCGCCTCGTTGCACAATTTATACACGTGAAACTAAAAACTACGGAAAATGTTTCTCGTAAATCGACATTCGCACGTATCTTTTGATCCGGATGGACTCACGTGACCCATAAGTGCTTTTCGGAAAGCTCTTTCCGAGCCGGCCGCAGCGGGCCTTGTTTTGCTTTACCAATTCATTTCTTAAACGTATAATAAAATGGAAAAATAAATAACGAACATGTGGGGTGCAACACGAGGACTTCCAAGGAGGTCACCCATCCTAGTACAACTCTCGCCCAAGCACGCTTAACTTCGGAGTTCTGATGGGATCCGGTGCATTAGTGCTGGTATGATCGCACCCGTAATGATATGCATCGCAAATATATTTGTATTTAAAACCCTTCACATTCTTAAAAATTTTGAAAAAAAAAAAATTCACGAGTTTTTTCGCCTCGTTGCACAATTTATACACGTGAAACTAAAAACTACGAAAAATGTTCCTCGTAAATCGACATTCGCACGTATCTTTTGATCCGGATGGACTCATGTGACCCATAAGTGCTTTTCGGAAAGCTCTTTCCGAGACGGCCGCAGCGGGCCTTGTTTTGCTTTACCAATTCATTTCTTGAACGCATAACAAAATGAAAAAATAAATAACGAAAATGTGGGGTGCAACACGAGGACTTCCCAGGAGGTCACCCATCCTAGTACTACTCTCGCCCAAGCACGCTTGACTTCGGAGTTCTGATGGGATCGGGTGTATTAGTGCTGGTATGATCGCACCCGTAATGATATGCATCGCAAATATATTTGTATTTAAAACCCTTCACATTCTTAAAAATTTTGAAAAAAAAAAAATTCACGAGTTTTTTCGCCTCGTTGCACAATTTATACACGTGAAACTAAAAACTACGAAAAATGTTCCTCGTAAATCGACATTCGCACGTATCTTTTGATCCGAATGGATTGACGTGACCCATAAGTGCTTTTCGGAAAGCTATTTCCGAGCGGGCCGCAGTGGGCCTTGTTTTGCTTTACCAATTCATTTCTTGAACGCATAATAAAATGGAAAAATAAATAACGAAAATGTGGGGTGCAACACGAGGACTTCCCAGGAGGTCACCCATCCTACTACTACTCTCGCCCAAGCACGCTTAACTTCGGAGTTCTGATGGGATCCGGTGCATTAGTGCTGGTATGATCGCACCCGTAATGATAGGCATCGCAAATATATTTGTATTTAAAACCCTTCACAATCTTAAGAATTTCGAAAAAAAAAAATTCACGACTTTTTTCGCCTCGTTGCACAATTTATACACGTGAAACTAAAAACTACGGAAAATGTTTCTCGTAAATCGACATTCGCACGTATCTTTTGATCCGGATGGACTCATGTGACCCATAGGTGCTTTTCGGAAAGCTCTTTCCGAGACGGCCGCAGCGGGCCTTGTTTTGCTTTACCAATTCATTTCTTAAACATATAATAAAATGGAAAAATAAATAACGAAAATGTGGGGTGCAACACGAGGACTTCCCAGGAGGTCACCCATCCTAGTACTACTCTCGCCCAAGCACGCTTAACTTCGAATTCTGATGGGATCCGGTGCGTTAGTGCTGGAATGATCGCACCCGTAATGATATGCATCGCAAATATATTTGTATTTAAAACCCTTCCCGCTCTTAAGAATTTTGAAAAAAAAAAATTCACGAGTTTTTTCGCCTCGTTGCACAATTTATACACGTGAAACTAAAAACTACGGAAAATGTTTCTCGTAAATCGACATTCGCACGTATCTTTTGATCCGGATGGACTCATGTGACCCACAAGTGCTTTTCGGAAAGCTCTTTCCGAGACGGCCGCAGCGGGCCTTGTTTTGCTTTACCAATTCATTTCTTAAACATATAATAAAATGGAAAAATAAATAACGAAAATGTGGGGTGCAACACGAGGACTTCCCAGGAGGTCACCCATCCTAGTACTACTCTCGCCCAAGCACGCTTAACTTCGAATTCTGATGGGATCCGGTGCGTTAGTGCTGGAATGATCGCACCCGTAATGATATGCATCGCAAATATATTTGTATTTAAAACCCTTCCCGCTCTTAAGAATTTTGAAAAAAAAAAATTCACGAGTTTTTTCGCCTCGTTGCACAATTTATACACGTGAAACTAAAAACTACGGAAAATGTTCTTCGTAAATCGACATTCGCACGTATCTTTTGATCCGGATGTATTCACGTGACCCATAATTGCTTTTCGGAAAGCTCTTTCCGAGCCGGCCGCATGGTCTCTGTTTTGCTTTACCAATTCATTTCTTGAACGCATAACAAAATGAAAAAATAAATAACGAAAATGTGGGGTGCAACACGAGGACTTCCCAGGAGGTCACCCATCCTAGTACTACTCTCGCCCAAGCACGCTTTACTTCGGAGTTCTGATGGGATCTGGTGCATTAGTGCTGGTATGATCGCACCCGTAATGATATGCATCGCAAATATATTTGTATTTAAAACCCTTCACGTTCTTAAGAATTTTGAAAAAAAAAATTCACGAGTTTTTTCGCCTGGTTGCACAATTTATACACGTGAAACTAAAAACTATGGAAAATGTTCCTCGTAAATCGACATTCGCACGTATCTTTTGATCCGGATGTATTGACGTGACCCATAAGTGCTTTTCGGAAAGCTCTTTCCGAGCCGGCCGCATGGTCCCTGTTTTGCTTTACCAATTCATTTCTTGAACGCATAAAAAAATGAAAAAATAAATAAGAAAATGTGGGGTGCAACACGAGGACTTCCCAGGAGGTCACCCATCCTAGTACTACTCTCGCCCAAGCACGCTTAACTTCGAAGTTCTGATGGGATCCGGTGCATTAGTGCTGGTATGATCGCACCCGTAATGATAGGCATCGCAAATATATTTGTATTTAAAACCCTTCACAGTCTTAAGAATTTCGAAAAAAAAAAATTCACGAGTTTTTTCGCCTCGTTGCACAATTTATACACGTGAAACTAAAAACTACGGAAAATGTTTCTCGTAAATCGACATTCGCACGTATCTTTTGATCCGGATGGACTCATGTGACCCATAAGTGCTTTTCGGAAAGCTCTTTCCGAGACGGCCGCAGCGGGCCTTGTTTTGCTTTACCAATTCATTTCTTAAACATATAATAAAATGGAAAAATAAATAACGAAAATGTGGGGTGCAACACGAGGACTTCCCAGGAGGTCACCCATCCTTGTACTACTCTCGCCCAAGCACGCTTAACTTCGAATTCTGATGGGATCCGGTGCGTTAGTGCTGGAATGATCGCACCCGTAATGATATGCATCGCAAATATATTTGTATTTAAAACCCTTCTCGCTCTTAAGAATTTTGAAAAAAAAAAATTCACGAGTTTTTTCGCCTCGTTGCACAATTTATACACGTGAAACTAAAAACTACGGAAAATGTTCCTCGTAAATCGACATTCGCACGTATCTTTTGATCCGGATGTATTCACGTGACCCATAATTGCTTTTCGGAAAGCTCTTTCCGAGCCGGCCGCATGGTCCCTGTTTTGCTTTACCAATTCATTTCTTGAACGCATAACAAAATGAAAAAATAAATAACGAAAATGTGGGGTGCAACACGAGGACTTCCCAGGAGGTCACCCATCCTAGTACTACTCTCGCCCAAGCACGCTTAACTTCGGAGTTCCGATGGGATCTGGTGCATTAGTGCTGGTATGATCGCACCCGTAATGATATGCATCGCAAATATATTTGTATTTAAAACCCTTCACATTCTTAAAAATTTTGAAAAAAAAAATTCACGAGTTTTTTCGCCTCGTTGCACAATTTATACACGTGAAACTAAAAACTACGGAAAATGTTCCTCGTAAATCGACATTCGCACGTATCTTTTGATCCGGATGTATTGACGTGACCCATAAGTGCTTTTCGGAAAGCTCTTTCCGAGCCGGCCGCATGGTCCCTGTTTTGCTTTACAAATTCATTTCTTGAACTCATAAAAAAATTGAAAAATAAATAACGAAAATGTGGGGTGCAACACGAGGACTTCCCAGGAGGTCACCCATCCTAGTACTACTCTCGCCCAAGCACGCTTAACTTCGGAGTTCTGATGGGATCGGGTGCATTAGTGCTGGTATGATCGCACCCGTAATGATATGCATCGCAAATATATTTGTATTTAAAACCCTTCCCGTTCTTAAGAATTTTGAAAAAAAAATTCACGAGTTTTTTCGCATCGTTGCACAATTTATACACGTGAAACTAAAAACTACGGAAAATGTTACTCGTTAATCGACATTCGCACGTATCTTTTGATCCGGATGTATTCACGTGACCCATAAGTGCTTTTCGGAAAGCACTTTCCGAGCCGGCCGCATGGTCCTTTTTTTGGTTTACCAATTCATTTCTTGAACGCATTAAAAAAATGAAAAAATAAATAAGAAAATGTGGGGTGCAACACGAGGACTTCCCAGGAGGTCACCCATCCTAGTACTACTCTCGCCCAAGCACGCTTAACTTCGGAGTTCTGATGGGATCCGGTGCATTAGTGCTGGTATGATCGCACCCGTAATGATATGCATCGCAAATATATTTGTATTTAAAACCCTTCACAATCTTAAGAATTTTGAAAAAAAAAATTCACGAGTTTTTTCGCCTCGTTGCACAATTTATACACGTGAAACTAAAAACTACGGAAAATGTTTCTCGTAAATCGACATTCGCACGTATCTTTTGATCCGGATGGACTCACGTGACCCATAAGTGCTATTCGGAAAGCTCTTTCCGAGCCGGCCGCAGCGGGCCTTGTTTTGCTTTACCAATTCATTTCTTAAACGTATAATAAAATGGAAAAATAAATAACGAACATGTGGGGTGCAACACGAGGACTTCCCAGGAGGTCACCCATCCTAGTACAACTCTCGCCCAAGCACGCTTAACTTCGGAGTTCTGATGGGATCCGGTGCATTAGTGCTGGTATGATCGCACCCGTAATGATATGCATCGCAAATATATTTGTATTTAAAACCCTTCCCGTTCTTAAGAATTTTGAAAAAAAAAATTCACGAGTTTTTTCGCCTCGTTGCACAATTTATACACGTGAAACTAAAAACTACGGAAAATGTTTCTCGTAAATCGACATTCGCACGTATCTTTTGATCCGGATGGACTCACGTGACCCATAAGTGCTTTTCGGAAAGCTCTTTCCGAGCCGGCCGCAGCGGGCCTTGTTTTGCTTTACCAATTCATTTCTTAAACGTATAATAAAATGGAAAAATAAATAACGAACATGTGGGGTGCAACACGAGGACTTCCAAGGAGGTCACCCATCCTAGTACAACTCTCGCCCAAGCACGCTTAACTTCGGAGTTCTGATGGGATCCGGTGCATTAGTGCT
This sequence comes from Rhodomyrtus tomentosa, assembly GCA_028455895.1. Lineage (NCBI taxonomy): Eukaryota > Viridiplantae > Streptophyta > Magnoliopsida > Myrtales > Myrtaceae > Rhodomyrtus > Rhodomyrtus tomentosa. The sequence goes on from JAPCWY010000001.1 coordinate 18,087,991, forward strand.
GGTATGATCGCACCCGTAATGATATGCATCGCAAATATATTTGTATTTAAAACCCTTCCCGTTCTTAAGAATTTTGAAAAAAAAAATTCACGAGTTTTTTTGCCTCGTTGCACAATTTATACACGTGAAACTAAAAACTACGGAAAATGTTTCTCGTAAATCGACATTCGCACGTATCTTTTGATCCGGATGGACTCACGTGACCCATAAGTGCTTTTCGGAAAGCTCTTTCCGAGCCGGCCGCAGCGGGCCTTGTTTTGCTTTACCAATTCATTTCTTAAACGTATAATAAAATGAAAAAATAAATAACGAAAATGTGGGGTGCAACACGAGGACTTCCCAGGAGGTCACCCATCCTAGTACTACTCTCGCCCAAGCACGCTTAACTTCGGAGTTCTGATGGGATCCGGTTCATTAGTGCTGGTATGATCGCACCCGTAATGATATGCATCGCAAATATATTTGTATTTAAAACCCTTCCCGCTCTTAAGAATTTTGAAAAAAAAAAAATTCACGAGTTTTTTCGCCTCGTTGCACAATTTATACACGTGAAACAAAAAACTACGGAAAATGTTCCTCGTAAATCGACATTCGCAGGTATCTTTTGATCCGGATGTATTCACGTGACCCATAAGTGCTTTTCGGAAAGCTCTTTCCGAGCCGGCCGCATGGTCCCTGTTTTGCTTTACCAATTCATTTCTTGAACGCATAACAAAATGAAAAAATAAATAACGAAAATGTGGGGTGCAACACGAGGACTTCCAAGGAGGTCACCCATCCTAGTACTACTCTCGCCCAAGCACGCTTAACTTCGGAGTTCTGATGGGATCCGGTGTATTAGTGCTGGTATGATCGCACCCGTAATGATATGCATCGCAAATATATTTGTATTTAAAACCCTTCCCGCTCTTAAGAATTTTGAAAAAAAAAAATTCACGTGTTTTTTCGCCTCGTTGCACAATTTATACACGTGAAACTAAAAACTACGGAAAATGTTCCTCGTAAATCGACATTCGCACGTATCTTTTGATCCGGATGTATTGACGTGACCCATAAGTGCTTTTCGGAAAGCTCTTTCCGAGCCGGCCGCATGGTCCCTGTTTTGCTTTACCAATTCATTTCTTGAACGCATAACAAAATGAAAAAATAAATAACGAAAATGTGGGGTGCAACACGAGGACTTCCCAGGAGGTCACCCATCCTAGTACTACTCTCGCCCAAGCACGCTTGACTTCGGAGTTCTGATGGGATCGGGTGTATTAGTGCTGGTATGATCGCACCCGTAATGATATGCATCGCAAATATATTTGTATTTAAAACCCTTCACATTCTTAAAAATTTTGAAAAAAAAAAAATTCACGAGTTTTTTCGCCTCGTTGCACAATTTATACACGTGAAACTAAAAACTACGAAAAATGTTCCTCGTAAATCGACATTCGCACGTATCTTTTGATCAAGATGTATTCACGTGACCCATAAGTGCTTTTCGGAAAGCTCTTTCCGAGCCGGCGGCATGGTCTCTGTTTTGCTTTACCAATTCATTTCTTGAACGTATAACAAAATGAAAAAATAAATAACGAAAATGTGGAGTGCAACACGAGGACTTCCCAGGAGGTCACCCATCCTAGTACTACTCTCGCCCAAGCACGCTTGACTTCGGAGTTCTGATGGGATCGGGTGTATTAGTGCTGGTATGATCGCACCCGTAATGATATGCATCGCAAATATATTTGTATTTAAAACCCTTCACATTCTTAAAAATTTTGAAAAAAAAAAAATTCACGAGTTTTTTCGCCTCGTTGCACAATTTATACACGTGAAACTAAAAACCACGAAAAATGTTCCTCGTAAATCGACATTCGCACGTATCTTTTGATCCGAATGGATTCACGTGACCCATAAGTGCTTTTCGGAAAGCTATTTCCGAGCGGGCCGCAGCGGGCCTATTTTTGCTTTACCAATTCATTTCTTGAACGCATAAAAAAATTAAAAAATAAATAACGAAAATGTGGGGTGCAACACGAGGACTTCCCAGGAGGTCACCCATCCTAGTACTACTCTCGCCCAAGCACGCTTAACTTCGGAGTTCTGATGGGATCCGGTACATTAGTGCTGGTATGATCGCACCCGTAATGATAGGCATCGCAAATATATTTGTATTTAAAACCCTTCACAATCTTAAGAATTTTGAAAAAAAAAAATTCACGAGTTTTTTCGCCTCGTTGCACAATTTATACACGTGAAACTAAAAACTACGAAAAATGTTCCTCGTAAATCGACATTCGCACGTATCTTTTGATCCGGATGTATTCACGTGACCCATAAGTGCTTTTCGGAAAGCTCTTTCCGAGCCGGCGGCATGGTCTCTGTTTTGCTTTACCAATTCATTTCTTGAACGTATAACAAAATGAAAAAATAAATAACGAAAATGTGGAGTGCAACACGAGGACTTCCCAGGAGGTCACCCATCCTAGTACTACTCTCGCCCAAGCACGCTTAACTTCGGAGTTCTGATGGGATCCGGTGCATTAGTGCTGGTATGATCGCACCCGTAATGATATACATCGCAAATATATTTGTATTTAAAACCCTTCACATTCTTAAAAATTTTGAAAAAAAAAATTCACGAGTTTTTTCGCCTCGTTGCACAATTTATACACGTGAAACTAAAAACTATGAAAAATGTTCCTCGTAAATCGACATTCGCACGTCTCTTTTGATCCAAATGGATTGACGTGACCCGTAAGTGCTTTTCGGAAAGCTATTTCCGAGCGGGCCGCAGCGGGCCTTGTTTTGCTTTACCAATTCATTTCTTGAACGCATAAAAAAATTAAAAAATAAATAACGAAAATGTGGGGTGCAACACGAGTACTTCCCAGGAGGTCACCCATCCTAGTACTACTCTCGCCCAAGCACGCTTAACTTCGGAGTTCTGATGGGATCCGGTGCATTAGTGCTGGTATGATCGCACCCGTAATGATATGCATCGCATATATATTTGTATTTAAATCCCTTCCCGTTCTTAAGAATTTTGAAAAAAAAAAATTCACGAGTTTTTTCGCATCGTTGCACAATTTATACACGTGAAACTAAAAACTAGGGAAAATGTTCCTCGTAAATCGACATTCGCACGTATCTTTTGATCCGGATGTATTCACGTGACCCATAAGTGCTTTTCGGAAAGCTCTTTCCGAGCCGGCCGCATGGTCCTTTTTTTGGTTTACCAATTCATTTCTTGAACGCATAAAAAAATGAAAAAATAAATAAGAAAATGTGGGGTGCAACACGAGGACTTCCCAGGAGGTCACCCATCCTAGTACTACTCTCGCCCAAGCACGCTTAACTTCGGAGTTCTGATGGGATCCGGTGCATTAGTGCTGGTATGATCGCACCCGTAATGATAGGCATCGCAAATATATTTGTATTTAAAACCCTTCACAATCTTAAGAATTTTGAAAAAAAAAAATTCACGAGTTTTTTCGCCTCGTTGCACAATTTATACACGTGAAACTAAAAACTACGGAAAATGTTTCTCGTAAATCGACATTCGCACGTATCTTTTGATCCGGATGTCCTTGTTTTGCTTTACCAATTCATTTCTTGAACGCATAAAAAAATAAAAAAATAAATAACGAACATGTGGGGTGCAACACGAGGACTTCCCAGGAGGTCACCCATCCTAGTACTACTCTCGCCCAAGCACGCTTAACTTCGGAGTTCTGATGGGATCCGGTGCATTAGTGCTGGTATGATCGCACCCGTAATGATAGGCATCGCAAATATATTTGTATTTAAAACCCTTCACAATCTTAAGAATTTCGAAAAAAAAAAATTCACGAGTTTTTTCGCCTCGTTGCACAATTTATACACGTGAAACTAAAAACTACGGAAAATGTTTCTCGTAAATCGACATTTGCACGTATCTTTTGATCCGGATGGACTCATGTGACCCATAAGTGCTTTTCGGAAAGCTCTTTCCGAGACGGCCGCAGCGGGCCTTGTTTTGCTTTACCAATTCATTTCTTAAACATATAATAAAATGGAAAAATAAATAACGAAAATGTGGGGTGCAACACGAGGACTTCCCAGGAGGTCACCCATCCTAGTACTACTCTCGCCCAAGCACGCTTAACTTCGAATTCTGATGGGATCCGGTGCGTTAGTGCTGGAATGATCGCACCCGTAATGATATGCATCGCAAATATATTTGTATTTAAAACCCTTCCCGCTCTTAAGAATTTTGAAAAAAAAAAATTCACGAGTTTTTTCGCCTCGTTGCACAATTTATACACGTGAAACTAAAAACTACGAAAAATGTTCCTCGTAAATCGACATTCGCACGTATCTTTTGATCCGAATGGATTGACGTGACCCATAAGTGCTTTTCGGAAAGCTATTTCCGAGCGGGCCGCAGTGGGCCTTGTTTTGCTTTACCAATTCATTTCTTGAACGCATAATAAAATGGAAAAATAAATAACGAAAATGTGGGGTGCAACACGAGGACTTCCCAGGAGGTCACCCATCCTACTACTACTCTCGCCCAAGCACGCTTAACTTCGGAGTTCTGATGGGATCCGGTGCATTAGTGCTGGTATGATCGCACCCGTAATGATAGGCATCGCAAATATATTTGTATTTAAAACCCTTCACAATCTTAAGAATTTCGAAAAAAAAAAATTCACGAGTTTTTTCGCCTCGTTGCACAATTTATACACGTGAAACTAAAAACTACGGAAAATGTTTCTCGTAAATCGACATTCGCACGTATCTTTTGATCCGGATGGACTCATGGGACCCATAAGTGCTTTTCGGAAAGCTCTTTCCGGGACGGCCGCAGCGGGCCTTGTTTTGCTTTACCAATTCATTTCTTAAACATATAATAAAATGGAAAAATAAATAACGAAAATGTGGGGTGCAACACGAGGACTTCCCAGGAGGTCACCCATCCTAGTACTACTCTCGCCCAAGCACGCTTAACTTCGAATTCTGATGGGATCCGGTGCGTTAGTGCTGGAATGATCGCACCCGTAATGATATGCATCGCAAATATATTTGTATTTAAAACCCTTCCCGCTCTTAAGAATTTTGAAAAAAAAAAATTCACGAGTTTTTTCGCCTCGTTGCACAATTTATACACGTGAAACTAAAAACTACGGAAAATGTTCTACGTAAATCGACATTCGCACGTATCTTTTGATCCGGATGTATTCACGTGACCCATAATTGCTTTTCGGAAAGCTCTTTCCGAGCCGGCCGCATGGTCTCTGTTTTGCTTTACCAATTAATTTCTTGAACGCATAACAAAATGAAAAAATAAATAACGAAAATGTGGGGTGCAACACGAGGACTTCCCAGGAGGTCACCCATCCTAGTACTACTCTCGCCCAAGCACGCTTAACTTCGGAGTTCTGATGGGATCTGGTGCATTAGTGCTGGTATGATCGCACCCGTAATGATATGCATCGCAAATATATTTGTATTTAAAACCCTTCACGTTCTTAAGAATTTTGAAAAAAAAAATTCACGAGTTTTTTCGCCTGGTTGCACAATTTATACACGTGAAACTAAAAACTATGGAAAATGTTCCTCGTAAATCGACATTCGCACGTATCTTTTGATCCGGATGTATTGACGTGACCCATAAGTGCTTTTCGGAAAGCTCTTTCCGAGCCGGCCGCATGGTCCCTGTTTTGCTTTACCAATTCATTTCTTGAACGCATAAAAAAATGAAAAAATAAATAAGAAAATGTGGGGTGCAACACGAGGACTTCCCAGGAGGTCACCCATCCTAGTACTACTCTCGCCCAAGCACGCTTAACTTCGAAGTTCTGATGGGATCCGGTGCATTAGTGCTGGTATGATCGCACCCGTAATGATAGGCATCGCAAATATATTTGTATTTAAAACCCTTCACAATCTTAAGAATTTTGAAAAAAAAAAATTCACGAGTTTTTTCGCCTCGTTGCACAATTTATACACGTGAAACTAAAAACTACGGAAAATGTTTCTCGTAAATCGACATTCGCACGTATCTTTTGATCCGGATGGACTCACGTGACCCATAAGTGCTTTTCGGAAAGCTCTTTCCGAGACGGCCGCAGCGGGCCTTGTTTTGCTTTACCAATTCATTTCTTAAACATATAATAAAATGGAAAAATAAATAACGAAAATGTGGGGTGCAACACGAGGACTTCCCAGGAGGTCACCCATCCTTGTACTACTCTCGCCCAAGCACGCTTAACTTCGAATTCTGATGGGATCCGGTGCGTTAGTGCTGGAATGATCGCACCCGTAATGATATGCATCGCAAATATATTTGTATTTAAAACCCTTCACATTCTTAAGAATTTTGAAAAAAAAAATTCACGAGTTTTTTCGCCTCGTTGCACAATTTATACACGTGAAACTAAAAACTACGAAAAATGTTTCTCGTAAATCGACATTCGCACGTATCTTTTGATCCGGATGTATTCACGTGACCCATAAGTGCTTTTCGGAAAGCTCTTTCCGAGCCGGCGGCATGGTCTCTGTTTTGCTTTACCAATTCATTTCTTGAACGTATAACAAAATGAAAAAATAAATAACGAAAATGTGGGGTGCAACACGAGGACTTCCCAGGAGGTCACCCATCCTAGTACTACTCTCGCCCAAGCACGCTTAACTTCGGAGTTCTGATGGGATCCGGTGCATTAGTGCTGGTATGATCGCACCCGTAATGATAGGCATCGCAAATATATTTGTATTTAAAACCCTTCACAATCTTAAGAATTTCGAAAAAAAAAAATTCACGAGTTTTTTCGCCTCGTTGCACAATTTATACACGTGAAACTAAAAACTACGGAAAATGTTTCTCGTAAATCGACATTCGCACGTATCTTTTGATCCGGATGTCCTTGTTTTGCTTTACCAATTCATTTCTTGAACGCATAAAAAAATAAAAAAATAAATAACGAACATGTGGGGTGCAACACGAGGACTTCCCAGGAGGTCACCCATCCTAGTACTACTCTCGCCCAAGCACGCTTAACTTCGGAGTTCTGATGGGATCCGGTGCATTAGTGCTGGTATGATCGCACCCGTAATGATAGGCATCGCAAATATATTTGTATTTAAAACCCTTCACAATCTTAAGAATTTCGAAAAAAAAAAATTCACGAGTTTTTTCGCCTCGTTGCACAATTTATACACGTGAAACTAAAAACTACGGAAAATGTTTCTCGTAAATCGACATTTGCACGTATCTTTTGATCCGGATGGACTCATGTGACCCATAAGTGCTTTTCGGAAAGCTCTTTCCGAGACGGCCGCAGCGGGCCTTGTTTTGCTTTACCAATTCATTTCTTAAACATATAATAAAATGGAAAAATAAATAACGAAAATGTGGGGTGCAACACGAGGACTTCCCAGGAGGTCACCCATCCTAGTACTACTCTCGCCCAAGCACGCTTAACTTCGAATTCTGATGGGATCCGGTGCGTTAGTGCTGGAATGATCGCACCCGTAATGATATGCATCGCAAATATATTTGTATTTAAAACCCTTCCCGCTCTTAAGAATTTTGAAAAAAAAAAATTCACGAGTTTTTTCGCCTCGTTGCACAATTTATACACGTGAAACTAAAAACTACGAAAAATGTTCCTCGTAAATCGACATTCGCACGTATCTTTTGATCCGAATGGATTGACGTGACCCATAAGTGCTTTTCGGAAAGCTATTTCCGAGCGGGCCGCAGTGGGCCTTGTTTTGCTTTACCAATTCATTTCTTGAACGCATAATAAAATGGAAAAATAAATAACGAAAATGTGGGGTGCAACACGAGGACTTCCCAGGAGGTCACCCATCCTACTACTACTCTCGCCCAAGCACGCTTAACTTCGGAGTTCTGATGGGATCCGGTGCATTAGTGCTGGTATGATCGCACCCGTAATGATAGGCATCGCAAATATATTTGTATTTAAAACCCTTCACAATCTTAAGAATTTCGAAAAAAAAAAATTCACGAGTTTTTTCGCCTCGTTGCACAATTTATACACGTGAAACTAAAAACTACGGAAAATGTTTCTCGTAAATCGACATTCGCACGTATCTTTTGATCCGGATGGACTCATGGGACCCATAAGTGCTTTTCGGAAAGCTCTTTCCGGGACGGCCGCAGCGGGCCTTGTTTTGCTTTACCAATTCATTTCTTAAACATATAATAAAATGGAAAAATAAATAACGAAAATGTGGGGTGCAACACGAGGACTTCCCAGGAGGTCACCCATCCTAGTACTACTCTCGCCCAAGCACGCTTAACTTCGAATTCTGATGGGATCCGGTGCGTTAGTGCTGGAATGATCGCACCCGTAATGATATGCATCGCAAATATATTTGTATTTAAAACCCTTCCCGCTCTTAAGAATTTTGAAAAAAAAAAATTCACGAGTTTTTTCGCCTCGTTGCACAATTTATACACGTGAAACTAAAAACTACGGAAAATGTTCTACGTAAATCGACATTCGCACGTATCTTTTGATCCGGATGTATTCACGTGACCCATAATTGCTTTTCGGAAAGCTCTTTCCGAGCCGGCCGCATGGTCTCTGTTTTGCTTTACCAATTAATTTCTTGAACGCATAACAAAATGAAAAAATAAATAACGAAAATGTGGGGTGCAACACGAGGACTTCCCAGGAGGTCACCCATCCTAGTACTACTCTCGCCCAAGCACGCTTAACTTCGGAGTTCTGATGGGATCTGGTGCATTAGTGCTGGTATGATCGCACCCGTAATGATATGCATCGCAAATATATTTGTATTTAAAACCCTTCACGTTCTTAAGAATTTTGAAAAAAAAAATTCACGAGTTTTTTCGCCTGGTTGCACAATTTATACACGTGAAACTAAAAACTATGGAAAATGTTCCTCGTAAATCGACATTCGCACGTATCTTTTGATCCGGATGTATTGACGTGACCCATAAGTGCTTTTCGGAAAGCTCTTTCCGAGCCGGCCGCATGGTCCCTGTTTTGCTTTACCAATTCATTTCTTGAACGCATAAAAAAATGAAAAAATAAATAAGAAAATGTGGGGTGCAACACGAGGACTTCCCAGGAGGTCACCCATCCTAGTACTACTCTCGCCCAAGCACGCTTAACTTCGAAGTTCTGATGGGATCCGGTGCATTAGTGCTGGTATGATCGCACCCGTAATGATAGGCATCGCAAATATATTTGTATTTAAAACCCTTCACAATCTTAAGAATTTTGAAAAAAAAAAATTCACGAGTTTTTTCGCCTCGTTGCACAATTTATACACGTGAAACTAAAAACTACGGAAAATGTTTCTCGTAAATCGACATTCGCACGTATCTTTTGATCCGGATGGACTCACGTGACCCATAAGTGCTTTTCAGAAAGCTCTTTCCGAGACGGCCGCAGCGGGCCTTGTTTTGCTTTACCAATTCATTTCTTAAACATATAATAAAATGGAAAAATAAATAACGAAAATGTGGGGTGCAACACGAGGACTTCCCAGGAGGTCACCCATCCTTGTACTACTCTCGCCCAAGCACGCTTAACTTCGAATTCTGATGGGATCCGGTGCGTTAGTGCTGGAATGATCGCACCCGTAATGATATGCATCGCAAATATATTTGTATTTAAAACCCTTCACATTCTTAAGAATTTTGAAAAAAAAAATTCACGAGTTTTTTCGCCTCGTTGCACAATTTATACACGTGAAACTAAAAACTACGAAAAATGTTTCTCGTAAATCGACATTCGCACGTATCTTTTGATCCGGATGTATTCACGTGACCCATAAGTGCTTTTCGGAAAGCTCTTTCCGAGCCGGCGGCATGGTCTCTGTTTTGCTTTACCAATTCATTTCTTGAACGTATAACAAAATGAAAAAATAAATAACGAAAATGTGGGGTGCAACACGAGGACTTCCCAGGAGGTCACCCATCCTAGTACTACTCTCGCCCAAGCACGCTTAACTTCGGAGTTCTGATGGGATCCGGTGCATTAGTGCTGGTATGATCGCACCCGTAATGATATACATCGCAAATATATTTGTATTTAAAACCCTTCACATTCTTAAAAATTTTGAAAAAAAAAATTCACGAGTTTTTTCGCCTCGTTGCACAATTTATACACGTGAAACTAAAAACTATGAAAAATGTTCCTCGTAAATCGACATTCGCACGTCTCTTTTGATCCAAATGGATTGACGTGACCCGTAAGTGCTTTTCGGAAAGCTATTTCCGAGCGGGCCGCAGCGGGCCTTGTTTTGCTTTACCAATTCATTTCTTGAACGCATAAAAAAATTAAAAAATAAATAACGAAAATGTGGGGTGCAACACGAGTACTTCCCAGGAGGTCACCCATCCTAGTACTACTCTCGCCCAAGCACGCTTAACTTCGGAGTTCTGATGGGATCCGGTGCATTAGTGCTGGTATGATCGCACCCGTAATGATATGCATCGCATATATATTTGTATTTAAATCCCTTCCCGTTCTTAAGAATTTTGAAAAAAAAAAATTCACGAGTTTTTTCGCATCGTTGCACAATTTATACACGTGAAACTAAAAACTAGGGAAAATGTTCCTCGTAAATCGACATTCGCACGTATCTTTTGATCCGGATGTATTCACGTGACCCATAAGTGCTTTTCGGAAAGCTCTTTCCGAGCCGGCCGCATGGTCCTTTTTTTGGTTTACCAATTCATTTCTTGAACGCATAAAAAAATGAAAAAATAAATAAGAAAATGTGGGGTGCAACACGAGGACTTCCCAGGAGGTCACCCATCCTAGTACTACTCTCGCCCAAGCACGCTTAACTTCGGAGTTCTGATGGGATCCGGTGCATTAGTGCTGGTATGATCGCACCCGTAATGATAGGCATCGCAAATATATTTGTATTTAAAACCCTTCACAATCTTAAGAATTTTGAAAAAAAAAAATTCACGAGTTTTTTCGCCTCGTTGCACAATTTATACACGTGAAACTAAAAACTACGGAAAATGTTTCTCGTAAATCGACATTCGCACGTATCTTTTGATCCGGATGTCCTTGTTTTGCTTTACCAATTCATTTCTTTAACGCATAAAAAAATAAAAAAATAAATAACGAACATGTGGGGTGCAACACGAGGACTTCCCAGGAGGTCACCCATCCTAGTACTACTCTCGCCCAAGCACGCTTAACTTCGGAGTTCTGATGGGATCCGGTGCATTAGTGCTGGTATGATCGCACCCGTAATGATAGGCATCGCAAATATATTTGTATTTAAAACCCTTCACAATCTTAAGAATTTCGAAAAAAAAAAATTCACGAGTTTTTTCGCCTCGTTGCACAATTTATACACGTGAAACTAAAAACTACGGAAAATGTTTCTCGTAAATCGACATTTGCACGTATCTTTTGATCCGGATGGACTCATGTGACCCATAAGTGCTTTTCGGAAAGCTCTTTCCGAGACGGCCGCAGCGGGCCTTGTTTTGCTTTACCAATTCATTTCTTAAACATATAATAAAATGGAAAAATAAATAACGAAAATGTGGGGTGCAACACGAGGACTTCCCAGGAGGTCACCCATCCTAGTACTACTCTCGCCCAAGCACGCTTAACTTCGAATTCTGATGGGATCCGGTGCGTTAGGGCTGGAATGATCGCACCCGTAATGATATGCATCGCAAATATATTTGTATTTAAAACCCTTCCCGCTCTTAAGAATTTTGAAAAAAAAAAATTCACGAGTTTTTTCGCCTCGTTGCACAATTTATACACGTGAAACTAAAAACTACGAAAAATGTTCCTCGTAAATCGACATTCGCACGTATCTTTTGATCCGAATGGATTGACGTGACCCATAAGTGCTTTTCGGAAAGCTATTTCCGAGCGGGCCGCAGTGGGCCTTGTTTTGCTTTACCAATTCATTTCTTGAACGCATAATAAAATGGAAAAATAAATAACGAAAATGTGGGGTGCAACACGAGGACTTCCCAGGAGGTCACCCATCCTACTACTACTCTCGCCCAAGCACGCTTAACTTCGGAGTTCTGATGGGATCCGGTGCATTAGTGCTGGTATGATCGCACCCGTAATGATAGGCATCGCAAATATATTTGTATTTAAAACCCTTCACAATCTTAAGAATTTCGAAAAAAAAAAATTCACGAGTTTTTTCGCCTCGTTGCACAATTTATACACGTGAAACTAAAAACTACGGAAAATGTTTCTCGTAAATCGACATTCGCACGTATCTTTTGATCCGGATGGACTCATGCGACCCATAAGTGCTTTTCGGAAAGCTCTTTCCGAGACGGCCGCAGCGGGCCTTGTTTTGCTTTACCAATTCATTTCTTAAACATATAATAAAATGGAAAAATAAATAACGAAAATGTGGGGTGCAACACGAGGACTTCCCAGGAGGTCACCCATCCTAGTACTACTCTCGCCCAAGCACGCTTAACTTCGAATTCTGATGGGATCCGGTGCGTTAGTGCTGGAATGATCGCACCCGTAATGATATGCATCGCAAATATATTTGTATTTAAAACCCTTCCCGCTCTTAAGAATTTTGAAAAAAAAAAATTCACGAGTTTTTTCGCCTCGTTGCACAATTTATACACGTGAAACTAAAAACTACGGAAAATGTTCTTCGTAAATCGACATTCGCACGTATCTTTTGATCCGGATGTATTCACGTGACCCATAATTGCTTTTCGGAAAGCTCTTTCCGAGCCGGCCGCATGGTCTCTGTTTTGCTTTACCAATTCATTTCTTGAACGCATAACAAAATGAAAAAATAAATAACGAAAATGTGGGGTGCAACACGAGGACTTCCCAGGAGGTCACCCATCCTAGTACTACTCTCGCCCAAGCACGCTTAACTTCGGAGTTCTGATGGGATCTGGTGCATTAGTGCTGGTATGATCGCACCCGTAATGATATGCATCGCAAATATATTTGTATTTAAAACCCTTCACGTTCTTAAGAATTTTGAAAAAAAAAATTCACGAGTGTTTTCGCCTGGTTGCACAATTTATACACGTGAAACTAAAAACTATGGAAAATGTTCCTCGTAAATCGACATTCGCACGTATCTTTTGATCCGGATGTATTGACGTGACCCATAAGTGCTTTTCGGAAAGCTCTTTCCGAGCCGGCCGCATGGTCCCTGTTTTGCTTTACCAATTCATTTCTTGAACGCATAAAAAAATGAAAAAATAAATAAGAAAATGTGGGGTGCAACACGAGGACTTCCCAGGAGGTCACCCATCCTAGTACTACTCTCGCCCAAGCACGCTTAACTTCGAAGTTCTGATGGGATCCGGTGCATTAGTGCTGGTATGATCGCACCCGTAATGATAGGCATCGCAAATATATTTGTATTTAAAACCCTTCACAATCTTAAGAATTTTGAAAAAAAAAAATTCACGAGTTTTTTCGCCTCGTTGCACAATTTATACACGTGAAACTAAAAACTACGGAAAATGTTTCTCGTAAATCGACATTCGCACGTATCTTTTGATCCGGATGGACTCACGTGACCCATAAGTGCTTTTCGGAAAGCTCTTTCCGAGACGGCAGCAGCGGGCCTTGTTTTGCTTTACCAATTCATTTCTTAAACATATAATAAAATGGAAAAATAAATAACGAAAATGTGGGGTGCAACACGAGGACTTCCCAGGAGGTCACCCATCCTTGTACTACTCTCGCCCAAGCACGCTTAACTTCGAATTCTGATGGGATCCGGTGCGTTAGTGCTGGAATGATCGCACCCGTAATGATATGCATCGCAAATATATTTGTATTTAAAACCCTTCTCGCTCTTAAGAATTTTGAAAAAAAAAAATTCACGAGTTTTTTCGCCTCGTTGCACAATTTATACACGTGAAACTAAAAACTACGGAAAATGTTCCTCGTAAATCGACATTCGCACGTATCTTTTGATCCGGATGTATTCACGTGACCCATAATTGCTTTTCGGAAAGCTCTTTCCGAGCCGGCCGCATGGTCCCTGTTTTGCTTTACCAATTCATTTCTTGAACGCATAACAAAATGAAAAAATAAATAACGAAAATGTGGGGTGCAACACGAGGACTTCCCAGGAGGTCACCCATCCTAGTACTACTCTCGCCCAAGCACGCTTAACTTCGGAGTTCCGATGGGATCTGGTGCATTAGTGCTGGTATGATCGCACCCGTAATGATATGCATCGCAAATATATTTGTATTTAAAACCCTTCACATTCTTAAAAATTTTGAAAAAAAAAATTCACGAGTTTTTTCGCCTCGTTGCACAATTTATACACGTGAAACTAAAAACTACGGAAAATGTTCCTCGTAAATCGACATTCGCACGTATCTTTTGATCCGGATGTATTGACGTGACCCATAAGTGCTTTTCGGAAAGCTCTTTCCGAGCCGGCCGCATGGTCCCTGTTTTGCTTTACAAATTCATTTCTTGAACTCATAAAAAAATTGAAAAATAAATAACGAAAATGTGGGGTGCAACACGAGGACTTCCCAGGAGGTCACCCATCCTAGTACTACTCTCGCCCAAGCACGCTTAACTTCGGAGTTCTGATGGGATCGGGTGCATTAGTGCTGGTATGATCGCACCCGTAATGATATGCATCGCAAATATATTTGTATTTAAAACCCTTCCCGTTCTTAAGAATTTTGAAAAAAAAAATTCACGAGTTTTTTCGCATCGTTGCACAATTTATACACGTGAAACTAAAAACTACGGAAAATGTTACTCGTTAATCGACATTCGCACGTATCTTTTGATCCGGATGTATTCACGTGACCCATAAGTGCTTTTCGGAAAGCACTTTCCGAGCCGGCCGCATGGTCCTTTTTTTGGTTTACCAATTCATTTCTTGAACGCATTAAAAAAATGAAAAAATAAATAAGAAAATGTGGGGTGCAACACGAGGACTTCCCAGGAGGTCACCCATCCTAGTACTACTCTCGCCCAAGCACGCTTAACTTCGGAGTTCTGATGGGATCCGGTGCATTAGTGCTGGTATGATCGCACCCGTAATGATATGCATCGCAAATATATTTGTATTTAAAACCCTTCACAATCTTAAGAATTTTGAAAAAAAAAATTCACGAGTTTTTTCGCCTCGTTGCACAATTTATACACGTGAAACTAAAAACTACGGAAAATGTTTCTCGTAAATCGACATTCGCACGTATCTTTTGATCCGGATGGACTCACGTGACCCATAAGTGCTATTCGGAAAGCTCTTTCCGAGCCGGCCGCAGCGGGCCTTGTTTTGCTTTACCAATTCATTTCTTAAACGTATAATAAAATGGAAAAATAAATAACGAACATGTGGGGTGCAACACGAGGACTTCCCAGGAGGTCACCCATCCTAGTACAACTCTCGCCCAAGCACGCTTAACTTCGGAGTTCTGATGGGATCCGGTGCATTAGTGCTGGTATGATCGCACCCGTAATGATATGCATCGCAAATATATTTGTATTTAAAACCCTTCCCGTTCTTAAGAATTTTGAAAAAAAAAATTCACGAGTTTTTTCGCCTCGTTGCACAATTTATACACGTGAAACTAAAAACTACGGAAAATGTTTCTCGTAAATCGACATTCGCACGTATCTTTTGATCCGGATGGACTCACGTGACCCATAAGTGCTTTTCGGAAAGCTCTTTCCGAGCCGGCCGCAGCGGGCCTTGTTTTGCTTTACCAATTCATTTCTTAAACGTATAATAAAATGGAAAAATAAATAACGAACATGTGGGGTGCAACACGAGGACTTCCAAGGAGGTCACCCATCCTAGTACAACTCTCGCCCAAGCACGCTTAACTTCGGAGTTCTGATGGGATCCGGTGCATTAGTGCTGGTATGATCGCACCCGTAATGATATGCATCGCAAATATATTTGTATTTAAAACCCTTCCCGTTCTTAAGAATTTTGAAAAAAAAAATTCACGAGTTTTTTTGCCTCGTTGCACAATTTATACACGTGAAACTAAAAACTACGGAAAATGTTTCTCGTAAATCGACATTCGCACGTATCTTTTGATCCGGATGGACTCACGTGACCCATAAGTGCTTTTCGGAAAGCTCTTTCCGAGCCGGCCGCAGCGGGCCTTGTTTTGCTTTACCAATTCATTTCTTAAACGTATAATAAAATGAAAAAATAAATAACGAAAATGTGGGGTGCAACACGAGGACTTCCCAGGAGGTCACCCATCCTAGTACTACTCTCGCCCAAGCACGCTTAACTTCGGAGTTCTGATGGGATCCGGTTCATTAGTGCTGGTATGATCGCACCCGTAATGATATGCATCGCAAATATATTTGTATTTAAAACCCTTCCCGCTCTTAAGAATTTTGAAAAAAAAAAATTCACGAGTTTTTTCGCCTCGTTGCACAATTTATACACGTGAAACAAAAAACTACGGAAAATGTTCCTCGTAAATCGACATTCGCACGTATCTTTTGATCCGGATGTATTCACGTGACCCATAAGTGCTTTTCGAAAAGCTCTTTCCGAGCCGGCCGCATGGTCCCTGTTTTGCTTTACCAATTCATTTCTTGAACGCATAACAAAATGAAAAAATAAATAACGAAAATGTGGGGTGCAACACGAGGACTTCCAAGGAGGTCACCCATCCTAGTACTACTCTCGCCCAAGCACGCTTAACTTCGGAGTTCTGATGGGATCCGGTGTATTAGTGCTGGTATGATCGCACCCGTAATGATATGCATCGCAAATATATTTGTATTTAAAACCCTTCCCGCTCTTAAGAATTTTGAAAAAAAAAAATTCACGTGTTTTTTCGCCTCGTTGCACAATTTATACACGTGAAACTAAAAACTACGGAAAATGTTCCTCGTAAATCGACATTCGCACGTATCTTTTGATCCGGATGTATTGACGTGACCCATAAGTGCTTTTCGGAAAGCTCTTTCCGAGCCGGCCGCATGGTCCCTGTTTTGCTTTACCAATTCATTTCTTGAACGCATAACAAAATGAAAAAATAAATAACGAAAATGTGGGGTGCAACACGAGGACTTCCCAGGAGGTCACCCATCCTAGTACTACTCTCGCCCAAGCACGCTTGACTTCGGAGTTCTGATGGGATCGGGTGTATTAGTGCTGGTATGATCGCACCCGTAATGATATGCATCGCAAATATATTTGTATTTAAAACCCTTCCCGTTCTTAAGAATTTTGAAAAAAAAAATTCACGAGTTTTTTCGCATCGTTGCACAATTTATACACGTGAAACTAAAAACTACGGAAAATGTTACTCGTTAATCGACATTCGCACGTATCTTTTGATCCGGATGTATTCACGTGACCCATAAGTGCTTTTCGGAAAGCACTTTCCGAGCCGGCCGCATGGTCCTTTTTTTGGTTTACCAATTCATTTCTTGAACGCATTAAAAAAATGAAAAAATAAATAAGAAAATGTGGGGTGCAACACGAGGACTTCCCAGGAGGTCACCCATCCTAGTACTACTCTCGCCCAAGCACGCTTAACTTCGGAGTTCTGATGGGATCCGGTGCATTAGTGCTGGTATGATCGCACCCGTAATGATATGCATCGCAAATATATTTGTATTTAAAACCCTTCCCGTTCTTAAGAATTTTGAAAAAAAAAATTCACGAGTTTTTTTGCCTCGTTGCACAATTTATACACGTGAAACTAAAAACTACGGAAAATGTTTCTCGTAAATCGACATTCGCACGTATCTTTTGATCCGGATGGACTCACGTGACCCATAAGTGCTTTTCGGAAAGCTCTTTCCGAGCCGGCCGCAGCGGGCCTTGTTTTGCTTTACCAATTCATTTCTTAAACGTATAATAAAATGAAAAAATAAATAACGAAAATGTGGGGTGCAACAAGAGGACTTCCCAGGAGGTCACCCATCCTAGTACTACTCTCGCCCAAGCACGCTTAACTTCGGAGTTCTGATGGGATCCGGTTCATTAGTGCTGGTATGATCGCACCCGTAATGATATGCATCGCAAATATATTTGTATTTAAAACCCTTCCCGCTCTTAAGAATTTTGAAAAAAAAAAATTCACGAGTTTTTTCGCCTCGTTGCACAATTTATACACGTGAAACAAAAAACTACGGAAAATGTTCCTCGTAAATCGACATTCGCACGTATCTTTTGATCCGGATGTATTCACGTGACCCATAAGTGCTTTTCGAAAAGCTCTTTCCGAGCCGGCCGCATGGTCCCTGTTTTGCTTTACCAATTCATTTCTTGAACGCATAACAAAATGAAAAAATAAATAACGAAAATGTGGGGTGCAACACGAGGACTTCCAAGGAGGTCACCCATCCTAGTACTACTCTCGCCCAAGCACGCTTAACTTCGGAGTTCTGATGGGATCCGGTGTATTAGTGCTGGTATGATCGCACCCGTAATGATATGCATCGCAAATATATTTGTATTTAAAACCCTTCCCGTTCTTAAGAATTTTGAAAAAAAAAATTCACGAGTTTTTTCGCATCGTTGCACAATTTATACACGTGAAACTAAAAACTACGGAAAATGTTACTCGTTAATCGACATTCGCACGTATCTTTTGATCCGGATGTATTCACGTGACCCATAAGTGCTTTTCGGAAAGCACTTTCCGAGCCGGCCGCATGGTCCTTTTTTTGGTTTACCAATTCATTTCTTGAACGCATTAAAAAAATGAAAAAATAAATAAGAAAATGTGGGGTGCAACACGAGGACTTCCCAGGAGGTCACCCATCCTAGTACTACTCTCGCCCAAGCACGCTTAACTTCGGAGTTCTGATGGGATCCGGTGCATTAGTGCTGGTATGATCGCACCCGTAATGATATGCATCGCAAATATATTTGTATTTAAAACCCTTCCCGTTCTTAAGAATTTTGAAAAAAAAAATTCACGAGTTTTTTTGCCTCGTTGCACAATTTATACACGTGAAACTAAAAACTACGGAAAATGTTTCTCGTAAATCGACATTCGCACGTATCTTTTGATCCGGATGGACTCACGTGACCCATAAGTGCTTTTCGGAAAGCTCTTTCCGAGCCGGCCGCAGCGGGCCTTGTTTTGCTTTACCAATTCATTTCTTAAACGTATAATAAAATGAAAAAATAAATAACGAAAATGTGGGGTGCAACAAGAGGACTTCCCAGGAGGTCACCCATCCTAGTACTACTCTCGCCCAAGCACGCTTAACTTCGGAGTTCTGATGGGATCCGGTTCATTAGTGCTGGTATGATCGCACCCGTAATGATATGCATCGCAAATATATTTGTATTTAAAACCCTTCCCGCTCTTAAGAATTTTGAAAAAAAAAAATTCACGAGTTTTTTCGCCTCGTTGCACAATTTATACACGTGAAACAAAAAACTACGGAAAATGTTCCTCGTAAATCGACATTCGCACGTATCTTTTGATCCGGATGTATTCACGTGACCCATAAGTGCTTTTCGAAAAGCTCTTTCCGAGCCGGCCGCATGGTCCCTGTTTTGCTTTACCAATTCATTTCTTGAACGCATAACAAAATGAAAAAATAAATAACGAAAATGTGGGGTGCAACACGAGGACTTCCAAGGAGGTCACCCATCCTAGTACTACTCTCGCCCAAGCACGCTTAACTTCGGAGTTCTGATGGGATCCGGTGTATTAGTGCTGGTATGATCGCACCCGTAATGATATGCATCGCAAATATATTTGTATTTAAAACCCTTCCCGCTCTTAAGAATTTTGAAAAAAAAAAATTCACGTGTTTTTTCGCCTCGTTGCACAATTTATACACGTGAAACTAAAAACTACGGAAAATGTTCCTCGTAAATCGACATTCGCACGTATCTTTTGATCCGGATGTATTGACGTGACCCATAAGTGCTTTTCGGAAAGCTCTTTCCGAGCCGGCCGCATGGTCCCTGTTTTGCTTTACCAATTCATTTCTTGAACGCATAACAAAATGAAAAAATAAATAACGAAAATGTGGGGTGCAACACGAGGACTTCCCAGGAGGTCACCCATCCTAGTACTACTCTCGCCCAAGCACGCTTGACTTCGGAGTTCTGATGGGATCGGGTGTATTAGTGCTGGTATGATCGCACCCGTAATGATATGCATCGCAAATATATTTGTATTTAAAACCCTTCACATTCTTAAAAATTTTGAAAAAAAAAAATTCACGAGTTTTTTCGCCTCGTTGCACAATTTATACACGTGAAACTAAAAACCACGAAAAATGTTCCTCGTAAATCGACATTCGCACGTATCTTTTGATCCGAATGGATTCACGTGACCCATAAGTGCTTTTCGGAAAGCTATTTCCGAGCGGGCCGCAGCGGGCCTATTTTTGCTTTACCAATTCATTTCTTGAACGCATAAAAAAATTAAAAAATAAATAACGAAAATGTGGGGTGCAACACGAGGACTTCCCAGGAGGTCACCCATCCTAGTACTACTCTCGCCCAAGCACGCTTAACTTCGGAGTTCTGATGGGATCCGGTGCATTAGTGCTGGTATGATCGCACCCGTAATGATAGGCATCGCAAATATATTTGTATTTAAAACCCTTCACAATCTTAAGAATTTTGAAAAAAAAAATTCACGAGTTTTTTCGCCTCGTTGCACAATTTATACACGTGAAACTAAAAACTACGAAAAATGTTCCTCGTAAATCGACATTCGCACGTATCTTTTGATCCGGATGTATTCACGTGACCCATAAGTGCTTTTCGGAAAGCTCTTTCCGAGCCGGCGGCATGGTCTCTGTTTTGCTTTACCAATTCATTTCTTGAACGTATAACAAAATGAAAAAATAAATAACGAAAATGTGGAGTGCAACACGAGGACTTCCCAGGAGGTCACCCATCCTAGTACTACTCTCGCCCAAGCACGCTTAACTTCGGAGTTCTGATGGGATCCGGTGCATTAGTGCTGGTATGATCGCACCCGTAATGATATACATCGCAAATATATTTGTATTTAAAACCCTTCACATTCTTAAAAATTTTGAAAAAAAAAATTCACGAGTTTTTTCGCCTCGTTGCACAATTTATACACGTGAAACTAAAAACTATGAAAAATGTTCCTCGTAAATCGACATTCGCACGTCTCTTTTGATCCAAATGGATTGACGTGACCCGTAAGTGCTTTTCGGAAAGCTATTTCCGAGCGGGCCGCAGCGGGCCTTGTTTTGCTTTACCAATTCATTTCTTGAACGCATAAAAAAATTAAAAAATAAATAACGAAAATGTGGGGTGCAACACGAGTACTTCCCAGGAGGTCACCCATCCTAGTACTACTCTCGCCCAAGCACGCTTAACTTCGGAGTTCTGATGGGATCCGGTGCATTAGTGCTGGTATGATCGCACCCGTAATGATATGCATCGCATATATATTTGTATTTAAATCCCTTCCCGTTCTTAAGAATTTTGAAAAAAAAAATTCACGAGTTTTTTCGCATCGTTGCACAATTTATACACGTGAAACTAAAAACTAGGGAAAATGTTCCTCGTAAATCGACATTCGCACGTATCTTTTGATCCGGATGTATTCACGTGACCCATAAGTGCTTTTCGGAAAGCTCTTTCCGAGCCGGCCGCATGGTCCTTTTTTTGGTTTACCAATTCATTTCTTGAACGCATAAAAAAATGAAAAAATAAATAAGAAAATGTGGGGTGCAACACGAGGACTTCCCAGGAGGTCACCCATCCTAGTACTACTCTCGCCCAAGCACGCTTAACTTCGGAGTTCTGATGGGATCCGGTGCATTAGTGCTGGTATGATCGCACCCGTAATGATAGGCATCGCAAATATATTTGTATTTAAAACCCTTCACAATCTTAAGAATTTTGAAAAAAAAAAATTCACGAGTTTTTTCGCCTCGTTGCACAATTTATACACGTGAAACTAAAAACTACGGAAAATGTTTCTCGTAAATCGACATTCGCACGTATCTTTTGATCCGGATGTCCTTGTTTTGCTTTACCAATTCATTTCTTGAACGCATAAAAAAATAAAAAAATAAATAACGAACATGTGGGGTGCAACAC
Source organism: Rhodomyrtus tomentosa (assembly GCA_028455895.1). Lineage (NCBI taxonomy): Eukaryota > Viridiplantae > Streptophyta > Magnoliopsida > Myrtales > Myrtaceae > Rhodomyrtus > Rhodomyrtus tomentosa. The sequence goes on from JAPCWY010000001.1 coordinate 18,110,032, forward strand.
GAGGACTTCCCAGGAGGTCACCCATCCTAGTACTACTCTCGCCCAAGCACGCTTAACTTCGGAGTTCTGATGGGATCCGGTGCATTAGTGCTGGTATGATCGCACCCGTAATGATAGGCATCGCAAATATATTTGTATTTAAAACCCTTCACAATCTTAAGAATTTCGAAAAAAAAAAATTCACGAGTTTTTTCGCCTCGTTGCACAATTTATACACGTGAAACTAAAAACTACGGAAAATGTTTCTCGTAAATCGACATTTGCACGTATCTTTTGATCCGGATGGACTCATGTGACCCATAAGTGCTTTTCGGAAAGCTCTTTCCGAGACGGCCGCAGCGGGCCTTGTTTTGCTTTACCAATTCATTTCTTAAACATATAATAAAATGGAAAAATAAATAACGAAAATGTGGGGTGCAACACGAGGACTTCCCAGGAGGTCACCCATCCTAGTACTACTCTCGCCCAAGCACGCTTAACTTCGAATTCTGATGGGATCCGGTGCGTTAGTGCTGGAATGATCGCACCCGTAATGATATGCATCGCAAATATATTTGTATTTAAAACCCTTCCCGCTCTTAAGAATTTTGAAAAAAAAAAATTCACGAGTTTTTTCGCCTCGTTGCACAATTTATACACGTGAAACTAAAAACTACGAAAAATGTTCCTCGTAAATCGACATTCGCACGTATCTTTTGATCCGAATGGATTGACGTGACCCATAAGTGCTTTTCGGAAAGCTATTTCCGAGCGGGCCGCAGTGGGCCTTGTTTTGCTTTACCAATTCATTTCTTGAACGCATAATAAAATGGAAAAATAAATAACGAAAATGTGGGGTGCAACACGAGGACTTCCCAGGAGGTCACCCATCCTACTACTACTCTCGCCCAAGCACGCTTAACTTCGGAGTTCTGATGGGATCCGGTGCATTAGTGCTGGTATGATCGCACCCGTAATGATAGGCATCGCAAATATATTTGTATTTAAAACCCTTCACAATCTTAAGAATTTCGAAAAAAAAAAATTCACGAGTTTTTTCGCCTCGTTGCACAATTTATACACGTGAAACTAAAAACTACGGAAAATGTTTCTCGTAAATCGACATTCGCACGTATCTTTTGATCCGGATGGACTCATGTGACCCATAAGTGCTTTTCGGAAAGCTCTTTCCGGGACGGCCGCAGCGGGCCTTGTTTTGCTTTACCAATTCATTTCTTAAACATATAATAAAATGGAAAAATAAATAACGAAAATGTGGGGTGCAACACGAGGACTTCCCAGGAGGTCACCCATCCTAGTACTACTCTCGCCCAAGCACGCTTAACTTCGAATTCTGATGGGATCCGGTGCGTTAGTGCTGGAATGATCGCACCCGTAATGATATGCATCGCAAATATATTTGTATTTAAAACCCTTCCCGCTCTTAAGAATTTTGAAAAAAAAAAATTCACGAGTTTTTTCGCCTCGTTGCACAATTTATACACGTGAAACTAAAAACTACGGAAAATGTTCTTCGTAAATCGACATTCGCACGTATCTTTTGATCCGGATGTATTCACGTGACCCATAATTGCTTTTCGGAAAGCTCTTTCCGAGCCGGCCGCATGGTCCCTGTTTTGCTTTACCAATTCATTTCTTGAACGCATAAAAAAATGAAAAAATAAATAAGAAAATGTGGGGTGCAACACGAGGACTTCCCAGGAGGTCACCCATCCTAGTACTACTCTCGCCCAAGCACGCTTAACTTCGAAGTTCTGATGGGATCCGGTGCATTAGTGCTGGTATGATCGCACCCGTAATGATAGGCATCGCAAATATATTTGTATTTAAAACCCTTCACAATCTTAAGAATTTTGAAAAAAAAAAATTCACGAGTTTTTTCGCCTCGTTGCACAATTTATACACGTGAAACTAAAAACTACGGAAAATGTTTCTCGTAAATCGACATTCGCACGTATCTTTTGATCCGGATGGACTCACGTGACCCATAAGTGCTTTTCGGAAAGCTCTTTCCGAGACGGCCGCAGCGGGCCTTGTTTTGCTTTACCAATTCATTTCTTAAACATATAATAAAATGGAAAAATAAATAACGAAAATGTGGGGTGCAACACGAGGACTTCCCAGGAGGTCACCCATCCTTGTACTACTCTCGCCCAAGCACGCTTAACTTCGAATTCTGATGGGATCCGGTGCGTTAGTGCTGGAATGATCGCACCCGTAATGATATGCATCGCAAATATATTTGTATTTAAAACCCTTCACATTCTTAAGAATTTTGAAAAAAAAAATTCACGAGTTTTTTCGCCTCGTTGCACAATTTATACACGTGAAACTAAAAACTACGAAAAATGTTCCTCGTAAATCGACATTCGCACGTATCTTTTGATCCGAATGGATTCACGTGACCCATAAGTGCTTTTCGGAAAGCTATTTCCGAGCGGGCCGCAGCGGGCCTATTTTTGCTTTACCAATTCATTTCTTGAACGCATAAAAAAATTAAAAAATAAATAACGAAAATGTGGGGTGCAACACGAGGACTTCCCAGGAGGTCACCCATCCTAGTACTACTCTCGCCCAAGCACGCTTAACTTCGGAGTTCTGATGGGATCCGGTGCATTAGTGCTGGTATGATCGCACCCGTAATGATAGGCATCGCAAATATATTTGTATTTAAAACCCTTCACAATCTTAAGAATTTTGAAAAAAAAAAATTCACGAGTTTTTTCGCCTCGTTGCACAATTTATACACGTGAAACTAAAAACTACGAAAAATGTTTCTCGTAAATCGACATTCGCACGTATCTTTTGATCCGGATGTATTCACGTGACCCATAAGTGCTTTTCGGAAAGCTCTTTCCGAGCCGGCGGCATGGTCTCTGTTTTGCTTTACCAATTCATTTCTTGAACGTATAACAAAATGAAAAAATAAATAACGAAAATGTGGGGTGCAACACGAGGACTTCCCAGGAGGTCACCCATCCTAGTACTACTCTCGCCCAAGCACGCTTAACTTCGGAGTTCTGATGGGATCCGGTGCATTAGTGCTGGTATGATCGCACCCGTAATGATATACATCGCAAATATATTTGTATTTAAAACCCTTCACATTCTTAAAAATTTTGAAAAAAAAAATTCACGAGTTTTTTCGCCTCGTTGCACAATTTATACACGTGAAACTAAAAACTATGAAAAATGTTCCTCGTAAATCGACATTCGCACGTCTCTTTTGATCCAAATGGATTGACGTGACCCGTAAGTGCTTTTCGGAAAGCTATTTCCGAGCGGGCCGCAGCGGGCCTTGTTTTGCTTTACCAATTCATTTCTTGAACGCATAAAAAAATTAAAAAATAAATAACGAAAATGTGGGGTGCAACACGAGTACTTCCCAGGAGGTCACCCATCCTAGTACTACTCTCGCCCAAGCACGCTTAACTTCGGAGTTCTGATGGGATCCGGTGCATTAGTGCTGGTATGATCGCACCCGTAATGATATGCATCGCATATATATTTGTATTTAAATCCCTTCCCGTTCTTAAGAATTTTGAAAAAAAAAAATTCACGAGTTTTTTCGCATCGTTGCACAATTTATACACGTGAAACTAAAAACTAGGGAAAATGTTCCTCGTAAATCGACATTCGCACGTATCTTTTGATCCGGATGTATTCACGTGACCCATAAGTGCTTTTCGGAAAGCTCTTTCCGAGCCGGCCGCATGGTCCTTTTTTTGGTTTACCAATTCATTTCTTGAACGCATAAAAAAATGAAAAAATAAATAAGAAAATGTGGGGTGCAACACGAGGACTTCCCAGGAGGTCACCCATCCTAGTACTACTCTCGCCCAAGCACGCTTAACTTCGGAGTTCTGATGGGATCCGGTGCATTAGTGCTGGTATGATCGCACCCGTAATGATAGGCATCGCAAATATATTTGTATTTAAAACCCTTCACAATCTTAAGAATTTTGAAAAAAAAAAATTCACGAGTTTTTTCGCCTCGTTGCACAATTTATACACGTGAAACTAAAAACTACGGAAAATGTTTCTCGTAAATCGACATTCGCACGTATCTTTTGATCCGGATGTCCTTGTTTTGCTTTACCAATTCATTTCTTGAACGCATAAAAAAATAAAAAAATAAATAACGAACATGTGGGGTGCAACACGAGGACTTCCCAGGAGGTCACCCATCCTAGTACTACTCTCGCCCAAGCACGCTTAACTTCGGAGTTCTGATGGGATCCGGTGCATTAGTGCTGGTATGATCGCACCCGTAATGATAGGCATCGCAAATATATTTGTATTTAAAACCCTTCACAATCTTAAGAATTTCGAAAAAAAAAAATTCACGAGTTTTTTCGCCTCGTTGCACAATTTATACACGTGAAACTAAAAACTACGGAAAATGTTTCTCGTAAATCGACATTTGCACGTATCTTTTGATCCGGATGGACTCATGTGACCCATAAGTGCTTTTCGGAAAGCTCTTTCCGAGACGGCCGCAGCGGGCCTTGTTTTGCTTTACCAATTCATTTCTTAAACATATAATAAAATGGAAAAATAAATAACGAAAATGTGGGGTGCAACACGAGGACTTCCCAGGAGGTCACCCATCCTAGTACTACTCTCGCCCAAGCACGCTTAACTTCGAATTCTGATGGGATCCGGTGCGTTAGTGCTGGAATGATCGCACCCGTAATGATATGCATCGCAAATATATTTGTATTTAAAACCCTTCCCGCTCTTAAGAATTTTGAAAAAAAAAAATTCACGAGTTTTTTCGCCTCGTTGCACAATTTATACACGTGAAACTAAAAACTACGAAAAATGTTCCTCGTAAATCGACATTCGCACGTATCTTTTGATCCGAATGGATTGACGTGACCCATAAGTGCTTTTCGGAAAGCTATTTCCGAGCGGGCCGCAGTGGGCCTTGTTTTGCTTTACCAATTCATTTCTTGAACGCATAATAAAATGGAAAAATAAATAACGAAAATGTGGGGTGCAACACGAGGACTTCCCAGGAGGTCACCCATCCTACTACTACTCTCGCCCAAGCACGCTTAACTTCGGAGTTCTGATGGGATCCGGTGCATTAGTGCTGGTATGATCGCACCCGTAATGATAGGCATCGCAAATATATTTGTATTTAAAACCCTTCACAATCTTAAGAATTTCGAAAAAAAAAAATTCACGAGTTTTTTCGCCTCGTTGCACAATTTATACACGTGAAACTAAAAACTACGGAAAATGTTTCTCGTAAATCGACATTCGCACGTATCTTTTGATCCGGATGGACTCATGTGACCCATAAGTGCTTTTCGGAAAGCTCTTTCCGAGACGGCCGCAGCGGGCCTTGTTTTGCTTTACCAATTCATTTCTTAAACATATAATAAAATGGAAAAATAAATAACGAAAATGTGGGGTGCAACACGAGGACTTCCCAGGAGGTCACCCATCCTAGTACTACTCTCGCCCAAGCACGCTTAACTTCGAATTCTGATGGGATCCGGTGCGTTAGTGCTGGAATGATCGCACCCGTAATGATATGCATCGCAAATATATTTGTATTTAAAACCCTTCCCGCTCTTAAGAATTTTGAAAAAAAAAAATTCACGAGTTTTTTCGCCTCGTTGCACAATTTATACACGTGAAACTAAAAACTACGGAAAATGTTCTTCGTAAATCGACATTCGCACGTATCTTTTGATCCGGATGTATTCACGTGACCCATAATTGCTTTTCGGAAAGCTCTTTCCGAGCCGGCCGCATGGTCTCTGTTTTGCTTTACCAATTCATTTCTTGAACGCATAACAAAATGAAAAAATAAATAACGAAAATGTGGGGTGCAACACGAGGACTTCCCAGGAGGTCACCCATCCTAGTACTACTCTCGCCCAAGCACGCTTAACTTCGGAGTTCTGATGGGATCTGGTGCATTAGTGCTGGTATGATCGCACCCGTAATGATATGCATCGCAAATATATTTGTATTTAAAACCCTTCACGTTCTTAAGAATTTTGAAAAAAAAAATTCACGAGTGTTTTCGCCTGGTTGCACAATTTATACACGTGAAACTAAAAACTATGGAAAATGTTCCTCGTAAATCGACATTCGCACGTATCTTTTGATCCGGATGTATTGACGTGACCCATAAGTGCTTTTCGGAAAGCTCTTTCCGAGCCGGCCGCATGGTCCCTGTTTTGCTTTACCAATTCATTTCTTGAACGCATAAAAAAATGAAAAAATAAATAAGAAAATGTGGGGTGCAACACGAGGACTTCCCAGGAGGTCACCCATCCTAGTACTACTCTCGCCCAAGCACGCTTAACTTCGAAGTTCTGATGGGATCCGGTGCATTAGTGCTGGTATGATCGCACCCGTAATGATAGGCATCGCAAATATATTTGTATTTAAAACCCTTCACAATCTTAAGAATTTTGAAAAAAAAAAATTCACGAGTTTTTTCGCCTCGTTGCACAATTTATACACGTGAAACTAAAAACTACGGAAAATGTTTCTCGTAAATCGACATTCGCACGTATCTTTTGATCCGGATGGACTCACGTGACCCATAAGTGCTTTTCGGAAAGCTCTTTCCGAGACGGCCGCAGCGGGCCTTGTTTTGCTTTACCAATTCATTTCTTAAACATATAATAAAATGGAAAAATAAATAACGAAAATGTGGGGTGCAACACGAGGACTTCCCAGGAGGTCACCCATCCTTGTACTACTCTCGCCCAAGCACGCTTAACTTCGAATTCTGATGGGATCCGGTGCGTTAGTGCTGGAATGATCGCACCCGTAATGATATGCATCGCAAATATATTTGTATTTAAAACCCTTCACATTCTTCAGAATTTTGAAAAAAAAAATTCACGAGTTTTTTCGCCTCGTTGCACAATTTATACACGTGAAACTAAAAACTACGGAAAATGTTTCTCGTAAATCGACATTCGCACGTATCTTTTGATCCGGATGGACTCACGTGACCCATAAGTGCTTTTCGGAAAGCTCTTTCCGAGACGGCCGCAGCGGGCCTTGTTTTGCTTTACCAATTCATTTCTTAAACATATAATAAAATGGAAAAATAAATAACGAAAATGTGGGGTGCAACACGAGGACTTCCCAGGAGGTCACCCATCCTTGTACTACTCTCGCCCAAGCACGCTTAACTTCGGAGTTCTGATGGGATCTGGTGCATTAGTGCTGGTATGATCGCACCCGTAATGATATGCATCGCAAATATATTTGTATTTAAAACCCTTCACGTTCTTAAGAATTTTGAAAAAAAAAATTCACGAGTTTTTTCGCCTGGTTGCACAATTTATACACGTGAAACTAAAAACTATGGAAAATGTTCCTCGTAAATCGACATTCGCACGTATCTTTTGATCCGGATGTATTGACGTGACCCATAAGTGCTTTTCGGAAAGCTCTTTCCGAGCCGGCCGCATGGTCCCTGTTTTGCTTTACCAATTCATTTCTTGAACGCATAAAAAAATTAAAAAATAAATAACGAAAATGTGGGGTGCAACACGAGGACTTCCCAGGAGGTCACCCATCCTAGTACTACTCTCGCCCAAGCACGCTTAACTTCGGAGTTCTGATGGGATCCGGTGCATTAGTGGTGGTATGATCGCACCCGTAATGATATGCATCGCAAATATATTTATATTTAAAACCCTTCACATTCTTAAAAATTTTGAAAAAAAAAATTCACGAGTTTTTTCGCCTCGTTGCACAATTTATACACGTGAAACTAAAAACTACGAAAAATGTTCCTCGTAAATCGACATTCGCACGTATCTTTTGATCCGGATGGACTCACGTGACCCATAAGTGCTTTTCGGAAAGCTCTTTCCGAGACGGCCGCAGCGGGCCTTGTTTTGCTTTACCAATTCATTTCTTAAACATATAATAAAATGGAAAAATAAATAACGAAAATGTGGGGTGCAACACGAGGACTTCCCAGGAGGTCACCCATCCTTGTACTACTCTCGCCCAAGCACGCTTAACTTCGAATTCTGATGGGATCCGGTGCGTTAGTGCTGGAATGATCGCACCCGTAATGATATGCATCGCAAATATATTTGTATTTAAAACCCTTCACATTCTTAAGAATTTTGAAAAAAAAAATTCACGAGTTTTTTCGCCTCGTTGCACAATTTATACACGTGAAACTAAAAACTACGGAAAATGTTTCTCGTAAATCGACATTCGCACGTATCTTTTGATCCGGATGGACTCACGTGACCCATAAGTGCTTTTCGGAAAGCTCTTTCCGAGACGGCCGCAGCGGGCCTTGTTTTGCTTTACCAATTCATTTCTTAAACATATAATAAAATGGAAAAATAAATAACGAAAATGTGGGGTGCAACACGAGGACTTCCCAGGAGGTCACCCATCCTTGTACTACTCTCGCCCAAGCACGCTTAACTTCGGAGTTCTGATGGGATCTGGTGCATTAGTGCTGGTATGATCGCACCCGTAATGATATGCATCGCAAATATATTTGTATTTAAAACCCTTCACGTTCTTAAGAATTTTGAAAAAAAAAATTCACGAGTTTTTTCGCCTGGTTGCACAATTTATACACGTGAAACTAAAAACTATGGAAAATGTTCCTCGTAAATCGACATTCGCACGTATCTTTTGATCCGGATGTATTGACGTGACCCATAAGTGCTTTTCGGAAAGCTCTTTCCGAGCCGGCCGCATGGTCCCTGTTTTGCTTTACCAATTCATTTCTTGAACGCATAAAAAAATTAAAAAATAAATAACGAAAATGTGGGGTGCAACACGAGGACTTCCCAGGAGGTCACCCATCCTAGTACTACTCTCGCCCAAGCACGCTTAACTTCGGAGTTCTGATGGGATCCGGTGCATTAGTGGTGGTATGATCGCACCCGTAATGATATGCATCGCAAATATATTTATATTTAAAACCCTTCACATTCTTAAAAATTTTGAAAAAAAAAATTCACGAGTTTTTTCGCCTCGTTGCACAATTTATACACGTGAAACTAAAAACTACGAAAAATGTTCCTCGTAAATCGACATTCGCACGTATCTTTTGATCCGGATGGACTCACGTGACCCATAAGTGCTTTTCGGAAAGCTCTTTCCGAGACGGCCGCAGCGGGCCTTGTTTTGCTTTACCAATTCATTTCTTAAACATATAATAAAATGGAAAAATAAATAACGAAAATGTGGGGTGCAACACGAGGACTTCCCAGGAGGTCACCCATCCTTGTACTACTCTCGCCCAAGCACGCTTAACTTCGAATTCTGATGGGATCCGGTGCGTTAGTGCTGGAATGATCGCACCCGTAATGATATGCATCGCAAATATATTTGTATTTAAAACCCTTCACATTCTTAAGAATTTTGAAAAAAAAAATTCACGAGTTTTTTCGCCTCGTTGCACAATTTATACACGTGAAACTAAAAACTACGGAAAATGTTTCTCGTAAATCGACATTCGCACGTATCTTTTGATCCGGATGGACTCACGTGACCCATAAGTGCTTTTCGGAAAGCTCTTTCCGAGACGGCCGCAGCGGGCCTTGTTTTGCTTTACCAATTCATTTCTTAAACATATAATAAAATGGAAAAATAAATAACGAAAATGTGGGGTGCAACACGAGGACTTCCCAGGAGGTCACCCATCCTTGTACTACTCTCGCCCAAGCACGCTTAACTTCGGAGTTCTGATGGGATCTGGTGCATTAGTGCTGGTATGATTGCACCCGTAATGATATGCATCGCAAATATATTTGTATTTAAAACCCTTCACGTTCTTAAGAATTTTGAAAAAAAAAATTCACGAGTTTTTTCGCCTGGTTGCACAATTTATACACGTGAAACTAAAAACTATGGAAAATGTTCCTCGTAAATCGACATTCGCACGTATCTTTTGATCCGGATGTATTGACGTGACCCATAAGTGCTTTTCGGAAAGCTCTTTCCGAGCCGGCCGCATGGTCCCTGTTTTGCTTTACCAATTCATTTCTTGAACGCATAAAAAAATTAAAAAATAAATAACGAAAATGTGGGGTGCAACACGAGGACTTCCCAGGAGGTCACCCATCCTAGTACTACTCTCGCCCAAGCACGCTTAACTTCGGAGTTCTGATGGGATCCGGTGCATTAGTGCTGGTATGATCGCACCCGTAATGATATGCATCGCAAATATATTTATATTTAAAACCCTTCACATTCTTAAAAATTTTGAAAAAAAAAATTCACGAGTTTTTTCGCCTCGTTGCACAATTTATACACGTGAAACTAAAAACTACGAAAAATGTTCCTCGTAAATCGACATTCGCACGTATCTTTTGATCCGAATGGATTGACGTGACCCATAAGTGCTTTTCGGAAAGCTATTTCCGAGCGGGCCGCAGTGGGCCTTGTTTTGCTTTACCAATTCATTTCTTGAACGCATAATAAAATGGAAAAATAAATAACGAAAATGTGGGGTGCAACACGAGGACTTCCCAGGAGGTCACCCATCCTAGTACTACTCTCGCCCAAGCACGCTTAACTTCGGAGTTCTGATGGGATCTGGTGCATTAGTGCTGGTATGATCGCACCCGTAATGATATGCATCGCAAATATATTTGTATTTAAAACCCTTCACGTTCTTAAGAATTTTGAAAAAAAAAATTCACGAGTTTTTTCGCCTGGTTGCACAATTTATACACGTGAAACTAAAAACTATGGAAAATGTTCCTCGTAAATCGACATTCGCACGTATCTTTTGATCCGGATGTATTGACGTGACCCATAAGTGCTTTTCGGAAAGCTCTTTCCGAGCCGGCCGCATGGTCCCTGTTTTGCTTTACCAATTCATTTCTTGAACGCATAAAAAAATTAAAAAATAAATAACGAAAATGTGGGGTGCAACACGAGGACTTCCCAGGAGGTCACCCATCCTAGTACTACTCTCGCCCAAGCACGCTTAACTTCGGAGTTCTGATGGGATCCGGTGCATTAGTGGTGGTATGATCGCACCCGTAATGATATGCATCGCAAATATATTTATATTTAAAACCCTTCACATTCTTAAAAATTTTGAAAAAAAAAATTCACGAGTTTTTTCGCCTCGTTGCACAATTTATACACGTGAAACTAAAAACTACGAAAAATGTTCCTCGTAAATCGACATTCGCACGTATCTTTTGATCCGGATGGACTCACGTGACCCATAAGTGCTTTTCGGAAAGCTCTTTCCGAGACGGCCGCAGCGGGCCTTGTTTTGCTTTACCAATTCATTTCTTAAACATATAATAAAATGGAAAAATAAATAACGAAAATGTGGGGTGCAACACGAGGACTTCCCAGGAGGTCACCCATCCTTGTACTACTCTCGCCCAAGCACGCTTAACTTCGAATTCTGATGGGATCCGGTGCGTTAGTGCTGGAATGATCGCACCCGTAATGATATGCATCGCAAATATATTTGTATTTAAAACCCTTCACATTCTTGAGAATTTTGAAAAAAAAAATTCACGAGTTTTTTCGCCTCGTTGCACAATTTATACACGTGAAACTAAAAACTACGGAAAATGTTTCTCGTAAATCGACATTCGCACGTATCTTTTGATCCGGATGGACTCACGTGACCCATAAGTGCTTTTCGGAAAGCTCTTTCCGAGACGGCCGCAGCGGGCCTTGTTTTGCTTTACCAATTCATTTCTTAAACATATAATAAAATGGAAAAATAAATAACGAAAATGTGGGGTGCAACACGAGGACTTCCCAGGAGGTCACCCATCCTTGTACTACTCTCGCCCAAGCACGCTTAACTTCGGAGTTCTGATGGGATCTGGTGCATTAGTGCTGGTATGATTGCACCCGTAATGATATGCATCGCAAATATATTTGTATTTAAAACCCTTCACGTTCTTAAGAATTTTGAAAAAAAAAATTCACGAGTTTTTTCGCCTGGTTGCACAATTTATACACGTGAAACTAAAAACTATGGAAAATGTTCCTCGTAAATCGACATTCGCACGTATCTTTTGATCCGGATGTATTGACGTGACCCATAAGTGCTTTTCGGAAAGCTCTTTCCGAGCCGGCCGCATGGTCCCTGTTTTGCTTTACCAATTCATTTCTTGAACGCATAAAAAAATTAAAAAATAAATAACGAAAATGTGGGGTGCAACACGAGGACTTCCCAGGAGGTCACCCATCCTAGTACTACTCTCGCCCAAGCACGCTTAACTTCGGAGTTCTGATGGGATCCGGTGCATTAGTGCTGGTATGATCGCACCCGTAATGATATGCATCGCAAATATATTTATATTTAAAACCCTTCACATTCTTAAAAATTTTGAAAAAAAAAATTCACGAGTTTTTTCGCCTCGTTGCACAATTTATACACGTGAAACTAAAAACTACGAAAAATGTTCCTCGTAAATCGACATTCGCACGTATCTTTTGATCCGAATGGATTGACGTGACCCATAAGTGCTTTTCGGAAAGCTATTTCCGAGCGGGCCGCAGTGGGCCTTGTTTTGCTTTACCAATTCATTTCTTGAACGCATAATAAAATGGAAAAATAAATAACGAAAATGTGGGGTGCAACACGAGGACTTCCCAGGAGGTCACCCATCCTACTACTACTCTCGCCCAAGCACGCTTAACTTCGGAGTTCTGATCGGATCCGGTGCATTAGTGCTGGTATGATCGCACCCGTAATGATATGCATCGCAAATATATTTGTATTTAAAACCCTTCACATTCTTAAGAATTTTGAAAAAAAAAATTCACGAGTTTTTTCGCCTCGTTGCACAATTTATACACGTGAAACTAAAAACTACGAAAAATGTTCCTCGTAAATCGACATTCGCACGTATCTTTTGATCCGAATGGATTGACGTGACCCGTAAGTGCTTTTGGGAAAGCTATTTCCGAGCGGCCGCAGCGGGCCTTGTTTTGCTTTACCAATTTATTTCTTGATCGCATAAAAAAATAAAAAAAATAAATAACGAAAATGTGGGGTGCAACACGAGGACTTCCCAGGAGGTCACCCATCCTAGTACTACTCTCGCCCAAGCACGCTTTACTTCGGAGTTCTGAAGGGATCCGGTGCATTAGTGCTGGTATGATCGCACCCGTAATGATATGCATCGCAAATATATTTGTATTTAAAACGCTTCACATTCTTAAGAATTTTGAAAAAAAAAATTCACGAGTTTTTTCGCCTCGTTGCACAATTTATACACATGAAACTAAAAACAACGGAAAATGTTTCTCGTAAATCGACATTCGCACGTATCTTTTGATCCGGATGGACTCACGTGACCCATAAGTGCTTTTCGGAAAGCTCTTTCCGAGGCGGCCGCAGCGGGCCTTGTTTTGCTTTACCAATTCATTTCTTAAACGTATAATAAAATGGAAAAATAAATAACGAAAATGTGGGGTGCAACACGAGGACTTTCCAGGAGGTCACCCATCCTAGTACTACTCTCGCCCAAGCACGCTTAACTTCGGAGTTCTGATAGGATCCGGTGCATTAGTGTTGGTATGATCGCACCCGTAATGATATGCATCGCAAATATATTTGTATTTAAAACCCTTCACATTCTTAAGAATTTTGAAAAAAAAAATTCACGAGTTTTTTCGCCTCGTTGCACAATTTATACACGTGAAACTAAAAACTACGGAAAATGTTCCTCGTAAATCGACATTCGCACGTATCTTTTGATCCGGATGTATTCACGTGACCCATAAGTGCTTTTCGGAAAGCTCTTTCCGAGCCGGCCGTGTGGTCCTTTTTTTGGTTTACCAATTCATTTCTTGAACGCATAAAAAAATGAATAAATAAATAAGAAAATGTGGGGTGCAACACGAGGACTTCCCAGGAGGTCACCCATCCTAGTACTACTCTCGCCCAAGCACGCTTAACTTCGGAGTTCTGATGGGATCCGGTGCATTAGTGCTGGTATGATCGCACCCGTAATGATAGGCATCGCAAATATATTTGTATTTAAAACCCTTCACAATCTTAAGAATTTTGAAAAAAAAAAATTCACGAGTTTTTTCGCCTCGTTGCACAATTTATACACGTGAAACTAAACACTACGGAAAATGTTTCTCGTAAATCGACATTCGCACGTATCTTTTGATCCGGATGGACTCACGTGACCCATAAGTGCTTTTCGGAAAGCTCTTTTCGAGACGGCCGCAGCGGGCCTTGTTTTGCTTTACCAATTCATTTCTTAAACATATAATAAAATGGAAAAATAAATAACGAAAATGTGGGGTGCAACACGAGGACTTCCCAGGAGGTCACCCATCCTAGTACTACTCTCGCCCAAGCACGCTTAACTTCGAATTCTGATGGGATCTGTTGCGTTAGTGCTGGAATGATCGCACCCGTAATGATATGCATCGCAAATATATTTGTATTTAAAACCCTTCCCGCTCTTAAGAATTTTGAAAAAAAAAAATTCACGAGTTTTTTCGCCTCGTTGCACAATTTATACACGTGAAACTAAAAACTACGGAAAATGTTCCTCGTAAATCGACATTCGCACGTATCTTTTGATCCGGATGTATTCACGTGACCCATAATTGCTTTTCGGAAAGCTCTTTTCGAGCCGGCCGCATGGTCCCTGTTTTGCTTTACCAATTCATTTCTTGAACGCATAACAAAATGAAAAAATAAATAACGAAAATGTGGGGTGCAACACGAGGACTTCCCAGGAGGTCACCCATCCTAGTACTACTCTCGCCCAAGCACGCTTAACTTCGGAGTTCTGTTGGGATCCGGTGCATTAGTGCTGGTATGATCGCACCGGTAATGATATGCATCGCAAATATATTTGTATTTAAAACCCTTCACATTCTTAAAAATTTTGAAAAAAAAAATTCACGAGTTTTTTCGCCTGGTTGCACAATTTATACACGTGAAACTAAAAACTACGGAAAATGTTCCTCGTAAATCGGCATTCGCACGTATCTTTTGATCCGGATGTATTGACGTGACCCATAAGTGCTTTTCGGAAAGCTCTTTCCGAGCCGGCCGCATGGTCCCTGTTTTGCTTTACCAATTCATTTCTTGAACGCATAAAAAAATTAAAAAATAAATAACGAAAATGTGGGGTGCAACACGAGGACTTCCCAGGAGGTCACCCATCCTAGTACTACTCTCGCCCAAGCACGCTTAACTTCGGAGTTCTGATGGGATCCGGTGCATTAGTGGTGGTATGATCGCACCCGTAATGTTATGCATCGCAAATATATTTATATTTAAAACCCTTCACATTCTTAAAAATTTTGAAAAAAAAAATTCACGAGTTTTTTCGCCTCGTTGCACAATTTATACACGTGAAACTAAAAACTACGAAAGATGTTCCTCGTAAATCGACATTCGCACGTATCTTTTGATCCGAATGGATTGACGTGACCCGTAAGTGCTTTTGGGAAAGCTATTTCCGAGCGGGCCGCAGCGGGCCTTGTTTTGCTTTACCAATTCATTTCTTGAACGCATAAAAAAATAAAAAAAATAAATAACGAAAATGTGGGGTGCAACACGAGGACTTCCCAGGAGGTCACCCATCCTTGTACTACTCTCGCCCAAGCACGCTTTACTTCGGAGTTCTGAAGGGATCCGGTGCATTAGTGCTGGTATGATCGCACCCGTAATGATATGCATCGCAAATATATTTGTATTTAAAACGCTTCACGTTCTTTAGAATTTTGAAAAAAAAAAATTCACGAGTTTTTTCGCCTCGTTGCACAATTTATACACGTGAAACTAAAAACTACGAAAAATGTTCCTCGTAAATCGACATTCGCACGTATCTTTTGATCCGAATGGATTGACGTGACCCATAAGTGCTTTTCGGAAAGCTATTTCCGAGCGGGCCGCAGCGGGCCTTGTTTTGCTTTACCAATTCATTTCTTGAACGCATAATAAAATGGAAAAATAAATAACGAAAATGTGGGGTGCAACACGAGGACTTCCCAGGAGGTCACCCATCCTACTACTACTCTCGCCCAAGCACGCTTAACTTCGGAGTTCTGATAGGATCCGGAGCATTAGTGCTGGTATGATCGCACCCGTAATGATATGCATCGCAAATATATTTGTATTTAAAACCCTTCACATTCTTAAGAATTTTGAAAAAAAAAATTCACGAGTTTTTTCGCCTCGTTGCACAATTTATACACGTGAAACTAAAAACTACGAAAAATGTTCCTCGTAAATCGACATTCGCACGTATCTTTTGATCCGAATGGATTGACGTGACCCGTAAGTGCTTTTTGGAAAGCTATTTCCGAGCGGGCCGCAGCGGGCCTTGTTTTGCTTTACCAATTCATTTCTTGAACGCATAAAAAAATAAAAAATTAAATAACGAAAATGTGGGGTGCAACACGAGGACTTCCCAGGAGGTCACCCATCCTAGTACTACTCTCGCCCAAGCACGCTTAACTTCGGAGTTCTGATGGGATCCGGTGCATTAGTGCTGGTATGATCGCACCCGTAATGATATGCATCGCAAATATATTTGTATTTAAAACCCTTCCCGTTCTTAAGAATTTTGAAAAAAAAAATTCACGAGTTTTTTCGCCTCGTTGCACAATTTATACACGTGAAACTAAAAACAACGGAAAATGTTTCTCGTAAATCGACATTCGCACGTATCTTTTGATCCGGATGGCCTTGTTTTGCTTTACCAATTCATTTCTTGAACGCATAAAAAAATAAAAAAATAAATTACGAAAATGTGGGGTGCAACACGAGGACTTCCCAGGAGGTCACCCATCCTAGTACTACTCTCGCCCAAGCACGCTTAACTTCAGAGTTCTGATGGGATCTGGTGCATTAGTGCTGGTATGAACGCACCCGTAATGATATGCATCGCAAATATATTTGTATTTAAAACGCTTCACGTTCTTTAGAATTTTGAAAAAAAAAATTCACGAGTTTTTTCGCCTCGTTGCACAATTTATACACGTGAAACTAAAAACTACGAAAAATGTTCCTCGTAAATCGACATTCGCACGTATCTTTTGATCCGGATGGCCTTGTTTTGCTTTACCAATTCATTTCTTGAACGCATAATAAAATGGAAAAATAAATAACGAACATGTGGGGTGCAACACGAGGACTTCCCAGGAGGTCACCCATCCTAGTACTACTCTCGCCCAAGCACGCTTAACTTCGGAGTTCTGATGGGATCCGGTGCATTAGTGCTGGTATGATCGCACCCGTAATGATATGCATCGCAAATATATTTGTATTTAAAACCTTTCACATTCTTAAAAATTTTGAAAAAAAAAATTCACGAGTTTTTTCGCCTCGTTGCACAATTTATACACGTGAAACTAAAAACTACGAAAAATGTTCCTCGTAAATCGACATTCGCACGTATCTTTTGATCCGAATGGATTGACGTGACCCGTAAGTGCTTTTGGGAAAGCTATTTCCGAGCGGGCCGCAGCGGGCCTTGTTTTGCTTTACCAATTCATTTCTTGAACGCATAAAAAAATAAAAAAAATAAATAACGAAAATGTGGGGTGCAACACGAGGACTTCCCAGGAGGTCACCCATCCTAGTACTACTCTCGCCCAAGCACGCTTTACTTCGGAGTTCTGAAGGGATCCGGTGCATTAGTGCTGGTATGATCGCACCCGTAATGATATGCATCGCAAATATATTTGTATTTAAAACGCTTCACGTTCTTTAGAATTTTGAAAAAAAAAAATTCACGAGTTTTTTCGCCTCGTTGCACAATTTATACACGTGAAACTAAAAACTACGAAAAATGTTCCTCGTAAATCGACATTCGCACGTATCTTTTGATCCGAATGGATTGACGTGACCCATAAGTGCTTTTCGGAAAGCTATTTCCGACCGGGCCGCAGCGGGCCTTGTTTTGCTTTACCAATTCATTTCTTGAACGCATAATAAAATGGAAAAATAAATAACGAAAATGTGGGGTGCAACACGAGGACTTCCCAGGAGGTCACCCATCCTACTAGTACTCTCGCCCAAGCACGCTTAACTTCGGAGTTCTGATAGGATCCGGTGCATTAGTGCTGGTATGATCGCACCCGTAATGATATGCATCGCAAATATATTTGTATTTAAAACCCTTCACATTCTTAAGAATTTTGAAAAAAAAAATTCACGAGTTTTTTCGCCTCGTTGCACAATTTATACACGTGAAACTAAAAACTACGAAAAATGTTCCTCGTAAATCGACATTCGCACGTATCTTTTGATCCGAATGGATTGACGTGACCCGTAAGTGCTTTTTGGAAAGCTATTTCCGAGCGGGCCGCAGCGGGCCTTGTTTTGCTTTACCAATTCATTTCTTGAACGCATAAAAAAATAAAAAAATAAATAACGAAAATGTGGGGTGCAACACGAGGACTTCCCAGGAGGTCGCCCATCCTAGTACTACTCTCGCCCAAGCACGCTTAACTTCGGAGTTCTGATGGGATCCGGTGCATTAGTGCTGGTATGATCGCACCCGTAATGATATGCATCGCAAATATATTTGTATTTAAAACCCTTCCCGTTCTTAAGAATTTTGAAAAAAAAAATTCACGAGTTTTTTCGCCTCGTTGCACAATTTATACACGTGAAACTAAAAACAACGGAAAATGTTTCTCGTAAATCGACATTCGCACGTATCTTTTGATCCGGATGGACTCACGTGACCCATAAGTGCTTTTCGGAAAGATCTTTCCGAGCCGGCCGCAGCGGGCCTTGTTTTGCTTTACCAATTCATTTCTTAAACGTATAATAAAATGGAAAAATAAATAACGAAAATGTGGGGTGCAACACGAGGACTTTCCAGGAGGTCACCCATCCTAGTGCTACTCTCGCCCAAGCACGCTTAACTTCGGAGTTCTGATAGGATCCGGTGCATTAGTGCTGGTATGATCGCACCCGTAATGATATGCATCGCAAATATATTTGTATTTAAAACCCTTCACATTCTTAAGAATTTTGAAAAAAAAAATTCACGAGTTTTTTCGCCTCGTTGCACAATTTATACACGTGAAACTAAAAACTACGGAAAACGTTCCTCGTAAATCGACATTCGCACGTATCTTTTGATCCGGATGTATTCACGTGACCCATAAGTGCTTTTCGGAAAGCTCTTTCCGAGCCGGCCGCATGGTCCTTTTTTTGGTTTACCAATTCATTTCTTGAACGCATAAAAAAATGAAAAAATAAATAAGAAAATGTGGGGTGCAACACGAGGACTTCCCAGGAGGTCACCCATCCTAGTTTTACTCTCGCCCAAGCACGCTTAACTTCGGAGTTCTGATGGGATCCGGTGCATTAGTGCTGGTATGATCGCACCGTAATGATAGGCATCGCAAATATATTTGTATTTAAAACCCTTCACAATCTTAAGAATTTTGAAAAAAAAAATTCACGAGTTTTTTCGCCTCGTTGCACAATTTATACACGTGAAACTAAAAACTACGGAAAATGTTTCTCGTAAATCGACATTCGCACGTATCTTTTGATCCGGATGGCCTTGTTTTGCTTTACCAATTCATTTCTTGAACGCATAAAAAAATAAAAAAATAAATAACGAACATGTGGGGTGCAACACGAGGACTTCCCAGGAGGTCACCCATCCTAGTGCTACTCTCGTCCAAGCACGCTTAACTTCGGAGTTCTGATGGGATCCGGTGCATTAGTGCTGGTATGATCGCACCCGTAATGATATGCATCGCAAAAATATTTGTATTTAAAACCCTTCCCGTTCTTAAGAATTTTGAAAAAAAAAATTCACGAGTTTTTTCGCCTCGTTGCACAATTTATACACGTGAAACTAAAAACTACGGAGAATGTTCCTCGTAAATCGACATTCGCACGTATCTTTTGATCCGAATGTATTCACGTGACCCATAAGTGCTTTTCGGAAAGCTCTTTCCAAGCCGGCCGCATGGTCCCTGTTTTGGTTTACCAATTCATTTCTTGAACGCATAAAAAAATAAAAAAATAAATAACGAAAATGTGGGGTGCAACACGAGGACTTCCCAGGAGGTCACCCATCCTAGTACTACTCTCGCCCAAGCACGCTTAACTTCGGAGTTCTGATGGGATCCGGTGCATTAGTGCTGGTATGATCGCACCCGTAATGATATGCATCGCAAATATATTTGTATTTAAAACCTTTCACATTCTTAAAAATTTTGAAAAAAAAAATTCACGAGTTTTTTCGCCTCGTTGCACAATTTATACACGTGAAACTAAAAACTACGAAAAATGTTCCTCGTAAATCGACATTTGCACGTATCTTTTGATCCGAATGGATTGACGTGACCCGTAAGTGCTTTTGGGAAAGCTATTGCCGAGCGGGCCGCAGCGGGCCTTGTTTTGCTTTACCAATTCATTTCTTGAACGCATAAAAAAATAAAAAAATAAATAACGAAAATGTGGGGTGCAACACGAGGACTTCCCAGGAGGTCACCCATCCTAGTACTACTCTCGCCCAAGCACGCTTAACTTCGGAGTTCTGATGGGATCCGGTGCATTAGTGCTGGTATGATCGCACCCGTAATGATATGCATCGCAAATATATTTGTATTTAAAACGCTTCACGTTCTTAAGAATTTTGAAAAAAAAAATTCACGAGTTTTTTCGCCTCGTTGCACAATTTATACACGTGAAACTAAAAACTACGGAAAATGTTCCTCGTAAATCGACATTCGCACGTATCTTTTGATCCGGATGTATTGACGTGACCCATAAGTGCTTTTCGGAAAGCTCTTTCCGAGCCGGCCGCAGCGGGCCTTGTTTTGCTTTACCAATTCATTTCTTAAACGTATAATAAAATGGAAAAATAAATAACGAAAATGTGGGGTGCAACACGAGGACTTCCCAGGAGGTCACCCATCCTAGTACTACTCTCGCCCAAGCACGCTTAACTTCGGAGTTCTGATGGGATCCGGTGCATTAGTGCTGGTATAATCGCACCCGTAATGATATGCATCGCAAATATATTTGTATTTAAAACCCTTCACATTCTTATGAATTTTGAAAAAAAAAAATTCACGAGTTTTTTCGCCTCGTTGCACAATTTATACACGTGAAACTAAAAACTACGGAAAATGTTCCTCGTAAATCGACAGTCGCACGTATCTTTTGATCCGAATGGATTCACGTGACCCATAAGTGCTTTTCGAAAAGCTATTTCCGAGCGGGCCGCAGCGGGCCTTCTTTTGCTTTACTAATTCATTTCTTGAACGCATAAAAAAATAAAAAAATAAATAACGAAAATGTGGGGTGCAACACGAGGACTTCCCAGGAGGTCACCCATCCTAGTGCTACTCTCGTCCAAGCACGCTTAACTTCGGAGTTCTGATGGGATCCGGTGCATTAGTGCTGGTATGATCGCACCCGTAATGATATGCATCGCAAAAATATTTGTATTTAAAACCCTTCCCGTTCTTAAGAATTTTGAAAAAAAAAATTCACGAGTTTTTTCGCCTCGTTGCACAATTTATACACGTGAAACTAAAAACTACGGAGAATGTTCCTCGTAAATCGACATTCGCACGTATCTTTTGATCCGAATGTATTCACGTGACCCATAAGTGCTTTTCGGAAAGCTCTTTCCAAGCCGGCCGCATGGTCCCTGTTTTGGTTTACCAATTCATTTCTTGAACGCATAAAAAAATAAAAAAATAAATAACGAAAATGTGGGGTGCAACACGAGGACTTCCCAGGAGGTCACCCATCCTAGTACTACTCTCGCCCAAGCACGCTTAACTTCGGAGTTCTGATGGGATCCGGTGCATTAGTGCTGGTATGATCGCACCCGTAATGATATGCATCGCAAATATATTTGTATTTAAAACCTTTCACATTCTTAAAAATTTTGAAAAAAAAAATTCACGAGTTTTTTCGCCTCGTTGCACAATTTATACACGTGAAACTAAAAACTACGAAAAATGTTCCTCGTAAATCGACATTCACACGTATCTTTTGATCCGAATGGATTGACGTGACCCGTAAGTGCTTTTGGGAAAGCTATTGCCGAGCGGGCCGCAGCGGGCCTTGTTTTGCTTTACCAATTCATTTCTTGAACGCATAAAAAAATAAAAAAATAAATAACGAAAATGTGGGGTGCAACACGAGGACTTCCCAGGAGGTCACCCATCCTAGTACTACTCTCGCCCAAGCACGCTTAACTTCGGAGTTCTGATGGGATCCGGTGCATTAGTGCTGGTATGATCGCACCCGTAATGATATGCATCGCAAATATATTTGTATTTAAAACGCTTCACGTTCTTAAGAATTTTGAAAAAAAAAATTCACGAGTTTTTTCGCCTCGTTGCACAATTTATACACGTGAAACTAAAAACTACGGAAAATGTTCCTCTTAAATCGACATTCGCACGTATCTTTTGATCCGGATGGACTCACGTGACCCATAAGTGCTTTTCGGAAAGCTCTTTCCGAGCCGGCCGCAGCGGGCCTTGTTTTGCTTTACCAATTCATTTCTTAAACGTATAATAAAATGGAAAAATAAATAACGAAAATGTGGGGTGCAACACGAGGACTTCCCAGGAGGTCACCCATCCTAGTACTACTCTCGCCCAAGCACGCTTAACTTCGGAGTTCTGATGGGATCCGGTGCATTAGTGCTGGTATGATCGCACCCGTAATGATATGCATCGCAAATATATTTGTATTTAAAACCCTTCACATTCTTAAGAATTTTGAAAAAAAAAAATTCACGAGTTTTTTCGCCTCGTTGCACAATTTATACACGTGAAACTAAAAACTACGGAAAATGTTCCTCGTAAATCGACATTCGCACGTATCTTTTGATCCGAATGGATTCACGTGACCCATAAGTGCTTTTCGAAAAGCTATTTCCGAGCGGGCCGCAGCGGGCCTTCTTTTGCTTTACCAATTCATTTCTTGAACGCATAAAAAAATAAAAAAATAAATAACGAAAATGTGGGGTGCAACACGAGGACTTCCCAGGAGGTCACCCATCCTAGTGCTACTCTCGTCCAAGCACGCTTAACTTCGGAGTTCTGATGGGATCCGGTGCATTAGTGCTGGTATGATCGCACCCGTAATGATATGCATCGCAAAAATATTTGTATTTAAAACCCTTCCCGTTCTTAAGAATTTTGAAAAAAAAAATTCACGAGTTTTTTCGCCTCGTTGCACAATTTATACACGTGAAACTAAAAACTACGGAGAATGTTCCTCGTAAATCGACATTCGCACGTATCTTTTGATCCGAATGTATTCACGTGACCCATAAGTGCTTTTCGGAAAGCTCTTTCCAAGCCGGCCGCATGGTCCCTGTTTTGGTTTACCAATTCATTTCTTGAACGCATAAAAAAATAAAAAAATAAATAACGAAAATGTGGGGTGCAACACGAGGACTTCCCAGGAGGTCACCCATCCTAGTACTACTCTCGCCCAAGCACGCTTAACTTCGGAGTTCTGATGGGATCCGGTGCATTAGTGCTGGTATGATCGCACCCGTAATGATATGCATCGCAAATATATTTGTATTTAAAACCTTTCACATTCTTAAAAATTTTGAAAAAAAAAATTCACGAGTTTTTTCGCCTCGTTGCACAATTTATACACGTGAAACTAAAAACTACGAAAAATGTTCCTCGTAAATCGACATTCGCACGTATCTTTTGATCCGAATGGATTGACGTGACCCGTAAGTGCTTTTGGGAAAGCTATTGCCGAGCGGGCCGCAGCGGGCCTTGTTTTGCTTTACCAATTCATTTCTTGAACGCATAAAAAAATAAAAAAATAAATAACGAAAATGTGGGGTGCAACACGAGGACTTCCCAGGAGGTCACCCATCCTAGTACTACTCTCGCCCAAGCACGCTTAACTTCGGAGTTCTGATGGGATCCGGTGCATTAGTGCTGGTATGATCGCACCCGTAATGATATGCATCGCAAATATATTTGTATTTAAAACGCTTCACGTTCTTAAGAATTTTGAAAAAAATAATTCACGAGTTTTTTCGCCTCGTTGCACAATTTATACACGTGAAACTAAAAACTACGGAAAACGTTCCTCGTAAATCGACATTCGCACGTATCTTTTGATCCGGATGGACTCACGTGACCCATAAGTGCTTTTCGGAAAGCTCTTTCCGAGCCGGCCGCAGCGGGCCTTGTTTTGCTTTACCAATTCATTTCTTAAACGTATAATAAAATGGAAAAATAAATAACGAAAATGTGGGGTGCAACACGAGGACTTCCCAGGAGGTCACCCATCCTAGTACTACTCTCGCCCAAGCACGCTTAACTTCGGAGTTCTGATGGGATCCGGTGCATTAGTGCTGGTATGATCGCACCCGTAATGATATGCATCGCAAATATATTTGTATTTAAAACCCTTCACATTCTTAAGAATTTTGAAAAAAAAAATTCACGAGTTTTTTCGCCTCGTTGCACAATTTATACACGTGAAACTAAAAACTACGGAAAATGTTCCTCGTAAATCGACAGTCGCACGTATCTTTTGATCCGAATGGATTCACGTGACCCATAAGTGCTTTTCGAAAAGCTATTTCCGAGCGGGCCGCAGCGGGCCTTCTTTTGCTTTACCAATTCATTTCTTGAACGCATAAAAAAATAAAAAAATAAATAACGAAAATGTGGGGTGCAACACGAGGACTTCCCAGGAGGTCACCCATCCTAGTACTACTCTCACCCAAGCACGCTTAACTTCGGAGTTCTGATGGGATCCGGTGCATTAGTGCTGGTATGATCGCACCCGTAATGATATGCATCGCAAATATATTTGTATTTAAAACCTTTCACATTCTTAAAAATTTTGAAAAAAAAAAATTCACGAGTTTTTTCGCCTCGTTGCACAATTTATACACGTGAAACTAAAAACTACGAAAAATGTTCCTCGTAAATCGACATTCGCACGTATCTTTTGATCCGAATGGATTGACGTGACCCGTAAGTGCTTTTGGGAAAGCTATTGCCGAGCGGGCCGCAGCGGGCCTTGTTTTGCTTTACCAATTCATTTCTTGAACGCATAAAAAAATAAAAAAATAAATAACGAAAATGTGGGGTGCAACACGAGGACTTCCCAGGAGGTCACCCATCCTAGTACTACTCTCGCCCAAGCACGCTTAACTTCGGAGTTCTGATGGGATCCGGTGCATTAGTGCTGGTATGATCGCACCCGTAATGATATGCATCGCAAATATATTTGTATTTAAAACCCTTCACATTCTTAAGAATTTTGAAAAAAAAAATTCACGAGTTTTTTCGCCTCGTTGCACAATTTATACACGTGAAACTAAAAACTACGAAAAATGTTCCTCGTAAATCGACATTCGCACGTATCTTTTGATCCGAATGGATTCACGTGACCCGTAAGTGCTTTTTGGAAAGCTATTTCCGAGCGGGCCGCAGCGAGCCTTGTTTTCCTTTACCAATTCATTTCTTGAACGCATAAAAAAATAAAAAAATAAATAACGAAAATGTGGGGTGCAACACGAGGACTTCCCAGGAGGTCACCCATCCTGGTACTACTCTCGCCCAAGCACGCTTAACTTCGGAGTTCTGATGGGATCCGGTGCATTAGCGCTGGTATGATCGCACCCGTAATGATATGCATCGCAAATATATTTGTATTTAAAACCCTTCCCGTTCTTAAGAATTTTGAAAAAAAAAAATTCACGAGTTTTTTCGCCTCGTTGCACAATTTATACACGTGAAACTAAAAACTACGGAAAATGTTTCTCGTAAATCGACATTCGCACGTATCTTTTGATCCGGATGGACTCACGTGACCCATAAGTGCTTTTCGGAAAGCTCTTTCCGAGCCGGCCGCAGCGGGCCTTGTTTTGCTTTACCAATTCGTTTCTTAAACGTATAATAAAATGGCAAAATAAATAACGAAAATGTGGGGTGCAACACGAGGACTTCCCAGGAGGTCACCCATCCTAGTACTACTCTCGCCCAAGGACGGTTAACTTCGGAGTTCTGATGGGATCCGGTGCATTAGTGCTGGTATGATCGCACCCTTAATGGCATGCATCGGAAATATATTTGTATTTAAAACCCTTTCGGTTCTTAAGAATTTTGAAATTGTTTTTTCACGAGTTTTTTCGCATCGTTGCACAATTTATACACGTGAAACAACAAACTATGGAAAATTTCCCTCGTCAATCGACATTCGCACGTATCTATTGATCCGGATGGATTCACGTGACCCAAAAGTGCTTTTCGGAAAACTTTTTCCGAACTGGCCGCAGTGGGCCTTGTTTTGCTTTACCAATTCATTTCTTGAACGCATAAAAAAATTAAAAAATAAATAACGAATATGTGGGGTGCAACACGACGACTTCCCAGGAGGTCACCCATCCAAGTACCACTCTCGTCCAAACACGCTTAACTTCGGAGTTCTGATGGGATCCGGTGCATTAGTGCTAGTATGATCGCACCAGCAACGACATGCATCGCAAATATATTAGTATTTAAAACCCTTCCGGTTCTTAAGAATTTTGAATTTTTTTTTTCACGAGTTCTTTGGCATTGTCGCACAATTTATACACGAGAAACAACAAACTAAGGAAAATGTCCCTCGTAAATCGACATTCGCACGTATCTATTGATCCGGATGGATTCACGTGACCCAAAAGTGCTTTTCAGAAAACTTTTTCCGAGACGGCCGCAGTGGGCCTTGTTTTTCTTTACCAATTAATATCTTGAACGCACAAAAAAATTAAAAAATAAGTAACGAATATGTGGGATGCAACACGACGACTTCCCAGGAGGTCACCCATCCTAGTACCACTCTCGTCCAAACACGCTTAACTTCGGAGTTCTGATGGGATCCGGTGCATTAGTGCTGGTATGATCGCACCAGCAACGACATGCATCGCAAATATATTAGTATTTAAAACCCTTCCGGTTCTTAAGAATTTTGAATTTTTTTTTTCACGAGTTCTTTGGCATTGTCGCACAATTTATACACGAGAAACAACAAACTAAGGAAAATGTCCCTCGTAAATCGACATTCGCACGTATCTATTGATCCGGATGGATTCACGTGACCCAAAAGTGCTTTTCAGAAAACTTTTTCCGAGACGGCCGCAGTGGGCCTTGTTTTTCTTTACCAATTAATATCTTGAATGCACAAAAAAATTAAAAAATAAGTAACGAAAATGTGGGGTGCAACCAGAGGACTTCCCAGGAGGTCACCCATCCTAGTACTACTCTCGCCCAAGGACGGTTAACTTCGGAGTTCTTATGGGATCCGGTGCATTAGTGCTGGTATGATCGCACCCTTAATGACATGCATCGGAAATATATTTGTATTTAAAACCCTTCCGGTTCTTAAGAATTTTGGAATTTTTTTTTCACGAGTTTTTTCGCATCGTTGCACAATTTATACACGTGAAACAACAACCTAAGGAAAATGTCCCTCGTAAATCGACATTCGCACATATCTATTGATCCGGATGGATTCACGTGACCCAAAAGTGCTTTTCGGAAAACTTTTTCCGAACTGGCCGCAGTGGGCCTTGTTTTGCTTTACCAATTCATTTCTTGAACGCATAAAAAAATTAAAAAATAAATAACGAAAATGTGGGGTGCAACACGAGGACTTCCCAGGAGGTCACCCATCCTAGTACCACTCTCACCCAAGGACGCTTAACTTCGGAGTTCTGATGGGATCCGATGCATTAGTGCTGGTATGATCGCACCCTTAATGACATGCATCAGAAATATATTAGTATTTAAAACCCTTCCGGTTCTTAAGAATTTTGGAATTTTTTTTTCACGAGTTTTTTCGCATCGTTGCACAATTTATACACGTGAAACAACAAACTAAGGAAAATGTCCCTCGTAAATCGACATTCGCACGTATCTATTGATCCGGATTGATTCACGTGACCCAAAAGTGCTTTTCGGAAAACTTTTTCGGAAGCGGCCGCAGTGGGCCTTGTTTTGCTTTACCAATTCATTTCTTGAACGCATAAAAAAATTAAAAAATAAATAACGAAAATGTGGGGTGCAACACGAGGACTTCCCAGGAGGTCACCCATCCTAGTACTACTCTCGCCCAAGGACGGTTAACTTCGGAGTTCTGATGGGATCCGGTGTATTAGTGCTGGTATGATC
This sequence comes from Rhodomyrtus tomentosa, assembly GCA_028455895.1. Classification (NCBI taxonomy): domain Eukaryota; kingdom Viridiplantae; phylum Streptophyta; class Magnoliopsida; order Myrtales; family Myrtaceae; genus Rhodomyrtus; species Rhodomyrtus tomentosa. The sequence continues at coordinate 18,138,169 of JAPCWY010000001.1, forward strand.
GCACCCTTAATGACATGCATCGGAAATATATTTCTATTTAAAACACTTCCGGTTCTTAAGAATTTTGAAATTGTTTTTCCACGAGTTTTTTCGCATCGTTGCACAATTTATACACGTGAAACAACAAACTAAGGAAAATTTCCCTCGTAAATCGACATTCGCACGTATCTATCGATCCGGATGGATTCACGTGACCCAAAATTGCTTTTCGGAACACTTTTACCGAGCCAGCCGCTGTGGGCCTTGTTTTGCTTTACCAATTCATTTCTTGAACGCATAAAAAAATTTAAAAATAAATAACGAATATGTGGGGTGCAACACGAGGACTTCCTAGGAGGTCACCCATCCTAGTACCACTCTCACCCAAGGACGCTTAACTTCGGAGTTCTGATGGGATCCGATGCGTTAGTGCTGGTATGATCGCACCCTTAATGACATGCATCAGAAATATATTTGTATTTAAAACCCTTCCGATTCTTAAGAATTTTGGAATTTTTTTTTTCACGAGTTTTTTCGCATCGTTGCACAATTTATACATGTGAAACAGCAAACTAAGGAAAATGTCCCTCGTAAATCGACATTCGCACGTATCTATTGATCCGGATGGATTCACGTGACCCAAAAGTGCTTTTCGGAAAACTTCTTCGGAACCGGCCGCAGTGGCCCCTTTTTTGCTTTACCAATTCATTTCTTGAACGCATAAAAAAATTAAAAAATAAGTAACGAAAATGTGGGGTGCAACCCGAGGACTTCCCAGGAGGTCACCCATCCTAGTACTGCTCTCGCCCAAGGACGGTTAACTTCGGAGTTCTGATGGGATCCGGTGCATTAGTGCTGGTATGATCGCACCCTTAATGACATGCATCGGAAATATATTTGTATTTAAAACCCTTCCGGTTCTTAAGAATTTTGAAATTGTTTTTTCGCGAGTTTTCTCGCATCGTTTCACAATTTATACACGTGAAACAACAAACTAAGGAAAATTTCCCTCGTAAATCGACATTCGCACGTATCTATTGATCCGGATGGATTCACGTGACCCAAAAGTGCTTTTCGGAACACTTTTACCGAGCCGGCCGCTGTGGGCCTTGTTTTGCTTTACCAATTCATTTCTTGAACGCATAAAAAAATTAAAAAATAAATAACGAATATGTGGGGTGCAACACGAGGACTTCCCAGGAGGTCACCCATCCTAGTACCACTCTCGTCCAAACACGCTTAACTTCGGAGTTCTGATGGGATCCGGTGCATTAGTGCTGGTATGATCGCACCAGCAACGACATGCATCGCAAATATATTAGTATTTAAAACCCTTCCGGTTCTTAAGAATTTTGAAATTTTTTTTTCACGAGTTCTTTGGCATTGTTGCACAATTTATACACGAGAAACAACAAACTAAGGAAAATGTCCCTCGTAAATCGACATTCGCACGTATCTATTGATCCGGATGGATTCACGTGACCCAAAAGTGCTTTTCAGAAAACTTTTTCCGAGACGGCCGCAGTGGGCCTTGTTTTTCTTTACCAATTCATATCTTGAACGCACAAAAAAATTAAAAAATAAATAACGAAAATGTGGGGTGCAACACGAGGACTTCCCAGGAGGTCACCCATCCTAGTAATACTCTCGCCCAAGGACGGTTAACTTCGGAGTTCTTATGGGATCCGGTGCATTAGTGTTGGTATGATCGCACCCTTAATGACATGCATCGGAAATATATTTGTATTTAAAACCCTTCCGGTTCTTAAGAATTTTGGAATTTTTTTTTTCACGAGTTTTTTCGCATCGTTGCACAATTTATACACGTGAAACAACAAACTAAGGAAAATGTCCCTCGTAAATCGACATTCGCACGTATCTATTGATCCGGATGGATTCACGTGACCCAAAAGTGCTTTTCGGAAAACTTTTTCCGAACTGGCCGCAGTGGGTCTTGTTTTGCTTTACAAATTCATTGCTTGAACGGATAAAAAAATTTAAAAATAAATAACGAAAATGTGGGGTGCAACACAAGGACTTCCCAGGAGGTCACCCATCCTAGTACCACTCTCACCCAAGGACGCTTAACTTCGGAGTTCTGAAGGGATCCGATGCATTAGTGCTGGTATGATCGCACCCTTAATGACATGCATCAGAAATATATTAGTATTTAAAACCCTTCCGGTTCTTAAGAATTTTGAAGTTGTTTTTTCACGAGTTTTTTCGCATCGTTGCACAATTTATACACGTGAAACAACAAACTAAGGAAAATTTCCCTCGTAAATCAACATTCGCACGTATCTATTGATCCGGATGGATTCACGTGACCCAAAAGTGCTTTTCGGAACACTTTTACCGAGCCGGCCGCTGTGGGCCTTATTTTGCTTTACCAATTCATTTCTTGAACGCATAAAAAAATTAAAAAATAAATAACGAATATGTGGGGTGCAACACGAGGACTTCCCAGGAGGTCACCCATCCTAGTACCACTCTCGTCCAAACACGCTTAACTTCGGAGTTCTGATGGGATCCGGTGCATTAGTGCTGGTATGATCGCACCAGCAACGACATGCATCGCAAATATATTAGTATTTAAAACCCTTCCGGTTCTTAAGAATTTTGAAGTTGTTTTTTCACGAGTTTTTTCGCATCGTTGCACAATTTATACACGTGAAACAACAAACTAAGGAAAATGTCCCTCGTAAATCGACATTCGCACGTATCTATTGATCCGGATGGATTCACGTGACCCAAAAGTGCTTTTCGGAAAACTTTTTCGGAAGCGGCCGTAGTGGGCCTTGTTTTGCTTTACCAATTCATTTCTTGAACGCATAAAAAAATTAAAAAATAAATAACGAAAATGTGGGGTGCAACACGAGGACTTCCCAGGAGGTCACCCATCCTAGTACTACTCTCGCCCAAGGACGGTTAACTTCGGAGTTCTGATGGGATCCGGTGTATTAGTGCTGGTATGATCGCACCCTTAATGACATGCATCGGAAATATATTTCTATTTAAAACACTTCCGGTTCTTAAGAATTTTGAAAATTTTTTTTCACGAGTTCTTTGGCATTGTTGCACAATTTATACACGAGAAACAACAAACTAAGGAAAATGTCCCTCGTAAATCGACATTCGCACGTATCTATTGATCCGGATGGATTCACGTGACCCAAAAGTGCTTTTCAGAAAACTTTTTCCGAGACGGCCGCAGTGGGCCTTGTTTTTCTTTACCAATTCATATCTTGAACGCACAAAAAAATTAAAAAATAAATAACGAAAATGTGGGGTGCAACACGAGGACTTCCCAGGAGGTCACCCATCCTAGTAATACTCTCGCCCAAGGACGGTTAACTTCGGAGTTCTTATGGGATCCGGTGCATTAGTGTTGGTATGATCGCACCCTTAATGACATGCATCGGAAATATATTTGTATTTAAAACCCTTCCGGTTCTTAAGAATTTTGGAATTTTTTTTTTCACGAGTTTTTTCGCATCGTTGCACAATTTATACACGTGAAACAACAAACTAAGGAAAATGTCCCTCGTAAATCGACATTCGCACGTATCTATTGATCCGGATGGATTCACGTGACCCAAAAGTGCTTTTCGGAAAACTTTTTCCGAACTGGCCGCAGTGGGTCTTGTTTTGCTTTACAAATTCATTGCTTGAACGGATAAAAAAATTTAAAAATAAATAACGAAAATGTGGGGTGCAACACAAGGACTTCCCAGGAGGTCACCCATCCTAGTACCACTCTCACCCAAGGACGCTTAACTTCGGAGTTCTGAAGGGATCCGATGCATTAGTGCTGGTATGATCGCACCCTTAATGACATGCATCAGAAATATATTAGTATTTAAAACCCTTCCGGTTCTTAAGAATTTTGAAGTTGTTTTTTCACGAGTTTTTTCGCATCGTTGCACAATTTATACACGTGAAACAACAAACTAAGGAAAATTTCCCTCGTAAATCAACATTCGCACGTATCTATTGATCCGGATGGATTCACGTGACCCAAAAGTGCTTTTCGGAACACTTTTACCGAGCCGGCCGCTGTGGGCCTTATTTTGCTTTACCAATTCATTTCTTGAACGCATAAAAAAATTAAAAAATAAATAACGAATATGTGGGGTGCAACACGAGGACTTCCCAGGAGGTCACCCATCCTAGTACCACTCTCGTCCAAACACGCTTAACTTCGGAGTTCTGATGGGATCCGGTGCATTAGTGCTGGTATGATCGCACCAGCAACGACATGCATCGCAAATATATTAGTATTTAAAACCCTTCCGGTTCTTAAGAATTTTGAAGTTGTTTTTTCACGAGTTTTTTCGCATCGTTGCACAATTTATACACGTGAAACAACAAACTAAGGAAAATGTCCCTCGTAAATCGACATTCGCACGTATCTATTGATCCGGATGGATTCACGTGACCCAAAAGTGCTTTTCGGAAAACTTTTTCGGAAGCGGCCGCAGTGGGCCTTGTTTTGCTTTACCAATTCATTTCTTGAACGCATAAAAAAATTAAAAAATAAATAACGAAAATGTGGGGTGCAACACGAGGACTTCCCAGGAGGTCACCCATCCTAGTACTACTCTCGCCCAAGGACGGTTAACTTCGGAGTTCTGATGGGATCCGGTGTATTAGTGCTGGTATGATCGCACCCTTAATGACATGCATCGGAAATATATTTCTATTTAAAACACTTCCGGTTCTTAAGAATTTTGAAATTGTTTTTCCACGAGTTTTTTCGCATCGTTGCACAATTTATACACGTGAAACAACAAACTAAGGAAAATTTCCCTCGTAAATCGACATTCGCGCGTATCTATTGATCCGGATGGATTCACGTGACCCAAAATTGCTTTTCGGAACACTTTTACCGAGCCAGCCGCTGTGGGCCTTGTTTTGCTTTACCAATTCATTTCTTGAACGCATAAAAAAATTTAAAAATAAATAACGAATATGTGGGGTTCAACACGAGGACTTCCCAGGAGGTCACCCATCCTAGTACCACTCTCACCCAAGGACGCATAACTTCGGAGTTCTGATGGGATCCGATGCATTAGTGCTGGTATGATCGCACCCTTAATGACATGCATCAGAAATATATTTGTATTTAAAACCCTTCCGGTTCTTAAGAATTTTGGAATTTTTTTTTTTCACGAGTTTTTTCGCATCGTTGCACAATTTATACATGTGAAACAGCAAACTAAGGAAAATGTCCCTCGTAAATCGACATTCGCACGTATCTATTGATCCGGATGGATTCACGTGACCCAAAAGTGCTTTTCGGAAAACTTTTTCGGAACCGGCCGCAGTGGCCCCTTTTTTGCTTTACCAATTCATTTCTTGAACGCATAAAAAAATTAAAAAATAAGTAACGAAAATGTGGGGTGCAACCCGAGGACTTCCCAGGAGGTCACCCATCCTAGTACTGCTCTCGCCCAAGGACGGTTAACTTCGGAGTTCTGATGGGATCCGGTGCATTAGTGCTGGTATGATCGCACCCTTAATGACATGCATCGGAAATATATTAGTATTTAAAACCCTTCCGGTTCTTAAGAATTTTGAAATTGTTTTTTCACGAGTTTTTTCGCATCGTTTCACAATTTATACACGTGAAACAACAAACTAAGGAAAATTTCCCTCGTAAATCGACATTCGCACGTATCTATTGATCCGGATGGATTCACGTGACCCAAAAGTGCTTTTCGGAACACTTTTACCGAGCCGGCCGCTGTGGGCCTTGTTTTGCTTTACCAATTCATTTCTTGAACGCATAAAAAAATTAAAAAATAAATAACGAATATGTGGGGTGCAACACGAGGACTTCCCAGGAGGTCACCCATCCTAGTACCACTCTCGTCCAAACACGCTTAACTTCGGAGTTCTGATGGGATCCGGTGCATTAGTGCTGGTATGATCGCACCAGCAACGACATGCATCGCAAATATATTAGTATTTAAAACCCTTCCGGTTCTTAAGAATTTTGAAATTTTTTTTTCACGAGTTCTTTGGCATTGTTGCACAATTTATACACGAGAAACAACAAACTAAGGAAAATGTCCCTCGTAAATCGACATTCGCACGTATCTATTGATCCGGATGGATTCACGTGACCCAAAAGTGCTTTTCAGAAAACTTTTTCCGAGACGGCCGCAGTGGGCCTTGTTTTTCTTTACCAATTCATATCTTGAACGCACAAAAAAATTAAAAAATAAGTAACGAAAATGTGAGGTGCAACCCGAGGACTTCCCAGGAGGTCACACATCCTAGTACTACTCTCGCCCAAGGACGGTTAACTTCGGAGTTCTTATGGGATCCGGTGCATTAGTGCTGGTATGATCGCACCCTTAATGACATGCATCGGAAATATATTTGTATTTAAAACCCTTCTGGTTCTTAAGAATTTTGAAATTGTTTTTTCGCGAGTTTTCTCGCATCGTTTCACAATTTATACACGTGAAACAACAAACTAAGGAAAATTTCCCTCGTAAATCGACATTCGCACGTATCTATTGATCCGGATGGATTCACGTGACCCAAAAGTGCTTTTCGGAACACTTTTACCGAGCCGGCCGCTGTGGGCCTTGTTTTGCTTTACCAATTCATTTCTTGAACGCATAAAAAAATTAAAAAATAAATAACGAATATGTGGGGTGCAACACGAGGACTTCCCAGGAGGTCACCCATCCTAGTACCACTCTCGTCCAAACACGCTTAACTTCGGAGTTCTGATGGGATCCGGTGCATTAGTGCTGGTATGATCGCACCAGCAACGACATGCATCGCAAATATATTAGTATTTAAAACCCTTCCGGTTCTTAAGAATTTTGAAATTTTTTTTTCACGAGTTCTTTGGCATTGTTGCACAATTTATACACGAGAAACAACAAACTAAGGAAAATGTCCCTCGTAAATCGACATTCGCACGTATCTATTGATCCGGATGGATTCACGTGACCCAAAAGTGCTTTTCAGAAAACTTTTTCCGAGACGGCCGCAGTGGGCCTTGTTTTTCTTTACCAATTCATATCTTGAACGCACAAAAAAATTAAAAAATAAATAACGAAAATGTGGGGTGCAACACGAGGACTTCCCAGGAGGTCACCCATCCTAGTAATACTCTCGCCCAAGGACGGTTAACTTCGGAGTTCTTATGGGATCCGGTGCATTAGTGTTGGTATGATCGCACCCTTAATGACATGCATCGGAAATATATTTGTATTTAAAACCCTTCCGGTTCTTAAGAATTTTGGAATTTTTTTTTTCACGAGTTTTTTCGCATCGTTGCACAATTTATACACGTGAAACAACAAACTAAGGAAAATGTCCCTCGTAAATCGACATTCGCACGTATCTATTGATCCGGATGGATTCACGTGACCCAAAAGTGCTTTTCGGAAAACTTTTTCCGAACTGGCCGCAGTGGGTCTTGTTTTGCTTTACAAATTCATTGCTTGAACGGATAAAAAAATTTAAAAATAAATAACGAAAATGTGGGGTGCAACACAAGGACTTCCCAGGAGGTCACCCATCCTAGTACCACTCTCACCCAAGGACGCTTAACTTCGGAGTTCTGAAGGGATCCGATGCATTAGTGCTGGTATGATCGCACCCTTAATGACATGCATCAGAAATATATTAGTATTTAAAACCCTTCCGGTTCTTAAGAATTTTGAAGTTGTTTTTTCACGAGTTTTTTCGCATCGTTGCACAATTTATACACGTGAAACAACAAACTAAGGAAAATTTCCCTCGTAAATCGACATTCGCACGTATCTATTGATCCGGATGGATTCACGTGACCCAAAAGTGCTTTTCGGAACACTTTTACCGAGCCGGCCGCTGTGGGCCTTATTTTGCTTTACCAATTCATTTCTTGAACGCATAAAAAAATTAAAAAATAAATAACGAATATGTGGGGTGCAACACGAGGACTTCCCAGGAGGTCACCCATCCTAGTACCACTCTCGTCCAAACACGCTTAACTTCGGAGTTCTGATGGGATCCGGTGCATTAGTGCTGGTATGATCGCACCAGCAACGACATGCATCGCAAATATATTAGTATTTAAAACCCTTCCGGTTCTTAAGAATTTTGAAGTTGTTTTTTCACGAGTTTTTTCGCATCGTTGCACAATTTATACACGTGAAACAACAAACTAAGGAAAATGTCCCTCGTAAATCGACATTCGCACGTATCTATTGATCCGGATGGATTCACGTGACCCAAAAGTGCTTTTCGGAAAACTTTTTCGGAAGCGGCCGCAGTGGGCCTTGTTTTGCTTTACCAATTCATTTCTTGAACGCATAAAAAAATTAAAAAATAAATAACGAAAATGTGGGGTGCAACACGAGGACTTCCCAGGAGGTCACCCATCCTAGTACTACTCTCGCCCAAGGACGGTTAACTTCGGAGTTCTGATGGGATCCGGTGTATTAGTGCTGGTATGATCGCACCCTTAATGACATGCATCGGAAATATATTTCTATTTAAAACACTTCCGGTTCTTAAGAATTTTGAAATTGTTTTTCCACGAGTTTTTTCGCATCGTTGCACAATTTATACACGTGAAACAACAAACTAAGGAAAATTTCCCTCGTAAATCGACATTCGCGCGTATCTATTGATCCGGATGGATTCACGTGACCCAAAATTGCTTTTCGGAACACTTTTACCGAGCCAGCCGCTGTGGGCCTTGTTTTGCTTTACCAATTCATTTCTTGAACGCATAAAAAAATTTAAAAATAAATAACGAATATGTGGGGTTCAACACGAGGACTTCCCAGGAGGTCACCCATCCTAGTACCACTCTCACCCAAGGACGCTTAACTTCGGAGTTCTGATGGGATCCGATGCATTAGTGCTGGTATGATCGCACCCTTAATGACATGCATCAGAAATATATTTGTATTTAAAACCCTTCCGGTTCTTAAGAATTTTGGAATTTTTTTTTTTCACGAGTTTTTTCGCATCGTTGCACAATTTATACATGTGAAACAGCAAACTAAGGAAAATGTCCCTCGTAAATCGACATTCGCACGTATCTATTGATCCGGATGGATTCACGTGACCCAAAAGTGCTTTTCGGAAAACTTTTTCGGAACCGGCCGCAGTGGCCCCTTTTTTGCTTTACCAATTCATTTCTTGAACGCATAAAAAAATTAAAAAATAAGTAACGAAAATGTGGGGTGCAACCCGAGGACTTCCCAGGAGGTCACCCATCCTAGTACTGCTCTCGCCCAAGGACGGTTAACTTCGGAGTTCTGATGGGATCCGGTGCATTAGTGCTGGTATGATCGCACCCTTAATGACATGCATCGGAAATATATTAGTATTTAAAACCCTTCCGGTTCTTAAGAATTTTGAAATTGTTTTTTCACGAGTTTTTTCGCATCGTTTCACAATTTATACACGTGAAACAACAAACTAAGGAAAATTTCCCTCGTAAATCGACATTCGCACGTATCTATTGATCCGGATGGATTCACGTGACCCAAAAGTGCTTTTCGGAACACTTTTACCGAGCCGGCCGCTGTGGGCCTTGTTTTGCTTTACCAATTCATTTCTTGAACGCATAAAAAAATTAAAAAATAAATAACGAATATGTGGGGTGCAACACGAGGACTTCCCAGGAGGTCACCCATCCTAGTACCACTCTCGTCCAAACACGCTTAACTTCGGAGTTCTGATGGGATCCGGTGCATTAGTGCTGGTATGATCGCACCAGCAACGACATGCATCGCAAATATATTAGTATTTAAAACCCTTCCGGTTCTTAAGAATTTTGAAATTTTTTTTTCACGAGTTCTTTGGCATTGTTGCACAATTTATACACGAGAAACAACAAACTAAGGAAAATGTCCCTCGTAAATCGACATTCGCACGTATCTATTGATCCGGATGGATTCACGTGACCCAAAAGTGCTTTTCAGAAAACTTTTTCCGAGACGGCCGCAGTGGGCCTTGTTTTTCTTTACCAATTCATATCTTGAACGCACAAAAAAATTAAAAAATAAGTAACGAAAATGTGAGGTGCAACCCGAGGACTTCCCAGGAGGTCACACATCCTAGTACTACTCTCGCCCAAGGACGGTTAACTTCGGAGTTCTTATGGGATCCGGTGCATTAGTGCTGGTATGATCGCACCCTTAATGACATGCATCGGAAATATATTTGTATTTAAAACCCTTCTGGTTCTTAAGAATTTTGAAATTGTTTTTTCGCGAGTTTTCTCGCATCGTTTCACAATTTATACACGTGAAACAACAAACTAAGGAAAATTTCCCTCGTAAATCGACATTCGCACGTATCTATTGATCCGGATGGATTCACGTGACCCAAAAGTGCTTTTCGGAACACTTTTACCGAGCCGGCCGCTGTGGGCCTTGTTTTGCTTTACCAATTCATTTCTTGAACGCATAAAAAAATTAAAAAATAAATAACGAATATGTGGGGTGCAACACGAGGACTTCCCAGGAGGTCACCCATCCTAGTACCACTCTCGTCCAAACACGCTTAACTTCGGAGTTCTGATGGGATCCGGTGCATTAGTGCTGGTATGATCGCACCAGCAACGACATGCATCGCAAATATATTAGTATTTAAAACCCTTCCGGTTCTTAAGAATTTTGAAATTTTTTTTTCACGAGTTCTTTGGCATTGTTGCACAATTTATACACGAGAAACAACAAACTAAGGAAAATGTCCCTCGTAAATCGACATTCGCACGTATCTATTGATCCGGATGGATTCACGTGACCCAAAAGTGCTTTTCAGAAAACTTTTTCCGAGACGGCCGCAGTGGGCCTTGTTTTTCTTTACCAATTCATATCTTGAACGCACAAAAAAATTAAAAAATAAATAACGAAAATGTGGGGTGCAACACGAGGACTTCCCAGGAGGTCACCCATCCTAGTAATACTCTCGCCCAAGGACGGTTAACTTCGGAGTTCTTATGGGATCCGGTGCATTAGTGTTGGTATGATCGCACCCTTAATGACATGCATCGGAAATATATTTGTATTTAAAACCCTTCCGGTTCTTAAGAATTTTGGAATTTTTTTTTTCACGAGTTTTTTCGCATCGTTGCACAATTTATACACGTGAAACAACAAACTAAGGAAAATGTCCCTCGTAAATCGACATTCGCACGTATCTATTGATCCGGATGGATTCACGTGACCCAAAAGTGCTTTTCGGAAAACTTTTTCCGAACTGGCCGCAGTGGGTCTTGTTTTGCTTTACAAATTCATTGCTTGAACGGATAAAAAAATTTAAAAATAAATAACGAAAATGTGGGGTGCAACACAAGGACTTCCCAGGAGGTCACCCATCCTAGTACCACTCTCACCCAAGGACGCTTAACTTCGGAGTTCTGAAGGGATCCGATGCATTAGTGCTGGTATGATCGCACCCTTAATGACATGCATCAGAAATATATTAGTATTTAAAACCCTTCCGGTTCTTAAGAATTTTGAAGTTGTTTTTTCACGAGTTTTTTCGCATCGTTGCACAATTTATACACGTGAAACAACAAACTAAGGAAAATTTCCCTCGTAAATCGACATTCGCACGTATCTATTGATCCGGATGGATTCACGTGACCCAAAAGTGCTTTTCGGAACACTTTTACCGAGCCGGCCGCTGTGGGCCTTATTTTGCTTTACCAATTCATTTCTTGAACGCATAAAAAAATTAAAAAATAAATAACGAATATGTGGGGTGCAACACGAGGACTTCCCAGGAGGTCACCCATCCTAGTACCACTCTCGTCCAAACACGCTTAACTTCGGAGTTCTGATGGGATCCGGTGCATTAGTGCTGGTATGATCGCACCAGCAACGACATGCATCGCAAATATATTAGTATTTAAAACCCTTCCGGTTCTTAAGAATTTTGAAGTTGTTTTTTCACGAGTTTTTTCGCATCGTTGCACAATTTATACACGTGAAACAACAAACTAAGGAAAATGTCCCTCGTAAATCGACATTCGCACGTATCTATTGATCCGGATGGATTCACGTGACCCAAAAGTGCTTTTCGGAAAACTTTTTCGGAAGCGGCCGCAGTGGGCCTTGTTTTGCTTTACCAATTCATTTCTTGAACGCATAAAAAAATTAAAAAATAAATAACGAAAATGTGGGGTGCAACACGAGGACTTCCCAGGAGGTCACCCATCCTAGTACTACTCTCGCCCAAGGACGGTTAACTTCGGAGTTCTGATGGGATCCGGTGTATTAGTGCTGGTATGATCGCACCCTTAATGACATGCATCGGAAATATATTTCTATTTAAAACACTTCCGGTTCTTAAGAATTTTGAAATTGTTTTTCCACGAGTTTTTTCGCATCGTTGCACAATTTATACACGTGAAACAACAAACTAAGGAAAATTTCCCTCGTAAATCGACATTCGCGCGTATCTATTGATCCGGATGGATTCACGTGACCCAAAATTGCTTTTCGGAACACTTTTACCGAGCCAGCCGCTGTGGGCCTTGTTTTGCTTTACCAATTCATTTCTTGAACGCATAAAAAAATTTAAAAATAAATAACGAATATGTGGGGTTCAACACGAGGACTTCCCAGGAGGTCACCCATCCTAGTACCACTCTCACCCAAGGACGCTTAACTTCGGAGTTCTGATGGGATCCGATGCATTAGTGCTGGTATGATCGCACCCTTAATGACATGCATCAGAAATATATTTGTATTTAAAACCCTTCCGGTTCTTAAGAATTTTGGAATTTTTTTTTTCACGAGTTTTTTCGCATCGTTGCACAATTTATACATGTGAAACAGCAAACTAAGGAAAATGTCCCTCGTAAATCGACATTCGCACGTATCTATTGATCCGGATGGATTCACGTGACCCAAAAGTGCTTTTCGGAAAACTTTTTCGGAACCGGCCGCAGTGGCCCCTTTTTTGCTTTACCAATTCATTTCTTGAACGCATAAAAAAATTAAAAAATAAGTAACGAAAATGTGGGGTGCAACCCGAGGACTTCCCAGGAGGTCACCCATCCTAGTACTGCTCTCGCCCAAGGACGGTTAACTTCGGAGTTCTGATGGGATCCGGTGCATTAGTGCTGGTATGATCGCACCCTTAATGACATGCATCGGAAATATATTTGTATTTAAAACCCTTCCGGTTCTTAAGAATTTTGAAATTGTTTTTTCACGAGTTTTTTCGCATCGTTTCACAATTTATACACGCGAAACAACAAACTAAGGAAAATTTCCCTCGTAAATCGACATTCGCACGTATCTATTGATCCGGATGGATTCACGTGACCCAAAAGTGCTTTTCGGAACACTTTTACCGAGCCGGCCGCTGTGGGCCTTGTTTTGCTTTACCAATTCATTTCTTGAACGCATAAAAAAATTAAAAAATAAATAACGAATATGTGGGGTGCAACACGAGGACTTCCCAGGAGGTCACCCATCCTAGTACCACTCTCGTCCAAACACGCTTAACTTCGGAGTTCTGATGGGATCCGGTGCATTAGTGCTGGTATGATCGCACCAGCAACGACATGCATCGCAAATATATTAGTATTTAAAACCCTTCCGGTTCTTAAGAATTTTGAAATTTTTTTTTCACGAGTTCTTTGGCATTGTTGCACAATTTATACACGAGAAACAACAAACTAAGGAAAATGTCCCTCGTAAATCGACATTCGCACGTATCTATTGATCCGGATGGATTCACGTGACCCAAAAGTGCTTTTCAGAAAACTTTTTCCGAGACGGCCGCAGTGGGCCTTGTTTTTCTTTACCAATTCATATCTTGAACGCACAAAAAAATTAAAAAATAAATAACGAAAATGTGGGGTGCAACACGAGGACTTCCCAGGAGGTCACCCATCCTAGTAATACTCTCGCCCAAGGACGGTTAACTTCGGAGTTCTTATGGGATCCGGTGCATTAGTGTTGGTATGATCGCACCCTTAATGACATGCATCGGAAATATATTTGTATTTAAAACCCTTCAGGTTCTTAAGAATTTTGGAATTTTTTTTTTTCACGAGTTTTTTCGCATCGTTGCACAATTTATACACGTGAAACAACAAACTAAGGAAAATGTCCCTCGTAAATCGACATTCGCACGTATCTATTGATCCGGATGGATTCACGTGGCCCAAAAGTGCTTTTCGGAAAACTTTTTCCGAACTGGCCGCAGTGGGTCTTGTTTTGCTTTACAAATTCATTGCTTGAACGGATAAAAAAATTTAAAAATAAATAACGAAAATGTGGGGTGCAACACAAGGACTTCCCAGGAGGTCACCCATCCTAGTACCACTCTCACCCAAGGACGCTTAACTTCGGAGTTCTGAAGGGATCCGATGCATTAGTGCTGGTATGATCGCACCCTTAATGACATGCATCAGAAATATATTAGTATTTAAAACCCTTCCGGTTCTTAAGAATTTTGAAGTTGTTTTTTCACGAGTTTTTTCGCATCGTTGCACAATTTATACACGTGAAACAACAAACTAAGGAAAATTTCCCTCGTAAATCGACATTCGCACGTATCTATTGATCCGGATGGATTCACGTGACCCAAAAGTGCTTTTCGGAACACTTTTACCGAGCCGGCCGCTGTGGGCCTTATTTTGCTTTACCAATTCATTTCTTGAACGCATAAAAAAATTAAAAAATAAATAACGAATATGTGGGGTGCAACACGAGGACTTCCCAGGAGGTCACCCATCCTAGTACCACTCTCGTCCAAACACGCTTAACTTCGGAGTTCTGATGGGATCCGGTGCATTAGTGCTGGTATGATCGCACCAGCAACGACATGCATCGCAAATATATTAGTATTTAAAACCCTTCCGGTTCTTAAGAATTTTGAAGTTGTTTTTTCACGAGTTTTTTCGCATCGTTGCACAATTTATACACGTGAAACAACAAACTAAGGAAAATTTCCCTCGTAAATCGACATTCGCACGTATCTATTGATCCGGATGGATTCACGTGACCCAAAAGTGCTTTTCGGAACACTTTTACCGAGCCGGCCGCTGTGGGCCTTATTTTGCTTTACCAATTCATTTCTTGAACGCATAAAAAAATTAAAAAATAAATAACGAATATGTGGGGTGCAACACGAGGACTTCCCAGGAGGTCACCCATCCTAGTACCACTCTCGTCCAAACACGCTTAACTTCGGAGTTCTGATGGGATCCGGAGCATTAGTGCTGGTATGATCGCACCAGCAACGACATGCATCGCAAACATATTAGTATTTAAAACCCTTCCGGTTCTTAAGAATTTTGAAATTTTTTTTTCACGAGTTCTTTGGCATTGTTGCACAATTTATACACGAGAAACAACAAACTAAGGAAAATGTCCCTCGTAAATCGACATTCGCACGTATCTATTGATCCGGATGGATTCACGTGACCCAAAAGTGCTTTTCAGAAAACTTTTTCCGAGACGGCCGCAGTGGGCCTTGTTTTTCTTTACCAATTCATATCTTGAACGCACAAAAAAATTAAAAAATAAATAACGAAAATGTGGGGTGCAACCCGAGGACTTCCCAGGAGGTCACCCATCCTAGTAATACTCTCGCCCAAGGACGGTTAACTTCGGAGTTCTTATGGGATCCGGTGCATTAGTGCTGGTATGATCGCACCCTTAATGACATGCATCGGAAATATATTTGTATTTAAAACCCTTCCGGTTCTTAAGAATTTTGGAATTTTTTTTTTCACGAGTTTTTTCGCATCGTTGCACAATTTATACACGTGAAACAACAAACTAAGGAAAATGTCCCTCGTAAATCGACATTCGCACGTATCTATTGATCCGGATGGATTCACGTGACCCAAAAGTGCTTTTCGGAAAATTTTTTCCGAACTGGCCGCAGTGGGCCTTGTTTTGCTTTACCAATTCATTTCTTGAACGGATAAAAAAATTTAAAAATAAATAACGAAAATGTGGGGTGCAACACAAGGACTTCCCAGGAGGTCACCCATCCTAGTACCACTCTCACCCAAGGACGCTTAACTTCGGAGTTCTGAAGGGATCCGATGCATTTGTGCTGGTATGATCGCACCCTTAATGACATGCATCCGAAATATTTTAGTATTTAAAACCCTTCCGGTTCTTAAGAATTTTGAAGTTGTTTTTTCACGAGTTTTTTCGCATCGTTGCACAATTTATACACGTGAAACAACAAACTAAGGAAAATTTCCCTCGTAAATCGACATTCGCACGTATCTATTGATCCGGATGGATTCACGTGACCCAAAAGTGCTTTTCGGAACACTTTTGCCGAGCCGGCCGCTGTGGGCCTTGTTTTGCTTTACCAATTCATTTCTTGAACGCATAAAAAAATTAAAAAATAAATAACGAATATGTGGGGTGCAACACGAGGACTTCCCAGGAGGTCACCCATCCTAGTACCACTCTCGTCCAAACACGCTTAACTTCGGAGTTCTGATGGGATCCGGTGCATTAGTGCTGGTATGATCGCACCAGCAACGACATGCATCGCAAATATATTAATATTTAAAACCCTTCCGGTTCTTAAGAATTTTGAAGTTGTTTTTTCACGAGTTTTTTCGCATCGTTGCACAATTTATACACGTGAAACAACAAACTAAGGAAAATTTCCCTCGTAAATCGACATTCGCACGTATCTATTGATCCGGATGGATTCACGTGACCCAAAAGTGCTTTTCGGAACACTTTTACCGAGCCGGCCGCTGTGGGCCTTATTTTGCTTTACCAATTCATTTCTTGAACGCATAAAAAAATTAAAAAATAAATAACGAATATGTGGGGTGCAACACGAGGACTTCCCAGGAGGTCACCCATCCTAGTACCACTCTCGTCCAAACACGCTTAACTTCGGAGTTCTGATGGGATCCGGAGCATTAGTGCTGGTATGATCGCACCAGCAACGACATGCATCGCAAATATATTAGTATTTAAAACCCTTCCGGTTCTTAAGAATTTTGAAATTTTTTTTTCACGAGTTCTTTGGCATTGTTGCACAATTTATACACGAGAAACAACAAACTAAGGAAAATGTCCCTCGTAAATCGACATTCGCACGTATCTATTGATCCGGATGGATTCACGTGACCCAAAAGTGCTTTTCAGAAAACTTTTTCCGAGACGGCCGCAGTGGGCCTTGTTTTTCTTTACCAATTCATATCTTGAACGCACAAAAAAATTAAAAAATAAATAACGAAAATGTGGGGTGCAACCCGAGGACTTCCCAGGAGGTCACCCATCCTAGTAATACTCTCGCCCAAGGACGGTTAACTTCGGAGTTCTTATGGGATCCGGTGCATTAGTGCTGGTATGATCGCACCCTTAATGACATGCATCGGAAATATATTTGTATTTAAAACCCTTCCGGTTCTTAAGAATTTTGGAATTTTTTTTTTCACGAGTTTTTTCGCATCGTTGCACAATTTATACACGTGAAACAACAAACTAAGGAAAATGTCCCTCGTAAATCGACATTCGCACGTATCTATTGATCCGGATGGATTCACGTGACCCAAAAGTGCTTTTCGGAAAATTTTTTCCGAACTGGCCGCAGTGGGCCTTGTTTTGCTTTACCAATTCATTTCTTGAACGGATAAAAAAATTTAAAAATAAATAACGAAAATGTGGGGTGCAACACAAGGACTTCCCAGGAGGTCACCCATCCTAGTACCACTCTCACCCAAGGACGCTTAACTTCGGAGTTCTGAAGGGATCCGATGCATTAGTGCTGGTATGATCGCACCCTTAATGACATGCATCCGAAATATTTTAGTATTTAAAACCCTTCCGGTTCTTAAGAATTTTGAAGTTGTTTTTTCACGAGTTTTTTCGCATCGTTGCACAATTTATACACGTGAAACAACAAACTAAGGAAAATTTCCCTCGTAAATCGACATTCGCACGTATCTATTGATCCGGATGGATTCACGTGACCCAAAAGTGCTTTTCGGAACACTTTTGCCGAGCCGGCCGCTGTGGGCCTTGTTTTGCTTTACCAATTCATTTCTTGAACGCATAAAAAAATTAAAAAATAAATAACGAATATGTGGGGTGCAACACGAGGACTTCCCAGGAGGTCACCCATCCTAGTACCACTCTCGTCCAAACACGCTTAACTTCGGAGTTCTGATGGGATCCGGTGCATTAGTGCTGGTATGATCGCACCAGCAACGACATGCATCGCAAATATATTAGTATTTAAAACCCTTCCGGTTCTTAAGAATTTTGAAGTTGTTTTTTCACGAGTTTTTTCGCATCGTTGCACAATTTATACACGTGAAACAACAAACTAAGGAAAATTTCCCTCGTAAATCGACATTCGCACGTATCTATTGATCCGGATGGATTCACGTGACCCAAAAGTGCTTTTCGGAACACTTTTACCGAGCCGGCCGCTGTGGGCCTTATTTTGCTTTACCAATTCATTTCTTGAACGCATAAAAAAATTAAAAAATAAATAACGAATATGTGGGGTGCAACACGAGGACTTCCCAGGAGGTCACCCATCCTAGTACCACTCTCGTCCAAACACGCTTAACTTCGGAGTTCTGATGGGATCCGGAGCATTAGTGCTGGTATGATCGCACCAGCAACGACATGCATCGCAAATATATTAGTATTTAAAACCCTTCCGGTTCTTAAGAATTTTGAAATTTTTTTTTCACGAGTTCTTTGGCATTGTTGCACAATTTATACACGAGAAACAACAAACTAAGGAAAATGTCCCTCGTAAATCGACATTCGCACGTATCTATTGATCCGGATGGATTCACGTGACCCAAAAGTGCTTTTCAGAAAACTTTTTCCGAGACGGCCGCAGTGGGCCTTGTTTTTCTTTACCAATTCATATCTTGAACGCACAAAAAAATTGAAAAATAAATAACGAAAATGTGGGGTGCAACCCGAGGACTTCCGAGGAGGTCACCCATCCTAGTAATACTCTCGCCCAAGGACGGTTAACTTCGGAGTTCTTATGGGATCCGGTGCATTAGTGCTGGTATGATCGCACCCTTAATGACATGCATCGGAAATATATTTGTATTTAAAACCCTTCCGGTTCTTAAGAATTTTGGAATTTTTTTTTTCACGAGTTTTTTCGCATCGTTGCACAATTTATACACGTGAAACAACAAACTAAGGAAAATGTCCCTCGTAAATCGACATTCGCACGTATCTATTGATCCGGATGGATTCACGTGGCCCAAAAGTGCTTTTCGGAAAACTTTTTCCGAACTGGCCGCAGTGGGTCTTGTTTTGCTTTACAAATTCATTGCTTGAACGGATAAAAAAATTTAAAAATAAATAACGAAAATGTGGGGTGCAACACAAGGACTTCCCAGGAGGTCACCCATCCTAGTACCACTCTCACCCAAGGACGCTTAACTTCGGAGTTCTGAAGGGATCCGATGCATTAGTGCTGGTATGATCGCACCCTTAATGACATGCATCAGAAATATATTAGTATTTAAAACCCTTCCGGTTCTTAAGAATTTTGAAGTTGTTTTTTCACGAGTTTTTTCGCATCGTTGCACAATTTATACACGTGAAACAACAAACTAAGGAAAATTTCCCTCGTAAATCGACATTCGCACGTATCTATTGATCCGGATGGATTCACGTGACCCAAAAGTGCTTTTCGGAACACTTTTCCCGAGCCGGCCGCTGTGGGCCTTGTTTTGCTTTACCAATTCATTTCTTGAACGCATAAAAAAATTAAAAAATAAATAACGAATATGTGGGGTGCAACACGAGGACTTCCCAGGAGGTCACCCATCCTAGTACCACTCTCGTCCAAACACGCTTAACTTCGGAGTTCTGATGGGATCCGGTGCATTAGTGCTGGTATGATCGCACCAGCAACGACATGCATCGCAAATATATTAGTATTTAAAACCCTTCCGGTTCTTAAGAATTTTGAAGTTGTTTTTTCACGAGTTTTTTCGCATCGTTGCACAATTTATACACGTGAAACAACAAACTAAGGAAAATTTCCCTCGTAAATCGACATTCGCACGTATCTATTGATCCGGATGGATTCACGTGACCCAAAAGTGCTTTTCGGAACACTTTTACCGACCCGGCCGCTGTGGGCCTTATTTTGCTTTACCAATTCATTTATTGAACGCATAAAAAAATTAAAAAATAAATAACGAATATGTGGGGTGCAACACGAGGACTTCCCAGGAGGTCACCCATCCTAGTACCACTCTCGTCCAAACACGCTTAACTTCGGAGTTCTGATGGGATCCGGAGCATTAGTGCTGGTATGATCGCACCAGCAACGACATGCATCGCAAATATATTAGTATTTAAAACCCTTCCGGTTCTTAAGAATTTTGAAATTTTTTTTTCACGAGTTCTTTGGCATTGTTGCACAATTTATACACGAGAAACAACAAACTAAGGAAAATGTCCCTCGTAAATCGACATTCGCACGTATCTATTGATCCGGATGGATTCACGTGACCCAAAAGTGCTTTTCAGAAAACTTTTTCCGAGACGGCCGCAGTGGGCCTTGTTTTTCTTTACCAATTCATATCTTGAACGCACAAAAAAATTAAAAAATAAATAACGAAAATGTGGGGTGCAACCCGAGGACTTCCCAGGAGGTCACCCATCCTAGTAATACTCTCGCCCAAGGACGGTTAACTTCGGAGTTCTTATGGGATCCGGTGCATTAGTGCTGGTATGATCGCACCCTTAATGACATGCATCGGAAATATATTTGTATTTAAAACCCTTCCGGTTCTTAAGAATTTTGGAATTTTTTTTTTCACGAGTTTTTTCGCATCGTTGCACAATTTATACACGTGAAACAACAAACTAAGGAAAATGTCCCTCGTAAATCGACATTCGCACGTATCTATTGATCCGGATGGATTCACGTGACCCAAAAGTGCTTTTCGGAAAATTTTTTCCGAACTGGCCGCAGTGGGCCTTGTTTTGCTTTACCAATTCATTTCTTGAACGGATAAAAAAATTTAAAAATAAATAACGAAAATGTGGGGTGCAACACAAGGACTTCCCAGGAGGTCACCCATCCTAGTACCACTCTCACCCAAGGACGCTTAACTTCGGAGTTCTGAAGGGATCCGATGCATTAGTGCTGGTATGATCGCACCCTTAATGACATGCATCCGAAATATTTTAGTATTTAAAACCCTTCCGGTTCTTAAGAATTTTGAAGTTGTTTTTTCACGAGTTTTTTCGCATCGTTGCACAATTTATACACGTGAAACAACAAACTAAGGAAAATTTCCCTCGTAAATCGACATTCGCACGTATCTATTGATCCGGATGGATTCACGTGACCCAAAAGTGCTTTTCGGAACACTTTTGCCGAGCCGGCCGCTGTGGGCCTTGTTTTGCTTTACCAATTCATTTCTTGAACGCATAAAAAAATTAAAAAATAAATAACGAATATGTGGGGTGCAACACGAGGACTTCCCAGGAGGTCACCCATCCTAGTACCACTCTCGTCCAAACACGCTTAACTTCGGAGTTCTGATGGGATCCGGTGCATTAGTGCTGGTATGATCGCACCAGCAACGACATGCATCGCAAATATATTAGTATTTAAAACCCTTCCGGTTCTTAAGAATTTTGAAGTTGTTTTTTCACGAGTTTTTTCGCATCGTTGCACAATTTATACACGTGAAACAACAAACTAAGGAAAATTTCCCTCGTAAATCGACATTCGCACGTATCTATTGATCCGGATGGATTCACGTGACCCAAAAGTGCTTTTCGGAACACTTTTACCGAGCCGGCCGCTGTGGGCCTTATTTTGCTTTACCAATTCATTTCTTGAACGCATAAAAAAATTAAAAAATAAATAACGAATATGTGGGGTGCAACACGAGGACTTCCCAGGAGGTCACCCATCCTAGTACCACTCTCGTCCAAACACGCTTAACTTCGGAGTTCTGATGGGATCCGGAGCATTAGTGCTGGTATGATCGCACCAGCAACGACATGCATCGCAAATATATTAGTATTTAAAACCCTTCCGGTTCTTAAGAATTTTGAAATTTTTTTTTCACGAGTTCTTTGGCATTGTTGCACAATTTATACACGAGAAACAACAAACTAAGGAAAATGTCCCTCGTAAATCGACATTCGCACGTATCTATTGATCCGGATGGATTCACGTGACCCAAAAGTGCTTTTCAGAAAACTTTTTCCGAGACGGCCGCAGTGGGCCTTGTTTTTCTTTACCAATTCATATCTTGAACGCACAAAAAAATTAAAAAATAAATAACGAAAATGTGGGGTGCAACCCGAGGACTTCCCAGGAGGTCACCCATCCTAGTAATACTCTCGCCCAAGGACGGTTAACTTCGGAGTTCTTATGGGATCCGGTGCATTAGTGCTGGTATGATCGCACCCTTAATGACATGCATCGGAAATATATTTGTATTTAAAACCCTTCCGGTTCTTAAGAATTTTGGAATTTTTTTTTTCACGAGTTTTTTCGCATCGTTGCACAATTTATACACGTGAAACAACAAACTAAGGAAAATGTCCCTCGTAAATCGACATTCGCACGTATCTATTGATCCGGATGGATTCACGTGACCCAAAAGTGCTTTTCGGAAAATTTTTTCCGAACTGGCCGCAGTGGGCCTTGTTTTGCTTTACCAATTCATTTCTTGAACGGATAAAAAAATTTAAAAATAAATAACGAAAATGTGGGGTGCAACACAAGGACTTCCCAGGAGGTCACCCATCCTAGTACCACCTCACCCAAGGACGCTTAACTTCGGAGTTCTGAAGGGATCCGATGCATTAGTGCTGGTATGATCGCACCCTTAATGACATGCATCCGAAATATTTTAGTATTTAAAACCCTTCCGGTTCTTAAGAATTTTGAAGTTGTTTTTTCACGAGTTTTTTCGCATCGTTGCACAATTTATACACGTGAAACAACAAACTAAGGAAAATTTCCCTCGTAAATCGACATTCGCACGTATCTATTGATCCGGATGGATTCACGTGACCCAAAAGTGCTTTTCGGAACACTTTTGCCGAGCCGGCCGCTGTGGGCCTTGTTTTGCTTTACCAATTCATTTCTTGAACGCATAAAAAAATTAAAAAATAAATAACGAATATGTGGGGTGCAACACGAGGACTTCCCAGGAGGTCACCCATCCTAGTACCACTCTCGTCCAAACACGCTTAACTTCGGAGTTCTGATGGGATCCGGTGCATTAGTGCTGGTATGATCGCACCAGCAACGACATGCATCGCAAATATATTAGTATTTAAAACCCTTCCGGTTCTTAAGAATTTTGAAATTTTTTTTTCACGAGTTCTTTGGCATTGTTGCACAATTTATACACAAGAAACAACAAACTAAGGAAAATGTCCCTCGTAAATCGACATTCGCACGTATCTATTGATCCGGATGGATTCACGTGACCCAAAAGTGCTTTTCAGAAAACTTTTTCCGAGACGGCCGCAGTGGGCCTTGTTTTTCTTTACCAATTCATATCTTGAACGCACAAAAAAATTAAAAAATAAATAACGAAAATGTGGGGTGCAACACGAGGACTTCCCAGGAGGTCACCCATCCTAGTAATACTCTCGCCCAAGGACGGTTAACTTCGGAGTTCTTATGGGATCCGGTGCATTAGTGCTGGTATGATCGCACCCTTAATGACATGCATCGGAAATATATTTGTATTTAAAACCCTTCCGGTTCTTAAGAATTTTGGAATTTTTTTTTTCACGAGTTTTTTCGCATCGTTGCACAATTTATACACGTGAAACAACAAACTAAGGAAAATGTCCCTCGTAAATCGACATTCGCACGTATCTATTGATCCGGATGGATTCACGTAACCCAAAAGTGCTTTTCGGAAAACTTTTTCCGAACTGGCCGCAGTGGGCCTTGTTTTGCTTTACAAATTCATTTCTTGAACGGATAAAAAAATTTAAAAATAAATAACGAAAATGTGGGGTGCAACACAAGGACTTCCCAGGAGGTCACCCATCCTAGTACCACTCTCACCCAAGGACGCTTAACTTCGGAGTTCTGAAGGGATCCGATGCATTAGTGCTGGTATGATCGCACCCTTAATGACATGCATCAGAAATATATTAGTATTTAAAACCCTTCCGGTTCTTAAGAATTTTGAAGTTGTTTTTTCACGAGTTTTTTCGCATCGTTGCACAATTTATACACGTGAAACAACAAACTAAGGAAAATTTCCCTCGTAAATCGACATTCGCACGTATCTATTGATCCGGATGGATTCACGTGACCCAAAAGTGCTTTTCGGAACACTTTTACCGAGCCGGCCGCTGTGGGCCTTATTTTGCTTTACCAATTCATTTCTTGAACGCATAAAAAAATTAAAAAATAAATAACGAATATGTGGGGTGCAACACGAGGACTTCCCAGGAGGTCACCCATCCTAGTACCACTCTCGTCCAAACACGCTTAACTTCGGAGTTCTGATGGGATCCGGAGCATTAGTGCTGGTATGATCGCACCAGCAACGACATGCATCGCAAATATATTAGTATTTAAAACCCTTCCGGTTCTTAAGAATTTTGAAATTTTTTTTTCACGAGTTCTTTGGCATTGTTGCACAATTTATACACGAGAAACAACAAACTAAGGAAAATGTCCCTCGTAAATCGACATTCGCACGTATCTATTGATCCGGATGGATTCACGTGACCCAAAAGTGCTTTTCAGAAAACTTTTTCCGAGACGGCCGCAGTGGGCCTTGTTTTTCTTTACCAATTCATATCTTGAACGCACAAAAAAATTAAAAAATAAATAACGAAAATGTGGGGTGCAACCCGAGGACTTCCCAGGAGGTCACCCATCCTAGTAATACTCTCGCCCAAGGACGGTTAACTTCGGAGTTCTTATGGGATCCGGTGCATTAGTGCTGGTATGATCGCACCCTTAATGACATGCATCGGAAATATATTTGTATTTAAAACCCTTCCGGTTCTTAAGAATTTTGGAATTTTTTTTTTCACGAGTTTTTTCGCATCGTTGCACAATTTATACACGTGAAACAACAAACTAAGGAAAATGTCCCTCGTAAATCGACATTCGCACGTATCTATTGATCCGGATGGATTCACGTGACCCAAAAGTGCTTTTCGGAAAATTTTTTCCGAACTGGCCGCAGTGGGCCTTGTTTTGCTTTACCAATTCATTTCTTGAACGGATAAAAAAATTTAAAAATAAATAACGAAAATGTGGGGTGCAACACAAGGACTTCCCAGGAGGTCACCCATCCTAGTACCACTCTCACCCAAGGACGCTTAACTTCGGAGTTCTGAAGGGATCCGATGCATTAGTGCTGGTATGATCGCACCCTTAATGACATGCATCCGAAATATTTTAGTATTTAAAACCCTTCCGGTTCTTAAGAATTTTGAAGTTGTTTTTTCACGAGTTTTTTCGCATCGTTGCACAATTTATACACGTGAAACAACAAACTAAGGAAAATTTCCCTCGTAAATCGACATTCGCAGGTATCTATTGATCCGGATGGATTCACGTGACCCAAAAGTGCTTTTCGGAACACTTTTGCCGAGCCGGCCGCTGTGGGCCTTGTTTTGCTTTACCAATTCATTTCTTGAACGCATAAAAAAATTAAAAAATAAATAACGAATATGTGGGGTGCAACACGAGGACTTCCCAGGAGGTCACCCATCCTAGTACCACTCTCGTCCAAACACGCTTAACTTCGGAGTTCTGATGGGATCCGGTGCATTAGTGCTGGTATGATCGCACCAGCAACGACATGCATCGCAAATATATTAGTATTTAAAACCCTTCCGGTTCTTAAGAATTTTGAAAATTTTTTTTCACGAGTTCTTTGGCATTGTTGCACAATTTATACACAAGAAACAACAAACTAAGGAAAATGTCCCTCGTAAATCGACATTCGCACGTATCTATTGATCCGGATGGATTCACGTGACCCAAAAGTGCTTTTCAGAAAACTTTTTCCGAGACGGCCGCAGTGGGCCTTGTTTTTCTTTACCAATTCATATCTTGAACGCACAAAAAAATTAAAAAATAAATAACGAAAATGTGGGGTGCAACACGAGGACTTCCCAGGAGGTCACCCATCCTAGTAATACTCTCGCCCAAGGACGGTTAACTTCGGAGTTCTTATGGGATCCGGTGCATTAGTGCTGGTATGATCGCACCCTTAATGACATGCATCGGAAATATATTTGTATTTAAAACCCTTCCGGTTCTTAAGAATTTTGGAATTTTTTTTTTCACGAGTTTTTTCGCATCGTTGCACAATTTATACACGTGAAACAACAAACTAAGGAAAATGTCCCTCGTAAATCGACATTCGCACGTATCTATTGATCCGGATGGATTCACGTAACCCAAAAGTGCTTTTCGGAAAACTTTTTCCGAACTGGCCGCAGTGGGCCTTGTTTTGCTTTACAAATTCATTTCTTGAACAGATAAAAAAATTTAAAAATAAATAACGAAAATGTGGGGTGCAACACAAGGACTTCCCAGGAGGTCACCCATCCTAGTACCACTCTCACCCAAGGACGCTTAACTTCGGAGTTCTGAAGGGATCCGATGCATTAGTGCTGGTATGATCGCACCCTTAATGACATGCATCAGAAATATATTAGTATTTAAAACCCTTCCGGTTCTTAAGAATTTTGAAGTTGTTTTTTCACGAGTTTTTTCGCATCGTTGCACAATTTATACACGTGAAACAACAAACTATGGAAAATTTCCCTCGTAAATCGACATTCGCACGTATCGATTGATCCGGATGGATTCACGTGACCCAAAAGTGCTTTTCGGAACACTTTTACCGAGCCGGCCGCTGTGGGCCTTATTTTGCTTTACCAATTCATTTCTTGAACGCATAAAAAAATTAAAAAATAAATAACGAATATGTGGGGTGCAACACGAGGACTTCCCAGGAGGTCACCCATCCTAGTACCACTCTCGTCCAAACACGCTTAACTTCGGAGTTCTGATGGGATCCGGTGCATTAGTGCTGGTATGATCGCACCAGCAACGACATGCATCGCAAATATATTAGTATTTAAAACCCTTCCGGTTCTTAAGAATTTTGAAATTTTTTTTTCACGAGTTCTTTGGCATTGTTGCACAATTTATACACGAGAAACAACAAACTAAGGAAAATGTCCCTCGTAAATCGACATTCGCACGTATCTATTGATCCGGATGGATTCACGTGACCCAAAAGTGCTTTTCAGAAAACTTTTTCCGAGACGGCCGCAGTGGGCCTTGTTTTTCTTTACCAATTCATATCTTGAACGCACAAAAAAATTAAAAAATAAATAACGAAAATGTGGGGTGCAACCCGAGGACATCCCAGGAGGTCACCCATCCTAGTAATACTCTCGCCCAAGGACGGTTAACTTCGGAGTTCTTATGGGATCCGGTGCATTAGTGCTAGTATGATCGCACCCTTAATGACATGCATCGGAAATATATTTGTATTTAAAACCCTTCCGGTTCTTAAGAATTTTGGAATTTTTTTTTTCACGAGTTTTTTCGCATCGTTGCACAATTTATACACGTGAAACAACAAACTAAGGAAAATGTCCCTCGTAAATCGACATTCGCACGTATCTATTGATCCGGATGGATTCACGTGACCCAAAAGTGCTTTTCGGAAAACTTTTTCCGAACTAGCCGCAGTGGGCCTTGTTTTGCTTTACCAATTCATTTCTTGAACGGATAAAAAAATTTAAAAATAAATAACGAAAATGTGGGGTGCAGCACAAGGACTTCCCAGGAGGTCACCCATCCTAGTACCACTCTCACCCAAGGACGCTTAACTTCGGAGTTCTGAAGGGATCCGATGCATTAGTGCTGGTATGATCGCACCCTTAATGACATGCATCCGAAATATATTAGTATTTAAAACCCTTCCGGTTCTTAAGAATTTTGAAGTTGTTTTTTCACGAGTTTTTTCGCATCGTTGCACAATTTATACACGTGAAACAACAAACTAAGGAAAATTTCCCTCGTAAATCGACATTCGCACGTATCTATTGATCCGGATGGATTCACGTGACCCAAAAGTGCTTTTCGGAACACTTTTACCGAGCCGGCCGCTGTGGGCCTTGTTTTGCTTTACCAATTCATTTCTTGAACGCATAAAAAAATTAAAAAATAAATAACGAATATGTGGGGTGCAACACGAGGACTTCCCAGGAGGTCACCCATCCTGGTACCACTCTCGTCCAAACACGCTTAACTTCGGAGTTCTGATGGGATCCGGTGCATTAGTGCTGGTATGATCGCACCAGCAACGACATGCATCGCAAATATATTAGTATTTAAAACCCTTCCGGTTCTTAAGAATTTTGAAATTTTTTTTTCACGAGTTCTTTGGCATTGTTGCACAATTTATACACGAGAAACAACAAACTAAGGAAAATGTCCCTCGTAAATCGACATTCGCACGTATCTATTGATCCGGATGGATTCACGTGACCCAAAAGTGCTTTTCGGAACACTTTTTCCGAGCCGGCCGCTGTAGGCCTTGTATTGCTTTACCAATTCATTTCTTGAACGCATAAAAAAATTAAAAAATAAATAACGAATATGTGGGGTGCAACACGACGACTTCCCAGGAGGTCACCCATCCTGGTACCACTCTCGCCCAAAAACGCTTAATTTCTGAGTTCTGATGGGATCCGGTGCATTAGTGCTGGTATGATCGCTCCAGCAACGACATGCATCGCAAATATATTAGTATTTGAAACCCTTCCGGTTCTTAAGAATTTTGAAATTTTTTTTTCACGAGTTCTTTGGCATTGTTGCACAATTTATACACGTGAAACAACAAAC
This sequence comes from Rhodomyrtus tomentosa, assembly GCA_028455895.1. Classification (NCBI taxonomy): domain Eukaryota; kingdom Viridiplantae; phylum Streptophyta; class Magnoliopsida; order Myrtales; family Myrtaceae; genus Rhodomyrtus; species Rhodomyrtus tomentosa. The sequence continues at coordinate 18,167,014 of JAPCWY010000001.1, forward strand.
TAAGGAAAATGTCCCTCGTAAATCGATATTCGCACGTATCTATTGATCCGGATGGATTCACGTGACCTAAAAGTGCTTTTCGGAAAACTTTTTCCGAACTGGCCGCTGTGGGCCTTGTTTTGCTTTACCAATTCATTTCTTGAACGGATAAAAAAATTAAAAAATAAATAACGAAAATGTGGGGTGCAACAGAAGGACTTCCCAGGAGGTCACCCATCCTAGTACCACTCTCACCCAAGGACGGTTAACTTCGGAGTTCTGAACGGATCCGATGCATTAGTGCTGGTATGATCGCACCCTTAATGACATGCATAAGAAATATATTAGTATTTAAAACCCTTCCGGTTCTTAAGAATTTTGGAATTTTTTTTCACGAGTTTTTTCGCATCGTTGCACAATTTTTACACGTGAAACAACAAACTAAGGAAAATGTCCCTCGTAAATCGACATTCGCACGTATCTATTGATCCGGATGGATTCACGTGACCCAAAAGCGCTTTTCGGAAAACTTTTTCGGAACCGGCCGCAGTGGGCCTTGTTTTGCTTTACCAATTCATTTCTTGAACGCATAAAAAAATTAAAAAATAAATAACGAAAATGTGGGGTGCAACACGAGGACTTCCCAGGAGGTCACCCATCCTAGTACTACTCTCGCCCAAGGACGGTTAACTTCGGAGTTCTGATGGGATTCGGTGCATTAGTGCTGGTATGATCGCACCCTTAATGACATGCATCGGAAATATATTTGTATTTAAAACCCTTCCGGTTTTTAAGAATTTTGAAATTGTTTTTTCACGAGTTTTTTCGCATCGTTGCACAATTTATACACGTGACACAACAAACTAAGGAAAATTTCCATCGTAAATCGACATTCGCACGTATCTATTGATCCGGATGGATTCACGTGACCCAAAAGAGCTTTTTGGAACACTTTTACCGGGCCAGCCACTGTGGGCCTTGTTTTGCTTTACCAATTCATTTCTTGAACGCATAAAAAAATTAAAAAATAAATAACGAATATGTGGGGTGCAACACGAGGACTTCCCAGGAGGTCACCCATCCTAGTACCACTCTCGTCCAAACACGCTTAACTTCGGAGTTCTGATGGGATCCGGTGCATTACTGCTGGTATGATCGCTCCAGCAACGACATGCATCGCAAATATATTAGTATTTAAAACCCTTCCGGTTCTTAAGAATTTTGAAATTTTTTTTTCACGAGTTCTTTGGCATTGTTGCACAATTTATACACGTGAAACAACAAACTAAGGAAAATGTCCCTCGTAAATCGACATTCGCACGTATCTATTGATCCGGATGGATTCACGTGACCCAAAAGTGCTTTTCAGAAAACTTTTTCCGAGACGGCCGCAGTGGGCCTTGTTTTTCTTTACCAATTCATATCTTGAGCGCACAAAAAAATTAAAAAATAAGTAACGAAAATGTGGGGTGCAACCCGAGGACTTCCCAGGAGGTCACCCATCCAAGTACTACTCTCGCCCAAGGACGGTTAACTTCGGAGTTCTTATGGGATCCGGTGCATTAGTGCTGGTATGATCGCACCCTTAATGACATGCATCGGAAATATATTTGTATTTAAAACCCTTCCGGTTCTTAAGAATTTTGGAATTTCTTTTCACGAGTTTTTTCGCATCGTTGCACAATTTATACACGTGAAACAACAAACTAAGGAAAATGTCCCACGTAAATTGACATTCGCACGTATCTATTGATCCGGATGGATTCACGTGACCCAAAAGTGCTTTTCGGAAAACTTTTTCCGAACCGGCCGCAGTGGCCCTTGTTTTGCTTTACCAATTCATTTCTTGAACGCATAAAAAAATTAAAAAATAAATAACGAAAATTTGGGGTGCAACACGAGGACTTCCCAGGAGGTCACCCATCCTAGTACCACTCTCACCCAAGGACGCTTAACTTCGGAGTTCTGATGGGATCCGGTGCATTAGTGCTGGTATGATCGCACCAGCAATGATATGCATCGCAAATATATTAGTATTTAAAACCCTTCCGGTTCTTAAGAATTTTGAAATTTTTTTTTCACGAGTTTTTTCGCATCGTTGCACAATTTATACACGTGAAACAACAAACCAAGGAAAATGTCCCTCGTAAATCGACATTCGCACGTATCTATTGATCCGGATGGATTCAGGTGACCCAAAAGTGGTTTTCGGAAAACTTTTTTCGAACAGGCCGCAGTGGGCCTTGTTTTGCTTTACCAATTCATATCTTGAACGCATAAAAAATTTAAAAAATAAATAACGAAAATGTTGGTCGCAACACGAGGACTTCCCAGGAGGTCACCCATCCTAGTACCACTCTCGCCCAAACACGCTTAACTTCGGAGTTCTGATGGGATCCGGTGCATTAGTGCTGGTATGATCGCACCCTTAATGACATGCATCGGAAATATATTTGTATTTAAAACCCTTCCGGTTCTTAAGAATTTTGAAATTGTTTTTTCACGAGTTTTTTCCCATCGTTGCACAATTTATACACGTGAAACAACAAACCAAGGAAAATTTCCCTCGTAAATCGACATTCGCACGTATCTATTGATCCGGATGGAGTCACGTCACCCAAAAGTGCTTTTCGGAACACTTTTACCGAGCCGGACGCTGTGGGCCTTGTTTTTCTTTACCAATTCATTTCTTGAACGCATAAAAAAATTAAAAAATAAATAACGAATATGTGGGCTGCAACACGAGGACTTCCCCGGAGGTCACCCATCCTAGTACCACTCTCGCCCAAACACGCTTAACTTCGGAGTTCTGATGGGATCCGGTGCATTAGTGCTGGTATGATCGCACCAGCAATGACATGCATCGCAAATATATTAGTATTTAAAACCCTTCCGGTTCTTAAGAATTTTGAAATTTTTTTTTCACGAGTTTTTAGGCATTGTTGCACAATTTAAACACGTGAAACAACAAACTAAGGAAAATGTCCCTCGTAAATCGACATTCGCACGTATCTATTGATCCGGATGGATTCACGTGACCCAAAAGTGCTTTTCGGAACACTTTTACCAAGCCAGCCGCTGTGGGCCTTGTTTTGCTTTACCAATTCATTTCTTGAACGCATAAAAAAATTAAAAAATAAATAACGATTATGTGGGGTGCAACACGACGACTTCCCAGGAGGTCACCCATCCTAGTACCACTCTCGCCCAAAAACGCTTAACTTCGGAGTTCTGATGGGATCCGGTGCATTAGTGCTGGTATGATCGCTCCAGCAACGACATGCATCGCAAATATATTAGTATTTAAAACCCTTCCGGTTCTTAAGAATTTTGAAATTTTTTTTTCACGAGTTCTTTGGCGTTGTTGCACAATTTATACACGTGAAACAACAAACTAAGGAAAATGTCCCTCGTAAATCGACATTCGCACGCATCTATTGATCCGGATGGATTCACGTGACCCAAAAGTGCTTTTCTGAAAACTTTTTCCGAGACGGCCGCAGTGGGCCTTGTTTTTCTTTACCAATTCATATCTTGAACGCACAAAAAAATTAAAAAATAAGTAACGAAAATGTGGGGTGCAACCCGAGGACTTCCCAGGAGGTCACCCATCCAAGTACTACTCTCGCCCAAGGACGGTTAACTTCGGAGTTCTTATGGGATCCGGTGCATTAGTGCTGGTATGATCGCACCCTTAATGACATGCATCGGAAATATATTTGTATTTAAAACCCTTCCGGTTCTTAAGAATTTTGAAATTGTTTTTTCACGAGTTTTTTCGCATCGTTGAACAATTTATACACGTGAAACAACAAACTATGGAAAATTTCCTTCGTGAATCGACATTCGCACGCATCTATTGATCCGGATGGATTCACGTGACCCAAAAGTGCTTTTCGGAACACTTTTTCCGAGCCGGCCGCTGTGGGCCTTGTTTTGCTTTACCAATTCATTTCTTGAACGCATAAAAAAATTAAAAAATAAATAACGAATATGTGGGGTGCAACACGACGACTTCCCAGGAGGTCACCCATCCTGGTACCACTCTCGCCCAAAAACGCTTAACTTCGGAGTTCTGATGGGATCCGGTGCATTAGTGCTGGTGTGATCGCTCCAGCAACGACATGCATCGCAAATATATTAGTATTTAAAACCCTTCCGGTTCTTAAGAATTTTGAAATTTTTTTTTCCCGAGTTCTTTGGCATTGTTGCACAACTTATACACGTGAAACAGCAAACTAAGGAAAATGTCCCTCGTAAATCGATATTCGCACGTATCTATTGATCCGGATGGATTCACGTGACCCAAAAGTGCTTTTCGGAAAACTTTTTCCGAACTGGCCGCAGTGGGCCTTGTTTTGCTTTACCAATTCATTTCTTGAACGGATAAAAAAATTAAAAAATAAATAACGAAAATGTGGGGTGCAACAGAAGGACTTCCCAGGAGGTCACCCATCCTAGTACCACTCTCGCCCAAGGACGGTTAACTTCGGAGTTCTGAACGGATCCGATGCATTAGTGCAGGTATGATCGCACCCTTAATGACATGCATCAGAAATATATTAGTATTTAAAACCCTTCCGGTTCTTAAGAATTTTGGAATTTTTTTTTCACGAGTTTTTTCGCATCGTTGCACAATTTATACACGTGAAACAACAAACTAAGGAAAATGTCTCTCGTAAATCGACATTCGCACGTATCTATTGATCCGGATGGATTCACGTGACCCAAAAGTGCTTTTCGAAAAACTTTTTCCGAACCGGCCGCAGTGGGCCTTGTTTTGCTTTACCAATTTATTTCTTGAACGCATAAAAAAATTAAAAAATAAATAACGAAAATGTGGGGTGCAACACGAGGACTTCCCAGGAGGTCACCCATCCTAGTACCACTCTCTCCCAAGGACGCTTAACTTCGGAGTTCTGATGGGATCCGATGCATTGGTGCTGGTATGAACGCACCCTTAATGACATGCATCGGAAATATATTTGTATTTAAAACCCTTCCGGTTCTTAAGAATTTTGAAATTTTTTTTTCACGAGTTTTTTCGCATCGTTGCACAACTTATACACGTGAAACAACAAACTAAGGAAAATGTCCCTCGTAAATCGATATTCGCACGTATCTATTGATCCGGATGGATTCACGTGACCCAAAAGTGCTTTTCGGAAAACTTTTTCCGAGCCGGCCGCAAAGGGCCCTGTTTTGCTTTACCAATTCATTTCTTGAACGCATAAAAAAATTAAAAAATAAATAACGAAAATGTGGGGTGCAACACGAGGACTTCCCAGGAGGTCACCCATCCTAGAACCACTCTCCCCCAAGGACGCTTAACTTCGGAGTTCTGATGGGATCCGGTGCATTAGTGTTGGTATGATCGCTCCCTTAATGACATGCATCAGAAATATATTTGTATTTAAAACCCTTCCGGTTCTTAAGAATTTTCAAATTGTTTTTTCACGAGTTTTTTCGCATCGTTGCACAATTTATACACGTGAAACAACAAACTAAGGAAAATTTCCCTCGTAAATCGACATTCGCACGTATCTATTGATCCGGATGGATTCACGTGACCCAAAAGTGCTTTTCGGAACACTTTTACCGAGCCGGCCGCTGTGGGCCTTGTTTTGCTTTACCAATTCATTTCTTGAACGCATAAAAAAATTAAAAAATAAATAACGAATATGTGGGGTGCAACACGAGGACTTCCCAGGAGGTCACCCATCCTAGTACCACTCTCGTCCAAACACGCTTAACTTCGTAGTTCTGTTGGGATCCGGTGCATTAGTGCTGGTATGATCGCACCAGCAACGACATGCATCGGAAATATATTAGTATTTAAAACCCTTCCGGTTCTTAAGAATTTTGAAATTTTTTTTTCACGAGTTTTTTCGCATCGTTGCACAATTTATACACGTGAAACAACAAACTAAGGAAAATGTCTCTCGTAAATCGACATTCGCACGTATCTATTGATCCGGATGGATTCAGGTGACCCAAAAGTGCTTTTCGGAAAACTTTTTTCGAACAGGCCGCTGTGGGCATTGTTTTGCATTACCAATTCATATCTTGAACGCATAAAAAAATTAAAAAATAAATAACGAATATGTGGGCTGCAACACGAGGACTTCCCAGGAGGTCACCCATCCTAGTACCACTCTCGCCCAAACACGCTTAACTTCGGAGTTCTGATGGGATCCGGTGCATTAGTGCTGGTATGATCGCACCAGCAATGACATGCATCGCAAATATATTAGTATTTAAAACCCTTCCTGTTCTTAAGAATTTTGAAATTTTTTTTTCACGAGTTTTTTCGCATCGTTGCACAATTTATACACGTGAAACAACAAACTATGGAAAATGTCACTCGTTAATCGACATTCGCACGTATCTATTGATCCGGATGGATTCACGTGACCCAAAAGTGCTTTTCGGAAAACTTTTTCCGAACCGGCCGCAGTGGGCCTTGTTTTGGTTTACCAATTCATTTCTTGAACGCATAAAAAAATAAAAAATAAATAACGAAAATGTGGGGTGCAACACGAGGACTTCCCCGGAGGTCACCCATCCTAGTACCATTCTCACCCAAAAGAGGCTTAACTTCCGAGTTCTGACGGGATCCGATGCATTAGTGCTGGTATGATCGCACCCTTAATGACATGCATCGGGAATATATTTGTATTTAAAACCCTTCCGGTTCTTAAGAATTTTGAAATTTTTTTTTCACGAGTTTTTTCGCATCGTTGCACAATTTATACACGTGAAACAACAAACTATGGAAAATGTCACTCGTTAATCGACATTCGCACGTATCTATTGATCCGGATGGATTCACGTGACCCAAAAGTGCTTTTCGGAAAACTTTTTCCGAACCGGCCGCAGTGGGCCTTGTTTTGCTTTACCAATTCATTTCTTGAACGCATAAAAAAATAAAAAATAAATAACGAAAATGTGGGGTGCAACACGAGGACTTCCCAGGAGGTCACCCATCCTAGTACCATTCTCACCCAAAGAGGCTTAACTTCCGAGTTCTGACGGGATCCGATGCATTAGTGCTGGTATGATCGCACCCTTAATGACATGCATCGGGAATATATTTGTATTTAAAACCCTTCCGGTTCTTAAGAATTTTGAAATTTTTTTTTCACGAGTTTTTTCGCATCGTTGCACAATTTATACACGTGAAACAACAAACTATGGAAAATGTCACTCGTTAATCGACATTCGCACGTATCTATTGATCCGGATGGATTCACGTGACCCAAAAGTGCTTTTCGGAAAACTTTTTCCGAACCGGCCGCAGTGGGCCTTGTTTTTCTTGACCAATTCATATCTTGAGCGCACAAAAAAATTAAAAAATAAATAACGAAAATGTAGGGTGCAACACGAGGACTTCCCAGGAGGTCACCCATCCTAGTACCACTCTCACCCAAGGACGCTTAACTTCGGAGTTCTGATGGGATCCGATGCATTAGTGCTGGTATGATCGCACCCTTAATGACATGCATCGGAAATATATTTGTATTTAAAACCCTTCCGGTTCTTAAGAATTTTGAAAAAAAAATTTCACGAGTTCTTTGGCATTTGTTGCACAATTTATACACGTGAAACAACAAACTATGGAAAATGTCCCTCGTAAATCGACATTCGCACGTATCTATTGATCCGGATGGATTCACGTGACCCAAAAGTGCTTTTCAGAAAACTTTTTGCGAGACGGCCGCAGTGGGCCTTGTTTTTCTTTACCAATTGATATCTTGAACGCCCAAAAAAATTAAAAAATAAGTAACGAAAATGTGGGGTGCAACCCGAGGACTTCCCAGGAGGTCACCTATCCTAGTACTACTCTCGCCCAGGGACGGTTAACTTCGGAGTTCTTATGGGATCCGGTGCATTAGTGCTGGTATGATCGCACCATTAATGACATGGATCGGAAATATATTTGTATTTAAAACCCTTCCGGTTCTTAAGAATTTTGGAATTTTTTTTTCACGAGTTTTTTCGCATCGTTGCACAATTTGTACACGTGAAACAACAAACTATGGAAAATGTCACTCGTAAATCGACATTCGCACGTATCTATTGATCCGGATGGATTCACGTGACCCAAAAGTGCTTTTCGGAAAACTTTTTCCGAGCCGGCCGCAGTGGGCCTTGTTTTGCCTTACCAATTCATTTCTTGAACGCATAAAAAAATTAAAAAATAAATAACGAAAATGTGGGGTGCAACACGAGGACTTCCCAGGAGGTCACCCATCCTAGTACCACTCTCACCCAAGGACGCTTAACTTGGGAGTTGTGATGGGATCCGGTGCATTAGTGCTGGTATGATCGCACCCGCAATGACATGCATCACAAATATATTTGTATTTAAAACCCTTCCGGTTCTTAAGAATTTTGGAATTTTTTTTTCACGAGTTTTTTCGCTTCGTTGAACAATTTATACACGTGAAACAACAAACTAAGTAAAATGTCCCTCGTAAATCAACATTCGCACGTATCTATTGATCCGGATGGATTCACGTGACCCAAAAGTGCTTTTCGGAAAACTTTTTCCGAGCCGGCCGCAGTGGGCCTTGTTTTGCCTCACCAATTCATTTCTTGAACGCATAAAAAAATTAAAAAATAAATAACGAAAATGTGGGGTGCAACACGAGGACTTCCCAGGAGGTCACCCATCCTAGTACCACTCTCACCCAAGGACGCTTAACTTGGGAGTTGTGATGGGATCCGGTGCATTAGTGCTGGTATGATCGCACCCGCAATGACATGCAACACAAATATATTTGTATTTAAAACCCTTCCGGTTCTTAAGAATTTTGGAATTTTTTTTTCACGAGTTTTTTCGCTTCGTTGCACAATTTATACATGTGAAACAACAAACTAAGGAAAATGTCCCTCGTAAATCGACATTCGCAGGTATCTATTGATCCGGATGGATTCACGTGACCCAAAAGTGCTTTTCAGAAAACTTTTTCCGAGACGGCCGCAGTGGGCCTTGTTTTGCTTTACTAATTCATATCTTGAACGCATTAAAAAATTTAAAAATAAGTAACGAAAATGTGGGGTGCAACACGAGGACTTCCCAGGAGGTCACCCATCCTAGTACTACTCTCGCCCAAGGAAGGTTAACTTTGGAGTTCTGATGGGATCCGGTGCATTAGTGCTGGTATGATCGCACCCTTAATGACATGCATCGGAAATATATTTGTATTTAAAACCCTTCCGGTTCTTAAGAATTTTGAAATTGTTTTTTCACGAGTTTTTTCGCATCGTTGCACAATTTATACACGTGAAACAACAAACTAAGGAAAATGTCCCTCGTAAATCGACATTCGCACGTATCTATTGATCCGGATGGATTCACGTGACCCAAAAGTGCTTTTCGAAAAAGTTTTTCCGAACCGGCCGCAGTGGGCCTTGTTTTGCTTTACCAATTCATATCTTGAACGCATAAAAAATTTAAAAAATAAATAACGAAAATGTTGGTTGCAACACGAGGACTTTCCAGGAGGTCACCCATCCTAGTACCACTCTCGCCCAAACACGCTTAACTTCGGAGTTCTGATGGGATCCGGTGCATTAGTGCTGGTATGATCGCACCCTTAATGACATGCATCGGAAATATATTTGTATTTAAAACCCTTCCGGTTCTTAAGAATTTTGAAATTATTTTTTCACGAGTTTTTTTCGCATTGTTGCACAATTTATACACGTGAAACAACAAACTGAGGAAAATGTCTCTCGTAAATCGACATTCGCACGTATCTATTGATCCGGACGGATTCACGTGGCCCAAAAGTGCTTTTCAGAAAACTTTTTCCGAGACTGCCGCAGTGGGCCTTGTTTTGCTTTACTAATTCATATCTTGAACGCATAAAAAAATTAAAAAATAAGTAACGAAAATGTGGGGTGCAACACGAGGACTTCCCAGGAGGTCACCCATCCTAGTACTACTCTCGCCCAAGGACGGTTAACTTCGGAGTTCTGATGGGATTCGGCGCATTAGTGCTGGTATGATCGCACCCTTAATGACATGCATCGGAAATATATTTGTATTTAAAACCCTTCCGGTTCTTAAGAATTTTGAAATTGTTTTTTCACGAGTTTTTTCGCATCGTTGCACAATTTATACACGTGAAACAACAAACTCAGGAAAATTTCCCTCGTAAATCGACATTCGCACGCATCTATTGATCCGGATGGATTCACGTGACCCAAAAGTGCTTTTCAGAAAACTTTTTTCGAGACGGCCGCAGTGGGCCTTGTTTTTCTTTACCAATTCATATCTTGAACGCACAAAAAAATTAAAAAATAAGTAACGAAAATGTGAGGTGCAACCCGAGGACTTCCCAGGAGGTCACACATCCTAGTACTACTCTTGCCCAAGGACGGTTAACTTCGGAGTTCTTGTGGGATCCGGTGCATTAGTGCTGGTATGATCGCACCCTTAATGACATGCATCGGAAATATATTTGTATTTAAAACCCTTCCGGTTCTTAAGAATTTTGGAACTTTTTTTTTCACGAGTTTTTTCGCATCGTTGCACAATTTATACACGTGAAACAACAAACTAAGGAAAATGTCCCTCGTAAATCGACATTCGCACGTATCTATTGATCCAGATGGATTCACGTGACCCAAAAGTGCTTTTCGGAAAACTTTTTCCGAACCGGCCGCAGTGGGCCTTGTTTTGCTTTACCAATTCATTTCTTGAACGCATAAAAAAATTAATAAATAAATAACGAAAATGTGGGGTGCAACACGAGGACTTCCCAGGAGGTCACCCATCCTAGTACCACTCTCACCCAAGGACGCTTAACTTCGGAGTTCTGATGGGATCCGATGCATTAGTGCTGGTATGATCGCACCCTTAATGACATGCATCGGAAATATATTTGTATTTAAAACCCTTCCGGTTCTTAAGAATTTTGGAATTTTTTTTTCACGAGTTTTTTCGCATCGTTGCACAATTTATACACGTGAAACAACAAACTAAGGAAAATGTCCCTCGTAAATCGACATTCGCACGTATCTATTGATCCAGATGGATTCACGTGACCCGAAAGTGCTTTTCGGAACACTTTTTCCGAGCCGGCCGCTGTGGGCCTTGTTTTGCTTTACCAATTCATTTCTTGAACGCATAAAAAAATTTAAAAATAAATAACGAATATGTGGGGTGCAACACGAGGACTTCCCAGGAGGTCACCCATCCTAGTACCACTCTCGCCCAAACACGCTTAACTTCGGAGTTCTGATGGCATCCGGTGCATTAGTGCTGGTATGATCGCACCCGCAATGACATGCATCGCAAATATATTTGTATTTCAAACCCTTCCGGTTCTTAAGAATTTTGAACTTTTTTTTTCACGAGTTTTTTCGCATTGTTGCACAATTTATACACGTGAAACAACAAACTCAGGAAAATTTCCCTCGTAAATCGACAATCGCACGCATCTATTGATCCGGATGGATTCACGTGACCCAAAAGTGCTTTTCAGAAAACTTTTTTCGAGACGGCCGCAGTGGGCCTTGTTTTTCTTTACCAATTCATATCTTGAACGCACAAAAAAATTAAAAAATAAGTAACGAAAATGTGAGGTGCAACCCGAGGACTTCCCAGGAGGTCACACAACCTAGTACTACTCTCGCCCAAGGACGGTTAACTTCGGAGTTCTTATGGGATCCGGTGCATTAGTGCTGGTATGATCGCACCCTTAATGACATGCATCGGAAATATATTTGTATTTAAAAACCTTCCGGTTCTTAGGAATTTTGGAACTTTTTTTTTCATGAGTTTTTTCGTATCGTTGCACAATTTATACACGTGAAACAACAAACTAAGGAAAATGTCCCTCGTAAATCGACATTCGCACGTATCTATTGATCCGGATGGATTCACGTGACCCGAAAGTGCTTTTCGGAACACTTTTTCCGAGCCGGCCGCTGTGGGCCTTGTTTTGCTTTACCAATTCATTTCTTGAACGCATAAAAAAATTTAAAAATAAATAACGAATATGTGGGGTGCAACACGAGGACTTCCCAGGAGGTCACCCATCCTAGTACCACTCTCGCCCAAACACGCTTAACTTCGGAGTTCTGATGGCATCCGGTGCATTAGTGCTGGTATGATCGCACCCGCAATGACATGCATCGCAAATATATTTGTATTTCAAACCCTTCCGGTTCTTAAGAATTTTGAACTTTTTTTTTCACGAGTTTTTTCGCATTGTTGCACAATTTATACACGTGAAACAACAAACTCAGGAAAATTTCCCTCGTAAATCGACATTCGCACGCATCTATTGATCCGGATGGATTCACGTGACCCAAAAGTGCTTTTCAGAAAACTTTTTTCGAGACGGCCGCAGTGGGCCTTGTTTTTCTTTACCAATTCATATCTTGAACGCACAAAAAAATTAAAAAATAAGTAACGAAAATGTGAGGTGCAACCCGAGGACTTCCCAGGAGGTCACACATCCTAGTACTACTCTCGCCCAAGGACGGTTAACTTCGGAGTTCTGATGGGATTCGGCGCATTAGTGCTGGTATGATCGCACCCTTAATGACATGCATCGGAAATATATTTGTATTTAAAACCCTTCCGGTTCTTAAGAATTTTGGAATTTTTTTTTCACGAGTTTTTTCGCATCGTTGCACAATTTATACACGTGAAACAACAAACTAAGGAAAATGTCCCTCGTAAATCGACATTCGCACGTATCTATTGATCCGGATGGATTCACGTGACCCGAAAGTGCTTTTCGGAACACTTTTTCCGAGCCGGCCGCAGTGGGCCTTGTTTTGCTTTACCAATTCATTTCTTGAACGCATAAAAAAATTAAAAAATAAATAACGAATATGTGGGGTGCAACACGAGGACTTCCCAGGAGGTCACCCATCCTAGTACCACTCTCGCCCAAACACGCTTAACTTCGGAGTTCTGATGGCATCCGGTGCATTAGTGCTGGTATGATCGCACCCGCAATGACATGCATCGCAAATATATTTGTATTTCAAACCCTTCCGGTTCTTAAGAATTTTGGAACTTTTTTTTTCACGAGTTTTTTCGCATCGTTGCACAATTTATACACGTGAAACAACAAACTAAGGAAAATGTCCCTCGTAAATCGACATTCGCACGTATCTATTGATCCGGATGGATTCACGTGACCCAAAAGTGCTTTTCGGAAAACTTTTTCCGAACCGGCCGCAGTGGGCCTTGTTTTGCTTTACCAATTCATTTCTTGAACGCATAAAAAAATTAATAAATAAATAACGAAAATGTGGGGTGCAACACGAGGACTTCCCAGGAGGTCACCCATCCTAGTACCACTCTCACCCAAGGACGCTTAACTTCGGAGTTCTGATGGGATCCGATGCATTAGTGCTGGTATGATCGCACCCTTAATGACATGCATCGGAAATATATTTGTATTTAAAACCCTTCCGGTTCTTAAGAATTTTGGAATTTTTTTTTCACGAGTTTTTTCGCATCGTTGCACAATTTATACACGTGAAACAACAAACTAAGGAAAATGTCCCTCGTAAATCGACATTCGCACGTATCTATTGATCCGGATGGATTCACGTGACCCGAAAGTGCTTTTCGGAACACTTTTTCCGAGCCGGCCGCTGTGGGCCTTGTTTTGCTTTACCAATTCATTTCTTGAACGCATAAAAAAATTAAAAAATAAATAACGAATATGTGGGGTGCAACACGAGGACTTCCCAGGAGGTCACCCATCCTAGTACCACTCTCGCCCAAACACGCTTAACTTCGGAGTTCTGATGGCATCCGGTGCATTAGTGCTGGTATGATCGCACCCGCAATGACATGCATCGCAAATATATTTGTATTTCAAACCCTTCCGGTTCTTAAGAATTTTGAAATTTTTTTTCACGAGTTTTTTCGCATTGTTGCACAATTTATACACGTGAAACAACAAACTGAGGAAAATGTCCCTCGTAAATCGACATTCGCACGTATCTATTGATCCGGACGGATTCACGTGGCCCAAAAGTGCTTTTCAGAAAACTTTTTCCGAGACTGCCGCAGTGGGCCTTGTTTTGCTTTACTAATTCATATCTTGAACGCATAAAAAAATTAAAAAATAAGTAACGAAAATGTGGGGTGCAACACGAGGACTTCCCAGGAGGTCACCCATCCTAGTACTACTCTCGCCCAAGGACGGTTAACTTCGGAGTTCTGATGGGATTCGGCGCATTAGTGCTGGTATGATCGCACCCTTAATGACATGCATCGGAAATATATTTGTATTTAAAACCCTTCCGGTTCTTAAGAATTTTGAAATTGTTTTTTCACGAGTTTTTTCGCATCGTTGCACAATTTATACACGTGAAACAACAAACTAAGGAAAATTTCCCTCGTAAATCGACATTCGCACGCATCTATTGATCCGGATGGATTCACGTGACCCAAAAGTGCTTTTCAGAAAACTTTTTCCGAGACGGCCGCAGTGGGCCTTGTTTTTCTTTACCAATTCATATCTTGAACGCACAAAAAAATTAAAAAATAAGTAACGAAAATGTGAGGTGCAACCCGAGGACTTCCCAGGAGGTCACACATCCTAGTACTACTCTCGCCCAAGGACGGTTAACTTCGGAGTTCTTATGGGATCCGGTGCATTAGTGCTGGTATGATCGCACCCTTAATGACATGCATCGGAAATATATTTGTATTTAAAACCCTTCCGGTTCTTAAGAATTTTGGAACTTTTTTTTTCACGAGTTTTTTCGCATCGTTGCACAATTTATACACGTGAAACAACAAACTAAGGAAAATGTCCCTCGTAAATCGACATTCGCACGTATCTATTGATCCGGATGGATTCACGTGACCCAAAAGTGCTTTTCGGAAAACTTTTTCCGAACCGGCCGCAGTGGGCCTTGTTTTGCTTTACCAATTCATTTCTTGAACGCATAAAAAAATTAAAAAATAAATAACGAAAATGTGGGGTGCAACACGAGGACTTCCCAGGAGGTCACCCATCCTAGTACCACTCTCACCCAAGGACGCTTAACTTCGGAGTTCTGATGGGATCCGATGCATTAGTGCTGGTATGATCGCACCCTTAATGACATGCATCGGAAATATATTTGTATTTAAAACCCTTCCGGTTCTTAAGAATTTTGGAATTTTTTTTTCACGAGTTTTTTCGCATCGTTGCACAATTTATACACGTGAAACAACAAACTAAGGAAAATGTCCCTCGTAAATCGACATTCGCACGTATCTATTGATCCGGATGGATTCACGTGACCCAAAAGTGCTTTTCGAAAAACTTTTTCCGAACCGGCCGCAGTGGGCCTTGTTTTGCTTTACCAATTCATATCTTGAACGCATAAAAAATTTAAAAAATAAATAACGAAAATGTTGGTTGCAACACGAGGACTTTCCAGGAGGTCACCCATCCTAGTACCACTCTCGCCCAAACACGCTTAACTTCGGAGTTCTGATGGGATCCTGTGCATTAGTGCTGGTATGATCGCACCCTTAATGACATGCATCGGAAATATATTTGTATTTAAAACCCTTCCCGTTCTTAAGAATTTTGAAATTGTTTTTTCACGAGTTTTTTCGCATCGTTGCACAATTTATACACGTGAAACAACAAACTATGGAAAATGTCCCTCGTAAATCGACATTCGCACGTATCTATTGATCCGGATGGATTCACGTGACCCAAAAGTGCTTTTCGGAAAACTTTTTCCGAACCGGCCGCAGTGGGCCTTGTTTTGCTTTACCAATTCATTTCTTGAACGCATAAAAAAATTAAAAAATAAATAACGAAAAAGTGGGGTGCAACACGAGGACTTCCCAGGAGGTCACCCATCCTAGTACCATTCTCACCCAGGGACGCTTAACTTCGGAGTTCTGATGGGATCCGATGCATTAGTGCTGGTATGATCGCACCCTTAATGACATGCATCGGAAATATATTTGTATTTAAAACCCTTCCGGTTCTTAAGAATTTTGGAACTTTTTTTTTCACGAGTTTTTTCGCATCGTTGCACAATTTATACACGAGAAACAACAAACTAAGGAAAATGTCCCTCGTAAATCGACATTCGCACGTATCTATTGATCCGGATGGATTCACGTGACCCAAAAGTGCTTTTCGGAAAACTTTTTCCGAGCCGGCCGCAGTGGGCCTTGTTTTGCTTTACCAAATCATTTCTTGAACGCATAAAAAAATTAAAAAATAAATAACAAAAATGTGGGGTGCAACACGAGGACTTCCCAGGAGGTCACCCATCCTAGTACCACTCTCACCCAAGGACGCTTAACTTGGGAGTTGTGATGGGATCCGGCGCATTAGTGCTGGTTTGATCGCACCCGCAATGACATGCATCACAAATATATTTGTATTTAAAACCCTTCCGGTTCTTAAGAATTTTGGAATTTTTTTTTCACGAGTTTTTTCGCGTCGTTGCACAATTTATACACGTGAAACAACAAACTAAGGAAAATGACCCTCGTAAATCGACATTCGCACGTATCTATTGATCCGGATGGATTCACGTGACCCAAAAGTGCTTTTCAGAAAACTTTTTCCGAGACGGCCGCAGTGGGCCTTGTTTTGCTTTACTAATTCATATCTTGAACGCATAAAAAAATTAAAAAATAAGTAACGAAAATGTGGGGTGCAACACGAGGACTTCCCAGGAGGTCACCCATCCTAGTACTACTCTCGCCCAAGGACGGTTAACTTCGGAGTTCTGATGGGATCCGGTGCATTAGTGCTGGTATGATCGCACCCTTAATGACATGCATCGGAAATATATTTGTATTTAAAACCCTTCCGGTTCTTAAGAATTTTGAAATTGTTTTTTCACGAGTTTTTTCGCATCGTTGCACAATTTATACACGTGAAACAACAAACTAAGGAAAATGTCCCTCGTAAATCGACATTCGCACGTATCTATTGATCCAGATGGATTCACGTGACCCAAAAGTGCTTTTCGGAAAACTTTTTCCGAACCGGCCGCAGTGGGCCTTGTTTTGCTTTACCAATTCATTTCTTGAACGCATAAAAAAATTAAAAAATAAATAACGAAAATGTGGGGTGCAACACGAGGACTTCCCAGGAGGTCACCCATCCTAGTACTACTCTCGCCCAAGGACGGTTAACTTCGGAGTTCTGATGGGATCCGGTGCATTAGTGCTGGTATGATCGCACCCTTAATGACTTGCATCGGAAATATATTTGTATTTAAAACCCTTCCGGTTCTTAAGAATTTTGAAAAAAAAAATTTCACGAATTTTTTCGCATCGTTGCACAATTTACACACGTGAAAAAACAAACTAAGGAAAATTTCCTTCGTAAATCGACATTCGCACGTATCTATTGATCCGGATGGATTCACGTGACCCAAAAGTGCTTTTCGGAACACTTTTTCCGAGCCGGCCGCTGTGGGCCTTGTTTTGCTTTACCAATTCATTTCTTGAACGCTTAAAAAAATTAAAAAATAAATAACGAATATGTGGGGTGCAACACGAGGACTTCCCAGGAGGTCACCCATCCTAGTACCACTCTCGCCCAAACACGCTTAACTTCGGAGTTCTGATGGGATCCGGTGCATTAGTGCTGGTATGATCGCACCAGCAATGACATGCATCGCAAATATATTTGTATTTAAAACCCTTCCGGTTCTTAAGAATTTTGAAATTTTCTTTTCACGAGTTCTTTGGCATTCTTGCACAATTTATACACGTGAAACAACAAACTAAGGAAAATGTCCCTCGTAAATCGACATTCGCACGTATCTATTGATCCGGATGGATTCACGTGACCCAAAAGTACTTTTCAGAAAACTTTTTCCGAGACGGCCGCAGTGGGCCTTGTTTTTCTTTACCAATTCATATCTTGAACGCACAAAAAAATTAAAAAATAAGTAACGAAAATGTGAGGTGCAACCCGAGGACTTCCCAGGAGGTCACACATCCTAGTACTACTCTCGCCCAAGGACGGTTAACTTCGGAGTTCTTATGGGATCCGGTGCATTAGTGCTGGTATGATCGCACCCTTAATGACATGCATCGGAAATATATTTGTATTTAAAACCCTTCCGGTTCTTAAGAATTTTGGAACTTTTTTTTTCACGAGTTTTTTCGCATCGTTGCACAATTTATACACGTGAAACAACAAACTAAGGAAAATGTCCCTCGTAAATCGACATTCGCACGTATCTATTGATCCGGATGGATTCACGTGACCCAAAAGTGCTTTTCGGAAAACTTTTTCCGAACCGGCCGCAGTGGGCCTTGTTTTGCTTTACCAATTCATTTCTTGAACGCATAAAAAAATTAAAAAATAAATAACGAAAATGTGGGGTGCAACACGAGGACTTCCCAGGAGGTCACCCATCCTAGTACCACTCTCACCCAAGAACGCTTAACTTCGGAGTTCTGATGGGATCCGGTGCATTAGTGCTGGTATGATCGCACCCTTAATGACATGCATCGGAAATATATTTGTATTTAAAACCCTTCCGGTTCTTAAGAATTTTGGAATTTTTTTTTCACGAGTTTTTTCGCATCGTTGCACAATTTATACACGTGAAACAACAAACTAAGGAAAATGTCCCTCGTAAATCGACATTCGCACGTATCTATTGATCCGGATGGATTCACGTGACCCAAAAGTGCTTTTCGGAAAACTTTTTCGGAAGCGGCCGCAGTGGGCCTTGTTTTGCTTTACCAATTCATTTCTTGAACGCATAAAAAAATTAAAAAATAAATAACGAAAATGTGGGGTGCAACACGAGGACTTCCCAGGAGGTCACCCATCCTAGTACTACTCTCGCCCAAGGACGGTTAACTTCGGAGTTCTGATGGGATCCGGTGCATTAGTGCTGGTATGATCGCACCCTTAATGACATGCATCGGAAATATATTTGTATTTAAAACCCTTCCGGTTCTTAAGAATTTTGGAATTTTTTTTTTTCACGAGTTTTTTCGCATCGTTGCACAATTTATACATGTGAAACAACAAACTAAGGAAAATGTCCCTCGTAAATCGACATTCGCACGTATCTATTGATCCGGATGGATTCACGTGACCCAAAAGTGCTTTTCGGAAAACTTTTTCCGAACCGGCCGCAGTGGGCCTTGTTTTGCTTTACCAATTCATTTCTTGAACGCATAAAAAAATTAAAAAATAAATAACGAAAATGTGGGGTGCAACACGAGGACTTCCCAGGAGGTCACCCATCCTAGTACCACTCTCACCCAAGGACGCTTAACTTCGGAGTTCTGATGGGATCCGATGCATTAGTGCTGGTATGATCGCACCCTTAATGACATGCATCGGAAATATATTTGTATTTAAAACCCTTCCGGTTCTTAAGAATTTTGGAATTTTTTTTCACGAGTTTTTTCGCATCGTTGCACAATTTATACACGTGAAACAACAAACTAAGGAAAATGTCCCTCGTAAATCGACATTCGCACGTATCTATTGATCCGGATGGATTCACGTGACCCAAAAGTGCTTTTCGGAAAACTTTTTCGGAACCGGCCGCAGTGGGCCTTGTTTTGCTTTACCAATTCATTTCTTGAACGCATAAAAAAATTAAAAAATAAATAACGAAAATGTGGGGTGCAACACGAGGACTTCCCAGGAGGTCACCCATCCTAGTACTACTCTCGCCCAAGGACGGTTAACTTCGGAGTTCTGATGGGATCCGGTGTATTAGTGCTGGTATGATCGCACCCTTAATGACATGCATCGGAAATATATTTCTATTTAAAACACTTCCGGTTCTTAAGAATTTTGAAATTGTTTTTCCACGAGTTTTTTCGCATCGTTGCACAATTTATACACGTGAAACAACAAACTAAGGAAAATTTCCCTCGTAAATCGACATTCGCACGTATCTATTGATCCGGATGGATTCACGTGACCCAAAAGTGCTTTTCGGAACACTTTTACCGAGCCGGCCGCTGTGGGCCTTGTTTTGCTTTACCAATTCATTTCTTGAACGCATAAAAAAATTAAAAAATAAATAACGAATATGTGGGGTGCAACACGAGGACTTCCCAGGAGGTCACCCATCCTAGTACCACTCTCGTCCAAACACGCTTAACTTCGGAGTTCTGATGGGATCCGGTGCATTAGTGCTGGTATGATCGCACCAGCAACGACATGCATCGCAAATATATTAGTATTTAAAACCCTTCCGGTTCTTAAGAATTTTGAAATTTTTTTTTCACGAGTTCTTTGGCATTGTTGCACAATTTATACACGAGAAACAACAAACTAAGGAAAATGTCCCTCGTAAATCGACATTCGCACGTATCTATTGATCCGGATGGATTCACGTGACCCAAAAGTGCTTTTCAGAAAACTTTTTCCGAGACGGCCGCAGTGGGCCTTGTTTTTCTTTACCAATTCATATCTTGAACGCACAAAAAAATTAAAAAATAAATAACGAAAATGTGGGGTGCAACCCGAGGACTTCCCAGGAGGTCACCCATCCTAGTAATACTCTCGCCCAAGGACGGTTAACTTCGGAGTTCTTATGGGATCCGGTGCATTAGTGCTGGTATGATCGCACCCTTAATGACATGCATCGGAAATATATTTGTATTTAAAACCCTTCCGGTTCTTAAGAATTTTGGAATTTTTTTTTCACGAGTTTTTTCGCATCGTTGCACAATTTATACACGTGAAACAACAAACTAAGGAAAATGTCCCTCGTAAATCGACATTCGCACGTATCTATTGATCCGGATGGATTCACGTGACCCAAAAGTGCTTTTCGGAAAACTTTTTCCGAACCGGCCGCAGTGGGCCTTGTTTTGCTTTACCAATTCATTTCTTGAACGCATAAAAAAATTAAAAAATAAATAACGAAAATGTGGGGTGCAACACGAGGACTTCCCAGGAGGTCACCCATCCTAGTACCACTCTCGCCCAAACACGCTTAACTTCGGAGTTCTGATGGGATCCGGTGCATTAGTGCTGGTATGATCGCACCAGCAATGACATGCATCGCAAATATATTAGTATTTAAAACCCTTCCGGTTCTTAAGAATTTTGAAATTTTTTTTTCACGAGTTTTTTCGCATCGTTGCACAATTTATACACGTGAAACAACAAACTAAGGAAAATGTCCCTCGTAAATCGACATTCGCACGTATCTATTGATCCGGATGGATTCACGTGACCCAAAAGTGCTTTTCGGAAAACTTTTTTCGAACAGGCCGCAGTGGGCCTTGTTTTGCTTTACCAATTCATTTCTTGAACGCATAAAAAAATTAAAAAATAAATAACGAAAATGTGGGGTGCAACACGAGGACTTCCCAGGAGGTCACCCATCCTAGTACCACTCTCGCCCAAACACGCTTAACTTCGGAGTTCTGATGGGATCCGGTGCATTAGTGCTGGTATGATCGCACCCTTAATGACATGCATCGGAAATATATTTGTATTTAAAACCCTTCCGGTTCTTAAGAATTTTGAAATTGTTTTTTCACGAGTTTTTTCGCATCGTTGCACAATTTATACACGTGAAACAACAAACTAAGGAAAATTTCCCTCGTAAATCGACATTCGCACGTATCTATTGATCCGGATGGATTCACGTGACCCAA
Source organism: Rhodomyrtus tomentosa (assembly GCA_028455895.1). NCBI lineage: Eukaryota > Viridiplantae > Streptophyta > Magnoliopsida > Myrtales > Myrtaceae > Rhodomyrtus > Rhodomyrtus tomentosa. The sequence continues at coordinate 18,188,612 of JAPCWY010000001.1, forward strand.
AAGTGCTTTTCGGAACACTTTTACCGAGCCGGCCGCTGTGGGCCTTGTTTTGCTTTACCAATTCATTTCTTGAACGCATAAAAAAATTAAAAAATAAATAACGAATATGTGGGGTGCAACACGAGGACTTCCCAGGAGGTCACCCATCCTAGTACCACTCTCGTCCAAACACGCTTAACTTCGGAGTTCTGATGGGATCCGGTGCATTAGTGCTGGTATGATCGCACCAGCAACGACATGCATCGCAAATATATTAGTATTTAAAACCCTTCCGGTTCTTAAGAATTTTGAAGTTGTTTTTTCACGAGTTTTTTCGCATCGTTGCACAATTTATACACGTGAAACAACAAACTAAGGAAAATGTCCCTCGTAAATCGACATTCGCACGTATCTATTGATCCGGATGGATTCACGTGACCCAAAAGTGCTTTTCGGAAAACTTTTTCGGAAGCGGCCGCAGTGGGCCTTGTTTTGCTTTACCAATTCATTTCTTGAACGCATAAAAAAATTAAAAAATAAATAACGAAAATGTGGGGTGCAACACGAGGACTTCCCAGGAGGTCACCCATCCTAGTACTACTCTCGCCCAAGGACGGTTAACTTCGGAGTTCTGATGGGATCCGGTGCATTAGTGCTGGTATGATCGCACCAGCAATGAAATGCATCGCAAATATATTAGTATTTAAAACCCTTCCGGTTTTTAAAAATTTTGAAAAAAAAATTTCACGAGTTCTTTGGCATGGTTGCACAATTTATACACGTGAAACAACAAACTATGGAAAATGTCCCTCGTAAATCGACATTCGCACGTATCTATTGATCCGGATGGATTCACGTGACCCAAAAGTGCTTTTCAGAAAACTTTTTCCGAGACGGCCGCAGTGGGCCTTGTTTTTCTTTACCAATTCATATCTTGAACGCACAAAAAAATTAAAAAATAAGTAACGAAAATGTGGGGTGCAACCCGAGGACTTCCCAGGAGGTCACCCATCCTAGTACTACTCTCGCCCAAGGACGGTTAACTTCGGAGTTCTGATGGGATCCGGTGCATTAGTGCTGGTATGATCGCACCCTTAATGACATGCATCGGAAATATATTTGTATTTAAAACCCTTCCGGTTCTTAAGAATTTTGGAATTTTTTTTTCACGAGTTTTTTCGCATCGTTGCACAATTTATACACGTGAAACAACAAACTAAGGAAAATGTCCCTCGTAAATCGACATTCGCACGTATCTATTGATCCGGATGGATTCACGTGACCCAAAAGTGCTTTTCGGAAAACTTTTTCCGAGCCGGCCGCAGTGGGCCTTGTTTTGCTTTACCAATTCATTTCTTGAACGCATAAAAAAATTAAAAAATAAATAACGAAAATGTGGGGTGCAACACGAGGACTTCCCAGGAGGTCACCCATCCTAGTACCACTCTCACCCAAGGACGCTTAACTTGGGAGTTGTGATGGGATCCGGTGCATTAGTGCTGGTATGATCGCACCCGCAATGACATGCATCACAAATATATTTGTATTTAAAACCCTTCCGGTTCTTAAGAATTTTGGAATTTTTTTTTCACGAGTTTTTTCGCTTCGTTGCACAATTTATACACGTGAAACAACAAACTAAGGAAAATGTCCCTCGTAAATCGACATTCGCACGTATCTATTGATCCGGATGGATTCACGTGACCCAAAAGTGCTTTTCGGAAAACTTTTTCCGAGCCGGCCGCAGTGGGCCTTGTTTTGCTTTACCAATTCATTTCTTGAACGCATAAAAAAATTAAAAAATAAATAACGAAAATGTGGGGTGCAACACGAGGACTTCCCAGGAGGTCACCCATCCTAGTACTACTCTCGCCCAAGGACGGTTAACTTCGGAGTTCTGATGGGATCCGGTGCATTAGTGCTGGTATGATCGCACCCTTAATGACATGCATCGGAAATATATTTGTATTTAAAACCCTTCCGGTTCTTAAGAATTTTGGAATTTTTTTTTCACGAGTTTTTTCGCATCGTTGCACAATTTATACACGTGAAACAACAAACTAAGGAAAATGTCCCTCGTAAATCGACATTCGCACGTATCTATTGATCCGGATGGATTCACGTGACCCAAAAGTGCTTTTCGGAAAACTTTTTCCGAACCGGCCGCAGTGGGCCTTGTTTTGCTTTACCAATTCATTTCTTGAACGCATAAAAAAATTAAAAAATAAATAACGAAAATGTGGGGTGCAACACGAGGACTTCCCAGGAGGTCACCCATCCTAGTACCACTCTCACCCAAGGACGCTTAACTTCGGAGTTCTGATGGGATCCGGTGCATTAGTGCTGGTATGATCGCACCCTTAATGACATGCATCGGAATATATTTGTATTTAAAACCCTTCCGGTTCTTAAGAATTTTGGAATTTTTTTTTCACGAGTTTTTTCGCATCGTTGCACAATTTATACACGTAAAACAACAAACTATGGAAAATGTCCCTCGTAAATCGACTTTCGCACGTATCTATTGATCCGGATGGATTCACTTGACCCAAAAGTGCTTTTCAGAAAACTTTTTCCGAGACGGCCGCAGTGGGCCTTGTTTTTCTTTACCAATTCATATCTTGAACGCACAAAAAAATTAAAAAATAAGTAACGAAAATGTGGGGTGCAACCCGAGGACTTCCCAGGAAGTCACCCATCCAAGTACTACTCTCGCCCAGGGACGGTTAACTTCGGAGTTCTTATGGGATCCGGTGCATTAGTGCTGGTATGATCGCACCATTAATGACATGGATCGGAAATATATTTGTATTTAAAACCCTTCCGGTTCTTAAGAATTTTGGAATTTTTTTTTCACGAGTTTTTTCGCATCGTTGCACAATTTGTACACGTGAAACAACAAACTATGGAAAATGTCACTCGTAAATCGACATTCGCACGTATCTATTGATCCGGATGGATTCACGTGACCCAAAAGTGCTTTTCGGAAAACTTTTTCCGAACCGGCCGCAGTGGGCCTTGTTTTGCTTTACCAATTCATTTCTTGAACGCATAAAAAAATTAAAAAATAAATAACGAAAATGTGGGGTGCAACACGAGGACTTCCCAGGAGGTCACCCATCCTAGTACCACTCTCGTCCAAACACGCTTAACTTCGGAGTTCTGATGGGATCCGGTGCATTAGTGCTGGTATGATCGCACCAGCAACGACATGCATCGCAAATATATTAGTATTTAAAACCCTTCCGGTTCTTAAGAATTTTGAAATTTTTTTTTCACGAGTTTTTTCGCATCGTTGCACAATTTATACACGTGAAACAACAAACTAAGGAAAATGTCCCTCGTAAATCGACATTCGCACGTATCTATTGATCCGGATGGATTCACGTGACCCAAAAGTGCTTTTCGGAACACTTTTACCGAGCCGGCCGCTGTGGGCCTTATTTTGCTTTACCAATTCATTTCTTGAACGCATAAAAAAATTAAAAAATAAATAACGAAAATGTGGGGTGCAACACGAGGACTTCCCAGGAGGTCACCCATCCTAGTACTACTCTCGCCCAAGGACGGTTAACTTCGGAGTTCTGATGGGATCCGGTGCATTAGTGCTGGTATGATCGCACCAGCAATGACATGCATCGCAAATATATTTGTATTTAAAACCCTTCCGGTTCTTAAGAATTTTGAAATTTTCTTTTCACGAGTTCTTTGGCATTCTTGCACAATTTATACACGTGAAACAACAAACTAAGGAAAATGTCCCTCGTAAATCGACATTCGCACGTATCTATTGATCCGGATGGATTCACGTGACCCAAAAGTGCTTTTCGGAACACTTTTTCCGAGCCGGCCGCTTTGGGCCTTGTTTTACTTTACCAATTCATTTCTTGAACGCATAAAAAAATTAAAAAATAAGTAACGAAAATGTGGGGTGCAACACGAGGACTTCCCAGGAGGTCACCCATCCTAGTACTACTCTCGCCCAAGGACGGTTAACTTCGGAGTTCTGATGGGATCCGGTGCATTAGTGCTGGTATGATCGCACCCTTAATGACATGCATCGGAAATATATTTGTATTTAAAACCCTTCCGGTTCTTAAGAATTTTGGAATTTTTTTTTTCACGAGTTTTTTCGCATCGTTGCACAATTTATACACGTGAAACAACAAACTAAGGAAAATGTCCCTCGTAAATCGACATTCGCACGTATCTATTGATCCGGATGGATTCACGTGACCCAAAAGTGCTTTTCGGAAAACTTTTTCCGAACCGGCCGCAGTGGGCCTTGTTTTGCTTTACCAATTCATTTCTTGAACGCATAAAAAAATAAAAAATAAATAACGAAAATGTGGGGTGCAACACGAGGACTTCCCAGGAGGTCACCCATCCTAGTACCATTCTCACCCAAAGAGGCTTAACTTCCGAGTTCTGACGGGATCCGATGCATTAGTGCTGGTATGATCGCACCCTTAATGACATGCATCGGGAATATATTTGTATTTAAAACCCTTCCGGTTCTTAAGAATTTTGAAATTTTTTTTTCACGAGTTTTTTCGCATCGTTGCACAATTTATACACGTGAAACAACAAACTAAGGAAAATGTCCCTCGTAAATCGACATTCGCACGTATCTATTGATCCGGATGGATTCACGTGACCCAAAAGTGCTTTTCGGAAAACTTTTTCCGAGCCGGCCGCAAAGGGCCCTGTTTTGCTTTACCAATTCATTTCTTGAACGCATAAAAAAATTAAAAAATAAATAACGAAAATGTGGGGTGCAACACGAGGACTTCCCAGGAGGTCACCCATCCTAGAACCACTCTCCCCCAAGGACGCTTAACTTCGGAGTTCTGATGGGATCCGGTGCATTAGTGTTGGTATGATCGCTCCCTTAATGACATGCATCAGAAATATATTTGTATTTAAAACCCTTCCGGTTCTTAAGAATTTTCAAATTGTTTTTTCACGAGTTTTTTCGCATCGTTGCACAATTTATACACGTGAAACAACAAACTAAGGAAAATGTCCCTCGTAAATCGACATTCGCACGTATCTATTGATCCGGATGGATTCACGTGACCCAAAAGTGCTTTTCGGAAAACTTTTTCCGAACCGGCCGCAGTGGGCCTTGTTTTGCTTTACCAATTCATTTCTTGAACGCATAAAAAAATTAAAAAATAAATAACGAAAATGTGGGGTGCAACACGAGGACTTCCCAGGAGGTCACCCATCCTAGTACCACTCTCACCCAAGGACGCTTAACTTCGGAGTTCTGATGGGATCCGATGCATTAGTGCTGGTATGATCGCACCCTTAATGACATGCATCGGAAATATATTTGTATTTAAAACCCTTCCGGTTCTTAAGAATTTTGGAATTTTTTTTTCACGAGTTTTTTCGCATCGTTGCACAATTTATACACGTGAAACAACAAACTAAGGAAAATGTCCCTCGTAAATCGACATTCGCACGTATCTATTGATCCGGATGGATTCACGTGACCCAAAAGTGCTTTTCGGAACACTTTTACCGAGCCGGCCGCTGTGGGCCTTGTTTTGCTTTACCAATTCATTTCTTGAACGCATAAAAAAATTAAAAAATAAATAACGAATATGTGGGGTGCAACACGAGGACTTCCCAGGAGGTCACCCATCCTAGTACCACTCTCGCCCAAACACGCTTAACTTCGGAGTTCTGATGGGATCCGGTGCATTAGTGCTGGTATGATCGCACCCGCAATGACATGCATCGCAAATATATTTGTATTTAAAACCCTTCCGGTTCTAAAGAATTTTGAAATTTTTTTTCACGAGTTTTTTCGCATTGTTGCACAATTTATACACGTGAAACAACAAACTAAGGAAAATGTCCCTCGTAAATCGACATTCGCACGTATCTATTGATCCGGATGGATTCACGTGACCCAAAAGTGCTTTTCAGAAAACTTTTTCCGAGACGGCCGCAGTGGGCCTTGTTTTGCTTTACTAATTCATATCTTGAACGCATAAAAAAATTAAAAAATAAGTAACGAAAATGTGGGGTGCAACACGAGGACTTCCCAGGAGGTCACCCTTCCTAGTACTACTCTCGCCCAAGGACGGTTAACTTCGGAGTTCTGATGGGATCCGGCGCATTAGTGCTGGTATGATCGCACCCTTAATGACATGCATCGGAAATATATTTGTATTTAAAACCCTTCCGGTTCTTAAGAATTTTGAAATTGTTTTTTCACGAGTTTTTTCGCATCGTTGCACAATTTATACACGTGAAACAACAAACTAAGGAAAATTTCCCTCGTAAATCGACATTCGCACGTATCTATTGATCCGGATGGATTCACGTGACCCAAAAGTGCTTTTCAGAAAACTTTTTCCGAGACGGCCGCAGTGGGCCTTGTTTTTCTTTACCAATTCATATCTTGAACGCACAAAAAAATTAAAAAATAAATAACGAAAATGTGGGGTGCAACACGAGGACTTCCCAGGAGGTCACCCATCCTAGTAATACTCTCGCCCAAGGACGGTTAACTTCGGAGTTCTTATGGGATCCGGTGCATTAGTGCTGGTATGATCGCACCCTTAATGACATGCATCGGAAATATATTTGTATTTAAAACCCTTCCGGTTCTTAAGAATTTTGGAATTTTTTTTTTCACGAGTTTTTTCGCATCGTTGCACAATTTATACACGTGAAACAACAAACTAAGGAAAATGTCCCTCGTAAATCGACATTCGCACGTATCTATTGATCCGGATGGATTCACGTGACCCAAAAGTGCTTTTCGGAAAACTTTTTCCGAACCGGCCGCAGTGGGCCTTGTTTTGCTTTACCAATTCATTTCTTGAACGCATAAAAAAATTAAAAAATAAATAACGAAAATGTGGGGTGCAACACGAGGACTTCCCAGGAGGTCACCCATCCTAGTACCACTCTCACCCAAGGACGCTTAACTTCGGAGTTCTGATGGGATCCGATGCATTAGTGCTGGTATGATCGCACCCTTAATGACATGCATCGGAAATATATTTGTATTTAAAACCCTTCCGGTTCTTAAGAATTTTGGAATTTTTTTTTCACGAGTTTTTTCGCATCGTTGCACAATTTATACACGTGAAACAACAAACTAAGGAAAATGTCCCTCGTAAATCGACATTCGCACGTATCTATTGATCCGGATGGATTCACGTGACCCGAAAGTGCTTTTCGGAACACTTTTTCCGAGCCGGCCGCAGTGGGCCTTGTTTTGCTTTACCAATTCATTTCTTGAACGCATAAAAAAATTAAAAAATAAATAACGAATATGTGGGGTGCAACACGAGGACTTCCCAGGAGGTCACCCATCCTAGTACCACTCTCACCCAAACACGCTTAACTTGGGAGTTGTGATGGGATCCGGTGCATTAGTGCTGGTTTGATCGCACCCGCAATGACATGCATCACAAATATATTTGTATTTAAAACCCTTCCGGTTCTTAAGAATTTTGGAATTTTTTTTTCACGAGTTTTTTCGCGTCGTTGCACAATTTATACACGTGAAACAACAAACTAAGGAAAATGACCCTCGTAAATCGACATTCGCACGTATCTATTGATCCGGATGGATTCACGTGACCCAAAAGTGCTTTTCAGAAAACTTTTTCCGAGACGGCCGCAGTGGGCCTTGTTTTGCTTTACTAATTCATATCTTGAACGCATAAAAAAATTAAAAAATAAGTAACGAAAATGTGGGGTGCAACACGAGGACTTCCCAGGAGGTCACCCTTCCTAGTACTACTCTCGCCCAAGGACGGTTAACTTCGGAGTTCTGATGGGATCCGGTGCATTAGTGCTGGTATGATCGCACCCTTAATGACATGCATCGGAAATATATTTGTATTTAAAACCCTTCCGGTTCTTAAGAATTTTGAAATTGTTTTTTCACGAGTTTTTTCGCATCGTTGCACAATTTATACACGTGAAACAACAAACTAAGGAAAATTTCCCTCGTAAATCGACATTCGCAAGCATCTATTGATCCGGATGGATTCACGTGACCCAAAAGTGCTTTTCAGAAAACTTTTTTCGAGACGGCCGCAGTGGGCCTTGTTTTTCTTTACCAATTCATATCTTGAACGCACAAAAAAATTAAAAAATAAGTAACGAAAATGTGAGGTGCAACCCGAGGACTTCCCAGGAGGTCACACATCCTAGTACTACTCTCGCCCAAGGACGGTTAACTTCGGAGTTCTTATGGGATCCGGTGCATTAGTGCTGGTATGATCGCACCCTTAATGACATGCATCGGAAATATATTTGTATTTAAAACCCTTCCGGTTCTTAAGAATTTTGGAACTTTTTTTTTCACGAGTTTTTTCGCATCGTTGCACAATTTATACACGTGAAACAACAAACTAAGGAAAATGTCCCTCGTAAATCGACATTCGCACGTATCTATTGATCCGGATGGATTCACGTGACCCAAAAGTGCTTTTCGGAAAACTTTTTCCGAACCGGCCGCAGTGGGCCTTGTTTTGCTTTACCAATTCATTTCTTGAACGCATAAAAAAATTAAAAAATAAATAACGAAAATGTGGGGTGCAACACGAGGACTTCCCAGGAGGTCACCCATCCTAGTACCACTCTCACCCAAGGACGCTTAACTTCGGAGTTCTGATGGGATCCGATGCATTAGTGCTGGTATGATCGCACCCTTAATGACATGCATCGGAAATATATTTGTATTTAAAACCCTTCCGGTTCTTAAGAATTTTGGAATTTTTTTTTCACGAGTTTTTTCGCATCGTTGCACAATTTATACACGTGAAACAACAAACTAAGGAAAATGTCCCTCGTAAATCGACATTCGCACGTATCTATTGATCCGGATGGATTCACGTGACCCAAAAGTGCTTTTCGGAACACTTTTACCGAGCCGGCCGCTGTGGGCCTTGTTTTGCTTTACCAATTCATTTCTTGAACGCATAAAAAAATTAAAAAATAAATAACGAATATGTGGGGTGCAACACGAGGACTTCCCAGGAGGTCACCCATCCTAGTACCACTCTCGCCCAAACACGCTTAACTTGGGAGTTGTGATGGGATCCGGTGCATTAGTGCTGGTATGATCGCACCCGTAATGACATGCATCGCAAATATATTTGTATTTAAAACCCTTCCGGTTCTTAAGAATTTTGGAATTTTTTTTTCACGAGTTTTTTCGCATCGTTGCACAATTTATACACGTGAAACAACAAACTAAGGAAAATGTCCCTCGTAAATCGACATTCGCACGTATCTATTGATCCGGATGGATTCACGTGACCCAAAAGTGCTTTTCAGAAAACTTTTTCCGAGACGGCCGCAGTGGGCCTTGTTTTGCTTTACTAATTCATATCTTGAACGCATAAAAAAATTAAAAAATAAGTAACGAAAATGTGGGGTGCAACACGAGGACTTCCCAGGAGGTCACCCATCCTAGTACTACTCTCGCCCAAGGACGGTTAACTTCGGAGTTCTGATGGGATTCGGCGCATTAGTGCTGGTATGATCGCACCCTTAATGACATGCATCGGAAATATATTTGTATTTAAAACCCTTCCGGTTCTTAAGAATTTTGAAATTGTTTTTTCACGAGTTTTTTCGCATCGTTGCACAATTTATACACGTGAAACAACAAACTAAGGAAAATTTCCCTCGTAAATCGACATTCGCACGCATCTATTGATCCGGATGGATTCACGTGACCCAAAAGTGCTTTTCAGAAAACTTTTTCCGAGACGGCCGCAGTGGGCCTTGTTTTGCTTTACTAATTCATATCTTGAACGCATAAAAAAATTAAAAAATAAGTAACGAAAATGTGGGGTGCAACACGAGGACTTCCCAGGAGGTCACCCACCCTAGTACTACTCTCGCCCAAGGACGGTTAACTTCGGAGTTCTGATGGGATCCGGCGCATTAGTGCTGGTATGATCGCACCCTTAATGACATGCATCGGAAATATATTTGTATTTAAAACCCTTCCGGTTCTTAAGAATTTTGAAATTGTTTTTTCACGAGTTTTTTCGCATCGTTGCACAATTTATACACGTGAAACAACAAACTAAGGAAAATTTCCCTCGTAAATCGACATTCGCAAGCATCTATTGATCCGGATGGATTCACGTGACCCAAAAGTGCTTTTCAGAAAACTTTTTTCGAGACGGCCGCAGTGGGCCTTGTTTTTCTTTACCAATTCATATCTTGAACGCACAAAAAAATTAAAAAATAAGTAACGAAAATGTGAGGTGCAACCCGAGGACTTCCCAGGAGGTCACACATCCTAGTACTACTCTCGCCCAAGGACGGTTAACTTCGGAGTTCTTATGGGATCCGGTGCATTAGTGCTGGTATGATCGCACCCTTAATGACATGCATCGGAAATATATTTGTATTTAAAACCCTTCCGGTTCTTAAGAATTTTGGAACTTTTTTTTTCACGAGTTTTTTCGCATCGTTGCACAATTTATACACGTGAAACAACAAACTAAGGAAAATGTCCCTCGTAAATCGACATTCGCACGTATCTATTGATCCGGATGGATTCACGTGACCCAAAAGTGCTTTTCGGAAAACTTTTTCCGAACCGGCCGCAGTGGGCCTTGTTTTGCTTTACCAATTCATTTCTTGAACGCATAAAAAAATTAATAAATAAATAACGAAAATGTGGGGTGCAACACGAGGACTTCCCAGGAGGTCACCCATCCTAGTACCACTCTCACCCAAGGACGCTTAACTTCGGAGTTCTGATGGGATCCGATGCATTAGTGCTGGTATGATCGCACCCTTAATGACATGCATCGGAAATATATTTGTATTTAAAACCCTTCCGGTTCTTAAGAATTTTGGAATTTTTTTTTCACGAGTTTTTTCGCATCGTTGCACAATTTATACACGAGAAACAACAAACTAAGGAAAATGTCCCTCGTAAATCGACATTCGCACGTATCTATTGATCCGGATGGATTCACGTGACCCAAAAGTGCTTTTCGGAAAACTTTTTCCGAGCCGGCCGCAGTGGGCCTTGTTTTGCTTTACCAAATCATTTCTTGAACGCATAAAAAAATTAAAAAATAAATAACGAATATGTGGGGTGCAACACGAGGACTTCCCAGGAGGTCACCCATCCTAGTACCACTCTCGCCCAAACACGCTTAACTTCGGAGTTCTGATGGGATCCGGTGCATTAGTGCTGGTATGATCGCACCCGCAATGACATGCATCGCAAATATATTTGTATTTAAAACCCTTCCGGTTCTTAAGAATTTTGGAATTTTTTTTTCACGAGTTTTTTCGCTTCGTTGCACAATTTATACACGTGAAACAACAAACTAAGGAAAATGTCCCTCGTAAATCGACATTCGCACGTATCTATTGATCCGGATGGATTCACGTGACCCAAAAGTGCTTTTCAGAAAACTTTTTCCGAGACGGCCGCAGTGGGCCTTGTTTTGCTTTACTAATTCATATCTTGAACGCATTAAAAAATTTAAAAATAAGTAACGAAAATGTGGGGTGCAACACGAGGACTTCCCAGGAGGTCACCCATCCTAGTACTACTCTCGCCCAAGGAAGGTTAACTTTGGAGTTCTGATGGGATCCGGTGCATTAGTGCTGGTATGATCGCACCCTTAATGACATGCATCGGAAATATATTTGTATTTAAAACCCTTCCGGTTCTTAAGAATTTTGAAATTGTTTTTTCACGAGTTTTTTCGCATCGTTGCACAATTTATACACGTGAAACAACAAACTAAGGAAAATGTCCCTCGTAAATCGACATTCGCACGTATCTATTGATCCGAATGGATTCACGTGACCCAAAAGTGCTTTTCGAAAAACTTTTTCCGAACCGGCCGCAGTGGGCCTTGTTTTGCTTTACCAATTCATATCTTGAACGCATAAAAAATTTAAAAAATAAATAACGAAAATGTTGGTTGCAACACGAGGACTTTCCAGGAGGTCACCCATCCTAGTACCACTCTCGCCCAAGGACGGTTAACTTCGGAGTTCTGATGGGATCCGGTGCATTAGTGCTGGTATGATCGCACCCTTAATGACATGCATCGGAAATATATTTGTATTTAAAACCCTTCCGGTTCTTAAGAATTTTGAAATTGTTTTTTCACGAGTTTTTTCGCATCGTTGCACAATTTATACACGTGAAACAACAAACTAAGGAAAATTTCCCTCGTAAATCGACATTCGCACGTATCTATTGATCCGGATGGATTCACGTGACCCAAAAGTGCTTTTCAGAAAACTTTTTCCGAGACGGCCGCAGTGGGCCTTGTTTTTCTTTACCAATTCATATCTTGAACGCACAAAAAAATTAAAAAATAAATAACGAAAATGTGGGGTGCAACACGAGGACTTCCCAGGAGGTCACCCATCCTAGTAATACTCTCGCCCAAGGACGGTTAACTTCGGAGTTCTTATGGGATCCGGTGCATTAGTGTTGGTATGATCGCACCCTTAATGACATGCATCGGAAATATATTTGTATTTAAAACCCTTCCGGTTCTTAAGAATTTTGGAATTTTTTTTTTTCACGAGTTTTTTCGCATCGTTGCACAATTTATACACGTGAAACAACAAACTAAGGAAAATGTCCCTCGTAAATCGACATTCGCACGTATCTATTGATCCGGATGGATTCACGTGACCCAAAAGTGCTTTTCGGAAAACTTTTTCCGAACTGGCCGCAGTGGGCCTTGTTTTGCTTTACCAATTCATTTCTTGAACGCATAAAAAAATTAAAAAATAAATAACGAAAATGTGGGGTGCAACACGAGGACTTCCCAGGAGGTCACCCATCCTAGTACCACTCTCACCCAAGGACGCTTAACTTCGGAGTTCTGATGGGATCCGATGCATTAGTGCTGGTATGATCGCACCCTTAATGACATGCATCGGAAATATATTTGTATTTAAAACCCTTCCGGTTCTTAAGAATTTTGGAATTTTTTTTTCACGAGTTTTTTCGCATCGTTGCACAATTTATACACGTGAAACAACAAACTAAGGAAAATGTCCCTCGTAAATCGACATTCGCACGTATCTATTGATCCGGATGGATTCACGTGACCCAAAAGTGCTTTTCGGAAAACTTTTTCCGAGCCGGCCGCAGTGGGCCTTGTTTTGCCTTACCAATTCATTTCTTGAACGCATAAAAAAATTAAAAAATAAATAACGAAAATGTGGGGTGCAACACGAGGACTTCCCAAGAGGTCACCCATCCTAGTACCACTCTCGCCCAAACACGCTTAACTTCGGAGTTCTGATGGGATCCGGTGCATTAGTGCTGGTATGATCGCACCAGCAATGAAATGCATCGCAAATATATTAGTATTTAAAACCCTTCCGGTTCTTAAGAATTTTGAAAAAAAAATTTCACGAGTTCTTTGGCATTTGTTGCTCAATTTATACACGTGAAACAACAAACTATGGAAAATGTCCCTCGTAAATCGACATTCGCACGTATCTATTGATCCGGATGGATTCACGTGACCCAAAAGTGCTTTTCAGAAAACTTTTTCCGAGACGGCCGCAGTGGGCCTTGTTTTGCTTTACTAATTCATATCTTGAACGCATAAAAAAATTAAAAAATAAGTAACGAAAATGTGGGGTGCAACACGAGGACTTCCCAGGAGGTCACCCTTCCTAGTACTACTCTCGCCCAAGGACGGTTAACTTCGGAGTTCTGATGGGATCCGGTGCATTAGTGCTGGTATGATCGCACCCTTAATGACATGCATCGGAAATATATTTGTATTTAAAACCCTTCCGGTTCTTAAGAATTTTGAAATTGTTTTTTCACGAGTTTTTTCGCATCGTTGCACAATTTATACACGTGAAACAACAAACTAAGGAAAATTTCCCTCGTAAATCGACATTCGCAAGCATCTATTGATCCGGATGGATTCACGTGACCCAAAAGTGCTTTTCAGAAAACTTTTTTCGAGACGGCCGCAGTGGGCCTTGTTTTTCTTTACCAATTCATATCTTGAACGCACAAAAAAATTAAAAAATAAGTAACGAAAATGTGAGGTGCAACCCGAGGACTTCCCAGGAGGTCACCCATCCTAGTACTACTCTCGCCCAAGGACGGTTAACTTCGGAGTTCTGATGGGATTCGGCGCATTAGTGCTGGTATGATCGCACCCTTAATGACATGCATCGGAAATATATTTGTATTTAAAACCCTTCCGGTTCTTAAGAATTTTGAAATTGTTTTTTCACGAGTTTTTTCGCATCGTTGCACAATTTATACACGTGAAACAACAAACTCAGGAAAATTTCCCTCGTAAATCGACATTCGCACGCATCTATTGATCCGGATGGATTCACGTGACCCAAAAGTGCTTTTCAGAAAACTTTTTCCGAGACGGCCGCAGTGGGCCTTGTTTTGCTTTACCAATTCATTTCTTGAACGCCTAAAAAAATTAATAAATAAATAACGAAAATTTGGGGTGCAACACGAGGACTTCCCAGGAGGTCACACATCCTAGTACTACTCTCGCCCAAGGACGGTTAACTTCGGAGTTCTTATGGGATCCGGTGCATTAGTGCTGGTATGATCGCACACTTAATGACATGCATCGGAAATATATTTGTATTTAAAACCCTTCCGGTTCTTAAGAATTTTGGCACTTTTTTTTTCACGAGTTTTTTCGCATCGTTGCACAATTTATACACGTGAAACAACAAACTAAGGAAAATGTCCCTCGTAAATCGACATTCGCACGTATCTATTGATCCGGATGGATTCACGTGACCCAAAAGTGCTTTTCGGAAAACTTTTTCCGAACCGGCCGCAGTGGGCCTTGTTTTGCTTTACCAATTCATTTCTTGAACGCATAAAAAAATTAAAAAATAAATAACGAAAATGTGGGGTGCAACACGAGGACTTCCCAGGAGGTCACCCATCCTAGTACCACTCTCACCCAAGGACGCTTAACTTCGGAGTTCTGATGGGATCCGATGCATTAGTGCTGGTATGATCGCACCCTTAATGACATGCATCGGAAATATATTTGTATTTAAAACCCTTCCGGTTCTTAAGAATTTTGGAATTTTTTTTTCACGAGTTTTTTCGCATCGTTGCACAATTTATACACGTGAAACAACAAACTAAGGAAAATGTCCCTCGTAAATCGACATTCGCACGTATCTATTGATCCGGATGGATTCACGTGACCCAAAAGTGCTTTTCGGAACACTTTTACCGAGCCGGCCGCTGTGGGCCTTGTTTTTCTTTACCAATTCATTTCTTGAACGCATAAAAAAATTAAAAAATAAATAACGAATATGTGGGGTGCAACACGAGGACTTCCCAGGAGGTCACCCATCCTAGTACCACTCTCGCCCAAACACGCTTAACTTCGGAGTTCTGATGGGATCCGGTGCATTAGTGCTGGTATGATCGCACCAGCAATGACATGCATCGCAAATATATTAGTATTTAAAACCCTTCCGGTTCTTAAGAATTTTGAAATTTTTTTTTCACGAGTTTTTAGGCATTGTTGCACAATTTAAACACGTGAAACAACAAACTAAGGAAAATGTCCCTCGTAAATCGACATTCGCACGTATCTATTGATCCGGATGGATTCACGTGACCCAAAAGTGCTTTTCAGAAAACTTTTTCCGAGACGGCCGCAGTGGGCCTTGTTTTTCTTTACCAATTCATATCTTGAACGCACAAAAAAATTAAAAAATAAGTAACGAAAATGTGGGGTGCAACCCGAGGACTTCCCAGGAAGTCACCCATCCAAGTACTACTCTCGCCCAGGGACGGTTAACTTCGGAGTTCTTATGGGATCCGGTGCATTAGTGCTGGTATGATCGCACCATTAATGACATGCATCAGAAATATATTTGTATTTAAAACCCTTCCGGTTCTTAAGAATTTTGGAATTTTTTTTTTCACGAGTTTTTTCGCATCGTTGCACAATTTATACACGTGAAACAAAAAACTATGGAAAATGACCCTCGTAAATCGACATTCGCACGTATCTATTGATCCGGATGGATTCACGTGACCCAAAAGTGCTTTTCGGAAAACTTTTTCCGAACCGGCCGCAGTGGGCCTTGTTTTGCTTTACCAATTCATTTCTTGAACGCATAAAAAAATTAAAAAATAAATAACGAAAAAGTGGGGTGCAACACGAGGACTTCCCAGGAGGTCACCCATCCTAGTACCATTCTCACCCAGGGACGCTTAACTTCGGAGTTCTGATGGGATCCGATGCATTAGTGCTGGTATGATCGCACCCTTAATGACATGCATCGGAAATATATTTGTATTTAAAACCCTTCCGGTTCTTAAGAATTTTGGAATTTTTTTTTCACGAGTTTTTTCGCATCGTTGCACAATTTATACACGTGAAACAACAAACTAAGGAAAATGTCCCTCGTAAATCGACATTCGCACGTATCTATTGATCCGGATGGATTCACGTGACCCAAAAGTGCTTTTCGGAACACTTTTACCGAGCCGGCCGCTGTGGGCCTTGTTTTGCTTTACCAATTCATTTCTTGAACGCATAAAAAAATTAAAAAATAAATAACGAATATGTGGGGTGCAACACGAGGACTTCCCAGGAGGTCACCCATCCTAGTACCACTCTCGCCCAAACACGCTTAACTTCGGAGTTCTGATGGGATCCGGTGCATTAGTGCTGGTATGATCGCACCCGCAATGACATGCATCGCAAATATATTTGTATTTCAAACCCTTCCGGTTCTTAAGAATTTTGAAATTTTTTTTCACGAGTTTTTTCGCATTGTTGCACAATTTATACACGTGAAACAACAAACTGAGGAAAATGTCCCTCGTAAATCGACATTCGCACGTATCTATTGATCCGGACGGATTCACGTGGCCCAAAAGTACTTTTCAGAAAACTTTTTCCGAGACTGCCGCAGTGGGCCTTGTTTTGCTTTACTAATTCATATCTTGAACGCATAAAAAAATTAAAAAATAAGTAACGAAAATGTGGGGTGCAACACGAGGACTTCCCAGGAGGTCACCCATCCTAGTACTACTCTCGCCCAAGGACGGTTAACTTCGGAGTTCTGATGGGATTCGGCGCATTAGTGCTGGTATGATCGCACCCTTAATGACATGCATCGGAAATATATTTGTATTTAAAACCCTTCTGGTTCTTAAGAATTTTGAAATTATTTTTTCACGAGTTTTTTCGCATCGTTGCACAATTTATACACGTGAAACAACAAACTAAGGAAAATTTCCCTCGTAAATCGACATTCGCACGCATCTATTGATCCGGATGGATTCACGTGACCCAAAAGTGCTTTTCAGAAAACTTTTTCCGAGACGGCCGCAGTGGGCCTTGTTTTGCTTTACTAATTCATATCTTGAACGCATAAAAAAATTAAAAAATAAGTAACGAAAATGTGGGGTGCAACACGAGGACTTCCCAGGAGGTCACCCTTCCTAGTACTACTCTCGCCCAAGGACGGTTAACTTCGGAGTTCTGATGGGATCCGGCGCATTAGTGCTGGTATGATCGCACCCTTAATGACATGCATCGGAAATATATTTGTATTTAAAACCCTTCCGGTTCTTAAGAATTTTGAAATTGTTTTTTCACGAGTTTTTTCGCATCGTTGCACAATTTATACACGTGAAACAACAAACTAAGGAAAATTTCCCTCGTAAATCGACATTCGCAAGCATCTATTGATCCGGATGGATTCACGTGACCCAAAAGTGCTTTTCAGAAAACTTTTTTCGAGACGGCCGCAGTGGGCCTTGTTTTTCTTTACCAATTCATATCTTGAACGCACAAAAAAATTAAAAAATAAGTAACGAAAATGTGAGGTGCAACCCGAGGACTTCCCAGGAGGTCACACATCCTAGTACTACTCTCGCCCAAGGACGGTTAACTTCGGAGTTCTTATGGGATCCGGTGCATTAGTGCTGGTATGATCGCACCCTTAATGACATGCATCGGAAATATATTTGTATTTAAAACCCTTCCGGTTCTTAAGAATTTTGGAACTTTTTTTTTCACGAGTTTTTTCGCATCGTTGCACAATTTATACACGTGAAACAACAAACTAAGGAAAATGTCCCTCGTAAATCGACATTCGCACGTATCTATTGATCCGGATGGATTCACGTGACCCAAAAGTGCTTTTCGGAAAACTTTTTCCGAACCGGCCGCAGTGGGCCTTGTTTTGCTTTACCAATTCATTTCTTGAACGCCTAAAAAAATTAATAAATAAATAACGAAAATGTGGGGTGCAACACGAGGACTTCCCAGGAGGTCACCCATCCTAGTACCACTCTCACCCAAGGACGCTTAACTTCGGAGTTCTGATGGGATCCGATGCATTAGTGCTGGTATGATCGCACCCTTAATGACATGCATCGGAAATATATTTGTATTTAAAACCCTTCCGGTTCTTAAGAATTTTGGAATTTTTTTTTCACGAGTTTTTTCGCATCGTTGCACAATTTATACACGTGAAACAACAAACTAAGGAAAATGTCCCTCGTAAATCGACATTCGCACGTATCTATTGATCCGGATGGATTCACGTGACCCAAAAGTGCTTTTCGGAACACTTTTACCGAGCCGGCCGCTGTGGGCCTTGTTTTGCTTTACCAATTCATTTCTTGAACGCATAAAAAAATTAAAAAATAAATAACGAATATGTGGGGTGCAACACGAGGACTTCCCAGGAGGTCACCCATCCTAGTACCACTCTCGCCCAAACACGCTTAACTTCGGAGTTCTGATGGGATCCGGTGCATTAGTGCTGGTATGATCGCACCCGCAATGACATGCATCACAAATATATTTGTATTTAAAACCCTTCCGGTTCTTAAGAATTTTGGAATTTTTTTTTCACGAGTTTTTTCGCGTCGTTGCACAATTTATACACGTGAAACAACAAACTAAGGAAAATGTCCCTCGTAAATCGACATTCGCACGTATCTATTGATCCGGATGGATTCACGTGACCCAAAAGTGCTTTTCAGAAAACTTTTTCCGAGACGGCCGCAGTGGGCCTTGTTTTGCTTTACTAATTCATATCTTGAACGCATAAAAAAATTAAAAAATAAGTAACGAAAATGTGGGGTGCAACACGAGGACTTCCCAGGAGGTCACCCACCCTAGTACTACTCTCGCCCAAGGACGGTTAACTTCGGAGTTCTGATGGGATCCGGCGCATTAGTGCTGGTATGATCGCACCCTTAATGACATGCATCGGAAATATATTTGTATTTAAAACCCTTCCGGTTCTTAAGAATTTTGGAATTTTTTTTTCACGAGTTTTTTCGCATCGTTGCACAATTTATACACGTAAAACAACAAACTATGGAAAATGTCCCTCGTAAATCGACTTTCGCACGTATCTATTGATCCGGATGGATTCACTTGACCCAAAAGTGCTTTTCAGAAAACTTTTTCCGAGACGGCCGCAGTGGGCCTTGTTTTTCTTTACCAATTCATATCTTGAACGCACAAAAAAATTAAAAAATAAGTAACGAAAATGTGGGGTGCAACACGAGGACTTCCCAGGAGGTCACCCATCCTAGTAATACTCTCGCCCAAGGACGGTTAACTTCGGAGTTCTTATGGGATCCGGTGCATTAGTGCTGGTATGATCGCACCCTTAATGACATGCATCGGAAATATATTTGTATTTAAAACCCTTCCGGTTCTTAAGAATTTTGGAATTTTTTTTTTCACGAGTTTTTTCGCATCGTTGCACAATTTATACACGTGAAACAACAAACTAAGGAAAATGTCCCTCGTAAATCGACATTCGCACGTATCTATTGATCCGGATGGATTCACGTGACCCAAAAGTGCTTTTCGGAAAACTTTTTCCGAACTGGCCGCAGTGGGCCTTGTTTTGCTTTACAAATTCATTTCTTGAACGGATAAAAAAATTTAAAAATAAATAACGAAAATGTGGGGTGCAACACAAGGACTTCCCAGGAGGTCACCCATCCTAGTACCACTCTCACCCAAGGACGCTTAACTTCGGAGTTCTGAAGGGATCCGATGCATTAGTGCTGGTATGATCGCACCCTTAATGACATGCATCAGAAATATATTAGTATTTAAAACCCTTCCGGTTCTTAAGAATTTTGAAGTTGTTTTTTCACGAGTTTTTTCGCATCGTTGCACAATTTATACACGTGAAACAACAAACTAAGGAAAATTTCCCTCGTAAATCGACATTCGCACGTATCTATTGATCCGGATGGATTCACGTGACCCAAAAGTGCTTTTCGGAACACTTTTACCGAGCCGGCCGCTGTGGGCCTTGTTTTGCTTTACCAATTCATTTCTTGAACGCATAAAAAAATTAAAAAATAAATAACGAATATGTGGGGTGCAACACGAGGACTTCCCAGGAGGTCACCCATCCTAGTACCACTCTCGCCCAAACACGCTTAACTTCGGAGTTCTGATGGCATCCGGTGCATTAGTGCTGGTATGATCGCACCCGCAATGACATGCATCGCAAATATATTTGTATTTCAAACCCTTCCGGTTCTTAAGAATTTTGAAATTTTTTTTCACGAGTTTTTTCGAATTGTTGCACAATTTATACACGTGAAACAACAAACTGAGGAAAATGTCCCTCGTAAATCGACATTCGCACGTATCTATTGATCCGGATGGATTCACGTGACCCAAAAGTGCTTTTCGGAACACTTTTTCCGAGCCGGCCGCTGTGGGCCTTGTTTTACTTTACCAATTCATTTCTTGAACGCATAAAAAAATTAAAAAATAAATAACGAATATGTGCGGTGCAACACGAGGACTTCCTAGGAGGTCACCCATCCTAGTACCACTCTCGTCCAAACACGCTTAACTTCGGAGTTCTGATGCGATCTGGTGCATTAGTGCTGGTTGATCGCACCCGCAATGACATGCATCGCAAATATATTTGTATTTAAAACCCTTCCGGTTCTAAAGAATTTTGAAATTTTTTTTCACGAGTTTTTTCGCATTGTTGCCCAATTTATACACGTGAAACAACAAACTAAGGAAAATGTCCCTCGTAAATCGACATTCGCACGTCTCTATTGATCGGGATGGATTCACGTGACCCAAAAGTATTTTTCAGAAAACTTTTTCCAAGACGGCCGGAGTGGGCCTTGTTTTGCTTTACCAATTCATATCTTGAACGCATAAAAAAATTAAAAAATAAGTAACGAAAATGTGGGGTGCAACCCGAGGACTTCCCAGGAGGTCACCCATCCTAGTACTACTCTCGCCCAAGGACGGTTAACTTCGGAGTTCTGATGGGATCCGGTGCATTAGTGCTGGTATGATCGCACCCTTAATGACATGCATCGGAAATATATTTGTATTTAAAACCCTTCCGGTTCTTAAGAATTTTGAAATTGTTTTTTCACGAGTTTTTTCGCATCGTTTCACAATTTATACACGTGAAACAACAAACTAAGGAAAATTTCCCTCGTAAATCGACATTCGCACGTATCTATTGATCCGGATGGATTCACGTGACCCAAAAGTGCTTTTCGGAACACTTTTACCGAGCCGGCCGCTGTGGGCCTTGTTTTGCTTTACCAATTCATTTCTTGAGCGCTTAAAAAAATTAAAAAATAAATAACGAATATGTGGGGTGCAACACGAGGACTTCCCAAGAGGTCACCCATCCTAGTACCACTCTCGCCCAAACACGCTTAACTTCGGAGTTCTGATGGGATCCGGTGCATTAGTGCTGGTATGATCGCACCAGCAATGACATGCATCGCAAATATATTTGTATTTAAAACCCTTCCGGTTCTTAAGAATTTTGAAATTTTTTTTTCACGAGTTCTTTGGCATTCTTGCACAATTTATACACGTGAAACAACAAACTAAGGAAAATGTGCCTCGTAAATCGACATTCGCACGTATCTATTGATCCGGATGGATTCACGTGACCCAAAAGTACTTTTCAGAAAACTTTTTCCGAGACAGCCGCAGTGGGCCTTGTTTTTCTTTACCAATTCATATCTTGAACGCACAAAAAAATTAAAAAATAAGTAACGAAAATGTGGGGTGCAACCCGAGGACTTCCCAGGAGGTCACCCATCCTAGTACTACTCTCGCCCAAGGACGGTTAACTTCGGAGTTCTTATGGGATCCGGTGCATTAGTGCTGGTATGATCGCACCCTTAATGACATGCATCGGAAATATATTTGTATTTAAAACCCTTCCGGTTCTTAAGAATTTTGGAATTTTTTTTTCACGAGTTTTTTCGCATCGTTGCACAATTTATACACGTGAAACAACAAACTAAGGAAAATGTCCCTCGTAAATCGACATTCGCACGTATCTATTGATCCGGATGGATTCACGTGACCCAAAAGTGCTTTTCGGAAAACTTTTTCCGAACCGGCCGCAGTGGGCCTTGTTTTGCTTTACCAATTCATTTCTTGAACGCATAAAAAAATTAAAAAATAAATAACGAAAATGTGGGGTGCAACACGAGGACTTCCCAGGAGGTCACCCATCCTAGTACCACTCTCACCCAAGGACGCTTAACTTCGGAGTTCTGATGGGATCCGGTGCATTAGTGCTGGTATGATCGCACCCTTAATGACATGCATCGGAAATATATTTGTATTTAAAACCCTTCCGGTTCTTAAGAATTTTGGAATTTTTTTTTCACGAGTTTTTTCGCATCGTTGCACAATTTATACACGTGAAACAACAAACTAAGGAAAATGTCCCTCGTAAATCGACATTCGCACGTATCTATTGATCCGGATGGATTCACGTGACCCAAAAGTGCTTTTCGGAAAACTTTTTCCGAGCCGGCCGCAGTGGGCCTTGTTTTGCCTTACCAATTCATTTCTTGAACGCATAAAAAAATTAAAAAATAAATAACGAAAATGTGGGGTGCAACACGAGGACTTCCCAGGAGGTCACCCATCCTAGTACCACTCTCACCCAAGGACGCTTAACTTCGGAGTTCTGATGGGATCCGATGCATTAGTGCTGGTATGATCGCACCCTTAATGACATGCATCGGAAATATATTTGTATTTAAAACCCTTCCGGTTCTTAAGAATTTTGAAAAAAAAATTTCACGAGTTCTTTGGCATTTGTTGCACAATTTATACACGTGAAACAACAAACTATGGAAAATGTCCCTCGTAAATCGACATTCGCACGTATCTATTGATCCGGATGGATTCACGTGACCCAAAAGTGCTTTTCAGAAAACTTTTTGCGAGACGGCCGCAGTGGGCCTTGTTTTTCTTTACCAATTCATATCTTGAACGCCCAAAAAAATTAAAAAATAAGTAACGAAAATGTGGGGTGCAACCCGAGGACTTCCCAGGAGGTCACCTATCCTAGTACTACTCTCGCCCAGGGACGGTTAACTTCGGAGTTCTTATGGGATCCGGTGCATTAGTGCTGGTATGATCGCACCCTTAATAACATGCATCGGAAATATATTTGTATTTAAAACCCTTCCGGTTCTTAAGAATTTTGGAATTTTTTTTTCACGAGTTTTTTCGCATCGTTGCATAATTTATACACGTGAAACAACAAACTAAGGAAAATTTCCCTCGTAAATCGACATTCGCACGTATCTATTGATCCGGATGGATTCACGTGACCCATAAGTGCTTTTCGGAAAGGTTTTTCCGAGCCAGCCGCATTGGGCCTTGTTTTGCTTAACCAATTCATATCTTGAACGCATAAAAAAATTAAAAAATAAGTAACGAAAATGTGGGGCGCAACACGAGGACTTCCCAGGAGGTCACCCATCCTATTCTACTCTCGCCCAAGGACGGTTAACTTCGGAGTTCTGATAGGATCCGGTGCATTAGTGCTGGTATGATCGTACCCTTAATGACATGCATCGGAAATATGTTTGTATTTAAAACCCTTCCGGTTCATAAGAATTTTGGAATTTTTTTTTCACTAGTTTTTTCGCATCGTTGCACAATTTATACACGTGAAACAACAAACTATGGAAAATTTCCCTGGTAAATCGACATTCGCACGTATCTATTGATCCTGATTGATTCACGTGACCCAAAAGTGCTTTTCGGAACACTTTTTCCGAGCCGGCCGTTGTGGGCCTTGTTTTGCTTTACCAATTCATTTCTTCAACGCATAAAAAAATTAAAAAATAAATAACGAATATGTGGGGTGCAACACGAGGACTTCCTAGGAGGTCACCCATCCTAGTACTAATCTCGCCCAAGGACGGTTAACTTCGGAGTTCTGATGGGATCCGGTGCATTAGTGCTGGTATGATCGCACCCTTAATGACATGCATCGGAAATATATTTGTATTTAAAACCCTTCCGGTTCTTAAGAATTTTGAAATTTTTTTTTTCTCGAGTTTTTTCGCATCGTTGCACAATTTATACACGTGAAACAACAAACTAAGGAAAATATCCCTCGTAAATCGACATTCGCATGTATCTATTGATCGGGATGGATTCACGTGACCCAAAAGTGCTTTTCGGAAAACTTTTTCCGAGCCGGCCGCTGTGGGCATGTTTTGCATTACCAATTCATTTCTTGAACGCATAATAAATTTAAAAAATAAATAACGAAAATGTGGGGTGCAACGCGAGGACTTCCCAGGAGGTCATCCATCCTAGCACTACTCTCACCCAAGAACTCTTAACTTCGCAGATCTGATGGGATCCGGTGTATTAGTGCTGGTATGATCGCACCCGAAATGACATGCATCGCAAATATATTTGTATTGAAAACCCTTCCGGTTTTTAAGAATTTTAGAATTTGTTTTTTCATGAGTTTTTTCGCATCGTTGCATAATTTATACACGTGAAACAACAAACTAAGGAAAATGACCCTCGTAAATCGACATTCGCACGTATCTATTGATCCGAATGGATTCACGTGACCCAAAAGTGCTTTTCGGAAAACTTTTTCCGAGCCGGCCGTTGTGGGCCTTGTTTTGCTTTACCAATTCTTTTCTTGAACGCATAAAAAAATTAAAAAATGAATAACGAGAATGTGGGGTGCAACACGAGGACTACCCAGGAGGTCACCCATCCTAGTACCACTCTCGCCCAAACAAGGTTATCTTCGGAGTTCTGATGGGATCCGGTGCATTAGTGCTGGTATGATCGCACCCGTAATGACTTGCATCGCAAATATATTTGTATTTAAAACCCTTCCGGTTCATAAGAATTTTGGAATTTTTTTTTCACGAGTTTTTTCGCATGGTTTCACAATTTATACACGTGAAACGACAAACTAAGGAAAATGTCCCTCGTAAATCGACATTCGCACGTATCTATTGATCCGGATGGCTTCACGTGACCCAAAAGTGCTTTTCAGAAATCTTTTTCCGAGACGGCCGCAGTGGGCCTTGTTTTGCTTTACCAATTCATATCTTGAACGCATAAAAAATTTAAAAAATAAATAACGAAAATATTGGTTGCAACACGAGGACTTCCCAGGAGGTCACCCATCCTAGTACTACTCACACCCAAGGAAGCTTAACTTTGCAGTTCTGATGGGATCCGGTGCTTTAGTGCTGGTATGATCGCACCCGTAATGATATTCATCGCAAATATATTTGTATTTAAAACCCTTCCGGTTCTTAAGAATTTTAAACCGGAAGGGTTTTTTCACGAGTTTTTTCGCATCGTTGCAAAATTTATACACGTGAAACAACAAACTAAGGAAAATGTCTCCCGTAAATCGACATTCGCACGTATCTATTGATCCGGATGGATTCACGTGACCCATAAGTGCTTTTCGGAAAGGTTTTTCCGAGCCGGCCACATTGGGCCTTGTTTTGCTTAACCAATTCATATCTTGAACGCATAAAAAAATTAAAAAATAAGTAACGAAAATGTGGGGTGCAACACGAGGACTTCCCAGGAGGTCACCCATCCTAGTCTACTCTCGCCCAAGGACGGTTAACTTCGAAGTTCTGATGGGATCCGGTGCATTAGTGCTGGTATGATCGCACCCTTAATGACATGCGTCGGAAATATATTTGTATTTAAAACCCTTCCGGTTCTTAAGAATTTTGGAATTTTTTTTTTCACGAGTTTTTTCGCATCGTTGCACAATTTATACACGTGAAACAACAAACTAAGGAAAATGTCCCTCGTAAATCGACATTCGCACGTATCTATTGATCCGGATGGATTCACGTGACCCAAAAGTGCTTTTCGGAACACTTTTTCCGAGCCGGCCGCTGTGGGCCTTGTTTTGCTTTACCAATTCATTTCTTGAACGCATAAAAAAATTAAAAAATAAATAACGAATATGTGGGGTGCAACACGACGACTTCCCAGGAGGTCACCCATCCTGGTACCACTCTCGCCCAAAAACGCTTAACTTCGGAGTTCTGATGGGATCCGGTGCATTAGTGCTGGTATGATCGCTCCAGCAACGACATGCATCGCAAATATATTAGTATTTAAAACCCTTCCGGTTCTTAAGAATTTTGAAATTTTTTTTTCACGAGTTCTTTGGCATTGTCGCACAATTTATACACGAGAAACAACAAACTAAGGAAAATGTCCCTCGTAAATCGACATTCGCACGTATCTATTGATCCGGATGGATTCACGTGACCCAAAAGTGCTTTTCAGAAAACTTTTTCCGAGACGGCCGCAGTGGGCCTTGTTTTTCTTTACCAATTCATATCTTGAACGCACAAAAAAATTAAAAAATAAGTAACGAAAATGTGGGGTGCAACCCGAGGACTTCCCAGGAGGTCACCCATCCTAGTACTACTCTCGCCCAAGGACGGTTAACTTCGGAGTTCTGATGGGATCCGGTGCATTAGTGCTGGTATGATCGCACCCTTAATGACATGCATCGGAAATATATTTGTATTTAAAACCCTTCCGGTACTTAAGAATTTTGGAATTTTTTTTTCACGAGTTTTTTCGCATCGTTGCATAATTTATACACGTGAAACAGCAAACTAAGGAAAATTTCCCTCGTAAATCGACATTCGCACGTATCTATTGATCCGGATGGATTCACGTGACCCATAAGTGCTTTTCGGAAAGGTTTTTCCGAGACGGCCGCAGTGGGCCTTGTTTTGCTTTACTAATTCATATCTTGAACGCATAAAAAAATTAAAAAATAAGTAACGAAAATGTGGGGTGCAACACGAGGACTTCCCAGGAGGTCACCCTTCCTAGTACTACTCTCGCCCAAGGACGGTTAACTTCGGAGTTCTGATGGGATCCGGCGCATTAGTGCTGGTATGATCGCACCCTTAATGACATGCATCGGAAATATATTTGTATTTAAAACCCTTCCGGTTCTTAAGAATTTTGAAATTGTTTTTTCACGAGTTTTTTCGCATCGTTGCACAATTTATACACGTGAAACAACAAACTAAGGAAAATTTCCCTCGTAAATCGACATTCGCACGCATCTATTGATCCGGATGGATTCACGTGACCCAAAAGTGCTTTTCAGAAAACTTTTTTCGAGACGGCCGCAGTGGGCCTTGTTTTTCTTTACCAATTCATATCTTGAACGCACAAAAAAATTAAAAAATAAGTAACGAAAATGTGAGGTGCAACCCGAGGACTTCCCAGGAGGTCACACATCCTAGTACTACTCTCGCCCAAGGACGGTTAACTTCGGAGTTCTTATGGGATCCGGTGCATTAGTGCTGGTATGATCGCACCCTTAATGACATGCATCGGAAATATATTTGTATTTAAAACCCTTCCGGTTCTTAAGAATTTTGGAACTTTTTTTTTCACGAGTTTTTTCGCATCGTTGCACAATTTATACACGTGAAACAACAAACTAAGGAAAATGTCCCTCGTAAATCGACATTCGCACGTATCTATTGATCCGGATGGATTCACGTGACCCAAAAGTGCTTTTCGGAAAACTTTTTCCGAACCGGCCGCAGTGGGCCTTGTTTTGCTTTACCAATTCATTTCTTGAACGCCTAAAAAAATTAATAAATAAATAACGAAAATGTGGGGTGCAACACGAGGACTTCCCAGGAGGTCACCCATCCTAGTACCACTCTCACCCAAGGACGCTTAACTTCGGAGTTCTGATGGGATCCGATGCATTAGTGCTGGTATGATCGCACCCTTAATGACATGCATCGGAAATATATTTGTATTTAAAACCCTTCCGGTTCTTAAGAATTTTGGAATTTTTTTTTCACGAGTTTTTTCGCATCGTTGCACAATTTATACACGTGAAACAACAAACTAAGGAAAATGTCCCTCGTAAATCGACATTCGCACGTATCTATTGATCCGGATGGATTCACGTGACCCGAAAGTGCTTTTCGGAACACTTTTTCCGAGCCGGCCGCTGTGGGCCTTGTTTTGCTTTACCAATTCATTTCTTGAACGCATAAAAAAATTAAAAAATAAATAACGAATATGTGGGGTGCAACACGAGGACTTCCCAGGAGGTCACCCATCCTAGTACCACTCTCGCCCAAACACGCTTAACTTCGGAGTTCTGATGGGATCCGGTGCATTAGTGCTGGTATGATCGCACCAGCAATGACATGCATCGCAAATATATTTGTATTTAAAACCCTTCCGGTTCTTAAGAATTTTGAAATTTTCTTTTCACGAGTTCTTTGGCATTCTTGCACAATTTATACACGTGAAACAACAAACTAAGGAAAATGTCCCTCGTAAATCGACATTCGCACGTATCTATTGATCCGGATGGATTCACGTGACCCAAAAGTGCTTTTCAGAAAACTTTTTCCGAGACGGCCGCAGTGGGCCTTGTTTTTCTTTACCAATTCATATCTTGAACGCACAAAAAAATTAAAAAATAAGTAACGAAAATGTGGGGTGCAACCCGAGGACTTCCCAGGAGGTCACCCATCCTAGTACTACTCTCGCCCAAGGACGGTTAACTTCGGAGTTCTTATGGGATCCGGTGCATTAGTGCTGGTATGATCGCACCCTTAATGACATGCATCGGAAATATATTTGTATTTAAAACCCTTCCGGTTCTTAAGAATTTTGGAATTTTTTTTTTCACGAGTTTTTTCGCATCGTTGCACAATTTATACACGTGAAACAACAAACTAAGGAAAATGTCCCTCGTAAATCGACATTCGCACGTATCTATTGATCCGGATGGATTCACGTGACCCAAAAGTGCTTTTCGGAAAACTTTTTCCGAGCCGGCCGCAGTGGGCCTTGTTTTGCTTAACCAATTCATATCTTGAACGCATAAAAAAATTAAAAAATAAGTAACGAAAATGTGGGGTGCAACACGAGGACTTCCCAGGAGGTCACCCATCCTAGTCTACTCTCGCCCAAGGACGGTTAACTTCGGAGTTCTGATGGGATCCGGTGCATTAGTGCTGGTATGATTGCACCCTTAATGACATGCGTCGGAAATATATTTGTATTTAAAACCCTTCCGCTTCTTAAGAATTTTGGAATTTTTTTTTCACGAGTTTTTTCGCAACGTTGCAAAATTTATACACGTGAAACAACAAACTAAGGAAAATGTCCCCCGTAAATCGACATTCGCACGTATCTATTGATCCGGATGGATTCACGTGACCCATAAGTGCTTTTCGGAAAGGTTTTTCCGAGCCGGCCACATTGGGCCTCGTTTTGCTTAACCAATTCATATCTTGAACGCATAAAAAAATTAAAAAATAAGTAACGAAAATGTGGGGTGCAACACGAGGACTTCCCAGGAGGTCACCCATCCTAGTCTACTCTCGCCCAAGGACGGTTAACTTCGGAGTTCTGATGGGATCCGGTGCATTAGTGCTGGTATGATCGCACCCTTAATGACATGCGTCGGAAATATATTTGTATTTAAAACCCTTCCGGTTCTTAAGAATTTTGGAATTTTTTTTTCACGAGTTTTTTCGCATCGTTGCATAATTTATACACGTGAAACAACAAACTAAGGAAAATGTCCCTCGTAAATCGACATTCGCACGTATCTATTGATCCGGATGGATTCACGTGACCCAAAAGTGCTTTTCGGAACACTTTTTCCGAGCCGGCCGCTGTGGGCCTTGTTTTACTTTACCAATTCATTTCTTGAACGCATAAAAAAATTAAAAAAAAAATAACGAATATGTGGGGTGCAACACGAGGACTTCCCAGGAGGTCACCCATCCTAGTACCACTCTCGCCCAAACACGCTTAACTTCGGAGTTCTGATGGGATCCGGTGCATTAGTGCTGGTATGATTGCACCCGGAATGACAAGCATCGCAAATATATTTGTATTTAAAACCCTTCCGTTTCTTAAGAATTTTGAAATTTTTTTTTCACGAGTTTTTTCGCATTGTTGCCCAATTTATACACGTGAAACAACAAACTAAGGAAAATGTCCCTCGTAAATCGACATTCGCACGTATCTATTGATCGGGATGGATTCACGTGACCCAAAAGTATTTTTCAGAAAACATTTTCCGAGACGGCCGGAGTGGGCCTTGTTTTGCTTTACCAATTCATATCTTGAACGCATAAAAAAATTAAAAAATAAGTAACGAAAATGTGGGGTGCAACACGAGGACTTCCCAGGAGGTCACTCATCCTAGTACTACTCTCGCCCAAGGACGGTTAACTTCGGAGTTCTGATGGGATCCGGTGCATTAGTGCTGGTATGATCGCACCCTTAATGACTTGCATCGGAAATATATTTGTATTTAAAACCCTTCCGGTTCTTAAGAATTTTGAAATTTTTTTTTTCACGAGTTTTTTCGCATCGTTGCACAATTTACACACATGAAACAACAAACTAAGGAAAATTTCCCTCGTAAATCGACATTCGCACGTATCTATTGATCCGGATGGATTCACGTGACCCAAAAGTGCTTTTCGGAACACTTTTTCCGAGCCGGCCGCTGTGGGCCTTGTTTTGCTTGCCCAATTTATTTCTTGAACGCATAAAAAAATTTAAAAAAATAACGAATATGTGGGGTGCAACACGAGGACTTCCCAGGAGGTCACCCATCCTAGTACCACTCTCGCCCAAACACGCTTAACTTCGGAGTTCTGATGGGATCCGGTGCATTAGTGCTGGTATGATCGCACCAGCAATGACATGCATCGCAAATATATTTGTATTTAAAACCCTTCCGGTTCTTAAGAATTTTGAAATTTTTTTTTCACGAGTTCTTTGGCATTCTTGCACAATTTATACACGTGAAACAACAAACTAAGGAAAATGTCCCTCGTAAATCGACATTCGCACGTATCTATTGATCCGAATGGATTCACGTGACCCAAAAGTGCTTTTCCGAAAACTTTTTCCGAGACGGCCGCAGTGGGGTTTGTTTTTTTTTACCAATTCATATCTTGAACGCACAAAAAAATTAAAAAATAAGTAACGAAAATGTGGGGTGCAACCCGAGGACTTCCCAGGAGGTCACCCATCCTAGTACTACTCTCGCCCAAGGACGGTTAACTTCGGAGTTCTGATGGGATCCGGTGCATTAGTGCTGGTATGATCGCACCCTTAATGACATGCATCGGAAATATATTTGTATTTAAAACCCTTCCGGTACTTAAGAATTTTGGAATTTTTTTTTCACGAGTTTTTTCGCATCGTTGCATAATTTATACACGTGAAACAACAAACTAAGGAAAATTTCCCTCGTAAATCGACATTCGCACGTATCTATTGATCCGGATGGATTCACGTGACCCATAAGTGCTTTTCGGAAAGGTTTTTCCGAGCCGGCCGCATTGGGCCTTGTTTTGCTTAACCAATTCATATCTTGAACGCATAAAAAAATTAAAAAATAAGTAACGAAAATGTGGGGTGCAACACGAGGACTTCCCAGGAGGTCACCCATCCTAGTCTACTCTCGCCCAAGGACGGTTAACTTCGAAGTTCTGATGGGATCCGGTGCATTAGTGCTGGTATGATCGCACCCTTAATGACATGCGTCGGAAATATATTTGTATTTAAAACCCTTCCGGTTCTTAAGAATTTTGGAATTTTTTTTTTCACGAGTTTTTTCGCATCGTTGCATAATTTATACACGTGAAACAACAAACTAAGGAAAATGTCCCTTGTAAATCGACATTCGCACGTATCTATTGATCCGGATGGATTCACGTGACCCAAAAGTGCTTTTCGGAACACTTTTTCCGAGCCGGCCGCTGTGGGCCTTGTTTTACTTTACCAATTCATTTCTTGAACGCATAAAAAAATTAAAAAATAAATAACGAATATGTGGGGTGCAACACGACGACTTCCCAGGAGGTCACCCATCCTAGTACCACTCTCGCCCAAACACGCTTAACTTCGGAGTTCTGATGGGATCCGGTGCATTAGTGCTGGTATGATTGCACCCGGAATGACAAGCATCGCAAATATATTTGTATTTAAAACCCTTCCGTTTCTTAAGAATTTTGAAATTTTTTTTTCACGAGTTTTTTCGCATTGTTGCCCAATTTATACACGTGAAACAACAAACTAAGGAAAATGTCCCTCGTAAATCGACATTCGCACGTATCTATTGATCGGGATGGATTCACGTGACCCAAAAGTATTTTTCAGAAAACATTTTCCGAGACGGCCGGAGTGGGCCTTGTTTTGCTTTACCAATTCATATCTTGAACGCATAAAAAAATTAAAAAATAAGTAACGAAAATGTGGGGTGCAACACGAGGACTTCCCAGGAGGTCACTCATCCTAGTACTACTCTCGCCCAAGGACGGTTAACTTCGGAGTTCTGATGGGATCCGGTGCATTAGTGCTGGTATGATCGCACCCTTAATGACTTGCATCGGAAATATATTTGTATTTAAAACCCTTCCGGTTCTTAAGAATTTTGAAATTTTTTTTTTCACGAGTTTTTTCGCATCGTTGCACAATTTACACACATGAAACAACAAACTAAGGAAAATTTCCCTCGTAAATCGACATTCGCACGTATCTATTGATCCGGATGGATTCACGTGACCCAAAAGTGCTTTTCGGAACACTTTTTCCGAGCCGGCCGCTGTGGGCCTTGTTTTGCTTCCCCAATTTATTTCTTGAACGCATAAAAAAATTAAAAAAAAATAACGAATATGTGGGGTGCAACACGAGGACTTCCCAGGAGGTCATCTATCCTAGTACCACTCTCGCCCAAACACGCTTAACTTCGGAGTTCTGATGGGATCCGGTGCATTAGTGCTGGTATGATCGCACCAGCAATGACATGCATCGCAAATATATTTGTATTTAAAACCCTTCCGGTTCTTAAGAATTTTGAAATTTTTTTTTCACGAGTTCTTTGGCATTCTTGCACAATTTATACACGTGAAACAACAAACTAAGGAAAATTTCCCTCGTAAATCGACATTCGCACGTATCTATTGATCGGGATGGATTCACGTGACCCAAAAGTATTTTTCAGAAAACATTTTCCGAGCCGGCCGCATTGGGCCTTGTTTTGCTTAACCAATTCATATCTTGAACGCATAAAAAAATTAAAAAATAAGTAACGAAAATGTGGGGTGCAACACGAGGACTTCCCAGGAGGTCACCCATCCTAGTCTACTCTCGCCCAAGGACGGTTAACTTCGAAGTTCTGATGGGATCCGGTGCATTAGTGCTGGTATGATCGCACCCTTAATGACATGCGTCGGAAATATATTTGTATTTAAAACCCTTCCGGTTCTTAAGAATTTTGGAATTTTTTTTTTCACGAGTTTTTTCGCATCGTTGCATAATTTATACACGTGAAACAACAAACTAAGGAAAATGTCCCTCGTAAATCGACATTCGCACGTATCTATTGATCCGGATGGATTCACGTGACCCAAAAGTGCTTTTCGGAACACTTTTTCCGAGCCGGCCGCTGTGGGCCTTGTTTTACTTTACCAATTCATTTCTTGAACGCATAAAAAAATTAAAAAATAAATAACGAATATGTGGGGTGCAACACGAGGACTTCCCAGGAGGTCACCCATCCTAGTACCACTCTCGCCCAAACACGCTTAACTTCGGAGTTCTGATGGGATCCGGTGCATTAGTGCTGGTATGATTGCACCCGCAATGACATGCATCGCAAATATATTTGTATTTAAAACCCTTCCGTTACTTAAGAATTTTGAAATTTTTTTTTCACGAGTTTTTTCGCATTGTTGCCCAATTTATACACGTGAAACAACAAACTAAGGAAAATGTCCCTCGTAAATCGACATTCGCACGTATCTATTGATCCGGATGGATTCAAGTGACCCAAAAGTATTTTTCAGAAAACATTTTCCGAGACGGCCGGAGTGGGCCTTGTTTTGCTTCACCAATTCATATCTTGAACGCATAAAAAAATTAAAAAATAAGTAACGAAAATGTGGGGTGCAACACGAGGACTTCCCAGGACGTCACCCATCCTAGTACTACTCTCGCCCAAGGTCGGTTAACTTCGGAGTTCTGATGGGATCCGGTGCATTAGTGCTGGTATGATCGCACCCTTAATGACTTGCATCGGAAATATATTTGTATTTAAAACCCTTCCGGTTCTTAAGAATTTTGAAATTTTTTTTTCACGAGTTTTTTCGCATCGTTGCACAATTTACACACATGAAACAACAAACTAAGGAAAATTTCCCTCGTAAATCGACATTCGCACGTATCTATTGATCCGGATGGATTCACGTGACCCAAAAGTGCTTTTCAAAAAACTTTTTCCGAGACGGCCACAGTGGGCCTTGTTTTTCTTTACCAATTCATATCTTGAACGCACAAAAAAATTAAAAAATAAGTAACGAAAATGTGGGGTGCAACACGAGGACTTCCCAGGAGGTCACCCATCCTAGTACCACTCTCGCCCAAGGACGGTTAACTTCGGAGTTCTTATGGGATCCGGTGCATTAGTGCTGGTATGATCGCACCCTTAATGACATTCATCGGAAATATATTTGTATTTAAAACCCTTCCGGTTCTTAAGAATTTTGGAATTTCTTTTTTCACGAGTTTTTTCGCATGGTTGCACAATTTATACACGTGAAACGACAAACTAAGGAAAATGTCCCTCGTAAATCGACATTCGCACGTATCTATTGATCCGGATGGCTTCACGTGACCCAAAAGTGCTTTTCAGAAAACTTTTTCCGAGACGGCCGCAGTGGGCCTTGTTTTGCTTTACCAATTCATATCTTGAACGCATAAAAAATTTAAAAAATAAATAACGAAAATGTTGGTTGCAACACGAGGACTTCCCAGGAGGTCACCCATCCTAGTACTACTCACACCCAAGGACGCTTAACTTTGCAGTTCTGATGGGATCCGGTGCTTTAGTGCTGGTATGATCGCACCCGTAATGATATTTATCGCAAATATATTTGTATTTAAAACCCTTCCGGTTCTTAAGAATTTTGAATATTTTTTTTCACGAGTTTTTTCGCATCGTTGCAAAATTTATACCCGTGAAACAACAAACTAAGGAAAATGTCCCCCGTAAATCGACATTCGCACGTATCTATTGATCCAGATGGATTCACGTGACCCATAAGTGCTTTTCGGAAAGGTTTTTCCGAGCCGGCCACATTGGGCCTTGTTTTGCTTAACCAATTCATATCTTGAACGCATAAAAAAATTAAAAAATAAGTAACGAAAATGTGGGGTGCAACACGAGGACTTCTCAGGAGGTCACCCATCCTAGTCTACTCTCGCCCAAGGACGATTAACTTCGGAGTTCTGATGGGATCCGGTGCATTAGTGCGGGTATGATCGCACCCTTAATGACATGCGTCCGAAATATATTTGTATTTAAAACCCTTCCGGTTCTTAAGAATTTTGGAATTTTTTTTTCACGAGTTTTTTCGCATCGTTGCATAATTTATACACGTGAAACAACAAACTAAGGAAAATGTCCCTCGTAAATCGACATTCGCACGTATCTATTGATCCGGATGGATTCACGTGACCCAAAAGTGCTTTTCGGAACACTTTTTCCGAGCCGGCCGCTGTGGGCCCTGTTTTCCTTTACCAATTCATTTCTTGAACGCATAAAAAAATTAAAAAATAAATAACGAATATGTGGGGTGCAACACGAGGACTTCCCAGGAGGTCACCCATCCTAGTACCACTCTCGCCCAAACACGCTTAACTTCGGGGTTCTGATGGGATCCGGTGCATTAGCGCTGGTATGATCGCACCAGCAATGACATGCATCGCAAATATATTTGTATTTAAAACCCTTCCGGTTCTTAAGAATTTTGAAATTTTTTTTCACGAGTTCTTTGGCATTCTTGCACAATTTATACACGTGAAACAACAAACTAAGGAAAATGTCCCTCGTAAATCGACATTCGCACGTATCTATTGATCCGGATGGATTCACGTGACCCAAAAGTTCTTTTCAGAAAACTTTTTCCGAGACAGCCACAGTGGGCCTTGTTTTTCTTTACCAATTCATATCTTGAACGCACAAAAAAATTAAAAAATAAGTAACGAAAATGTGGGGTGCAACACGAGGACTTCCCAGGAGGTCACCCATCCTAGTACAACTCTCGCCCAAGGACGGTTAACTTCGGAGTTCTTATGGGATCCGGTGCATTAGTGCTGGTATGATCGCACCCTTAATGACATGCATCGGAAATATATTTGTATTTAAAACCCTTCCGGTTCTTAAGAATTTTGGAATTTTTTTTTTCACGAGTTTTTTCGCATGGTTGCACAATTTATACACGTGAAACGACAAACTAAGGAAAATGTCCCTCGTAAATCGACATTCGCACGTATCTATTGATCCGGATGGCTTCACGTGACCCAAAAGTGCTTTTCAGAAAACTTTTTCCGAGACGGCCGCAGTGGGCCTTGTTTTGCTTTACCAATTCATATCTTGAACGCATAAAAAATTTAAAAAATAAATAACGAAAATGTTGGTTGCAACACGAGGACTTCCCAGGAGGTCACCCATCCTAGTACTACTCACACCCAAGGACGCTTAACTTTGCATTTCTGATGGGATCCGGTGCTTTAGTGCTGGTATGATCGCACCCGTAATGATATTCATCGCAAATATATTTGTATTTAAAACCCTTCCGGTTCTTAAGAATTTTGAATATTTTTTTTCACGAGTTTTTTCGCATCGTTGCAAAATTTATACCCGTGAAACAACAAACTAAGGAAAATGTCCCCCGTAAATCGACATTCGCACGTATCTATTGATCCGGATGGATTCACGTGACCCATAAGTGCTTTTCGGAAAGGTTTTTCCGAGCCGGCCACATTGGGCCTTGTTTTGCTTAACCAATTCATATCTTGAACGCATAAAAAAATTAAAAAATAAGTAACGAAAATGTGGGGTGCAACACGAGGACTTCCCAGGAGGTCACCCATCCTAGTCTACTCTCGCCCAAGGACGATTAACTTCGGAGTTCTGATGGGATCCGGTGCATTAGTGCGGGTATGATCGCACCCTTAATGACATGCGTCCGAAATATATTTGTATTTAAAACCCTTCCGGTTCTTAAGAATTTTGGAATTTTTTTTTTCACGAGTTTTTTCGCATCGTTGCATAATTTATACACGTGAAACAACAAACTAAGGAAAATGTCCCTCGTAAATCGACATTCGCACGTATCTATTGATCCGGATGGATTCACGTGACCCAAAAGTGCTTTTCGGAACACTTTTTCCGAGCCGGTCGCTGTGGGCCTTGTTTTCCTTTACCAATTCATTTCTTGAACGCATAAAAAAATTAAAAAATAAATAACGAATATGTGGGGTGCAACACGAGGACTTCCCAGGAGGTCACCCATCCTAGTACCACTCTCGCCCAAACACGCTTAACTTCGGGGTTCTGATGGGATCCGGTGCATTAGCGCTGGTATGATCGCACCCGCAATGACATGCATCGCAAATATATTTGTATTTAAAACCCTTCCGGTTCTTAAGAATTTTGAAATTTTTTTTTTCACGAGTTTTTTTCGCATCGTTGCATAATTTATACACATGAAACAACAAACTAAGGAAAATTTCCCTCGTAAATCGACATTCGCACGTATCTATTGATCCGGATGGATTCACGTGACCCATAAGTGCTTTTCGGAAAGGTTTTTCCGAGCCGGCCGCATTGGGCCTTGTTTTGCTTAACCAATTCATATCTTGAACGCATAAAAAAATTAAAAAATAAGTAACGAAAATGTGGGGTACAACACGAGGACTTCCCAGGAGGTCACCCATCCTAGTCTACTCTCGCCCAAGGACGGTTAACTTCGGAGTTCTGATGGGATCCGGTGCATTAGTGCTGTTATGATCGCACCCTTAATGACATGCGTCGGAAATATATTTGTATTTAAAACCCTTCCGGTTCTTAAGAATTTTGAAATTTTTTTTCACGAGTTCTTTGGCATTCTTGCACAATTTATACACGTGAAACAACAAACAAAGGAAAATGTCCCTCGTAAATCGACATTCGCACGTATATATTGATCCGGATGGATTCACGTGACCCAAAAGTGCTTTTCAGAAAACTTTTTCCGAGACGGCCGCTGTGGGCCTTCTTTTTCTTTACCAATTCATATCTTGAACGCACAAAAAAATTAAAGAATAAGTAACGAAAATGTGGGGTGCAACCCGAGGACTTCCCAGGAGGTCACCCATCCTAGTACTACTCTCGCCCAAGGACGGTTAACTTCGGAGTTCTTATGGGATCCGGTGCATTAGTGCTGGTATGATCGCACCCTTAATGACATGCATCGGAAATATATTTGTATTTAAAACCCTTCCGGTTCTTAAGAATTTTGGAATTTTTTTTTTCACGAGTTTTTTCGCATGTTTGCACAATTTATACACGTGAAACGACAAACTAAGGAAAATGTCCCTCGTAAATCGACATTCGCACGTATCTATTGATCCGGATGGCTTCACGTGACCCAAAAGTGCTTTTCAGAAAACTTTTTCCGAGACGGCCGCAGCGGGCCTTGTTTTGCTTTACCAATTCATATCTTGAACGCATAAAAAATTTAAAAAATAAATAACGAAAATGTTGGTTGCAACACGAGGACTTCCCAGGAGGTCACCCATCCTAGTACTACTCACACCCAAGGACGCTTAACTTTGCATTTCTGATGGGATCCGGTGCTTTAGTGCTGGTATGATCGCACCCGTAATGATATTCATCGCAAATATATTTGTATTTAAAACCCTTCCGGTTCTTAAGAATTTTGAATATTTTTTTTCACGAGTTTTTTCGCATCGTTGCAAAATTTATACCCGTGAAACAACAAACTAAGGAAAATGTCCCCCGTAAATCGACATTCGCACGTATCTATTGATCCGGATGGATTCACGTGACCCATAAGTGCTTTTCGGAAAGGTTTTTCCGAGCCGGCCACATTGGGCCTTGTTTTGCTTAACCAATTCATATCTTGAACGCATAAAAAAATTAAAAAATAAGTAACGAAAATGTGGGGTGCAACACGAGGACTTCCCAGGAGGTCACCCATCCTAGTCTACTCTCGCCCAAGGACGATTAACTTCGGAGTTCTGATGGGATCCGGTGCATTAGTGCGGGTATGATCGCACCCTTAATGACATGGGTCCGAAATATATTTGTATTTAAAACCCTTCCGGTTCTTAAGAATTTTGGAATTTTTTTTTTCACGAGTTTTTTCGCATCGTTGCATAATTTATACACGTGAAACAACAAACTAAGGAAAATGTCCCTCGTAAATCGACATTCGCACGTATCTATTGATCCAGATGGATTCACGTGACCCAAAAGTGCTTTTCGGAACACTTTTTCCGAGCCGGTCGCTGTGGGCCTTGTTTTCCTTTACCAATTCATTTCTTGAACGCATAAAAAAATTAAAAAATAAATAACGAATATGTGGGGTGCAACACGAGGACTTCCCAGGAGGTCACCCATCCTAGTACCACTCTCGCCCAAACACGCTTAACTTCGGGGTTCTGATGGGATCCGGTGCATTAGCGCTGGTATGATCGCACCCGCAATGACATGCATCGCAAATATATTTGTATTTAAAACCCTTCCGGTTCTTAAGAATTTTGAAATTTTTTTTTTCACGAGTTTTTTCGCATCGTTGCATAATTTATACACGTGAAACAACAAACTAAGGAAAATTTCCCTCGTAAATCGACATTCGCACGTATCTATTGATCCGGATGGATTCACGTGACCCATAAGTGCTTTTCGGAAAGGTTTTTCCGAGCCGGCCGCATTGGGCCTTGTTTTGCTTAACCAATTCATATCTTGAACGCATAAAAAAATTAAAAAATAAGTAACGAAAATGTGGGGTGCAACACGAGGACTTCCCAGGAGGTCACCCATCCTAGTCTACTCTCGCCCAAGGACGGTTAACTTCGGAGTTCTGATGGGATCCGGTGCATTAGTGCTGTTATGATCGCACCCTTAATGACATGCGTCGGAAATATATTTGTATTTAAAACCCTTCCGGTTCTTAAGAATTTTGAAATTTTTTTTTCACGAGTTCTTTGGCATTCTTGCACAATTTAAACACGTGAAACAACAAACAAAGGAAAATGTCCCTCGTAAATCGACATTCGCACGTATCTATTGATCCGGATGGATTCACGTGACCCAAAAGTGCTTTTCAGAAAACTTTTTCCGAGACGGCCGCAGTGGGCCTTCTTTTTCTTTACCAATTCATATCTTGAACGCACAGAAAAATTAAAGAATAAGTGACGAAAATGTGGGGTGCAACCCGAGGACTTCCCAGGAGGTCACCCATCCTAGTACTACTCTCGCCCAAGGACGGTTAACTTCGGAGTTCTTATGGGATCCGGTACATTAGTGCTGGTATGATCGCACCCTTAATGACATGCATCGGAAATATATTTGTATTTAAAACCCTTCCGGTTCTTAAGAATTTTGGAATTTTTTTTTTCACGAGTTTTTTCGCATCGTTGCATAATTTATACACGTGAAACAACAAACTAAGGAAAATTTCCCTCGTAAATCGACATTCGCACGTATCTATTGATCCGGATGGATTCACGTGACCCATAAGTGCTTTTTGGAAAGGTTTTTCCGAGCCGGCCGCATTGGGCCTTGTTTTGCTTAACCAATTCATATCTTGAACGCATAAAAAAATTAAAAAATAAGTAACGAAAATGTGGGGTGCAACACGAGGACTTCCCAGGAGGTCACCCATCCTAGTACCACTCTCGCCGAAACACGCTTAACTTCGGGGTTCTGATGGGATCCGGTGCATTAGCGCTGGTATGATCGCACCCGCAATGACATGCATCGCAAATATATTTGTATTTAAAACCCTTCCGGTTCTTAAGAATTTTGAAATTTTTTTTTTCACGAGTTTTTTCGCATCGTTGCACAATTTACACACGTGAAACAACAAACTAAGGAAAATTTCCCTCGTAAATCGACATTCGCACGTATGTATTAATCCGGATGGATTCACATGACCCAAAAGTGCTTTTCGGAACACTTTTTCCGAGCCGGCCGCTGTGGGCCTTGTTTTCCTTTACCAATTCATTTCTTGAACGCATAAAAAAATTAAAAAAAAATAACGAATATGTGAGGTGCAACACGAGGACTTCCCAGGAGGTCACCCATCCTAGTACCACTCTCGCCCAAACACGCTTAACTTCGGAGTTCTGATGGGATCCGGTGCATTAGTGCTGGTATGATCGCACCTGCAATGACATGCATCGTAAATATATTTGTATTTAAAACCCTTCCGGTTCTTAAAAATTTTGAAATTTTTTTTTCACGAGTTCTTTGGCATTCTTGCACAATTTATACACGTGAAACAACAAACAAAGGAAAATGTCCCTCGTAAATCGACATTCGCACGTATCTATTGATCCGGATGGATTCACGTGACCCAAAAGTGCTTTTCAGAAAACTTTTTCCGAGACGGCCGCAGTGGGCCTTCTTTTTCTTTACCAATTCATATCTTGAACGCACAAAAAAATTAAAGAATAAGTAACGAAAATGTGGGGTGCAACCCGAGGACTTCCCAGGAGGTCACCCATCCTAGTACTACTCTCGCCCAAGGACGGTTAACTTTGGAGTTCTTATGGGATCCGGTGCATTAGTGCTGGTATGATCGCACCCTTAATGACATGCATCGGAAATATATTTGTATTTAAAACCCTTCCGGTTCTTAAGAATTTTGGAATTTTTTTTTTCACGAGTTTTTTCGCATCGTTGCATAATTTATACACGTGAAACAACAAACTAAGGAAAATTTCCCTCGTAAATCGACATTCGCACGTATCTATTGATCCGGATGGATTCACGTGACCCATAAGTGCTTTTCGGAAAGGTTTTTCCGAGCCGGCCGCATTGGGCCTTGTTTTGCTTAACCAATTCATATCTTGAACACATAAAAAAATTAAAAAATAAGTAACGAAAATGTGGGGTGCAACACGAGGACTTCCCAGGAGGTCACCCATCCTAGTCTACTCTCGCAAAAGGACGGTTAACTTCGGAGTTCTGATGGGATCCGGTGCATTAGTGCTGTTATGATCGCACCCTTAATGACATGCGTCGGAAATATATTTGTATTTAAAACCCTTCCGGTTCTTAAGAATTTTGGAATTTTTTTTTTCACGAGTTTTTTCGCATCGTTGCACAATTTACACACGTGAAACAACAAACTAAGGAAAATTTCCCTCGTAAATCGACATTCGCACGTATCTATTGATCCGGATGGATTCACGTGACCCAAAAGTGCTTTTCGGAACACTTTTTCCGAGCCGGCCGCTGTGGGCCTTGTTTTCCTTTACCAATTCATTTCTTGAACCCATAAAAAAATTAAAAAAAAATAACGAATATGTGAGGTGCAACACGAGGACTTCCCAGGAGGTCACCCCATCCTAGTACCACTCTCGCCCAAACACGCTTAACTTCGGAGTTCTGATGGGATCCGGTGCATTAGTGCTGGTATGATCGCACCCTTAATGACATGCGTCGCAAATATATTTGTATTTAAAACCCTTCCGGTTCTTAAGAATTTTGAAATTTTTTTTTTCACGAGTTTTTTCGCATCGTTGCACAATTTACACACGTGAAACAACAAACTAAGGAAAATTTCCCTCGTAAATCGACATTCGCACGTATCTATTGATCCGGATGGATTCACGTGACCCAAAAGTGCTTTTCGGAACACTTTTTCCGAGCCGGCCGCTGTGGGCCTTGTTTTCCTTTACCAATTCATTTCTTGAACGCATAAAAAAATTAAAAAAAAATAACGAATATGTGAGGTGCAACACGAGGACTTCCCAGGAGGTCACCCATCCTAGTACCACTCTCGCCCAAACACGCTTAACTTCGGAGTTCTGATGGGATCCGGTGCATTAGTGCTGGTATGATCGCACCCTTAATGACATGCGTCGCAAATATATTTGTATTTAAAACCCTTCCGGTTCTTAAGAATTTTGGAATTTTTTTTTTCACGAGTTTTTTCGCATCGTTGCACAATTTACACACGTGAAACAACAAACTAAGGAAAATTTGCCTCGTAAATCGACATTCGCACGTATCTATTGATCCGGATGGATTCACGTGACCCAAAAGTGCTTTTCGGAACACTTTTTCCGAGCCGGCCGCTGTGGGCCTTGTTTTCCTTTACCAATTCATTTCTTG
This sequence comes from Rhodomyrtus tomentosa, assembly GCA_028455895.1. Classification (NCBI taxonomy): domain Eukaryota; kingdom Viridiplantae; phylum Streptophyta; class Magnoliopsida; order Myrtales; family Myrtaceae; genus Rhodomyrtus; species Rhodomyrtus tomentosa. The sequence goes on from JAPCWY010000001.1 coordinate 18,232,163, forward strand.
AACGCATAAAAAAATTAAAAAAAAAATAACGAATATGTGAGGTGCAACACGAGGACTTCCCAGGAGGTCACCCATCCTAGTACCACTCTCGCCCAAACACGCTTAACTTCGGAGTTCTGATGGGATCCGGTGCATTAGTGCTGGTATGATCGCACCAGCAATGACATGCATCGCAAATATATTTGTATTTAAAACCCTTCCGGTTCTTAAGAATTTTGAAATTTTCTTTTCACGAGTTCTTTGGCATTCTTGCACAATTTATACACGTGAAACAACAAACTAAGGAAAATGTCCCTCGTAAATCGACATTCGCACGTATCTATTGATCCGGATGGATTCACGTGACCCAAAAGTGCTTTTCGGAACACTTTTTCCGAGCCGGCCGCTTTGGGCCTTGTTTTACTTTACCAATTCATTTCTTGAACGCATAAAAAAATTAAAAAATAAGTAACGAAAATGTGGGGTGCAACACGAGGACTTCCCAGGAGGTCACCCATCCTAGTACCACTCTCGCCCAAACACGCTTAACTTCGGAGTTCTGATGGGATCCGGTGCATTAGTGCTGGTACGATCGCACCCGCAATGACATGCATCGCAAATATATTTGTATTTAAAACCCTTCCGGTTCTTAAGAATTTTGAAATTTTTTTTTTCACGAGTTTTTTCGCATCGTTGCACAATTTACACACGTGAAACAACAAACTAAGGAAAATTTCCCTCGTAAATCGACATTCGCACGTATCTATTGATCCGGATGGATTCACGTGACCCAAAAGTATTTTTCAAAAAACTTTTTCCGAGATGGCCGGAGTGGGCCTTGTTTTGCTTTACCAATTCATATCTAGAACGCATAAAAAAATTAAAAAATAAGTAACGAAAATGTGGGGTGCAACACGAGAACTTCCCAGGAGGTCACCCATCCTAGTACTACTCTCGCCCAAGGACGGTTAACTTCGGAGTTCTGATGGGATCCGGTGCATTAGTGCTGGTATGATCGCACCCTTAATGACTTGCATCGGAAATATATTTGTATTTAAAACCCTTCCGGTTTTTAAGAATTTTGAAATTTTTTTTTTCACGAGTTTTTTCGCATCGTTGCACAATTTACACACGTGAAACAACAAATTAAGGAAAATTTCCCTCGTAAATCGACATTCGCACGTATCTATTGATCCGGATGGATTCACGTGACCCAAAAGTGCTTTTCGGAACACTTTTTCCGAGCCGGCCGCTGTGGGCCTTGTTTTACTTTACCAATTCATTTCTCGAACGCATAAAAAAATTAAAAAATAAATAACGAATATGTGGGGTGCAACACGAGGACTTCCCAGGATGTCACCCATCCTAGTACCACCTCGCCCAAACACACTTAACCTCGGGGTTCTGATGGGATCCGGTGCATTAGTGCTGGTATGATCGCACCCGCAATGACATGCATCGCAAATATATTTGTATTTAAAACCCTTCCGGTTCTTAAGAATTTTGAAATTTTTTTTTTCACGAGTTTTTTCGCATCGTTGCACAATTTACACACGTGAAACAACAAACTAACGAAAATTTCCCTCGTAAATCGACATTCGCATGTATCTATTGATCCGGATGGATTCACGTGGCCCAAAAGTGCTTTTCGGAACACTTTTTCCGAGGCGGCCGCTGTGGGCCTTGTTTTCCTTTACCAATTCATTTCTTGAACGCATAAAAAAATTAAAAAAAAAAATAACGAATATGTGAGGTGCAACACGAGGACTTCCCAGGAGGTCACCCATCCTAGTACCACTCTCGCCCAAACACGCTTAACTTCGGAGTTCTGATGGGATCCGGTGCATTAGTGCTGGTATGATCGCACCAACAATGACATGCATCGCAAATATATTTGTATTTAAAACCCTTCCGGTTGTTAAGAATTTTGAAATTTTTTTTTCACGAGTTATTTGGCATTCTTGCACAATTTATACACGTGAAACAACAAACTAAGGAAAATGTCCCTCGTAAATCGATATTCGCACGTATCTATTGATTCGGATGGATTCACGTGACCCAAAAGTGCTTTTCGGAACACTTTTTCCGAGCCGGCCGCTGTGGGCCTTGTTTTACTTTACCAATTCATTTCTTAAACGCATAAAAAAATTAAAAAATAAATAACGAATATGTGGGGTGCAACACGAGGACTTCCCAGGAGGTCACCCATCCTAGTACCACTCTCGCCCAAACACGCTTAACTTCGGAGTTCTGATGGGATCCGGTGCATTAGTGCTGGTACGATCGCACCCGCAATGACATGCATCGCAAATATATTTGTATTTAAAACCCTTCCGGTTCTTAAGAATTTTGAAATTTTTTTTTCACGAGTTTTTTCGCATTGTTGCCCAATTTATACACGTGAAACAACAAACTAAGGAAAATGTCCCTCGTAAATCGACATTCGCACGTATCTATTGATCCGGATGGATTCACGTGACCCAAAAGTATTTTTCAAAAAACTTTTTCCGAGACGGCCGGAGTGGGCCTTGTTTTGCTTTACCAATTGATATCTTGAACGCATAAAAAAATTAAAAAATAAGTAACGAAAATGTGGGGTGCAACACGAGGACTTCCCAGCAGGTCACCCATCCTAGTACTACTATCGCCCAAGGACGGTTAACTTCGGAGTTCTGATGGGATCCGGTGCATTAGTGCTGGTATGATCGCACCCTTAATGACTTGCATCGGAAATATATTTGTATTTAAAACCCTTCCGGTTCTTAAGAATTTTGAATTTTTTTTTTTCACGAGTTTTTTCGCATCGTTGCACAATTTACACACGTGAAACAACAAACTAAGGAAAATTTCCCTCGTAAATCGACATTCGCACGTATCTATTGATCCGGATGGATTCACGTGACCCAAAAGTGCTTTTCGGAACACTTTTTCCGAGCCGGCCGCTGTGGGCCTTGTTTTACTTTACCAATTCATTTGTTGAACGCATAAAAAAATTAAAAAATTAATAACGAATATGTGGGGTGCAACACGAGGACTTCCCAGGAGGTCACCCATCCTAGTACCACTCTCGCCCAAACACGCTTAACTTCGGGGTTCAGATGGGATCCGGTGCATTAGAGCTGGTATGATCGCACCCGCAATGACATGCATCGCAAATATATTTGTATTTAAAACCCTTCCGGTTCTTAAGAATTTTGAAATTTTTTTTTTCACGAGTTTTTTCGCATCGTTGCACAATTTACACACGTGAAACAACAAACTAAGGAAAATTTCCCTCGTAAATCGACATTCGCACGTATCTATTGATCCGGATGGATTCACGTGACCCAAAAGTGCTTTTCGGAACACTTTTTCCGAGTCGGCCGCGGTGGGCCTTGTTTTACTTTACCAATTCATTTGTTGAAAGCATAAAAAAATTAAAAAATTAATAACGAATATGTGGGGTGCAACACGAGGACTTCCCAGGAGGTCACCCATCCTAGTACCACTCTCGCCCAAACACGCTTAACTTCGGGGTTCTGATGGGATCCGGTGCATTAGTGCTGGTATGATCGCATCCGCAATGACATGCATCGCAAATATATTTGTATTTAAAACCCTTCCGGTTCTTAAGAATTTTGAAATTTTTTTTTCACGAGTTTTTTCGCATTGTTGCCCAATTTATACACGTGAAACAACAAACTAAGGAAAATGTCCCTCGTAAATCGACATTCGCACGTATCTATTGATCCGGATGGATTCACGTGACCCAAAAGTATTTTTCAAAAAACTTTTTCCGAGACGGCCGGAGTGGGCCTTGTTTTGCTTTACCAATTGATATCTTGAACGCATAAAAAAATTAAAAAATAAGTAACGAAAATGTGGGGTGCAACACGAGGACTTCCCAGGAGGTCACCCATCCTAGTACTACTCTCGCCCAAGGACGGTTAACTTCGGAGTTCTGATGGGATCCGGTGTATTAGTGCTGGTATGATCGCACCCTTAATGACTTGCATCGGAAATATATTTGTATTTAAAACCCTTCCGGTTCTTAAGAAGTTTGGAATTTTTTTTTTCACGAGTTTTTTCGCATCGTTGCACAATTTATACACGTGAAACAACAAACTAAGGAAAATGTCCCCCGTAAATCGACATTCGTACGTATCTATTGATTCGGATGGATTCACGTGACCCATAAATGCTTTTCGGAAAGGTTTTTCCGAGCCGGCCGCATTGGGCCTTGTTTTGCTTAACCAATTCATATCTTGAACGCATAAAAAAATTAAAAAATAAGCACCGAAAATGTGGGGTGCAACACGAGGACTTCCCAGGAGGTCACCCATCTGAGTCTACTCTCGCCCAAGGACGGTTAACTTCGGAGTTCTGATGGGATCCGGTGCATTAGTGCTGGTATGATCGATCCCTTAATGACATGCATCGGAAATCTATTTGTATTTAAAACCCTTCCGGTTCTTAAGAATTTTGCAATTTTTTTTTTCACGTGTTTTTTCGCATCGTTGCATAATTTATACACGTGAAACAACAAACTAAGGAAAATGTCCCTCGTAAATCGACATTCGCACGTATCTATTGATCCGGATGGATTCACGTGACCCAAAAGTGCTTTTCGGAACACTTTTTCCGAGCCGGCCGCTGTGGGCCCTGTTTTCCTGTACCAATTCATTTCTTGAACGCATAAAAAAATTAAAAAATAAATAACGAATATGTGGGGTGCAACACGAGGACTTCCCAGGAGGTCACCCATCCTAGTACCACTCTCGCCCAAACACGCTTAACTCCGGAGTTCTGATGGGATCCGGTGCATTAGTGGTGGTATGATCGCACCCGTAATGACATGCATCGCAAATATATTTGTATTTAAAACCCTTCCGGTTCTTAAGAATTTTGCAATTTTTTTTTCACGAATTTTTTCGCATTGTTGCACATTTTATACACGTGAAATAACAAACTAAGGAAAATGTCCCTCGTAAATCGGCATTCGCACGTATCTATTGATCCGGATGGATTCACGTGACCCAAAAGTGCTTTTCAGAAAACTTTTTTCGAGACGGCCGCAGTGGGCCTTGTTTTGCTTTACCAATTCATATCTTGAAAGCATAAAAAATTTAAAAAATAAATAACGAAAATGTGGGTTGCAACTCGAGGACTTCCCAGGAGGTCACCCATCGTAGTACTACTCTCACCCAAGGATGCTTAACTTCGCAGTTCTGATGGGATCCGGTGCTTTAGTGCTGGTATGATCGCACCCGTAATGATATTCATCGGAAATATATTTGTATTTAAAACCCTTCCGGTTCTTAAGAATTTTGAATTTTTTTTTTCACGAGTTTTTTCGCCTCGTTGCACAATTTATACACGTGAAACAACAAACTAAGGAAAATGTCCCTCGTAAATCGACATTCGCACGTATCTATTGATCCGGATGGATTCACGTGACCCATAAGTGCTTTTCGGAAAGGTTTTTCCGAGCCGACCGCATTGGGCCTTGTTTTGCTTTACCAATTCATATCTTGAACGCATAAAAAAATTAAAAAATAAGTAACGAAAATGTGGGGTGCAACACGAGGACTTCCCTGGAGGTCACCCATCCTTGTACTACTCTCGCCCAAGGACGGTTAACTTCGGAGTTCTGATGGGATCCGGTGCATTAGTGCTGGTATGATCGCACCCTTAATGACATGCATCGGAAATATATTTGTATTTAAAACCCTTCCGGTTCTTAAGAATTTTGAATTTCTTTTTTCACGAGTTTTTTCGCCTTGTTGCGTAATTTATACACGTGAAACAACAAACTAAGGAAAATGTCCCTCGTAAATCGACATTCGCACGTATCTATTGATCCGGATGGATTCACGTGACCCATAAGTGCTTTTCGGAAAGGTTTTTCCGAGCCGACCGCATTGGGCCTTGTTTTGCTTTACCAATTCATATCTTGAACGCATAAAAAAATTAAAAAAAAAGTAACGAAAATGTGGGGTGCAACACGAGGACTTCCTAGGAGGTCACCCATCTTAGTCTACTCTCGCCCAAGGACGGTTAACTTCGGAGTTCTGATGGGATCCGGTGCATTAGTGCTGGTATGATCGCACCCTTAATGACATGCATCGGAAATATATTTGTATTTAAAACCCTTCCGGTTCTTAAGAATTTTGGAATTTTTTTTTCACGAGTTTTTTCGCATCGTTGCACAATTTATACACGTGAAACAACAAACTAAGGAAAATGTCCCTCGTAAATCGACATTCGCACGTATCTATTGATCCGGATGGATTCACGTGACCCAAAAATGCTTTTCGGAACACTTTTTCCGAGCCGGCCGCTGTGGGCCCTGTTTTCCTGTACCAATTCATTTCTTGAACGCATAAAAAAATTAAAAAATAAATAACGAATATGTGGGGTGCAACACGAGGACTTCCCAGGAGGTCACCCATCCTAGTACCACTCTCGCCCAAACACGCTTAACTCCGGAGTTCTGATGGGATCCGGTGCATTAGTGGTGGTATGATCGCACCCGTAATGACATGCATCGCAAATATATTTGTATTTAAAACCCTTCCGGTTCTTAAGAATTTTGCAATTTTTTTTTTCACGTGTTTTTTCGCATCGTTGCATAATTTATACACGTGAAACAACAAACTAAGGAAAATGTCCCTCGTAAATCGACATTCGCACGTATCTATTGATCCGGATGGATTCACGTGACCCAAAAGTGCTTTTCGGAACACTTTTTCCGAGCCGGCCGCTGTGGGCCCTGTTTTCCTGTACCAATTCATTTCTTGAACGCATAAAAAAATTAAAAAATAAATAACGAATATGTGGGGTGCAACACGAGGACTTCCCAGGAGGTCACCCATCCTAGTACCACTCTCGCCCAAACACGCTTAACTCCGGAGTTCTGATGGGATCCGGTGCATTAGTGGTGGTATGATCGCACCCGTAATGACATGCATCGCAAATATATTTGTATTTAAAACCCTTCCGGTTCTTAAGAATTTTGCAATTTTTTTTTCACGAATTTTTTCGCATTGTTGCACATTTTATACACGTGAAATAACAAACTAAGGAAAATGTCCCTCGTAAATCGGCATTCGCACGTATCTATTGATCCGGATGGATTCACGTGACCCAAAAGTGCTTTTCAGAAAACTTTTTCCGAGACGGCCGCAGTGGGCCTTGTTTTGCTTTACCAATTCATATCTTGAAAGCATAAAAAATTTAAAAAATAAATAACGAAAATGTGGGTTGCAACTCGAGGACTTCCCAGGAGGTCACCCATCGTAGTACTACTCTCACCCAAGGATGCTTAACTTCGCAGTTCTGATGGGATCCGGTGCTTTAGTGCTGGTATGATCGCACCCGTAATGATATTCATCGGAAATATATTTGTATTTAAAACCCTTCCGGTTCTTAAGAATTTTGAATTTTTTTTTTCACGAGTTTTTTCGCCTCGTTGCACAATTTATACACGTGAAACAACAAACTAAGGAAAATGTCCCTCGTAAATCGACATTCGCACGTATCTATTGATCCGGATGGATTCACGTGACCCATAAGTGCTTTTCGGTGCTCTTTTACGTAGCCGGCCGCAGTGGGCCTTGTTTTGCTTTACCAATTCATATCTTGAACGCATAAAAAATTTAAAAAATAAATAACGAAAATGTGGGGTGCAACACGAGGACTTCCCAGGAGGTCACCTATCCTAGTACTACTCTCACCCAGGGACGGTTAACTTCGGAGTTCTGATGGGATCCGGTGCATTAGTGCTGGTATGATCGCACCCTTAATGACATGCATCGGAAATATATTTGTATTTAAAACCCTTCCGGTTCTTAAGAATTTTGGAATTTTTTTTTTCACGAGTTTTTTCGCATCGTTGCACAATTTATACACGTGAAACAACAAACTAAGGAAAATGTCCCTCGTAAATCGACATTCGCACGTATCTATTGATCCGGATGGATTCACGTGACCCATAAGTGCTTTTCGGAAAGGTTTTTCCGAGCCGACCGCATTGGGCCTTGTTTTGCTTTACCAATTCATATCTTGAACGCATAAAAAAATTAAAAAATAAGTAACGAAAATGTGGGGTGCAACACGAGGACTTCCCTGGAGGTCACCCATCCTTGTACTACTCTCGCCCAAGGACGGTTAACTTCGGAGTTCTGATGGGATCCGGTGCATTAGTGCTGGTATGATCGATCCCTTAATGACATGCATCGGAAATCTATTTGTATTTAAAACCCTTCCGGTTCTTAAGAAGTTTGCAATTTTTTTTTTCACGTGTTTTTTCGCATCGTTGCATAATTTATACACGTGAAACAACAAACTAAGGAAAATGTCCCTCGTAAATCGACATTCGCACGTATCTATTGATCCGGATGGATTCACGTGACCCAAAAATGCTTTTCGGAACACTTTTTCCGAGCCGGCCGCTGTGGGCCCTGTTTTCCTGTACCAATTCATTTCTTGAACGCATAAAAAAATTAAAAAATAAATAACGAATATGTGGGGTGCAACACGAGGACTTCCCAGGAGGTCACCCATCCTAGTACCACTCTCGCCCAAACACGCTTAACTCCGGAGTTCTGATGGGATCCGGTGCATTAGTGGTGGTATGATCGCACCCGTAATGACATGCATCGCAAATATATTTGTATTTAAAACCCTTCCGGTTCTTAAGAATTTTGCAATTTTTTTTTCACGAATTTTTTCGCATTGTTGCACATTTTATACACGTGAAATAACAAACTAAGGAAAATGTCCCTCGTAAATCGGCATTCGCACGTATCTATTGATCCGGATGGATTCACGTGACCCAAAAGTGCTTTTCAGAAAACTTTTTCCGAGACGGCCGCAGTGGGCCTTGTTTTGCTTTACCAATTCATATCTTGAAAGCATAAAAAATTTAAAAAATAAATAACGAAAATGTGGGTTGCAACTCGAGGACTTCCCAGGAGGTCACCCATCGTAGTACTACTCTCACCCAAGGACGCTTAACTTCGCAGTTCTGATGGGATCCGGTGCTTTAGTGCTGGTATGATCGCACCCGTAATGATATTCATCGGAAATATATTTGTATTTAAAACCCTTCCGGTTCTTAAGAATTTTGAATTTTTTTTTTCACGAGTTTTTTCGCCTCGTTGCACAATTTATACACGTGAAACAACAATCTAAGGAAAATGTCCCTCGTAAATCGACATTCGCACGTATCTATTGATCCGGATGGATTCACGTGACCCAAAAGTGCCCTTCAGAAAACTATTTCCGAGACGGCCGCAGTGGGCCTTGTTTTGCTTTACCAATTCATATCTTGAAAGCATAAAAAATTTAAAAAATAAATAACGAAAATGTGGGTTGCAACTCGAGGACTTCCCAGGAGGTCACCCATCCTTGTACTACTCTCGCCCAAGGACGGTTAACTTCGGAGTTCCGATGGGATCCGGTGCATTAGTGCTGGTATGATCGCACCCTTAATGACATGCATCGGAAATATATTTGTATTTAAAACCCTTCCGGTTCTTAAGAATTTTGGAATTTTTTTTTCACGAGTTTTTTCGCCTCGTTGCACAATTTATACACGTGAAACAACAATCTAAGGAAAATGTCCCTCGTAAATCGACATTCGCACGTATCTATTGATCCGGATGGATTCACGTGACCCATAAGTGCTTTTCGGAAAGGTTTTTCCGAGCCGACCGCATTGGGCCTTGTTTTGCTTTACCAATTCATATCTTGAACGCATAAAAAAATTAAAAAATAAGTAACGAAAATGTGGGGTGCAACACGAGGACTTCCCTGGAGGTCACCCATCCTTGTACTACTCTCGCCCAAGGACGGTTAACTTCGGAGTTCCGATGGGATCCGGTGCATTAGTGCTGGTATGATCGCACCCTTAATGACATGCATCGGAAATATATTTGTATTTAAAACCCTTCTATTTCTTAAGAATTTTGGAATTTTTTTTTTCACGAGTTTTTTCGCATCGTTGCACAATTTATACACGTGAAACAACAAACTAAGGAAAATGTCCCCCGTAAATCGACATTCCCGCACGTATCTATTAATCCCATGGATTCACGTGACCCACTAAGTGCTTTCTGAAAGGTTTCTTCGAGCCGACCGCAGATTGGGCCTTAGTTTTGCTTTACCAATTAAAAAATAAGTAACGAAAAAAAATAAGTAAATCTAAAAATGTGGGGTGCAACACGAGACTTTCCCCGGAGGTCACCCATCCTTTTTGTACTTAATACTCTCGCCCAAGGACTCGCTAACTTCTGAGTTCGGCGTGGGATCCTAAGGTGCATTAGCTGTTTCCGTATGATCGCATTCCTTAATGACATGCATCGGAAATATATTTGTATTTAAAACCCTTCCGATTTTAATAATTTTGGAATTTTTTTTTTCACGAGTTTTTTCGCATCGTTGCACAATTTATACACGTGAAACGATAAACCAAGAAAATGTCCCCCGTGAAATCGACATTCGACGTATGTATCTATTGATCTCTGATGGATTCACGTGACTCCATAAATGCTTTTCTGGAAAGGTTTTTCCCGAGCCTCGCCGCATCAGCCCTTTGCTTTTGCTTAACCAATTCATATCTTGAACGCATAAAAAAATTAAAAAATAAGCACCGAAATGTGGGGTGCAACACGAGGATCTTCCCAGGAGGTCACCCATCTCGAGTCTCATCTCGCCTCAAGAAGGGACTCGTTAACTCTTGAAGTTCGATGGGATCCCGTGCATTAGTGCTGGTATGATCGATCCCTTAATGACATGCATCGGAAATCTATTTGTATTTAAAACCCTTCCGGTTCTTGCTAAGAATTTTGCAATTTTTTTTTTCACGTGTTTTTTTCGCATCGTTGCATAATTTATACACACGTGAAACAACAAACTAAGGAAAATGTCCCTCAGAATCGACATTCGCACGTATCTATTTTGATCCCATGGATTCACGTGGACTCAAAAGTGCGTTTCTTTGGAACACTTTTTCCGAGTCATCATATTCTCGTACCAATTCATTTCTTGAACGTACATAAAAATTTAAAAATAAATAACTGAATATGGCGCGGGGTGCAACACGAGGACTCTCCCAGAGGTCACCCATCCTAGTACCACTCTCGCCTGCAACACGCTTTAACTCCGAGTTCTCGATGGGATCCTGGCATTAGTGGTGGTATGATCGTGCACCCGTAATGACATGCATCGCAAATATATTTGTATTTAAAACCCTTCCTGGTTCTTAAGAATTTTGGCAATTTTTTTTTTCACGAATTTTTTCACATTGTTGCACATTTTATACACGCTGAAACAACAAACTAAGGAAAATGTCCCTCGTAATCGGCATTCGCATCGATCTACGTTGATCCGGACGTGGATTCCACGTGACCCAAAAGTGCTTTTCAGTAAAACTTTTTTCCGAGACGGTCGCAGTTGGGCCTTGTTTTGCTTTACCAATTCATATCTTGAAAGCATAAAAAATTTAAAAAATAAAATAACGAAAATGTGGGTTGCAACTCGAGGACTTCCAGAGGTCACCCATCGTAGTACTACTCTCACCTAAGGATGCTTAATCTCGCAAGCTTCGATGGGATCCGTGCTTTAGTATTGCATGATCGGCACCCGTAATGATATTCATCGGAAATATATTTGGTATTTAAAACCCTTCCTAGTTTAAGCAACTTTTGAATTTTTTTTCACGAGTTTTTCAGCCTCGTTGCACACAATTTATACACGTGAAACAACAAACTAAGGAAAATGTCCCTCGTAAATCGACATTCGCACGTATCTATTGATCCTGATGGATTCACGTGACCCATAAGTGCTTTTCTAAAGGTTTTTCCTGAGTCCGACCGCATATTGGGCCTTGTTTTTGCTTTTTACCAATTCATATCTTGAACGCATACAAAAAAATTAAAAAATAAGTAACGAAAATGTGGGGTGCAACACGAGGACTTCCTCGGGAGGTCACCCATCCTTGTACTCACTCTCGCCCAAGGACTAAGTAACACTTCTGAGTTCGATGGGATCCCGTGCATTAGTGCCGGTATGGATCGATCCCTTAATGACATGCATCGGAAATTTATTTGTATTTAAAACTCCTTCCTGTTCTTAAGAAGTTTGCAATTTTTTTTCACGTGTTTTTTTCGCATCGCTGCATAATTTATACACGTGAAACAACAAACTAAGGAAAATGTCCCTTCGTGAAATCGACATTCGCATCGTATCTATCGATCCGGATGGACATTCACGTGACCCAAAAATGTGCTGAACACTTTTTTCCGAGCCGCGTCACGCGGGCTGTTTCCGTACCAATTCATTTCTTGAACGCATAAAAAAATTTAACAAAAATAAATAGAATCGAATATGTGGGGTGCAACACGCAGGACTTCCTGTGAGGTCACCCATCCTAGTACCACTACCAAACACGCTTAACTCCGAGTTCTATGGATCCGGCGGCATTAGTGGGTGGTATGATCGCACCCGTAATGACATGCATCGCAAATATATTTGTAGGCCTTTAAAACCCTTCCGCTCTAAGAATTTTGCAATTTTTTTTTCACGAATTTTTTCGCATTGTTGCACATTTTATACACGTGAAAATAACAAACTAAGGAAAATGTCCCTCGTAAATTCCAAGATTCGCACGTATCTATTGGATCCGGATGGATTCACGTGACCCAAAAGGTGCTTTTAGTAAAACTTTTTCCGAGACGGCTTAGTGGGGCCTCTGGTTTTGCTTTACCAATTCACATATCTTGAAAGCATAAAAAATTTTAAAAAATAAATAACGAAATGTGGGTTGCAACTCGAGGACTTCCCGTGAGGTCACCCATCTAGTACTCACCTCTCACCCAAGCGACGCTTAACTTCGCAGTCAGATGGGATCCGTGCTTTAGTGCTGGTATGATCGCACCCGTAATGATATTCATCGGAAATATATTTGTATTTAAAACCCTTCCTAAGTTCTTAAGAATTTTGAATTTTTTTTTTCACGCAGTTTTTTTCGCCTCGTTGCACAATTTATACACGTGAAACAACAATCTAAGGAAAATGTCCTCGTGAAATCGACATTCGCACGTATCTATTGATCCTGATGGATTCCACGTGACCCATAAGTGCTTTCGAAAGGTTTTTTCCGAGCCGACCGCATTGGGCCTTGTTTTGCTTTACCAATTCATATCTTGAACGCATAAAAAAATTAAAAAATAAGTAACGAAAATGTGGGGTGCAACACGAGGACTTCCCTGGAGGTCACCCATCCTTGTACTACTCTCGCCCAAGGACGGTTAACTTCGGAGTTCCGATGGGATCCGGTGCATTAGTGCTGGTATGATCGCACCCTTAATGACATGCATCGGAAATATATTTGTATTTAAAACCCTTCTATTTCTTAAGAATTTTGGAATTTTTTTTTTCACGAGTTTTTTCGCATCGTTGCACAATTTATACACGTGAAACAACAAACTAAGGAAAATGTCCCCCGTAAATCGACATTCGTACGTATCTATTGTTCCGAATGGATTCACGTGACCCATAAGTGCTTTTCGGAAAGGTTTTTCCGAGCTGGCCGCATTGGGCCTTCTTTTGCTTAACCAAAACATATCTTGAACACATAAATAAATTAAAAAATAAGTAACGAAAATGTGGGGTGCAACACGAGGACTTCCCAGGAGGTCACCCATCTTAGTCTACTCTCGCCCAAGGACGGTTAACTTCGGAGTTCTGATGGGATCCGGTGCATTAGTGCTGGTATGATCGCACCCTTAATGACATGCATCGGAAATATATTTGTATTTAAAACCCTTCCGGTTCTTAAGAATTTTGGAATTTTTTTTTCACAAGTTTTTTCGCATCGTTGCATAATTTATACACGTGAAACAACAAACTAAGGAAAATGACCCTCGTAAATCGACATTCGCACGTATCTATTGATCCGGATGGATTCACGTGACCCACAAGTGCTTTTCGGAAAGGTTTTTTCGAGCCGACCGCATTGGGCCTTGTTTTGCTTTACCAATTAAAAAATAAGTAACGAAAAAAAAATAAGTAACGAAAATGTGGGGTGCAACACGAGGACTTCCCTGGAGGTCACCCATCCTTGTACTACTCTCGCCCAAGGACGGTTAACTTCGGAGTTCTAATGGGATCCGGTGCATTAGTGCCGGTATGATCGTACCCTTAATGACATGCATCGGAAATATATTTGTATTTAAAACCCTTCCGGTTCTTAAGAATTTTGGAATTTTTTTTTTCACGAGTTTTTTCGCATCGTTGCACAATTTATACACGTGAAACAACAAACTAAGGAAAATGTCCCCCGTAAATCGACATTCGTACGTATCTATTGATTCGGATGGATTCACGTGACCCATAAATGCTTTTCGGAAAGGTTTTTCCGAGCCGGCCGCATTGGGCCTTGTTTTGCTTAACCAATTCATATCTTGAACGCATAAAAAAATTAAAAAATAAGCACCGAAAATGTGGGGTGCAACACGAGGACTTCCCAGGAGGTCACCCATCTGAGTCTACTCTCGCCCAAGGACGGTTAACTTCGGAGTTCTGATGGGATCCGGTGCATTAGTGCTGGTATGATCGATCCCTTAATGACATGCATCGGAAATCTATTTGTATTTAAAACCCTTCCGGTTCTTAAGAATTTTGCAATTTTTTTTTCACGTGTTTTTTCGCATCGTTGCATAATTTATACACGTGAAACAACAAACTAAGGAAAATGTCCCTCGTAAATCGACATTCGCACGTATCTATTGATCCGGATGGATTCACGTGACCCAAAAGTGCTTTTCGGAACACTTTTTCCGAGCCGGCCGCTGTGGGCCCTGTTTTCCTGTACCAATTCATTTCTTGAACGCATAAAAAAATTAAAAAATAAATAACGAATATGTGGGGTGCAACACGAGGACTTCCCAGGAGGTCACCCATCCTAGTACCACTCTCGCCCAAACACGCTTAACTCCGGAGTTCTGATGGGATCCGGTGCATTAGTGGTGGTATGATCGCACCCGTAATGACATGCATCGCAAATATATTTGTATTTAAAACCCTTCCGGTTCTTAAGAATTTTGCAATTTTTTTTTCACGAATTTTTTCGCATTGTTGCACATTTTATACACGTGAAACAAGAAACTAAGGAAAATGTCACTCGTAAATCGGCATTCGCACGTATCTATTGATCCGGATGGATTCACGTGACCCAAAAGTGCCTTTCAGAAAACTATTTTCGAGACGGCCGCAGTGGGCCTTGTTTTGCTTTACCAATTCATATCTTGAAAGCATAAAAAATTTAAAAAATAAATAACGAAAATGTGGGTTGCAACTCGAGGACTTCCCAGGAGGTCACCCATCGTAGTACTACTCTCACCCAAGGATGCTTAACTTCGCAGTTCTGATGGGATCCGGTGCTTTAGTGCTGGTATGATCGCACCCGTAATGATATTCATCGGAAATATATTTGTATTTAAAACCCTTCCGGTTCTTAAGAATTTTGAATTTTTTTTTTCACGAGTTTTTTCGCCTCGTTGCACAATTTATACACGTGAAACAACAAACTAAGGAAAATGTCCCTCGTAAATCGACATTCGCACGTATCTATTGATCCGGATGGATTCACGTGACCCATAAGTGCTTTTCGGAAAGGTTTTTCCGAGCCGACCGCATTGGGCCTTGTTTTGCTTTACCAATTCATATCTTGAACGCATAAAAAAATTAAAAAATAAGTAACGAAAATGTGGGGTGCAACACGAGGACTTCCCTGGAGGTCACCCATCCTTGTACTACTCTCGCCCAAGGACGGTTAACTTCGGAGTTCTGATGGGATCCGGTGCATTAGTGCCGGTATGATCGCACCCTTAATGACATGCATCGAAAATATATTTGTATTTAAAACCCTTCCGGTTCTTAAGAATTTTGGAATTTTTTTATTCACGAGTTTTTTCGCATCGTTGCACAATTTATACACGTGAAACAACAAACTAAGGAAAATGTCCCCCGTAAATCGACATTCGTACGTATCTATTGATCCGGATGGATTCACGTGACCCATAAGTGCTTTTCGGAAAGGTTTTTCCGAGCCGGCCGCATTGGGCCTTGTTTTCCTTAACCAATTCATATCTTGAACGCATAAAAAAATTAAAAAATAAGTAACGAAAATGTGGGGTGCAACACGAGGACTTCCCAGGAGGTCACCCATCTTAGTCTACTCTCGCCCAAGGACGGTTAACTTCGGAGTTCTGATGGGATCCGGTGCATTAGTGCTGGTATGATCGCACCCTTAATGACATGCATCGGAAATATATTTGTATTTAAAACCCTTCCGGTTCTTAAGAATTTTGGAATTTTTTTTTTCACGAGTTTTTTCGCATCGTTGCATAATTTATACACGTGAAACAACAAACTAAGGAAAATGTCCCTCGTAAATCGACATTCGCACGTATCTATTGATCCGGATGGATTCACGTGACCCAAAAGTGCTTTTCGGAACACTTTTTCCGAGCCGGCCGCTGTGGGCCCTGTTTTCCTGTACCAATTCATTTCTTGAACGCATAAAAATATTAAAAAATAAATAACGAATATGTGGGGTGCAACACGAGGACTTCCCAGGAGGTCACCCATCCTAGTACCACTCTCGCCCAAACACGCTTAACTTCGGAGTTCTGATGGGATCCGGTGCATTAGTGGTGGTATGATCGCACCCGTAATGACATGCATCGCAAATATATTTGTATTTAAAACCCTTCCGGTTCTTAAGAATTTTGCAATTTTTTTTTCACGAATTTTTTCGCATTGTTGCACATTTTATACACGTGAAACAACAAACTAAGGAAAATGTCACTCGTAAATCGGCATTCGCACGTATCTATTGATCCGGATGGATTCACGTGACCCAAAAGTGCCTTTCAGAAAACTATTTCCGAGACGGCCGCAGTGGGCCTTGTTTTGCTTTACCAATTCATATCTTGAAAGCATAAAAAATTTAAAAAATAAATAACGAAAATGTGGGTTGCAACTCGAGGACTTCCCAGGAGGTCACCCATCGTAGTACTACTCTCACCCAAGGACGCTTAACTTCGCAGTTCTGATGGGATCCGGTGCTTTAGTGCTGGTATGATCGCACCCGTAATGATATTCATCGGAAATATATTTGTATTTAAAACCCTTCCGGTTCTTAAGAATTTTGAATTTTTTTTTTCACGAGTTTTTTCGCCTCGTTGCACAATTTATACACGTGAAACAACAAACTAAGGAAAATGTCCCTCGTAAATCGACATTCGCACGTATCTATTGATCCGGATGGATTCACGTGACCCATAAGTGCTTTTCGGAAAGGTTTTTCCGAGCCGACCGCATTGGGCCTTGTTTTGCTTTACCAATTCATATCTTGAACGCATAAAAAAATTAAAAAATAAGTAACGAAAATGTGGGGTGCAACACGAGGACTTCCCTGGAGGTCACCCATCCTTGTACTACTCTCGCCCAAGGACGGTTAACTTCGGAGTTCTGATGGGATCCGGTGCATTAGTGCTGGTATGATCGCACCCTTAATGACATGCATCGGAAATATATTTGTATTTAAAACCCTTCCGGTTCTTAAGAATTTTGGAATTTTTTTTTTCACGAGTTTTTTCGCATCGTTGCACAATTTATACACGTGAAACAACAAACTAAGGAAAGTGACCCTCGTAAATCGACATTCGCACGTATCTATTGATCCGGATGGATTCACGTGACCCAAAAGTGCTTTTCGGAAAACTTTTTCCGAGCCGGCCGCAGTGGGCCTTGTTTTGCCTTACCAATTCATTTCTTGAACGCATAAAAAAATTAAAAAATAAATAACGAAAATGTGGGGTGCAACACGAGGACTTCCCAGGAGGTCACCCATCCTAGTACCACTCTCACCCAAGGACGCTTAACTTGGGAGTTGTGATGGGATCCGGTGCATTAGTGCTGGTATGATCGCACCCGCAATGACATGCATCACAAATATATTTGTATTTAAAACCCTTCCGGTTCTTAAGAATTTTGGAATTTTTTTTTCACGAGTTTTTTCGCTTCGTTGCACAATTTATACACGTGAAACAACAAACTAAGGAAAATGTCCCTCGTAAATCGACATTCGCACGTATCTATTGATCCGGATGGATTCACGTGACCCATAAGTGCTTTTCGGAAAGGTTTTTCCGAGCCGACCGCATTGGGCCTTGTTTTGCTTTACCAATTCATATCTTGAACGCATAAAAAAATTAAAAAATAAGTAACGAAAATGTGGGGTGCAACACGAGGACTTCCCTGGAGGTCACCCATCCTTGTACTACTCTCGCCCAAGGACGGTTAACTTCGGAGTTCTGATGGGATCCGGTGCATTAGTGCTGGTATGATCGCACCCTTAATGACATGCATCGGAAATATATTTGTATTTAAAACCCTTCCGGTTCTTAAGAATTTTGGAATTTTTTTTCACGAGTTTTTTCGCATCGTTGCACAATTTATACACGTGAAACAACAAACTAAGGAAAATGTCCCTCGTAAATCGACATTCGCACGTATCTATTGATCCGGATGGATTCACGTGACCCAAAAGTGCTTTTCGGAAAACTTTTTCCGAGCCGGCCGCAGTGGGCCTTGTTTTGCTTTACCAATTCATTTCTTGAATGGATAAAAAAATTAAAAAATAAATAACGAAAATGTGGGTTGCAACACGAGGACTTCCCAGGAGGTCACCCATCCTAGTACTACTCTCACCCAAGGACGGTTAACTTCGGAGTTCTGATGGGATCCGGTGCATTAGTGCTGGTATGATCGCACCTTTAATGACATGCATCGCAAATATATTTGTATTTAAAACCCTTCTGGTCCTTAAGAATTTTGAAATTTTTTTTTTTCACGAGTTTTTTCGCATCGTTGCACAATTAATACACGTGAAACAACAAACTAAGGAAAATGTCCCTCGTAAATCGACATTCGCACGTATCTATTAATCCGGATGGATTCACGTGACCCAAAAGAGCTTTTCAGAAAACTTTTTTCGAGACGGCCGCAGTGGCCCTTGTTTTGCTTTACCAATTCATATCTTGAACACATAAAAAAATTAAAAAATAAATAACGAACATGTGGGGTGCAAAACGAGGACTTCCCAGGAGGTCACCCATCCTAGTACTACTCTCGCCCATGGACGGTTAACTTCGGAGTTCTGATGGGATCCGGTGCATTAGTGCTGGTATGATCGCACCCTTAATGACATGCATCGGAAATATATTTGTATTTAAAACCCTTCCGGTTCTTAAGAATTTTGGAATTTTTTTATTCACGAGTTTTTTCTCATCGTTGCACAATTTATACACGTGAAACAACAAACTAAGGAAAATGACCCCCGTAAATCGACATTCGCACGTATCTATTGATCCGGATGGATTCACGTGACCAATAAGTGCTTTTCGGAAAGCTTTTTCCAAGCCGGCCGTAGTGGGCCTTGTTTTGCTTTACCAATTCATATCTTGAACGCATAAAAAAATTAAAAAATAAGTAACGAAAATGTGGGGTGCAACACGAGGACTTCCCAGGAGGTCACACTTCTTAGTACTACTCTCGCCCAAACACGCTTAACTTCGGAGTTCTGATGGGATCCGGTGCATTAGTGCTGGTATGATCGCACCCGTAATGACATTCTTCGCAAATATATTTGTATTTAAAACCCTTCCGGTTCTTAAGAATTTTGAATATTTTTTTTCACGAGTTTTTTCGCATCGTTGCACAATTTATACACGTGAAACAACAAACTAAGGAAAATGACCCCCGTAAATCGACATTCGCACGTATCTATTGATCCGGATGGATTCACGTGACCCATAAGTGCTTTTCGGAAAGGTTTTTCCGAGCCGGCCGCATTGGGCCTTGTTTTGCTTAACCAATTCATATCTTGAACGCATAAAAAAATTAAAAAAAAAGTAACGAAAATGTGGGGTGCAACACGAGGACTTCCTAGGAGGTCACCCATCTTAGTCTACTCTCGCCCAAGGACGGTTAACTTCGGAGTTCTGATGGGATCCGGTGCATTAGTGCTGGTATGATCGCACCCTTAATGACATGCATCGGAAATATATTTGTATTTAAAACCCTTCCGGTTCTTAAGAATTTTGGAATTTTTTTTTTCACGAGTTTTTTCGCATCGTTGCATAATTTATACACGTGAAACAACAAACTAAGGAAAATGTCCCTCGTAAATCGACATTCGCACGTATCTATTGATCCGGATGGATTCACGTGACCCAAAAGTGCTTTTCGGAACACTTTTTCCGAGCCTGCCGCTGTGGGCCCTGTTTTCTTGTACCAATTCTTTTCTTGAACGCATAAAAAAATTAACAAATAAATAACGAATATGTGGGGTGCAACACGAGGACTTCCCAGGAAGTCACCCATCCTAGTACCACTCTCGCCCAAACACGCTTAACTTCGGAGTTCTGATGGGATCCGGTGCATTAGTGCAGGTATGATCGCACCCGCAATGACATGCATCGCAAATATATTTGTATTTAAAACCCTTCCGGTTCTTAAGAATTTTGGAATTATTTTTTCACGAATTTTTTCGCATTGTTGCACATTTTATACACGTGAAACAACAAACTAAGGAAAATGTCCCTCGTAAATCGGCATTCGCACGTATCTATTGATCCGGATGGATTCACGTGACCCAAAAGTGCTTTTCAGAAAACTTTTTCCGAGACGGCCGCAGTGGGCCTTGTTTTGCTTTACCAATTCATATCTTGAAAGCATAAAAAATTTAAAAAATAAATAACGAAAATGTGGGTTGCAACTCGAGGACTTCCCAGGAGGTCACCCATCGTTGTACTACTCTCCCCCAAGGACGCTTAACTTCGCAGTTCTGATGGGATCCGGTGCTTTAGTGCTGGTATGATCGCACCCGTAATGATATTCATCGGAAATATATTTGTATTTAAAACCCTTCCGGTTCTTAAGAATTTTGAATTTTTTTTTTCACGAGTTTTTTCGCCTCGTTGCACAATTTATACACGTGAAACAACAAACTAAGGAAAATGTCCCTCGTAAATCGACATTCGCACGTATCTATTGATCCGGATGGATTCACGTGACCCATAAGTGCTTTTCGGAAAGGTTTTTCCGAGCCGACCGCATTGGGCCTTGTTTTGCTTTACCAATTCATATCTTGAACGCATAAAAAAATTAAAAAATAAGTAACGAAAATGTGGGGTGCAACACGAGGACTTCCCTGGAGGTCACCCATCCTTGTACTACTCTCGCCCAAGGACGGTTAACTTCGGAGTTCTGATGGGATCCGGTGCATTAGTGCTGGTATGATCGCACCCGTAATGACATTCTTCGCAAATATATTTGTATTTAAAACCCTTCCGGTTCTTAAGAATTTTGGAATTTTTTTTTTCACAAGTTCTTTGGCATTGTTGCACAATTTATACACGGGAAACAATAAACTAAGGAAAATGTCCCTCGTAAATCGACATTCGCACGTATCTATTGATCTGGATGGATTCACGTGACCCAAAAGTGCTTTTCGGAAAACTTTCTCCGAGCCGGCCGCAGAGGGCCTTGTTTTGCTTTACCAATTCATTTCTTGAAAGCATAAAAAAATTAAAAAATAAATAACGAAAATGTGGGTTGCAACACGAGGACTTCCCAGGAGGTCACCCATCCTAGTACTACTCTCACCAAGGACGGTTAACTTCGGAGTTCTGATGGGATCCGGTGCATTAGTGCTGGTATGATCGCACCCTTAATGACATGCATCGGAAATATATTTGTATTTAAAACCCTTCCGGTTCTTAAGAATTTTGGAATTTTTTTTTCACGAGTTTTTTTCGCATCGTTGCATAATTTATACACGTGAAACAACAAACTAAGGAAAATGTCCCTCGTAAATCGACATTCGCACGTATCTATTGATCCGGATGGATTCACGTGACCCAAAAGTGCTTTTCAGAACACTTTTTCCGAGCCGGCCGCAGTGGGCCTTGTTTTGCTTTACCAATTCATATCTTGAACGCACAAAAAATTTAAAAAATAAATAACGAAAATGTGAGTTGCAACACGAAGACTTCCCAGGTGGTCACCCATCCTAGTACTACTCCCACCCAAGGACGCTTAACTTCGCAGTTCTGATGGGATCCGGTGCATTAGTGCTGGTATGATCGCACCCGTAATGATATTCATCGCAAATATATTTGTATTTAAAACCCTTCCGGGTCTTTAGAATTTTGGAATTTTTTTTTCACGAGTTTTTTCGCATCGTTGCACAATTTATACACGTGAAACAACAAACTAAGGAAAATGTCCCCCGTAAATAGACAATCGCACGTATCTATTGATCCGGATGGATTCACGTGACCCATAAGTGCTTTTCGGAAAGGTTTTTCCGAGACGGCCGCTGTGGGCCTTGTTTTGCTTTACCAATTCATATTTTGAAAGCATAAAAAATTTAAAAAATAAATAACGAAAATGTGGGTTGCAACTCGAGGACTTCCCAGGAGGTCACCCATCGTAGTACAACTCTCACCCAAGGACGCTAAACTTCGCGGTTCTGATGGGATCCGGTGCTTTAGTGCTGGTATGATCGCTCCCGTAATGATATTCATCGGAAATATATTTGTATTTAAAACCCTTCCGGTTCTTAAGAATTTTGAATTGTTTTTTTGACGAGTTTTTTCGCCTCGTTGCACAATTTATATACGTGAAACAACAAACTAAGGAAAATGTCCCTCGTAAATCGACATTCGCACGTATCTATTGATCCGGATGGATTCACGTGTCCCATAAGTGCTTTTCAGAAAGGTTTTTCCGAGCTGACCGCATTGGGCCTTGTTTTGCTTTACAATTCATATCTTGAACGCATAAAAAAATTAAAAAATAAGTAACGAAAATGTGGGGTGCAGCACGAGGACTTCCCTGGAGGTCACCCATCCTTGTACTACTCTCGCCCAAGGACGGTTAACATCGGAGTTCTGATGGGATCCGGTGCATTAGTGCTGGTATGATCGCACCCTTAATGACATGCATCGGAAATATATTTGTATTTAAAACCCTTCCGGTTCTTAAGAATTTTGGAATTTTTTTTTTCACGAGTTTTTTCGCATCGTTGCACAATTTATACACGTGAAACAACAAACTAAGGAAAATGTCCCTCGTAAAACGACATTCGCACGTATCTATTGATCCGGATGGATTCACGTGAAGCAAAAGTGCTTTTCGAAAAACTTTTTCCGAGGCGGCCGCTGTGCCCCTTGTTTTGCTTTTCCAATTCATTTCTTGAACGCATAAAAAAATTAAAAAATAAATAACGAAAATGTGGGGTGCAACACGAGGACTTCCCAGGAGGTCACCCATCCTAGTACCACTCTCGCCCAAACACGCTTAACTTCGGAGTTCTCATGGGGTCCGGTGCATTAGTGCTGGTATGATCGCACCCGTAATGACATGCAACGCAAATATATTTGTATTTAAAACCCTTCCGGTTCTTAAGAATTTTGGAATTTTTTTTTCACGAGTTTTTTCAAATTGTTGCACAATTTATACACGTGAAACAACATACTAAGGAAAATGTCCCTCGTAAATTGACATTCGCACGTATCTATTGATCCGGATGGGTTCACGTGACCCATAAGTGCTTTTCGGAAAGGTTTTTCCGAGCCGACCGCATTGGGCCTTGTTTTGCTTTACCAATTCATATCTTGAACGCATAAAAAAATTAAAAAATAAGTAACGAAAATGTGGGGTGCAACACGAGGACTTCCCTGGAGGTCACCCATCCTTGTACTACTCACGCCCAAGGACGGTTAACTTCGGAGTTCTGATGGGATCCGGTGCATTAGTGCTGGTATGATCGCACCCTTAATGACATGCATCGGAAATATATTTGTATTTAAAACCCTTCCGGTTCTTAATAATTTTGGAATTTTTTTTCACGAGTTTTTTCGCATCGTTGCACAATTTATACACGTGAAACAACAAACTAAGGAAAATGTCCCTCGTAAATCAACATTCGCACGTATCTATTGATCTGGATGGATTCACGTGACCCAAAAGTGCTTTTCGGAAAACTTTCTCCGAGCCGGCCGCAGAGGGCCTTGTTTTGCTTTACCAATTCATTTCTTGAATGGATAAAAAAATTAAAAAATAAATAACGAAAATGTGGGTTGCAACACGAGGACTTCCCAGGAGGTCACCCATCCTAGTACTACTCTCACCCAAGGACGGTTAACTTCGGAGTTCTGATGGGATCCGGTGCATTAGTGCTGGTATGATCGCACCTTTAATGACATGCATCGCAAATATATTTGTATTTAAAACCCTTCTGGTCCTTAAGAATTTTGAAATTTTTTTTTTTCACGAGTTTTTTCGCATCGTTGCACAATTAATACACGTGAAACAACAAACTAAGGAAAATGTCCCTCGTAAATCGACATTCGCACGTATCTATTAATCCGGATGGATTCACGTGACCCAAAAGAGCTTTTCAGAAAACTTTTTTCGAGACGGCCGCAGTGGCCCTTGTTTTGCTTTACCAATTCATATCTTGAACACATAAAAAAATTAAAAAATAAATAACGAACATGTGGGGTGCAAAACGAGGACTTCCCAGGAGGTCACCCATCCTAGTACTACTCTCGCCCATGGACGGTTAACTTCGGAGTTCTGATGGGATCCGGTGCATTAGTGCTGGTATGATCGCACCCTTAATGACATGCATCGGAAATATATTTGTATTTAAAACCCTTCTGGTTCTTAAGAATTTTGGAATTTTTTTTTTCACGAGTTTTTTCGTCTCGTTGCACAATTTATACACATGAAACAACAAACTAAGGAAAATGTCCCCCGTAAATCGACATTCGCACGTATCTATTGATCCGGATGGATTCACGTGACCAATAAGTGCTTTTCGGAAAGCTTTTTCCAAGCCGGCCGTAGTGGGCCTTGTTTTGCTTTACCAATTCATATCTTGAACGCATAAAAAAATTAAAAAATAAGTAACGAAAATGTGGGGTGCAACACGAGGACTTCCCAGGAGGTCACACTTCTTAGTACTACTCTCGCCCAAACACGCTTAACTTCGGAGTTCTGATGGGATCCGGTGCATTAGTGCTGGTATGATCGCACCCGTAATGACATTCTTCGCAAATATATTTGTATTTAAAACCCTTCCGGTTCTTAAGAATTTTGAATATTTTTTTTCACGAGTTTTTTCGCATCGTTGCACAATTTATACACGTGAAACAACAAACTAAGGAAAATGACCCCCGTAAATCGACATTCGCACGTATCTATTGATCCGGATGGATTCACGTGACCCATAAGTGCTTTTCGGAAAGGTTTTTCCGAGCCGGCCGCATTGGGCCTTGTTTTGCTTAACCAATTCATATCTTGAACGCATAAAAAAATTAAAAACTAAGTAACGAATTTGTGGGGTGCAACACGAGGACTTCCCAGGAGGTCACCCATCCTAGTCTACTCTCGCCCAAGGACGGTTAACTTCGGAGTTCTGATGGGATCCGGTGCATTAGTGCTGGTATGATCGCACCCTTAATGACATGCATCGGAAATATATTTGTATTTAAAACCCTTCCGGTTCTTAAGAATTTTGGAATTTTTTTTTTCACGAGTTTTTTCGCATCGTTGCATAATTTATACACGTGAAACAACAAACTAAGGAAAATGTCCCTCGTAAATCGACATTCGCACGTATCTATTGATCCGGATGGATTCACGTGACCCAAAAGTGCTTTTCGGAACACTTTTTCCGAGCCGGCCCCTGTGGGCCTTGTTTTCCTTTACCAATTCATTTCTTGAACGCATAAAAAAATTACAAAAATAAATAACGAATATGTGGGGTGCAACACGAGGACTTCCCAGGAAGTCACCCATCCTAGTACCACTCTCGCCCAAACACGCTTAACTTCGGAGTTCTGATGGGATCCGGTGCATTAGTGCAGGTATGATCGCACCCGCAATGACATGCATCGCAAATATATTTGTATTTAAAACCCTTCCGGTTCTTAAGAATTTTGGAATTTTTTTTTCATGAATTTTTTCGCATTGTTGCACATTTTATACACGTGAAACAACAAACTAAGGAAAATGTCCCTCGTAAATCGACATTCGCACGTATCCATTGATCCGGATGGATTCACGTGACCCAAAAGTGCTTTTCAGAAAACTTTTTCCGAGACGGCCGCAGTGGGCCTTGTTTTGCTTTACCAATTCATATCTTGAAAGCATAAAAAATTTAAAAAATAAATAACGAAAATGTGGGTTGCAACTCGAGGACTTCCCAGGAGGTCACCCATCGTAGTACTACTCTCACCCAAGGGCGCTTAACTTCGCAGTTCTGATGGGATCCGGTGCCTTAGTGCTGGTATGATCGCACCCGTAATGATATTCATCGGAAATATATTTGTATTTAAAACCCTTCCGGTTCTTAAGAATTTTGAATTTTTTTTTTCACGAGTTTTTTCGCCTCGTTGCACAATTTATACACGTGAAACAACAAACTAAGGAAAATGTCCCTCGTAAATCGACATTCGCACGTATCTATTGATCCGGATGGATTCACGTGACCCATAAGTGCTTTTCGGAAAGGTTTTTCCGAGCCGATCGCATTGGGCCTTGTTTTGCTTTACCAATTCATATCTTGAACGCATAAAAAAATTAAAAAATAAGTAACGAAAATGTGGGGTGCAACACGAGGACTTCCCTGGAGGTCACCCATCCTTGTACTACTCTCGCCCAAGGACGGTTAACTTCGGAGTTCTGATGGGATCCGGTGCATTAGTGCTGGTATGATCGCACCCGTAATGATATTCATCGCAAATATATTTGTATTTAAAACCCTTCCAGTTCTTAAGAATTTTGAATTTTTTTTTTCACAAGTTCTTTGGCATTGTTGCACAATTTATACACGGGAAACAATAAACTAAGGAAAATGTCCCTCGTAAATCGACATTCGCACGTATCTATTGATCTGGATGGATTCACGTGACCCAAAAGTGCTTTTCGGAAAACTTTCTCCGAGCCGGCCGCAGAGGGCCTTGTTTTGCTTTACCAATTCATTTCTTGAAAGCATAAAAAAATTAAAAAATAAATAACGAAAATGTGGGTTGCAACACGAGGACTTCCCAGGAGGTCACCCATCCTAGTACTACTCTCACCAAGGACGGTTAACTTCGGAGTTCTGATGGGATCCGGTGCATTAGTGCTGGTATGATCGCACCCTTAATGACATGCATCGCAAATATATTTGTATTTAAAACCCTTCCGGTTCTTAAGAATTTTGGAATTTTTTTTTCACGAGTTTTTTCGCATCGTTGCACAATTTATACATGTGAAACAACAAACTAAGGAAAATGTCCCTCGTAAATCGACATTCGCACGTATCTATTGATCCGGATGGATTCACGTGACCAAAAAGTGCTTTTCAGAAAACTTTTTCCGAGACGGCCGCAGTGGGCCTTGTATTGCTTTTCCAATTCATATCTTGAACGCATAAAAAATTTAAAAAATAAATAACGAAAATGTGTGTTGCAACACGAGGACTTCCCAGGAGGTCACCCATCCTAGTACTACTCTCGCCCAAGGACGGTTAACTTCGGAGTTCTGATGGGATCCGGTGCATTAGTGCTGGTATGATCGCACCCATAATGACATGCATCGGAAATATATTTGTATTTAAAACCCTTCCGGTTCTTAAGAATTTTGGAATTTTTTTTTCACGAGTTTTTTCGCATCGTTGAACAATTTATACACGTGAAACAACAAACTAAGGAAAATGACTCCCGTAAATCGACATTCGCGCGTATCTATTGATCCGGAAGGATTCACGTGACCCATAAGTGCTTTTCGGAAAGGTTTTTCCGAGCCGGCCGCATTGGGCCTTGTTTTGCTTAACAAATTCATATCTTGAACGCATAAAAAAATTAAAAAATAAGTAACGAAAATGTGGGGTGCAACAAGAGGACTTCCCAGGAGGTCACCCATCCTAGTCTACTCTCGCCCAAGGACGGTTAACTTCGGAGTTCTGATGGGATCCGGTGCATTAGTGCTGGTATGATCGCACCCTTAATGACATGCATCGCAAATATATTTGTATTTAAAACCCTTCCAGTTCATTTGAATTTTGGAATTTTTTTTTTCACGAGTTTTTTCGCATCGTTGCATAATTTATACACGTGAAACAACAAACTAAGGAAAATGTCCCCCGTAAATCGACATTCGCACGTATCTATTGATCCGGATGGATTCACGTGACCCAAAAGTGCTTTTCGGAACACTTTTTCCGAGCCGGCCGCAGTGGGCCTTGTTTTGCTTTACCAATTCATATCTTGAACGCATAAAAAATTAAAAAAATAAATAACGAAAATGTGAGTTGCAACACGAAGACTTCCCAGGTGGTCACCCATCCTAGTACTACTCCCACCCAAGGACGCTTAACTTCGCAGTTCTGATGGGATCCGGTGCATTAGTGCTGGTATGATCGCACCCGTAATGATATTCATCGCAAATATATTTGTATTTAAAACCCTGCCGGTTCTTAAGAATTTTGAATTTTTTTTTTCATGAGTTCTTTGGCATTGTTGCACAATTTATACACGTGAAACAACAAACTAAGGAAAATGTCGCTCGTAAATCAACATTCGCACGTATCTATTGATCCGGATGGATTCACGTGACCCAAAAGTGCTTTTCGGAACACTTTTTCCGAGCCGGCCGCTGTGGGCCTTGTTTTCCTTTACCAATTCATTTGTTGAACGCATAAAAAATGTAAAAAATAAATAACGAATATGTGGAGTGCAACACGAGGACTTCCCAGGAGGTCACCCATCCTAGTACCACTCTCACCCAAACACGCTTAACTTCGGAGTTCTGATGGGATCCGGTGCATTAGTGCTGGTATGATCGCACCCTTAATGACATGCATCGGAAATATATTTGTATTTAAAATCCTTCCGGTTCTTAAGAATTTTGAATTTTTTTTTTCACGAGTTTTTTCGCCTCGTTGCACAATTTATACATGTGAAACAACAAACTAAGGAAAATGACCCTCGTAAATCGACATTCGCACGTATCTATTGATCCGGATGGATTCACGTGAACCAAAAGTGCTTTTCGGAAAACTTTTTCCGAGGCGGCCGCTGTGGGCCTTGTTTTGCTTTACCAATTCATATCTTGAAAGCATAAAAAATTTAAAAAATAAATAACGAAAATGTGGGTTGCAACTCGAGGACTTCCCAGGAGGTCACCCATCGTAGTACTACTCTCACCCAAGGACGCTTAACTTCGCAGTTCTGATGGGATCCGGTGCTTTAGTGCTGGTATGATCGCACCCGTAATGATATTCATCGGAAATATATTTGTATTTAAAACCCTTCCGGTTCTTAAGAATTTTGAATTTTTTTTTTCACGAGTTTTTTCGCCTCGTTGCACAATTTATACACGTGAAACAACAAACTAAGGAAAATGTCCCTCGTAAATCGACATTCGCACGTATCTATTGATCCGGATGGATTCACGTGACCCATAAGTGCTTTTCGGAAAGGCTTTTCCGAGCCGACCGCATTGGGCCTTGTTTTGCTTTACCAATTCATATCTTGAACGCATAAAAAAATTAAAAAATAAGTAACGAAAATGTGGGGTGCAACACGAGGACTTCCCTGGAGGTCACCCATCCTTGTACTACTCTCGCCCAAGGACGGTTAACTTCGGAGTTCTGATGGGATCCGGTGCATTAGTGCTGGTATGATCGCACCCTTAATGACATGCATCGGAAATATATTTGTATTTAAAACCCTTCCGGTTCTTAAGAATTTTGGAATTTTTTTTTTCACGAGTTTTTTCGCATCGTTGCACAATTTATACACGTGAAACAACAAACTAAGGAAAATGTCCCTCGTAAAACGACATTCGCACGTATCTATTGATCCGGATGGATTCACGTGAACCAAAAGTGCTTTTCGGAAAGGTTTTTCCGAGCTGGCCGCATTGGGCCTTGTTTTGCTTAACCAATTCATATCTTGAACGCATAAAAAAATCAAAAAATAAGTAACGAAAATGTGGGGTGCAACACGAGGACTTCCCAGGAGGTCACCCATCCTAGTCTACTCTCGCCCAAGGACGGTTAACTTCGGAGTTCTGATGGGATCCGGTGCATTAGTGCTGGTATGATCGCACCCTTAATGACATGCATCGGAAATATATTTGTATTTAAAACCCTTCCGGTTCTTAAGAATTTTGGAATTTTTTTTTCACGAGTTTTTTCGCATCGTTGCATAATTTATACACGTGAAAACACAAACTAAGGAAAATGTCCCTCGTAAATCGACATTCGCACGTATCTATTGATCCGGATGGATTCACGTGACCCAAAAGTGCTTTTCGGAACACTTTTTCCGAGCCGGCCGCTGTGGGACTTATTTTCCTTTACCAATTCATTTCTTGAACGCATAAAAAAATTAAAAAATAAATAACGAATATGTGGGGTGCAACACGAGGACTTCCCAGGAGGTCACCCATCCTAGTACCACTCTCGCCCAAACACGCTTAACTTCGGAGTTCTGATGGGATCCGGTGCATTAGTGCTGGTATGATCGCACCCGCAATGACATGCATCGCAAATATATTTGTATTTAAAACCCTTCCGGTTCTTAAGAATTTTGGAATTTTTTTTCACGAGTTTTTTCGCATTGTTGCACATTTTATACACGTGAAACAACAAACTAAGGAAAATGTCCCTCATAAATCGACATTCGCACGGATCTATTGATCCGGATGGATTCACGTGACCCAAAAGTGCTTTTCAGAAAACTTTATCCGAGACGGCCGCAGTGGGCCTTGTTTTGCTTTACCAATTCATATCTTGAAAGCATAAAAAATTTAAAAAATAAATAACGAAGATGTGGGTTGCAACACGAGGACTTCCCAGGAGGTCACCCATCCTAGTACTACTCCCACCCAAGGAAGCTTAACTTCGCAGTTCTGATGGGATCCGGTGCTTTAGTGCTGGTATGATTGCACCCGTAATGATATTCATCGCAAATATATTTGTATTTAAAACCCTTCCGGTTCTTAAGAATTTTGAATTTTTTTTTTTCACGAGTTCTTTGGCATTGTTGCACAATTTATACACGTGAAACAACAAACTAAGGAAATTGTCCCTCGTAAATCGACAATCGCACGTATCTATTGATCTGGATAGATTCACGTGACCCAAAAGTGCTTTTCGGAAAACTTTCTCCGAGCCGGCCGCAGAGGGCCTTGTTTTGCTTTACCAATTCATTTCTTGAATGGATAAAAAAATTAAAAATAAATAACGAAAATGTGGGGTGCAACACGAGGACTTCCCAGGAGGTCACCCATCCTAGTCTACTCTCGCCCAACGACGGTTAACTTCGGAGTTCTGATGGGATCCGGTGCATTAGTGCTGGTATGATCGCACCCTTAATGACATGCATCGCAAATATATTTGTATTTAAAACCCTTCCGGTTCTTAAGAATTTTGGAATTTTTTTTTTCACAAGTTTTTTCGCATCGTTGCACAATTTATACACGTGAAACAACAAACTAAGGAAAATGTCCCTCGTAAAACGACATTCGCATGTAACTATTGATTCGGATGGATTCACGTGAACCAAAAGTGCTTTTCGGAAAACTTTTTCCGAGGCGGCCGCTGTGGGCCTTGTTTTGCTTTTCCAATTCATTTCTTGAACGCATAAAAAAATTCTAAAATAAATGACGAAAATGTGGGGTGCAACACGAGGACTTCCCAGGAGGTCACCCATCCTACAACCACTCTCGCCCAAACACGCTTCACTTCGGAGTTTTGATAGGATCCGGTGCATTAGTGCGGGTATGATCGCACCCGTAATGACATGCAACGCAAATATATTTGTATTTAAAATCCTTTCGATTCTTAAGAATTTTGGAATATTTTTTTCACGAGTTGTTTCGCATTGTTGCACAATTTATACACGTGAAACAACAAACTAAGGAAAATGTCCCTCGTAAATAGACATTCGCACGTATCTATTGATCCGGATGGATTCACGTGACCAAAAAGTGCTTTTCAGAAAACTTTTTCCGAGACGGCCGCAGTGGGCCTTTTTTTGCTTTACCAATTCATATCTTGAACGCATAAAAAATTTAAAAAATACATAACGAAAATGTGGGTTGCAACACGAGGACTTCCCAGGAGGTCACCCACCCTAGTACTACTCTCACCCAAGGACGCTTAACTTCGCAGTTCTGATGGGATCCGGTGCTTTAGTGCTGGTATGATCGCACCCGTAATGATATTCATCGCAAATATATTTGTATTTAAAACCCTTCCAGTTCTTAGGAATTTTCAATTTTTTTTTCACAAGTTCCTTGGCATTGTTGCACAATTTATACACGTGAAACAATAAACTAAGGAAAATGTCCCTCGTAAATCGACATTCGCACGTATCTATTGATCTGGATGGATTCACGTGACCCAAAAGTGCTTTTCGGAAAACTTTCTCCGAGCCGGCCGCAGAGGGCCTTGTTTTGCTTTACCAATTCATTTCTTGAATGGATAAAAAAATTAAAAAATAAATAACGAAAATGTGGGTTGCAACACGAGGACTTCCCAGGAGGTCACCCATCCTAGTACTACTCTCACCCAAGGACGGTTAACTTCGGAGTTCTGATGGGATCCGGTGCATTAGTGCTGGTATGATCGCACCTTTAATGACATGCATCGCAAATATATTTGTATTTAAAACCCTTCTGGTCCTTAAGAATTTTGAAATTTTTTTTTTTCACGAGTTTTTTCGCATCGTTGCACAATTAATACACGTGAAACAACAAACTAAGGAAAATGTCCCTCGTAAATCGACATTCGCACGTATCTATTGATCCGGATGGATTCACGTGACCCAAAAGAGCTTTTCAGAAAACTTTTTTCGAGACGGCCGCAGTGGCCCTTGTTTTGCTTTACCAATTCATATCTTGAACACATAAAAAAATTAAAAAATAAATAACGAACATGTGGGGTGCAAAACGAGGACTTCCCAGGAGGTCACCCATCCTAGTACTACTCTCGCCCATGGACGGTTAACTTCGGAGTTCTGATGGGATCCGGTGCATTAGTGCTGGTATGATCGCACCCTTAATGACATGCATCGGAAATATATTTGTATTTAAAACCCTTCTGGTTCTTAAGAATTTTGGAATTTTTTTTTTCACGAGTTTTTTCGTCTCGTTGCACAATTTATACACATGAAACAACAAACTAAGGAAAATGTCCCCCGTAAATCGACATTCGCACGTATCTATTGATCCGGATGGATTCACGTGACCAATAAGTGCTTTTCGGAAAGCTTTTTCCAAGCCGGCCGTAGTGGGCCTTGTTTTGCTTTACCAATTCATATCTTGAACGCATAAAAAAATTAAAAAATAAGTAACCAAAATGTGGGGTGCAACACGAGGACTTCCCAGGAGGTCACACTTCTTAGTACTACTCTCGCCCAAACACGCTTAACTTCGGAGTTCTGATGGGATCCGGTGCATTAGTGCTGGTATGATCGCACCCGTAATGACATTCTTCGCAAATATATTTGTATTTAAAACCCTTCCGGTTCTTAAGAATTTTGAATATTTTTTTTCACGAGTTTTTTCGCATCGTTGCACAATTTATACACGTGAAACAACAAACTAAGGAAAATGACCCCCGTAAATCGACATTCGCAGGTATCTATTGATCCGGATGGATTCACGTGACCCATAAGTGCTTTTCGGAAAGGTTTTTCCGAGCCGGCCGCATTGGGCCTTGTTTTGCTTAACCAATTCATATCTTGAACGCATAAAAAAATTAAAAACTAAGTAACGAAAATGTGGGGTGCAACACGAGGACTTCCCAGGAGGTCACCCATCCTAGTCTACTCTCGCCCAAGGACGGTTAACTTCGGAGTTCTGATGGGATCCGGTGCATTAGTGCTGGTATGATCGCACCCTTAATGACATGCATCGGAAATATATTTGTATTTAAAACCCTTCCGGTTCTTAAGAATTTTGGAATTTTTTTTTCACGATTTTTTTCGCATCGTTGCATAATTTATACACGTGAAACAACAAACTAAGGAAAATGTCCCTCGTAAATCGACATTCGCACGTATCTATTGATCCGGATGGATTCACGTGACCCAAAAGTGCTTTTCGGAACACTTTTTCCGAGCCGGCCCCTGTGGGCCTTGTTTTCCTTTACCAATTCATTTCTTGAACGCATAAAAAAATTACAAAAATAAATAACGAATATGTGGGGTGCAACACAAGGACTTCCCAGGAGGTCACCCATCCTAGTACCACTCTCGCCCAAACACGCTTAACTTCGGAGTACTGATGGGATCCGGTGCATTAGTGCTGCTATGATCGCACCCGCAATAACATGCATCGCAAATATATTTGTATTTAAAACCCTTCCGGTTCTTAAGAATTTTGGAATTTTTTTTCACGAGTTTTTTCGTATTGTTGCACATTTTATACACGTGAAACAACAAACTAAGGAAAATGTCCCTCGTAAATCGACATTCGCACGTATCCATTGATCCGGATGGATTCACGTGACCCAAAAGTGCTTTTCAGAAAACTTTTTCCGAGACGGCCGCAGTGGGCCTTGTTTTGCTTTACCAATTCATAACTTGAAAGCATAAAAAATTTAAAAAATAAATAACGAAAATGTGGGTTGCAACTCGAGGACTTCCCAGGAGGTCACCCATCCTAGTACTACTCTCACCCCAGGACGCTTAACTTCGCAGTTCTGATGGGATCCGGTGCTTTAGTGCTGGTATGATCGCACCCGTAATGATATTCATCGGAAATATATTTGTATTTAAAACCCTTCCGGTTCTTAAGAATTTTGAATTTTTTTTTTCACGAGTTTTTTCGCCTCGTTGCACAATTTATACACGTGAAACAACAAACTAAGGAAAATGTCCCTCGTAAATCGGCATTCGCACGTATCTATTGATCCGGATGGATTCACGTGACCCATAAGTGCTTTTCGGAAAGGTTTTTCCGAGCCGACCGCATTGGGCCTTGTTTTACTTTACCAATTCATATCTTGAACGCATAAAAAAATTAAAAAATAAGTTACGAAAATGTGGGGTGCGACACGAGGACTTCCCTGGAGGTCACCCATCCTTGTACTACTCTCGCCCAAGGACGGTTAACTTCGGAGTTCTGATGGGATCCGGTGCATTAGTGCTGGTATGATCGCACCCGTAATGATATTCATCGCAAATATATTTGTATTTAAAACCCTTCCAGTTCTTAAGAATTTTGAATTTTTTTTTTCACAAGTTCTTTGGCATTGTTGCACAATTTATACACGGGAAACAATAAACTAAGGAAAATGTCCCTCGTAAATCGACATTCGCACGTATCTATTGATCTGGATGGATTCACGTGACCCAAAAGTGCTTTTCGGAAAACTTTCTCCGAGCCGGCCGCAGAGGGCCTTGTTTTGCTTTACCAATTCATTTCTTGAAAGCATAAAAAAATTAAAAAATAAATAACGAAAATGTGGGTTGCAACACGAGGACTTCCCAGGAGGTCACCCATCCTAGTACTACTCTCACCAAGGACGGTTAACTTCGGAGTTCTGATGGGATCCGGTGCATTAGTGCTGGTATGATCGCACCCTTAATGACATGCATCGCAAATATATTTGTATTTAAAACCCTTCCGGTTCTTAAGAATTTTGGAATTTTTTTTTCACGAGTTTTTTCGCATCGTTGCACAATTTATACATGTGAAACAACAAACTAAGGAAAATGTCCCTCGTAAATCGACATTCGCACGTATCTATTGATCCGGATGGATTCACGTGACCAAAAAGTGCTTTTCAGAAAACTTTTTCCGAGACGGCCGCAGTGGGCCTTGTATTGCTTTTCCAATTCATATCTTGAACGCATAAAAAATTTAAAAAATAAATAACGAAAATGTGTGTTGCAACACGAGGACTTCCCAGGAGGTCACCCATCCTAGTCTACTCTCGCCCAAGGACGGTTAACTTCGGAGTTCTGATGGGATCCGGTGCATTAGTGCTGGTATGATCGCACCCATAATGACATGCATCGGAAATATATTTGTATTTAAAACCCTTCCGGTTCTTAAGAATTTTGGAATTTTTTTTTCACGAGTTTTTTCGCATCGTTGAACAATTTATACACGTGAAACAACAAACTAAGGAAAATGACTCCCGTAAATCGACATTCGCGCGTATCTATTGATCCGGAAGGATTCACGTGACCCATAAGTGCTTTTCGGAAAGGTTTTTCCGAGCCGGCCGCATTGGGCCTTGTTTTGCTTAACAAATTCATATCTTGAACGCATAAAAAAATTAAAAAATAAGTAACGAAAATGTGGGGTGCAACAAGAGGACTTCCCAGGAGGTCACCCATCCTAGTCTACTCTCGCCCAAGGACGGTTAACTTCGGAGTTCTGATGGGATCCGGTGCATTAGTGCTGGTATGATCGCACCCGTAATGATATTCATCGCAAATATATTTGTATTTAAAACCCTGCCGGTTCTTAAGAATTTTGAATTTTTTTTTTCATGAGTTCTTTGGCATTGTTGCACAATTTATACACGTGAAACAACAAACTAAGGAAAATGTCGCTCGTAAATCAACATTCGCACGTATCTATTGATCCGGATGGATTCACGTGACCCAAAAGTGCTTTTCGGAACACTTTTTTCGACCCGGCCGCTGTGGGCCTTGTTTTCCTTTACCAATTCATTTCTTGAACGCATAAAAAAATTAAAAAATAAATAACGAATATGTGGGGTGCAACACGAGGACTTCCCAGGAGGTCACCCATCCTAGTACCACTCTTGCCCAAACACGCTTAACTTCGGAGTTCTGATGGGATCCGGTGCATTAGTGCTGGTACGATCGCACCCTCAATGACGTGCACTGCAAATATATTTGTATTTAAAACCCTTCCGGTTCTTAAGAATTTTGGAATTTTTTTTCACGAGTTTTTTCGCATTGTTGCACATTTTATACACGTGAAACAACAAACTAAGGAAAATGTCCCTCGTAAATCGACATTCGCACGGATCTATTGATCCGGATGGATTCACGTGACCCAAAAGTGCTTTTCAGAAAACTTTTTCCGAGACGGCCACAGTGGGCCTT
Source organism: Rhodomyrtus tomentosa (assembly GCA_028455895.1). Classification (NCBI taxonomy): domain Eukaryota; kingdom Viridiplantae; phylum Streptophyta; class Magnoliopsida; order Myrtales; family Myrtaceae; genus Rhodomyrtus; species Rhodomyrtus tomentosa. The sequence continues at coordinate 18,269,356 of JAPCWY010000001.1, forward strand.
GTTTTGCTTTACCAATTCATATCTTGAAAGCATAAAAAATTTAAAAAATAAATAACGAAAATGTGGATTGCAACTCGAGGACTTCCCAGGAGGTCACCCATCGTAGTACCACTCTCACCCAAGGACGCTTAACTTCGCAGTTCTGATGGGATCCGGTGCTTTAGTGCTGGTATGATCGCACCCGTAATGATATTCATCGGAAATATATTTGTATTTAAAACCCTTCCGGTTCTTAAGAATTTTGAATTTTTTTTTTCACGAGTTTTTTCGCCTCGTTGCACAATTTATACACGTGAAACAACAAACTAAGGAAAATGTCCCTCGTAAATCGACATTCGCACGTATCTATTGATCCGGATGGATTCAGGTGACCCATAAGTGCTTTTCGGAAAGGCTTTTCCGAGCCGACCGCATTGGGCCTTGTTTTGCTTTACCAATTCATATCTTGAACGCATAAAAAAATTAAAAAATAAGTTACGAAAATGTGGGGTGCAACACGAGGACTTCCCTGGAGGTCACCCATCCTTGTACTACTCTCGCCCAAGGACGGTTAACTTCGGAGTTCTGATGAGATCCGGTGCATTATTGCTGGTATGATCGCACCCTTAATGACATGCATCGGAAATATATTTGTATTTAAAACCCTTCCGGTTCTTAAGAATTTTGGAATTTTTTTTTTCACGAGTTTTTTCGCGTCGTTGCACAATTTATACACGTGAAACAACAAACTAAGGAAAATGTCCCTCGTAAAACGACATTCGCACGTATCTATTGATCCGGATGGATTCACGTGAACCAAAAGTGCTTTTCGGAAAGGTTTTTCCGAGCTGGCCGCATTGGGCCTTGTTTTGCTTAACCAATTCATATCTTGAACGCATAAAAAAATCAAAAAATAAGTAACGAAAATGTGGGGTGCAACACGAGGACTTCCCAGGAGGTCACCCATCCTAGTCTACTCTCGCCCAAGGACGGTTAACTTCGGAGTTCTGATGGGATCCGGTGCATTAGTGCTGGTATGATCGCACCCTTAATGACATGCATCGGAAATATATTTGTATTTAAAACCCTTCCGGTTCTTAAGAATTTTGGAATTTTTTTTTCACGAGTTTTTTCGCATCGTTGCATAATTTATACACGTGAAAACACAAACTAAGGAAAATGTCCCTCGTAAATCGACATTCGCACGTATCTATTGATCCGGATGGATTCACGTGACCCAAAAGTGCTTTTCGGAACACTTTTTCCGAGCCGGCCGCTGTGGGACTTATTTTCCTTTACCAATTCATTTCTTGAACGCATAAAAAAATTAAAAAATAAATAACGAATATGTGGGGTGCAACACGAGGACTTCCCAGGAGGTCACCCATCCTAGTACCACTCTCGCCCAAACACGCTTAACTTCGGAGTTCTGATGGGATCGGGTGCATTAGTGCTGGTATGATCGCACCCGCAATGACATGCATCGCAAATATATTTGTATTTAAAACCCTTCCGGTTCTTAAGAATTTTGGAATTTTTTTTCACGAGTTTTTTCGCATTGTTGTACATTTTATACACGTGAAACAACAAACTAAGGAAAATGTCCCTCATAAATCGACATTCGCACGGATCTATTGATCCGGATGGATTCACGTGACCCAAAAGTGCTTTTCAGAAAACTTTATCCGAGACGGCCGCAGTGGGCCTTGTTTTGCTTTACCAATTCATATCTTGAAAGCATAAAAAATTTAAAAAATAAATAACGAAAATGTGGGTTGCAACACGAGGACTTCCCAGGAGGTCACCCATCCTAGTACTACTCCCACCCAAGGAAGCTTAACTTCGCAGTTCTGATGGGATCCGGTGCTTTAGTGCTGGTATGATTGCACCCGTAATGATATTCATCGCAAATATATTTGTATTTAAAACCCTTCCGGTTCTTAAGAATTTTGAATTTTTTTTTTTCACGAGTTCTTTGGCATTGTTGCACAATTTATACACGTGAAACAACAAACTAAGGAAATTGTCCCTCGTAAATCGACAATCGCACGTATCTATTGATCTGGATAGATTCACGTGACCCAAAAGTGCTTTTCGGAAAACTTTCTCCGAGCCGGCCGCAGAGGGCCTTGTTTTGCTTTACCAATTCATTTCTTGAATGGATAAAAAAATTAAAAATAAATAACGAAAATGTGGGGTGCAACACGAGGACTTCCCAGGAGGTCACCCATCCTAGTCTACTCTCGCCCAACGACGGTTAACTTCGGAGTTCTGATGGGATCCGGTGCATTAGTGCTGGTATGATCGCACCCTTAATGACATGCATCGCAAATATATTTGTATTTAAAACCCTTCCGGTTCTTAAGAATTTTGGAATTTTTTTTTTCACAAGTTTTTTCGCATCGTTGCACAATTTATACACGTGAAACAACAAACTAAGGAAAATGTCCCTCGTAAAACGACATTCGCATGTAACTATTGATTCGGATGGATTCACGTGAACCAAAAGTGCTTTTCGGAAAACTTTTTCCGAGGCGGCCGCTGTGGGCCTTGTTTTGCTTTTCCAATTCATTTCTTGAACGCATAAAAAAATTCTAAAATAAATGACGAAAATGTGGGGTGCAACACGAGGACTTCCCAGGAGGTCACCCATCCTACAACCACTCTCGCCCAAACACGCTTCACTTCGGAGTTCTGATAGGATCCGGTGCATTAGTGCGGGTATGATCGCACCCGTAATGACATGCAACGCAAATATATTTGTATTTAAAATCCTTTTGATTCTTAAGAATTTTGGAATATTTTTTTCACGAGTTGTTTCGCATTGTTGCACAATTTATACACGTGAAACAACAAACTAAGGAAAATGTCCCTCGTAAATAGACATTCGCACGTATCTATTGATCCGGATGGATTCACGTGACCAAAAAGTGCTTTTCAGAAAACTTTTTCCGAGACGGCCGCAGTGGGCCTTTTTTTGCTTTACCAATTCATATCTTGAACGCATAAAAAATTTAAAAAATACATAACGAAAATGTGGGTTGCAACACGAGGACTTCCCAGGAGGTCACCCACCCTAGTACTACTCTCACCCAAGGACGCTTAACTTCGCAGTTCTGATGGGATCCGGTGCTTTAGTGCTGGTATGATCGCACCCGTAATGATATTCATCGCAAATATATTTGTATTTAAAACCCTTCCAGTTCTTAGGAATTTTCAATTTTTTTTTTCACAAGTTCTTTGGCATTGTTGCACAATTTATACACGTGAAACAATAAACTAAGGAAAATGTCCCTCGTAAATCGACATTCGCACGTATCTATTGATCTGGATGGATTCACGTGACCCAAAAGTGCTTTTCGGAAAACTTTCTCCGAGCCGGCCGCAGAGGGCCTTGTTTTGCTTTACCAATTCATTTCTTGAATGGATAAAAAAATTAAAAAATAAATAACGAAAATGTGGGTTGCAACACGAGGACTTCCCAGGAGGTCACCCATCCTAGTACTACTCTCACCCAAGGACGGTTAACTTCGGAGTTCTGATGGGATCCGGTGCATTAGTGCTGGTATGATCGCACCTTTAATGACATGCATCGCAAATATATTTGTATTTAAAACCCTTCTGGTCCTTAAGAATTTTGAAATTTTTTTTTTTCACGAGTTTTTTCGCATCGTTGCACAATTAATACACGTGAAACAACAAACTAAGGAAAATGTCCCTCGTAAATCGACATTCGCACGTATCTATTGATCCGGATGGATTCACGTGACCCAAAAGAGCTTTTCAGAAAACTTTTTTCGAGACGGCCGCAGTGGCCCTTGTTTTGCTTTACCAATTCATATCTTGAACACATAAAAAAATTAAAAAATAAATAACGAACATGTGGGGTGCAAAACGAGGACTTCCCAGGAGGTCACCCATCCTAGTACTACTCTCGCCCATGGACGGTTAACTTCGGAGTTCTGATGGGATCCGGTGCATTAGTGCTGGTATGATCGCACCCTTAATGACATGCATCGGAAATATATTTGTATTTAAAACCCTTCTGGTTCTTAAGAATTTTGGAATTTTTTTTTTCACGAGTTTTTTCGTCTCGTTGCACAATTTATACACATGAAACAACAAACTAAGGAAAATGTCCCCCGTAAATCGACATTCGCACGTATCTATTGATCCGGATGGATTCACGTGACCAATAAGTGCTTTTCGGAAAGCTTTTTCCAAGCCGGCCGTAGTGGGCCTTGTTTTGCTTTACCAATTCATATCTTGAACGCATAAAAAAATTAAAAAATAAGTAACGAAAATGTGGGGTGCAACACGAGGACTTCCCAGGAGGTCACACTTCTTAGTACTACTCTCGCCCAAACACGCTTAACTTCGGAGTTCTGATGGGATCCGGTGCATTAGTGCTGGTATGATCGCACCCGTAATAATATTCATCGCAAATATATTTGTATTTAAAACCCTTCCAGTTCTTAAGAATTTTCAATTTTTTTTTTCACAAGTTCTTTGGCATTGTTGCACAATTTATACACGTGAAACAATAAACTAAGGAAAATGTCCCTCGTAAATCGACATTCGCACGTATCTATTGATCTGGATGGATTCACGTGACCCAAAAGTGCTTTTCGGAAAACTTTCTCCGAGCCGGCCGCAGAGGGCCTTGTTTTGCTTTACCAATTCATTTCTTGAATGGATAAAAAAATTAAAAAATAAATAACGAAAATGTGGGTTGCAACACGAGGACTTCCCAGGAGGTCACCCATCCTAGTACTACTCTCACCCAAGGACGGTTAACTTCGGAGTTCTGATGGGATCCGGTGCATTAGTGCTGGTATGATCGCACCTTTAATGACATGCATCGCAAATATATTTGTATTTTAAACCCTTCTGGTCCTTAAGAATTTTGAAATTTTTTTTTTTCACGAGTTTTTTCGCATCGTTGCACAATTAATACACGTGAAACAACAAACTAAGGAAAATGTCCCTCGTAAATCGACATTCGCACGTATCTATTGATCCGGATGGATTCACGTGACCCAAAAGAGCTTTTCAGAAAACTTTTTTCGAGACGGCCGCAGTGGCCCTTGTTTTGCTTTACCAATTCATATCTTGAACACATAAAAAAATTAAAAAATAAATAACGAACATGTGGGGTGCAAAACGAGGACTTCCCAGGAGGTCACCCATCCTAGTACTACTCTCGCCCATGGACGGTTAACTTCGGAGTTCTGATGGGATCCGGTGCATTAGTGCTGGTATGATCGCACCCTTAATGACATGCATCGGAAATATATTTGTATTTAAAACCCTTCTGGTTCTTAAGAATTTTGGAATTTTTTTTTTTCACGAGTTTTTTCGTCTCGTTGCACAATTTATACACATGAAACAACAAACTAAGGAAAATGTCCCCCGTAAATCGACATTCGCACGTATCTATTGATCCGGATGGATTCACGTGACCAATAAGTGCTTTTCGGAAAGCTTTTTCCAAGCCGGCCGTAGTGGGCCTTGTTTTGCTTTACCAATTCATATCTTGAACGCATAAAAAAATTAAAAAATAAGTAACGAAAATGTGGGGTGCAACACGAGGACTTCCCAGGAGGTCACACTTCTTAGTACTACTCTCGCCCAAACACGCTTAACTTCGGAGTTCTGATGGGATCCGGTGCATTAGTGCTGGTATGATCGCACCCGTAATGACATTCTTCGCAAATATATTTGTATTTAAAACCCTTCCGGTTCTTAAGAATTTTGAATATTTTTTTTCACGAGTTTTTTCGCATCGTTGCACAATTTATACACGTGAAACAACAAACTAAGGAAAATGACCCCCGTAAATCGACATTCGAAGGTATCTATTGATCCGGATGGATTCACGTGACCCATAAGTGCTTTTCGGAAAGGTTTTTCCGAGCCGGCCGCATTGGGCCTTGTTTTGCTTAACCAATTCATATCTTGAACGCATAAAAAAATTAAAAACTAAGTAACGAAAATGTGGGGTGCAACACGAGGACTTCCCAGGAGGTCACCCATCCTAGTCTACTCTCGCCCAAGGACGGTTAACTTCGGAGTTCTGATGGGATCCGGTGCATTAGTGCTGGTATGATCGCACCCTTAATGACATGCATCGGAAATATATTTGTATTTAAAACCCTTCCGGTTCTTAAGAATTTTGGAATTTTTTTTTCACGATTTTTTTCGCATCGTTGCATAATTTATACACGTGAAACAACAAACTAAGGAAAATGTCCCTCGTAAATCGACATTCGCACGTATCTATTGATCCGGATGGATTCACGTGACCCAAAAGTGCTTTTCGGAACACTTTTTCCGAGCCGGCCCCTGTGGGCCTTGTTTTCCTTTACCAATTCATTTCTTGAACGCATAAAAAAATTACAAAAATAAATAACGAATATGTGGGGTGCAACACAAGGACTTCCCAGGAGGTCACCCATCCTAGTACCACTCTCGCCCAAACACGCTTAACTTCGGAGTACTGATGGGATCCGGTGCATTAGTGCTGCTATGATCGCACCCGCAATAACATGCATCGCAAATATATTTGTATTTAAAACCCTTCCGGTTCTTAAGAATTTTGGAATTTTTTTTCACGAGTTTTTTCGTATTGTTGCACATTTTATACACGTGAAACAACAAACTAAGGAAAATGTCCCTCGTAAATCGACATTCGCACGTATCCATTGATCCGGATGGATTCACGTGACCCAAAAGTGCTTTTCAGAAAACTTTTTCCGAGACGGCCGCAGTGGGCCTTGTTTTGCTTTACCAATTCATAACTTGAAAGCATAAAAAATTTAAAAAATAAATAACGAAAATGTGGGTTGCAACTCGAGGACTTCCCAGGAGGTCACCCATCCTAGTACTACTCTCACCCCAGGACGCTTAACTTCGCAGTTCTGATGGGATCCGGTGCTTTAGTGCTGGTATGATCGCACCCGTAATGATATTCATCGGAAATATATTTGTATTTAAAACCCTTCCGGTTCTTAAGAATTTTGAATTTTTTTTTTCACGAGTTTTTTCGCCTCGTTGCACAATTTATACACGTGAAACAACAAACTAAGGAAAATGTCCCTCGTAAATCGGCATTCGCACGTATCTATTGATCCGGATGGATTCACGTGACCCATAAGTGCTTTTCGGAAAGGTTTTTCCGAGCCGACCGCATTGGGCCTTGTTTTACTTTACCAATTCATATCTTGAACGCATAAAAAAATTAAAAAATAAGTTACGAAAATGTGGGGTGCGACACGAGGACTTCCCTGGAGGTCACCCATCCTTGTACTACTCTCGCCCAAGGACGGTTAACTTCGGAGTTCTGATGGGATCCGGTGCATTAGTGCTGGTATGATCGCACCCGTAATGATATTCATCGCAAATATATTTGTATTTAAAACCCTTCCAGTTCTTAAGAATTTTGAATTTTTTTTTTCACAAGTTCTTTGGCATTGTTGCACAATTTATACACGGGAAACAATAAACTAAGGAAAATGTCCCTCGTAAATCGACATTCGCACGTATCTATTGATCTGGATGGATTCACGTGACCCAAAAGTGCTTTTCGGAAAACTTTCTCCGAGCCGGCCGCAGAGGGCTTTATTTTGCTTTACCAATTCATTTCTTGAAAGCATAAAAAAATTAAAAAATAAATAACGAAAATGTGGGTTGCAACACGAGGACTTCCCAGGAGGTCACCCATCCTAGTACTACTCTCACCAAGGACGGTTAACTTCGGAGTTCTGATGGGATCCGGTGCATTAGTGCTGGTATGATCGCACCCTTAATGACATGCATCGCAAATATATTTGTATTTAAAACCCTTCCGGTTCTTAAGAATTTTGGAATTTTTTTTTCACGAGTTTTTTCGCATCGTCGCACAATTTATACATGTGAAACAACAAACTAAGGAAAATGTCCCTCGTAAATCGACATTCGCACGTATCTATTGATCCGGATGGATTCACGTGACCAAAAAGTGCTTTTCAGAAAACTTTTTCCGAGACGGCCGCAGTGGGCCTTGTATTGCTTTTCCAATTCATATCTTGAACGCATAAAAAATTTAAAAAATAAATAACGAAAATGTGTGTTGCAACACGAGGACTTCCCAAGAGGTCACCCATCCTAGTCTACTCTCGCCCAAGGACGGTTAACTTCGGAGTTCTGATGGGATCCGGTGCATTAGTGCTGGTATGATCGCACCCATAATGACATGCATCGGAAATATATTTGTATTTAAAACCCTTCCGGTTCTTAAGAATTTTGGAATTTTTTTTTCACGAGTTTTTTCGCATCGTTGAACAATTTATACACGTGAAACAACAAACTAAGGAAAATGACTCCCGTAAATCGACATTCGCGCGTATCTATTGATCCGGAAGGATTCACGTGACCCATAAGTGCTTTTCGGAAAGGTTTTTCCGAGCCGGCCGCATTGGGCCTTGTTTTGCTTAACAAATTCATATCTTGAACGCATAAAAAAATTAAAAAATAAGTAACGAAAATGTGGGGTGCAACAAGAGGACTTCCCAGGAGGTCACCCATCCTAGTCTACTCTCGCCCAAGGACGGTTAACTTCGGAGTTCTGATGGGATCCGGTGCATTAGTGCTGGTATGATCGCACCCTTAATGACATGCATCGCAAATATATTTGTATTTAAAACCCTTCCAGTTCATAAGAATTTTGGAATTTTTTTTTTCACGAGTTTTTTCGCATCGTTGCATAATTTATACACGTGAAACAACAAACTAAGGAAAATGTCCCCCGTAAATCGACATTCGCACGTATCTATTGATCCGGATGGATTCACGTGACCCAAAAGTGCTTTTCGGAACACTTTTTCCGAGCCGGCCGCAGTGGGCCTTGTTTTGCTTTACCAATTCATATCTTGAACGCATAAAAAATTAAAAAAATAAATAACGAAAATGTGAGTTGCAACACGAAGACTTCCCAGGTGGTCACCCATCCTAGTACTACTCCCACCCAAGGACGCTTAACTTCGCAGTTCTGATGGGATCCGGTGCATTAGTGCTGGTATGATCGCACCCGTAATGATATTCATCGCAAATATATTTGTATTTAAAACCCTGCCGGTTCTTAAGAATTTTGAATTTTTTTTTTCATGAGTTCTTTGGCATTGTTGCACAATTTATACACGTGAAACAACAAACTAAGGAAAATGTCGCTCGTAAATCAACATTCGCACGTATCTATTGATCCGGATGGATTCACGTGACCCAAAAGTGCTTTTCGGAACACTTTTTTCGACCCGGCCGCTGTGGGCCTTGTTTTCCTTTACCAATTCATTTCTTGAACGCATAAAAAAATTAAAAAATAAATAACGAATATGTGGGGTGCAACACGAGGACTTCCCAGGAGGTCACCCATCCTAGTACCACTCTTGCCCAAACACGCTTAACTTCGGAGTTCTGATGGGATCCGGTGCATTAGTGCTGGTACGATCGCACCCTCAATGACGTGCACTGTAAATATATTTGTATTTAAAACCCTTCCGGTTCTTAAGAATTTTGAAATTTTTTTTCACGAGTTTTTTCGCATTGTTGCACATTTTATACACGTGAAACAACAAACTAAGGAAAATGTCCCTCGTAAATCGACATTCGCACGGATCTATTGATCCGGATGGATTCACGTGACCCAAAAGTGCTTTTCAGAAAACTTTTTCCGAGACGGGCGCAGTGGGCCTTGTTTTGCTTTACCAATTCATATCTTGAAAGCATAAAAAATTTAAAAAATAAATAACGAAAATGTGGATTGCAACTCGAGGACTTCCCAGGAGGTCACCCATCGTAGTACCACTCTCACCCAAGGACGCTTAACTTCGCAGTTCTGATGGGATCCGGTGCTTTAGTGCTGGTATGATCGCACCCGTAATGATATTCATCGGAAATATATTTGTATTTAAAACCCTTCCGGTTCTTAAGAATTTTGAATTTTTTTTTTCACGAGTTTTTTCGCCTCGTTGCACAATTTATACACGTGAAACAACAAACTAAGGAAAATGTCCCTCGTAAATCGACATTCGCACGTATCTATTGATCCGGATGGATTCAGGTGACCCATAAGTGCTTTTCGGAAAGGCTTTTCCGAGCCGACCGCATTGGGCCTTGTTTTGCTTTACCAATTCATATCTTGAACGCATAAAAAAATTAAAAAATAAGTTACGAAAATGTGGGGTGCAACACGAGGACTTCCCTGGAGGTCACCCATCCTTGTACTACTCTCGCCCAAGGACGGTTAACTTCGGAGTTCTGATGAGATCCGGTGCATTAGTGCTGGTATGATCGCACCCTTAATGACATGCATCGGAAATATATTTGTATTTAAAACCCTTCCGGTTCTTAAGAATTTTGGATTTTTTTTTTTCACGAGTTTTTTCGCGTCGTTGCACAATTTATACACGTGAAACAACAAACTAAGGAAAATGTCCCTCGTAAAACGACATTCGCACGTATCTATTGATCCGGATGGATTCACGTGAACCAAAAGTGCTTTTCGGAAAGGTTTTTCCGAGCTGGCCGCATTGGGCCTTGTTTTGCTTAACCAATTCATATCTTGAACGCATAAAAAAATCAAAAAATAAGTAACGAAAATGTGGGGTGCAACACGAGGACTTCCCAGGAGGTCACCCATCCTAGTCTACTCTCGCCCAAGGACGGTTAACTTCGGAGTTCTGATGGGATCCGGTGCATTAGTGCTGGTATGATCGCACCCTTAATGACATGCATCGGAAATATATTTGTATTTAAAACCCTTCCGGTTCTTAAGAATTTTGGAATTTTTTTTTCACGAGTTTCTTCGCATCGTTGCATAATTTATACACGTGAAAACACAAACTAAGGAAAATGTCCCTCGTAAATCGACATTCGCACGTATCTATTGATCCGGATGGATTCACGTGACCCAAAAGTGCTTTTCGGAACACTTTTTCCGAGCCGGCCGCTGTGGGACTTATTTTCCTTTACCAATTCATTTCTTGAACGCATAAAAAAATTAAAAAATAAATAACGAATATGTGGGGTGCAACACGAGGACTTCCCAGGAGGTCACCCATCCTAGTACCACTCTCGCCCAAACACGCTTAACTTCGGAGTTCTGATGGGATCCGGTGCATTAGTGCTGGTATGATCGCACCCGCAATGACATGCATCGCAAATATATTTGTATTTAAAACCCTTCCGGTTCTTAAGAATTTTGGAATTTTTTTTCACGAGTTTTTTCGCATTGTTGCACATTTTATACACGTGAAACAACAAACTAAGGAAAATGTCCCTCATAAATCGACATTCGCACGGATCTATTGATTCGGATGGATTCACGTGACCCAAAAGTGCTTTTCAGAAAACTTTATCCGAGACGGCCGCAGTGGGCCTTGTTTTGCTTTACCAATTCATATCTTGAAAGCATAAAAAATTTAAAAAATAAATAACGAAAATGTGGGTTGCAACACGAGGACTTCCGAGGAGGTCACCCATCCTAGTACTACTCCCACCCAAGGAAGCTTAACTTCGCAGTTCTGATGGGATCCGGTGCTTTAGTGCTGGTATGATTGCACCCGTAATGATATTCATCGCAAATATATTTGTATTTAAAACCCTTCCGGTTCTTAAGAATTTTGATTTTTTTTTTCACGAGTTCTTTGGCATTGTTGCACAATTTATACACGTGAAACAACAAACTAAGGAAATTGTCCCTCGTAAATCGACAATCGCACGTATCTATTGATCTGGATAGATTCACGTGACCCAAAAGTGCTTTTCGGAAAACTTTCTCCGAGCCGGCCGCAGAGGGCCTTGTTTTGCTTTACCAATTCATTTCTTGAATGGATAAAAAAATTAAAAATAAATAACGAAAATGTGGGGTGCAACACGAGGACTTCCCAGGAGGTCACCCATCCTAGTCTACTCTCGCCCAACGACGGTTAACTTCGGAGTTCTGATGGGATCCGGTGCATTAGTGCTGGTATGATCGCACCCTTAATGACATGCATCGCAAATATATTTGTATTTAAAACCCTTCCGGTTCTTAAGAATTTTGGAATTTTTTTTTTCACAAGTTTTTTCGCATCGTTGCACAATTTATACACGTGAAACAACAAACTAAGGAAAATGTCCCTCGTAAAACGACATTCGCATGTAACTATTGATTCGGATGGATTCACGTGAACCAAAAGTGCTTTTCGGAAAACTTTTTCCGAGGCGGCCGCTGTGGGCCTTGTTTTGCTTTTCCAATTCATTTCTTGAACGCATAAAAAAATTCTAAAATAAATGACGAAAATGTGGGGTGCAACACGAGGACTTCCCAGGAGGTCACCCATCCTACAACCACTCTCGCCCAAACACGCTTCACTTCGGAGTTCTGATAGGATCCGGTGCATTAGTGCGGGTATGATCGCACCCGTAATGACATGCAACGCAAATATATTTGTATTTAAAATCCTTTCGATTCTTAAGAATTTTGGAATATTTTTTTCACGAGTTGTTTCGCATTGTTGCACAATTTATACATGTGAAACAACAAACTAAGGAAAATGTCCCTCGTAAATAGACATTCGCACGTATCTATTGATCCGGATGGATTCACGTGACCAAAAAGTGCTTTTCAGAAAACTTTTTCCGAGACGGCCGCAGTGGGCCTTTTTTTGCTTTACCAATTCATATCTTGAACGCATAAAAAATTTAAAAAATACATAACGAAAATGTGGGTTGCAACACGAGGACTTCCCAGGAGGTCACCCACCCTAGTACTACTCTCACCCAAGGACGCTTAACTTCGCAGTTCTGATGGGATCCGGTGCTTTAGTGCTGGTATGATCGCACCCGTAATGATATTCATCGCAAATATATTTGTATTTAAAACCCTTCCAGTTCTTAAGAATTTTCAATTTTTTTTTTCACAAGTTCTTTGGCATTGTTGCACAATTTATACACGTGAAACAATAAACTAAGGAAAATGTCCCTCGTAAATCGACATTCGCACGTATCTATTGATCTGGATGGATTCACGTGACCCAAAAGTTCTTTTCGAAAAACTTTCTCCGAGCCGGCCGCAGAGGGCCTTGTTTTGCTTTACCAATTCATTTCTTGAACGCATAAAAAAATTAAAAAATAAATAACGATTATGTGGGGTGCAACACGAGGACTTCCCAGGAGGTCACCCATCCTAGTACCACTCTCGCCCAAACACGCTTAACTTCGGAGTTCTGATGGGATCCGGTGCATTAGTGCTGGTATGATCGCACCCGTAATGACATGCATCGCAAATATATTTGTATTTAAAACCCTTCCGGTTCTTAAGAATTTTGGAATTTTTTTTCACGAGTTTTTTCGCATTGTTGCACATTTTATACACGTGAAACAACAAACTAAGGAAAATGTCCCTCGTAAATCGACATTCGCACGGATCTATTGATCCGGATGGATTCACGTGACCCAAAAGTGCTTTTCAGAAAACTTTTTCCGAGACGGCCGCAGTGGGCCTTGTTTTGCTTTACCAATTCATATCTTGAAAGCATAAAAAATTTAAAAAATAAATAACGAAAATGTGGTTTGCAACACGAGGACTTCCCAGGTGGTCACCCATCCTAGTACTACTCCCACCCAAGGAAGCTTAACTTCGCAGTTCTGATGGGATCCGGTGCTTTAGTGCTGGTATGATTGCACCCGTAATGATATTCATCGCAAATATATTTGTATTTAAAACCCTTCCGGTTCTTAAGAATTTTGAAATTTTTTTTTCACGAGTTTTTTCGCATCGTTGCACAATTAAAACACGTGAAACAACAAACTAAGGAAAATGTCCCTCGTAAATCGACATTCGCACGTATCTATTGATCCGGATGGATTCACGTGACCCAAAAGAGCTTTTCAGAAAACTTTTTCCGAGACGGCCGCAGTGGGCCTTGTTTTGCTTTATCAATTCATATCCTGAACGCATAAAAAAATTAAAAAATAAATAACGAACATGTGGGGTGCAACACGAGGACTTCCCAGGAGGTCACCCATCCTAGTACTACTCTCGCCCATGGACGGTTAACTTCGGAGTTCTGATGGGATCCGGTGCATTTGTGCTGGTATGATCGCACCCTTAATGACATGCATCGGAAATATATTTGTATTTAAAACCCTTCCGGTTCTTAAGAATTTTGGAATTTTTTTTTTCACGAGTTTTTTCGCCTCGTTGCACAATTTATACACATGAAACAACAAACTAAGGAAAATGTCCCTCGTAAATCGACATTCGCACGTATCTATTGATCCGGATGGATTCACGTGACCCATAAGTGCTTTTCGGAAAGCTTTTTCCAAGCCGGCCGTAGTGGGCCTTGTTTTGCTTTACCAATTCATTTCTTGAACGCATTAAAAAATTAAAAAATAAGTAAAGAAAATGTGGGGTGCAACACGAGGACTTCCCAGGAGGTCACACTTCTTAGTACTACTCTCGCCCAAGCACGCTTAACTTCGGAGTTCTGATGGGATCCGGTGCATCAGTGCTGGTATGATCGCACCCGTAATGACATGCATCGCAAATATATTTGTATTTAAAACCCTTCCGGTTCTTAAGAATTTTGAATATTTTTTTTCACGAGTTTTTTCGCATCGTTGCATAATTTATACACGTGAAACAACAAACTAAGGAAAATGTCCCCCGTAAATCGACATTCGCACGTATCTACTGATCCGGATGGATTCACGTGACCTATAAGTGCTTTTCGGAAAGGTTTTTCCGAGCCGGCCGCATTGGGCCTTGTTTTGCTTAACCAATTCATATCTTGAACGCATAAAAAAATTAAAAAATAAGCAACGAAAATGTGGGGTGCAACACGAGGACTTCCCAGGAGGTCACCCATCCTAGTCTACTCTCGCCCAAGGACGGTTAACTTCGGAGTTCTGATGGGATCCGGTGCATTAGTGCTGGTATGATCGCACCCTTAATGACATGCATCGGAAATATATTTGTATTTAAAACCCTTCCGGTTCTTAAGAATTTTGAAATTGTTTTTTCACGAGTTTTTTCGCATCGTTGCACAATTTATACACGTGAAACAACAAACTCAGGAAAATTTCCCTCGTAAATCGACATTCGCACGCATCTATTGATCCGGATGGATTCACGTGACCCAAAAGTGCTTTTCAGAAAACTTTTTTCGAGACGGCCGCAGTGGGCCTTGTTTTTATTTACCAATTCATATCTTGAACGCACAAAAAAATTAAAAAATAAGTAACGAAAATGTGAGGTGCAACCCGAGGACTTCCCAGGAGGTCACACATCCTAGTACTACTCTTGCCCAAGGACGGTTAACTTCGGAGTTCTTATGGGATCCGGTGCATTAGTGCTGGTATGATCGCACCCTTAATGACATGCATCGGAAATATATTTGTATTTAAAACCCTTCCGGTTCTTAAGAATTTTGAAATTGTTTTTTCACGAGTTTTTTCGCATCGTTGAACAATTTATACACGTGAAACAACAAACTATGGAAAATTTCCTTCGTGAATCGACATTCGCACGCATCTATTGATCCGGATGGATTCACGTGACCCAAAAGTGCTTTTCGGAAAACTTTTTCCGAGCCGGCCGCATTGGGCCATGTTTTTCTTTACCAATTCATATCTTGAACGCATAAAAAAATTAAAAAATAAGTAACGAAAATGTGGGGTGCAACACGAGGACTTCCCAGGAGGTCGCCCATCTTAGTACTACTCTCGCCCAAGCACGCTTAACTTCGAAGTTCTGATGGGATCCAATGCATTAGTGCTGGTATGATTGCACCCGTAATGACATGCGTTGCAAATATATTTGTATTTAAGACCCTTCCGGTCCTTAAGAATTTTGAAAAAAAAATTTCACGAGTTTTTTAGCATTGTTGAACAATTTATACACGTGAAACAACAAACTAAGGAAATGTCTCTCGTAAATCGACATTCGCACGTATCTATTGATCCGGAGGGATTCACGTGACCAAAAAGTGCTTTTCAGAAAACTTTTTCAGAGCCGGCCGCAGTGGGCCCTGTTTTTCTTTACCAATTCATATCTAGAACGCATAAAAAAATTAAAAAATAAATTATGAAAATGTGGGGGGCAACACGAGGACTTCCCAGGAGGTCACCCATCCTAGTACTACTCACGCCCAAGAACGCTTAACTTCGGAGCTCTGATGGGATCCAGTGCATTATTGGTGGTATGATCGCACCCGTAATGATATGCATCGCACATATATTTGTTTTCAAAACACTTCCGGTTCTTGAGAATTTTGGAAATTTTTTTTTCACGAGTTTTTTCGCCTCGTTGCACAATTTATACACGTGAAACAAAAAACTACGGAAAATGTTCCTCGTAAATCGACATTCGCACGTCTCTTTTGATTCGGATGGATTCAGGTGACCCATAACTGGTTTTCGGAAAGCTCTTTCCGGGCCGGCCACATGGGCTGTGTTTTGCTTTTCGAATTCATTGCTTGAAAGCATAAAAAATAAAAAAATAAATAACGAAAATGTGGGGTGCAACATGAGGACTTCCCAGGAGGTCACCCATTCTAGTACTACTCTCGCCCAAGCACGCTTAACTTCGGAGTTCTGATGGGATCTCGTGG
The DNA here is from genome assembly GCA_028455895.1 of Rhodomyrtus tomentosa. Lineage (NCBI taxonomy): Eukaryota > Viridiplantae > Streptophyta > Magnoliopsida > Myrtales > Myrtaceae > Rhodomyrtus > Rhodomyrtus tomentosa. The sequence continues at coordinate 18,285,969 of JAPCWY010000001.1, forward strand.
ATTAGTGCTGGTATGATCGCACCCGTAATGACATGCATCGCAAATATATACCTATTCAAAACCCTTCCGGTTCTTAAGAATTTTGGAATTTTTTTTTTCACGAGTTTTTTCGCATTGTTGCACAATTTATACACGTGAAACAACAAACTAAGGAAAATGTCCCTCGTAAATCGACATTCGCACGTATCTATTGATCCGGATGGATTCACGTGACTCAAAAGTGCTTTTCGGAAAACTTTCTCCGAGCCGGCCACAGTGGGCCTTGTTTTTCTTTACCAATTCATTTCTTGAACGCATAAAAAAATTAAAAAATAAATGACAAAAATGTGGGGTGCAACACGAGGACTTCGCAGGAGGTCACCCATCCTAGTACCACTCTCGCCCAAACACGCTTAACTTCGGAGTTCTGATGGGATCTGGTGCATTAGTGCTGGTATGATCGCACCCGTAAGGACATGCATCGCAAATATATTTGTATTTAAAACCCTTCCGGTTCTTAAGAATTTTGGAATTTTTTTTTCACGAGTTTTTTCGCATTGTTGCACAATTTATACACGTGAAACAACAAACTAAGGAAAATGTCCCTCGTAAATCGACATTCGCACGTATCTATTGATCCGGATTGATTCACGTGACCCAAAAGTGCTTTTCCGAAAACTTTTTCCGAGACGGCTGCAGTGGGCCTTGTTTTGCTTTACCAATTCATATTTTGAACGCATAAAAAATTTAAAAAATAAATAACGAAAATATGGGTTGCAACACGAGGACTTCTCGGGAGGTCACCCATCCTAGTACTACTCTCACCCAAGGATGCTTAACTTCGCAGTTCTGATGGGATCCGATGCTTTAGTGCTGGTATGATCGCACCCGTAATGACATTCATCGCAAATATATTTGTATTTAAAACCCTTCCGGTTCTTAAGAATTTTGAATTTTTTTTTCACGAGTTTTTTCGCCTCGTTGCACAATTTATACACGTGAAACACAAACTAAGGAAAATGTCCCTCGTAAATCGACATTCGCACGTATCTATTTATCCGGATGGATTCACGTGACCCAAAAGTGCTTTTCAGAAAATTTTATTCCGAGACGGCCGTAGTGGGCCTTGTTTTGCTTTACCAATTCATATCTTGAACGCATAAAAAAATTAAAAAATAAGTAACGAAAATGTGGGGTGCAACACGAGGACTTCCCAGGAGGTTACCCATCGTAGTACTACTTTCGCCCAAGGACGGTTAGCTTCGGAGTTCTGATGGGATCCGGTGCATTAGTGCTGGTATGATCGCACCCTTAATGACATGCATCGGAAATAAATTTGTATTTAAAACCCTTCCGGTTCTTAAGAATTTTGGAATTTCTTTTTCATGAGTTTTTTCGCGTCGTTGCACAATTTATAAACGTGAAACAACAAACTAAGGAAAATGTCCCTCGTAAATCGACATTCGCATGTATCTATTGATCCGGATGGATGCACGTGACCCAAAAGTGCTTTTCGGAAAACTTTTTCCGAGCCGGCCGCATTGGGCCATGTTTTTCTTTACCAATTCATATCTTGAACGCATAAAAAAATTAAAAAATAAGTAACGAAAATGTGGGGTGCAACACGAGGACTTCCCAGGAGGTCGCCCATCTTAGTACTACTCTCGCCCAAGCACGCTTAACTTCGAAGTTCTGATGGGATCCAATGCATTAGTGCTGGTATGATTGCACCCGTAATGACATGCATTGCAAATATATTTGTATTTAATACCCTTCCGGTCCTTAAGAATTTTGAAAAAAAAAATTTCACGAGTTTTTTAGCATTGTTGAACAATTTATACACGTGAAACAACAAACTAAGGAAATGTCTCTCGTAAATCGACATTCGCACGTATCTATTGATCCGGAGGGATTCACGTGACCAAAAAGTGCTTTTCAGAAAACTTTTTCAGAGCCGGCCGCAGTGGGCCCTGTTTTTCTTTACCAATTCATATCTAGAACGCATAAAAAAATTAAAAAATAAATTATGAAAATGTGGGGGGCAACACGAGGACTTCCCAGGAGGTCACCCATCCTAGTACTACTCACGCCCAAGAACGCTTAACTTCGGAGCTCTGATGGGATCCGGTGCATTATTGGTGGTATGATCGCACCCGTAATGATATGCATCGCACATATATTTGTTTTCAAAACACTTCCGGTTCTTGAGAATTTTGGAAATTTTTTTTTCACGAGTTTTTTCGCCTAGTTGCACAATTTATACACGTGAAACAAAAAACTACGGAAAATGTTCCTCGTAAATCGACATTCGCACGTCTCTTTTGATTCGGATGGATTCAGGTGACCCATAAGTGGTTTTCGGAAAGCTCTTTCCGGGCCGGCCACATGGGCTGTGTTTTGCTTTTCGAATTCATTGCTTGAAAGAATAAAAAATAAAAAAATAAATAACGAAAATGTGGGGTGCAACATGAGGACTTCCCAGGAGGTCACCCATTCTAGTACTACTCTCGCCCAAGCACGCTTAACTTCGGAGTTCTGATGGGATCTGGTGGATTAGTGCTGGTATGATCGCACCCGTAATGACATGCATCGCAAATATATACCTATTCAAAACCCTTCCGGTTCTTAAGAATTTTGGAATTTTTTTTTTCACGAGTTTTTTCGCATTGTTGCACAATTTATACACGTGAAACAACAAACTAAGGAAAATGTCCCTCGTAAATCGACATTCGCACGTATCTATTGATCCGGATGGATTCACGTGACTCAAAAGTGCTTTTCGGAAAACTTTCTCCGAGCCGGCCACAGTGGGCCTTGTTTTTCTTTACCAATTCATTTCTTGAACGCATAAAAAAATTAAAAAATAAATAACAAAAATGTGGGGTGCAACACGAGGACTTCGCAGGAGGTCACCCATCCTAGTACCACTCTCGCCCAAACACGCTTAACTTCGGAGTTCTGATGGGATCCGGTGCATTAGTGCTGGTATGATCGCACCCGTAAGGACATGCATCGCAAATATATTTGTATTTAAAACCCTTCCGGTTCTTAAGAATTTTGGAATTTTTTTTCACGAGTTTTTTCGCATTGTTGCACAATTTATACACGTGAAACAACAAACTAAGGAAAATGTCCCTCGTAAATCGACATTCGCACGTATCTATTGATCCGGATTGATTCACGTGACCCAAAAGTGCTTTTCCGAAAACTTTTTCCGAGACGGCTGCAGTGGGCCTTGTTTTGCTTTACCAATTTATATTTTGAACGCATAAAAAATTTAAAAAATAAATAACGAAAATATGGGTTGCAACACGAGGACTTCCCGGGAGGTCACCCATCCTAGTACTACTCTCACCCAAGGATGCTTAACTTCGCAGTTCTGATGGGATCCGGTGCTTTAGTGCTGGTATGATCGCACCCGTAATGACATTCATCGCAAATATAATTGTATTTAAAACCCTTCCGGTTCTTAAGAATTTTGGAATTTTTTTTTCACGAGTTTTTTCGCATTGTTGCACAATTTATACACGTGAAACAACAAACTAAGGAAAATGTCCCTCGTAAATCGACATTCGCAAGTATCTATTGATCCGGATGGATTCACGTGACCCAAAAGTGCTTTTCAGAAAACTTTTTCCGAGACGGCCGCAGTGGGCCTTGTTTTGCTTTACCAATTCATATCTTGAAAGCATAAAAAATTGAAAAAATAAATAACGAAAATATGGGTTGCAACACGAGGACTTCCCAGGAGGTCACCATCCTAGTACTACTCTCACCCAAGGACGCTTAACTTCGCAGTTCTGATGGGATCCGGTGCTTTAGTGCTGGTATGATCGCGCCCGTATTGATATTCATCGCAAATATTTTTGTATTTAAAACCCTTCCGGTTCTTAAGAATTTTGAATTTTTTTTCACGAGTTTTTTCGCCTCGTTGCACAATTTATACACGTGAAACAATAAACTAAGGAAAATGTCCCTCGTAAATCGACATTCGCACGTATCTATTGATCCGGATGGATTCACGTGACCCAAAAGTGCTTTTCAGAAAACTTTTTCCGAGACGGCCTTGGTGGGCCTTGTTTTGCTTTACCAATTCATATTTTGAACGCATAAAAAAATTAAAAAATAAGTAACGAAAATGTGGGGTGCAACACGAGGACTTCCCAGGAGGTCACCCATCGTAGTACTACTCTCGCCCAAGGACGGTTAGCTTCGGAGTTCTGATGGGATCCGGTGCATTAGTGCTGGTACGATCGCACCCTTAATGACATGCATCGGAAATATATTTGTATTTAAAACCCTTTCGGTTCTTAAGAATTTTGGAATTTTTTTTTCACGTGTTTTTTCGCATCGTTGCACAATTTATAAACGTGAAACAACAAACTAAGGAAAATGTCCCTCGTAAATCGACATTCGCACGTATCTATTGATCCGGATGGATTCACGTGACCCAAAAGTGCTTTTCGAAAAACTTTTTCCGAGCCGGCCGCAGTGGGCCTTGTTTTGCTTTACCAATTCATTTCTTGAACGCATAAAAAAATTAAAAAATAAATAACGAAAATGTGGGGTGCAACACGAGGACATCCCAGGAGGTCACTCATTCTTGTACTTCTCTCGCCCAAGGACGGTTAACTTCGATGTTCTGAAGGGATCCGGTGTTTTAGTGCTGGTATGATCGCACCCGTAAAGATATTCATCGCAAATATATTTGTATTTAAAACCCTTCCGGTTCTTAAGAATTTTGAATTTTTTTTTAATGAGTTTTTTCGCCTCGTTGCATAATTTATACACGTGAAACAAGAAACTAAGGAAAATGTCCCTCGTAAATTGACATTCGCACGTATATTTTGATCCGGATGGATTCACGTGACCCATAAGTGCTTTTCGGAAAGCTTTTTCCGAGCCGGCCGCATTGGGCCTTGCTTTTCTTTACCAATTCATATCTTGAACGCATAAAAAAATTAAAAAATAAGTAACGAATATGTGGGGTGTAACACGAGGACTTCTCAGGAGGTCACCCATCTTAGTACTACTCTCGCCCAAGCAAGCTTAACTTCGGAGTTCTGATGGGATCCGGTGCATTAGTGCTGGTATGATTGCACCCGTAATGACATGCATCGCAAATATATTTGTATTTAAAACCCTTCCAGTTCTTAAGAATATTGAAATTTTTTTTTCGCGAGTTTTTTCGCATTGATGAACAATTTATACACGTGAAACAACAAACTAAGGAAAATATCTCTCGTAAATCGACATTCGCACGTATGTATTGATCCGGAGGGATTCACGTGACCCAAAAGTGCTTTTCAGAAAACTTTTTCCGAGCCGGCCGCAGTGGGCCTTGTTTTGCTTTACCAATTCAAATCTAGAACGCATAAAAAAATTAAAAAATAAATAACGAAAATGTGGGGTGCAACACGAGGACTTCCCAGGAGGTCACTGATCCTAGTACTACTCACGCCCAAGGACGCTTAACTTTGGAGTTCTGATGGGATCCGGTGCAATATTGGTGGTATGATCGCACCCGTAATGATATGCATCGCAAATATATTTGTATTCAAAACACTTCCGATTCTTGAGAATTTTGGAAATATTTTTTTAACGAGTTTTTTCGCCTCTTTGCACAATTTATACACGTGAAACAAAAAACTACGGAAAATGTTCCTCGTAAATCGACATTCGCACGTATCTTTTGATCCGGATGGATTCAGGTGACCCATAAGTGCTTTTCGGAAAGCTCTTTCCGAGCGGCCGCATGGGCCTTGTTTTGCTTTTCCAATTCATTGCTTGAAAGCATAAAAAAATAAAAAAAAAAACAACGAAAATGTGGGGTGCAACACGAGGACTTCCCAGGAGGTCACCCATCCTAGTACTACTCCCGCCCAAGCACGCTTAACTTTGGAGTTCTGATGGGATCCGGTGGATTAGTACTGGTATGATTGTACCCGTAATGACATGCATCGCAAATATATACCTATTCAAAACCCTTCCGGTTCTTAAGAATTTTGGAATTTTTTTTTTCACGAGTTTTTTTATCATCGTTGCATAATTTATACATGTGAAACAACAAACTAAGGAAAATGTCCCTCGTAAATCGACATTCGCACGTATCTATTGATCCGGATGGATTCACGTGACCCAAAAGTGCTTTTCGGAAAAATTTCTCCGAGCCGGCTGCAGTGGGCCTTGTTTTGCTTTTCTAATTCATTGCTTGAAAGCATAAAAAAATAAAAAAAAAAATAACGAAAATGTGGGGTGCAACACGAGGACTTCCCAGGAGGTCGCCCATCCTAGTACTACTCTCGCCCAAGCACGCTTAACTTCGGAGTTCTGATGGGATCCGGTGGATTAGTTCTGGTATGATCGCACCCGTAGTGACATGCATCGCAAATATATACCTATTCAAAACCCTTCCGGTTCTTAAGAAATTTGGAATTTTTTTTAACGAGTTTTTTGGCATCGTTGCATAATTTATACACGTGAAACAACAAACTAAGTAAAACGTCCCTCGTAAATCGACATTCGCACGTATCTATTGATACGGATGGATTCACGTGACCCAAAAGTGCTTTTCGGAAAACTTTCTCCGAGCCGGCCACATGGGCCTTGTTTTGCTTTTCCAATTCATTGCTTGAAAGCATAAAAAAATAAATAACGAAAATGTGGGGTGCAACACGAGGACTTCCCAGGAGATCACCCACCCTAGTACTACTCTCGCCCAAGCACGCTTAACTTTGGAGTTCTGATGGGATCCGGTGGATTAGTGCTGGTATGACCGCACCCGTAATGACATGCATCGCAAATTTATACCTATCCAAAACCCTTCCGGTTCTTAAGAATTTTGGAATTTTTTTTTTCACGAGTTTTTTCGCATCATTGCATAATTTATACACGTGAAACAACAAACTAAGGAAAACGTCCCTCGTAAATCGACATTCGCACGTATCTGTTGATCCGGATGGAATCACGTGACCCAAAAGTGCTGTTCGAAAAATTTTCTCCGAGCCGGCCGCAGTGGGCCTTGTTTTGCTTTAACAATTCATTTCTTGAACGCATAAAAAAATTAAAAAATAAATAACGAAAATGTGGGGTGCAACACGAGGACTTCCCAGGAGGTCACCCATCCTAGTGTCACTCTCGCCCAAACACGCTTAATTTCGGAGTTCTGATGGGATCCGGTGCATTAGTGCTGGTATGATCGCACCCGTAATGACATGTATCGCAAATATATTTGTATTTAAAACCCTTCCGGTTCTTAAGAATTTTGGAATTTTTTTTTTCACGAATTTTTTCGCATCGTTGCAAAATTTATACACGTGAAATAACAAATTAAGGAAAATGTCCCTCGTAAATCGACATTCGCACATATCTATTGATCCGGATGGATTCATGTGATCCAAAAGTGCTTTTCAGAAAACTTTTTCCTGGACGGCCGCAGTGGGCCTTGTTTTGCTTTACCAATTCATATCTTGAACGCATAAAAAAATTAAAAAATAAGTAACGAAAATGTGGGGGACAACACGAGAACTTCCAAGGAGGTCACCCATCCTAGTACCACTCTCGCCTAAACGCGCTTAACTTCGGTGTTCTGATGGGATCCGGTGCATTAGTGCTGGTATGATCGCACCCGTAATGACATGCGTCGCAAATATATTTGTATTTAAAACCCTTCCGGTTCTTAAGAATTTTGGAATTTTTTTTTCACGAGTTTTTTTCGCCTCGTTGCACAATTTATACCCGTGAAACAACAAACTAAGGAAAATGTCCCTCGTAAATCGACATTCGCACGTATCTATTGATTCGGATGGATTCACGTGACCCAAAAGTGCTTTTCGGAAAACTTTTTCAGCGGCGGCCGCATTGGGCCTTGTTTTGCTTTACCAATTCATTTCTTGAACACATAAAAAAATTAAAAAATAAATAACGAAAATGTGGGGTGCAACACGAGGACTTCCCAAGAGGTCACCCATCCTATTACTACTCTCGCCCAAGCACGCTTAACTTCGGAGTTTTTTCGCCTCGTTGCACAATTTATATGCGTGAAACAAAAAACTATGGAAAATTTTCCCCGTAAATCGACATTCGCACGTATCTTTTGATCCACATGGATTCGGGTGACCCATAAGTGCTTTTCGGAAAGCTCTTTCCGAGCCGGCCGCATGGGCCTTGTTTTGCTTTTCCAATTCATTGCTTGAAAGCAACAAAAAATAAAAAAATAAATAAGGAAAATGTGGAGTGCAACACGAGGACTTGCTAGGAGGTCTCCCATCCTAGGACTACTCTCGCCCAAGCACGCTTAACTTCGAAGTTATGATGGGATCCGGTGGATTAGTGCTGGTATGATCGCACCCGTAATGATATGTATCGCAAATATATACCTATTCAAAACACTTCCAGTTCTTAAGAATTTTGGAAAAAAAAATTCACGAGTTTTTACTCCTCGTTGCACAATTAATACACGTGAAACAAAAAACTACGGAAAATGTGCCTCGTAAATAGACATTCGCACGTATATTTTGATCCGGATGGATTCACGTGACCCATAAGTGCTTTTCGGAAAGCTCTTTCCGTGCCGGGTGCAGTGGGCCTTGTTTTGCTTTACCAATTCATTTCTTGAACGCATAAAAAATTTAAAAAATAAATAAGGTAAATGTGGGGTGCAACACGAGGGCTTCCCAGGAGGTCACCCATCCTAGTACTACTCTCGCCCAAGGACGCTTAACTTCGGGGTTCTGATGGGATCCGGTGCATTAGTGCTGGTATGATCGCACCCGTAATGACATGCATCGCAAATATATTTGTATTTAAAACCCTTCCGGTTCTTAAGAATTTTGAAATTTTTTTTTTCACGAGTTTTTTCGCATTGTTGCACAATTTATACACGTGAAACAACAAACTAAGGAAAATGTATCTCGTAAATCGACATTCGCACGTGTCTATTGTTCCGGATGGATTCACGTGACCCAAAAGTGCTTTTTAGAAAACTTTTTCTGAGCCGGCTGTAGTGGGCCTTGTTTTGCTTTACCAATTCATATCTTGAACGCATAAAAAAATTAAAAAACAAATAACGAAAATGTGTGTTGCAACACGAGGACTTCCCAGGAGGTCACCCATCCTAGTACTACTCTCGCCCAAGCACGCTTAACTTCGGAGTTCTGATGGGATCCGGTGCATTAGTGTTGGTATGATCGCACCTGTAATGACATGCGTCGCAAATATATTTGTATTTAAAACCCTTCCGATTCTTAAGAATTTTGGAATTTTTTTTTCACGAGTTTTTTCGCATTGTTGCACAATTTACACAGGTGAAACAACAAACTAAGGAAAATGTATCTCGTAAATCGACATTCGCACGTATCTATTGTTTCGGATGGATTCACGTTACCCAAAAGTGCTTTTCAGAAAACTTTTTCCGAGCCTGCCGTAGTGGGCCTTGTTTTGCTTTACCAATTCATATCTTGAACGCATAAAAAAATTAAAAAATAAATAACGAAAATGTGGGGTGCAATAGGAGGACTTCCCAGGAGGTCATCCATCCTAGTACTACTCTCGCTCAAGGACGCTCAACTTCGGAGTTCTGATGGGATCCGGTGCATTATTGGTGGTATGATCGCACCCGTAATGATATGCATCGCAAATATATTTGTATTCAAAACACTTCCGGTTCTCGAGAATTTTGGAAATTTTTTTTTCACGAGTTTTTTCGCCTCGTTGCACAATTTATACACGTTGAACAAAAAACTACGGAAAATGTTCCTCGTAAATCGACATTCGCACGTATCTTTTGATCCGGATGGATTCAGGTGACCTAGAAGTGCTTTTCGGAAAGCTCTTTCCGAGCCGGCCGTATGGGCCTTGTTTTTCTTTTTCAATTTATTGCTAGAAAGCATAAAAAAATTAAAAAATAAATAACGAAAATGTGGTGTGCAACACGAGGACTTCCTAGGAGGTCACCCATCCTAGTACAACTCTCGCCCAAGCACGCTTAACTTCGGAGTTCTGCTGGGATCCGGTGGATTAGTGCTGGTATGATCGCACCCGTAATAATATGTATCGCAAATATATACCTATTCAAAACACTTTCAGTTCTTAAGAATTTTGGAAATTTTTTTTCACGAGTTTTTAAGCCTCGTTGCACAATTAATACACGTGAAACAAAAAACTACGGAAAATGTGCCTCGTAAATCGACATTTGCACGTATCTTTTGATCCGGATGGATTCAGGTGACCCATAAGTGCTTTTCGGAAAGCTCTTTCCGTGCTGGGTGCAGTGGGCCTTGTTTTGTTTTACCAATTCATTTCTTGAACGCATAAAAAATTTAAAAAATAAATAACGTAAATGTGGGGTGCAACACGAGGACTTCCCAGGAGGTCACCCATCCTAGTAGTACTCTAGCCCAAGCACGCTTAACTTCGGAGTTCTGCTGGGATCCGGTGGATTTGTGCTGGTATGATCGCACCCGTAATAATATGCATCGTAAATATATTTGTATTTAAAACCGTTCCGGTTCCTAAGAATTTTGAAATAAAAAATTTCACCAGTTTTTTCGCCTCGTTGCACAATTTATACACGTGAAACAGCAAACTAAGGAAAATTTCCCTCGTAAATCGACATTCGCACGTATCTATTGATCCGGATGGATTAACTTGACCCATAAGTGCTTTTCGGAAATCTTTTTCCGAGCCGGCCGCATTGGCCCTTGTTTTGCTTTACCAATTCATATCTTCAAACGCTTAAAAAAAGTAAAAAATAAGTAACGAAAATGTGGGGTAAAACACGAGTACTTCCTAGGAGGTCACCCATCCTAGTACTACTCTCGCCCAAGCACGCTTAACTTCGGAGTTCTGATGGGATCCGGTCGATTAGTGCTGGTATGATCGCACCCATAATAATATGCATCGCAAATATATTTATATTTAAAACCGTTCCGGTACTTAAGAATTTGGAAAAAAAAATTCACTAGTTTTTTCGCCTCGTTCCACAATTTATGCCCGTGAAACAACAAACTAAGGAAAATTTCCCTCGTAAATCGACATTCGCACGTATCTATTGATCCGGATGGATTCACGTGACCCATAAGTGCTTTTCAGAAAACTTTTTTCGAGCCGGCCGCATTCGGTCTAGTTTTGCTTTACCAATTCATATCTTGAAAGCATAAAAAAATTAAAAAATAAGTAACGAAAATGTGGGGTGCAACACGAGGACTTCCCAGGAGGTCACCCATCCTAATACTACTCTCGCCCAAGCACGCCTAACGTCGGAGTTCTGATGGGATCCGGTGCATTAGTGCTGGTATGATCGCACCTGTAATGACTTGCATCGCAAATATATTTGTATTTAAAACCTTTCAGATTCTTAAGAATTTTGGAATTTTTTTTTTCATGAGTTTTTTCGCATCGTTGCACAATTTATACACGTGAAACAACAAACTAAGGAAAATGTATCTCGTAAATCGATATTCGCACGTATCTATTGTTTCGGATGGATTCACGTTACCCAAAAGTGCTTTTCAGAAAACTTTTTCCGAGCCTGCCGTAGTGGGCCTTGTTTTGCTTTACCAATTCATATCTTGAACGCATAAAAAAATTAAAAAATAAATAACGAAAATGTGGGGTGCAATAGGAGGACTTCCCAGGAGGTCATCCATCCTAGTACTACTCTCGCTCAAGGACGCTCAACTTCGGAGTTCTGATGGGATCCGGTGCATTATTGGTGGTATGATCGCACCCGTAATGATATGCATCGCAAATATATTTGTATTCAAAACACTTCCGGTTCTCGAGAATTTTGGAAATTTTTTTTTCACGAGTTTTTTCGCCTCGTTGCACAATTTATACACGTTGAACAAAAAACTACGGAAAATGTTCCTCGTAAATCGACATTCGCACGTATCTTTTGATCCGGATGGATTCAGGTGACCTAGAAGTGCTTTTCGAAAAGCTCTTTCCGAGCCGGCCGTATGGGCCTTGTTTTTCTTTTTCAATTTATTGCTAGAAAGCATAAAAAAATTAAAAAATAAATAACGAAAATGTGGTGTGCAACACGAGGACTTCCTAGGAGGTCACCCATCCTAGTACAACTCTCGTCCAAGCACGCTTAACTTCGGAGTTCTGCTGGGATCCGGTGGATTAGTGCTGGTATGATCGCACCCGTAATAATATGTATCGCAAATATATACCTATTCAAAACACTTTCAGTTCTTAAGAATTTTGGAAATTTTTTTTCACGAGTTTTTAAGCCTCGTTGCACAATTAATACACGTGAAACAAAAAACTACGGAAAATGTGCCTCGTAAATCGACATTCGCACGTATCTTTTGATCCGGATGGATTCAGGTGACCCATAAGTGCTTTTCGGAAAGCTCTTTCCGTGCTGGGTGCAGTGGGCCTTGTTTTGTTTTACCAATTCATTTCTTGAACACATAAAAAATTTAAAAAATAAATAACGTAAATGTGGGGTGCAACACGAGGACTTCCCAGGAGGTCACCCATCCTAGTAGTACTCTAGCCCAAGCACGCTTAACTTCGGAGTTCTGATGGGATCCGGTGGATTTGTGCTGGTATGATCGCACCCGTAATAATATGCATCGTAAATATATTTGTATTTAAAACCGTTCCGGTTCCTAAGAATTTTGAAATAAAAAATTTCACCAGTTTTTTCGCCTCGTTGCACAATTTATACACGTGAAACAGCAAACTAAGGAAAATTTCCCTCGTAAATCGACATTCGCACGTATCTATTGATCCGGATGGATTAACTTGACCCATAAGTGCTTTTCGGAAATCTTTTTCCGAGCCGGCCGCATTGGCCCTTGTTTTGCTTTACCAATTCATATCTTCAAACGCTTAAAAAATTAAAAAATAAGTAACGAAAATGTGGGGTAAAACACGAGGACTTCCTAGGAGGTCACCCATCCTAGTACTACTCTCGCCCAAGCACGCTTAACTTCGGAGTTCTGATGGGATCCGGTCGATTAGTGCTGGTATGATCGCACCCATAATAATATGCATCGCAAATATATTTATATTTAAAACCGTTCCGGTACTTAAGAATTTGGAAAAAAAAATTCACTAGTTTTTTCGCCTCGTTCCACAATTTATGCCCGTGAAACAACAAACTAAGGAAAATTTCCCTCGTAAATCGACATTCGCACGTATCTATTGATCCGGATGGATTCACGTGACCCATAAGTGCTTTTCAGAAAACTTTTTTCGAGCCGGCCGCATTGGGTCTAGTTTTGCTTTACCAATTCATATCTTGAAAGCATAAAAAAATTAAAAAATAAGTAACGAAAATGTGGGGTGCAACACGAGGACTTCCCAGGAGGTCACCCATCCTAATACTACTCTCGCCCAAGCACGCCTAACGTCGGAGTTCTGATGGGATCCGGTGCATTAGTGCTGGTATGATCGCACCTGTAATGACTTGCATCGCAAATATATTTGTATTTAAAACCTTTCAGATTCTTAAGAATTTTGGAATTTTTTTTTTCATGAGTTTTTTCGCATCGTTGCACAATTTATACACGTGAAACAACAAACTAAGGAAAATGTATCTCGTAAATCGACATTCGCACGTATCTATTGTTTCGGATGGATTCACGTTACCCAAAAGTGCTTTTCAGAAAACTTTTTCCGAGCCTGCCGTAGTGGGCCTTGTTTTGCTTTACCAATTCATATCTTGAACGCATAAAAAAATTAAAAAATAAATAACGAAAATGTGGGGTGCAATAGGAGGACTTCCCAGGAGGTCATCCATCCTAGTACTACTCTCGCCCAAGCACGCCTAACGTCGGAGTTCTGATGGGATCCGGTGCATTAGTGCTGGTATGATCGCACCTGTAATGACTTGCATCGCAAATATATTTGTATTTAAAACCTTTCAGATTCTTAAGAATTTTGGAATTTTTTTTTTCATGAGTTTTTTCGCATCGTTGCACAATTTATACACGTGAAACAACAAACTAAGGAAAATGTATCTCGTAAATCGACATTCGCACGTATCTATTGTTTCGGATGGATTCACGTTACCCAAAAGTGCTTTTCAGAAAACTTTTTCCGAGCCTGCCGTAGTGGGCCTTGTTTTGCTTTACCAATTCATATCTTGAACGCATAAAAAAATTAAAAAATAAATAACGAAAATGTGGGGTGCAATAGGAGGACTTCCCAGGAGGTCATCCATCCTAGTACTACTCTCGCTCAAGGACGCTCAACTTCGGAGTTCTGATGGGATCCGGTGCATTATTGGTGGTATGATCGCACCCGTAATGATATGCATCGCAAATATATTTGTATTCAAAACACTTCCGGTTCTCGAGAATTTTGGAAATTTTTTTTTCACGAGTTTTTTCGCCTCGTTGCACAATTTATACACGTTGAACAAAAAACTACGGAAAATGTTCCTCGTAAATCGACATTCGCACGTATCTTTTGATCCGGATGGATTCAGGTGACCTAGAAGTGCTTTTCGGAAAGCTCTTTCCGAGCCGGCCGTATGGGCCTTGTTTTTCTTTTTCAATTTATTGCTAGAAAGCATAAAAAAATTAAAAAATAAATAACGAAAATGTGGTGTGCAACACGAGGACTTCCTAGGAGGTCACCCATCCTAGTACAACTCTCGCCCAAGCACGCTTAACTTCGGAGTTCTGCTGGGATCCGGTGGATTAGTGCTGGTATGATCGCACCCGTAATAATATGTATCGCAAATATATACCTATTCAAAACACTTTCAGTTCTTAAGAATTTTGGAAATTTTTTTTCACGAGTTTTTAAGCCTCGTTGCACAATTAATACACGTGAAACAAAAAACTACGGAAAATGTGCCTCGTAAATCGACATTCGCACGTATCTTTTGATCCGGATGGATTCAGGTGACCCATAAGTGCTTTTCGGAAAGCTCTTTCCGTGCTGGGTGCAGTGGGCCTTGTTTTGTTTTACCAATTCATTTCTTGAACGCATAAAAAATTTAAAAAATAAATAACGTAAATGTGGGGTGCAACACGAGGACTTCCCAGGAGGTCACCCATCCTAGTAGTACTCTAGCCCAAGCACGCTTAACTTCGGAGTTCTGATGGGATCCGGTGGATTTGTGCTGGTATGATCGCACCCGTAATAATATGCATCGTAAATATATTTGTATTTAAAACCGTTCCGGTTCCTAAGAATTTTGAAATAAAAAATTTCACCAGTTTTTTCGCCTCGTTGCACAATTTATACACGTGAAACAGCAAACTAAGTAAAATTTCCCTCGTAAATCGACATTCGCACGTATCTATTGATCCGGATGGATTAACTTGACCCATAAGTGCTTTTCGGAAATCTTTTTCCGAGCCGGCCGCATTGGCCCTTGTTTTGCTTTACCAATTCATATCTTCAAACGCTTAAAAAAAGTAAAAAATAAGTAACGAAAATGTGGGGTAAAACACGAGGACTTCCTAGGAGGTCACCCATCCTAGTACTACTCTCGCCCAAGCACGCTTAACTTCGGAGTTCTGATGGGATCCGGTCGATTAGTGCTGGTATGATCGCACCCATAATAATATGCATCGCAAATATATTTATATTTAAAACCGTTCCGGTACTTAAGAATTTGGAAAAAAAAATTCACTAGTTTTTTCGCCTCGTTCCACAATTTATGCCCGTGAAACAACAAACTAAGGAAAATTTCCCTCGTAAATCGACATTCGCACGTATCTATTGATCCGGATGGATTCACGTGACCCATAAGTGCTTTTCAGAAAACTTTTTTCGAGCCGGCCGCATTGGGTCTAGTTTTGCTTTACCAATTCATATCTTGAAAGCATAAAAAAATTAAAAAATAAGTAACGAAAATGTGGGGTGCAACACGAGGACTTCCCAGGAGGTCACCCATCCTAATACTACTCTCGCCCAAGCACGCCTAACGTCGGAGTTCTGATGGGATCCGGTGCATTAGTGCTGGTATGATCGCACCTGTAATGACTTGCATCGCAAATATATTTGTATTTAAAACCTTTCAGATTCTTAAGAATTTTGGAATTTTTTTTTTCATGAGTTTTTTCGCATCGTTGCACAATTTATACACGTGAAACAACAAACTAAGGAAAATGTATCTCGTAAATCGACATTCGCACGTATCTATTGTTTCGGATGGATTCACGTTACCCAAAAGTGCTTTTCAGAAATCTTTTTCCGAGCCTGCCGTAGTGGGCCTTGTTTTGCTTTACCAATTCATATCTTGAACGCATAAAAAAATTAAAAAATAAATAACGAAAATGTGGGGTGCAATAGGAGGACTTCCCAGGAGGTCATCCATCCTAGTACTACTCTCGCCCAAGCACGCCTAACGTCGGAGTTCTGATGGGATCCGGTGCATTAGTGCTGGTATGATCGCACCTGTAATGACTTGCATCGCAAATATATTTGTATTTAAAACCTTTCAGATTCTTAAGAATTTTGGAATTTTTTTTTTCATGAGTTTTTTCGCATCGTTGCACAATTTATACACGTGAAACAACAAACTAAGGAAAACGACCCTCGTAAATCGACATTTTGCACGTATCTACTGATCCGGATGGATTCACGTGACCCAAAAGTGCTTTTCGAAAAACTTTCTCCGAGCCGGCCGCGGTGGGCCTTGTTTTGCTTTACCAATTCATTTCTTGAACGCATAAAAAAATTAAAAAATAAATAACGAAAATGCGGGGTGCAACATGAGGACTTCTCAGGAGGTCACCCATCCTAGTACTACTCTTGCCCAAGCACGCTTGACTTGGGAGTTCTGATGGGATCCGGTGCATTAGTGCTGGTATGATCGCACCCGTAATGACATGCATCGCAAATATATTTGTATTTAAAACCCTTCCGGTTCTTAAGAATTTTGGAATTTTTTTTTTCATGAGTTTTTTCGCATTGTTGAACAATTTATACACGTGAAACAACAAACTAAGGAAAATGTCTGTCGTAAATCGACATTCGCACGTATCTATTGATCCGGATGGATTCACGTGACCCAAAAGTGCTTTTCAGAAAACTTTCTCCGAGCCGGCCGCGGTGGGCCTTGTTTTGCTTTACCAATTCATTTCTTGAACGCATAAAAAAATTAAAAAATAAATAACGAAAATGCGGGGTGCAACACGAGGACTTCTCAGGAGGTCACCCATCCTAGTACTACTCTTGCCCAAGCACGCTTGACTTGGGAGTTCTGATGGGATCCGGTGCATTAGTGCTGGTATGATCGCACCCGTAATGACATGCATCGCAAATATATTTGTATTTAAAACCCTTCCGGTTCTTAAGAATTTTGGAATTTTTTTTTTCATGAGTTTTTTCGCATTGTTGAACAATTTATACAAGTGAAACAACAAACTAAGGAAAATGTCTGTCGTAAATCGACATTCGCACGTATCTATTGATCCGGATGGATTCACGTGACCCAAAAGTGCTTTTCAGAAAACTTTTTCCGAGCCGGCCGCAGTGGGCCTTGTTTTGCTTTACCAATTCATATCTTGAACGCATAAAAAAATTAAAAAATAAATAAGGAAAATGTGGGGCGCAACACGAGGACTTCCCAGGAGGTCCCTCATCCTAGTACTACCCTCGCCCAAGGACGCTTAACTTCGGAGTTCTGATGGGATCCGGTGCAATATTGGTGGTATGATCGCACCCGTAATGATATGCATCGCAAACATATTTGTATTCAAAACACTTCCGGTTCTTGAGAATTTTGGAAATTTTTTTTTCACAAGTTTTTTCGCCTCGTTGCACAATTTATACTCGTCAAACAAAAAACTACGGAAAATGTTCACCGTAAATCGACAATCGCACGTATCTTTTGATCCGGATGGATTCAGGTGACCCATAAGTGCTTTTCGAAAAGCTCTTTCCGAGCCGGCCGCATGGGCCTTGTTTTGCTTTTCCAATTCATTGCTTGAAAGCATAAAAAAATAAAAAAATAAATAACGAAAATGTGGGGTGCAACACGAGGACTTCCTAGGAGGTCACCCATCCTAGTACTACTCTCGCCCAAGCACGCTAAACTTCGGAGTTCCGATGGGATCCGGTGGATTCATGCTGGTATGATAGCACCCGTAATGATATGTATCGCAAATATATACCAATTCAAAACACTTCCAGTTCTCAAGAATTTTGGCAATTTTTTTTCACGAGTTTTTACGCCTCGTTGCAAAATTAATACACGTGAAACAAATAACTACGGAAAATGTGCCTCGTAAATCGACATTCGCACGTATCTTTTGATCCGGATGGATTCACGTGACCCATAAGTGCTTTTCGGAAAGCTCTTTCCGTGCCGAGTGCAGTGGGCCTTGTTTTGCTTTTCCAATTCATTTCTTGAACGCATAAAAAATTAAAAACATAAATAACGTAAATGTGGGGTGCAACACGAGGACTTCCCAGGAGGTCACCCATCCTAGTACTACTCTCGACCAAGCACGCTTAACTTCGGAGTTCTGATGGGATCCGGTGCATTAGTGCTGGTATGATCGCACCCGCAATGACAAGCATCGCAAATATATTTTTATTTAAAACCCTTTCGGTTCTTAAGAATTTTGGAATTTTTTTTTCACGAGTTTTTTCGCGTCGTTGCACAATTTATACACGTGAAACAACAAACTAAGGAAAATGTCCCTCGTAAATCGACATTCGCACGTATCTGTGGATCCGGATGGATTAACGTGACCCAAAAATTGCTTTTCGGAAAACTTTTTTCGAGGCGGCCGCTGTGGGCCTTGTTTTGCTTTACCAATTCATTTCTTGAACGCATAAAAAAATTAAAAAATAAATAACGAAAATGTGGGGTGCAACACGAGGACTTCCCAGGAGGTCACCCATCCTAGTACCACTCTCGCCCAAACGCGCTTAACTTCGGTGTTCTGATGGGATCCGGCGCATTAGTGCTGGTATGATCGCACCCGTAATGACATGCATCGCAAATATATTTGTATTTAAAACCCTTCCGATTCTTAAGAATTTTGGAATTTTTTTTTCACGAGTTTTTTCGCCTCGTTGCACAATTTTTACAGGTGAAACAACAAACTAAGGAAAATGTCCCTCGTAAATCGACATTCGCACGTATCTATTGATCCGGATGGATTCACATGACCCAAAAGTGCTTTTCGAAAAACTTTTTCTGAGGCGGCCGCATTGGGCCTTATCTTGCTTTACCAATTCATTTCTTGAACGCATAAAAAAATTAAAAAATAAATAACGAAAATGTGGGGTGCAACATGAGGACTTCCCAAGAGGTCACCCATCCTATTACTACTCTCGCCCAAGCACGCTTAACTTCGGAGTTATGATGGGATCCGGTGGATTAGTGCTGGTATGATCGCACCCGTAATGATATGTATCGCAAATATATACGTATTCAAAACACTTCCAGTTCTTAAGAATTTTGGGAAAAAATTTTCACGAGTTTTTACGCCTCGTTGCCCAATTAATACACGTGAAACAAAAAACTACGGAAAATTTGCCTCGTAAATAGACATTCGCACGTATCTTTTGATCCGGATGGATTCACGTGACCCATAAGTGCTTTTCGGAAAGCTCTTTCCGTGCCGGGTGCAGTGGGCCTTGTTTTGCTTTACCAATTCATTTCTTAAACGCATAAAAAATTTAAAAAATAAATAACGTAAATGTGGGGTGCAACACGAGGACTTCCCAGGAGGTCACCCATCCTAGTACTACTCTCGCCTAAGGACGCTTAACTTCGGGGTTCTGATGGGATCCGGTGCATTAGTGCTGGTATGATCGCACCCGTAATGACATGCATCGCAAATATATTTGTATTTAAAACCCTTCCGGTTCTTAAGAATTTTGGAATTTTTTTTTCACGAGTTTTTTTGCATCGTTACACAATTTATACACGTGAAACAACAAACTAAGGAAAATGTCCCTCGTAAATCGACATTCGCACGTATCTATGGATCCGGATGGATTAACGTGACCCAAAAGTGCTTTTCGAAAAACTTTTTCCGAGCCGGCCGCTGTGGGCCTTGTTTTGCTTTACCAATTCATTTCTTGAACGCATAAAAAAATTAAAAAATAAATAACGAAAATGTGGGGTGCAACACGAGGACTTCCCAGGAGGTCACCCATCCTAGTACCACTCTCGCCCAAACGCGCTTAACTTCGGTGTTCTGATGGGATCCGGTGCATTGGTGCTGGTATAATCGCACCCGTAATGACATGCATCGCAAATATATTTGTATTTAAAACCCTTCCGATTCTTAAGAATTTTGGAATTTTTTTTTTCACGAGTTTTTTCGCCTCGTTGCACAATTTATACACGTGAAACAACAAACTAAGGAAAATGTCCCACGTAAATCAACATTCGCACGTATCTATTGATCCGGATGGATTCACGTGACCCATAAGTGCTTTTCGGGAAGTTTTTTCCGAGCCAGCCGCATTGGGCCTTGTTTTGCTTTTCCAATTCATTTCTTGAACGAATAAAAAAACTAAAAAATAAATAACGAAAATGTGGGGTGCAACACGAGGACTTCCCAGGAGGTCACCCATCCTAGTACTACTCTCGCCCAAGGACGGTTAACTTCGGAGTTCTGATGGGATCCGGTGCTTTAGTGCTGGTATGATCGCAGCCGTAATGATATGCATCGCAAATATATTTGTATTTAAAACCCTTCCGATTCTTAAGAATTTTGATTTGTTTTTTTCACGAGTTTTTTCGCCTCGTTGCACAATTTATACACGTGAAACAACAAACTAAGGAAAATGCCCCTCGTAAATCGACATTCGCACGTATATTTTGATCCGGATGGATTCACGTGACCCATAAGTGCTTTTCGGAAAGCTTTTTCCGGGCCGGCCGCATTGGGCCTTGTTTTGCTTTACTAATTCATATCTTGAACGCATAAAAAAATTAAAAAATAAATAACAAAAATGTGAGGTTCAACACGAGGACTTCCCAGGAGGTCACCCATCCTAGTACTACTCTCGCCCAAGCATGCTTAACTTCGAAGTTCTGATGGGATCCGGTGCATTAGTGTTGGTATGATCGCTCCCGTAATGACATGTATCGCAAATATATTTGTATTTAAAACCCTTACGGTTCTTAAGAATTTTGAAATTTTTTTTTCACGAGTTTTTTCGCATTGTTGCACAATTTATACATGTGAAACAACAAACTAAGGAAAATGTATCTCGTAAATCGACATTCGCACGTATCTATTGTTCCGGATGGATTCACGTGACCCAAAAGTTCTTTTTAGAAAACTTTTTCCGAGCCGGCCGCAGTGGGCCTTGTTTTGCTTTACCAATTCATATCTTGAACGCATAAAAAAATTAAAAAACAAATAACGAAAATGTGTGTTGCAACACGAGGACTTCCCAGGAGGTCACCCATCCTAGTACTACTCTCGCCCAAGCACGCTTAACTTCGGAGTTCTGATGGGATCCGGTGCATTAGTGCTGGTATGATCGCACCCGTAATGACATGCATCGCAAATTTTTTTGTATTTAAAACCCTTCCGGTTCTTAAGAATTTTGGAATTTTTTTTTCACGAGTTTTTTCGCATTGTTGCACAATTTATATACGTGAAACAACAAACTAAGGAAAATGTCCCTCGTAAATCGACATTCGCACATATCTATTGATCCGGATCGATTCGCGTGACCCAAAAGTGCTTTTCAGAAAACTTTTTCCTAGACGGCCGCAGTGGGCCTTGTTTTGCTTTACCAATTCATATCTTGAACGCATAAAAAAATTAAAAAAATAAATAACGAAAATGTGGGGTGCAACACGAGGACTTCCTAGGAGGTTACCCGTCCTAGTACTACTCTCGTCCAAGGACGGTTAACTTCGGAGTTCTGATGGGATCCGGTGCTTTAGTGCTGGTATGATCGCACCCGTAATAATATGCATCGCAAATATATTTATATTTAAAACCCTTTCGGTTCTTAAGAATTTTGAATTGTTTTTTTCACGAGTTTTTTCGCCTCGTTGCACAATTTATACACGTGAAACTACAAACTAAGGAAAATGCCCCTCGTAAATCGACATTCGCACGTATATTTTGATCCGGATGGATTCACGTGACCCATAAGTGCTTTTCGGTAAGCTTTTTCCGAGCCGGCCGCATTGGGCCTTGTTTTTCTTTACCAATTCATATCTTGAACACAGAAAAAAATTAAAAAATAAGTAACGAAAATGTGGGGTGCAACACGAGGACTTCCCAGGAGGTCACCCATCCTAGTACTACTCACGCCCAAGCACGCTTAACATCGGAGTTCTGATGGGATCCGGTGCATTAGTGCTGGTATGATCGCACCCGCAATGACATGCATCGCAAATATATTTGTATTTAAAACCCTTCCGGTTCTTAAGAATTTTGAAATTTTTTTTTCACGAGTTTTTTCGCATTGTTACACAATTTATACACGTGAAGCAACAAACTAAGGAAAATGTATATCGTAAATCGACATTCGCACGTATCTATTGTTTCGGATGGATTCACGTGACCCAAAAGTGCTTTTCAGAAAACTTTTTCCTAGCCTGCCGCGGTGGGCCTTGTTTTGCTTTACTAATTCATATCTTGAAGGCATAAAAAAATTAAAAAATAAATAACGAAAATGTGGGGTGCAACATGAGGACTTTCCAGGAGGTCACCCATCCTAGTACTACTCTCGCTCAAGGGCACTCAACTTCGGAGTTCTGATGGGATCCGGTGCATTATTGGTGGTATGATCGCACCCATAATGATATGCATCGCAAATATATTTGTATTCAAAACACTTCCGGTTCTGGAGAATTTTGGAAATTTTTTTTTCACGAGTTTTTTCGCCTCGTTGCACAATTTATACACGTTAAACAAAAAACTACGAATAAGGTTCCTCGAAAATCTACATTCGCACGTATCATTTGATCCGGATGGATTCAGGTGACCCAAAAGTGCTTTTCGGAAAGCTCTTTCCGAGCCGGCCGCATGGGCCTTGTTTTGCTTTTCCAATTCATTGCTTGAAAGCAAAAAAAAATTAAAAAATAAGTAACGAAAATGTGGGGTGCAACACGAGTACTCTCGCCCATGGACGGTTAACTTCGTAGTTCTGATGGGACCCGGTGCTTTAGTGCTGGTATGATCGCACCCGTAATGATATGCATCGCAAATATATTTGTATTTAAAACCCTTTCGGTTCTTAAGAATTTTGAATTGTTTTTTTCACGAATTTTTTCGCCTCGTTGCACAATTTATACACGTGAAACAAAAAACTACGGAAAATGTGCCTCGTAAATCGACATTCGCACGTATCTTTTGATCCGGATGGATTCAGGTGACCCATAAGTGCTTTTCGGAAAGCTTTTTCCGTGCTGGGTGCAGTGGGCCTTGTTTTGTTTTACCAATTCATTTCTTGAACGCATAAAAAATTTAAAAAATAAATAACGTAAATGTGTGGTGCAACACGAGGACTTCCCAGGAGGTCACCCATCCTAGTAGTACTCTAGCCCAAACACGCTTAACTTCGGAGTTCTGATGGGATCCAGTGTATTTGTGCTGGTATGATCGCACCCGTAATAATGTGCATCGTAAATATATTTGTATTTAAAACCGTTCCGGTTCCTAAGAATTTTGAAATAAAAAATTTCACCAGTTTTTTCGCCTCGTTGCACAATTTATACACGTGAAACAGCAAACTAAGGAAAATTTCCCTCGTAAATCGACATTCGCACGTATCTATTGATCCGGATGGATTAACTTGACCCATAAGTGCTTTTCGAAAATCTTTTTCCGAGCCGGCCGCATTGGCCCTTGTTTTGCTTTACCAATTCATATCTTCAAACGCTTAAAAAAAGTAAAAAATAAGTAACGAAAATGTGGGGTAAAACACGAGGACTTCCCAGGAGGTCACCCATCCTAGTACTACTCTCGCCCAAGCACGCTTAACTTCGGAGTTCTGATGGGATCCGGCGGATTAGTGCTGGTATGATCGCACCCATAATAATATGCATCGCAAATATATTTGTATTTAAAACCGTTCCGGTACCTAAGAATTTGGAAAAAAAAAAAATTCACCAGTTTTTTCGCCTCGTTCCACAATTTATACACGTGAAACAACAAACTAAGGAAAATTTCCCTCGTAAATCGACATTCGCACGTATCTATTGATCCGGATGGATTCACGTGACCCATAAGTGCTTTTCAGAAAACTTTTTCCGAGCCGGCCGCATTGGGTCTAGTTTTGCTTTACCAATTCATAACTTGAAAGCATAAAAAAATTAAAAAATAAGTAACGAAAATAAGGGGTGCAACACGAGGACTTCCCAGGAGGTCACCCATCCTAGTACTACTCTCGCCCAAGCACGCTTAACTTCGGAGTTCTGATGGGATCCGGTGCATTAGTGCTGGTATGATCGCACCCGTAATGACATGCATCGCAAATATATTTGTATTTAAAACCTTCCGGTTCTTAAGAATTTTGGAGTTTTTTTTCACGAGTTTTTTCGCATCGTTGCACAATTTATACACGTGAAACAACAAACTAAGGAAAATGTCCCTCGTAAATCGACATTCGCACGTATCTTCTGATCCGGATGGATTGACGTGACCCAAAAGTGCTTTTCGAAAAACTTTTTCCGAGCCGGCCGCAGAGGGCCTTTTTTTTGCTTTACCAATTCATTTCTTGAACGCATAAAAAAATTAAAAAAATAAATAACGAAAATGTGGGGTGCAACACGAGGACTTCCTAGGAGGTCATCCATCCTAGTACTACTCTCGCCCAAGGACGGTTAACTTCGGAGTTCTGATGGGATCCGGTGCATTAGTGCTGGTATGATCGCACCCGTAATGATATGTATCGCAAATATATTTGTATTTAAAACCCTTTTGGTTCTTAAGAATTTTGAATTGTTTTTTTCATGAATTTTTTCGCCTCGTTGCACAATTTATACACGTGAAACAAGAAACTAAGGAAAATGCCCCTCGTAAATCGACATTCGCACGTATCTTTTGATCCGGATGGATTCACGTGACCTATAAGTGCTTTTCGGAAAGCTTTTTCCGAGCCGGCCGCATTGGGCCATGTTTTTCTTTACCAATTCATATCTTGAACGCATAAAAAAATTAAAAAATAAGGAACAAAAATGTGGGGTGCAAAACGAGGACTTCCCAGGAGGTTACCCATCCTAGTACTACTCTCGCCCAAGCACGCTTAACTTCGGAGTTCTGATGTGATCCGGTGCAATAGAGCCGGTATGATCGCGCCCGTAATGATATGCATCGCAAATATATTTGTATTTAAAACCCTTTCGGTTCTTAAGAATTTTGAATTGTTTTTTTCATGAGTTTTTTCGGCTCGTTGCATAATTTATACACGTTAAACAACAAACTAAGGAAAATGTCTCTCGTAAATAGACGTTCGCACGTATCTTTTGATCCGGATGGATTCACATGACCCATAAGTGCTTTTCGGAAAGGTGTTTCCGAGCCGGCCGCAGCGGGCCTTGTTTTGCTTTACCAATTCAATTCTTGAACGCATAAAAAAATTAAAAAATAAATAACGTAAATGTGGGGTGCAACACGAGGACTTCCCAGGAGGTCACCCCTCCTAGTACTACTCTCGTCCAAGCAAGCTTAACTTCGGAGTTCTGATGGGATCCAGTGCTTTAGTGCTGGTATGATCGCACCCGTAATGATAAGCATCGCAAATATAATTGTATTTAAAACCCTTCCGGTTCTTAAGAATTATGGAATTTTTTTTTTCATGAGTTTTTTCGTCTCGTTGAACAATTTATACACGTGAAACAACAAACTAAGTAGAATGTCCCTCGTAAATAGACGTTCGCACGTATCTTTTGATCCAGATGGATTCACGTGACCCATAAGTGCTTTTCGGAAAGCTCTTTTCGTGCCGAGTGCAGTGGGCCTTGTTTTACTTTACCAATTCATATCTTGAACGCATAAAAAATTTAAAAATTAAATAACGAAAATGTGGGGTGCAACACGAGGACTTCCCAGGAGTTCATCCATCCTAGTACTACTCTCGCCCAAGCACGCTTAACTTTGAAGTTCTGATGGGATCCGGTGCATTAGTACTGGTATGATCGCAGCCGTAATAATATGCATCGCAAATATATTTGTATTTAAAACCGTTCCGGTTCCTAAGAATTTTGAAAAAAAAAAATTCACCAGTTTTTTCGCCTCGTTGCACAATTTATACACGTGAAACAACAAACTAAGGAAAATTTCCCTCGTAAATCGACATTTGCACGTATCTTTTGATCCGGATGGATTCACGTGACCCATAAGTGCTTTTCGGAAAGGTTTTTCCGAGCCGGCAGCAGTGGACATTGTTTTACCTTACCAATTCATTTCTTGAACGCATAAAAAAATTAAAAAATAAATAACAAAAATGTGGGGTACAAAACGAGGACTTCCCAAGAGGTCACCCATCCTCGTACTACTCTCGCCCAGGCACGCTTAACTTCGGAGTTCTGATGGGATCCGATGCATTAGTGGTGGTATGATCGCACCCGTAATGATATGCATCGCAAATATATTTGTATTCAAAACACTTCCGGTTCTTGAGAATTTTGGAAATTTTTTTTTCACGAGTTTTTTCGCCTCGTTGCACAATTTATACATGTGAAACAAAAAACTACGGAAAATATTCCTCGTAAATCGACATTCGCACGTATCTTTTGATCCGGATGGATTCAGGTGACCCATAAGTGCTTTTCGGAAAGCTTTTTCCGAGCCGGCCGCATGGGCCTTGTTTTGCTTTTCCAATTCATTTCTTGAAAGCATAAAAAAATAAAAAAATAAATAACGAAAATGTGGGGTGCAACACGAGGACTTGCTAGGAGGTCACCCATCCTAGTACTACTCTCGCCCAAGCACGCTTAACTTCGGAGTTCTGATGGGATCCGGTGGATTAGTGCTGGTATGATCGTACCCGTAATGATATGTATCGCAAATATATTTGTATTCAAAACACTTCCAGTTCTTAAGAATTTTGGAAATTTTTTTTTTTTCACGAGTTTTTACGCCTCGTTGCACATTTAATACACGTGAAACAAAAAACTACGGAAAATGTGCCTTGTAAATCGACATTCGCACGTATCTTTTGATTCGGATGGATTCGCGTGACCCATAAGTGTTTTTCGGAAAGCTCTTTCTGTGCCGGCTGCAGTGGGCCTTGTTTTGCTTTACCAATTCATTTCTTGAACGCATAAAAAATTTTAAAAATAAATAACGAAAATGTGGGGTGCAACACGAGAACTTCCCAGGAGATCACCCATCCCAGTACTACTCTCGGCCAAGCTCGCTTAACTTCGGAGTTCTGATGGGATCGGGTGCTTTAGTGCTGGTATGATCGCACCCGTAATGATATGCATCGCAAATATATTTGCATTTAAAACCCTTCCAGTTCTTAAGAATTTTGAAAAAAAAATTTCATGACTTTTTTCACTTCGTTGCACAATTTATACACGTGAAACAACAAACTATGTAAAATGCCCCTCGTAAATCGACATTCGACGTATCTTTTGATCCGGATGGATTCACGTGACCCATAAGTGCTTTTCGGAAAGCTTTTTCCGAGCCGGCCGCAGTGGGCCTTGTTTTGTTTTACCAATTCATATCTTGAACGCATAAAAAAATTAAAAAATAAGTAACGAAAATGTGGGGTGCAACACGAGTACTTCCTAGGAGGTCACCCATCCTAGTACTACTCTCACCCAAGCACGCTTAACTTCAGAGTTCTGATGGGATCCGGTGCATTAGTGCTGGTATGATCGCATCCGTAATGACATATATCGCAAATATATTTGTATTTAAAACCCTTCTGGTTCTTAAGAATTTTGGAAATTTTTTTTTCACGAGTTTTTTTTGCCTCGTTGTACAATTTATACACGTGAAACAACAAACTAAGGAAAATGTCTCTCGTAAATCGACATTCGAACGTATCTATTGATCCGGTTGGATTCACGTGACCCAAAAGTGCTTTTCGGAAAGCTCT
Organism: Rhodomyrtus tomentosa; assembly: GCA_028455895.1. NCBI lineage: Eukaryota > Viridiplantae > Streptophyta > Magnoliopsida > Myrtales > Myrtaceae > Rhodomyrtus > Rhodomyrtus tomentosa. The sequence goes on from JAPCWY010000001.1 coordinate 18,313,920, forward strand.
TTCCGAGCCGGCCGCATGGGCCTTGTTTTGCTTTTCCAATTCATTGCTTGAAAGCAAAAAAAAAATTAAAAAATAAGTAACGAAAATGTGGGGTGCAACACGAGTACTTCCCGGGAGGTCACCCATCCTAGTACTACTCTCGCCCAAGGATGCTTAACTTCGGAGTTCTGATGGGATCCGGTGCATTAGTGCTGGTATGATCGCACCCGTAATGATATGCATCGCAAATATATTTGTATTTAAAACCCTTCCGGTTCTTATGAATTTTGAATTTTTTTTTTCACGAGTTTTTTTGCCCCGTTGCACAATTTATACACGTGAAACAACAAACTAAGGAAAATTTCTCTCGTTAATCGACATTCGCTCGTATCTTTTGATCCGGATGGATTCACGTGACCCATAAGTACTTTTCGAAAAGGTTTTTCCGAGCCGGGTGCAGTGGGCCTTGTTTTGCTTTACCAATTCATTTTTTGAACGCATAAAAAAATTAAAAAATAAATAACGAAAATGTGGGGTGCAAAACGAGGACTTCCCAAGAGGTCACCCATCCTCGTACTACTCTCACCCAAGCACGCTTAACTTCGGAGTTCTGATGGGATCCAGTGCATTAGTGGTGGTATGATCGCACCCGTAATGATATGCATCGCAAATATATTTGTATTCAAAACACTTCCGGTTCTTGAGAATTTTGGAAATTTTTTTTTCGCGAGTTTTTTCGCCTCGTTGCACAATTTATACATGTGAAACAAAAAACTACGGAAAATGTTCCTCGTAAATCGACATTCGCACGTATCTTTTGATCCGGATGGATTCAGGTGACCCATAAGTGCTTTTCGGAAAGCTCTTTCCAAGCCGGCCGCATGGGCCTTATTTTGCTTTTCCAATTCATTTCTTGAAAGCATAAAAAAATAAAAAAATAAATAACGAAAATGTGGGGTGCAACACGAGGACTTCCTAGGAGGTCACCCATCCTAGTACTACTCTTGCCCAAGCACGCTTGACTTGGGAGTTCTGATGGGATCCGGTGCATTAGTGCTGGTATGATCGCACCCGTAATGACATGCATCGCAAATATATTTGTATTTAAAACCCTTCCGGTTCTTAAGAATTTTGGAATTTTTTTTTTCATGAGTTTTTTCGCATTGTTGAACAATTTATACAAGTGAAACAACAAACTAAGGAAAATGTCTGTCGTAAATCGACATTCGCACGTATCTATTGATCCGGATGGATTCACGTGACCCAAAAGTGCTTTTCAGAAAACTTTTTCCGAGCCGGCCGCAGTGGGCCTTGTTTTGCTTTACCAATTCATATCTTGAACGCATAAAAAAATTAAAAAATAAATAAGGAAAATGTGGGGCGCAACACGAGGACTTCCCAGGAGGTCCCTCATCCTAGTACTACCCTCGCCCAAGGACGCTTAACTTCGGAGTTCTGATGGGATCCGGTGCAATATTGGTGGTATGATCGCACCCGTAATGATATGCATCGCAAACATATTTGTATTCAAAACACTTCCGGTTCTTGAGAATTTTGGAAATTTTTTTTTCACAAGTTTTTTCGCCTCGTTGCACAATTTATACTCGTCAAACAAAAAACTACGGAAAATGTTCACCGTAAATCGACAATCGCACGTATCTTTTGATCCGGATGGATTCAGGTGACCCATAAGTGCTTTTCGAAAAGCTCTTTCCGAGCCGGCCGCATGGGCCTTGTTTTGCTTTTCCAATTCATTGCTTGAAAGCATAAAAAAATAAAAAAATAAATAACGAAAATGTGGGGTGCAACACGAGGACTTCCTAGGAGGTCACCCATCCTAGTACTACTCTCGCCCAAGCACGCTAAACTTCGGAGTTCCGATGGGATCCGGTGGATTCATGCTGGTATGATAGCACCCGTAATGATATGTATCGCAAATATATACCAATTCAAAACACTTCCAGTTCTCAAGAATTTTGGCAATTTTTTTTCACGAGTTTTTACGCCTCGTTGCAAAATTAATACACGTGAAACAAATAACTACGGAAAATGTGCCTCGTAAATCGACATTCGCACGTATCTTTTGATCCGGATGGATTCACGTGACCCATAAGTGCTTTTCGGAAAGCTCTTTCCGTGCCGAGTGCAGTGGGCCTTGTTTTGCTTTTCCAATTCATTTCTTGAACGCATAAAAAATTAAAAACATAAATAACGTAAATGTGGGGTGCAACACGAGGACTTCCCAGGAGGTCACCCATCCTAGTACTACTCTCGACCAAGCACGCTTAACTTCGGAGTTCTGATGGGATCCGGTGCATTAGTGCTGGTATGATCGCACCCGCAATGACAAGCATCGCAAATATATTTTTATTTAAAACCCTTTCGGTTCTTAAGAATTTTGGAATTTTTTTTTCACGAGTTTTTTCGCGTCGTTGCACAATTTATACACGTGAAACAACAAACTAAGGAAAATGTCCCTCGTAAATCGACATTCGCACGTATCTGTGGATCCGGATGGATTAACGTGACCCAAAAATTGCTTTTCGGAAAACTTTTTTCGAGGCGGCCGCTGTGGGCCTTGTTTTGCTTTACCAATTCATTTCTTGAACGCATAAAAAAATTAAAAAATAAATAACGAAAATGTGGGGTGCAACACGAGGACTTCCCAGGAGGTCACCCATCCTAGTACCACTCTCGCCCAAACGCGCTTAACTTCGGTGTTCTGATGGGATCCGGCGCATTAGTGCTGGTATGATCGCACCCGTAATGACATGCATCGCAAATATATTTGTATTTAAAACCCTTCCGATTCTTAAGAATTTTGGAATTTTTTTTTCACGAGTTTTTTCGCCTCGTTGCACAATTTTTACAGGTGAAACAACAAACTAAGGAAAATGTCCCTCGTAAATCGACATTCGCACGTATCTATTGATCCGGATGGATTCACATGACCCAAAAGTGCTTTTCGAAAAACTTTTTCTGAGGCGGCCGCATTGGGCCTTATCTTGCTTTACCAATTCATTTCTTGAACGCATAAAAAAATTAAAAAATAAATAACGAAAATGTGGGGTGCAACATGAGGACTTCCCAAGAGGTCACCCATCCTATTACTACTCTCGCCCAAGCACGCTTATCTTCGGAGTTATGATGGGATCCGGTGGATTAGTGCTGGTATGATCGCACCCGTAATGATATGTATCGCAAATATATACGTATTCAAAACACTTCCAGTTCTTAAGAATTTTGGGAAAAAATTTTCACGAGTTTTTACGCCTCGTTGCCCAATTAATACACGTGAAACAAAAAACTACGGAAAATTTGCCTCGTAAATAGACATTCGCACGTATCTTTTGATCCGGATGGATTCACGTGACCCATAAGTGCTTTTCGGAAAGCTCTTTCCGTGCCGGGTGCAGTGGGCCTTGTTTTGCTTTACCAATTCATTTCTTAAACGCATAAAAAATTTAAAAAATAAATAACGTAAATGTGGGGTGCAACACGAGGACTTCCCAGGAGGTCACCCATCCTAGTACTACTCTCGCCTAAGGACGCTTAACTTCGGGGTTCTGATGGGATCCGGTGCATTAGTGCTGGTATGATCGCACCCGTAATGACATGCATCGCAAATATATTTGTATTTAAAACCCTTCCGGTTCTTAAGAATTTTGGAATTTTTTTTTCACGAGTTTTTTTGCATCGTTACACAATTTATACACGTGAAACAACAAACTAAGGAAAATGTCCCTCGTAAATCGACATTCGCACGTATCTATGGATCCGGATGGATTAACGTGACCCAAAAGTGCTTTTCGAAAAACTTTTTCCGAGCCGGCCGCTGTGGGCCTTGTTTTGCTTTACCAATTCATTTCTTGAACGCATAAAAAAATTAAAAAATAAATAACGAAAATGTGGGGTGCAACACGAGGACTTCCCAGGAGGTCACCCATCCTAGTACCACTCTCGCCCAAACGCGCTTAACTTCGGTGTTCTGATGGGATCCGGTGCATTGGTGCTGGTATAATCGCACCCGTAATGACATGCATCGCAAATATATTTGTATTTAAAACCCTTCCGATTCTTAAGAATTTTGGAATTTTTTTTTTCACGAGTTTTTTCGCCTCGTTGCACAATTTATACACGTGAAACAACAAACTAAGGAAAATGTCCCACGTAAATCAACATTCGCACGTATCTATTGATCCGGATGGATTCACGTGACCCATAAGTGCTTTTCGGGAAGTTTTTTCCGAGCCAGCCGCATTGGGCCTTGTTTTGCTTTTCCAATTCATTTCTTGAACGAATAAAAAAACTAAAAAATAAATAACGAAAATGTGGGGTGCAACACGAGGACTTCCCAGGAGGTCACCCATCCTAGTACTACTCTCGCCCAAGGACGGTTAACTTCGGAGTTCTGATGGGATCCGGTGCTTTAGTGCTGGTATGATCGCAGCCGTAATGATATGCATCGCAAATATAATTGTATTTAAAACCCTTCCGATTCTTAAGAATTTTGATTTGTTTTTTTCACGAGTTTTTTCGCCTCGTTGCACAATTTATACACGTGAAACAACAAACTAAGGAAAATGCCCCTCGTAAATCGACATTCGCACGTATATTTTGATCCGGATGGATTCACGTGACCCATAAGTGCTTTTCGGAAAGCTTTTTCCGGGCCGGCCGCATTGGGCCTTGTTTTGCTTTACTAATTCATATCTTGAACGCATAAAAAAATTAAAAAATAAATAACAAAAATGTGAGGTTCAACACGAGGACTTCCCAGGAGGTCACCCATCCTAGTACTACTCTCGCCCAAGCATGCTTAACTTCGAAGTTCTGATGGGATCCGGTGCATTAGTGTTGGTATGATCGCTCCCGTAATGACATGTATCGCAAATATATTTGTATTTAAAACCCTTACGGTTCTTAAGAATTTTGAAATTTTTTTTTCACGAGTTTTTTCGCATTGTTGCACAATTTATACATGTGAAACAACAAACTAAGGAAAATGTATCTCGTAAATCGACATTCGCACGTATCTATTGTTCCGGATGGATTCACGTGACCCAAAAGTTCTTTTTAGAAAACTTTTTCCGAGCCGGCCGCAGTGGGCCTTGTTTTGCTTTACCAATTCATATCTTGAACGCATAAAAAAATTAAAAAACAAATAACGAAAATGTGTGTTGCAACACGAGGACTTCCCAGGAGGTCACCCATCCTAGTACTACTCTCGCCCAAGCACGCTTAACTTCGGAGTTCTGATGGGATCCGGTGCATTAGTGCTGGTATGATCGCACCCGTAATGACATGCATCGCAAATTTTTTTGTATTTAAAACCCTTCCGGTTCTTAAGAATTTTAGAATTTTTTTTTCACGAGTTTTTTCGCATTGTTGCACAATTTATATACGTGAAACAACAAACTAAGGAAAATGTCCCTCGTAAATCGACATTCGCACATATCTATTGATCCGGATCGATTCGCGTGACCCAAAAGTGCTTTTCAGAAAACTTTTTCCTAGACGGCCGCAGTGGGCCTTGTTTTGCTTTACCAATTCATATCTTGAACGCATAAAAAAATTAAAAAAATAAATAACGAAAATGTGGGGTGCAACACGAGGACTTCCTAGGAGGTTACCCGTCCTAGTACTACTCTCGTCCAAGGACGGTTAACTTCGGAGTTCTGATGGGATCCGGTGCTTTAGTGCTGGTATGATCGCACCCGTAATAATATGCATCGCAAATATATTTATATTTAAAACCCTTTCGGTTCTTAAGAATTTTGAATTGTTTTTTTCACGAGTTTTTTCGCCTCGTTGCACAATTTATACACGTGAAACTACAAACTAAGGAAAATGCCCCTCGTAAATCGACATTCGCACGTATATTTTGATCCGGATGGATTCACGTGACCCATAAGTGCTTTTCGGTAAGCTTTTTCCGAGCCGGCCGCATTGGGCCTTGTTTTTCTTTACCAATTCATATCTTGAACACAGAAAAAAATTAAAAAATAAGTAACGAAAATGTGGGGTGCAACACGAGGACTTCCCAGGAGGTCACCCATCCTAGTACTACTCACGCCCAAGCACGCTTAACATCGGAGTTCTGATGGGATCCGGTGCATTAGTGCTGGTATGATCGCACCCGCAATGACATGCATCGCAAATATATTTGTATTTAAAACCCTTCCGGTTCTTAAGAATTTTGAAATTTTTTTTTCACGAGTTTTTTCGCATTGTTACACAATTTATACACGTGAAGCAACAAACTAAGGAAAATGTATATCGTAAATCGACATTCGCACGTATCTATTGTTTCGGATGGATTCACGTGACCCAAAAGTGCTTTTCAGAAAACTTTTTCCTAGCCTGCCGCGGTGGGCCTTGTTTTGCTTTACTAATTCATATCTTGAAGGCATAAAAAAATTAAAAAATAAATAACGAAAATGTGGGGTGCAACATGAGGACTTTCCAGGAGGTCACCCATCCTAGTACTACTCTCGCTCAAGGGCACTCAACTTCGGAGTTCTGATGGGATCCGGTGCATTATTGGTGGTATGATCGCACCCATAATGATATGCATCGCAAATATATTTGTATTCAAAACACTTCCGGTTCTGGAGAATTTTGGAAATTTTTTTTTCACGAGTTTTTTCGCCTCGTTGCACAATTTATACACGTTAAACAAAAAACTACGAATAAGGTTCCTCGAAAATCTACATTCGCACGTATCATTTGATCCGGATGGATTCAGGTGACCCAAAAGTGCTTTTCGGAAAGCTCTTTCCGAGCCGGCCGCATGGGCCTTGTTTTGCTTTTCCAATTCATTGCTTGAAAGCAAAAAAAAATTAAAAAATAAGTAACGAAAATGTGGGGTGCAACACGAGTACTCTCGCCCATGGACGGTTAACTTCGTAGTTCTGATGGGACCCGGTGCTTTAGTGCTGGTATGATCGCACCCGTAATGATATGCATCGCAAATATATTTGTATTTAAAACCCTTTCGGTTCTTAAGAATTTTGAATTGTTTTTTTCACGAATTTTTTCGCCTCGTTGCACAATTTATACACGTGAAACAAAAAACTACGGAAAATGTGCCTCGTAAATCGACATTCGCACGTATCTTTTGATCCGGATGGATTCAGGTGACCCATAAGTGCTTTTCGGAAAGCTTTTTCCGTGCTGGGTGCAGTGGGCCTTGTTTTGTTTTACCAATTCATTTCTTGAACGCATAAAAAATTTAAAAAATAAATAACGTAAATGTGTGGTGCAACACGAGGACTTCCCAGGAGGTCACCCATCCTAGTAGTACTCTAGCCCAAACACGCTTAACTTCGGAGTTCTGATGGGATCCAGTGTATTTGTGCTGGTATGATCGCACCCGTAATAATGTGCATCGTAAATATATTTGTATTTAAAACCGTTCCGGTTCCTAAGAATTTTGAAATAAAAAATTTCACCAGTTTTTTCGCCTCGTTGCACAATTTATACACGTGAAACAGCAAACTAAGGAAAATTTCCCTCGTAAATCGACATTCGCACGTATCTATTGATCCGGATGGATTAACTTGACCCATAAGTGCTTTTCGAAAATCTTTTTCCGAGCCGGCCGCATTGGCCCTTGTTTTGCTTTACCAATTCATATCTTCAAACGCTTAAAAAAAGTAAAAAATAAGTAACGAAAATGTGGGGTAAAACACGAGGACTTCCCAGGAGGTCACCCATCCTAGTACTACTCTCGCCCAAGCACGCTTAACTTCGGAGTTCTGATGGGATCCGGCGGATTAGTGCTGGTATGATCGCACCCATAATAATATGCATCGCAAATATATTTGTATTTAAAACCGTTCCGGTACCTAAGAATTTGGAAAAAAAAAAAATTCACCAGTTTTTTCGCCTCGTTCCACAATTTATACACGTGAAACAACAAACTAAGGAAAATTTCCCTCGTAAATCGACATTCGCACGTATCTATTGATCCGGATGGATTCACGTGACCCATAAGTGCTTTTCAGAAAACTTTTTCCGAGCCGGCCGCATTGGGTCTAGTTTTGCTTTACCAATTCATAACTTGAAAGCATAAAAAAATTAAAAAATAAGTAACGAAAATAAGGGGTGCAACACGAGGACTTCCCAGGAGGTCACCCATCCTAGTACTACTCTCGCCCAAGCACGCTTAACTTCGGAGTTCTGATGGGATCCGGTGCATTAGTGCTGGTATGATCGCACCCGTAATGACATGCATCGCAAATATATTTGTATTTAAAACCTTCCGGTTCTTAAGAATTTTGGAGTTTTTTTTCACGAGTTTTTTCGCATCGTTGCACAATTTATACACGTGAAACAACAAACTAAGGAAAATGTCCCTCGTAAATCGACATTCGCACGTATCTTCTGATCCGGATGGATTGACGTGACCCAAAAGTGCTTTTCGAAAAACTTTTTCCGAGCCGGCCGCAGAGGGCCTTTTTTTTGCTTTACCAATTCATTTCTTGAACGCATAAAAAAATTAAAAAAATAAATAACGAAAATGTGGGGTGCAACACGAGGACTTCCTAGGAGGTCATCCATCCTAGTACTACTCTCGCCCAAGGACGGTTAACTTCGGAGTTCTGATGGGATCCGGTGCATTAGTGCTGGTATGATCGCACCCGTAATGATATGTATCGCAAATATATTTGTATTTAAAACCCTTTTGGTTCTTAAGAATTTTGAATTGTTTTTTTCATGAATTTTTTCGCCTCGTTGCACAATTTATACACGTGAAACAAGAAACTAAGGAAAATGCCCCTCGTAAATCGACATTCGCACGTATCTTTTGATCCGGATGGATTCACGTGACCTATAAGTGCTTTTCGGAAAGCTTTTTCCGAGCCGGCCGCATTGGGCCATGTTTTTCTTTACCAATTCATATCTTGAACGCATAAAAAAATTAAAAAATAAGGAACAAAAATGTGGGGTGCAAAACGAGGACTTCCCAGGAGGTTACCCATCCTAGTACTACTCTCGCCCAAGCACGCTTAACTTCGGAGTTCTGATGTGATCCGGTGCAATAGAGCCGGTATGATCGCGCCCGTAATGATATGCATCGCAAATATATTTGTATTTAAAACCCTTTCGGTTCTTAAGAATTTTGAATTGTTTTTTTCATGAGTTTTTTCGGCTCGTTGCATAATTTATACACGTTAAACAACAAACTAAGGAAAATGTCTCTCGTAAATAGACGTTCGCACGTATCTTTTGATCCGGATGGATTCACATGACCCATAAGTGCTTTTCGGAAAGGTGTTTCCGAGCCGGCCGCAGCGGGCCTTGTTTTGCTTTACCAATTCAATTCTTGAACGCATAAAAAAATTAAAAAATAAATAACGTAAATGTGGGGTGCAACACGAGGACTTCCCAGGAGGTCACCCCTCCTAGTACTACTCTCGTCCAAGCAAGCTTAACTTCGGAGTTCTGATGGGATCCAGTGCTTTAGTGCTGGTATGATCGCACCCGTAATGATAAGCATCGCAAATATAATTGTATTTAAAACCCTTCCGGTTCTTAAGAATTATGGAATTTTTTTTTTCATGAGTTTTTTCGTCTCGTTGAACAATTTATACACGTGAAACAACAAACTAAGTAGAATGTCCCTCGTAAATAGACGTTCGCACGTATCTTTTGATCCAGATGGATTCACGTGACCCATAAGTGCTTTTCGGAAAGCTCTTTTCGTGCCGAGTGCAGTGGGCCTTGTTTTACTTTACCAATTCATATCTTGAACGCATAAAAAATTTAAAAATTAAATAACGAAAATGTGGGGTGCAACACGAGGACTTCCCAGGAGTTCATCCATCCTAGTACTACTCTCGCCCAAGCACGCTTAACTTTGAAGTTCTGATGGGATCCGGTGCATTAGTACTGGTATGATCGCAGCCGTAATAATATGCATCGCAAATATATTTGTATTTAAAACCGTTCCGGTTCCTAAGAATTTTGAAAAAAAAAATTCACCAGTTTTTTCGCCTCGTTGCACAATTTATACACGTGAAACAACAAACTAAGGAAAATTTCCCTCGTAAATCGACATTTGCACGTATCTTTTGATCCGGATGGATTCACGTGACCCATAAGTGCTTTTCGGAAAGGTTTTTCCGAGCCGGCCGCAGTGGACATTGTTTTACCTTACCAATTCATTTCTTGAACGCATAAAAAAATTAAAAAATAAATAACAAAAATGTGGGGTACAAAACGAGGACTTCCCAAGAGGTCACCCATCCTCGTACTACTCTCGCCCAGGCACGCTTAACTTCGGAGTTCTGATGGGATCCGATGCATTAGTGGTGGTATGATCGCACCCGTAATGATATGCATCGCAAATATATTTGTATTCAAAACACTTCCGGTTCTTGAGAATTTTGGAAATTTTTTTTTCACGAGTTTTTTCGCCTCGTTGCACAATTTATACATGTGAAACAAAAAACTACGGAAAATATTCCTCGTAAATCGACATTCGCACGTATCTTTTGATCCGGATGGATTCAGGTGACCCATAAGTGCTTTTCGGAAAGCTTTTTCCGAGCCGGCCGCATGGGCCTTGTTTTGCTTTTCCAATTCATTTCTTGAAAGCATAAAAAAATAAAAAAATAAATAACGAAAATGTGGGGTGCAACACGAGGACTTGCTAGGAGGTCACCCATCCTAGTACTACTCTCGCCCAAGCACGCTTAACTTCGGAGTTCTGATGGGATCCGGTGGATTAGTGCTGGTATGATCGTACCCGTAATGATATGTATCGCAAATATATTTGTATTCAAAACACTTCCAGTTCTTAAGAATTTTGGAAATTTTTTTTTTTTCACGAGTTTTTACGCCTCGTTGCACATTTAATACACGTGAAACAAAAAACTACGGAAAATGTGCCTTGTAAATCGACATTCGCACGTATCTTTTGATTCGGATGGATTCGCGTGACCCATAAGTGTTTTTCGGAAAGCTCTTTCTGTGCCGGCTGCAGTGGGCCTTGTTTTGCTTTACCAATTCATTTCTTGAACGCATAAAAAATTTTAAAAATAAATAACGAAAATGTGGGGTGCAACACGAGAACTTCCCAGGAGATCACCCATCCCAGTACTACTCTCGGCCAAGCTCGCTTAACTTCGGAGTTCTGATGGGATCGGGTGCTTTAGTGCTGGTATGATCGCACCCGTAATGATATGCATCGCAAATATATTTGCATTTAAAACCCTTCCAGTTCTTAAGAATTTTGAAAAAAAAATTTCATGACTTTTTTCACTTCGTTGCACAATTTATACACGTGAAACAACAAACTATGTAAAATGCCCCTCGTAAATCGACATTCGACGTATCTTTTGATCCGGATGGATTCACGTGACCCATAAGTGCTTTTCGGAAAGCTTTTTCCGAGCCGGCCGCAGTGGGCCTTGTTTTGTTTTACCAATTCATATCTTGAACGCATAAAAAAATTAAAAAATAAGTAACGAAAATGTGGGGTGCAACACGAGTACTTCCTAGGAGGTCACCCATCCTAGTACTACTCTCACCCAAGCACGCTTAACTTCAGAGTTCTGATGGGATCCGGTGCATTAGTGCTGGTATGATCGCATCCGTAATGACATATATCGCAAATATATTTGTATTTAAAACCCTTCTGGTTCTTAAGAATTTTGGAAATTTTTTTTTCACGAGTTTTTTTTGCCTCGTTGTACAATTTATACACGTGAAACAACAAACTAAGGAAAATGTCTCTCGTAAATCGACATTCGAACGTATCTATTGATCCGGTTGGATTCACGTAACCCAAAAGTGCTTTTCGGAAAGCTCTTTCCGAGCCGGCCGCATGGGCCTTGTTTTGCTTTTCCAATTCATTGCTTGAAAGCAAAAAAAAAATTAAAAAATAAGTAACGAAAATGTGGGGTGCAACACGAGTACTTCCCAGGAGGTCACCCATCCTAGTACTACTCTCGCCCAAGGATGCTTAACTTCGGAGTTCTGATGGGATCCGGTGCATTAGTGCTGGTATGATCGCACCCGTAATGATATGCATCGCAAATATATTTGTATTTAAAACCCTTCCGGTTCTTATGAATTTTGAATTTTTTTTTTCACGAGTTTTTTTGCCCCGTTGCACAATTTATACACGTGAAACAACAAACTAAGGAAAATTTCTCTCGTTAATCGACATTCGCTCGTATCTTTTGATCCGGATGGATTCACGTGACCCATAAGTACTTTTCGAAAAGGTTTTTCCGAGCCGGGTGCAGTGGGCCTTGTTTTGCTTTACCAATTCATTTTTTGAACGCATAAAAAAATTAAAAAATAAATAACGAAAATGTGGGGTGCAAAACGAGGACTTCCCAAGAGGTCACCCATCCTCGTACTACTCTCACCCAAGCACGCTTAACTTCGGAGTTCTGATGGGATCCAGTGCATTAGTGGTGGTATGATCGCACCCGTAATGATATGCATCGCAAATATATTTGTATTCAAAACACTTCCGGTTCTTGAGAATTTTGGAAATTTTTTTTTCGCGAGTTTTTTCGCCTCGTTGCACAATTTATACATGTGAAACAAAAAACTACGGAAAATGTTCCTCGTAAATCGACATTCGCACGTATCTTTTGATCCGGATGGATTCAGGTGACCCATAAGTGCTTTTCGGAAAGCTCTTTCCAAGCCGGCCGCATGGGCCTTATTTTGCTTTTCCAATTCATTTCTTGAAAGCATAAAAAAATAAAAAAATAAATAACGAAAATGTGGGGTGCAACACGAGGACTTCCTAGGAGGTCACCCATCCTAGTACTACTCTCGCCCAAGCACGCTTAACTTCGGAGTTCTGATGGGATCCGGTGGATTAGTGCTGGTATGATCGCACCCGTAATGATATGTATCGCAAATATATACGTATTCAAAACACTTCCGGTTCTTAAGAATTTTGGAAATTTTTTTTTCACGAGTTTTTTCGCCTCGTTGCATAATTTATACTCGTGAAACAAAAATCTATGGAAAATGTTCCTCGTAAATCGACATTCGCACGTATCTTTTGATCCGAACCTACCTCAAACTGGAACAGATTCCGTCGACCTGTGGGAGAACGCTTGCCCCGAATTTCTCAGAGCTCCAAGTGACTTGATTCCAGTTGGAGGACGTCGGAAAGACGTGGGGATACATCTGGGTAGTCGACCGGCAGCAGGGGACGGCCGGAGGTGGCGGTCGTACGGACCAAACGGCGACGTCCGGCGGGGTCGGTTGAAGCAAAAACTAGAGAAGAAGAAGAAGAAGAAGAAGCTTGGTCTGGTCTTTGGGGGAGCAAAAATGGCCGAATGGGGGGTTTGAGGAGAGAGATAGAGCTGGTTACTATCCCAAAAATTTAAATTAATTGATGTGATTGGTAGGTGGGCATTAATTGGTGAAATGATCTACTACCCTTGGATGCTTGACACTTGTCCATTGTTCTTCTCAAGGGCATCTAATGGCCATCAATTGCTCTTCAATTTTTAGCAGCTTGAGGGAGGAAAAATGTCCATTTTGCCCTTTCTTCAATTATAAAGACAAAGTGCTAAGCTTGAGGGGCATTATGGTCTTTTTACCTCCGACGTTCGGAACGTCGTTTTTCTCGTTTCTGATTTCTTCGATAGGGCGACGGCCAATCCAATTGACGTTGGAATTCTTGATTTTCCTTTTTCAAACTTTTCAGGACTCAATTCTGATCGTTTCTTCTACTAGACGTGATTCTAGTCTATTTCGAACCGACATGCGGCTTTTGCAGACTATACGCGTATCGACCCCATGATTCCCATCACGTTTAGAGCTCGTCAATTCATGGTGGCCTTGGTTGTCATGTAATTGCGGGGGCTTATCGCTAGTCGCTATGGTCTCGATCGTCACAGTCCGATTTAGGATAATTTTGCAAATCATACGTTGGTTAAGCGGCATCGCCCGTGCTCCAATCGTACGACGCTCGCATGGTAATCCTTAATCGTTCTTAGATCGGCCGTTTTGCGGTCCTAAATATCCCCTCGACAATCCTTTTGGTCAAAGCGCCATTTCCTATTCGAGTCGCCTATGTCCACGTATCTCGTCTTGCGTTAGCCTTTCCCCTTTGGTCAGTCTACTCAAATTGATCAGATTTGAGCGGAATACAACTGAAATACATCGCTTGATATAAATAAACTTCTCATTACAGAGTCTGAAGTTGATTGAAAATCAGAATGTCACAACTCTTCCCCCCTTACAAAAATTTCGTCCTCGAAATTTACATTACACTCGACTACTCAAATAAATAGGGGTGCTGTCGCCTCATCGTCTCTTCATTCTCCCACGTGGCTCCTTCCATTCCGTGGTGCTCCCATATTACTTTGACCAGCGGGATCTTCTTATTCCTGAGGATCTGCTCCTTCCGGTCCTCGATCCTTATCGGCTTCTCTATATAGGATACTCTGTCGTCCACCTCTATGGTTTCATTGTCCAGAACATGTGTTGGGTCAGGCTCATACTTTCTTAGCATCGACACATGGAATACATTTTGTACCTGGGATAGACTTGGCGGTAACGCAAGCCGGTAGACCAGGGTTCCAATTCTCTCCAATATTTCGAAAGGGCTTACGTATCTTGGGTTTAGCTTCCCTTTCCTTCCGAATCACGAGAGTCCTCTCATTGGCGATACCTTGAGGAAGACATGATCGCCCACTTGAAACTCCAAAGGCTTGCGCCGCTTGTCTGCATAGCTCTTCAAGCGACTCTGCGCCGTCCTCAGCCTGTCCCGAATGATTTTCACTGCTTCCACCGATTACTCTACTAACTCGGGGCCTGTGATACTCCTTTCTCCTACTTCATCCCAGCATATTGGTGTCCTGCATGCTCTGCCATAGAGTGCCTCAAACGGTGCCTCAAACGGTGCCATCTGTATACTTTGTTGGTAGCTATTGTTGTACGCAAACTCTACCAGGTGTAACTGCTCTTCCCATCCGCCTTTGAAATCTATGACACACGCTCTCAACATGTCCTCGAGCATCTGGATGGTCCTTTCTGACTGTCCATCAGTCTGTGGGTGCTACGCCGTACTGAATTGTAGTCGCGTCCCCATCGCTCCTTGCAAACTCTTCCAAAAATTTGCCGTGAACTTCGGATCCCTATCTGAGGTGATCGTCACTGGCACTCCGTGTAATCTGACTATGTGCCTCATGTACAGTTCTACGTACTTATCCATGGCGAAGTCCTTTCGTACAGGAATGAAATGGGCGGACTTGGTCAATCGATCCACGACTACCCAGATTGAGTCGTGACCTCTTTGGCTCCTCGAAAGTCCCATCACAAAATCCATAGTTATGTGTTCCCACTTCCATTCCGGAATCTCCAGCGACTGCAACAATCCTCCAGGCTTACAATGCTGCACTTTCACTTGCTGGCAAGTCAAACACTTAGCCACATATCTTGCCACGTCTACCTTCATTCCGTTCCACCAATAATGTTGTCTTAAGTTCTGGTACATCTTTGTACTTTCAGGGTGGACACTGTAATTGCTCCTATGAGCTTCTGACAAGATTCTTTCTTGGAGCCCTTCATCCTTTGGTACACCCTTCATCCTTCGGTACACATAATCGCCCTCAAAATCTCAAAAGTCCATCCTCAAACACCTGGAACTCTGGCTTCCTCTTCGTCGCTTCCATTACGATAACTTTCTGAATCTCTGGATCCGTAGACTGTAATGCCTTAATCCCTTCTTGGACCTCAAGTTCCACCCTCAAAGTCGCTATCAAACTGGATAGCTGATTAACCTCCAATCTAAATTCAGAATCTCTCAGATCCTCTATCGCCGACCAACTTCTCACCAGCAGGCATGCAATACTCGACTTTCAACTTAATGTATCTGCCACTCTGTTTGCTTTCCCAGGATGATATAATATCTTGCAATCATAATCTTTCGACAGCTCCATCCATCTGCGATGCCTTAGGTTTAACTCTTTTTGGGAAAACAAATACTTTAAACTCTGGTGGTCTGTATATATCTGAAACTTCTCGCTACAAAGATAATGCCTCCAAATCTTCAAGGCAAACACAATCGCCGCTAACTCCAAGTCGTGGGTCGGGTAATTCATTTCGTGCGGCCTCAACTGCCTGGATGCATAAGCTACTACCCGGCCGTGTTGCATCAATACACAACCCAATCCTTTTAGCGAAGCGTCACTGTAGATCTCATATCCTCCCGGTCCCGACGGAATGGTCAGTACTGGCGCGATCGTCAATCTATGTTTAAGCTCTTGTAAACTCTGTTCACACCTATCAGTCCATTCGAACTTCGTTTCCTTCTTCATCAACCGCGTTAGTGGGACGGCTATGGATGAGAACTTTTCCACGAATCGCCTATAATATCTTGCTAGTCCCAAGAAGCTTCTGACCTCCGTGACCGTAGTAGGCCTCAGCCAATTGGTTACAGCCTCTATCTTTGCAGGGTCCACTGCAATCCCTTCACCAGACACAATATGACCCAGAAATGCTACCCTGTCTAGCCAAAATTCGCATTTACTTAGCTTCGCATACAACGAATATTCCCTCAGGGTCCTCAATACGATTCTCAGATGTTCTTCGTGCTCTACGTCGCTCCTCGAGTAGATAAAGATGTCGTCAATGAAAACTATGACGAACCTGTCCAGAAACTCCTTGAATACTCGATGCATTAGATCCATAAATGCAGCTGGGGCGTTAGTCAATCCGAACGGCACTACCGTAAACTCGTAATGTCCATACCTCGTCCTAAATGCAGTCTTTGGTATGTCTTCCTTCTTGATCCTCAGCTGGTGATACCCCGTCCTCAAGTCAATCTTCGAGAACACTGCTGCTCCTTGTAATCGATCAAAAAGATCGTTAATCCTCGACAGTGGATACTTGTTCTTTACCGTCACCTGATTCAGTTGCCGGTAATCAATGCATAGTCGCAAGGATCCGTCTTTCTTCTTTACGAATAGCACCGGTGCTCCCCACGGCGAAGCACTTGGTCGGATGAATCCTTTGTCCAGCAACTCTTGTATTTGCATCTTTAACTCCTTTAATTCTGACAAGGACATTCTGTACGGTGCTTTCGAAATCGGCTCCGTTCCAGGAGCTCATTCAATCACAAACTTTATTTTCCGCTCTGGTGGCAATCCCAACAATTCCTAGGGAAACACATCTAGAAACTCTCGTACCACAGGAATGATCTCTAACTTAGGTTCCTCGACAATCGTATCCATCACGGCTACTAAGTATGCTCGACATCCTTCAGATATCAACTTAGTTACTTCCAAAGATGTAACCAAGGGAATTGAGACTCCTCCTTGGCTTCCTACCAATTCATAACTAGGGCGATCTTTGGGTAAAATCGAATCGTTTTATTACCACAGTCTACTACCGCTCCTTGCCTACTCAGCCAATCCATTCCTATAATCACGTCAAAATCAAACATAGGCAATACAGCTAGGTCGATACTCTCCTTACTTCCTCCAACCATAATCTCACATTCCGCACACCTTAATGATACCAAGACATTATCCTTCAATGGGGTGGCTATATGCAATGCCATGCTTAATGGTTCCAATCTCATGCCTACTAACTCAGCAAACTGTGCAAATACAAAAGAATGCGCGGCTCCCGGGTCAAATAATGCATAAGCGGTCTGGTTGCACAAGTAAACCATACTTGTGACCACTCCAGGCGCATCTTCTGCCTCGTTGCGCGCTACAGCGTACACTCTACCCTGAGCTGGTGGTCTGTTCGGTTCTATCCGAGGTGCTGCAGTCGACGGTCCTGCTTGTGGCCTCGGTCCTTGTGGTCGACTAGCCGGTACTTGGTTTGGACATGTCCTCATTTGGTGGCCCAGCTGACCACACTTCAAACAGGCTCCATGGTCCATTCCCATGCCTTCTGCCACATAGCCTGCAGCTTCAGTTCGCCGGGTTTGGCGGTTTCATGATATTCCTCCTTGCAGGTGGCACAAAACGTCTGTTACCTGCCATCGGTCTCTTGCCCATTTGACGATGGTCTCTAAATGACAGGAACCGCGATCCAATTGCGATGTTTCTTTCCCTCAAGTCTCGCTCAATCATCTGACCTCGCTCGTATATCTCCCTGTAGGTCCTCAAATTCAAGGCTATCATCTGGCTGCAGAGTTCAGGCCTCAAACCCTCCCTGAATCTCCGTGCCTTCTCCAAAGGATCCTCTATCGATCGAGGCGCATACCTCGAAAGCCTCGAGAACTTAGCTTCATATTGATCTATCGATAGCTGGTTCTGTCGCAGCTGTAGGAACTCGATTTGTTTCCTTTCCCTGGCCATTTCTGAAAAGTACTTGTCATTGAACGCCCTTTTAAAAGTGTTTCAATTTAGGGTCGTACCTTCAGGGAAGACTCCATCCTTGGTGGCAGCCCACCAGTCGTTTGCCGTACCCTCTAGCTAATATACGGCTAGCAATACCTTCTCCTCATCAGTACATCTTAGTACCCCGAAAGCCTTTTCTAGCTTCTCTATCCATCTATGTGCTAGCTCAGGATCTCCAATCCCTTCAAACTGCGTCGGCTTCAACTTCATAAATTGTTCCACCAGTTGGCCTATCTGCCTGACCACTATGATTTCCTCTTGAGGGTTCACCGTTTCATTGCTCTCGTTCGGCTTGCCCTGACTTCCACTTCCACCAGCGTTGCTAGTGTTGGTATTCGTAGCTGCTAGGGCATCTCCCACTGCCTGGGCTATGGCAGAGTCCGGATCCTGGGCCTGCCACTCTTGGATCTTCAGCTGCGGGCGGCCTCGAGCTAGAGGCTCCGCCTCTTGGTCTTCCAAGTCTTCTGGATGGGTTACTCATCTCTGTCACTTACTAATGAACCTGGTCCATAACAAGTTCAGTAACATGTTAGTAACTTACTCAATCATCCAATCCAGGGTTACTAACTACTCCTTAACAAAACAATTACACAATAACAGTACTTCATACGTCAACATCAATTCCAGAAATGTCCCAACCAATGGCTCATGGTCGTTACTCAAATCCATTCATTCCAGTGATTCACTAAAACTAACCACTTTCAAGCATCAAGCCGGTCAAGGTCTAGAAACGACCTTCAATCCTAAGTAGAGAACTCAATCCTCTATGCCCTGTCAAAACCTTACCAAGATCAAACACCATCCATAGGTGTTAAGTCACAACTAGGCATCCCCTGCCTTATCGTGATCAGTTTCCTAAGGTCTAGCTATTCGTCCTTGTCCTACCTAGTTCTCCTTCTTACTCCAATCCTTAACCAACTTGGTATCGAGCTGACCTTGCTCTGAAACAAAAACAAGCGGGGATGTCACTCCTCGCTCCTCATCGCGAGCACGCAATCATCCCTACAAGCAAAACAACAATAATCTCTCGGCAGTCCTAAGGATCCACTTATATATAAAGGAAGATCGAGAGATGAAATAATTTACATTAAGCATCCGAAAGCGTTTCCAAGCAACTCCCCGTACAATATATATATATATCTCAAGACTAAGCAGGACTGGATTGCCTCATAAAGTCGTATATCAACATCAATTGGCCACATCTACTGCAGACCGTTATACAGCAAGGCGACGGGTAAACATGTCAAAAGATGTCCACAAAATCCACTAGGGAAGGGGGATCAGGTTGCCAATCAAAAAATCAGGTCGTCATCCGGAGTCGCCTAGGAAGAACTGCTGGAATCTTCGATATCCTCGCTCTCCTTTGACGGCTCGTACTCAGAGGAACTCTCTGACGGAACCTCCACAGAGTCTTCCATGGTCGCTTCCTGCGACTGCTCAGCCTGGTCTCCCTCCATGGTCTCCTCCTAGTCCGGCTCGGATGGATCTCTCTCGGACGGCTCCACCACGATTACCTCATCCTTTGGTGGTGGTACGAGAAACTCAACGGTCGGCGTCCGCTCCGGGCCACTCCTCAAACCAACCACTGAGCCCTCGGGAAACTCCTGGTCCACTATCGTCTGACACCAAGGAGGTATGACACCCTCTGGAACCTCATGAGGCTTCAGTAGCCCGACCTTCCTATCCCCGTCCTGTCTAAACCAAGCCTTAAACCGATGAGGCTTCCAGTCAGGTTTGCCCTCATATACCCAAACTACTGTACATTTCCTTATGTATATATTACCCTGCCTATCGGGGAACTTATCGTAATACGCTGTCATCTCCTGCGGGTCCCCGAACCTGATAGGCCACATAGCTACTGCCTAGGATCTGTAAAGTAGAATTTCCACAAAAGGGGTGAGATACACATCTCACTAAGAAAAACCTAACCCTAGGTGAGGTTGACCGTCCACTCAGGCAGTCAAGTCACTCCACCTATCCAACTCATGAACTCACGCGGACATGACAGTCATAATTCAATAAACAATAATGCATAGAGGACAGGCATGCATTTATATTCTCATGTCACACACAGTTGCATGTACATGCTCGGCCTGTCACTTCACCAAATCAATCAACCTCTGTCTACCTCATTCTCTAGCCCGCGATTAGATCGCATCAAGCTCGGCCCGCGTAAACGCATCAGGCCCCGGTTCAATTTTCAGGTAGAGTCTATGAGCTCGTATTCTGTCTCGCGATTATATCGCATCAAGACTGCGGCTATCTCAACCCCGCGACTTCGTCGCATCAAGGCGCCATCTTTTCATAATCCACCCCGCGACCTCGTCGCATCAGGGTCTCAACCTCCGCCCCGCGTCTCATACACCTCCAGGTCATGCCATGCAATGCCATAATCATGTCTCATGCCACATCATATCAATTAACTCAATTTTAAAAAAAAATCAAATTTCATAACCAATGGCCAATGCGCATGATAATATGATTAATAAATTTCGTGGCATGCAATTCAATTCAAATAGTACTCAGGCACTCAGACAATTCACACATAGGCTAGGTCAAACAATCATTCTATAACGTCCAAGGGTGCATCAAGCTATTACATGCGAGGGTTTTCTCATAAATCATTCCGTTCGGCCCTCAACTTACCCAATCGAGTCCAATCCCCCTAGTCTCGATTTAGGAAATTCCTTACCTTCGCTTAACAACGCAAATTTCCCCTCCTTGAGTCTCCTATGGTTCGGTCAATCCAAGTCCCAAAGCCGACTTGTCGCGCAACCTAGTTTAACCAATCGATTTGTCAAAATTCCAAGTCTAATTCCTCAATTCATCCATCCAAATCACTCATAACATACTCCTCATCATCTTAACATATCATACACACCAAATTACAATATAATCCCAGCCTATTCAGCCCTCCACAGAACCGGTTTGGCCCGACATTGAACCGGTTCCATTCGGTTCTGTTCATGCCGGGTCCAACCGGCCTTAATCTATCTCAAATTCATCAAATATACACCATTCTACCTCTTATAATGTCTACCTAAGAGTTTGGAAGTCTCACCATGAGTTTCAAGTCGCGTGGTTGCTGGAAAGTCGTCGGAAGTCGCCGGAGCACTCACACACAGAATACCGGCAGATTCTGGGCATAATGTACAAGGGTGGTTCATGGTCAAAAACTTATCAAATAAATCCCAACTTTTTACCACAGAACCATCTATATGTCTACTTTATCTCCACAAAATTTGAGCCAAATATTCCAATTTTTCGGCTATCTAAAGGGTTCAGAACCAAACCTACCTCAAACTGGAACAGATTCCGTCGACCTGTGGGAGAATGCTTGCCCCGAATTCCTCAGAGCTCCAAATGACCTGATTCCAGTTGGAGGACGTCGGAAAGACGTGGAGATATGTTTGGGTAGTCGACCGGCAGTAAGGGACAGCCGGAGGTGGCGGTCGTACGGACCGAACGGCGACGTCCGACGAGGTTGGGTGAAGCAGAAACTGGAGAAGAAGAAGAAGAAGAAGAAGAAGAAGCTTGGTCTGGTTTTTGGAGGAGCAAAAATGGCCAAATGAGGGGTTTGAGGAGAGAGATAGAGCTGGTTATTATCCCAAAAATTTAAATTAATTGAGGTGATTGGTAGGTGGGCATTAATTGGTGAAATGATCTACTACCCTAGGATGCTTGACACTTGTCCATTGTTCTTCTCAAGGGCATCCAATGGCCATCAATTGCTCTTCAATTTTCAGCAGCTTGGGAGAGGAGAAATGTCCATTTTGCCCTTCCTTCAATTATAAAGATAAAATCCTAAGCTTGAGGGGCATTATGGTCTTTTTACCTTCGACGTTCGGAACGTCGTTTTTGTCGTTTCTGACTTCTTCGATAGGGCGACGACCAATCCAATTGACATTGAAATTCTTGATTTTCCTTTTTCAAACTTTTCAAGACTCAATTCTGATCGTTCCTTCTACCAGACGTGATTCCAGCCTATTCCGAACCGACGGGCGGCTTTTGCAGACTATACGCGTATCGACCCCGTGATTCTCGTCACGTTTAGAGCTCGTCAATTCATGGCGGCCATGGTTGTCATGTAATTGCGAGGGCTTATCGCTAGTCCCTGTGGTCTCGATCGTCACAGTTCGATTTAGGATAATTTTGTAAATCGTACGTTGGTTAAGCGGCATCACCCGCGCTCCAATCGTACGATACTCGCATAGTAATTCTTAATCGTTCTTAGATCGGCCTTTTGCGGTCCTAAATATCTCCTCAACAATCCTTATGGTCAAAGCGTCATTTCCTATTCGAGTCTCATAGGTCCACGTATCTCGTCTTGCGTTAGCCTTTCCCCTTTGGTCAGTCTACTCAAATTGATCAGATTTGAGCGGAATACAACTGAAACACATCGCTTGATATAAATAAACTTCTCATTACAGAGTCTGAAGTTGATTGAAAATCAGAATGTCACATTTCACGTGAACTAATTGTGCAACGGGGCGAAAAAATTAGTGAAAAAAAAAGTTTGAAAAATTCTGAAGAAGAGGAAGGGTTTTGAATACAAATAAATTTGCGATGCATAACATAACCGGTGTGATCATACCAGTACTAATGCACTGGATCCCATCGGAACTTTGAAATTAAGCGTGCCTTGGTGACATTAGTACTAGGATGGGTGACCTCTTGGGAAGTCCTCGTGTTGCACCCCTTATTTTCATTTTTTTTTGCATTAAAAAAATGAATTGGCAAAGCAAAACTAGGCCCACGACGGCCGGTTCGGAACAAGCTTTCCGAAAAGTACTTATGGGCCATGTGAATCCATCCGAATAAAAAGTTACGGGCGAATGTCGATTACAAGAAATATTTTCCTTAGTTTGTCGTTTCACGTGAATTAATTGTGCAATGGGGCGAAAAAAACTTGCAAAAAAAAAGTTTGAAAAATTCTAAAGAAGAGGAAGTGTTTTGAATACAAATATATTTGCGATGCATAAAATGACGGGTGCGATCATAACAGTACTAATGCACCGGATCCTATCAGAACTTCAAAGTTGAGCGTGCTTGGGCGAGAGTAGTACTAGAATGGGTGACCTTCTGGGAAGTCCTCGTGTTGCACCCCTTATTTTCGTTATTTATTTATTTTTTTAATTTTTTTGCATTCTAGAAATGAATTGGCAAAGCAAAACTGGGCAGATGGCGATCGATTCGGAATGAGCTTTTCGATAATTACTTATTTGCCACTTGAATCCATCCGAATCAAAAGTTATAGGATAATGACGATTTTCGAGGAATTTGTTTCCTTAGTTTGTCGTTTCCCGTGAACTATTCGTGCAACGGGGCGAAAAAACTCGAGAAAAAAAAGCTTGAAAAATTCTAAAGAAGATGAAGGGTTTTGAATACAAATATATTTACAATGCATAACATATCGAGTGCGGTCATACTAGCACTAATGCACCGTATCCTATCTAAACTCCTAAGTTAAGCGTGCTTAGGATAGGTGACTTCCTGGAAAGTCCTCATGTAGCATGCCTCATTTTTGTTATTTATTTTTTAATTTATTTTTGCGTTTAAGAAATGAATTAGCAAAGCAAAACTGGGCCCACGACGGCCGGCTCGAAATGAGCTTTCTGAAAAGTACTTATGGGTCACATGAATCCATACAGATGAAAAGTTATGGGCGAATATTGATTTACGAGGAATATTTTCCTTAGTTTGTTGTTTCACGTGAACGAATTGTTCAACGAGGCGAAAAAACTCGGGAAAAAAAAAGTTTGAAAAATTCTTAAGAAGAGGAAGGGTTTTGAATACTAATATATTTGTGATGCATAACATAACGGGTGCGATCATACCAGCACTAATGCACCGGATCCCATCAGAACTCTGAAGTTAAGCGTGCTTGGGCGTGAGTAGTACTAGGATGGGTGAACTCCTAGGAAGTCCTTGTGTTGCACCTCTCATTTTCGTTTTTTATTTTTTTTATTTTTTTTACATTTAAGAAATGAATTGGCAAAGCAAAACTGGGCCCACGATGGCCGGCTTGGAACGAGCTTTTCGAAAAGTAATTATGGGCCACGTGAATCCATCCAGATAAAAAGTTACGGGCAAATATCAATTTACGAGGAATATTTTCCTTAGTTTGTCGTTTCACGTGAACTAATTGTTGAACGAGGCGAAAAAAATAGGGAAAAAAAAAGTTTGAAAAACTCTTAAGAAGATGAAGGATTTTGAATGCTAATATATTTGCGATGCATAACATAACGGGTGTGATCATACCAGCACTAATGCACCGGATCCCATCAGAAGTCTAAAGTTAAGCGTGCTTGGGCGAGAGTAGTACTAGGATGGGTGAACTCCTAGGAAGTCCTCGTGTTGCACCTCTCATTTTCGTTATTTATTTTTTCATTTTTTTGCCTTCAAGAAATGAATTGGCAAAGCAAAAATGGGCCCACGGCGGCCGGCTCAGAACGAGCTTTTCGAAAAGTATTTATGGGCCACGTGAATCCGTCCGAATCAAAAGTTACGGGCAAATGTCCATTCACGAGTAATATTTTCCTTTGTTTGTTGTTTTACGTGAACTAATTGTGCAACGGGGCGAAAAAACTCGTGAAAAAAAAATATTTGAAAAATTCTGAAGAAGAGGAAGGATTTTGAATACAATAATATTTGTGATGCATAACATAATTGGTGCGATCATACCAGTACTAATGCACCGGATCTCATCAGATCTTCGAAGTTAAGCGTGCTTGGGCGAGAGTAGTACTTGGATGGGTGACCTCCTGGGAAGTTCTCGTGTTGCACCCCTTATTTTCGTTATTTATTTTTTATTTATTTTTTACATTTAAGAAATGAATTAGCAAAGCAAAACTGGGCCCACTGCGGCCGGCTTGGAACGAGCTTTTCGAAAAATACTTATGGGCCACGTGAATCCATCTGGATCAAAAGTTACGGGCGAATGTCGATTTATGAGGAATATTTTCCTTAGTTTGTCGTTTTACGTGAGCTAATTGTGCAACGGGCCAAAAAAACTCGTGAAAAAAAAGTTTGAAAAATTGTGAAGAAGAGGAAGGGTTTTGTGACATTCTGATTTTTCCTTTCATTTTCAATACTCCGTAATGAGAAATGTATGTAGCGATGTATTTTAGTCATATCTCGCTCGAATCTGATCATTTTGAGTTGACTGACCAAAGAGGAAGGCTAACGCGAGATAAGGTATGTGCACCTAAGGAATTCGAATAGGAAATGACATTTTGGCCATAAGGATTGTTGAGGGGACATTTAGAGCCGTGAAAGACTTATCTAAGAATGATTAAGCAATGCATTGCTAGCGTTATATGATTGGAGCGAGGGTGATGCCGCTTAACCAATGTATAATATGCAAATTTTCCTAAATCGAATAGTGACGATCGAGACCATCGAAACTAGTGATAGACCTTCACAATTACATGACAACCAAAGTCGCCATAAATTGATGAGCCCTAATTGTGATATGAATCACAGGGTCGATACGCGTAACGTTCGCAAAAGCCGCTCTTCAGTTTGGGATAGGTTGGAACCACGTTTAATAGAGAGTTGAATCATAAACGAGTCTTGAAAATTGAAAATGGAGAATCAAGAATTCCAACATCTCAATTGGATTGGCCGTCGCCTTATCGAAGAAAATTGGAATTAGAAAAATGACGTTCCGGACGTCAGGGGTAAAATTACCATTTTGCCCCTTAAGCCTTAACCTTGCTTATATATTTGGATGAGGGCATTTTGGTCTTTAACCACACCCTATAGCTGTCGAAAATGGGGAGAAACCATGCTATTGGTTGAGCTTTGATTGACACATTGGACAAGTGTCAAGAGATTAAGCCTTGAGTTGATGTTTTCACTTTTAACCAACCATTCAACTCAAGTTGACTCTTGAAATTGAAGTATAAACCCTCATTCTCTCTCTTGCTTGGTTGAACACCCCCCTCCACCCGCCATTTCTTCTTCTTCTTCTTCTTCTTCTTCCCTTCCTCTTGCCGAGAAGCTTGCCGCCCGACCAGTTTCTGTTCGCCCGTTCGCCGCCGTCGATCGCCGCTTTCGGCGATCCCCAGCCATCAAGCCAACCACCTACTCCTTCCTCAACCTCTTGCCGATGTTCTCGAAGTGGAAGCGAGTCATTTGGTTCAGTGAGGAGCTCCAGCCGGCCAATCTTCCGAAAGTCGACGGAAATCGTCTCAACCAGAGGCAAGCCACATTTTAGGCCTCTTAGGACCCCGAAAACTTGGAGTTTTTCAACTAAATTTTGTGGACATCTAGAAGACACATAGATTGAGCTGTGGTAAAAATTTTGGGTTAATTTGATGGAGTTTTGACCCCAAATGGGTCTTGTGTTTGAAGGGCCAGAACTGACCGTTTGAAGGCTTGGGAAGACCGGTGTCATTCAAGGAGTTTCTGGCGTCGGCTTGGCTCCAAATTTTTGGTGAACTTCTCAAACCCTTAGAAATACATGTGAGCAAGTAGATTAGTAAATAAATTGATGATTTGAGGTGGTTTAAGGACTGATTAGTTGGGGTATACACAGAATCAAAATTTGCCTGGGTCAGTTCTGTGCATGCTGGTTCTGTGGGGGCTATTGGTGGTTGTAATTAAGCTCCAAATTCATCGTTGAGAAGTGTGAAGATGCTAATTGATAGGTCCATGAGGTGTATGTTTAGTGGGGTGATTATTTGTGCAAGGAAATTAATGATTGGATGAAATTTCCTTAGGTTGCGCGGTTGAGTTGTCCTTGGACCATTTGGACCGAACTCTTGAGGTGCTTGGGAAGGGGATTGTGTTGCATTGAGCTTTAGGTAAGGGGAATCCTAAACCTTTGATAGGAGGATCGGACTTGATTGGGCGATTTATGTGTGTATGGATCGATTTTTGGAAGCCTATAATGTGCTGACCCAATGTGCATCCTAGGAAGATATAGAAGACTTGAATATGTGTGACGATGCTTGTGCTTTGAATTGATTGCCACATTTGAATGTCACAATTGATTGTTTCGCATGCCATGGGTGTATTGCTCGTGCTTGAGTTGCACTTGACATTATGTATTATGAATTTGTGGCATGTCTGAGAGTAGTGACATCCTAAGGTGTATGAGACGCGAGGTTGTGTGGATGAATGTCCTGAGGCGCTGAGGCGTGAGGTTTGAATTGAATGGCACCCTGAGGCGTATGAGACGCGGGGTTGAGAAGGCCGTAGTCCTGATGTGTTGAGGCGCGGGACGTTGTTGTGATGTGTCGACACAGGCCTGGAGTGACATTGAAAACCTGATGCGTTTACGCGGGTTTGTCAATGAGATGGTCTGATGCATTTAGGCGGACCGAGTTTGAGACGTTCTAAACGTGGGCATGAAAGTGAGGCAGGCGAGAAGGGTGGAAGTGGCAATTCGACATGGCGATGTGTGCATGATCCTATTGATGTGTTATGATGCCATTATTGCATGCCTGACATCTGTGTGTTGTTTTTGATAGTTGAATGCCTCATGTGTTCATTTTTATGAAGTGCCGGTGATTGTATTTACCTGAGTGGACTGTCAGCCTAACCTAGGATTAGGACCCACCTTATTAAGATGTATATCTCACCCCGTTATGGGACTCCCTTTCTTTACAGATCCTAGGCCCTGAGGATGTGGCCCATCAAGTTTGGTGATCCCAAGGAGACGTTAGTCTATTTTGATGAGTTCCCTGACGGGTAGGGGACTATTTATGTTAGGAAATGTATAGTTGTTTGGGTAGACGAGGGTGGTAGTAGCTAGAAGCCTCATAGATATGAGGCCTGGTTCTGAAAGGTAAGAGATGTATCTACTAGGCCACTGAAGACCACTAAGGTGCCTCATGGAGTGATCCCTAGCTAGTGTCATCCCACTCGGGATTCGGTGGAGGCTGAGAGGTTAATCGCCAGTTCGAGGAACGGTCCTGAGAGGACCCCGACCTTGGAGGATACGGAGGAGGTCATAGAGATCGAGGCTACTGAGGATGATCTGTGGAGCCATCTGTTGACGAGACTATGGAGGACACCGTGGAAGTTTGCTCGGAGACCTTCTCGGAGTATGAGCCCACTGAGGAGACTGAGGAGGAGACCGATGACTCCAGTAGCTTGACCTAGGAGTCTCTACTTTATCTGGTCTAACATTTTACCGATGACCCTGATGCCCGTTCCTTTTTTGTGATGATGATGGACCTCTTTTGTACTCACCCTGTCACCCCTACTGATATGCGGATCTGGTTTACTATGCTCTGTATGAACATTTAGTTCTTATGTATTGTTAGTGTTCTCGTTATCCAAGTTCCATTTTATATTTGTACGGAGGAGTTATTATATCGTCGCTTCCGCGTGCTTGCTTTTTTTTATATGGTATGTCTCTCGAACCATGTTTGAATCCTGGGACCTCGAGAGATAGTTTGTGCTTACAGGGAGACGAGCACTCGTGCTCGGGGCGCGGGGCGTGACCGCATGCCCTTGAAAGGATTGATACGCCAAATGGTATGGGCATTAAAGAGTGCATGCTGGCGAGGGTTTAGTAATAATGGTGATGGACAAATGGAAGAGATGAGGTGAACGCTCGAGGATGAACTGCTAATAGATGTTCTGAATATCGAAAGAGAATAGAGAGAAGCAAATCGATTGAGGACTGAAGGAGACAAGTCCTAGGGAAATATGGCTTTGGTCGGGAAGGACAAGTAAGATCGTCAAGTCATGAAAGGAATTATCTGGAAGAATGAGGGTGCGATGAGACACCGATATCCCAAAGGATTGGATGGTTAGAAGGTTGCAAATTTCGAGGACGAAATTTCTTTAAGGGGGGAAGAGTTGTAATATTTCGAATTTTCCGTCCTCTCGAAGCTTGACGTATGAAATGAAATCCCAAAATTGAAATATGAAAAATAAAGATTCCAACATTCTAATCGAATTAGACGTCGCCTCATCAAAGGTAATTTGAATCAGAAAAACGACGTTCCGGATGTTGAGGGTAAAATTACCATTTTGCCCCTCAAGCCTAAGCCTTGCATTTATAATTGATAAGGGCATTTTGGTCAATCACAATACCCTATAGGCTGTCGAAAATGAAGAAAAATGAGGGCCATTGGATGAGCCTTGATTGACATGAGAACAAGTGTCAAAGGATTAGGCATTGACATTGATTGAATCACCTTTTAACCTACCATTCTAAGCCTTTGACCAATTGGAAGATTGAAAGAAAGCCTCTCACTCTCACTCTCACTCTCTCCCTCATTTTGCTCGGCCAAACCCTCTCCCCCTCACCTTTCTCTCATTTCCTCTCTTTTCTCTCTCGCCAGAACACTGCCCAGTCCCGTCCCCGGCCACTATTTTGGTCATAACTTTTTCGTCCGTCATCGGATTAAGGTGTACCACCTACCATTAGAAATCTTATCGTCTTGCCATTCCAACAAGGTATTATGGGTCTAAATCCACCCAGCCTTTTGTCCTGTTGAGCCGTTTGAAGGAGCAAAGGTCGGGCTGGTCAGTTTTGAATCCGAGAGCTCCCAGCCGACCAGTCCCGATCGTCCCACTTTTTTGGGTATATCTTCTTCGTCTAATACTGGATCGAGGTAAAACCACCGCCAAATGAAAGCTTATTATCTTATCTTTCCATAGACATATTATAAGCTCAATTTGACCCAGTAGATCTTCCCATAACTTGATTTGAGTGGACAAAGGTCCATACGGTAGATTCTGACCGGTTTTGGGGAAAGACCTGTTCTGGCGTCTTCCGGGCTTCAAATGGCTTCAAATTTTTGGTGAGGTCTTCGACACTTACAGTATTAAAGTTGGTTGAGCTGTGGTTACAATTTTAGTTGAGTCATGGCTGATTTGAGGCGATTTGTCTGGGCAGAATCTGACCGCATGTGCACCGAGTGGAATCGGGCTGATCGGAAGTCCTTGAAATGTTTTTTTGCTTCCAAATCTTCGGTGAGGCTTCCTAAATCCTAGAACAACATGTTAGCAAGTTGATTTTGTGGTAAATTAAGGTTTGAAGTTGAATTATGGACTGATTAATGAGGTAGAGGGCAGAATCGAATTCTGCCTATTTTGGTTTGGATGAACTGAGCCATTTGAGGGCTATGGGAGGTGTAGCCATGCTTTAAATTCATCATTAAGACATACAAGAATGTTAATTGAGATGCTAATGAGGTGTATGCTCCGTGAATTGGTGATTGGACTAAAAAAAATTGATCGTTTGACGAACTTTGGACTCGGTCGCACGGCTACCCTATTTTGGGATCAAGGGAACCGAATCTTTGGAGGACTCTTGGAGGGAATTTTACGGATTAAATTGAAAAGTAAGTGACTCCTAAATCTTTGCTAGGAAGTTAGGACGCTACTAGATGCGTTTGGATGATATATTGATGAATTTGAGAGTTTATTGCATTGATTGTTCATGATCGACTGAGATAATGGGATTAAATTTGTGATTAGCCTGTGCGTATTGACGTGGGCTTGGCCATTGGAATTGAAAGTTGTGATGATATGATCGTCTTGGAGTCGCGATTGTGTTATGCCAGATGTATCGAGGTGCCTTGATGTTTCATTGTCATGTGTTGATTTTGAATCCCGGTCAATTATTTTCTTGCATAATCTGGGAGGCCTAATGGCCTGGTCTAGGTTTAGGATGAACTTGCTGAGATTTATATCTCACCTCGTCGTGGGATTATGTGACATTCTGATTTTCAGTCATTTTCAGACTCATTAATCATAAACGAGTCTTGAAAATTGAAAATGTAGAATCAAGAATTCCAACGTTAATTTCGGATTGGCCGTCGCCCTGTGGAAGAATTTTGGAGCGAGAAAAATGACGTTCTGAATGTCGGGGTAAAATTACCCTTTTGCCCCTCAAGCTTAGAACCTTGCCATGCATTTGAAGAAGGGCAATTTGGTCATTAAACCCACCCCAAGACCATCGAAAATTTGAAGAGTTATTGGCCATTGGATTGAGTTGGAATGACAAGTGGACAAGTGTCACAAGATCAAGCATTGGAATAGTCATGTCCAACTTTACAAACCTACCATTCAAACCATTCACCAAGCCTTGGATATAAAGCAATTTCACTCTCTCTCCTCTTCAATGGACTAGCCAAACCCTCCCTCAAACTCCCTCAAGCCGCCGAAACTCCCTCTTCCTCTTCCTTCTTCATTCTGTCGCCGGCGACCAATTCTGGTCTCTCTGTTCGGGCCCACAACAGCCACCTTCGGCCACCGCCTGACCGCCGGCCAACCACACCAACCTAGATCTACATCTTGCCGACCTCCTCGAAGTGGAAGCGAGACATTTGAATTACCGAGGAGCTCCGACCAAGTGTCTTCCCGAGAGCCGACGAAATTTGCTCCAGCTTGAGATAGGTCCGATTTCTGACCCTTTTTAAGGCCGAAATATTAGATTTTTGAGGTCAAATTTTGTGCAGACCTAGTAGACATGTATATGAATCTGTGGTAAAAGGTTGGGCTTGATTTGATGAAGTTTTGACCTCAAATCGATCTTGTGAACTTGGAACAGAAAACTGCCGGTACTGACCTAGGGAGATCCGACGACGATCAACGGGTTTTTGGCAACCAATCGACCTCAAACTCACGATGAGCCTCAAGACCCTTAGATAGACATGTTAAGAGGTAGGATGAGGATTAAATGATGGATTTAGAGTTGGTTTAGGGCTGATTGTACCCGATTTGCACAGAACCGGGAAGAACCAGTTCGGTTCTGTGTAAGGCCGAGGTTGTTAAGGCTATTGGCGTTGGGTTTTGAGCCTCAAATTGGTAATTAAAGCATGTTAAGATGATGAGAATTATGCTATGGAGGCTTATGATTTATGGATTGAGGAATTGGACATAGAAATCAACTAATTGATTGAATTTCTAGGTTGCGCGGTGAGGCTTGTCTTGGACCCTTGGAACCGAGATTGTGAGGATCCAAGAAGAGAATTTTGGTGTTATCAAATTCAAGGTAAGGGAATTCCTAACCTTATGCTAGGAAGATTGGACTCAATTGTGTGAGTCGGTGAAAGATTCAATTAGTCCTTGAGTAATTCCAAGATAGTTGGTTATGATATGTGTTCTTGAATGATTTGGAGGATTTGAAGGCTTGTTAATGCTTGCGTTTAAATCATATGGCATGTTGAATGTCATTGATCGTCCTGCATGCCATGAGAATTCAAATTGTGCATGAGTTGCACCTGTTGTTTTTTTTGTGAGTGGAATTGAGAAGCATGGCTTGAACATGACATGGTGACATTCTGATTTTCAGTCAATTTCAGACTCAATAATGAGAAGTTTATACATATCAAGCGATGTGTTTCAGTTGTATTCCGCTCGAATCTGATCAATTCGAGTGGACTGACCAAAAGGGAAAGGCTAACGCGAGACAAGGTACGTGGATCTAAGGAACTCAGATAGGAAATGATGCTTTGGCCATAAGGATTGTCGAGGAAACTAATGATAGACCCTCACAATTACATGACAACCAAAGCTGCAACGAATTGACGAGCCCTAAACATGATTTGAATCACGGGGTCGATACGCGTAATGTCTGCAAAAGCCGCCCGTCGGTTCGAGATAGGCTGGAAACACGTCTGATAGAGAAAACTATCAGAAACGAGTCTTGACAATTTTGAAATGGACTTTTTGGTGTAAGTTCTTTGGCTTGGACAGTGCATTTAGTACATGTCGCTATTCCTAGATCCAGGGGGGAATACGTTCAATGGAATAATTTTTTGGATGTTTTACCGCATCCCGAAGATAGTAAGTCTTTTCTTTATTATGAAAAAAAAAGAAAAATAGAATCAATTTATTTCAAAATACTTCACAAAGACTCGCCCGGCTCCAAGTTGTTCAAGAATATTGTGATTTTTTCCTAAAAAGGTATTTACGTTTTCAATTGAGGGGGATAGGGCTAAGCGGAGCGAAAAGGGTTTTCCATGTGCTTGTGGAAATTATCGAATAATCGGAGATGAAAAAGAGGACCCAAAGTTTTGTGAGCAATGCGGAGTCAAATTTGTTGATTCTCAGATACGAAGATATCAAATGGGATACTTATTTTTCCCTCTCTTTTTTTTATTTCTTTTTTTATTCCCTTCCATCATTCCTTAAGTCCCATAGGTTTGATCCTTTAGAATCTGACCCATTTTCTCGTTGAGCGAAGGGTACGATTATTCTAACATATCTTTCTAACAATAATAGGTACAAATATTAAATCGAGGTACCCATTTTATGACAACTCTTAACAACTTACCTTCT